>JAELVL010000008.1:0-1306371 GCA_018853505.1 Colletotrichum camelliae | reverse complement strand
GAGGACTCCAAGACGCCAGAAAAACCGAAGAAATCCAAGGCCAACGGCAAAGCGACCAGGAAGCCGGTACACTCCGAGGCCATGGACCCAGCCAGCGTGATTATCGACCTTTCCAACGCACTTGAATATGAGGCCTACCAAATATCCTTCCCTTTCTTTGTCCTTCATGCTCAGGCATTCTTGGTGTTGCACAACCTCAGAGAAGAAATCAGGCCGTTCGTCGAAGATGTCATCGGAGCACTCCCCAACAAGCTTGGCAAGCCCGCCATGCCCTGTCACGTTGTAGAAATCTTGCAGGCGTGCAAAAACCACCCGGATCCGGCGCGAGCTCTGTTCATGTTGAGGCTTTCCGCGGACCAGCTTGAGCGCGTGCTGACTACGGGGTTAGGGCCGGGCCAGTTTTGGGGTCCTCCCATCCCGGGTGTGACGTGGCGGCAGAAAGGGGCGACCTGTACGAGAGGCGAGGCGGCCCTCATGCATTTCCAAAGGCTTGGGCATGCTCTTCCCTGGGGGCCAGAATTTCTTTCTACAGAGGTGGATGAAGAGGACTGGGACTTGGATTAATCATTCTCGCGATACAAGAAAGATACGAGCCTCTCTTTTTTTCTGACTGATAATATGAAGCAAGCTATGCCACCACGAAAATTACAAAATCCGGACTGAACACTGTCTTGGCTACAAAGGATGAAAAAAAGCATATGTTCAAGCTAGCTGATAGCGAGACTTGTGAAATGTGCATCGTCCAGATCCAATCTCCTCAGCAGTCGGATTGGCCCCCGGCAAAGTGACTTCAGCACTTGCGTTTGGAGGAACCTCAATGTCCATGTGGAAACTATTCTTTTCATCAATCTCCCACTTCACCCGCACTCCACCGTGATGGCTGATGAATCTCGAGTTGGCGCTTGTGATGTTTACCCCGGGCAACGAGGCAATCCGAATCTTTCTCCATCCGGGTTCGGCAGGAGCCACATACCCGATTTTCCCATATATCCAGTTAGATACGGATCCAAAAGCGTAGTGATTAAAATTTATCATAGCTCCAGGGTTGGTTGATCCGCCGGCCAGCATGCTAGGTATCCCATCGCTCCCATGTCGTCGTCCCATTCATGGCGACTTGATAGAGCCAAGAATGCCCTTGGGTTTGTAGCAACCCACGGTAAAAGCACCTCGGTCAGTGCCCAGTCCAGTGGCTTCGCAGTACACGTACCTAGGAGTCCGGAATGACTGCCCGCGCCGACCCCGACTGTACTCCATTTCTCTATTACAACAGCTACTCTGTCATTAGGGGCCGAGAAACCAAGTCCGTGATCAATCTCGGGAATCTATGGTATTTATTAAGACGTCAAGGGAATTTTATCTTCTAAAGATCCAATCGCTCGCTATATGCCAAGGCTCTTGCTCAACCAATGTGAGAACCTCACTGACTTCTGGTCTACCAGACGCCAATGGACATCCCCTAGCCAAAAACACAACACCATTGTAAGAATAAAAAGTGAACCCCACGAAACGATCAGGCTATACCCAGCTTCCACCAACTCGAGTTTAAGGCCGTAAGTAAGGAAGTTCTTGCCACAGCCCCAATGAACCAAATAGAGGCTGTAACTGATTTCTCCCAGGTATAATACCAGTCGGGTATTCAGCAGACGCTGTAAAACAGGCAGGTTTTCCAACACTAACACCAGACCCACAGCACATGTGCCTTGGAAGAAGGTTTGTGGTCCAAAGCCATATGTGTCAAACTCCATGAACCACGAGTATCCAGGGGCCGCGAAGGCGTCACCATGCATCGGCCAGCAACCCAAGAAGAAAATAGGCATAAGCAACATCCAAGATGTGATTGTGGTGATCTTGCGTGCCATCGTCGGCAAGCCTGGCATCTTTGCCCGCATATGTCGGAAATCGGCAATGAGCATGCCTGCGAGAAACAGGCAGGAATATGAGTTTCGTAGGTTGAAGAAATAGATGATGAGTAGGGTGGTGAATGACATTCGCACTATGGGCGACATTTTGATAAAGGCCAAACAGGATAGAAACACAAGTAATGACCCTTGATACTCAGCGGCCAAAGTCCAGCCTTGAGGCATGACTGTATTGGCTGAACCGGAGGTGATGATGGTTATTAGTGTCCACCACATGTAGTACATGTGGCCCCAGAAACCGAGGGCGACAGGCTCCATAGGCTCGGTGCTGTTGAGAGCGTAGAATGCGTTGAGAGGAATCAAGGCGGTCGAGACCGCGATGATAGGTAGGGAAGGGAGGAAGAGCCGAAATGGACGGCGAAATATGCTAGACGGGAAAGAACTGATAGCAGTGGCACCTTGTCCTGCATGGGACTTTTTCAGGGGCCCGTATGTGAGAGCAAATCCGCTGATGACGAAGAAGACCGATACCATGAATACTCCGCTATGTATGAGGCGGACAAATGGTAGTTGGATAAAGTAGCGATTTTCATCATCTTCACCCCAGGCGTGATGGACGATCGAGTACTGGTTAACGCCATTGTAAGTCAACTTTCGAAAATCAGAGTTTCACACCCATAGGCGATCGTCACTGCTTGGTCCGATAAAAGCAAAGGCACTCATGGCCACTTACATCTCCGTCTATGGTATGCTGAAGTACAACAATGAGCGATGCGATGCCGCGAAGGCCGTTCAGATACGATGTGCTGTTAGGGACCGGGATGGTGGAGTCTGCCGTGCCGCGGCCGAATGCGCGGGCGACATACGATGGCACCATCAACCAAAACAGGCGCTGTGGGCTGACAGGGCGCCATCCGATTGAAAGCTTCGAGAGGGGCGGCGATCTTTCCGTTTCGTCGAGCGGCAGTTCCGTCCGTGAATACATATCGTTGCCTTGGAGTAAGCTGTAATGCGAATCGAAAGACCAAGCCCCGGAAAGCCATCCGCGTATCCTGTCCAGCGGCTCTTTGAAAGGGACGTGGACCGCACCCGTGTCTTCAAGCTTTTCCATCGTCATGAGGTGAGGCAGTGTGTTAACGAAAGTAGCGATCGTCTGGAATTCTTTGCGGGCGAATTCTGAAATGTGTCCAGCACTGAAACGTTGGAGAAGAACTCAAGATGAAATGTGAGGCGAGACTTGAAGTATAACAACCGACGAATTCTTTTCATATGTTCGACATAGGTACCTGAATTTAAACTTTCCGCCGGCGACATTCTAAGGGAGAAACGGATGACAGCGGTTGCTGAAACCGCCACCTTGGGCATTATGAGGCCTGTGAGCAGTTTCGCATCCTGAATACGGCACAATACCAAGCAATCGGGCTGGCGATGATTGAACCATCTGAGAACTCTAAATCTACCTTGTCTCATCAGCTGCGCCCATAACATTGTTGTATTTTTCGAACATCATGTCCAACGCCTCAAAGTCGAGCCTAGACTATGAAGACCTCCACGCAGTGGTTCTCTTTGATCTAATGCGCCACCTGCTCATGCTAACGAAGACGATCATTATGTGCTACAACAACATGCTACTTAAGACTGTAAAACACTGGATGATGGGGAAGCTAAGGTCCTGCCCTGCCCGAAACCCTAGGAAATAGAAGCCATCAACAAGTACTACCCAATGAGTGATCCTATACTGAATAATGTACTCCTACATGTAATCATAAGAACGACAAAATATCCGCGGATAGTACACATTGAGTCCCAGGAACATTTCAATCCCACCGGTTCATCCTAGGATTCAGTGCAGGGAGCAACTCGCTATTTCTGGGATTAACGAAGGATAACGTCCCTGGCTGCGCAACCTCAGAGCGGTAGGTGATCCGGCCGCACCTGAACAAGAGATTGACACTACATAGTCAGCGGTGACTTTACCGGAGTCGTTATCGCCTACAGATGCAGAATTCTCACTAATTATAACATGAGCATTCGTCGTTTGGTAAAATTGAAAACAACCTTTACCAGATTTTAACACCAACACAACGACGAAATAGAATCCCCTCCATTATTCCACGGGCGTATTTGGAACGGCTGAACATATGAACAATCCACCATCTTCTACTTACTTTTGTTTTCCTTTACATAGTAAGTGTTGGCGTCGCCCCAGTGGTGTCTTCTAATATTTCATTGCCTCTAAGTGTGTTCTGCGCATCATCATAGCTATGTACCACTGGTTTAATTGCAACGTGGAATTGTTGAGTGGTGATCCTTGGCAAGCACTGACCCAATCTAACAACAGACGAACAGACGTTCCGAAATACTCCGCGTCGAATCGCCGCACACAAGGACAACTGAGATGTGACTTGAACGTTACCATTCATGGCAATGATTTGAATCTACACAGACATAGGTGCCAACTGGAACTTGGACTAGATCTGTTTCTTAAGACCTTAGTGCGGTAGCTACTGAAGTTTTTTGTGATGACGTCGCCGAGTGCCGAGTGACTTCTGAGTGCTTTGCATGCAAAACATTCATCAGGCTTTTGGGGCTGAATGCAATGATTTAATTTCTAGCGGCAAATACATCGTGTATGCATCACAGGAGGAGGAAATAACCACTTCAAGTCCGTAGCCGAAATGTATTGCCATCAGCCGTGACGTTCGAAGACGTCTTCCAGGCCACTGAAGGCCACACTTTGCGTCCAGTCGTCATCTCTATTCTACCAGCCAAAGCATATCAATGCGATTCCAGGAAACACCAGGATCTTGTCTGTGTTACCATGAGAATATTCGAGAAACGCGATAGCCTCATGCTCAAATGACGATGTCTCCTCACCGACGGAATGTTCCATCATGTGGCGCGCTGGTTTCACCAATCTAGCGCACCTTCCAATACCAGTTCGTTCATGTCTTGCAGAAATTTGCCGTCAAGCCTCCCCGTTTGATGTCTGAGATGCGATCAATCAAGATTCGTATCCCCCTCTCTTGGCAACTTCCAAGCCCCTTCCGCGACGGCAGCCCGCATAAGCTGGTGTAACACCGAGTCAGTCGTCTCTGTTCCCTCCCGTCAAACATTATCGCGCACACGCGCTGTGCTAAGCTTATTTCCCAACCTTACGAATGAAGATCCGGAACGCCGCGTTGATCGCAAACAAGGTTGCAGGGTAGTTGCTTGAGATAGCAAAAGTTCCGACCGGCCGAAAAACCGCATCACGTCGTAAACTGCGACACCGTGTCTCTGAGGAGTCTATCTCTCAGCTCGTCCAAGTAATTCCGTCATGGTTTCAGTGCAAGCATTAACCCTCTATTGGCCACATGTGAAATGCACATGATCCTCGTCGTTCCAGCGAAACTCCGAAATAGGGAGGCGCTTCTTGACCCCCACAGCAGTTGAGAAAATCGCAATAACGGTTGCCCAGAATACTGGAGCAATCAGGGCACACAGGATCCCGGCAGGCGAGCGAGCCTCTCTCCGAAACCCCACCAGCAGATAGACCATCATGCTTTCTTTCCGTCCCCTCAGAACGACTGGTTTTTGCCAATAAGCAACGTTGGTTGGCCAGACGGAGAAGTGAGACATGTTGATCGCATATCGGGTCAACTCCTTGGCGGCGTTTCCAGCGTGGCGAATCAGCTGCGTCAAACCCTGAAACGAGCCATTCTTGGATCTCATGGATGCCATCCCATATCCGGATTGGTTCGTCCCAGCGTGGGCGACCCGCTGGCTCATGCTTAATTCTGAATGGATATACCGTCATTCAGTGTTCCCATTGGGCGGTTTGCCTGCACGATGAATGGGTTTGAGACTGAGCTTTGCTGGGCAAAGGCGCAGCAGCGGCAGCTCTGTTGGCTGTCAACGAGCGAGCCAAACATTGTTGCCTCCAGCCTCCATTCGCTCTCGATTGTCCGTTCTCCTTTCTCTCGACATTTGATTGCGGTGCCCTGATCCGCAAAAAAGCACTGCCGTGTCAAGGAGGTGGCAGCCCGAAGACCCCCGGGCGGTGATCGACATGGAAGCGGAGCCCTCCAACCCTCTTTTCACCCACCACAACACATCACTTTCAACGGGGCCAACGCAACAATGCATGGATCCCGCCCAGCGGCAGCGCAAGCAAGCAGCAGTTGGCAGCCCGTAGAACGGGTGGCTGTCTCGACTTGAGGCTCTCTCGGCGGCCGTGGTTGGTCCCCGGTAGTTCTGGCCTTGGTTTCCTTTAATTCAAACATCGGCTCCAGCAGCGGGGCCCGCGGTATAATCCATGACCCCATCTCCGTCCAGGAGACGCGGAGCCGCGAGCCGTCAGCGAAATCTTGATCTGCCCACCTGCCAGACTTGGACAAACAGCGGGTTTGATGATGGACCAGAAGGGGAACCGTGGGAATCCACGACACATTAAGAAAAGAACTGGCTCCGGGACGCTCTGATGTTCGCTTGGCTAGATGCATGATCATGCAGGAGTATAAGACTCTGACGGTCTGCCGCATGTTGAGGGCGATGATGGAACCACCCAGGCTTCGACAACCATCGAACCACAAAGGCCAAACGTCCATCCAGCGCACATCTCACATTCTTTTTCAACAGACACCTTCCCGCTCTCTACGATCTTGATCTGAAATCTCATTCTTTTCCCTCTCTCTTCCACTCTTTATCCCAAAGTCCCTCTTTTGCTTTTTCCGTTCGTGTGTGCTGTGTGGGTTTTAACTAAGCGCCAAGATGCACTTCCCAACGCTCCTCGCCTCCTCCCCCTGACGGCCTCGCGGCCCCGTCCGCCCGCCGCGCCCAGCCCGCGCCCCTCATCAAGCCCCGAGGCATGAACGTCAAGCTCGTTGCCGACAAGTACATTGTCCGCCTCAAGCCCGAGGCCGAGACCGGTGCCCTGGCGACCGCCATGTCGGCCTTCGCCGCCGAGGCCGACCATGTGTACAACTTCGCCAACAACCTCCGCGGATTCGCGTCGACCCTGAACGCGTCTGAGATTGAGACGCTGCAGAACGATCCCAGCATCGACTTCATTGAGCAGGATGCCATCATGACGATCAGCGCCACCCAGACCAACGCCCCGTGGGGACTGGCCAGACTCTCGAGCTCTTCGCCTGGAGGAACGACGTACAGCTACGACGACAGCGCTGGTGAGGGTACTTGCGCTTACATTATCGACACGGGTATCGATGTCGAGCACCCCGTACGTTCTGAGCTCAAGTTTATGATATGTCGTTGAATGTTGGGCTAACAAAGCAAACCAGGAGTTCGAGGGCCGCGCCACCTTCCTCGCAAACTACGCCGACAACGACGACTCCGACGGCCGGCCAGGGCACTCACGTCGCCGGCACCATCGGCTCCCGCAGCTACGGCGTCGCCAAGAAGACCAAGCTCTTTGCCGTCAAGGTCCTCGACCAGAACGGCGAGGGCACCAACTCCGCCGTCATCGCCGGCATGGACTTCGTCGCCGCCGACGCCGCGGGCCAGCAGGGCTGCGAGAAGGGCGTCGTCGTGAACATGTCCCTCGGCGGACAGTCCTCCAACGCCGTCAACCAGGCCGCCGCCGCCATCGTCAAGGCCGGCCACTTCCTCGCCGCCGCTGCCGGCAACGAGGCCGCCGACGCGAGCACCTCGTCCCCGGCTCCGAGGAGAGCGTCTGCACCGTCGGAGCGACCACCGAGACCGACACCCTCGCCGAGTACTCCAACTTTGGCGCCTCCGTCGACATCCTCGCGCCCGGCACCGACATCCTGAGCACCTGGCCCAACGGCCGCACCAGGACCATCTCCGGCACGTCGATGGCCAGCCCCCACATTGCCGGTCTCGCGGCGTACTTCCTCGGCCTCGGCTCCGCGCCCACGAACCCCGTCGAGCTATGCAGCTACATCGCCGAGACCGCGCTCGATGGTGCTGTCGGACAGGTCCCCCGCACGACTGTGAACAAGCTCGCGAACAAACGGGTTTGCCAGCAATGGCACGGCCAAGGCTGTGAACGGCAGCAGGGTGATTGCGAGGCAGGTGAACAAGAAGTTCAACCTCCGCCACGCGCTGTCCAAGACTACTCTTCTGTAGATGAAGTGTGGTGGTGTATCTGGGATGTAGAAGAAGCCTTTCACTTGTGGCGCTGGAGTAATTTCCTGGTCAGGGGCGGGAGCGTCTGGTGCTGGATGAGGCGGTAGCTGGCTGGGGGCCTCGGGAAGGGTCCGGCCTGCGATTATTTTTCTACTATTTCTATGTACATTAGATTCCAATATTGTGTTTGAGAAACGTACAGATGAGTGTGAACATACCATAAGAGATAAGCTCATTGAAGCCATTAGGCCTACCCAAAAACTCGATGAGGTCGCCATGGGTGTTGCGATGGAAGTGATTGCGCTCTTGTCATAAAAAGCATGTACACATGGATTTCTATACACATATCCTAAATCACGAGCTCAATGCCGACTTGGCCGCCTGTTGGCCTGCTATCCTTCCATAAACCACGCACTCTAGCAGCGATGATCCTCCGAGCCTGTTGTCGCCGTGGATGCCACCGGTGATCTCGCCTGCCGCCCAGAGACCTTGGATGGCAGTCTTGTCTTCCCTCAGAACCTGGGCGTTCTCGTTGAATGATGCGCCCCCCATGGTGAAGTGGGTAATTGGCGTGACCCGGCCGACGCAAACTTCCTCTTCGCGGTTGCCCTCCCCGGCTTGCAGCCTCCACCGACCAAACGTCCGCCTGCCGAATGCCGTGTCTGTTCCGGACGCTACCAGGGCCGAGTACTCGTCAACGGCCTTGATGACTTCCGGGCTGAGATCCTTGACCTTCTTCTTTTCCATCAAGCCCTTCCAGAGGTAGAAACCCAGATGTCCCTCAGCTACATCAATCGCACCAGGATCCATAAGTAGAGTCACGTCCCACTGCCTGGTCTCGCTCTGCTCCCTGGGTGGCCCCGCCATGATGGCCTTGCTGACATGCTCTCTCGTCTCCATCTCGTTGACGAATCTATCGCCCTTGTTTGACAGAAGAATGCCACCTTCACCGCGGAGGACCTCTGCTGCGAGGAACTTGTACTGCGCCTCCGGGTCCTTGGGGTCGACGAAACCGGTGGGGTGTATTTGTACGCTATCCATGTCGACAAACTCTGCGCCGACGGCTTCGAGGATGCCATGCGAAGCAGGCCGGGCTTCGTTCGTTGATGGGATACCCGCAAGGTCTGGACGGTACTTGGCCAAGAGACCGTTTGCATCGCCCGCGAAACCTCCGACGGCGAAGACAACCGCACCTTCGAGATCATGTTGCTCTCCTTCCTGAGTATACTCGACGCCCTTGACGACTCCGTCCACAACCTTTAGTGACGTGACCTCTGCAGAGTTCTTGAGTTGAAATCCGGGGTTTTCGCCAAGCTTCTTCAATAGAGTCGTCACGATGGCCGCTCCTGGAGGCGTCTTGCCCGCTCCTCGGTGCGTTCTTGCCATGGAGTGTCCTCCCAGAGGCGCAACGACACTCAAGTCGACACCGATGTCGTCAACGAGCCAATTCACTGCCCCCTCAGAGCTCTTGGTCAATAAGTCAACAAGCCTCGGCCGATCAACGACTCCTTTGGCCTCCTTGAATCGCACGCCGCCAGACTTGATCGTGTCGTCATAGAAAAGGTCACCTTCCTCATGCCAAGGGCCTTCTGGAAACGGGTCCCGGCGCCGTTGATACCGGACGATGCTTTAATGCTGTTTCCGCCTGGCTTGGGCGCGCGGTCAAGCATCTGCACGGAGGCGCCGGCCTTGAGAGCCTCCTGGGCGGCAGACAGACCGGCTAGGCCGGAGCCGACGACGATGACGGGCTTGTGAGATGCCATTCTGAATGTGGATGAAAAGCGCGATGGTTGCTGTGTGAAGATGTTTATTGCGTTCGTCAGTGGGCGGTGGTATAGCATGCCCAGTATGGCTGCGATGATGCCGAAGATGAGGGTGAGGACGAAGCGCCGGATGGGTCGGATGAACATTGCCGCTGGAGAGCGTCTGGTTTGGGATGGCGATTGGGTTTGGCGTGAGATATATAGTGAGGTGTCATGGCCATGAACTCCGGGGTACGGTGGATATTTCGGGGGTTGGTCAGGCGATTCTGCGAGTCGTACGATGGGCCGATGGGAGCGGGAGACGTGTCGAGGTGGCACGATTCCATTCCCAGGTGGGGCTCGGTGAATTGTAATGCTGACCTTGGGGGCTCGGTGAGTGCCGGTGAGTGGCGGTGAACACCCTGAGCTGTTTTAACGGAAGGAACGCCTCTCCTAGAAGCACTTGCCTCGACGGGTAGAAGGTGGTAACACGGTCATTCATTCCTGGGAAATAAAGCTACCTACTAACTTCAACACTAATCTTCTTCGATTTCCACTCCCGCCATCAACCATCAACTGTCAACCGTCACAGCCTGCCGACTCCATTCTTCCATCTCGACGTCTACGAGGTCCTCCTCCACTGCCGCATCATCGCAGCGAGGGCCCCAAGATACCTGAGTATTCTCGATCTCCTGCAGAGGCCATGCCAACAGTCCGTGGTAGGCCTCCCCGATGCTGTTCATGACCGTTCTGATGATCATCTCAGGCCACCCGCGAAGCCACCACGCACGCTCTAGATCAATGCCTTTCAAGCAGACAGCCCAATGGGCCATCAACACCAAAGCCAGGGGGTCTTTCGCCGTCACGAGCTCGATATATGAGGATGGTACCATGCCCAGCCACATACACGCGACGTTGTACGACCCTCGCGCCGCAGCTACCCTTCGAAGTGCCACCTGCAGCTTCTCCCCGGCCTCCAACAGTACGTCACGTCTTGCATGCTCTCCGTCGCCTCTACTGCGGACAATTTCCAGCACATTTTCGACTGATTCCTCTGCTTCGACCCACGCTAGCTCATTGACGAGTGATATAAACACCGTCTTCCGAATTTGCAGTGCTGGGCTACCTTCTCCGACACGAAGGCCTCTACATCCCATCCGAAAGAGAGCAACTGCGCCTTGGAAAAGACTGGCAATCCGCGACAGAGCTTCAACTTGATCTTCCACGCCAAGAAACCCGTTGTCCATCATCGGCAGTGCAAACTCGCAGGCCACCAGCAGGCCTGCCGCTGCCATCCCGGACTCGCAGCTCGATGGAGTCAGAGACGAAGCAAGAGCAGGCCGAAAAAGCTCCAGGGTAGACGCCTTATACTTCAAAGCTGTCACCGTATGTGGAGTCGAGCCATTTCCGAACACCGGCGAATACACGGATGCGAGATGGGTCGCGGCGAAGGCTAGTACAACCTGATTCACGTACGCCTCAGTCAATACGTGTCGGGTCACGGCTTGGCGAAATGCTGGCACGATGTCCCACTTGTCGACCGACCCAAACGATAAGGACGCCAGATGCCCAAAGTAGTGGTGGAGCAAAAGCTGCTCGGTCGGATCTGAGCTGGGTAACCCCGTGGCCCCGAACCTCGGAGGCGACCGGTGGATGCCGATAATTTCGGTCTCGGAGGTGTTCTGCCGCTCCCCCTCGGCCGACGATGAGCTCCCGGCTCGGACTATGAGATGCGCATCGCCGGCTGGCCGCCGCTCAGATGCATCATACGGGGCGAGCAAATGGCGGTACGTGCATGTCCGAACTTTCTTGCGGCAACGTCCACAAGATGGCTGACCTTCGTCACACTGTGGGCCCCGTCAGCTATGCTCAATCGAATCTTCGGGGCAACTACCTTTACTCTCCCTGTCTTGCACTGGATGCAGCCGTGGTGGGAGTTGGAGTGCCCTCGTCTGGAAGGCATGATGGTCCGAAATATCGCCTTCGGGTCAACATGTCAAATCCGCATTTCTGCTATGAGGGATCAACATCAAGATTGTCGTGAAAACATGCATACGCCACTGTCGCCGAACAAAGGGGCTGAATCCTTCTGGAACACCTTATCGACGCCACCTCTTTGAAAGGGCGACCGATTCCTTCGGACATAGGCGATGTCGCTTCCTCTGTAGCATTTGGCCGCTCCAACCTTTTGTTCCGGCATAACGATTCGGTGGGCATCACAACACCGAAGTTGTGTCCGGTTGGGAGCTGGGACTCTGAGCCAGACGAGTTGAATGCGGGATCACAAAAAATGAGAGCCTTACGCGAGGTGCTTGCGAAACTTGTGCACCTGAAGAGATGCGGCGTGGTACTTGGAGTAACCAATCGCGGATTCTGATACGCACTACTAGTCAAGGTGCCAGAGTGGTTAATGGGCTGCCCTGCTATCGGTTCTTCTGATATCACCTTAGGCAGTGGCTTCGGTCGCGCAGGTTCGAATCCTGTCCTTGACGCATCTCTTTTTTCTTGCCCCGACACCTACGTACGAAACACATTGTCCGGTCGCAAATGTCAGATTCTTTTTGCGCAGCGGCCGATTTTTTTAACCCTCCCTTGCTCTTCGTTTCCTCTGCGTCTGGGACAGCCCGTCCTGTTCGGTTCGTCCGGAAGGAACAAGATTCGGAGTCAAGTGGCCAATATCCGAAATATGGCCAACTCGGGAGAATAGCTGGCGAAGCAACCGACTGTCTCGCCCACTTGAGGCCTACTTCCACTCCCACTGGACATATTGGAAGCGGTCGAAAACTGATGCAGATGGTACAGCAGAAATCATACAGCTCCAGGGTTCAAGAGACACAACTTAAATGAAGCACACCGGGATACCAAAAGTTCTTACAGCGGCATGACAGGTGATCTTCATCTAATGTCGAAGACGGCCATAGGCCCTGTACGGATGGCAGTCCGGGCCTGGTTCACCGCACAGCGCGTGCGTCGGATCCAAATGGAAATAACACTAGCAAATTGGCTGTCAGAAGGCCAGCCGTGAGGGGCGCATCAGCGCTACGAAGGATTGCAAGCTCACCCGGGGAACCAAATTTTGCCATACAAACCGTCTGCAAACCACCGTATGTTGTCGCAACACCGCCAGCCTGCAGGACGCCCATGGATCGTTCAAACTCTGGCCGATGCCGAGTTATCCGGTGGTGATCGTTGCGCCTCCCTTCTTGGCATCGACTCCCGCCCCTAGGCCTGCAGCCAGCAACGGATAAATAGGCCTGCTGGAAAAGAGTCCAGGATTCCAGAAGGCGTCTGCTCACTGGACAGATGTGAAGTGGTAGGGGGGGTAAGGAAACGGAACGTATGCCTGGACAAGGCATCCCGGAGCAAGCACACAATCGGGCGACAGACAGCTGTGCATCTCGTCTTACAAGCTCATGTCTCGTTACCAGACGGCAATGGCATCGAGCCTTGATGGTCCCCTAAGAGCAATTTCATCTGCCTCGGTAACCTTCAGGTTGTCGCAGAAAAGGAGCCCTGCCCGGAACAACACCAGCGATGGCTCCTCAACAGCAACGAAAGGTTGAGATTCCGCCCTCAACGATCTATGCTCAAGTGGAACGATTTTTACCCAAGAGGGAGCTGTTCGGAGAAATGGAAGTTGCTTGGTTGCTTGGCTTTCCTCTCAATGGTTTCCTGCAGGGCCCTGCAGCCAGCGGTGCCGCCCTAATACGCCACGAAACGGGCGGCTGCTATGGGCGACCCGCTGCACAACGTGCTCCCGAGCCCTGTAGCCCTTGGCAATACGACGCCAGAGTGTGTGCCTCCAGGGGACCTTCGCGGTATTCTGCTGGCCAGTTCAGGGTATGTCCGCTGCGATTGCGGCCTTGGCTCATCGGAAGGGAGAGCGACCACGTTAGGCCTCTTGGCATCTCACCTGCGCCGTTTCTCTCTGGAGACTTCGGCTCTCGCTCGAGCCTCAATCATTGGCATCGCGGGCCAAGGGGCTAGGCATCGTTGATCTATCCGTCAAAACCTGTGTCACCACGGCTTGTTCGGCTAGAGGAGTGAAGAAGAGCCGGACAAAGAGGGGAGGGCACGATTCTCTCCCATCGATCAAGCTCAAACCGCCGTTCGTCCAACGATGGCGATACGGGGTCGAGACATTTGGTGGTCAAAGGCAGGCAATCATTCAAAACGCTCCTTTTTCAGCACATGGTTGGTCTCAGGGGCAACTTCGAAGTGATGCTCAGCGTTTAGTTGCATACGCATCATGCTGGCTGGCCTGCCCCGCTGTCACTGCCAGCTCAATCTGTCTGCCATTTGGAATTTGAGACGCATTACTTACAGGTTCAGTCATGTTCGCTGGCGCTGGCTGGCGGCCTTGCCGCCTTCCTTTCCGCCGTCACCGACTACGGCATCTGCTAAGACGCGCAGTCCGTCTCATGCTAAATCGCTAGCGACAGCTGCCCGCCAACTCAAGATCAAATAGCCAGTCCGCCAGATTTGCCAGCCGGTCGTAGCGCCGGCAACAATAATTCGCTGCTGTTCAAACTTCAAAGCGGCCACCTGTGCAGGTGATGTTGCTCGGTGGGCTGATCATCCCACGGTGACGGCGGAAAGGGGCAGTGATGGGCGGTCTGGCGTGATGTCAGCGTTTCCCAAATTGGAAGAGCATCCCACCTCGGTGGTGCGTGATAACAATCAATCTGGCGCGGCTTTCGTCAGAACAGGAGACTCCCAGAAAACCAAAGCAGCGACCTGATCTGAAGCAATCGCAAATCTGGCAGCGGTCCTACGCAGTGATGTCGCGCCAGAAACCGTCTGCTGCGCAATTTTCATCGCAGAATTGGCCCGCCGAATTTCAGGTGGCTGTTGAAGTCTGGGGGAGAGCTAGCTGTGGGCACAGCACACACTGATTGATCAGTGATCACCAATGTGATGACGGACAATGGCGGCATTGGCCGGGCTGCCACGCTACGGACCAAAGGGAACGGAGATTCGAGCGTGGAACCAGGCTACGTCGTCGCCGGCTTTCAACACCGTGACGCTGGCGCAGTCTGGGGAAATAAACTTGACTGTGACCACGAGATCCGGGGAAAGGCAGACAAGCCCACACGCAGCGCTAGACATCCATGACATGGAACACCACAAGCCAGGTTCTAGAGCGAGCTGGGAGCTCATTCTGAAGTTCGTCCCGCCTGGCGCCATCATCGGACCACAAGCCGGACAGTGAGAGCCGCCTCGTTATTTGCATAGATCGCAGCACCCGGCGCGTTGCAGCCACTGAAGCTTTCCCCGCATCCGACCGCCATGTGGTGTCTGGTTCGCACGTCTTGAAGAGGTCGATATCGGGCTTGATCATCGCGGACATACTTGGTTGGCAGTGTCATAATGACGCTTTGGTGGTCCTTGGCCTTTCAGCGATGGCGTCAAATCTACAGAATGCGAGGAAACATGGGATAATTGCAAGCCTTTCAGACGCGTTCTTGAAGAATGTCGAAAGGCTGGCATTCGCCCCAACTGACAGCAATCGACATCATAGATTGAATTGGAGTTCACCTTCCAATAAGACGAAACAACATACGTTCTTGGCCTCACAGAGTGTTTGGGATACTGCTAGTCGACCCCAGATTCCCCGCAGCTTCCGCGCAATGACACGCGTCGACATTTGAACAGCTACCGCCAGCATGACCAGATGACAGATGTATCTTGACAAAGCCTCCCCCAGGCTAGCCGGCGGATCTCGTCCAGAGGGTTGGAAACGTTGAAACGTGGGATGTAATGCGGGATCGAGACAGTGGTGATGCGTTCCCACCGTATACACTCATTTGGAGTGGGAACCTCTGCATGTAAACCGATTGCGGGCCAACCATAAGAGGACTACTCGTCAGGTCAACGCTTCATCTGTCTACGATGCCTCCAAAACGGTTCTTCACAAGGGTTTTACAAGCCTGTTCCGTCGTCAAAGTCGCATTACGCAGCATATGCCGACCATCGACTACAAGCAACCGACCCTGATCCACAGCCAAGACGGGGAAGAGCCGTGGCCACCGTTTTGCGGCGCACCGCCGTCGAGATAGGTACCTTGCTTCGTTTGAACTCGACAGCAAGAATAATTCCGTGACACACAGTAATATCAATTCCAGGATCGAATGCGACCTCGACTACCAGCCAGGGTCCAATGAGGAGCTTGAGTGTGAAAGAGAAACGATTTGAACGGAATTGATGGGAGACCGGGCGTCAAAGGAGGAAAAGGCACCTTACTGAAAGCATCTTGGCGGCACAGACAGCATCGACTCAATTCCGCTGTGGTAGCATTGCTCAGCATCCACCCACTCATCCGGTCGCGCAGCAATTTGCTATCAACACCCCTCCCTCATCTGGGGGGCCTGAAGCTTGGGGCTCAAAAAGATCTATGCCCTGCCACGCATTGCAATCTTCCACGGGTAAAATGCCCAGAACATGCGGGCGAGAGTGAGGAAGGCTTGACGTGCAAGAGACGCGCTTCATTGCGCCCACTTCAAGTTATATGTTGCAGCAAGCAGCAATGAAATTTCCGATAGTCTTCACCGAAGACCGTCGACCTCTACATGCACTCGGCGATAGCGGATATGCAATAATGATTTGCATCGATCACCCCGATATGTGCTAGTTGCAGGCGGCGAGCGAGGAGAGCGACGCCTGAGCGAAAATTGGAGAAGTCTGCTGTTGACGGAAAAGGTGGGAATGACATCAGCTCGTGGACTGATTTTCCCCAATGACCCGAGGCAGTGTTTCTCTTGGCTGGCTTCCCGTCATCCAGCTTTTGGAGAACCCTTCGTCCAGGCCGCTGGAATTCGCGCTCTTGGTTGCCCGAAGCCTCCGCAAGGACGACAATTGCTTGGTGTTTTTGTCTCGGATGCCGACAATGGGTCTCGGTCCAAGTCTTCAACAAATTGAACCAAACGAGGTCCAGCTCAACCAGCATGGGTCGGCCCTCCACTACAAGCAATTGGGGCTAGGATGCCGCGAAAAATACATGCCGAAATGGCTAATGGGATGGGAGCCTCTTTTCTCCTCACATAGACTGCACATCACTACCCTCTCGGTAGTTTGGCCTCCGTTTCGTCTGAAAGACGGGATATTTGGTTGGCACACGTTTTCAATAGCGTACCTGCTTTGCTTCGTCCCATGCTCTGACGAACAGCACCGTAATCAATGGGATGAGGAGGAGGCGGAGGAAGACAGAGGCAAAAGACACTGAGGAAACCGGATCCCACTTCGCACCACTGCGGGCTTTTCGATGTCATTTGCAATCGGCTTCCCAGACCAGGGCCAAGGCGGTCTCCGACGAGAGTCTGTGGTCACTCCACCATGCACCCATCCAATTCACCACCACCACCCGACATTGCACCCAAAATAATGAATCTAAAATGGAGCCTCCGTTTAACCCATTCCCAATTCGACCCCCGGTTCGGCCGTCTCTGGGCTTTAAAGATCGGCCCTTGACCAGACGGCTCGCCTTAGTCTGCATCACAACCTCCAACACCTTTACTCGACCCACTCCCTCTTCATCCTGCATACGCAGACGCACGCCTCCTCCCTCCGCAACCTCGACCGCGACTTCGACCTCCTCATCCCCGGCTTCAAGCCTCCAACAGCTCCAGTTCTCCGCGTCGGACGGTCCACGTATCTGTACATACCCCAGACGTTCACACCTTCGCGACGCTACCGACCCATCAGCTATCTCGCTTTTGCGCTGACCCTCGACCCCGACCTCCATTTCTCCTCGTTTTGGCTATTCTCCCAACTCTTTTCCCCATTACTTAAACCCTTCTCCCCACCCCTTCCCCGGAGTCTAAGGAGTCTGTTTCTCCATCATCGGTGTGCCTTCTTCCGTGGAGTTTGACTGCTCTTACTGCAAGATACCCCTATACTCGTTTATTATCTCTTGGTTTAGTCATTCCCTCTTGTCTTATACGCCCGGAAGAGCACACAATGGCCACGCACGAGACTCACCACAATGCCGTCCCTCCAACGGACCTGGAGAAGGACGTGCATACCTCTGGTGCTGACCATCACAACGGCCCCAATGGTGCCCAAGTAGGCCACAACACTCAACGAAACGCCGGGCCCTTTACCCGCGTTGCCGACTATCGGAACATGACTGAAGGAGATGCGCAGGCATTCGGAGGCTCTCTCCAGCCCGGACTGTGGAAGCCCTACGAGCACAGAAAGTTCGCCAACCCGGCACCACTGGGTCTTTCTGCTTTCGCCCTCACGACCTTCGTCCTCTCTTGCGTCAACCTCCACGCTCGCGGCGTCACTGCGCCCAACATCGCCGTCCCTCTCGCCTTCGGATACGGAGGTCTCGTCCAGCTCCTTGCTGGCATGTGGTACGTTCAGTTCTTCCCATGTTCATCTTTTCTTTTCCTCCTACCGGGGTCCCCAAAGTTCCCCAACATCTCATCTCATCCGTCTCCACGATACCCCCCGCAAGCGGAAGCTCCGGTGTGATGAGGTGGAGCAGCTCGCGCTCCTTCGCACCGGAGTGGATCTCGCCTGGCGCATATCTGTGGAAGGTCGGTAAGACGGAGGCTGCACCAGGCAGGGAGTCTGTGGAGAAGAAACGCAATACGAACCGCACTTGCTGTCATTTTTCATACGCGCCAATGCTGACCATTGGATTACAGGGAGATGGCCGTTGGCAACACCTTTGGCGCAACTGCTCTGTCTTCGTATGGAGGTTTCTGGATCTCCTACGCCATCCTGCTCACCCCCAACTGGAACATCATCGGAACGGATGGCCCGTACGCCGCCAACTACTCTGACCACTACTCTGCTGTCGGCTTCTTCCTGACGGGCTGGTTCATCTTCACGACGCTGCTCTTGCTGTGCACCCTGCGCTCGACCGTCGTCTTCTTCCTGCTCTTCTTCACCCTCGACCTCGCCTTCCTCTTCCTTGCCTGCGAGAACTATGCCGCCAACAACGGCGCCCTTACTGCCATGCGCAACCTCCAGATCTGCGGTGGTACCTTTGGAATGCTAGCAGCATTCCTGGCATGGTATTGCGCACTGGCCGGTATCCAAGATGACAGGTGAGCTTTTTCCTTCTTCCTTCTGGCCGGGCGTTGGGGGGTTTGGTCTTAGACCCAGACTAAAGCCGGGACGGTCGCTGCCCCTCCCGCGAACCGTCAACGCGATGTCATTGAGGCGCGCCATGTGGATTCCATTGGCTAATCATCCTTTTGTTTGCAGCAACTCCTTCTTCCAGGTTCCCGTCTTCCACCTCCCGTGGTCCGACAAGGGCCGCGAGATCCGCAAGGCCAAGAGCCGCTCGTCCGCCTAAGCGATGGCGAGGCCCACGAAGAATGTTTTTGTGATGTGTATTCTACGTTTTATGCGCGACCTTGCGGCGACGACTTTGTGCTGAGATGCATCCGGCGTCGAGGCGAACGGGACGAAAGATGTGGATTTGGTTTTTTTTTTTTTTTTGCAGCGGATTGAAGCAGAAAAAGGATACCCGCCCAGCACCCCGGGGACGCAGGGTGCCTGTCGCTCCCTCGGGACAGGGAACACCGAACGGCGAAAATGCTTTCGCCGGCAGGGTTGCCGTGGCTCCGCCCGGGGTGTGTTGAACATATTCCCCAGGACTTGTTTCTCATTTGAGCTGTTGGGAAAAACGTGCTTTTGCGAAAGGGATGTGAGCTTAAGAAAAGCTTGTCCTGTTAGAGCCCCTTTATTTAATGAATGCGATAATTTATTACGAACCTTACCATCTATCTATTGCTGCAGTCATTTATCGCCATCGACCCCATGCCCATGCTTTGACGCGATGCCCACGCGAGATTCCTCCACCGACGCGCTGCCGGGAGTGCGAAAGGCTCGGTCGCACCGCGCACAATGAGGGATGAATAGTGGTTTTGAAGTGAGGTCAATGAATCGACGTCTGCCAATGCGGCAATTGGCGAGCATCCGGCCTTGGCAATGGCACTCAAGGCCCGGCTAGCTTATGAAGCAGCTGCACTCCTACATGGTTGTGGTCTCTTGGAATTTATCCTTTTTTGACGCAAGTACGGGAGATGCGCGCGCGCTGCTGGCCTATTTTCTCTCGGCGGGAGGGAGGGTTGGGGGCGTTTGGGGGCTTGGCGTAGGTCATTTTTGGGGGATGCCGAGGAGTGAGGGGATCCTTGGGTGGTGGTGATGACGGGACTAATGCTCCTAGTTCATGTCGAATCAGCAAGCCGCTTAGTTTCTTAGTTCGCGAATAGCATCCGTTCAAGGCTGGACTTATTGAAAGTTCAGAATACCTCGCGATTTTCTCTTTGAGACTCAATCGCTACACGTAGATTTAAGAGCCATGATGCTACTACTACAGATACTCGGCAATCGGTACCCCTGTCTTTAGGAGGCAGGTCACGATCTATTTGAAAGATCCAGCTTTAAACCATATTGAGGGACCCAAATTTGATTCCTGGCGGCGGGCCGCCTTTATGAGGTCTAGTAACGACGAGGTGGTTCATAAGTTCCGAAGTAATTAGGCGTCTTTGGGTAACGAACGGGACCTGGAGAAGTGCTGCCATCAAACCGATAGGCATCCCACTTCGGTCTCGTGCTGTCAAATGAAGCAGGTGGCGCCACACCTCTGAGTTCGTGACGGGGGAGTCTTGGAGATCAAGCTCGGTGGGAGCCATCATGTCGAAGATATGATCTGTCTCATCTTCCTTTGAAAGACAAACCAGGACAACGCCATCGAATAATTTCATTAGGTCAAGAAAACCTTCGCGACGGATCAGCGAGCTGCTTCTAGCACGCTCCAAGAGGCCTCATCAGGCGGCAAGAAACCTACGGCGAATCTCAACGCAACCTTTGCGATCCTTGCACGAACGCTTTGCAACCAATGATGCGAAGTTGTGGAGATACAAATATGATCCGATTTGCTGTGCATCTTGGAATGTCTGCTGTAAGTGTACTATGAAATCGTTGTCAGGATGTATGATGGCCAATAGATCAAGCCGAACTAGAGGGCGCCTCGCATTTTCTGCCACAGCTGTGTAAAGTTCCACTATGATTAGTAAAACTGACTCGCAAGTAATGGATCAGTATCTGAGGTGGCCTACCTGTAATTGTTAGCGGTATGAAAGGTATCTTTCTTCCCTTCTAACTTTTCTTCTTTGTAGTTTGCTGTTACGACCTGTAAACAAGGATAACAGCTGAACAACCCACTCAGGCGTCAGGCGGCTAGAACAGGATATTTGTATTACAGGATCATGGGAATAACAGGGACTCACTTGGAAACGGAAGAACTATAGTATAAGTCACGTGACGATAAGATAATAATTATTAGGGATCAGAATGATCTAATATAACTTAGAGGCTGAGCAATCACTCTAGATCAGAATAATCTAGCTTAACTTAAAAAATATATTTAGTTAGACTTATATATAGTATAACTTAAGCCTAGCTTATAGTCAGACTTCTATAGCTTTTTAGTAATTAACTTTATATTTATCCTCAGGATATTTTCAGCTTATTTTCACTATAAATACTTATTAAATTTAAAACTAATTATTTTAGCCTCTGACTACTAATTTATAACACAGCTTATAATTTATAATCCAGACTATAACTAATATATTATTACTATATATTAATTCTTAGCTTCTATTAGCAGACCTTACTATTAGATAACTAACTATAATATTTTAATTACTTCTGTTTAATAAGTTAACTATTAAGACTTATTAATAGTATAGATAAGATATCTTCTTATACTTCTGCTAAATCACTTACTTTAAGAGGCTTTTTTTCTTTTAAATAGCTAGTTAAAAACCTAGCTAAGGAACTTAAAGAAGCCTTAATAACTATAGACTTAAATAATAAGGTTACTCTTAAAAAGGAGACTTATAATAAGCTTTAAGCTTAAGTTAAAAAAGGAGATAATAATATAGCTAAAATATAAACTATATATAATAAGATAGCTAGCAAACTTTAAAGCTTTAAAAGTATAATCTAAGAACTTAGTAATAAACCCTAATAATTTCAGAACCTTAAAAATAAAATTATATACCTAAGAGGACAGAGTAATAACCTCTTTATATAAGAACTTCAGAATAAAGTTAATACTTTTTAAGCTGCTGCTAATATTATTACTACTTCTATAGGAAGATATTAGAAACTTAAGCTTAGTACTCTAGTTACTTATAATAGAACCTCTAGAACTTTTAAAGGTTTCTTAATCTAGGTTAAGAACTATTAGAATTTTTATTATAGAGACTTTACTAATAAAACTAAAAAAATAATATATATAGCTACTTATTTCTAAAGAAAAGCTTTTAAATAGTTTAAACTAATCTAAGAAGAATACCTTAAGTATAAAACTTTTAATAAGTATACTACAGAGACCTGTAATATCTATACTAATTTCTAGGGATTTAAGGATATATTTCAGTCTCTCTTCTAAAACCTTAATAAGAAATAATAAGCTAAGTATAACCTTGCCTAGCTCAGATAAACTAAGTCTGCTAAAAACTACTCTGCTAACTTTAGATAACTTAGTATCTAACTTAATCTTACTAAAGAAACTAAGATCTTTATATTCTATTAAAGACTTAAAGATAAAGTTAAAGATAAGATTATTAAGATTAATTAACTAGAAGACTTCTTCTAATATATAGAACTTATTATTAAGATTAATAACTACCTTTATAAGAGATAAAGAGAATAAAGAGATAAATAATAAAACTTAAACTTAGGATATAAATATTAGTAGCAGCCCTAGAGTAAGTTTAATAACTAGCAGAATAATAACAGACCTTATAATAACTAGAATAATACCTAGCAAAGCATTTCTTATAGATAACACAGCAGACTTATAAACCTTAGTACTGCTACTAAAAATAATAATAAGAAACTATAGAACCTTAAATATTATAACTGCAAAAAAATAGGATATATTACTAAAAACTATAGATAACTTAAAAAACTTAACTAGAAACCTATATCTAAATATACTAAGCAAGTTAGTATAGCAATTAAAATATTTTATATATCTTTATTATAAACTAGATACTATAATAATAAATGCTTTACTTATTATAGTAATAAAGAAGCTATAAGATACTAGCCTAGCAACCTAGACTGCAGAAGAATAGGCTATAATATAACTATTCTAGAAATTAAAACTAAAACCCTTATAATAGCTTCTTAAACTAATAGTAAGCTAGTTAGAAAGACTACTAAATAACTTAATAAAATGCTTTATATCTAATAACTTAATATAGTTAACTTTAACTCTATAAGTTATAATATAGAAAACTAATAAATAATCTAAGAATTAGAAGCCTAAGTCTAATAAGAAATAAACTAGATCTGCTAATATAAAGCAAGACAGCAGGTTATATATAATAATAAATAATAGATTTTATACTTTAAAGTAGTATAAACACTTCAGCTATAACAGGTATAAGAGGAACTAGACAACATTATATAACATTGCTAAATTAGTGCCTTAATAGTATACTTTAAATAATAAAGAAATATATAAAGAAACCTTACTAGAATTAAGTAAATTAACTAAGAACTTAAAGAACAGGTTAAAGAAAAATCTAATAAAAAACCTAAATACTAATATAACTTCTTAGAAGAATAGTAACTACTCAGTCTCACTAATAATTAGAATTTCAGCAAACCTAAGTCTAGGTTTAATTCAGATAAGATCTTTTATGTCACAGGCTAGAGCCCGGATTGATATCTCCGGCTTCGCTGGAGCAGTTACTGAGATCCAGCTCCGTTAGACCCACTATTCTGCCGCAGTACGCCGCCTAACCCGGCCTGCTTCACTGCTGTTAGGTGCCTATCCCTGTAAAGTTCTTTCTTCCTTCTTCAGCTTAGAATAGTCAATCAACAGCACCTCTACATTGAACAAGCCTAGGGGCCAGCCCCTTACATATTCTAAGCTCAACAATAGAAGACGCTACGCGAAACCTCACGAGAGCAACACGATGGATTCGCCAGAGGGTAGCGCAAACGACGCGATGAACGCTGAGATTGACCGCTGGATCAATGAAGCGGTTAACGCAAGCATACGTCCTCTTTAGGACTAAATAGCCCAGCAGACAGCCCAGATGACGCAGCTCTTGACAGCTCTGAATGGGCTTATGTCACTGGATAGAGCAACCTTTATGCTGCTTATAAGTAGTGTACTGACCCTGTCCACAGCTGATATAACTATACAGGCTCTAAGTGATGATATAGTAATAGTAGCTGAAGAGCAGAGAAAGCTCCTACTAAATCTCCTGAAGTTTATAGGAAGGTGTAAAGACTACTTAGCATAGTCTCAGTAAATATATAATAAGATAACCTTAGATATAAGACTTATAAAGGGTAATACTAAGGTTTAGTACTATATCAACTCATGACTTAATATTGATCCTCAGCAAGTTATTGCTACTTTCTATGCTGCTGGAGGCCTTGGGGGCAAGCAAGACTTCTCTGAGTTTATAAGATACTTAGACTGTATGTATAAGGACCTAAGTGCTGCCTCCTGCGCAGCTGCTACGCTGCGAACAATCTATCAGCAGGACGACTAATCCTTTGCCTCCTTTCTTCCCTGATATAAGAGAGTATTATTAGAAGCTGGAGAGGCTAGTTAAGCAGACTAAGTGAAGATAACCCTCCTCGAGAGAGCACTTAATATATAGCTCTAATAAGCTCTTATTATTATTAACTTTCTAGTTAATAACTACTATAAATAGCTTATATAGGTATAAGATATAACTGCAAAGCTGGAGAAGCTTCTAGCTATAATATGCAGAAGCAGCTTATACTACCCTAGAGCCTCTGAAGCAAGCAGGCACTATAATAACAATAGTGATATAGTGATGACTAGTGTAAGCTGTGCGAGGAACAAGAAGGGAGCTCTAGAACTGCAGCGCTATAGATGCTACTCCTCTTTATCTGAGTCTAAAGGTAGTAAATAACTACAGAAGGATAGTTAGCATTGCTATAACTATAATAATATCAGCTATATTGCTATATAGTGCACTAAGCTAAAGCATCTAGGGCTAAAGAAGATTAAGAAGGTTAAGAAAGCTAAGAAGTCAGAAGAGAGCAGTAATAATAGTGCTACAGAGGAGCTGGGAAGCTCTGAAGCTGAAGAGAGCTCAGGAAAAGAGTAACTCTAATGCAAAGTTAGGCGTTAGAGGTAAAGCCTAGTAATATCATTGAATGGAAGCAGTTTAAGTATTATATAAGCAGCAAATCAGTAGTGATCACTGCCTGTATATATAAAGATACTTAAGCAGACGCTCTAATAGATACTAAGTGCAACTTATATGCTTTTATTAACTATAACCTTGTTTGCAGGCTGTGCTTATTAATAGTAGACTGCTTAGAGTAGATACTAGGCAGCTTTAGTAATGCTATAAGCACTATAAAAGTGACAGGTATAGTTATCTTTAACTTAGAGCTATATAGCTATAATAAGAAGATCTTTGCGTATACTGTCTGCAGTCTTAAGGATAACCTCTTCCTTAGGAAACTGTAGATAGAATAGAACTGCGTTATATATAATGCTTCTGTGTAACAGATATATTATAAGAGAGGTGGTGTAGACTTACAACTAAAAGGCGAGAAAGAGCCAGAATGAATACGCCAGATTAGAACTGCTTAACTCTTCCTAGGAGCCCCCTTTACAACGCTCTATAAGAGGGCGCAATAACAAACTAGAGAAACTGCAGCATATGAAGTGTAGGCTATTAGCCTGGCAGATATACAGAAAGCCTTTGCAAAGAAGACAGAGAAAGCAGACCTTAAGGCTCTCCTTCCGCCAGCTGTTCTAGCTGAATTTCGCGAGCTATTCTAACCTGATAAGGCTGCTAACCTCCCACTATATTGCCCTGGGGTTAACTATAAGATCCCTATTAAGCAGGACAGTAAGGGTAACAAGGCTGTACTACTATAGAGCCTGCTCTATAGGATATTATAAAAAGAGCTCCTTGTTCTCTGGAAGACCCTGTAAGACCTACTAAATAAGGGCTTTATCTGCGCTAGCAGCTCTGAAGCATCAGCCCTAGTACTGTTTATATAGAAACCAGGAGGAGGGATATATTTTTATGTTGACTACTGCGCCCTTAACGAACTCACTAAGCGCGACTGATACTCTCTCTTTGATTCGGGAAACACTACAGACTATTAGCGCTATAAGGTGGTTTATGAAACTGGACATAGTAGCAGCATTCTATAAGATTAGAATTGCAGAAGAGGAGGAATATAAGACAGTATTTCAGACTAGATATAGACTATTTAAGTGGCTAGTTATTCTCTTTAGCTTTATAAGAGCCTCTGCTATATTCCAGCGGTATATTAATAGCGTATTTTGAGAATACCTTAACAACTTTGCAACAGCGTATATGGACGATATACTGATCTACTTAAATAGGTTATAAAAGGACTACGAAGTAAAGGTCTGGCTAGTTCTCTGCAAGTTAGCTGATGCTAGCCTCTAGCTAGACCTGTATAAGTGCGTGTTTTCTGTGAAGACTGTTAAGTATCTTAGGTTTATTGTTACAGCTAGTATAGGTATCTCTTGTAACCCTGAGAAATTAAGAGTAATTAAGGAATAGGCTGCGCTAAAGACAGTTAAAGGAGTCTGGAGCTTTTTAGGATTTGCAAACTACTACTAGATCTTTATCCCAGCGTACTTAAATATTACTGGGCTCTTTATAGCTCTTATGAAGAAGGGTGTCTTATTCTGCTGAGGTGAGGAATAAGAAGCAGCATTCTAAGAGCTAAAAAGGATCTTTGCAGCAAAGCTTATCTTATACTAACTAGACCCTGAGCTTATAACCTATATTGAGGCTGACTGCTCAGGCTTTGCTTTTAGGGGAGTACTATCGCAAGAAGATGAGCATGGAAGATGTTACATAGTAGCATACTACTTGCAGCGGCTGAATGCTGCCTAGTTTAACTACTTAATTTATGATAAGGAGATGTTAGCTATTATGAGCTGCCTGCGAGAATGGAGGGCAGAGCTACAGAGCGTTGAGAGCTTTAAGATCCTATCTGACTATAGGAACCTTAAGTACTTTATGCAGAAATAGAAGCTTATGGAATAATAAAGCTGATAGGCAGAGGAGCTATCTTAGTATAACTTTAAGATATAGTACTGCCTAGGAAGCAAAGCAGTAGTGCTAGACGCACTCTCTAGATATAAATAAGATATACTTATATCTCTAGAAGACGAGCGCGAATAAAGCTGGATTCTCTAGCTTCTTCTTAAAGTAGCCTTTCCTTTAACGTATATATAATATATAGAGGTAGCACTAATAATACTTATATTTACTGATGATAAAGAACTATAGCAGCTCTAGGATCAGACCTAAACAGGAGATGAAGTCTATTAGCAGGCTTATACTACTGTGAAATAATAAGAAAGAAGCTTTCTATCTAGCCTTAAGCTAAAGGTTTAGATTGCTGAGTATGAGATTAATAATAGTAACTAACTACTATTTAGAGATTAGATCTAGATATTAGGTAGCAAAGACCTAGATAAGGAGGTGAATATGCTACATACTTATATTATCTAAAATATCTATAACTTAGTACTTAGTAGCTATCCTAGTAGAGATAATACCTTTGCGCTAGTCAGCAGATGCTTTTACTAGCCTGGCTAGTTATAGTTAGTATAGCATTTCTGCTGTAACTGCAATAGTTATAGGCGAAGTTATATCTAGAGAGAATGCTGTAAAGGACTCCTAAAGCTACTGCTGATACTACAGCATATATAGAGCGATCTTGCTATAGATTTCATTACAGATCTACTCTTTATAGATAAGAATGAGAGGTTCCTTTAGGTAATTATCGACTGGCTAGGTAAAGGCGTAACCTTTGAAGCTATGCAAAGTATAGAAGCTGAAGCCTGCGCTGAACAATTCCTGAGCTGCTACTTCTGCTTCCACGGCGTCCCTACATTAATTATGAGCGATAGGGGAAGTAACTAGATAAGCTGCTTTTAGCGGCAGTTCTGTAAGCTGTTAGGAATAGAGCAGCAGCTTAGCACTGCTTACTACCTGCAGACTGATGGAGGCCTAGAGAGGATGAACCAGGAGATCCAGGCCTACCTATGTAACTACGTCACCTACTCATAGAAGGACTAGGCATATAACCTTCCAGCAGCTTAGCTAGCGCTTTATAGCCGCGATAATAGCGCTATTAGGATGAGTAGCTTCTTTCTAGAGCATAGATATAACCTAGAGCTTATTAAGGTTAAGGAAGCAGACCTAGCAAGCTCTAAAGGCACCTGTGAGAGCTAAGCCTGCAAGTTAGTAATAAGGCTTTAAGATGTGATAGATATAGCCTAATCAACCTTCGCTTTAACATAGTAATGCTATAAGGAGCTGGCTAATAAAAAGCGCCAGCTTATAGAGAGACTAGAAATAAGTAATAAAGTCTAGCTTTATATAAGGTATTACAAATCCTCTAGGCTTTATAAGAAACTAGATTAGTTATATTATAAGTATATAGTTATAAAAGTCATCTCACTATATATAGTAGAGCTTAATATACTAGCAGCTATATACCTATACTTCTATATAGATATCCTGAAGTGTGCAGGTAATAACTCCTTACCTGGTTAAATATTAGATGATGAGCAGCTGCCACTAATTATAGATGATGAAGGCGAAGAGACCTGGAGTGTAGAGAGTATTGATGCTGCTACCTGGAAGCGTTGAGGGCGTGGGCGATGCTGCGAAGTTCTGGTTAAGTGGGAAGGATATATAGAGAGGACCTGGGAGCCTGTTGAGATGCTCTAGGGGACAGAAGTAATGGAGGCTTATGAATGCTGTTATGGCTCTGCGATGGAGCATGATGGAGACCTAGCCTTAGCGCTGCGGGCGTGCTGCTGGAGGGGAGCGGGGGGTGATGTCACGGGCTAGAGCCTGGATTGATATCTCCGGCTTTGCTGGAGCAGTTACCGAGATCTGGCTCTGTTGGACCTACTATTCTGCCGCAGTATGCTGCCTAACCCGGCCTGCTTCACCGCTGTTAGGTGCCTATCTCTGTAAAGTCCTTTCTTCCTTCTTCAGCTTAGAATAGTTAATTGATGGCACCTCTATATTGAATAAGCCTAAGGGCTAGCTCTTTATATTTTATAATTCTAACTCTCTTACTAATATTACTAATTAAAATATAAGATATTATAGCAGACTAATCCTAGGAATAAATAATATTAGTTTTGAAAAAAAATCTAATAATAAAGAAGAGATTTAGTAGCTTATTTAGTACTAGATAGTTAATATAAGCTGTGATAACTAATAATAATACTTTTATAAGATATTTACTAATATAAGAAACTAGGATTATATTTTAAAACTTCACACAGAAGATTATCCTGCATTTAAGTATAACTATTATAACTACTAAAACCTCTTCTAGCTATAATACTTCTTTAATAAATATAAAGAACACTTTAGAAATAAATATAAGTACTAATTCTATTCTAGAAGATATAATAAGAACTCTATCTAGAATGTTTACACTTAAACTACTATAGTTAGATAGACTATAACTATATTTAATAATAATATAGTAACTTTCAGCCTAAGCCTGTAATACTTTATAAGATATTAATATAATAATATAATAAAATAGGAAGAATACTGAAAAGATGAATGCTTTATATATATAGTTCAGAAGGCTAAAGCCTACAGACTTCTGCAAGAAAAATTAAGCCTCCTAAGGCTCTAATTCCAGGAGAATCGCCTTATAAAGGTATAATAGGAAGGAAAATAAATCACTTACCCCAGATAACTAGAGCAGTTAAAAAACTAGACTTACTTACTAATAAAAAACTAAGATAGATAATAATAATAAGGTTTATATATCTAGCATCTCTAGACTAGAAAATATACCTGCAACTTATAGTTACTATTAATAACACTATAACTATTATACTTATTAATAGCAGAGCTGAAATAAATTTTATATTATTTTAAGCAGTAAATAAATTATAACTACTATAGCAAAGAAAAGAATATATATACTAGCTTAGTAATATAAAAAGAGAATAAGTCTAATATAAAGGAGGTATATTAAAATAAGACTATACTCCTTAAGAAGTTACTTAAATTAAAATAAATAACTTTAATTAATATTACTAAACTTAGTATATATAATATTATACTAAGAATACTATAGCTTAAGAAAAATAACTTATAAATAGATTAGAGAACAGGCTAACTCTATTAGAATAATAATAATCTCATCTCTAAGCAGTCCTGCAAAACCTAGGCCTTAAACAGATTTACTTATTAAAGAGCAGCAAAATGATATATCTGCTATTTTAAGGCAAAAGAAGCTATATTATAACTATTAAAAACTGCAGATCTTAAATAAAAGGATAATTTTCTTCTGTCTATTCTAGAAAAGTATAGAGTTTATAAGAAACTCTTTATAGCTAAATTAGAAACTAGACTGCTTAAATATATAAATTTTAATTATGAAATCTCTATTAAGAAAGAGAAAAAGCTTAGATTTAATAAAATCTATAAACTTAACCTAATAAAAATAGAAGCTCTTAATAAATACCTTAATAAAAACCTTAAAAAAAGCTATATCAGAGAATTAATATTATTAGTAGAAAGCCTAATCCTGTTTATACTAAAAAAGAATAGCAAACTATAACTATATATTAACTACTGAATACTTAATAAAATAATAATTAAAAATCAGTACTTACTACTTTTAATTAATAAACTTTAATAACTACTCTATAAAGCTAACTACTTTATAATACTAGACTTTAAAAATGCTTATAACCTTATTTGAATAAAGAAAAGAGAAGAATAGAAGACTGCTTTTAGAATATATAAAGGATATTTTAAGTATTTTATTATGCTTTTCAGTCTTACTAATACTTTAGCTACCTTTTAGAATATAATTAACTAAGTTCTTAAGAAATTTATAGATATCTTTATAGTTATCTATCTTAATAATATCCTTATCTTCTTAATAATAATAGAATAATATAAAGAGTATATATACTTTATATTCTAAGCTTTCTAAGATACTAAGCTTTTAGTTAAACTAGAGAAAAGTATATTCTATACTTAGGAAGTAGAATACTTCAGATTTATAATCACTTCTAAATATATTAATATATTAAAAAAGAAAGTTTAAGCTATATAAGAATAGCTTATATTAACTAACCTCAAGGAAATCTAAGGATTTCTCAGATTTATTAACTTCTACTAGAAATTTATCAAACTCTATAGAAGAATTAATATACCTCTTATAAACCTTAGCTATAAAGATTAACTATTTAAATAGAAAGAAGCCTAAAATATAGCTTTCTAGACTATTAAGGATTATATTACTAGTAAACTAGTCTTAATAATCTTAAACCTAGAAGAATAGTTTAAAGTTGAAATAGATATCTTAGACTTTACTCTCAGAGTATAATTATCCTAGAGAGATTCAGAAGAACACCTGTATTTCTACACTTTCTTCTCATGCAAACTCTACAGACTAGAACTTAATTATCAGATCTATAATAAAAAGCTTATAGCTATTATTAAAGCTTTTAAAGAATAGAGGCTTTTACTCTTAAGAACTATTTACTAAGTACTTATATATACTGATTATAAGAACTTAATATATTTCACTACTTTAAAAGAACTTGACAAACAATAAATTAGATAGTTAGAATTCTTCTCAGAATTCAACTTCTAAATTATCTATTAGAAAGGATTAGAAAATAGTAGAGCTAATACTCTCAGCTAATAACTAGACTATAATATCTTAGTACTAAGAGAGACCTAGGTAATTCTTAAATATAATAATAATAAAGACTTTATATTTACTATAAAAGCTTTTATAATAACTAGATAATCTACAGCTAGCCTGCCTAGCAAACTAAATAATAAAGCTATTAGAGAATTCTATAATATACTAATATATAGCTACTAAAGAATTATAAAAACCTAAAAGCAACTATAATAATAATATAGAGAAAAGGTTACTAGAGAATATATTATAATAGTAATTAAAGATTATAAGGTTTATTTAAAAAGCAAACCAGCCTAATACTAACCTTATAGATTATTATAACCTTTGCTTATACTGCAAACTGTCTAGCATTTTATATCTCTTAACTTTATTATTAAATTACTAAAATCTTAAGAACTTCTTATAGAAATCTATTATAACAGCATTCTTATTATTATTAACAGACTTATAAAATATACCTACTTCATCCTATATAAAGAAGCAAGCAATACTAAAGAATTTGCTTATATATTCCTTAAGTATATTATTGCTAACTATAGAATATTAAAAGAAATTATATCAGACAGAAATAAGATCTTCACTTCTAAGTTCTAGAAGTTAATTGTATTATAACTTAGTATTAAGTAAGTAATATCTACTGCTTTTCACTTGCAAACTAATAGATAAATAGAATAAATTAACTAGATCCTTAAAACTTATCTCTATATCTATATTAATTATAATCAGGATAATTAGGTAGTATTACTACTAATAGCCTAATTTGCTTATAATAGCATAGTAAGAGAAAGTACTAAGGAATCTTCTTTCTACTTTAACTACAGATTTAAACTAACTACTTATAGAGAACTATAACCTAGCTTAGCAGCACTAAAAGCTATAGCTATAATCAGATAAATTAAAGATATCTAGGAAAATATATATAAAGAACTTAAATTTATATAATAATATATAATATAGTTTAATAACAAATAAAAGATTAAGGAACTAACTTTAAAAGAGAGAGATAGCATCTATCTTATATAGCAAAATATTAAAACAAAATAACTAAATAATAAACTAGATTTCAAAAAACTCAGACCTTTTAAAATCTTCTAGAAAATCTCACTAGTTAACTATAAACTTAATCTACTTAATATAATAAAATATTTTCTAACATTTTATATCTTACTACTTAAACTAGCATTATAAAGATTATAAATAAATAACCTTATTATTATAGAAGATAATAAACCAGAATATAAAGCTAAACAGACTATTAACTACTTTAAAGAACTAGAAAGATATTAATACTTTATTAAGTAAAAAAGATATATTTATAAAGATAATATATAAGAACTAGCTAAGAATATTATTAATATAAAGGATAAACTTATAATTTATTAGTAATAACACTAAGAATAAGAAATAACACCTATAGCACTAATAACACTACTCTTAATAAATATTACTAGCTACTTATATATTAGATACTTATATAGATATATCAGACTACTTATAGAAGCAGACAGATTATAATAAGGAAAACTGTTTATTTGCTTAGAAATACTAGAAACTAACTAAGACACTTCTAAAGAGTTAACTATAGCTGGAATACCTAAGTTTATAACACTTATACCTAGAGAAAACCAGTCTAACTTATTTAAAGCACTTTATAATAACAAATCTTTAAGTACTTAAGACTTTTAAGCCTTTAAAAACTGCTCTTCTGCCTCCTATTTATTAATAAACTATATTTTATAACAGATTAAGTTTAAATTATATTCTCTCAGAAACTTCTTCTGTTTATAAAGATAAGATAAGTAACTAAGAGCTGTTACTAACTATATCTAAAGAACCTCTAACACTTCTTCAGCTTCTTACTCTTTCTGCTCTATTTTCTTCTGCTCTCTGAAATAATAATTCACTATAACTAATCAGTATCTACTCTAATCACCTAGGAAAATAACTTATAAATATTTGCTATATTATTACTATTATAGTCTATTAAATTATACTTAATATATTATTATAACGCTTTAAATTAGTAAGGTCTATTTTATATATATAATTATACTAGAAGCAAAAAGAATAAAGTATTATATTTTAACTATAATAATTAACTAAAATATTAAAAGCCTGCTAATTATAATAAATCTAAGCATAATAAGTTTTATAAGAATCAGATTTTTAAATATAACCTAATATAATATCAGCATTATAAATAAAATAGAAAGTATAATCAATAGATCTTTAACCTAGAACTAATAACCTATTTATATTAAGTCTTAAAAATAAGACCTTTAAAGAGAAAACCTAATATTATAACCTATAAATAAAGATAACAGCTGAATAACCTACTCAGGCGTTAAGCAGCTAGAATAAAATATTTATACTATAGAATTATAAGAATAACAGAGACTTACTTAGAAACAGAAGAACTATAATATAAGTTATATAATAATAAGATAATAATTATTAGAGATCAAAATAATTTAATATAACTTAGAAGCTAAGCAATTACTTTAGATCAGAATAATCCAGCTTAACTTAAGGAATATATTTAGTTAGACTTATATATAGTATAACCTAAGCCTAGCTTATAGTCAGACTTCTATAGCTCTTTAGCAATTAACTTTATATTTATCCTCAGGATACTTTCAGCTTACCTTCACTGCAAATACTTATTAAGTCTAAGACTAATCACCTTAGCCTCTAACTACTAATCTACAACACAGCTTACAACCTATAACCCAGACTATAACCAGTGTACTGTTACTATATATCAATCCCCAGCTTCTGTTAGCAGACCCTACTGTCGGATAGCTGACTGTAATATTTGCTACCTAGAGGCGTACCTTATTAACTACTATATAACTCTCGCAGAGAAATATTCGAGAACTAGGATAGCTTATAGAAATACTTTTATAACTATTTATAAAAGTATATAAAAAGAATATAAATTACTTATAGATAATAAGTATTTCTCTCTTATACTATTATAATTTAATACTTATTTAATATTAAATATTAAAACTAAACTATATTAATACTATTTTTAACTATTTTAAAAGTAATAATAGTTTTTTAAATTATTAAAAAATTAATTTAAAATATATAGTTTTTTTAAATATATAATAAGAACTCTAAATAAAAAATATAATAATATATTTTATATTACTACTTTTTACTAATATTCTTTAATATAAAAAATATTATTAAACTAAAATATAAAAATATTTTAAATTAATTAAGAAATAATTTATAATAAATAAGTAATTTAATAATAAATATATAAAACGTTTTATATTATTTAAACTAAAAACTTAGTTTAAAGAATTTAATAATATATATATAATTACTATAAAATAGAAATAGTTAATAGAGGGGGTTAGATATATAGGGAGTAGTTAGAGTAAGGGGGACCCTATTATATATCCCTAGTTATATATATCTGCACAAAGTAGTTCTTCACAAAATAGGCATGAAAGGCATGCTGGTCCCTACTATGATAATCTTTCCGTTCGGCTGATAATCGCATTGCGACAACTCCATTTCTGTTCGACTAGGCTGGGGGAGAGAAATGCCTGCTGTGATGCTCGACGCATCCTGGTTCAGTTCGAACTCTTTCCACTGCACTGGCGTAAGGCGATCAATAAATATTGACAACCATGCGAAGTCAGGTAGCGTTCTAACAAACATGGCCCCTGAACAGATTAATAACATCTGGTCGCAATCTTTGCCCATGCTGTTCTTGGGACCTATTGGATGCGGAATTGAAGACGACGTTGAGATTGGAAGATTTGACGAAAGATTGTTCAGAGCAACTCTTTCACGAGTCTGTTGCAGCCGAAATTAGCTCTGACTGTCGCCGTCAACAACACATCTCATGCAACGACAGGAAACTCACGACGCTATCCCACCACATCCAGGGGCTCAACTTTTTGAACGATGATTCCCGGGGTTTTCGCAAACGTCGTTCGGAATAATTTGGCGGGAAGCAGGATGGTCCACTGTATTCCCAACATTCAACCTTGACTTGTGACATCTCGAGGTACAATCTTCCACGCGCAATCATTCTATCTGAAATCGTTCTCTGCTCTTCAGCAGAAAAGCCTTTCAATGGTACAACCCCAATGTCATCCAATTTTATACGCCTTTCGCCGTCATATGCATATATCAACACTTCGGCAGCTGCCAAGTACCAACTGTTGTCGCTTGTCGCATCGAAGCACCACTTTTTGCCACTGATGAGAATTGCACTTCGTCTTCCTTCCGCAGCAGGCTCACATTTCGCAATCATCCAGCATTGCTCATAGAAGGTATCTTTGATGGAAGTTGGTTCAGCTGTGTACGCTATATCTCCTGGCAGGAATATCTTAGGAAGGTCCGCAAATGTCACGCTGCCCTTGAGAAGCAGCGTTTTTTGAGTGGCTATCGCCTCTGAGCGAGAGCTGCGACGAACCCTGGTGTCGGTCATCACCAAGCAATTCATGTACTCGGCAAGCTCGTTTTCGAGTTCAGATTTGGTGCGTGTAGAGATTTTGTCGCTCCGGATGATTTCTTCCAATTCAGATCGCACCAAAAGTATGGCGACTCTACGACTCAACCCAGAGGCCGCTTTGACATTCGGTGGGATACTCAAACGCGTTATGTCGATGCTGATTTCAGCGAACAGCTCACCGAGAACTTTGTATGATGCGCTTTCAGACTGTCGTTGCTGGTTGATCGTTGCATGTTCTTTTGCATCCTCCTGAAGGACCTCTTGTTCACGCGGGAGAGCTTCTGTATCCCTACCAGCGGGGTTGTCGTCTTCGGGGGCCTCTAGGAGGGCGTAAAAGTCTTGATATAGCTTTTTGGAGCCCATCGACCATTGACTATATTGTTGCGTAGGAGTAGAAAACAAGAAAAGTCTTAGAATCATGTAGCTCCGGGAAATGGGACTTCGGGAGCTTGAGAAAACGAAAGGCATGCGGTGCTGATATGCCCCGCAAGCTGGCTGCAACAAGAGCGACGGCTGCTATTGGTGTAATTCTTTAGGCAGCAATGCATCTGAGCCATTTTTGCGGTTGGTGAGGGGGCAAGCATGAACAGGTGTAGCGACAATATGCATTCGTAAGCAGACAGGAAGTGCTGACGTGCATGCCAGCGAGATACAAATGTTCAGACATGACAGCGCCACTTCCATAGCAAGTTTGGATGAACCGCTCTGCTATGCTTCACTGACAACTACCTCGACAATGTCCGATGCTACCACGAATCAGGCCGAATCCTTGAATCAAGTGGGGGAAGCTACATGTTCCAAACGGATCATGCGATACTGCCTGGGAAAGCCTTTGGCGCCAGATGGAACAGATGAAACCCAGTCTGTCAGCGACGATGACCCCAGCACCGGCGCGGCTGTTCCTTCTTTTGGTCGTGTTAGCCGCTGGATTATTGACGACAAGCGGCACGAGACTCTCTGGCAATTCGATATCGAACGACTCAAGCGTGCTGCTGAGACATCAAACGTCAATCATCTCCGGCCAGCTGTAGAAGAGGATGAAATGGTGTCATTTTCGCACATAAATGGCGGCTCCTTCACACAATTAGGCAAGGTAGCCGATCAAATTCTCTACGCCCTGTGGCTATTCAGTTACGAAGACGAAGCTGTTCTGGGAGATTATGGTTCTCTGTATTTGAACCATGAACGAGGCCGAAACATATTCTGGAACTTTGAACGAATCAAGGGACATATTCCCGATCTGCCGAGAAAGACCGAACTCCACTACATGCGGGACATGGACGATTCAAGTGAAGAAGACGATGAACCGTCTGAGACGCCGGCGATGAATCAACTGGTGGTCACCGAAAGAGATCAGTACTGCTACATCGTGGATGAGGTCACCGCTATCCTAGCTCATGTCGCCTGGAACAGTAGTGGCAGCTCTTATTGGAGGGTGGTTATCCTTGCCTGCTTAGCAAAGATCTCAACAAAGCTCAAGGTTCTAGCTACGCAACTTCCACAAGCCATCACCAAGTATGTGGCTGAGAAGAAAAGACAAGAGTCAGATAGCGATTCCGATTCCGATTCCGAGGATAAACACCCGATTGTGGTGAACTACTGCATAGAGTATATTGGGGTGTCAACTTGGCTAATAGAATGCATCGAGAATGTGCTGCGAAACCTTGGGGCTCAAAAACCACTATACGAGCGCCGGAATCACCTGGACATCTGTACCCTTGTGTACGAAGCGGGAACGAGAGGTTTACACACGCAAGTTTACCAGGACAAATGGGCCAGTATAAGCGGCTCAACAGATCGCCTTGTTATTCATTGGACTCTGAACTCCTTAGAAGTGGCCTCTAAGCTGTTGCAAACGCTTCCTCCACCTTCTCAAGGTTCATCAACGGTCGATCGTGGAGATCTAACGGCCGTTCAAGCTACGACCACTGATGCACTATCATCCAGAATTCCAACTCGGGTTGATAAAGAAAGAAAGACAAAGATTCAAGCCATTGCCAACATGAACAACAAACCTCTGGCCAGAGACATTCGAAATATTATGGAATTCGTCCTTGTCACAACTCCATTGTCATTGGCTTCTCCTCTTCTGGGCAAGGGATTTGCCGACAACCTCGGGACTATGAGTTCTCGAGTTGAGATCTACTAGGGAATACCCCAACAAATTGAATTAAAGAATGCGCTTTTCAGCATGCAGCGAGTTGAAAGACAGAGCCAGGATAGAACGCCTACTAAGCTTACCCCAATGGAAGAGACGACTTCACTAACTCTATCTTGGTTGGTCAACCACCGAAATCGTCCACTTGGGAGGAGGCCACCATCTACAGGTTCTTCGGCAAAACAGCCGGATTCTGACGGAACCATGGTTCCAGGTTTTCCGGCAAGGACAGACCGAGAGCGTTTGAAAGCAATAACAGATGGATGGGTGATTCAAGAGACATCGATCGTGATTCAGTATCCAAAATACGTCAACACTGTATTTGGCTTAACTGTGATCTTAGTGGTGGGTGGGGTTATATGTGGCTTGATGGTTGGAAGTAGAGTCGATGGGGTTGACCCATTCAACTTTACTATGTTCTCGTGGATTCTCGGAGGATTCACCTTACTGATTGCGAAGATATCCAGAGTCTCAGAGTGGACATGGCGAGATTTTCTACAGAGACAGGTCACTTGTCGCAGTGTTTGCGAGGTGGCCAATGTGACAGAGCTAAGCCAGCAGGAAGTCCTTGCTTACTTGCTTTCGTCTGAGAAACACCACATTTTGCGAACGTCGGGTCCATTTCAGAAGGTTTTCACAAAGGATGCCGTTGAAAATGGATTTTCAATTGATGTTAGTCCCGATATCCAGACATTGTTGGCCTCGGGTATTGTGACGGTCAAAGTTCTCACAGTGGACGGGGAGGCACTGTTATGGCTTCGTCTGATCCCTGGATCTGGGCGCGTACAGCATATCCCTGTTTTTGGAGAAACTGACGATACTGGGATGCCTGTCTGTGTTGACCTGCCGCAACCAGGGGAGTGTTCTGAGAGCTTGGCTTTCAACCGCCAAGAAATCAGTTGGACAAAGGTTCTCGGTGTATATAATGCTGTGGAGAAGCGTATCAGGTAGGGAAAAGGGTTTAGAACTCGGAATTTAGTATCAAGGGGGGGTCCGCGTCACATCGCTTTGATGGATTTCAAGTCAAGCCTGCTTTTGCCAGTGGAGCATCTGGGAACTTTTCCTGAGCACATGCATAGGGTACTGGCGAGGATAGAAGTATCCCATAGTCTTATGCAGTTTTGTGTTTGATGAATTCAGCACGTACAAAGTCATTCGAAAAGGCCAGTCTACGCATGGGTATATTGATTGCTCTGCATGCTTGGGTGAAGTTCAGAGGGTAGGGTTCAATATGGAGGCTAATCATTAAGCTAGGTTCACAACAGGTTAGACCCAGGTTAATTGGTGCTGACGGCACTTAAACCATCAGCGACTATCACAATTGACTGTAGAGGCGTTTGTCACTTCGCGCGTCTGGTTTCGGGCTCAAACATCTAACTCACCTTGGTAATAGATGCCAGAGGCCAGTATCTCTTTCGCCGGACTCAATGTAGTCGTTGATATCTTGAGGGCACCTGATCCGTCAGTATCTCGATATCCACTCTCGATGGAGATTGAATCAGACACCAGCCTTAGAATCTTACAGATGGAACCAAGCTTCACCATGCTCGGGATCATCACCCCAGAATGGGCGCGAATAACCACGATGGAGAATTTCCCACTCACGCCTGTTCTCTTCCATGACTCTCTCCAGCGTGGATGCAGGGGCATTGTGTCCAATGAGGTATAGCCAATCCAGTTTCTGAGCTACTTGAAGAGCTGAAGCGTCCCAGGATTGGACATGGACTTCTCGCAGTGAGCAATCGGTTGACGTATCCGAGGTGGAATCGTTGACAAACACTTCCGAGAGGGGATAACCGATGACTGTTGCCGAAGAAGGAGCTTCTTTAGAGGGGAAGCAACCCATCCTCATTATTGAGCGGGTGGGCGGAGACCGACAAACTGACAACATCTCAACTTGACTCGAGAGATGGAGATTGACTCCCCTAATATCAATCATGTTGTCTTTGTGGATTTATCTGCAGCAAGATTCTGAAAGAATGCTGTTCACCTTCATTTCCTTCCGTTGGAAATTTGAAAGAACACTTAATGATCAAGAATCGTCACACATTGAGACAAATACCTTTTGGAGCTAGCTCTTTGATGACTGTGTCAACGAGCCTCCAGTAAATAAGATCCAAAGAGAAACTAAAAGTGGGAGTGGTCGCTGGCACTACAATTAACTCCAGGAGACTCTCTCAGTTGTCGGAAGGATCTGACGCTGAGGTGGCTGCGCACTTCCAACTTCCGGTTGAGGTTTGTGCGGACACTTGAAATTATCGTGTTATTCGCCATTACTGAACGAATGGATGAAACCAAATCACGACATGAGAGCCTCGGCGACTGTAAGTGGATGTCTAAGTATGCTACCACGCCGTTTACAGCTCGTTCTGTCATAGCTATTGAACTAGATTTGATATCTGGGCAGATGTTTCCGGCGGATAAGACAGTCGTAGACGATGCCAGCGGCTACAGGACTAATGCAACGAAACTACTCATGCTGGCCGTTTTAAGGCGAGACCAGTTGAGCGCAAGAGTTCAGGTGGTACGTTGCTTTCACCAGTCAAAACCGCAATGCAAAAGCGAAGAAATGATGCGATTCAACGTAGCTGCCCCTACTTAGTATTGGTGTTATCGAAAGTTGATATTGTCACAGTAATTGTTTTCTTTTTGCGCAGTATGTGCTGATACAGAGAAACCCATTACAATCCATCATAGTCAGGATAAGTGCCACCCGCCTCATCTCTAATAATGTTAGGGCCCAGAATGCTGTCAAAGATCCCATCTTTATCGTTCCTGATGCTCATGTAGTATTCATGTACGACTGGGTGTTTCTCTGCCCAGCTTTTGGTGAAGACCTACGATACTGTTAGTTTTAGTACAATACCGGGGAGATCTTGCCTCAACGTACATATTGGTAGCCTCGGGCAAGACCTGAAACCACGAAAAGGTCGGCCAAGGTTAGTGTGTCACCAACAAGATACTTCCTGCCCTTGATCTCCTTCTCAATGGCACGAATAGTCAATTCGCAACCTTCCTCCCGCTCCTTCAGAATCTCCGGGCTTGATGGTGCTCGGCCGATGATGGGCGAGATCCATGCCATGATTGGCGGCAGAAGCTCATAGTTGGTGAAAGAAGCCCATCGGATGACCGTCGTTTCCTCCCTCAAATTCGATCCACACAACTTTGTGTTGGGATCTTGCTTCGCGACTATTCAACTGTCAGTGCTATGTTGAATTTACAACACGCGAAGGCACTCACGAAACCAAGCAACAGCGTTACTCTCGTAGACTTCGAAGCCATCAGATGTTTCGAGCGCGGGAACCTTGCCAGTGTGGAACTTGGACAGATATACGTCGCCGACACCTCCCTTCTCCGGATACACTTTGATGGGGAATGCATTGCAGATTTCAACATCGAGTTTGTTGTACTTGGCAACGAAGAGCACCATGGTGGAGCGTGGCGCCTTCGGGTATGTGTACAGCTTGCCGAAAGACATTTTAGGGGTGAGAATGAATAGCGATTTCGAGATGACTGGCTTGATTGATGAGACGAAAGATGATGAGTGAGAGATTTGAATACATGTAGTGACTTCAAAATCGTCAGTGAGGACCTCGTTTGTTTTCAAGCCTGTTTTCTACGTGTTCCTCGGCTGGCGGAGGTCTTTCTCGAGGACGACGTTTCGATGGACCGGATGCTTATCCCCGATTGCACTGAGAGGAGCACCGCGGCTAGACAGGTGCATGGGGGAGGAGCTCCACCTTGGCGGAGACCACTCCGTCTACTCACACGGTAACTGCACGTGCGAACCAAGCCAAGTGAGAATTGATGAATCAGATGCTACGTATGCAATTCGCGGAGAAAGGCACCCGACAGATCTCTCTCTCTCTCTGTCAGATTACGTGTGATAGTCGTACTTTGCCTGACATGGTGATGACCTTTAAGCTGTGAGGAGCTCCGCCTGGGATCGCTGCGCGGTGCGGAGTCCCGGTAGTGGTTTACGAACCGACCAGCTGCGATAAGGCAGCCAAAACCTTGAATAAAGTGATGCAGTTGTTCTACGGCGGTCTTCGACACTCAAAGTTGAAGTAGATTTGGTTTTGTTTCTCACTTACAAACCTGATCGCGGGCTTGACTTAGCATTGATAAAACGCGACGAGACATTATCGACCCAACACGAACTGAAAAGAATGGATTTAAAGTTAGTGATCAAATGAGAGCCCGAAAGCGCAAGAAAGACAATTGTTGACAGAATTGAAAGCTACATTCTGGTGACTGGTGCAACTGGACTTGTCGGATCCCATGTTGTAGATAATCTATTGAAGAAGGGGTACAAAGTCAGAGCGGTGGCAAGATCAAAACAAAAGGCAGATGCCTTCCTATCGGCAAGAGTCCAGCACGCGTCGAAGTTGGATTTCTTCTTCATTGAGGACCTTACCGACCCAGGTGCCTTCGACGAAGCTGTTAAAGACATTGACGGCGTCATCCATGTTGCCAGTGTAAGTAGAGATTCCGAGTCTGAATTTTCATGGGTCATCGTCCATGAGCTAGAATTCTTACGTACATCCAGCCTCTCAAGTACGACATAAAGGACAACGAAAATGATCTCGTCATCCCCGCACTGAAAGGAGTAAGGTCAATCTTAGATGCATCGGCCAAGTCATCAGTCAAGCGCATTGTCTTGACCTCGTCATTTGGCGCAGTCCTCGACATGGCACGGGAAGAATCGACTCCTTGGACATACACCGCCAACGACTGGAACCCAATCAGCTATGATGAGGCAGTAGCTCCCGACGCGACGCCACAGGACGCGTATCGTGGCTCGAAGACACTGGCTGAGCAGGAAGCTTGGAGGTTTATCGCAGAGAATAAGCCTCATTTTGATTTAGTCACGTTGTGTCCTTCCATGATATTCGGACCGTTGGCTACACCTCCTCGATCAAAGGACGATTTGAACGAGTCTAACATGATGCTGTGGCGGGTGGCAACGGGCGGATCGTCTGCATCTCTTCCTCCCTGCCGGTTCAACTTCTGGATTGATGTCAGGGACTTGGCTGAGATTCATGTCATGGCCTTGACGACTCCACAAGATGGCGGCAAAAGGTACATCCCGGTAGCTCCAGAGCCATTCACATACCAGAAGGCCTCAGAAACCATTCGGAGCACTTATCCAGATCTGACGAAGAAGATTGCAACGGGCATACAAGAAGTCAAAACTCATGTCGAGGTAGACCCTGAACCGATGATGACGGATTTTCAGGGGTTGAGATACACCTCATTTGAGCAGACAGTCACGGACTTCATGAATCAGGTCAAGAATATTCTATAGCGTGTGAATAAGAATAATTGTGAATTCAAGTTTCACGATTCCTTCCGAACCAGGCCCAGTTAAGCGCAGTCCCTCAATCATTGAAAACCGCAACGATCCATTTACCTAGGGGCCAAAACCTTTGATTTGCGAAGTTCGCCTCTACCCATGTCAAATATCTCGCCTCAGGCGTCTCGGAAATGTTGATTGGATTATCATCAGAGTTTATGGCTGCCAAAATGCCGCCTAGAAGAACTTGTGCTGTCACGGCATAGATGCTAGGGACTCGGGCGCCTGGGATGTTGACGTTACTCTGAGCAACCGTCAATGACATTAGTCGGACTAGGCGCCAGCCCATCAAACAGGCTTTGAAGCCCACCATGGTCATGAACGGATCTTCAATAATTGGGCGTGTTGCAAACTCGTTTGACATGGCCTCGGAGGCAGAGCTCCTTGAGGACCGAGACATGAGCATCAAGATGTTCTCCATGTTGCTGGCGATCCGTGTGACTACCAGCCGTACAAAAAGTCAGCAAAGATCGCTGAAAGATAATGAACTCTGAAGGCTTACCATCTCTATCGTCGTACACATCTCGGTGCTGTTTTGACCGAGGCTTGTTCAGTTCCCAGCATGTCGAGATTGCGTTTGGCAAGCTGTACTCGACGATGCCACTGGTTAGAAGGGCTTCTTGATGAGTGAGGCTCAATGCCGCGTAATGCCACATAGTCCAAACGCGGTCCCAGCTGGCTGATCTCGTGGAAGAGCTTCCAAATTCATGGCTCGGCTTGCGCATAAGATCCGCTAGGGAATCCAGGGCTTGCATTATTGGTGCTCGATTGACTTCCGAGATGATCGATAAGTTGTTCTTGCTTTCTCCCGGTCGGATGTTGTGGTATAAGAAAGACCCAGCCAGTGTCAGATCACGCGTCATCATCAATATCTGGATTATGAGCACCAAGCATGTAAAGGATGAATGCCAGAGTAAGCCTGGTGGACGACCCCGAGCGGAGGGATCGGGGTTCATCAAACGCGCCAGACACCCGTAAAGATCTCCATGAGCAGGCCGGGGTTCGGCGTTGGCGTCATCGTCCTCTTCTTCATTGAACGAACCATCCTGTGCGAAGACTAGAGCCTGCCAATCCTCGGCTGTTGTTCCCTCCCATATGTCATCTCGACAAGGAAGTTCGTACTTGATCTCGAGAGCTGCCAGAAGTGGTCGCATGTTGCAGCATATTGCCAACTGGGCATCTAAATAGTATAAACAGTATGCGATCCTTCATCTGATCAGCTTACTATATGCAAACCAGGAGCCCAAGAACAGTACTCACCGTTTTCTTGACTCATTCTGGATTGCGGTGTGCCAAGCCGACTCTGTGGAGTACGCTGACATATTATCAATGCTTGTGGGACTGTTGAAACTCTCGTCTAGTCCAAGAGTAAACCTGTCCTGCAGTAGTTGGTATTGACGTGATGCATCGACAACCTTTCGGTGTATCTTGAGTGCAATCGAGAAGCGACCGTCATCACAGCAATGAATAGCGTAGTATTCGAATAGCAAGTAGGCTTGCATGACCCAGACCTCTTGAAATCTAGAGCATCGCCGCTCCCTAACCTGATTGATATTAGGTCAATTGAGTGCAGTCAGTAGAGACCTGGTTAGATGAAGCTTACATATGCATCCAATGCTTTCAGTCCAGAGTCAAACAAGGCCGCACTGCACTCGTGCTTTTGGTCTGGAGATTGATATACCGCACCAATACAGGCAATTGCTTGTAGCAGTGGTTCTTTAGCAGAGCTAAGATCGAAAGTAGGCGCGTGTATCAGCGGAAATATTGGTTGGAAATTCTCGAAATAGGCTGAAATGAACTGGGGAAGCTTGAACATCCATGAGATGCCTTGATCACATAGTAATTGCGATATCGAAGAAGACTTCACAAACGAGTCAGTGCATCATTGAAAAACACTCGAGGATCTTGTTTTCTTACGCGGGTGCTGCTGCTCTCACGGCGAGTCGGCCCATGACTGTTCGCAGAATTTGGAAGTGTCTCGACTGGCGGCGCGGAAGGCGGAGGCTGTTCAGCACCGCTGTCTGACCCCGGGTGATACTTTCGTACATGGCGCTTTCTTAGATCACTGAAAGAGGTCAACAACCAGAGGGCTGAGTCCGCACATGGCTGGGCGGGATGGGGGAATGATGGTTATGAGGGATCCACATACCTCCTAGAGAAGCTCACTTCACAGTGGGGGCATGGGAATGGCCTCAAATTTGACTTTTGATGAACTTCGAACACTCAGCCAAACGAATGAAAATAAGACGCGATATGTACGACTTACCGGAACTGGTATGGCGACTCAAGTTCTCCTACGATGAATCAGCATCATGTCTATCGCCTATCACAATGGCAATGCGGATTGGAGTTACTTGTCGGGTGAAGCGACTAGGGCACGCTGGGCACTGGAAGGGTCTTTCGCTCTTGTTCATCTTGTTCATCTTTTCGGCAGGCATCACATCTCTTTCGATCAAAAGGCTTGTCAAATCCAATCCCCAAGATGGTAGATGGTGTTGTTATTGTCTTTCGATCACATTTCACGACACGGTGTTCGGTGATGAAGGCGATAACGACAACCCCGTGGCTTAACGCGATGACAGTGATGCCCCTAGTGCCTGGAAAAGATAAGAGCCATCTACCGTCATCACATAGGTTGCCTCAAAGAGAGCCAGGGTTCGGTTGGAAACGCGGAGAGGACTGCTTCCCCGCACCCGGAAGGGGGGCCGGGAGAATGACACCGCGATGCTACCCCTGACATCCTTGCCAAGTTTGGTTCAAGCCACTCAGGGCGCCTGGATTAGAGCGCACCGAGATTGGAACGTCGGTTGAAGCGGGCGTATTTCCAGGTCCACATCTTGCTTATCGTTGGCCCCATAAAAGGGAGTGAGCCAGGAGGAGCTCCTCCCAAGCGTAACCTTGGCAAGGTTTATTGTCTAATCCGGTTCGGCGAAGCAATTGGGAGACAATTATGAGCTCCTCCCAACCGTGTGTTTGGGAGGAGTAGTGGGAGGAGTGACGAGTGTGTTGGTTGACAGGAGGAGCGCCTTGCTCTCGTATTCGCCGGACATGATTACACTAGAATGGCGGCGATTTGCAGATGCAACTTCCCCAGACGCGGAGGAGCACCAGATGAGCATCGAGATGGACGCATCATGCATGTGCCAGTGGCGGCCTGTGACCTTTGTGCCGAATGCCACTTTGGGGTTTGATGAAGGACGGATATATCAGAAGCTGGCAGTCGTCATGGAGATAAGGGGCTTGGTGTTGTGAGGACAGTGAACCGATTCAGAACACTGCCAACGACACTCGAAGGAATCGACTGAAGACTTGAGAAAAGATGTCTCTCCCTCCCTACACTCCAGCCTCTCCCTCGAAGGAGAACCGTAAGTGCCATGCTTCATCCAGCCCGTTTGCTCTGTCAAGTAGCGTTGCTAATCTATGACAGTTGACTATGTCAAGCTTGTGAATCTCGATCTTGCCAAATTCGACGACCCAGCTGGCCGCCAACAACTTGCGAAAGACCTCTATGAGGCCGCAACAGGATATGGCTTCCTGACTCTTACGAACCATGGCATATCCGACGAGGTGTATGTTCGGCAGATGCAAATTGCGAATGCGATGATGACTCTGCCGCCAGACGAGAAGGCGCCGTATGAAGGTAGGTGACGTCCGTGGCCACGGCAAACTTTCTGTCCATCGCTGACAGACTCTTCCACCAGTCACACCCGAGGAAGACGCTCGTGGCTTGTACGTTGGTTACAAGCCGGCTGGACCACTTGGGCACAAAGGCGGCTTCCCCAAGCAGCTGGACCACTACAACATCCTCGTCCACGACCCGAAGAACCGCCCGCACCCAGAGATTATGAGACCTTACCTCAAAGAGACCCAGGAGGTGATGCAGTTTATCCGCACGAATATCCTCAAGAAGCTGTTGACATTGGTGAGCATGATCCTGGAGGTTCCCGACGAAGCAGTGCAGGCGACCCATGCATCTGGTGGCTCCAAGACAGAGTATATCAGATACATGATGTGCGAGCCTCGTCCTCGGGAAGAGAGTGAGAAGTACCGCGACATCTTCCTCTCTGGACACACTGACTGGGGCTCTTGGACGTTCTTGTTCTCGCAGCCCATCGCTGCACTCCAAGTCCTGGACCACAATGACGGTAAGTATCGCTGGGTCGAGCACCAGCCAAAGGGTCTTGTCATCAACTTTGGAGAGGCCATGGAGCGTTTGACAGGAGGCCTGTTCAAGGCGACCATTCATCGTGTGGTGCAGCCGCCTGTGGATCAGCGACACCTGCGTCGTATTGGAGTCATCTACTTTGCCCGCCCTGCGGATGATCGCGAGTTGAAGCCATTGGAGAACTCCCCATTGCTACAACGCCTTGGCCGCGATAAGCCCATGGACGATCGAGTGTTTTGCATGGCTGGTAAGTACCCAAACCTATCAGCTCAGTGAACCTTGGCTGACGATCAATAGACTATCTGGATGCACGAAAGCACGGCTGGAAACGGTATGAGTACGATATCGACCGGCCTATGGACAATGGAAAGCACGCCGACTTCTTCGCTGGAGAGTATCCAGACCCTGAAGGACATAAGAGCCTGGGAAAGTTTGACAACGTTGCTAGGGAGGTGTATGTGCCCGTGCTGAAGGCGCAGTGAACGATCGCAACAAGCGGACTAGTCCGTCTTGGCATTGAGGTGGCCTGATGAGGCATAGAAGATCGGTGATCCCCTGAAGCTATTTATCGAGCAACAATAAACGATCTCTGATGTAGCCTTGCTTGAATACGTACGATTATAATTTGATTCAGTTTGAAACACTTGTGCAGCCTCAAGTTGTGCTCGCAGGTGAATCTGGTGACCATCTTGCCACTTAGTCTTGATACAATTTCACTGAGGCAACCACAGCCCGTGATACAAACAGTCGCATTCTTGTTAGATGCAGCTGGAATCTTGGCATGTTGATACCTGAGATAACGGGGCCGCCGCTTTTGGACAACCAAGAACTATATTTGACACAACTTCGGACAGAACACCGCTGTGACCTCTATCATGCCTCGTGCTTTGAATACTGATCTCATTTACCCCACGAACTCCCAGGGATCCGTCCTTTCATTCGGCATGTTTATCGGTGCGACTGTCAACATGGATGCACGGGTTCGTGGGAGGAGCTCCTCTCGGTGAAGCCCCACTTGATATACTTCTCCCTTACTTCATTGACGTGATTGGGTGATCACCAACTCCCAAGCTTATCATTGACCACGCACACGCACGCTAGTCAACACCAAGCTGATGCCAAACTGCCAACAATATGATTGCGCCTCAGTATCGTATTTCTGTCAGTACCCCGGATTTTGTTCGGTCTCGACGAGTGACAGACATGCAGAGTATCTTCGACGGCGGGGCACCAAGAAACATCGGAGTCCTCGGCTGATTGCCTTTTTGAGTGCCATGACAATCTCCTGCTTCTCATGAGACCAGCCAAGAAGATAAGTCTACCATCGACAGACCGTGCGGTCTTGGAGTGATAACGCAGGAAGCCCTGTATCTCGAGATAGGAGACCTACTTAAGACCTCGGACTCAGCTGAATTTGAGGAGGGTCCATCTCATTCACCCAGCCTGGACGACAAACATCACTCATTCAGTGAAGAGAAGCCCAGGAAGGGCGTCACGATCGCCCATCATGTCGCCGTTCTCAGATTTGCGACAGCACTTCAAGGGTGCATCTTCACCCCAGGAGAAACGGCTTGTCCTGAAATTGGACTTCTTCATCCTAACCTTCTGCTGCTTGGCCTACTTTATGTGAGTGATCACTTGCCGCAGGATGATGAATCAAATACTGATATTCGACGAAAAAGGAACTATTTAGACAGAGCCAGTATTACGCAGGCCTACGTATCTGGAATGAGGGAAGATTTGGGATTCAAAGGTGCCCAGCTCACGGAAGTTACAACACTTTATGCGACCGCATACCTCATGTCAGTTGTCTGAAGTTCTCGGACCGGTTTTCCATGGGATACATGCTGATTAGCTGTCTGACACAGTGGCATCGTCCCAAACAATTTGCTCTTGACTTACTTCAAGCCCAAGAGATTCTTTCCTTTCATGATCACGACATGGGCGATTATCACTATGCTGAATGCGGTTGCCAAAACCCCCCAGCATATGATGGTGATTCGCTTCTTTCAAGGGTAGTGTTGACCATGCAACCGCTCCTGTAGAGTTGCGTACTGATATTAGATCGTTGTAGGTATTTTGAGTCGTGCATCTTTGCCGGCACACAGTATATTCTCGGATCATGGTATACGAAGAAAGAATTAGGACAAAGAACTGGCCTTTTTACTGCAAGTGGTTTGGCTGGGGGAATGTTTGGCGGTTTTCTTCAGACAGCTATCTACTCCTCCATGAATGGCCTCCACGGAATGCCGGGATGGAAGTGGCTGTTCATCGTCAGTACTTCTACACCCCAAGGACCAAAGCGATACTGACAGAAATTCATCAGATTTCCGGAATTATCACTCTACCTGTCGCCATCTACGGCTATTTCTTCTTTCCAGACACGCCGAGTACCACGACAGCCTTTTACCTCAGCGAAGATGAGATCAAGCTTGCTCGAGAACGAGTTCCTATTCGTGAGGAGGGAGAGAAGATTCTTACATGGTCCTTCATCTCCCGCATTCTGCACTCCTGGTATTTCTACGGTTTCTGCTTCTTGTGGATCCTCGGAAACACCTCCGAATCCCAGTCAAACCAGTCCCTCCTCAACCTCTACATGCAATCTCACCCCACGGAACATTACACTGTATTTCAACGCAACAATTATCCAACCGGAGTGCAAGCAGTCGGTGTTGTCAGTACTCTGCTGTGGGCGACTAGTACCGATGTCTGGGGCCGGAGATGGCTGTCTGGCTACTACGTCGCTTTCACGGCCATAGCGAACGCTGCTATCATCCTGGCGCCGACGTCTACTGCAGCCAAGTTTGGGGCCTACTACTGGGCAGGGTCTATTTACTGCATTCAAGCGACATTCTTCGCGTGGGCCAATGACTCCATGCGGAACGAGTCCCCTGCTCTTAGGGCTTGCGTGATTGCCTGCATGAATGCGGCGGGTAACTGTTTTCAGGCATGGTGGCCGCTCATCTTCTTCCGAGCAGATGATGCACCCGAGTTTAGGGTGAGTAGTCAGAAGCATGAGCATGTCTTGTCAAGAGTCCTCAACTGACACATTGAACAGAAAGGAATGATTGCGATGATTTCCGTTGGCGCAGCAATGATGATTTGGGTCACCGTCCTCATTTTCATGGATAGACGGCTTTCCAAGACGCAGATCCAGGTTATTGAGGCCGTAGACGCCGACGGTCATGTAGAGGCGGGGCTTAGCGCGGTCAAAAATGTTGACAGCAGAGATAAGGGCTCGACAGACAAGTAGAAGTGGGCGGCTTGAAACCAATAGGATATCCTCCGTGTACCGTATGAAGTTTGCAGTCCTGGGTCTTTTCAGCCCATTTGCAACGCTCTGTTTTCATTCGCTCCAAGCTAAACGCGCTGCTTGCCAAACACTCGCTAGGGCATTGTGTTGCTGGTGTATCCGTATGCCCCAGCTTTTTGGGTAGGAAATCGTAAGCTGACCGGCCATAGCTGCTCTTCATCGTCCCTAGCCGCATCCACTCGATAGTAACCGACGTTCAATCATTGGCCTGTTCGGTTGGGTTTCCCGGAAGAGCTGCTAATGATACCATACGTCTCCACCAGCAATTCATCAGCTACCTACTTCGTACACGGGCACCGACGAGGCACTTTGACAGGATATTTGAACGCACGAGTATGCTCATTCTTTGTGAGAAAGATCTGTGAAGGATTCGCCTAAACCTCCCGTTGTTTGCCCTACGTCAACAGACTGCGCGTTTCTAAGTGTATTTTCAGCGTGATTCTTGCTTTTTCGGATACCGAGCAAACCCAATCATCACAGTCCAAGAGACCAACTCATCGCAGTTCCGTCATCGGATGCTCGGAAATTCGAAGTTTCCGTACCGAAATAAACATATTTATCCTGGTTCTGAGACCTATGGTATGTAAAATCAATGTCTTCAATAATCTGCACAACCTCACATCCGTAATCACACATTGTGCTTCTCTAATGCGAGGGGAAACCATGCTCCACGACTTCAAGCTGACAAGGACCATCGCAGAGTTGCGAAATCCCCTCTCTTTGATCCTGGTTAAAACTGTGCGTAGACAGCTTTTTGGTTTCCTTCAAGCTTCAACCAGCAAAATTTGAAGATGCCGTTCAAAGACGTGGCCGCTTTCTACGCAAGCTCATTCAAACCCCCGAGTACCTGGGTCGCAGTTTTGGGCGTCTCAGCCCTGGCAAGTCGCGACAAATCTGTTTGTGCTACTTGAGCTCATTTAAAAATCACAGACTGTAGCATATCTTGCGTCCGTGTGCATTTACAACCTCTTCCTTCATCCCCTTTCCAACTATCCTGGCCCTCGCCTCGCTGCTGCAACCCCTTTATGGCTCGTTTTGGCTATCATTGGAGGCAGACAGCCCTTCGATACTCTCAAGCTGCACAAAAAGTACGGCCCGGTCGTCCAAACTTCTCCGAATGGTCTATCTTACAGCAACACTCCTCAATGGAAGGAGATTTACGCACCCAAGGCGGGGCAGCTCGAGTTCGCGAAGGACCAGAAATTCTTCGCCGGATTCCGGGGCCGACACCTTATTCTCAACGCCGACAGACGTTACCATCCGTTCATCCGGAAATTGCTTGCACCCGGGTTTTCTGAGAAGGCCATGAGAGAGCAAGAGGCAGTGCTAAAAATTCGTCGACCTCATGTTTCGGAGAGTGCAGGAAGACGGACAAAATGGCACGCAGCCAGTGGACATCCTGAAGTGGTTCAATGCGAGTGCTCTTGCCCGTCTTCGAGCCTTAAGCTGTGCTGAACAAAACTTAGTTCTTGACTTTTGACTTCATCGGTTTTCTCAGTGAGTCTACCTCAAGCTAAACCGCTTTCGCCCCTCAGTATCTAACTCGGCTTTATCAGCCTTTGGGCAGTCGTTTGATTGTCTTACAACATCTACTCTCCATGTCTGGGTCAAGATGTTCCTGTCTTTGGCCAAGTTCTTTGCTTACTACCAAGCGATCTCTTATTTGCCATTCCTGCTTCGGTTCCCCGTAGGGCTCTGGTTGTTTCCACTGAAGGTCCTCTCGGACGCGAAGACCCTGACACGGCTTCAAGAGGTATGTGTTCTATAAGCACCGCAGGATAGGTGCAATCAGCTAATGCCAGTCCAACAGGAAATGGTCAATCATCGTCTTGAAATACAGCCGACAGTACCGGACTTTATGGACAAAATGATTGCGGCCTATAAGTCAGGCAAGATGTCTTATGATCAACTAGAGGGCAATTCGCAGCTTTTGATTGCCGGCGGAAGCGAGACAACCTCCACTCATTTGGCAGGTGAGTTGTGCGCTGCTGGTTGGCTTACGACCAGCATGTTTCAAAACCCTGGACTGATGTGAATGGAATCATAGGTCTCGTTTGGCTCCTCATGACGAATCCCCGGGTCTTGGAGAAATTGTCCACTGAGATCCGCGCAGCCTTCACGCACGAGGATGAAATCACCTTCGCAGGCGTCAACGACTGCAAATATCTTCTCGCCTGTATCGAGGAAGGCCTTCGAATCTACCCGCCGTCACCACAAGCGCATAATCGCATTGTACCTCCCGGGGGTGCTACTATCAACGGCGAATTTATCCCGGAGGGCGTGTCTGTCGGTGTACATATATATGTTGCAAACAGAAGTCCTGCCAATTGGACCCGTCCGGACGAATTCATCCCTGAGCGCTGGCTGGGAGAAGATCCTGAGTTCCATGACGATAAGCGAGACGTTTCTCAGCCTTTCCTGATGGGGCCGCGTATGTGCATTGGAAGAAACTTGGCCTACGCTGAGATCAAGGTTATTATCGCTAGGCTCGTCTGCCAGTTCGACATCGAAAATGTGACAAAAGAAAACTGGATGGACCAGAAGGTTTTCATGGCTTGGGAGAAAATGCCGCTGTGGATCAAATTGCATCCTGCTAGGAGGTGAAGACCAGCTAAAGACTCTTGAAGTACCTTGGGCTACCTTATGCCTCTACCATAGTTATATGGCCACTACAGACTAGGATATCATGGGAGAGTAAAGCAGATTTGCACTTGCCTGTGGTACGCCTCTCTTGGATGTGATTCGTTTCTATCTATTTACTGTCCATGCGGAGCTACAACTTGATCACATTGCCATTCTCAATGCCAGCATCTTGCCAATATCGGGCGTTCCGAGACCCGTGACAGCATCCCAGCCCGGAGCCGTCGGCCAAGAGGCGTTTGGTACGAGTTTGGCCCCAAATTGAGGTGGGAATTGCTGACTTCCAAACGCAGTGGTCCCCGTGCATCCAACAGAAGCGCCAACCTTCACGTCGTTGATGGCTTGGAGTCCAGCGCCATACAGCCATGGGTTGATGAATCCCATCGGGGGCTTTCCGGCTTGGATGAGAGCGGCATTCACCATACCAACCGTGCCGGCCCAGATTGGTGCCGCTGCACTCGTTCCTTGGAAGCCGCCAAGCTGACCACCTGTGAAGAACGTCGCGTTGAAGCTTTGGGCGCTCACGTCTGGGAAACCTCTGCCCGACGCATTGAAGAGGCCCTGGAAGTTGTTGCCAACTGTCTTGAGATATGGAGGAACAGCTTGGTCCTGGTACGCTGGCCTGGCGAACTTGTCCGAAAATCCACCGCTCGAGAAGGGGAACGCTTGTTCAGGAGCCACATTCTTGGTTCCGCCGACGCCGGTGACGAAGGGACATACCGCGGGGAAGACAGGATTAAACCTTGTACTAGCGGTGCCGTCGTTAGTGACGCACGTGTTTCCCGGGCCAGAGTCTCCAGAAGCCGCGAACATGGTGACGCCTCTGGCACCAAGGGCACCAAACTGATTGCAAATCTGTTGAATATAGCCGTCAGGCAGAGACTGTTCGTTTTCGCCGAAACTTGTCGTGATAGTATGAGGTAGCTGGTCGTCAGGAAGCTTGAGCATGGCATCCAGCCAAATGAGCCATGGCTCCGTGGTATCCCCAGGTTGACCTCCCAACTCCAGCTTGATGGGACCATCACCGGCGACAGCAGTCACAATGTTTGGTACGGGGTTCGAAGAGAAGCAGTGTACTGCATGTCAAAATTCAATTCGGCATTCGACAACTGATTTTGATCTTGGCTCGTGACGCCGCCGTTGATGCTTAAGAATGAGAAGTTGACCCCGGTGGACGGCGGGTCGATATTCTTCGCGAAGAGGGCGAAGTCTGCAAACTTTGGGACCTGACTTTGCGAGGCGTATACGCCGAGACCACGGGCTTTGCTGAGAGGAACATTTGCAGGGACATTGTAGAGTGCTCTGACGCAACTCGGTGTGACGGTTCGATTGCATGTCGCGTCAACTTGGGCTCGGGACACCGATGGCGGGGGATCGACGACTGCGGCTGATCTCCATAGGGGCTCGTTGACCACCCCAGAGAAGGCTCTTTTGTGCTTGCGAAGCTCGTCGGACGGTAATGCGTCATTGGTGTTCGGAGGTGGAGGTCCTTGATGCATCATTGGATGTGAACAAAATCGTGTCGTCGGGGATATCAGCGAAATCTTGGCCTTCAGTTCCAACGGCAACGAATACTTTAGAGTTCTCAAGACCTCTTTCCCACTATCGGCATGTCGAAACCAAGAGAAGTCGGCGTCCAGCAGCCTGTTGGCCTTCTTTACCGTAGTGACCACCCGAATCCAGTGGCCGTCGCTAATAATCGCGGATTGATCGAGACTTCCCTGATTTAACGTCCCACACCCACTTCTGGGCACCCCCCACATTTGGGCACCCCATTTTTGATGCCCTCACCTTTATACACATCAACTTCAACCAATATTTATATGTATTATGATGCGATGACGATGCAACTTTCGCTATTACTAGGGTTTTCTGACTCGCTGGATTTATCTGTGCTACTTTCAAGTTCGCCCGCCTCGATTTGAGCCCTCTGAACAGCCTCAATATCAGCAAACTTCGAATTTGGGCTTATTTTGACCTTCTTCTGTTTCCTGGCCTTACTAGCATCAACCTCTGCCTGCAGTGCCTCAATCTTTTGCTGGGCTACTGCTAATTAGTATGCCTTCTTATTAAAGCCCTTCTAAACCTTCTGGAAAAGCAGGCGCTGCGTATGCTTATCGTTATCTAGCTTGCTGAACAGGCTGAACTGATCCTGAAGCTCATCCCTCTTCTTAGGGGTTGACCAAGGGACTACTGATATATCTGCTGCCTATTTTTCGCTTGCTTTGCTATCAGAAAGCCTTTTGCAGACCTGACCAGCTGGTTTAGCAGGGGTTGATGTGTTCTTAAGCAGCAGAGGGCTTATAAGGGGTCTAGCCATACTAACAGGCCACAAACCAGTCTATTTCCAGCTACTAATGATGTTCTTGCTTGTCAAGGCTGCCTTATGCGCCTTGCCATAGCATATAACGAAGTTTCTCTTGCCTATAACTATACCAGCATCCTATTCAGCCAGTAATCTAAGCTCCTTCTTGTATGCTGCCTTGAGGGGCCCAAAAACCAACTGATCAAGTAGCTGAAGGATATGTGACATATATGCTGGTAAGAACAGCAAGTATATCTTGTTCCTGAAGCATATATATATAAAAGCAGTAGTCTTATAGCTTCTATAACTATCTAAAATCAATAATCTAACCTCTGAGGGGTCCCCTGGCTAGGTTGAAGGAATAAAGACCTCTGTTAACTACTTAACAGCTATAGAGTCTGAAGTCTACCCATTTTCTGTAGCTGTGAACTTCCAGGATTTATATGGCGTCAGATCTAGAGGGAACTACTGCTGCTGGATACTCTTGCCCTTATATATAACAAGTGGAGGTAGTGCCTTGCTAGTTGCAGAGATACACTCGATCAGAGATGTCTAAGCATACAATCTAAGCTGTTTCTTGCAGATAGAACAAGTTTCTGATAATCTAAAGATAAACCTATTTAATCCTCTGCCTTCTAGAATACTAGTCTTATTTATATTATATTGATTAGAGGCCTTGATGGCTATGATCTCAGGTATAGCAAGGTGCTTGAACTATTGCCTGATTATATTAGTTAAAGCTCTATTAATATGCTGGAAATCGATTGCTCTACTTCTTTAGACCCTTATAGATAGGTTTCTCTTAATAAAAGACTGCACCCAGTTCTTTCCAAGAGGCTGGGAGTCTCTATAGATCTGTAGGATACGTTCAGCAAAATCCTTGAGTTGCTGATAGGTTAGAGGAAGGCCTAGGGCAGCCTGGATTCAAACCCATTCAGCCAGATGACTTTCCTGGGTTGGAGAAAGCCTTTGCAGATCAGAAAACGCTATATCTCGCGTCTGCACACCTCTGATCCGATTCTGTAGAGTTGAACGCGGCACACCATACTCAAATGCAGCTTTTTTGACAGATGTACCGTTTGCGATAGCAGCAAGCGCCCGTAGGACGTCATCTTCGGAATATGAGGGCATCTGATGCTTATAAAGCTATATACCAAAAATGAAGTCAATTGGGTAAAGATTGATAAAGTTGTGTAGGTTTGAAGGTGGCGGGTATTCATGGCGGTGAGGCATTTTTGGGGTGCCCAAATGTGGGGGGTGCCCAGAAGTGGGTGTGGGACGTTAATAGCCAGTTGACCACCATGTCCCGAGACCCATTGTCAGGCATGAGAAGGGCCTGCGCCTCCTCTCTCGATAGATGCTTCCCATACAACTCATGGCCCGGTGTTGAGACGCTGTATAGTGCTTTATGTACGTGATCGGTTCGGTCCACGGCGATAGACAGTTGGAACTGATGTTGAGGATCGGCAACTCGAGAACGCGTCCAGCCTACCGGCACCTCCTTGATGTATTCGACTTGAACTTGTCTATATGGAAGTGCCTCAATGAGAGTGGCGTATAAGAAAATAATTACTGATGGAAACCAGCATCTTGAAGGATCGGGTCGTGCCCGGCACAGTAATTAGCCCGAGACGAATTAGAGAACGTGCGAAAATGGGACGGACGTCGAATGTCAAGTCGGTATCAACCGACGGGATGAAGAAATCGGACAGGACATATATCAACGATCTGCATTGAAAAGAAAGGAGCAAGTGGAAAACTACCCCGTGCCATGCCATGTGGAGCCTACGCTACGCGCATGTTTCGCAGCGTCCACGCCTCGGACTCGACTGCGAGAAAACTCAATTTCGCCCAAGCCACGATCGCGTAAGTCGCCGGCGGGTAGAGAGGAAACGTCCTCCAGAACCCGCCCAACGACCCTCGCGGGCGCGATCGTGGTCTCATCTGACATTGGGAGTCTCAGGACATCTGCGCCGATTATTTGACATGGGGTTCGTCGATCCATGGGACGGATGGTTCATGCGTATTGCTTGTCATGAGAGAGGGAGGATTGCTGTACTCGGACCCCCCGATGCAATTGTATCGTACCTGGCGCTAGGCCCCGGAGTTTAAAGGTGTTCCCGCCGGCACCATGTTCGAGACAGTGGCGCGGCAAACATTATGTATCCTCAGATCCAGCCCCTCGAACTGGCCCCAAGTATTTCGCCGGGTTCCGAAGGTACATGTAGGTAGAAGCCCTCATCAGCCGCCCCTTGAAAGACTAAGCAGAGGACCATTCGTCTAATGATTAAGCGGCCACTACATAAGCAGACTTCCGCTTCCGCGGATTCCACGGCCTCGACGATTTGCTGTCAAGTAGGTAACCTTTGGTATTCTTTGCCCTCCGGTGGGATGTTGAACTTTTTTTGACACACACTTCGGTCTACATTGACTATCACAGCACCATGAGTTTCAGGACACCTCAAAGACAGCAATGGATATGAGGTGACTAATCGGGATGACGCTGGCATGCACGCAAGTCAACCACGTTACTGTCGATGGGTTGATTTGACATCGCAACCCGGCGTGAATCGGATAATAGAGTACTGACTAGTTGTGTTGAATAATTAAGCTTTCACTACGCCCCTAGTTGCAGCTTTTGTTGTTTCCGATTCCTTCCTAACTACTCTATGTCACCCCTAGTTGCAGCATAGTACGCGCAATAACTGTGCTATTTTCGCCTAAAACCACAGTTCGACAAACTCACGACGAGGAAGGTCCCTGTCGTCGCCCAACTCTAATCCTAGCGATGGTTCGGGAATGGCGGCATCGACAGCATTCGGTTCCACTGCGTCCTGGTTTATTTGATGAAAGAGACTTCTTCCGAAGTCTTCGCGTTTCGCTTAGCGGCCTTGAGCTCTTCTCCGATTGCTGACTTGTTGGCCCGAACATCAACCCGAGTACGATACCCCTGCACGTGCGTGTTTCCTAACTCAAATCATTCAATCGTTTAAAAGCAAATAGGTCTATTTTATGGGCCAAGTCACGTCATGTTCCGTGGATGCTGGCCTTGTTGCGATTCACCTCAGGAATTCGATACTCGCTACCCCTCCCTTCTAACGGTTGCCCAGAAGTCATACCCTCGGTCTCGCATTCTCGTCTTCCGCTCCTCTCTCTCCCGATGGTCGATTCGCTGCCGCCGGCGTTTCCTCCTTTTCTCGGGAACAACCTTCTTGACGCCCGACCACGCGAAACCGACAACCTTCTTGCCGCCCTTGTATCCACTCCGCACGACCTCCTGGACACGTGAGCTAAAGGCACCAACAAGCGCAGCCACGATGAGGAAGATGGAAACCGGCAGCGATATTGACCCGATATCCCTCAGCGAAGGAAGAGTGCCTTTATCGCTATCCCAGTCCGTGGTGTTCATGCCGAAGAGGCCGGTGAAGAATGACAGCGGCAGAAAAATGACGGTAAACGTCGTGAAGATCATGACCGACAGATTTTGCGATGATGCGAGCTCGGTTTGTAGACGAGACCAACGGACCTCGTCTACTTGAGCCTGACGCTGAACCATTTCGAGAAGTTTCTCGTACTGTGATGTTTGTGTGAGAAAGTGCATAGGACTATGGAGCATTTGGTACAGTACTCACATCGTTACGTGTCGTATCTACCCGTTTCAGCATCTCGGCTGTCTGACTTCGGTATTCATCCAGCTTGCCAAGAGCCTCATCAAGGTACATCCTCCCATTCCGGGTCTGTTTCTTCAGGTCTTCGCTCTCAAATATGTTCTTCATGTTCTTGACCGCTGCATCCTGGGCTTCGAAGAGTCTTTCAAGCGAATTCAATTCGTCCTCCAAGTCTCGGAGTTCCATGAGCGCAGACGTGTTTTCGCGGTTCTCGCGCTCGGCCTCTTGGAGCTCTCTTTTATGGCGTTTCTTGATGGAATCGGGTCGATTGCTTTCCGAGTCAGAATCGGCGCCTACGTCTTTGAAAGTCTGCATGCGAAAGCGCTTCAGCGAAGAGGTCATGCGTTCGGTCTATGTAGGTCAGCGAGGGCTACAGGCTGAATATGCGAGAAAGCGGCACTTACAAGCATGCTTATTGCCTCCTCAAAGATTCTAAATACCTCCAAGTCGGGATGGGAAGCTCGATCAAGTAGGACCGTGACAGCATGTAAAACTACGAATGCCGCCAGGTCCAGTGCATTTTCGCAACGACCTGTCAGGTCGCCATTAAGTTCGTTGTAGACACTGTTTCTCAAGTCTGCTTGACCGAACAGAGGGCCCTCCTTTGACTTAGACTCCCTCTTTGAGAAGAACGTCGTCAAGGTTTCTATTGATCCGTTAAAATCATCTTCCGTGGATGCGTCTTTTCCGTAGAAACTCACTTTTGTCAATGGCCCATAACCATAGCTGGTCGACCATGAGAACTTTTCCATCTTTGATAACCTCTTCCAGATCTTCGGCCTCATCATCGCGGTCGTTTTCCTCTTCCAGAAGTCCGGTGCTTGAAGGCGATAACCTGTCAAATGGGCTCCCGGTGGATCCAAGGGTCTGCCTCCTCGTCAAAGTCATCACTTCCCGGTTAACACCACCAGAAGCCCGGTCTTTCGTCAGCTTGTAGAGCATCTGGTCATCGTCTCGTGCCCATGTATCTCTTAGCGACGGGTATGCAAACTGGTCTAGCGTGCGGCGGTAGTTCAGTGGAGGGTCGTAGCCGATATACTCCCATATCATCCTCAACTCTGGGGACTCCAGGTTGGCTATTTCGCGGGGGACGGGACGTGCCCGGCCATGTTGCATGCGGCGCAAGATAAACTTCCTCCTTTGAAGGACATCGACGTAGGTATCAAAATGAAGATAAGGCATGTACAAGTAAAGGTAAGAGGACGACGGTCCAGCTGAAGGGCTGACGTGACCAGAAAGATTAGGCGATGGGTGTGGGGAGGGAGCTGAAGATTCGGTCAGTTTGGATGGTCACTCATCTTCGCAGTTGTCGGGTTATTACCTGAACCAGCGGGTATATAGCTGCAGCTCGGCTTCACGAAGGATGCTTGTGATTGAGAGTGCCTTCCGATGACATGTTTTGCCGTCCAATTATCCTTGTTGAAGACCTTTGCGAAACTTGGATCACGGGGATTGACAAGCACCCGTAAAACATCCTGGAACAACATGTACAATTAGAGAGAACCCCAAACACGATTTATGTGAACGCACCTTAACCCAAGAGGGATTCGTATAAGGAGTATGGATCCACATAAACTTCCTTGCTAAAGGATCAGGCCTTGAGAATCCAGCCGCTGCTGTCAAATCTTCCATGGCCGAAACCCTAGACTGCCTATCTTGACGCCTAGATAAAGGCTCTGAGTGGCTCTTTTCGACGCCGACCTCCATAGCAGGTCCTAGTCCTGACCCGGGGTCTGGCGTTTTGGGAGACAATTCCAACTCTGTCGGATCGGATCTAGTACTCTCAGCGTTACTACTTCGACTCGAAGGACGGTTGAATCCTGGCGGTGAAGTGGTGGGACAGTAAGGGAACCCATCCGCCTCATCGTATCAACTGGCAAAGAGTTGGAGCCTCCGGCAATGGGAGGCCTAGTAACAACAATTGGCGGCGACCCTTGGCTCTCCGACTCAGAAGTTCTCGGTCGGCTCCCGGCGTTCGAGGATGACCTGAATAGCCTGTTGCCCAACTCTTGTAGCCCTGGTAGAATACCAAGACCACTGCTGCTTTGCTGTGAATCTTCCTGACTTTGCGAGTGAGAGACAGGGTCTGACCGTGGTCGCAGCGTTGTTCTTCGCAGACGCTCCTCTAAACACCTCTCGGGGCCCTTTTCTAGAAATTCCTCAAGATGAAGTTTCGTAAAGTAAAGTCGAATATCAGACTCCAGTTGCGCATCAGGATCATCGTAAAAGCCAATAATCTCGACCTTCACATGCTTTTTGAGGCTGAGAGGTGTATGGATGTACTCAGAGCTGAGGTCAGTAGCCTTCCTGACCGCGGCAGCAAGTTCTGTCAAGTAGCTGCCCATGATTTCTGTGTTTCCTTGTCCAAATGATGCGCAGTTGGTGTGTTCGCTGTCAAGGGCAAACACGCGCTCCTGGCGAACACCGACGAGTGATGACTTGATAGAAACGATGGGAGCACCAAATCGGACTTCTTTGGCGGTTCCATGATTTTTCGATCCTGAGCCGGATAGCTGGGAGTCAATGGTCTCATAAAATGTCCAAATTCTCAGCTCGCTTGCTATAGTTGCAAACTCCTCATGCATTCGTAAGAGTGGTTTGTGGCCCAGTCTCAATTCGTCTGAGATGGAATGTGGCAATGGATGGTGCAGACGTAGCAGGCGTTGAATGCTGTCTTTCAGATTGCTCATGGAAAGATAACTTGATCCGCGATGCGGAGTGGCTATGGGGAAATGATCAATATACCGAGTCATACGAGAGGTTGAAGGGACTCACCAAAGAATGTAGCTCCGTGGCAGTTATACATGAAAGGCTTGTAGTGTGGATTCTTGGTGGCTCTCAGAAGCGCCAACTCTACCACCAAACCTCCCACACTGTGAGCTACGAAGAATAAGGGACGAGATCGTTGCTAAACGTCGGTCAGTTCTAGCCAAGCCTCCATGCCAGATTCTTGATACACACATTTCCGTACCTGACATTCCAAACCTGCTCGATCAAGTCGTCCGCCAATTCTTCCAATGTCACTCCTTCGACCAGCTCTCGATGCCGATAAAGCAGCACCCTGGCCTCGCTGACTTCTTTCCTGATACCCTGCCGCACCCAAAGATGCGCTGCCCTTGGAAGATGTCTATTGATCGTCGGAGATAGTATGCTTGCCCCGGCAAGCTGCTTCACGGCAGTCGGCGGCACATCCTCACCGGGTCTCCCGAAGTATCCCTCCGGAAGTGGGTCGCGGGCCCAAGTCTCGACGGGATCTGCGCCGGGACACGGTACGCAGACAATGTCAACCAAAGTCTCATTGTAACCGCGTCCATTCACATCGCCATCGATATGTGCGAATCCAGGATGCGGGTCCCAATGCGATGATCCGCTGTGCGGCCGTGGTGTTTCCGGTTGTCCGTAATGTGTCTCTTCTGACGTCTGGTGTAGGGCGGAGTCGCGCGGTCGGACGCGATCCGGGCTGTCGTCTACAGCGGATGAGACCTCATCTAGGGTCGCGACTTCAGTCTCATGCGTCCAATCTTTTGACGGCTCCATGATGCTTCTTCGTCTTCACGACATTTGGCGATTCACAATCTTTCGCACAAGAGAATGAGCAAGAAAATGAAGAGGCTGAAGCCTGCCACGAAATTGCGCCTGTCGCGGGTATGGCCGGCGCAAATATGCCCCAGAGCTGGTCAACACCCCGGTCCATTTTGGTCATCGGTCGCGTAGGCATCAGCCAGCCGCCTGTTGCTTATGCACCTCCATCAACCAACAGCGCGAACCACCCCGGTAGCGTAGCCTGCAGGTTTACCACCAGTTAGGCGTTTTTAGTGAGATGTGTGCCCGTCAAGTCTCGGCAAAAGTGCCGATCAACGCTTGAGTGGGTGAGACGGAAGACCTCCAGCTTCCTCAATGGGAGAACAGCGACTGAGACTCTATGAAACCTCGCGTTCAATTTAATACTGCCGTCACAGTTTCACGTCGTACGACTGCGGACAATAGAAACGCCTCACCCGCCCTTTCAATTGGTGCTGATTGAGGCTGACGGGAGACAACCATCTTAGCCACAGCCGCCGTCGCACTTTTGGTGGCTCTATTGACCAGGTGACGGGCCGAAGCTGACCAAGAGGATCTAGCGTCGCCGATCCGCCTGCAAGTCACCTCGTGTCACACGCAATGTGGATGGGTGACTTGCTGCAGGTGTCAGGCTGAGCTGCAAGTTGCGACTCGTTCCGCTATCCGACGTAATCTGTTGTTCCTCCCGTTGGAATTGCCGAAGTTGCGATTTGCTGGTTTTCCCCTTGAACAGAAAACCCCAAGCACAATAAGACTACTATTTCACAACGAAGCATTCCTAGGCGTGGTGCTTCAAACCGATGCCAATTCAAAACACAGAGCTCTCGTGCAGTGCTAGAGAGCGCACATAACAGTCGAGCGAAAGCTAAGAGGAGTCACCTCAAAAAAGTCCATGTATGCAATAATTGGCAGTTTGAACAGTCAAGTCGGGTTGGTGATGGAAAATTGTGATGATTCAAGTCACGGTCTAGCGCACACCTTGGCCAGCATCGCAGCAGTTCAACAATAACGTTGGTGGTTGACTGCAACGATACTGCATATCTCATGTGTATCAAACGAAAAAGATCTCTTAGCAATATCAGGTGTCCTCAACTTTGATTCATATTCTTTACGTCTGAAATTTACCCCGGATTTACGGGCAAGACATGCGCCAGAACCGCAGTTCATCTCGTTCAATCTGCCAATTACGTTGCCACCTTATCTCAGCGGTTCCGTCCAATCTTTCTCGGCTCCCTACCGAGTCAATGAGCGCTTGGTAAGTGAAAATGATGGCCTATATAACTTGAAAGCAGCTATTAAGTGCTTCCCGCATTGACAAAACCAAGACCTCGGCAAAATCCTCCGGGCCAAGTTTGCCGTATGGGAAAATAGGAGCCATCGCATCTTCGGCCGTTGATGTATCTGTGCGCAGCTGCAGCCAAGCGGGTTCTCTCCATTGACCAGAGACGTACGTAGGTGAAGAGCGTCGGAAGGCCGTTCATTCGGTCTGTGTATGGGGTTCAACCACTCGACAGCGCGTCACAGCGCCAATTTTAGAATGACAGTATTTCGCCCGCACCCCATGTCCCTTCCGAAAGTTGCACCGTCTGTCTCTTCTGTTTCCCTCTTCGACTTGACAACATCGTTTAATCTTACCGGCCTCTGGAGAGGTGACATTTCGGGCATCGTACAAAATCTTATTAACCAGACGCATACGGATTCAGATGAAAGTCTGCGAAGAGTTCATTTGAATCATCTTCGATTTCTCGAATCCCTTCTGAATCTCCGTACAAATGTCGGCCGCGGACCTAGACTCGAACGCGTGGTATATCGTCTCTTCACAACGCTACGTCAACGTCTCCCAGCCCATCGACTCGTGTCTGCAACTAACGAGAGATGGCCCACGAGTATCTTCATGCGATGAGAAGCGGTTCATGGCCTGGCAGTTCGAGCCGGTCGAGTCTAAGAAAGGGCGGTATGTGATGAGGATGAATGGAACCAGCGTGCGAGAGCAGCTCTCCGTCTGTTGGGATTCCGATGAAACGGACGATGGCAAGACAGTTGGATGCATGCGAAGGACGAATGCGGAAGACCCCCAGCTATGGGATATTGTTGACAAGGGTGATGGCACATACGACTTTCTCAACGCTGCAAACGGGACTGGGCGTGTCCTCGATGTCCATCAGGGCTCGAACCTATTTATGGCAAGCAAAGTTGAGGGGACCAGCGACAACAACGGATCCAGTTCTGCTCAACGGTGGATTATGACGAGCGACAGGCCTGTCAATAACCGCGTTTACTCGACAGTTTACCAGTCGGAGGTAAGTTGTGAATATTTACCCAGCCTGTAGCGTAGGTCCAATAGCACGTCGCTAACTCCTGCAGCCAACTTTCTTTCCGCCGATACCCGGATTTCCCACCGGTCCCAATGGCCCCACCGGTCCCAGCGGAGATCTCTCGCGAGCCGGTCTCTCGTCAAGCGCGGCAGCGGGGATCGGTATCGGAGCTGCCATCGGCGGCATCGCTCTGGCGGGGACTGCGGCTTTGTTGTGGAGAAAGAGGAGATCCCCCAAGACCGTTATCACAGATCAAGAACCGCAGTACCAAGAAGTCGAGCGCGAGCGCGCTTACAGCCCAAAGCCACCGAACTACGTGGAGAGCCAGCGGGCGGCTGAAGCAGAAGCGAACCAAGTATTCGAGGCGCCGTACGAGGATCCAGTTCACGAAGTGCCGACAGAAGCCCTTGCCAACCGGCACGAGCTGCCTTGAGACTGTGAGTGGAGTCGTCGCTGGGCAACTCCACAACGGAATCAGAAGGAGATGGGCATTAATCAGAAATTGTTCTTTTAAAGGCGTCAAGTCGCCATCACATATTACCACAACTGTAATCTAGTAAATAATCCAGACAGGAACTGGCGGGGTACGGTAATACAGTCTTGTTCAAAGAACGACTACGTCCCTTAATTGGCTACGAGTTTTGCTGCTTTCTAGGCACAACCGTGTTCATCCACTGTAGCCGACCGTTCGGCGTGCTCCCCCGGAACTCCGAACATGATCGGCGAGAATGCCGATGAGGCGGGAGACTGTAATTCAGGACAAAAGAGATCAAAACGGCTTCAAGTCACGTTCATTGAATGATTTAAATGCAAATGAAATGACCACATAGCGATTTTCACGAAGAAATCTCAAGTGTGTGCAGAGTCTTCGAGTGTCTTCGTATCGAGGAGTCGGTGAAAAGGGTCGGATTGTGAGGCACGACCTCGATGCGAGAGAGGTACGTATCTTTCACCCCACTATGATGGGGTCGGCCTGAAAGCCGGACGCGGGGTCCTTCGAGACGCGGGGCAGCTCGCCCACGAGGAGCTCATCGATGACAAAAGCTTGAACATAAGAGGCTCATATCCCCCTTGCCCAAGATAGCACACAACTATCGTAGCATTGCATCAAAGTGCTCGATCCACCAACTGTCTTGAAAATGTCTTCCTGGTCAGAGAAAAAGTCACAAAACCGCACCCTGCAGATTCTCGACGCTGCTACCAAGGGGCAATATGGCGTTCTCGGCGTCGTCATGTAAGCTCCCCGGAGTTGTCTAATGAGAGCTGGAAAAGGTCTGACCATAGCTCAGCTACAACATCGAGCAGCTTACTGCTGTAGTTAAAGCGGCCGAGGCAAAGAAATCGCCCATCCTGATTCTGCTCTTCCCCTCAGCTGTGACACAGCTCCCCACTCTCGCTTGGGCCGTAGCGGCAGCCATCAAGTCATCCAGCGTACCGATCGCATTGCACCTCGACCACGCCCAGGATGAGAACCAGATTAGAGAAATTGCCGGCAATTTGCCGTTCGATTCTATCATGGTCGACATGAGTCACTACGATCACGAAGAGAATTTGGCCAAGACCAAGTTTCTCACGCGCGTCTGCCACGACCACGGCATCGCCGTTGAGGCCGAGAGTGGACGGATCAACGGCGGCGAGGATGGTATCGCGGACACCGGCGACCTAGAGGGTAAGCCGCACATTTCTGTAAACTTTGACAGAAACACTTAGCTGACTGGCCCTTCTTGTAGCTCTTTTCACCAGCCCCGAGGAGGTAGAGGACTTCATCAATGCCGAGATCGACCTTTTGGCCCCCAGCATCGGCAACATCCACGGCGACTACGGCCCCAAGGGTCCCCAGCTTGATTACGACAGACTTGCCAAGGTCAACAAGCAAATCGACAACCGCGTGTTGATGGCGCTACACGGGACGAACGACTTCTCTCCTGAAATCATGAAGCGCTGTATCGAGAACGGCGCGATCAAGTTGAACGTGAACAAGCTCCTACTAGAGGCATGGAATGTCCATCTTAAGAAGAATGTGAACAAGCCGTTTACGCAACTGATTGAGGACGGCATAGAGATATTGCAAAAGGAGACCGAAAAGTGGATCGATATTTGTGGCAGTGGAGGTAAGGCGTAGTGCCGCCGGGAGCATTCAAGAAGGCTAGAAGATAGGAAGGAGGGAAGAAAGAAACATAACATGCCCACTACTTACTACTCAACTACATGTACCCAGGTTGATTGGATTGATACGACGAGGACATTAGAGAGGAAGGCGTTGACAGACAGAGATGTTAGACAAACAGCAAAAAGCCAAAAAGAAAACCATGCGGCCAGTGTGGATTGAACACACGACCTTCAGATTAAGTGATTGAAGTTGACTTCAGTCTGACGCTCTCCCAACTGAGCTATGTCCGCCGCTGGTTATTGTTGACGGTTTTGAGTGTAACTGAGCATATCATTCATTGCTAGGGCTGCAAGCCCTAGAGGCGTTGGGCCCACTCCCTTCCAGATGGTCTCCTTGGCCTACCAAGCGATGCGCATGTGACCTACCTTCGTTACACATTATGTTGGGGCCTTTCTCTCTCTGTGATAGATAGAAAACGTCTAACTTCGGGGTCTTTCCCGATAGTATGATCAACTTGCTGATTTTAGAGATAACTGGTTGACAGCGCGTTTCGTGGACGAAGTCTCCACAATCTGTGCCTCCCACCCCGTCTAGCAGTATTGATGAGTCCATGCATGTTAAATTAAGTATTCACTGTCACTCAGAGGCACTTCAATGCAGTAACTATTGATGTCTGTCTGAATTCTTTATTATTGCTATTGTATCTAGTTTATCCCAACTGGCCGATGAGGTCCCATCCGTTACGCGCGCTGGCTCAAAACGTAGCCAAACGCCTCGTCCAATATCCTCAGTCCCTCGTCAATGTCCTCGGGCGCAACAGTCACAGGAGGTGCTAAACGGAAAACGCCGCCCATACCAGGCAAGTTAACAATGTTGCAAGACAGACCCAGCTCCATGGCTCTGTCAGAGACAGCCTGCCCCAGCTCTGACCCAGGAGCCTTCGTCTTCGCGTCTGAAATGATCTCGATACCCTGCAAGAGACCGCGACCGCGGACATCGCCAATGCACCAGTACTTCTCCTGAAGCTTCAGCAGGCCCGCGCGGAGCTGCGCACCCCGCTCAGTGGCCTTCTGGCAGATGTTGTCGCGCACGACGATCTCAAGAACCTTGTTACCGACGGCAGCTGTCAGAGGATCGTTGAGATGCGTCGTGAGCCACAGGAAATTTGCATTTTTGCACCCTTGCGCGACTTCCGCCGTGGTGCTGACGGAGGCGAGAGGGAGACCGCACCCGAGAGTCTTCGACAAGCAGAGAATGTCGGGGACTGCGTCGTCGTGCTCGAAGGCAAACATCTGGCCCGTACGTCCCACCCCGGTCTGCGCCTCGTCGAGGATAAAAAGCATACCGCGCTTGTGGCACTCGTCGCGCAGGCGCCTCAGGTAGCCCTTGGGAAGATCGAGGATGCCGCCGGTGGAGAGAATCGGCTCCATGATGAACGCCGCCAACGATCCGACGCTTTGCCTGTCAATCATTGACCAACCAAAGTCCATTTCTGTCTCCCAGTCATAAGACCCGTCTGGCTTGCGGAAGATCGAGCGGTAGGCGTAGGGGGCGGGGAAGGCGAGTTGGCGGGCATGGCGGGGCCGCCGTTCTTGCGGCCGGCGGAGTAGGTTGCGGAGCCGGAGCCGGATGTGAGGCCGTGGTAGCTGGCGGACATGGCGACGATTTCAAACTTGCCGGTGTGGAGCTTGGCCATCTTGATTGCGGCCTCCGTTGTCTCTGATCCGGTGTTGAGGAAAAAGGACTTGGGCCTGAGTTAGCTACTTTCAAACGTATGAAGGATGAAGCAAGCGCACCTTCTCAAGGGGCGCAGGGAGAAGCTTGCCGAGTCTCTCAGCGAGATCAGCGACCGGCTGTGTGATCATGTTACTGAGCAGGTGGTCCAGCTCAGCGACGTACTTCTGTACGACCTCAACGATTTCAGGATGAGAATGGCCCAAAAGCGAGCTCATTTGGCCGGACGTGAAGTCCAAAATCTGGCGACCGTCCGCATCGTACAACTTCGTTCCCTTGGCCTTGGTGATGATAATAGGCGAGTACGGGACGCCCGTGGACATCAAGTACTTGTCGGTCTTGGCCCAGAAGGCCGCGGTGCTTTCGGAAGCCATGACGAAGGCAATAGTATCAATATTATTGTGTTTACTGAGAGCGGCCAGAGTGTCTCATTGAGTTGCACAGGACAAATGAAGCCTTCTTCGACCTTGAGTATTTATTCTCGTGATAAGAGGCCAAAGGCTTGATAGGTTTACCGCGGAAAGCGGGGCCATGAGGGGCCGGGGACCAGTTGCCCGTGGTAAACCACCTTCCACCCCGCGGGCAGGATTGGCTTTGGCCCGCACGCCTAGGTAAGTTCCTTTGCATCCCAAGAAACTCATTCAGTTACGATAGTAAATCGACTGAAAACCATGTGGCGTCTGGCTATGCGGCGATGATCCACCTGCACAGTGGCAACCATACATCAGGATAAGCAGGACTTGACACAACTAGCAATAATTGGCGGCAATTCTTAGATACTCCAGATCGCATACTGCCAATTGAACTTGACAAAATAAAGAGCAATATTATTTCCTGTGGTCTTGATGACGAGTTGCTATTTGTTTTGTTTCTCTTTACTTCCTCTTTTCAACTTCGTCTGACGTCTCAAGTCAAACTAGAAGTTAAGCCGTCCATGGGCAGAGATTGAGGAGGTTTTCAACGTGATATGGTTTGGTCACTCAGATTTCCTCATGCGCAGAGAACCTTGAGTGCGGCAACACTGGCGACAGCGCCCGCGGGCGTGCACGCTTGGGAATAGTCCCCTGGGAAACAAGAAGGGCACGTTACTGGAATATATTGTGTGTTAGTGCCCAGGACAATTGACGACATCGCTGCCATTGGCGTGACTGGAAGGGTTGCTGCAGGAGGCCGACCACCTGCCCCGCATTTGATCCACCATGTGCCATGGACTCATTGCGTCGTGAGCTGGAGATAAAATGAGAGCAGTGTGTAAGCCTTTGGTTTAATTTTGCTCCGACGCTTTTGAGTCTTTCTTTACTGGCAAACTTCCACGGCTTGTTAGACCATCATGCGCTACGCAGCCACCTACCGACTTGATCCCGACGGCGATGTCGAGCTCATCCTGCGAAATCCGGACGCGCCGTTTGCAGTTTGTGATGATTCTGAAGATGCAGCTGTGCAGGACCTGAGCGCATGGTATGTTATGACAATATTGAATGCAAGTGGAACTTCATTCGCAAATGACATCGCAGTGAACCCGAATTTCTCCATTTGACTAAACCAATGCCTCCGCCTGAGCTGGAGCCTTCCATTGAGCAAGAGCCCTCAAAGCCCTACGTCTCCTTTTTGGAGTGGACAAGGCGTTGGAAAAATAAGGTCCAGGAGGCAACTTTCCCAAAGCACCTGCTCGATATCGACAATTCTTTCGAAGTAGACGGTTTCGGCGAAGTATTCCCTTACAAGTTCCTTCTTTCATCACGACACCTCATGTTGGCATCACCCGTGTTCAAGAAGAAACTCTCCGGACCGTGGAAAGAGTCTTTGAACGACCCGAACAGCAATATGCGGCACGTCGAGACAACTGACTGGGATGCGCACGCCCTACTCATTCTGCTTGCAATACTCCATGGCCGCACTTACCAAGTCCCCCAAAACTTGGATCTTGAAATGCTGGCGAAGATAGCAACCTTGGTTGATTATTACGATTGCCGAGAAGCTGTCCAAACATACGGGGACATCTGGACTGGGCATCTCGAGGAAAGCCTGTCTCAAAAATTCAACCGGGAATTGGTCCTATGCATTTTTGTGTCCTGGGTTTTCTCGAATGAAACAATCTTCAACCAGACTACGAGGACAGCCACCCTCGATGCTAAAGGTCCTATACCCACACTGGAACTACCTATCCCTCAAAGAATCATCGGTAAGTTTGTAATTTATCCAGAAGCATCTGTTGTACTAATATAGGTTCAGACGAAATTGAAAGTCGACGACGCGTAGGAATGGCTGCGATATGCATTCAGCTCCAAGAGATTGTCTTCTCTCTCCGTAAAGGCTCGATGGGCTGCGACTTTGTGTGCTCTTCGATGCTACTTGGTGCTTTGACGAAACAAATGCACGATTGCAATCTATTGGATCTTTCACCAGGGTCGACCTGTCTGGGATATGGAATGGCTGCCACAGCAGCTACGTTGCGTGCCTTTCGCTCCCCGGAATGGTACACTAGTAGGTCTAGGCATATGCATGCCTGTCAGCTTACCGACATGATCTTTTCGGGTATATGTACCAGCTTTGGCACGGTTGATGAAGGGATCTGTCTGTATGATCTCTGATGGAGGGCATCTTGTGGGCTGGACGACGGAGGTAGTTCACATTCTCACTTCTCCAATAATTAGCTTCCCATGCGATAGAAACTACTGCTACAGCATCATGAAATCATTCAGTCTATGACAATAATAGAACATTCAAGCTGTTTTTGCTGATTTCAATTCGCATAACAGAGGCTTCTTTTGCCACAATGTGTAAACCTTCATTTTATTCCAGTCCAAAGATTCTTCCCTCAAGTGGACATCGAAATTTAGGAATAGGGATGCTAGAAGCTATAACGAATTAGCATGTTTAATTAGGAACTAACTCTTGACAAAGTAGTCTGTTGAAGTCTCAAATATACTGCTTACCAGCCGAAGTTCACGCATAGCAAGATCCTTGAAAATGACATTAGCCCAGGGTACTTGATAAAGGACCCGAAGTCCACACCTTTCCGATACAATTAAATGGTCCCATGAGGAACGGCTTAGCCATATCCAACCGGTCGCTCTCGAACTCTGGGTCGCGAAGCCAACGTTCCGGACGGAACTCGAGAGGATTCTTGAAATACTGTTCCTGGGTATGCGTAGATAGAAAGTGAATGCCCACAATGGTGCCCCCAGGAATCCATTCTCCGCAAATTTGAGAACCTCCTTTTGGAATTACTCGAGGTAACATGATTGGTAGCGGTGGATGCAGACGAAGCTATGGCGAGGTTAACGAGATCGTCCTTCAACATGCAGGTCGTCACCGCAGAAACATGAACTTACTCCTTCTAGTATTGATGCTTGCAAGTACGGCAGACTTGCCAATGCCTCAAGTGACATGTCTTCGGATGTTGAAAACCTCAAACGAACCTCATTGGTAACCCTATCCAGATGCTGTGGGTTCTGCAGAAGATAAAAGGTAATTGCAGAAAGGGCTGATGCAATGGTTTCTGTGCCTGCTGTCATGAAGAGGAAGCCATTGGCGTATTGTTCTTCCATCGTCAAGCTCTCAGATTCTTTTTCCATCCCGAGGATTCTGGACCACAAGTCTGGATGTTTAGGCTCTCGCTTCAGTCGTCTTTCGACGCGCTCGGCGCAATACATCCAGTTCTCAATCTGCTTTTTCTGTACAGTCGGGTTGTACTTGAGGAAAGTGTCTGCTAGTAACCTCGCAGCTCGACTATGGGTCTTGATCCCCAAGAGGAAAGTAGCAGCTTTCACAGAGCCAAAGATAGACTCGACCCATGGAGAACACTCCCCTTCTTCAAGCATATTGAGGTCTTCATTGAAGGTCAAGTCGCCCATAATGTCAAATGTCGTGCAGTTGAAGTACTTTACCATGTCGATCGTATTGCCAGCGACAGCCTTTCCGGCCAACTTGTCGATAAACTTCTCAGCCCATCGGTAGAAGATAGGCTGCTGATCTATGAGCGCTGTATTGCTGAAAGATCGTGCCAGTACCTTTCGTTGCCGGGCATGTATCGAATGGTCCCTGGCCGTGATGAGATTACTGACATCCGTGAAGGCGAAAATCTTTGAGTAGAATATTGGCTCCTTGATGATGCCACCTTCTCTTGCGACGTTGAAGCCATGGATGTCCTTCCACACTCCGTCTCCGCCCGCAAAGGAGAGTACGCTTGGTGCTACTCTGACGATTGGTCCATACTTTCTGTGGAGCGCTGGCCGGTCGATGTTATCCGTACCATTGACAATTGACCATATTTCGAATATGTTGGAAAATGCACGATACTTCGGCCCAGGAAATTTGCTCAGGGGACCTAAAAAGGCACTGTAAACGGCGACGATACTTTTGTATGCGATGAAAATAATCAAGAACGCGAAAGTCGCGTTCGACAACTCAGAGCGGATCATAGCTACAGCAAAAGAAGAGTTAGGCATCGTCACCTCTACGACAAGTTCTGACAATACTAGAATCTCTTTGACGTTTCTCGTGTCTTATGTCCACATCTTCGTTAATTGCACTATAAAGGTTGACAACCCAGGGGTCCTTGCAGAACTGATCGGAATGGAGATTCCGGTAGGCTGGACTGCCTGAAAAAGGATGGCTACCCCTGGGTGCTGAACTCCAGATTGGGCAGTTGATTATAGTTTGAGAAGTGCCGATAGAATCGGACGTTCGATTATAGTTTGATAAAGCCCGATGAAATGGAACCGTGATTACTCGGTAAGTTCCGGCTCATACACAATAGGTGCGACTTGACTGGAACCCCTTTGACGCGAATCATTCGCATTCGCAAACGATCGATTTCCTAAAATTCCTTTCCCGGTGATCTTCAGATGCATTCTATGCGGCTGGTTGCCCGGGGGACGGTTCCGGGTTATCCAGATTGTACATTCGGACGACAACATGGTCACTTGTGGGGTAATGTGCACATTGAATGTAAACGATGTTCTTTGCGTCAACTACAGTAGGGTGACATCCAGGAAAGCGGCTGCAGTTCACCTCGATGAAATACTGTTGCTGGGTTTCGGTTCAGCAGCCAGCCTGAGAATTCCAAAATAGCTGACACGGAGATAATTCGAATTTGAAAATATCAAATCTACGGACCGAATTTGACCTCGATGATTGCACAGTCTCCCTTTTTATCACCCTGTGCTTTCCATACTTTCGTGACCCTCAATCTCTCATCAGCGTCTTTGATCAAGGCTTCCCATTGCCCAAGAGTTCGCTCTTTCGCATTGTGCATCATCATCATGACGATGTCTGCGTGGTTGATGAACCATTCGCTGTCCTCGCCATGAAGATCTGGGGCGATCATATCTTCGATTAGGATGCGAGAATTTTGATCCATAGCCATGCATATCATCTTGAGAATATTGGCACCGACAGAATCCGAGTGATCGTGTAACACGCGCCGCATGAAGTACACATCAGCTCCCTTGACGGGCTGCGGATGGAATGCGTTGTGTATCTGCCACTGGATTGGCAGCCCAGAATCTTTATAGATTGACCTGCCTAGTAGTATGGGTCCCTCAAGATCTTGTACAATGAACTTGATGTGGCGGTTTGCTTTGGCGATCTCACTGGAGACGTGCCCACTTCCACCGCCTACGTCTACAACAAGAGCTCCGGGTTGAAGGTCTTGAAATGGATATAGTGCAAGACTTGATGCGTACGATCCTGTGAAAGGGGTCATTCCAAGGGAGAACCGCCGACCACGATCTGGGTCCTGTTGGTAATAGTAATCGAATGATTCTAGATCAGCTGGGGCATAATTAGTCTCTTGAGCATTGTCAACGATCCGTTTCATCAGACATACTTTGGAAGGCCCTTGAAAAGGCGCTCTTTCCATTGTCGACTTGAAAATCATTCTCTTTCATCGTAGTAGACAAGGCCGATCCCGCGCGAAAAATGTCGTCGGAACTGGATTGCATAAGAGCTTTGTGACACATATTGGACTGAAACGCAGATCGTACCATAATCCCATCAGAGCTTCAACCCCCGGTTGCTTCAAGATAATCGAATTTGCATTGTGAAGATAAAGGCCCGGCGAGACCTCCCGGAACACATATCGTTGAGTCAAGTATCGGAGTAGACGACCTGAGGAATATGTCAGCTCGGATCTTCGATAGCGAGCAGTTTACATACTGATCAGCTCTTGGGAACCTCCGCTGTTCTTTGCCAAGTCAACCAAGGTACTTGGGCTTTGGACATCTGCGGAGACCAGTTGATGCAACTTGAGCTCAAGTGCAACGTTCAGCACAGCAGGAAATACGTGCCCTCCAGCTGACTGCATCATCCACTGTATAATATTAGACATGTAATAGAAGATACGTCGGGGAACCAGGACTTACACCCATAGGCCCCTGGACCAACGCTGTCATCTTCTCGCAGGCTCTCACAATGGATCGCCCGGCGTTCTCAGCGACCGGCGGTGCCAAAAGAATTTCTGGATTCAGTTCATCCAAGGAAGGTGGCTTTCGTGCGTCATTCTCGAGCACACGGAGTAGTTCGTCGATGCTTTGGTGGAGAATCTCTCGCAACTCCTTCAGGTCCTGGGTTTTCGAGATCGTAGAAGTCATTGCGATGGAGTTACGCATAAAATCTGGCGTAGGGAAATCTGATGCTCGCTACTGCTGGTGGAATTGATATGTAGGCACCTTGCGTTCGTGGCGGAGGAGATCATTCCGATATCGCCTTTCTTAAGGAACATTCATAAAACCTTCCTGACATAGAGTTTGCGTGGGTATCCATGGATGTCTATCGTGAAACATTACGCTTCTGTAGTTGGCAACGCCTCTCCGGAATCCACGGCGTGAACTAGCGATAGCAATCATTTACGGACTCTCTCACGATCATTTGAATTCTTGATTCCTTCGAAGTGTCACGCTCAAATATTAGGATCTTTAGCCATCATGTCCCTCACGACACCCATGAAGTCCCCGCAGTAGCTCTTTTCAGCTTTCATGTATCTTTTCCCGCCTTTAACAAACCCCCAACCGACAGTAATCCACTCTTGCGGATCGTAGTCCGGTGCATGCTGAATGAACTTTGCCAATCTAACATCTAATACAGGAAGGTTTTCTCGTGACAACTTCGTAGCATAGAATGCTGCCCTTTCAATCTCGCCCGTCTCGAAAGCCAATGTGAGAGCGAAAGCAAAGCTGCCGTCCTTTGCTCTTGACAGTTTACTGATCACCGCAACGTCGTCCTCTTCTAATGACTGGCATCCCGCTAGTCCAAGTAGTTCTTTTGCTTGCCTTTGGCTGAGAGGTCCTGGAACACGCCAGTAGATGTTGATCGTGCGAGAATGCCAATCGACCGCAATGGTCCTCACTCTGTCCAGTCCGTGGTCCCTGAAAGTGCCAAGGTGACGGCGGATCCGTTGTGGAACGAAATCAACATCAATAACGTCTTCCATGTGACGCGTCTGACCTAAAAACAACCACGCCTTCATGAGCCCCTTTGAAGTGTCAAAGTCGCACCATTGTTGTACCTCGCCGTCGAAAAGTGAACTCCAGGCCTGTACTAAATCCGTCAGGGGACTGTGCTTGATGAAGCCTGCTTCAATAGCAGTAGCAACGACATCAGTTGATGTAGCTTGGAAGAAGCGATAGTTGAGCGCGGAATCCTTGGAGGTGACTCGCCATCCCACAGGAGCGTTGTGAAAATGGGTTTGGTACGCCTTCAGGGCGGCTGTCGTAGTTGACGCTGAAAAAGGTGCATCGAGAATATTACAAAACCATTCGGCATCTTTCAGAAACCGAGTAAACGAGAAGCTGATTGCATCCTTCGCGTTCGGTGGTCTGTAAATGTGCTTGTTTTGGTCATGGTAGTTTGTTAAGGTGGTGTGATGTAGTGAGTTCATTGTGTTTCTACGTTGGGTGATGTCTAGTAGATCCAAGGCGAGAGGCGAACGAAGATCGGAGGACGCATTTGAAAGAGGAAGCAAAACTTAGGCATCGAGATAATTGGGTCGTTATTTGATTATGGGGGACTTGAGGTCTCTTAGAAGCATTTCAAACATATAACCGGATCTAGTATATCGTGACGATGGTCTACTACATCTCCGAGGAAAAATGGTTTCATGCGAGAGTGCTGCTCCGAACCCAACCAATCTGAGTAGCTACCATGAATATGTTGGGCCGCTTTTACCTTCTCCTTGCAGTTCTTATCCATTAGCCAAACGTGCGTGTCCTAGTAACAGTCCCCGCGCCAGTTTTCATTGTTGATATTCATAAAACGCAAAGTTCGGATGAATTAACCCGGCGCTACGCCCGTTTCGCGATGCCGTACGGTAACGCCGACGGAAATCACGGCGTCTTTAAATTCATCGTAGCTTTAGTCAGAGCAAAAGGCTTCGCCATTTCCCGAGCATGTGCTTATCCGGGCGCCCACTCCTGGTTGCACCACGCAACCACTGCCGGCAGCCGAGAGGATCGGTCCAATGCATGTTAAAGCCAAATTTTCCCTTCCGTGGCTCGCCAGCCTTACGGTGATTTCGCAAGTGGGATGCCTATCAATACCGCCTCCCTCGTCCTGGAGCAAGTTCCAGGCCCTCCCAAAGCTGACGCTGGAGCGAGAGCAAATCCTTTCCCACGGGGACGTATCCGCCGCAAAAGTCTCATACAATGACCCTGATCATCCCCTTTTGCGCCAGCCAGCCAGAAGCATGACTGCGAACAAAGCGCTGTGAATGAGTAAATGCCCGGGCGGACCACCTGCCATCCTTTCTTCCGGTCTGTAATTGCCCCTGCGGTTCTTGATCCTGGTCCAGGCTCTTCTTATCGGGAATATGTGATAGATGGCCATAGATCGTGTAATCATGACGCTTGTATCGTCAAATGTCTTCCTATTTCTTTGGATGAGAGACAAAAGACACAGGACATTCGTAGCCAGAAGCATGCCAGCGTAGTTATGGCATACCAAAAGCGCCTCTTCGCTGGCGTCTGGATCTTGTAGTTGCTTTTGTGGCTGGAAGAAGAACGACGCGGATGCCACTGACTGGAAGATGAGGTGACCAAAGATGGCAACTTTTCCAATGTGCATCTTTCTTTCAATGAGATAATAAAAGTGACTGGGAAGTAATTTTTCTTGGTTGTACACCGGCTGAATCAAAGCAGCAAAAGACGCCGGTAGATCACTGATTTCCGTGGCACACTTGCAATAATGAGGTACTGAGATGATCCTCTGCAACTTTATGCTATGACTCCTAATCGGTCTGGTCACTGCGATACATTTCAAGGATGGAGGTATTCGATCCGAGGGACTTGAACTCTACACGGTTCTGTTCATGACCAGAATCCCTGTAGGCCATGTGCCCAAACCATGAGTCCCCTGTTCTGGGGAACGATTCCCTTTTGGGCACGGACAGGTACCACCAACAACGAATCACTTGTCGCAGGTACACCATTCGTAGCGACTCAGGTGTCAGCGGGTCGAGGCACACTTTCTATCAATTACAGCTTAGGGAGGTCACAGTTCGCAACTCGCCGGGGAGCTCGCAAAATCGGGAGAAACATTTGGCTGTCCCCATTTTCTTCAGCTCACTATGAAACAACGATTGCAAGTTACAACTAGTTAGGCTGGAGAAACCTCCGAACTGCCCCATGTCAGCTCTTGGCCGGTAATCAGGCGATGGTAAGCAGGATACTCTCATCAAGTTTTGTTTTAGGTGCCAGAGCGGCGTTTTGGGATAGTTCGGAACGTTGCCTCTCACCAGCTCTACCGTCACCGCGAGAAGACATCATCGGCTCAAGATTCCGCCCATCTGTGCTGCTGGTCATGAATTACTCGATCAAGACCAAATCGCTTAAACTCGGCTATTCATAAATCCAGGTACCAATACATTCTATTTCCGAGTCTGGACTGCGCAAGAGCGCCTTTTTACTCCTGCTCCTCAGTTGGGCATGCTCAGGTCTGTGTAGCAGGCTGTTACATGCATATTGTATAGGTGGGCAACAGAAACATTCTTCCTCCATCGCGTCTCCGTCGAACCACGAACGGCCCACGTATCATTGCAACAGCGTTCCAGAGCAGTTGAATGTGGGAAGCCTCGCCGATGATATGGAGAATTCAAATTCCGATATGAACATGAAAGTAAGACAACTACATACTTACTTTGGTGCCGAAATCTCGGGCGTAAACCTGTCAACGGCTATCTCAGACGACGTCTTTGAGAATATTATTGCACTGTCCGCAAAGGTGAGACCATCAATGTGGTTGCAACAATGTTCAATGGCGGAATGATGCAATATGCGGTTCGGTCTACCGCGCACTTTGTGACTAACCAACCACAGTACGGCGTGATCGTCTTTCGTGGCACTGGTCTTGATGACACCAGTCATGTCGAGCTGGCTCGCCGTTTTGGACCTCTTTTTAGCATGAGAAAGGTGCTTGGAGATACGGAAACACGCCTCAAAACCCACGAGCTCGCTGGTTTGAGCAATATCGACCCGGTCACAGGAGAGCCTGTCCCAGCCGACGGGCCCCAGGCACAAATTGGTAAACTCTCGTCCTTCTTCCATGCAGACCTTGCATACAGTCAACAGCGAGCCTCGTGGAGTCTTCTCAGGGCGCAGGAAATACCGCCACCAGGGTACGGGGGCGACACTATCTTTGCTGATACTAGGACTACCTTCGACGAGTTGGACAATGTAGAATCAGGCCTCAAGCAAAAGCTGTTATCTAGGAATTATGTTGGTATTCACTCGTGGCAGCATGCACAGAAAATCAGTAACCCCGACGTATTCAGCCATTTGGACCCCTCAGCCTATCCTATGGCCAGGCACCAGCTTGTAGAGTTGCACCAACCATCCAACAGGATGAACCTCTACATTGGGCTGTACATGCACCATATTGAATGCGCGTCCGAGGAGGAAGAACAGATGGCAGTACTCCAACACAAGCTGCTGAAACACGCCACCCAAGCCAAATACCAATTACATGTGGAATGGCGTGGTCCAGGTGACTTGGTTATATGGGACAATAGGTGAGTAGAAAATACCCGACAGGAACAATGCTCATCTTGGCCAATGCCCTGATATGTACTCAATGACAGGACTGTATTGCACAAAGCTGGTCTGGGAAGCTATGCTGGACGATTCAAAAGGGACTTGAGACGCGCAACTGTGCTGGAAACATGACATCTTAAGCATGTTTAAAGCGATAGCCTGGATACCGTTTCTGGTCGGGGAGCATCAGAACATGAGATACCTTAGGTCGTGATTACGGACGGTGTAAATAACATGTAGAATACTTCAGTAGCCGTGTCAAATAGTGAAGCATGCACAGAATCAATATATTCATCAGTCGAATGGGAAACGAGTCTGACAATCTAAGAGATTATACCAAAACCTAGCCAATGTAAAAGGAGCATACCTTCCAGCATCAAATAACAGGATATAAGTTCAAAAGGGTACAAGTCATGAATGACTTAGTGTGGATGAGAATAGTCTAGACCAGCTCCATTACTGAATAATAGTGGCGTCGGGTTATTCAAATGAAAGAACACTGAAATCTTAGTAAATCCTTTCTCACGGACAAATAGGAACCGTCCACCAAAGCTTAGCCTCATCCAGCAATTGACACAGAAGTTTACCGCTAATGTTTTTGCGGCACACCATACTTGATAGATGCTACGGCAATGTGTCCATTGTCTGGTAGTGTACCTAAGTAATGATCTGAAACCTCTTTCATGACTGTTCACTGATCGACTGCACAGCGTCTCAAAAAGGCCATCTCGCTGGCTAGACCAGGCCCAAAACTGACTGCCACTACGTGCTCGCTCCCTACACCCATAGTCCTAAGCAAATCAAGTACGCAGATTGCTGTGGGGCTCCCGGTATTCCCTCTTGTTCTATAGATGTGTCGAGTTGCCCTGATCTGATGGTCGTTCAAAGCCATGCTGTCTTTGACATTATTGATAACCGATTCTCCTCCGGGATGAAGTGCCCAGTCGAAGTCGGAGATTTCGAGTTCAGGACGACCGACTTTCTCGCGATATGATGGAAGAAGCTTATCCCATAGAGGTCGGACTGACTGCTTGGCAATATCCGGAACTTGTTTGGAGATAATGCTGGTGAAACCAGTCGTCTTCACCATGGCGCCCATATGGTGTATTGTTTCTGGTACGGTCATGCGCTCCCACTCAAGTAGCTGAAACTTGGCCTGAGTAGGGTCGTCCAATCCATCATCGTTACACAGCACAAATGCGAACGCCGCATCGCCGAAGATGGCTCCCGCGATGTCCATGTTTTCAATGTCGGTAGCCACCTCAGCCTCCGCGTATTGGTGTCTCAGGTACATGGTGCAGACCTCCGACGCAAAGCAGAGGATTCGAGCAGGCCTCTTCCGAGACGTCGCAGCCATGGCAATATTGGCAGCTACGCGCATCAGGGCGACGCTGCCAGCACAGCCGACACCGTTAAGGAACATGTTCTCAACATGATAGCCTAGTCCCAGTCTGCGGGCCACCAAATAGTCGTAGCCCGGCAGGCTGAGAGAGCCCACGGTGACTCCTATAACATGCGTGATCTCTTCTGGGTCACCACCCCAGTCCCGCAAAGCCTTTCGGCAGGCCTGCACTGTTAGATCAACTCCGACCTTGCGGAACCGCGAATCTAGTTCTTGAATGGTTGGAACCTCAGGTTGACAGCCAAATCCGGATTCGAAGTCCATTGTCGATGCTCGTGTTTCAATTCCGCTGCTCATTGTGAGCTTCAGTAGTCTAGCGAGTCTGTTATGACAGCCCAACTGTTAGCTCTGATAATTTCAACATGGTGAAGATGGGTGTATTTACACCGGTGTTTGGATATCATGGAATTTCTTTGCCCAATTCACGAATGTCTCGGGTGGGATCAAGTATGGAGGATACTGCGAGCCGATGCCAGTGATCCAAAGGCCCGCAACCGGTGAATGAGACAATTCCTTGCCATGCACGTCGTTTTGCGCGTAGCCATTTTGCGTCTGGTTGTTTAAGGTGATTCTAGTCATGATAACCTATGTTATGTGGTAGACAATAGTCGCACTGGACACCACTCAACAGAAGGCAAGGCGATTTGTTGACTCTTAGACGGCTGAGCAAACAGTACTTGACTAGTATGGAGCTGAAATATGCAAATAAGCGCATGTGCGGTCGAAAACGGAACGCAAAGTCTAATTCGGTTGATCAAACGCGAATGCGGGAACATGAAGTATGAGTAATCTAGAAAGACAAGAAATCAATGAGCTCGCTACACGCCCATTCACTGACATTCTTTCCAAAATTCGGCTCTTGTCAAAATCTCCGAGTTTCATGCCCCGTTAAAAGCCCCGAGTAGGAAGATATGACGGTTCAGCAGGGGTAATATTTTACAAATTCCGGGCCCCGGCACCGCGACGGGAGGGTCGGGATTTGGTCCCGTAAAGGAATGCATTCTGAAACACTGGGCTAAAAGTATTTGCGGCCGACGGGAGCGAGTCCTTCGCGCTCGATTAACATATCCCGTCGGCTATGGCGACCCACGTCTAGTATCCATTTTCCGAGCACAGAGTCAGCTCCGTCGGCAATGTGACTTGGAGCGCTTCACTTCACATTTTGAATTTGGCGTGCTTATTATTGCGATCGTCTAACAGATAGTCCATCACACCCAACTGTCGCCGAATAGAGTCATAGATAGGTATTGTTTTGCAAATTATAACATTCAACAACAACAGCAACAATAACAACAATAACAACAACAGCTTAATCATCAAACAATGTTGTCAAATTTGTCAATGTATTATGGCGAAGAGTCAGTTCTAGGGCGCAGCGGCAGCCGTGACAGTGGTGTCGCTGTGAATGGTGTGGATGGCAACGACACAACAGACAGCGGTTGCAGCCCTCATGCCGTTTCTCCTGGAGATAGCAACACAGCCGCCTTCGAGCCTGTGGCGATTTGTGGTATGGGAATGAGACTTCCCGGAGGCGTGAACGACCCAGACGCATTTTGGGATATGCTAGTGAACAAGCGCGACGGGCGATGTGCTGTGCCCAAGGACCGCTATAATGCTGAGACTTGGCATGCGCCAGGAAAGAAGAGGCATGTCCCCAGTGAGCATGGCTACTTTCTGGATAGCAGCATCGATATCAAGAACGCTGATGCTTCCTTCTGGTCAATGACCAAGAAGGAGCTGGAGATATTGGATCCTCAGCAACGTTTGAGTCTGGAAGTTGTCTACGAAACACTTCAGAGGGCAGGCCAAAAGCCGTCGGAGCTCCGAGGAAAAAAGATTGGTGTTTGGGTTGGCAGCTTTGGCGGCGACCGAGCTGAGTTGGATGCCGCTGACCCACAAACGGTTCATCCCTACAACCTACTCAACGGCTTCGACTTCATGCCGGCAGATCGGATTCACTACGAATTCGGCTTCATGGGCCCAAGCGTTACCGTTCGAGCAGCTTGCAGTTCCTCACTGTTGGGCTTGCACCAAGCCTGCTATGCTCTGATTCATGGCGACTGCGAAGCAGCGGTTGTCGCTGGCACTAGCATCATATACTCCCCCACTCTTACAGCCACTATGAACGATCATAACGTTCTATCTCCTTCAGGGACTTGCAAGACGTTCGATGCTGAGGCAGACGGTTTTGTACGTGGAGAGGCCGTTGTCGCTGTTTACGTTAAGAGGCTCAGCGATGCGGTTCGAGACGGGGATCCCATCTGCTCAGTGGTTCTTTCCACAGCCAGCAACTCTAGTGGCAAGTCTTCCACGATGACAGCACCGAATCCAGATGCCCAGGAAGACTTGATTCGAAGGGCACACGATGTCGCTGGCATCAAGGACTACTCCCGGACGGCGATGATGGAGTGCCATGGGACAGGGACGCCAGTTGGGGATCCCCTCGAATGCGAAGCCGTGGGACGCGTGTTCGGAGATTATGGCGGCATCTATATTGGTTCCGTCAAGACCAATATTGGACACGTTGAAGGTGCCGCTGGGCTTGCCAGTGTTTTGAAGATGACGCTTGCTCTTCAAAACGACACGATTCCCCCAAATGCCAACTTCAAATCTCCCAATCCAAAGATCCCGTTCGACCGCTACCAGCTCAAAGTTCCCACACAAGCCATTCCATGGCCAAAAGGGAAAGACAGACTCGTCGGCGTCGGTTCGTATGGTGTCGGCGGCTCCAACGCTTACGCCCTTCTAGCCTCAGTTGACCACGTCGGCATTAAAGATGAAAGAGAAAGGACGAACAGGATGAAGAAGGTTTCTGCAGTGATACCAATTGGCATAGAGTCTCCTCGGCTTCTTCTATTCTCTGCCAAGCATCCCCAGGCCCTCGAGAAGATGGTGAAGCACCATCAGGCTTACAACTTAGCCCACCCAGACCGACTGAGCGACGTAGCATATACCTTAGCAAAGAGACGGGAGTTGCTAAGCTACCGCGCTTGCTGCGTGTCGAATGGTATTGATGACTTCCCAAGCCTCAAGCCGACTCGACATGGTGTTTACGACCCTGCCAAATTGGTCTTTGTGTTCACCGGACAGGGCGCGCAGTGGGCGCAAATGGGGAAGTCCCTCGTGGAGAATATTCCATCATTCAAGCTTTCATTGATTGCGATGGACAACGTCTTACAACAGTTACTAGAGGGCCTCTGGCCACTTACTGTGATTTTTACTTGGAACCTGTACTGTAACGACCTCCGACTTGCCCCTTCAGCTAACGACCTACGGGTCATGTGATTTCAGCTTCAGTCCCTTCCCCCCCTAACGCGCGCGCTTATATGCGCTAATTAATAGATAATCTAATTACCTTCTTACTGGACGAAGCACTGGCCGAAGTGCTCTTACTGGATTTATCTACTGTGGACCCTCTTATAGGGTGGGCTATGAAACTTCCTCAACATAGATAATCTTATTACTTTTAACGTCACTTTAATAATAACTTCACAACTTTAACTTAGTTTAATTACTATAGAAGTAGACTCTTTTTGATTTTTTAACCTATCTTCTAACCTTTATATATACTTTTTATTAACTTAGCTGTCTTTTCTGCTGCTTATACTACTAAGCTTTCTGTTAACTAGGCTAACATCTTTATAGTTCTATAGTTATTAGTAATATTCTTAATTTAGGCCTAGTTAACTTACTAGCTATACTGCTTTACTAAGGATATTATTAAAGTAAGTATAAAAGTTAGGATTAGTAGTAAATATATCTATATTATCTAGTAAGAAGCTTTAATAAAATAAGTAAGTAGTCTCTATATTATTACTACTAAAGTTAGCTTCTAGAACTTTAAAATAGGACTTAGTTATAGCTATTTAGTCTCTAAAGCTCTATATATTGAAAAGTATTATTTTACTAATTATAGTAAGCTTAGCTTGATAGTTAGTATTAATTATAATATCTTAATATTTTAACCTATAAATAAGGATAATAGCTGAACAACCTACTTAAGCGCTAAGTAGCTATAATAGGATATTTATATTATAGGATTATAGGGATAATAGGGACTTACTTAGAAATAGAAGAACTATAGTATAAGTTATATAATAATAAAATAAGAGATTAGATCTATATACTAAGAATATAGAAACTATCTTTAGTATATATAGGTTTTATATAATTAAAGAATAAACTTTATTAAGATTAGAAATAGTAATAAAATAAAAAGTACTATTTAGATTTATATATAGTATAATTTAAACTTAGTTTATAATTAGATTTTTATAGCTCCTTAGTAATTAATTTTATATTTATTTTTAAGATATTTTTAGTTTATTTTTATTATAAATACTTATTAAGTTTAAAATTAATTATTTTAGTTTCTAATTACTAATCTATAATATAGTTTATAACTTATAACTTAGATTATAACTTTAGTATACTATTATTATATACTAATTTCTAGCTTCTATTAGTAGATTTTACTATTAAATAGCTAACTATAATATTTTAATTACTTTTATTTAGTAAATTAACTATTAATACCTATTAAATAGTATAAAATATCTTCTTATATTTCTATTAAGTCTCTTATTTCTAAATTCTTATTTACTTCTAGAAAAGAAGTTTCTTAAAGCTTAGTTTAAGAGATTAAAGATTAGAAAATAAAAAATAACTTAGAAAGTAAGGATAATACTAAAGAACTTAAATAATAGCTTAATAAAACTAATAAAAACTTTAAAGAAATATATAATATATTTAACTAAAATACTAATACTTTTAAAGAACTTTAGGAATAAGTATATAAAACTTAAGAATTTAAAAAAGAAATTAGTATTTTTTAAACTATTATTAATATTATTTTAACTTTAGTTAAAGAATATAAATACTTTAAACTTAATATATTTTTTATTTTTAATAGAACCTTAGGATAATCTAAGAGATATTTAGTTTAAATATAAACTTATTAAGTTTTCTATATTAATATATTTTAGAATAATACTAAATAAGTAGTATATATAGCTATTTTTTAAAAAAATAAGCTTTTATTTAGTTTAAACCTCTTTAATAGGAATAGCTTAATAACTTAGTTAAAAAATATAATAAAAAAGTAAAAAATATCTTTTTTAGCTTTATAAACTATATTAAAGCTTTAGAATCTCTCTTTTTTAACTTTAATAAATAAAAGTAAGCTAAATAAGATCTATCTTATTTATAATAAACTAAGTTTACTATACTTTATATAGTAGAATTTAGAAGACTAGTAGCTAAACTTTATATAACTAATAAAAGTAAGGTTTTTACTTTTTATTAAAGATTTAAAAATAAAGTTAAAAATAAAATAGCTAAACTAGAAATACTTCTTAAGTTTCTAGCTTATATTAAATATACTATTAAAATTAATAACTACTTCTATAAATAATAAAAGGAATAAAGAGAAAAGTAATAGAATTTAAACTTAAGATATAAATATTAATAGTAGCTTTAGAATAAGTTTAATAACTAGTAGAATAATAATAGACTTTATAATAACTAGAATAATACTTAATAAAGTATTTTTATAGATAATATAGTAGATTATAAACTTTAGTATTACTATTAAAAATAATAATAAAAAACTATAAAACTCTAAGTATTATAACTATAAAAAGATAAGATATATTACTAAAGACTATAGATAGTTTAAAAAACTTAGTTAGAAATCTATATTAAATAAACTAAATAAGCTAGTATAATAACTAAAGTATTTTATATATTTTTATTATAAACTAAATATTATAATAATAAATACTTTATTCATTATAGTAATAAAGAAGCTATAAGATACTAACTTAGTAACTTGGATTAGAAGAATAAGTTATAATATAACTATTTTAGAAATTAAACCTAAAACCTTTATAATAGTTTTATAAATAAATAGTAAAATAGTTTAAAAAACTACTAAATAACTTAATAAAACGTTCTAACTAATAAATATAATAACCCTATATATTACTAATATATAAATAACTTATAATAACTTTATAAATTATAATAGAAAGACCTAATAAAGGATTAAGGATTTTAAAGTATAAATCTAATATAAAGTTAATTAGATTAGAAGATCTAAAAATAAAGAAGATTTAAATAGAGAATTTAAATATTAATATAACTTTTTAACTAAGTAATAAATCTTTAGCTTTATTAATAACTAGACTTTTAAAGAAGAAAAAAGCTTATTTTATAATTTAAATAAACTTTATAATATTACTTACTAATATGTTTAAGTAGAAATTACTTATAGATTTACTCCTAATATATAATATTAGCTTTAAAAAAGAACTTAAGAAAGATTAAATTTGTAATTATAACGCAGCTCCCCTGTAAAAAGACTACAGCAAAATTCACTCTATTTACAAATATAATTCTAGAAATACAATATAGGTATTTTAACCTATACTTTCTACTAATTAAAGAAAATAATATAGAAACCTTATATATTCCTACTAATAAGTAAAGCTTCTGAACTTTACGCGCGCTCTAGCTAAATAGATTAGCTGAATAGTAATAGCGCTAACTGCGTAGCGCAGGGCTGAACAGCGTAGCGATATATATAGCGGGGCTGATTATATTAAAGCTAAAAAGGTTACTAAGGCTTTTATAGCCTAGAGACAGCTTTGCTAAACTTTCTAGTAAAGTACTATGAATACTATTATATAAGAGATAACTTCTTAACTAAAGAGGTTATCCTAAGAAGTTCTCATAGCTAGAAGTATAAAAGCTCTATAAGTAGGGCTTTATACCTATCTTTCTTTCTCTTCCTTATCCTTAAACCTATATTAATAACCTATCCTTATAACCTATAATCAATCCTTTATAATATCTATATTATATAAGAAATATAAGAATATTAACCCTATACTAAGTATACCTTTTTTTAAGGATAATACTATAGCTATTACTAAGAAGTATAATATCTATACGCTAGATAAAAACCTCTTATTTAGCGTATATACTTTCCCTAATTAGTAGCGTATTATTAAGGTAGCGTTAGATAAAGCCCTTGAGAATACCCTAAAAACAGACTATATCTACGCTATAATTATAGTAATAATCACTAATAATAAATGTATTAAAGCAGAGGCTACGCAGGTTTCTAGCTATCCTAAGGAGTAGCCTTTCTTTATACAAACACTCTATAATACTAAAACTAAGGCAGCCTAGTAAGAATTAGTAAGTATAGCTTATGCTAACTAATAGAAAGTATTACTAATAATATTATAGCTATTATAAAAGTATCAGCCAGTCTAACTAAATAAGAGAACTATAATAACAGTAATAACTTCTAAAAATATCACTTTAGATAGTAGATAGCAAAGTAGTAATAGAGATAGTATTAGTAGCATAAGTGATATATAAGAGGATAGGTTAATAGTTTAGTAGTTTATAGTAATTAAGTAATTATAAACTATATTATTATCGAAGTGAAGTTAAAGATCGTGAGGTTATTAACTAATAGGTATATATAAGTGTAGCTATAGTTAGGAGGTCTGTTGCTCTAAGCAAGTAAAAATCACTATGAACAGCTAGAAGCTACTTAAGAAAGATATTATATTTAAATAGATTATATATAAATAGGTTAATTAATATAATAATAAATAATTCTTTAAACTTTATAGTATACTTAATAAGGGACCTAGAATATACTATACTTTATAACTTAGAACTAAAGATTATTTCTACTTCTAAATTACTAATCCTAACTACTAATATCTCTTCTAAGTATAATACTTCTTTAATTACTATAAAATTCATATAGAAGATAAGTATAACTACTACTTTTAGCTCTAAAAGTATAATAATACCTCTATATAGAATATTTATACTATATATACTTTTACTAAATAGAAACTTAAGAAATTTAATAAGAATATTACTATATTTACTTCTAGTTAATAATACTTTATAAAATATATTTATAATAAATATATAAAATAAAAAGAATACTAAAAGATAAATACTTTATATATATAGTTTAGAAAGCTAAAGCTTATAAACTTCTATAAAAAGGATTAAGTTCCTTTAAAACTTTAATTCTAGGAGAATTACTTTATAAAAGTATAATAAGAAAGAAATAAATTATTTACTTTAAATAACTAGAGTAATTAAAGAATTAGATTTACTTATTAATAAAGAATTAAGATAAGTAATAATAATAAAGTTTATATTTAGTATTTCTAGACTAGAAAATATATCTATAATTTATAGTTACTATTAATATTATAACTATTATACTTATTAATAGTAGAACTAAAATAAACTTTATATTACGCTAAGTAGTAAATAGATTATAATTACTATAGTAAAAAAAATAAGTATATATATTAGCTTAGTAATATAGAAAGAGAATAAATTTAATATAAAAGAAAAACTATTAGTAATAAGATTATATTTCTTAAGATAAATTATTTAAATTAAATAAATAATTTTAATTTAATATTACTAAACTTAGTATATATAATATTATATTAGAAATATTATAGCTTAAAAAGAATAACTTATAAATAGATTAGAGAATAAGCTAACTTTATAAGATAATAATAATTTAGTTTTTAAGTAGTTCTATAGAACTTAAGCTTTAAATAGATTTACTTATTATAAAGTAGTAAAATATTATATTTACTATTTTAAAGTTTAAAAAGCTATATATAAGTACTAAAAATAAGATTTTAAATAGAAGAATTTTATTTCTATTTATTCTAAAAAAGTATAAAGTTTATAAAAAACTCTTATAGTTAAATTAGAAATTAAATTACTTAAATAGATAAATATTAATTATAAATCCTTATTAAAGAGGAGAAGAAGTTTAAGTTTAATAAGATTTATAGATTTAACTTAATAGAAATAGAAGCTTTTAATAAATATCTTAATAAAAACTTTTAAAAAAGTTATTAGAGAATTAATATTCTTAGTAAGAAGTTTAATTCTATTTATACTAAAAGAGAATAGTAAATTATAACTATATTAACTATTAAATACTTAATAGAATAATAATTAAAATTAATTTATTACTTTTAATTAATAAATTATAATAACTTCTTTATAGAACAACTATTTTATAGTGTTCAACCTTAAAAGTAGTTATAACTTTATTTAAATAAAAAGAAAGAGAAAATAGAAAACTTTTATAGAATATATAAAGATATTTTAAATATTTTATTATACTTTTTAGTTTTACTAATATACTAACTATTTTTTAGAATATAATTAACTAAGTTCTTAGGAAATTTATAGATATTTTTATAGTTATTTATTTTAATAATATTTTTATCTTTTCTATAACTATAGAATAATATAAAAAGTATATACTTTATACTATAAGCTTTATAAGATATTAAACTTCTAGTTAAGGTAGAAAAAAATATATTTTATATATAAGAAGTAGAATATTTTAGATTTATAATTACTTTTAGATATACAAGTATATTAAAAAGAAAAGTTTAAGCTATTTAAGAATAGCTAATATTAATAAACTTTAAAGAAGTTTAAAGATTTTTTAAATTTATTAACTTCTATTAAAAATTTATTAGACTTTATAGAAAAATTAATATACTTTTTATAGACCTTAGTTATAAAACTAGCTATTTAAGTAAAAAGAAGCTTAAATATAGTTTTTTAAACTATTAAGGATTATATTACTAGTAAATTAGTTCTAATAATTTTAAATTTATAAAAATAATTTAAACTTAAAATAGATATTTTAAACTTTATTTTTAAAGTATAACTATTCTAAGAAACTTAGAAAGATATTTATATTTCTATACTTTCTTTTTATATAAACTTTATAAATTAAAACTTAACTATTAGATCTATAATAAAGAATTTATAGCTATTATTAAAGCTTTTAAAAAATAAAAGCTTTTACTTTAAAGAACTATTTACTAAGTATTTATATACTAACTATAAGAGTTTAGTATATTTTACTATTTTAAAAGAACTTAATAAATAATAAATTAGATATTAGAATTCTTCTTAAAATTTAACTTCTAAATTATTTACTAGAAAGGATTAGAGAATAGTAGAGCTAATACTTTTAGTTAATAATTAAACTATAACGTTTTAGTATTAAACGAAATTTAAGTGATTTTTAAGTATAATAATAATAGAGACTTAATATTTATTATAAAAGCTTTAATAATAACTAGATAATTTATAGCTAGTATAACTAATAAACAATAATAAAGCTATTATAAAGTTTTATAGTATATTAATATATTACTAAGAAATTATAAAAACTTAGAAATAATTATAATAATAATATAGAGAAAAGGTTATTAGAGAATATATTATAATAGTAATTAAGAATTATAAGGTTTACTTAAAAAGTAAACTAGCTTAATACTAATTTTATAAATTATTATAACTTTTACTTATAAACTACTTAATATTAAAACAAGGCAGTAAGCTATATAGGCTTTTTCTTATTATTCTTTATGCTTTTATACCTTAGTAGTAATTTCTTACTAAGGCTACTTTAAGAAGCTTAGCTTTAAAATAAATAGAAGACTAAGTAATATTATACTTTTTCTTATACGTTTTAGAGCTTAGAAATACTTTTAAAAATACTTTTTTAAATCTTAGTTTTTCTACCTTAATTAGAGTAAAAAAGCTAATAAAAAGCTATTTACTTAGTAATAAAAATAAGTTATTAAGCTATTTAGTAGTAGTAAGATACTTAAGTAAACTTATAGCTTTAGTTTCTAAAAAAGCTTTTATTTAAAGTTTTTAGCTATTTAAAAACTTCTTTAGTAGTAAGTTATTTCTAGTTAGCTTACTAGAAATATATAATATATATAGCTTAATTAGTATAGTATTAAAAGTATTTTAGCTAGTTAAATAATAGTAATAGTAATAGTAATAACTAAGGATAATAGATAATAATAGTAATAATAGTAAAAGATAGTACTAATTAGAAGATATAAATAATAATAGTTAGATAACTATACTAAATAATATTAATAATAGTAATACTTCTTTACTTTTCTAGACTAATAATATTCTAGTATGTTAATCTCTAATTTATAAAAAACCTTTTATATTAAACTCTAATTTAGAGTAATATAAGCTATTTTATTTATATAGATACTATATATATATTATAATTAGTTTATAATAATTATAAACTTAGCTTATACTATACCTCTAAATTACTATTTATAAAATAAACTATAATTTTATCTAATTTATTCTATATCTACTACGTTCTATTTTAATTTTTAGTTATATTCCTTAAAATTAACTTTAATTTAGAGTCTATTTCTAATATAATAATAATTACTAACCTAAGTACTTTATATAAATTTACTTTTTATTATAACTTCTCTATTTAGTATATTACTTTTTAAGTAGAAGTAAAAGTAAAAGATATTTAGAAATATATTAACTTAGATAATACTTCTAATACTTTTTTTAATCTAAGTAAAGTTAAAGGTATATCCTTACTTAATAACTAGATTTAGAAAAAGAATAAGAAATAATATAAGTATTATAAAGTAGAGTAAGAAGTTTATAATAAAGTAATTACTGTATATACTCTTACTATAATAAATATATAAGAAGAACTTATAGGAAGTGAGGAAACTAAAAGTAAAAACTCTAGAGAAAAGGAGTTTAAAGAAAGTACTAATAATCTATTACTATTTATATTAATTACTCTTACTCTTCTTACTAAGAGATCTATAAGAGTTTTTAAATTTTATACTTTATATTTTATTATATATACTATATATAAGCGAATATATATAAGAAGTAAGTATATAAAACTTTTAATAAGTAAGTAAAGGATTTAGTTTCTAAAGAAATCCTTACTCTAGCTTAAATAAAGCTTTTTAAGAAAGGAGACTATACTTTTTATACTCTAATTTATATTCTGAAGTAATATTATACTCTAAATAAGTTAAGTAATTTTATTATTATTTGTGAAAAGTATACTTTAGTTCTAAATTAGGTATCTTCTACTATTAACCTAAATATCTAAATTAAAGACTTCTAAAATACATTTTTTAGAGCTTTTTAGTATAAGTTACTAGAGATCTAAGGAACCTTTATATTAAAAACTTTCTTCTAAGTAATATAATATTACTTTGCTCTATTTTAAGCTAACTTAGAACTTATTAATATTATTAAATAAAAGCACTTAAATACTAAGATTCTAAGTATAAGTTAGTATACTGAAATATTTAAAAATCTTGTCTATAAAGACTTAATATAAACCTAATTAAAGAGTTATATAAGTAGAGTTTTTATAATACTAGCTAGATAATTAGATAATATAATCTCTAGAGACCCTACTTTAAAAAAGCTCTTATAATACGAGTTAGCTACTTACTATATATATAGAAGGGATTATAAATAGATACTTTTTACGTATAACTAACTTAAGTTTATATTTATAGGTAAAGAGTTTTATATATACTTAAATAAAGTAAAATAAGTCTACTCTAGAATTAATAGACTAGATTACTCTAAGTTTTATACTAAAATAGTATATAAGAAATAGCTTATTATAAAGAACTCTAGTTTTCTCTACCCTAGTAATAGTAATACTTAGAATAGAAGGAGGCTTTTTAAAAATAACTCTAATAGAGTAAAAGAGTTAACTAATACTTCTATTTTTAAGATAAACTTTCTAACTAATATAGTAGTTTATATAATTACTAAAGATATTATTAACCTAATTATTATTAAGGAAGCAGAGATCTATATATTAGAACTAAACTTAATAATATCTATATAACTTATATTTAAAGCTTAGGAGTTCTCTCTAGTAGTATAGTATTAAATAACTGCAGTACTCTCTACTTTATTAATAATATCTCTCTTTTTAAAGAAAGTTTAATTATCTATAAAGTAAAGAGATAAGTTAAAATAAGTATAACTTTATACTTTATGATATATAAAAGATCTTTTAATATTCTTAATAGAGCGAATAGCTTTTAAAATATTATAAAAATGTTATATTTATAGATAACTTCTATATTAATATTATTTTAGAATACTTACTATAAAAAATAGATATCTAGTATTTAGGTTTTAATAGTACTCTTTATATAGGAGATTATAAAGATAATATAGAAGTAAAGAAGTTTTTTTAAAAAAAGTAATATTATTTTTATAGATTATTAATTTTATTTCTTTTATTTCTATTCTAGATATATTCTCTTTAGTAACGTTTTAATATTAAACCTGCTTACTTTTATAATAACCTATATAAAGTAATATTTTTAAGAATACTTACTAACTTATACTAATACTATAGAAATATAATATTTTTACTCTAGATATCTAGAACTAAAAGTATTAGAAAAACTTATTTTTAATACTTAAGAGGTAAAGATCTAAAGTATTATATATTTTAATTACTAATATTATATAAATATATATAAGTAGGTTATTTTACGATATATATTAAAAAGAAGAGTAATTTACTTTTTTTATAAGATCTTATAAGACCTATTTAACTACTTAATAAGTTTTAATATAAATAAGTAGATATTTATTATTAAAGATAAGTATATAGGTTAACTTTTTATCTTTTTATATATAGATAAGTCTTAATATTTAGTTTTTATAGTAATCTGAATATTTAAATACTAGGTATAGAGATAGTATAGCCTTACTTTATATAAAATAAAATAAAATAGTAAGTATACTATAATTATAATAAATAGGTTTTTAGAGCTCTAGATCTAGGTTATAGATTCAGAGATTAAGATTAAATAAACTTCTTTATATATAAAAGAACTAAATAGAAGTATAGAGAGAGTAAGTTAGAAGCTAATTATAAAAGCTATTATAATATTTTAAGCTACTAGACTTCTATTTATACTTTAAGTTAAAGTAGTATAAGCTATTATATTCCTTTATAATATAAGCTTTTATTAATACTATAGCTAGCTTTTATTAATTTAAGTTAAAAAGGATTAGCTAAGAGACTTTATTAAGTATTATAAACCTATTTATAAAGTAAATTTCCTAGTTAATTTATGCTTTTAATAGAGAGGAGTATATATATATAGCTATAGAGTATACTCTCTTAAGAAAGAATATAAAGTAAATAAAATAGATATAACTTTAAAGTTATAATATAAAGGTATATTAAATACTTTATAAGGTATATAGCGAACTTATATAATCTCTATAGGATCTAGGTATCCTTATTTTGAGAAGTTATTATTATATAAAATATAATATTTAATGAAAAGATATTTTATTTAAAGAATAATATAAAGATAGTAATTTAAAGTAAAGAAGCTTACTTAGTTACTAAAGAGATATAAAAACTAGCTTTTTCTATACCTCTTAAACTATAACTTCTAGAAGTATAAGATAAAGCTAATATTATATTAATAACTAATAATAAAGTACTATTATTATATTTTTCCCTATTAAAAGAACTATAACTAGTTAAAAATAGTTAAAGAATATAGATATTTATTTTTAAGTTAAATATAGACTTTACTAAAATATATAGGATTCTAAATATAATACTATTATTAATCTTTATTCAAGTTAATAAAGTAATAGAAAAGATTTTAAATACTAGCTATATTATAAGCTCTACTAAAATATATCTTAAATAAGATCTATATTTAAACTATTTTTTTCTATAAGATCTAAATATAGAAAAAAATATATAACTACTATAAAGTATCTCTCTTTTAGCTAGTATACTATACTTAGAAACTAGAGAAAAAGTATTATTAAAGAAGAATTAGAGTAAATATATAATTATACTAACTTAAGCTAACTTAAAATATAAAACTAAGATAATCTCTTTATTTTAGAATATATTTTATATTCTTCTAAATAGAATAGAACTAAGATACTTTCTTTAAGATATATACTAGAATAGTAATAGTATTTAAAGAAGTAGATTAAAGTTATTATTTATTCTACTATTTTATTTTTATTTCTATTTACTAAGTAAAACTAAATATATCTATATATATTAAGCGGAAAGATCTATATTAATTAGCTTATTAAGCTTTTTAAGACTTAGAAAGATATTTAATATATACTAAAACTACTTTATTCTTATTTTATTAAAATATATAATATTAAGATTAATAAACTTAAGGAAATAAGTATCTAAGAAGTTATAAACTAGATAAAAGCAAAGAATAAGCTTATTCTCCTTAAATAAGTATTTACTTATAAGCTTAATTAATATAGATATCTTAACTATTACAAAGCTAAGATATATATATAAGATAACCTCTAAGAGAAATATCTCTTAGAATAGATATATAAAACTCTTATTAAAAAACTTTTCAAGTTATACTTTTATAGTATAATTTAACCTTAAAATCTATTAATTAATATTATTAATATGTTTCTAAATACTATATATAGACTAAATAACCTCCTTATTACTTATTACTTACTAAATAGCTTTAAGAAAAAAGGGAAGTTATAAAACTCTAATATATACTATATAGTCTTTATAATATACTTTTACTCTAGTATAAGAAGTTCTTAAATACTCTTTTTTATTTTAAACTCTATTTAATAAATAAAAACCTATACTTCTTTTAATCCTATAATAAAAAAGTACTTATATTCTTCTATATTAATAGTATCTTTATTCTATATTATAAAAACTATATAAAGGATATAGAAATAGTTATAAATAGTATTAAAATAAAGTATAAACTAAAAGACTAGAGACTAGCTAAATAGTATTTAGAGATTAGAATTACTTATAACTAAGTAATATAAAAGATCTATTTTTCTTATAATTAGTATATTAAATAAGTTATAAAGAAATTTGATTTTATAAACTCTTAAGTACTAATAATACTTCTATTCTTTATTTTACTTAAGAAGTCTAATAGAGAAATATCCCTCTAAAAAATCCTCTTATATTAAGAAGAAATTAAATTAATTCTCTATACTATAATTATAATATATTTAGATATAGCTTTTACTTATACTTTATTATTATAATTCCTAATAAACCTATTTCTAAAGTATTACTAAGCTATAATTAAGTTATTTAATACTTATACTATTATTTTTTATTTTACTTTAATATTTAGAGAGTAGAATAGTATAGATATTATTAATTATAAATAATATATCTTTTACTAATAATAAAGAGATATAAAAGTTATCTTAAGGTTTTATAATATCTCTCTTTAGAGGTCTAATTTAATAGAAAGCTATATATTAAAGTATAATAGCTATATTAATAATAGAAACTAAGCTTTTTAGCTTAGAATATATAGTAAAAGAAATAATAGCTCTTAAATAACTCTTTACTAACCTTAAACTTAATTTTAAAGATATATAGAAGATCTATTATAATAATTAACAGATTTTAACTTATAATAAATAAAAAGAAGTATATTTTAATTTACTTTTACTACATAAATATCTAGAATATAGGTCTACTAGAAATATACTAAATAATTATTCTAAGTTATATATCTCTTACTAATAAGATATTAATTAATAGCTTTATAAAACCTCTCTCTTAAGTAAAGTTTAAATAGTTTAGAGTATTTCTAAACTTCTAGGATATATTATAATAGTAAAAAAGAAAAGAAAGAAAGGTAGTAAAGTAAAGCTTATAAGCTAGGTATTTTTAATTAAAAATAGCTTAATAGCTAGGAAGTATATAGCTTTTTTAAGAGCTTAAAATATTTATATCTTATAGAGTACTTAGTAATATAATATTATACTTTCTATTTATATCTCTAGAGAGTAGCTATATAGTTATTTATTAGGATATAATATATAAATAGTAATATCTTAAGAATAATACTATTTAGCTACAGCAGCTATGTTGCAAGATACCGGACCAAATGGGATTCGAAGATGCTGCGGTGATTCCTGTTGCATACTGCACTGCGTTCCATGCACTGTTCAACCAAGGTAAAGCAGTCAAAGGAATGGTATGTGGACCCCCTTGGATTCATCCAACCCTTCCTCTTGTCTATCGCTAACAGTTTCTGTGTGCTTAGAGTATCTTGATCCACTCGGCTACGGGAGGTGTGGGAATGGCGGAAATCCAGCTTGCCCAGATGCTAGAAGCTAACGTGAGTTAAGCGTCTTGTATGAATCTTCATTATTTGAAGAAAAACTGACAAATATCCCAAAAGATTTACTGTACGGTTGGTAGTCAAAACAAGAGAGACTTTCTCATCGAGAAATTCAAAATTCCTCCTAGCAAGATCTTCAACTCCCGCGACTCTTCGTTCCTGCCGGGTATCATGGCAGCCACAAGGGGACTGGGGGTTGACTTGGTCCTTAACCAACTATCGGGAGAGCTGCTCCACGCTTCATGGGAGTGCGTGGCTGAGTTCGGTACCTTCGTCGAGCTTGGCCGACGGGACTTCCTCGGACATGCGAAGCTGGCCATGGACCAGTTTGAATCCAACCGAACGTTCTGTGGTATTGACCTGGCACATCTCTGGGCCCGGAAGCCGCAGTTCGTTGGGAACATGCTGGAGCGAGTCATAGATCTATGGGCGCAGGGCCACATTGAACCTTACGTCGACTCTACTTTCTCTGCCGCAGATATATCCCAGCCTTTCCGACAGATGCAACAGAGTCAGCACATAGGCAAGATCGTCGTCACATTACCACAAGACGCTGATTCCAAGCTACTCCCCACGGAGCCCATCTACAAGACGCTCAAGCTACGACATGATCGTTCATATCTGTTTACTGGTGGCCTGGGCTCTTTGGGCACCGTCATTTCTTCGTGGCTTGTGGAAAAGGGGGCCAAGGAAATTATTTTCCTGTCTCGATCTGCAGGCCGTCTGCCGAAACACGCGTCTTTGGCTAAAGAGCTGGCATGTCTGGGGTGCAATGTCACATTTGTTTCCGGGATCGTCGCGAAGTATGAAGATGTGATTCGAGCAATCAAAACCGCCAAAATGCCAATCGGAGGCGTTCTTCACGCTGCTATGGCCCTTCAGGATGCTAGCTTTCTCAGTATGAGTTGGTCCGATTGGCTTGCGGCAACTCAGCCCAAGATTGATGGAACTAGGAACATCCATGAGGTTTTCCTGAAGCAGCAGCCTGACCTTCCGCTTGACTTCTTCTTCTTGTTTAGCTCCACAGCAGCTACAGGTGGGTGGTGGGGACAGGCCAACTACCATGCTGGGAATTCTTATATGGAGTCTTTCGCTGCCTACAGGCGAAATTTGGGATTGGCTGCAAGTGTGCTGAACGTGGGCTTCATCAGCGACGTCGGCTACGTTGCTGACCGACCTGAGGCAGCTGACTTGGCCAAGGCAACGGGTCAATGGTTCAACACCGAGGTGGAGCTCCTGGACTGCATCGAGCGGATGCTGACAGAACCCCAGACGGGATGCGACACCTCAGCTCCCTCATGTCACGTACAGGCATCTCTACTGGCTATGGGAATGCGGTCCACTACGCCGCTTACATCAAAAGCATGCCGTGTCCCGTGGAAGAGAGATCGGCGGATGCTCGCCTTGCGCAACCTAGACTCGGATGACAGCAATACTGCTTCCGGGTCAGACAGCATGACGAACGACGAGCTCAGCCACGCTATTCGAGAGTTGAGCTCTAACATAGTCTCGCTCCAGTCAGATGAGACCACAACATTTCTAGCAACACATATTGGGAAAACGCTGTGCAAATTCCAGCTTAGACAAGACACCGACCCCGACTTTCAAGCTCCGTTGACGGACTTTGGCCTAGATTCTCTAGTAGGAATAGAGGTGAGAGCCAGGATTAGGCAATGGATGGGCGTAGATCTGGCAACGCTTGAGATTACTGGCTCCAAAAATCTAGAGCAGCTTGCTACTGCGGTGCAGAAAAGGATGATTCAGAGATACAACTCTAAGACATGAGGGGCAAACACCCGCATGGGATAGAATGTGAACACTTTGCTTCTCGTACGTAAATAGACATGGCTCGAGGATCAACTTGGTCTAAAAGCTGAGGCCCTTTGTGCGGTTGCGAGGAAGCCTAACCGCTGCTAGGCATGCTATGTAACCAGTGGGGAGCTCACGGAAGTCAGGGGCAACGACATCCGCCAAGAAAGTACCTGGCATAGGCTGAGCAGCAGGCTGAACGGGCTTGATAAATGCCGGGCAAAGTCTTACATACATATCCATTGGTCAATTGGAGTTAGTTGATTGCCGATCGTTCGGGGCCTGAACCAGCCGCGATAGGGTTCTAGTGAAGTACCGGAAGCGGCCGCAGGGCTGTCCAGGGTCCTCAGCTAGTTTACCAAAGTTCCGCAGATCATCGAAATTGCCGCCGGCAGAAGGTTAGTCACGGAGACTAGAGTATGTCAGGGAATGGCCGATAATTTGACAGCCTGATCGGGCGAAAGAGACGAAATTAGTTGCGGTGTTTCGATCACCTGACTTGCATACTTCTGGGGAAAATACCGTGAGCGCTTGGTGGGCTTCAAATCTGCAGTTTGCAGATGGAAGGCAATGTTCCTATTGTCGAGTATCTTGCAAGTGCAAGGCCTTCCCCGAATATTATCTCTTGGCTTATCTCCAGCACTACACCAGACATCCGGTGAGCAATAAAACACCTTTTCAGGATTGCAAGCGTTGCACGATGGAACCAGCTTCTGTTCAGAATAGATGGAGATTAAGACTAATGCAGCTTTGCGTGAGTTGTCTGGTAAGGTGGGGACTCTACCAAAGTTCCTTTCGTCTCTGTATGCTCACGATAGTTACAACTTTCGGCAACTCTGGCTTCAGTATCCACATGGCGGCCGCCCGACCCACCTCGGCCTACTACACCCTGATGGCTTCTGGCCTTGTCAGCGTTCCATCCTTGATAGCCTCATGGCGGCCACTGATATGCCTGTTTTCGGGGACGTGACATGGTTCATTTCACTCACTCACCCGTTGTAACGACAAAGCCACCTATTACTAGCGGTGGACACTAGGTATCCCATGGAAAGACAGTCATCACTGATGCAGCATTGTCTTCAGAAGGAGGATCTTTTGTCTGATCTGCCTGGATGGTACTTGGTAGTTGTACCAAACTGGCCGGCCAAGGGCATTGCTTGAGACAGTCAATCTCGGGAGACAAGGTAGAGATCCTATCGGAACTATGAGTCCGTAACTCTATTGTGATTCTTCAGGAAGATGGCAACACAGTCGGGTCGCCAACTATATAAGCCTTCTGATATTCCGCGTCTTTCTGTCTTCGCCTCCAACACCATCGGCATCTCATCTCATCACATCTTTCAACCTCTACACAGCAATATTTCTCAAGCTTCTTGACCTAAAGTCTCCTCACTTTTTTCCACCAAAATGAAGTCTTTCACAGTCATTGCCGCTGCCCTTCTGGGTCTCGCCAACGCTGCCAGCATTCGTATTTGTAAGGACCAGACCATCACCAACTGTGTTACCATGGACGTCAACGGTTGCAGTAAGTTTCCAACTAGCATCCCGTTGTTATACGAGTTCTAACGAAGCGTAGCCAACTTCCCTGGAAGCATGAACGATGTTGTCAGCTCTGTTGACACCGGCGGTGCCACCTGCACCTTCTACCAGTAAGTCGTCACAGTCGGTTCCTCCAATGGGAAGTTGCAGATTGTTTCCGCCACAGCCCCCTCCATGTGCCAATAGAAATCTAATACGCTCTGCGTCATTTCAGGGACGGCAGCTGCACTGGCGGCTCCTGGACCACCAGTGGACTGCAGAACACCGTGCCCACCAACTTCAACGACAATCTCAGCTCCGTCAGTTGCTAAATGGCTTAGCAACATGTCAAGCCGCACGAATGGTTTATCATAGGAACTCTGCGCTGCTAAATAAGTGCTCCTCCGGCTTTTCGACGTTTGAGAGGGGCCGCTTTAAGTTCTGGTCGCCTGCACACAGTGGTGTAAGCTGAAAGCGTGATGTAATTCAGCTTGTTTCCGGGTCTAGCATCACTTTGAGGGGCATCTCCATAGTTGAAAAATTCCAAATGTACCTAGTACTCATTGGATTCATTCGTTTAATATGACTGTGAGAATCACATCCATAAAATCCACGTGATGATGGCGAAGATGCTCTCTAGGCAGGTGCACCGTCTGATGAGAGGCCCAGCACAGCAATTGAATGGTCGCTGGACGTTCCAGTGGCCTCTCCTAGGGCATGAATCCTAGGCTTACCGAGTTGGTCTTCTTCTTTTTCTTTTACAAGAAGTAATGGACATATCACATAGCTGATAATCTTTTTGTTTTCATCTTGGATTTTGAGTTTTTCTATTTGGGCCGAGCGGAATACTATAGCTATTTGTATTATTATTCCTCCTTTTCTCTTCATCATTACACCTGATGTGATTACAATTAGTGTTGTCTTCGGCGTCTTCGTTATTTTCGTCGTCTTGTCATGATTCTTAGTATGATCTTGTCTTCACTATCCGCCAAAATAGCAAAGCTTTTGATTTAAACGAACAAGGTCTGCTGTGGCATCTGATACCTCGTCCTCCCTCCGTGCAGTCCCTAATTCCACTTGCCACTCCGAGGGGCCAACCTGATTACAAAGTGACCCAGGCATAGCGTCATCACCCCGAAACTTTCTGTCGGACTAGTTTGAAACCTAAATTGATTCAAATCTGATAAACTAAATGAGATGGAGAGAGTGGGACAGTTTCTTCCTGATTTGTTGGTGCGTCTGCTGGAGGCCAACCACCCCGCACGCAGGTGCGTCCCAAGTTGAGCAGGTCAAGAAACCCCACATTCCGTTTGCCCTTTGCTGAAATAGAACCTCTTGACCACACACCTCGCTGGATGGGGGTCACATTTCTACAATTGCCATGCACCATAGGTCTTTCAACATGACCGAAGGAATATCTCACAAGCTCGATCCCAATGGCGACGTTTTGCTCACCCTTCACCCTTCTACGTCTCCGTTTGCGCCATGGGACGAGAGAGTATCAGCAGCGACTGCAGGGAAAAGAGCAAGCTATATCTCACCGAAAGGAGGGCTGCCCGATGTAGACGTCACGTCCAAGACTGAAAGCTTAAAATATCTGCTCTCATCTCGGCACCTCGCTCTTGCCTCCCGCTACTTCGAATCAATGCTGAAATGGCCCGGGAAAGAGGCTTCAACCAAAAATATGGATGGTCTGCGTTACGTGGATGCGTCTGGATGGGATGCTCAGGCGTTTCACGTGGTGATGATGGCAATCCATGGAAAGTTCCGTAGCATTTCCCGTTCTGTTGATCTCGAAATGCTCGCCAAGGTCGCTGCGATCGTTGATTATTACGACTGCCATGAGAGCCTGGAACCGTTTTCGGCTGTATGGATTGAAAGGCTGTCGAGAGCAACGCCTCTACCCAAGACATACGATCGAGATTTACTCCTGTGGCTTTTGGCATCGTATGTTTTCCGGGATGAAACCATATTTCGGCATGTCACCAAGACAGCTATCCGGGAAAGCAATGGCTTGTTCCCATCTCTGGATCAACTTCCCATTCGATCATCCATAACGGGTGAGGGTCCCACTAATGACGGGATTTCAACAGGTCCTTAGACTAACTTTCAATGATGCAGACGCAATCGACCATCGTCGCCAAGATATCATCGAACGGATGTTGCAAATGCTAGACAACCAAGTTGTTAGATTTCGAAAGGGCTCCTCCGGATGCAGCTTCGAGTGTTCTGCGAACCTTTTAGGGCTGTTGGTGAAAAACATGGCTGAGCGTGGATTGAGCCACCCAACGCCGTCTCGGCCCTACAGAGGAAGGAGCGTGGCAGAGCTCGAAAAGTCCATCCAAACCTTCAAGGATGTCATATATTGCTGCCGTTTGCATCCATTCGTTTCGCCTGGAAGAATTGAAAAGTACGAAGAGCTTATGGCCGGGTTGGAGGTGGAAGAATTTCTCAATGACGAAGATGTCGCAGTCCCTTAGTGTTCCTTCTTTCTTTAGACAATCTTGACACGCTGCGTTTCTCTTGGCGGGGTGGTCAGGAGGAGCAATTTCGGCTAGGGGCATTTGTATTTGCAAGAGAGTGGGTTATTCTAACGCATCTAAACGACAGGGCTCCCCAAAGCCTTCCACCTATGGTGACCTCTTATCTCTGAATGAGCGAAAGATACTAATCCATGACTAATCCATGATTCATACGTTGCGACCTAATGATGTGTCTAGGCCTTGATGGCAGAGCTCTGCAAGTTCAAGCGACGGAAACCGCCGCGGCAGGCAACATCGCTCTGAAGCTCAACCATTCTCTTCTGATCTCCAGTAGGGTCCTCCGAGTCAGCGTCAAGGCCCCATCCCAAGAACTCATTGGTGTAGTTGGGTTGGAAGCTCTCGTCCAAGACACCAAGCCTCTTGCCGTACTTGGTAACCTTAGTCCAGTCACGCTGGACGTTCTTCAAGTCGTGAGAGAAATACGCGAAGCTGCGCTCGAAGATCTTGCGGTTGAGGTCCGAGCCCATGACGGGCTTGAAGTCGACGTACTCCTTCCAGGCCTCCTCAGGCTTCTCGAGGACGTAGTCGGTGGCCCGCTTGACAGCCTTCATGAACTTGCGAACCTTCTCAGGGTTCTCTGCAATGAAGGACTCGTTGCCGATGTAGAGGATGGTACAGAAGCAGCAGCATCCGAGTTCGGCGAGCTCGTCAATGCGGAGCATCTGAACGTCGGTCTTGGGGCGACCCTGGGCGGCGAGCCACTCCTCGAGCTCGACCATCTGGACATTCTCCAGGCCGATGCCGGCATCGATGGTACCCTCGATGATGGCCTTGGAGACGTTCATGCCACAGCGCACGGCGGTGTAGTCGTCGGGGGTCATGCCGTAGTGCGAGGTCAGCTCGTCAATCTGAATCTTGCCGAACTCGCCGACGTAACCGATGCGCTTGCCCTTGAGGGTGCGGAAGTCGGTGGTGATGCCGGAGTCCTTCAAGTAGACGACGCCAGTGAAGGGCTCGTCGAGAAGACTGCCGATGGAAAGAACTGGGAAGTTGCGGGCCTTGGCCTGTGGAGGGTTTAGTCGACGGCAAAGCCAGAAAAGGGGTCTTGTGCGGCACCTACAGCGAGGGTGTGAATCATGGCCTTGAAGCCAAGGTCGACCTTGCCAGTGCCAATGATCTCGGTGACATCCTGGATGGCGGTTAGTAACGACCCAGAAGGAAGACCATATCGACAACGTACGCTAGGGTCATTGGGCTCAAGCAGAGCGACCTTGATGCCTTCATCCTTGAAGTATCCCTTGGCCTGGGCCAGGTACAAGGGGGCGTGGTACGGGGTGGCGTGCCTGACCCAAAGTCAACTTACGTTCACAGCATACACGCGGGCAATCCTACCAGTTGGTGAGGAAGGTGATCTTATCAGTCGACATTTTGACAGATCAAGCGTGATGCTGCACGAGTTAGTTCACTCCCATTCTCTCAAATGCAGGGCGGCAGGGAAGCCAAAGAAGCAAGTCCTTTCGCTGGTATTATCCAGATCAAGTTCGCCGGTATTTCTCAGATTAACTCCCTGTCGTGCCCTTCCATGTCGGCGCTCCTTACGATCGAGTCAAGATATCGAGGGAGACGGGTGTGGAAGTATGTGGCACGGCAGATGAGTCAAACACCCGGATGCGTTCTTCTCTTACTTTACCTCGATCTGTAGATGTTTCCATTGCGATAGATGCCATGGCTCTCTGGCGCCGACGCAAGCGTCGTACCGAGTCAAGTATAGTTGGTGTTGGTTTTGCAGGTGCGTATATTTGCAGCAATGTGTATGAAGCCAGGAGGTGATGGTTGACCGACGAGGAAGTACCAGTTCATATATACCCCGTTGGAGGGGTAGCTTCCTCAACAATTGAAGCTGCGCCTGTTTCCCCTCATTTGGTCGAAGCTAATCATGCATTTCGGCCAGAGTTCCGGTTTACCGACCGAAGACGTTCGTCATTGACGGAGACTTCCAATGCAGAGGAATAGCTCTCCTTCCAGTCGCCCATTGGTTCTAGAATGGGCTCGCAGGGATCATTAGAGTGTTCTGACATCAATCATGTCCATTCTCTGCGTCAATTGATGAGCACTTAAGCCGCCGGTCGACATGAGATTGTATCACAAAAGTGGCTCGCCTATCCTCTAGCGTTGAATTCAAGCGAAGGTTCAAACATATGAGATCAGAGGGCTTCTGATTCGCCGAGCCAAATGAATTGATTGCTAAAAAGCCTCAAACAGAGTCCTGGGTTCCACCACAGACCGGCATGATCTGACTGTTTCGCAGCGGAAAGATCGGGGCGGACCGGGCTGCTCCACGAGTGACCTCCGGGATCGGAAGCTGAGACCCGACCGGACCCACTCGGAGCCGGCTTGTGCCGATGGTGGCCGCTCATCGGCGGCATTGTCGATTCGAGTTACTCCGCGATCTTCAAGGCACAATCTGTTCTGCAAGAAGCTGCAGGTCATTAATTGATTCTCTAATGATTGGCTAAAACTACGCTGAAAATCCACTGCTTGTGCTGTTGTTCCTCTTCACCCTTATTTTACTGGCGTTGATTCCCGACTTGTGTATTGAGCATTCATCTCAATCATTCCCGCCTCATTCCTCACGTGGAACGTTTGCTCCTCCATGTGCAGGTCATAGATGCCTGCGTCTTTTGACACCAAAGTATCTCTGTAGATCCACTTGCTGGACTTAGCCCCCTCCGTGGTCAGCCCTTTCTCGAGTGCTTCCTCGTTCGCCCTCCTATCTTGAATCGCCATAGACCTCATGACTTGCGCCATCTCAACAGCACCGCCGTCAGGAACCACAACCCGGTTGGCTATCAAGGCTGCCGCGAGACCTAATGCCAGCTGCAACACGGCTGTCAGGAGCAGAATCACGTGGATCGTGATCCAGTGAGAAACGTTGAGCTTCGTTCCTTTCATCGGCATGGTACCCTCCAGAGTAACCGAGGGGTTGTTCAGCGCAGCAATGGCTACGACGCCAATCGTGAAGCGGTTCAAGATCATTTGCATGACTTTGTTCGTGCCGTTCATGGGCGTTCCGAAGATAGACTCCGCGGGATACGTCTGGTACTGGAAGTTGGTGTCGTTGGCGAGTGACGAGGCAGCATATCCCTGCAGCGCAATGGCTGCCGTCGCCAGCTCCGTGAGGTTTGTTCCGACCAGGTGTTCCGGCAGCGTCGCGTTGGCCACTTCGCCGACCGAGACGTTGCAGCTGTAATACCATGGCGAAGTGGCCGATGCCTCAAAGACGGAGACGATGCTGCATCCCGCCCCGCAGTCAAATTGGGAGTTCGTCATGAATGTCGACTGATCGGTGCCGCCGGGGACGGGGATGTAAAGATCGTAGGTGTTGCCGTTCTCGAGGGCGACGGTGACGTTCGTGGTGTTGCCGCTACCACCGCTGATGACCGGCCAGGACGTACAAGATGATGTAACGTTGATACTTCGGTTTGTACAGACGGTCATGGGGTTCGTGTCGTCGTCTTTGATTGATGAAGTGGAGGTTTCGTGGAAGACGTATTTGCAGAGATTCTCGTCGCAGAACATTAGAGGATCGCTCTCGACGTAGATAGCTCTTGCCGATGGAACTTTATCTGTGGGTGCCGAGTCATACGCAAGAGATATGGTGCCATAGCTGAGGAATAATGTTAGCTCGCACAGTATGTTGATGCAGACTTCTGGGGACGAACCTGTTGGCGGTGTATTGCAATGCGCCAAGGGCCTGCCTGTTTGCCTTGACGACTTTGTCGGTTCCGATGATCGTCATGTCAGGAATAGTTACGTTGCCAGGAACGAGCAAGGCTTGCTTGTCTGCGGTGTCAGTGGAGTAACAAAGGCCAATTGCTGCAAGACCAATTTGAGACCCCTAGAGGAGTCAGTAATAGCAACCGCGATGCTAATCAGAAAGCATACAATTGACAGTATGAGCCAGCCAGTGGCCGCCAGGTGGATTGACCAACGCTTCGACCGAACCGCCAGCATAATTGTATGCTTCAAGTTATCCGCTGCAAGAATTCGCTCAACCTATAGCCCCGTGTCAGCAATCGAACTTGTTACACAATACATCACATCTCAACCGGGCAGACTTACCTTGCTCTTGGAACGATATCGACGACTCAAGATCCACCACCTCAACTCTGCCACCATATGGTTCAAACTGCTGGCCACAGCAATACCCAAGGCAATTGAGAGACCGGTGATGAGCGCGTTATACTGTCGCTTCGTCACCTGGCTCATGACCGGTTTGCTTGAGTAGACCCAGATCACGACGTATATCGAGACGATCACCGCCATTGTGATACCCCATCGGGACATCACCTTTGCTATAACTTTCCATCGCGTTTGACGTTTCGCTGGCAGTCCGTGGAACGGTCCATCGTCTGTCTTCTTCCGGAGAATCGCGGCGTCCTCGCTGTAGTTGTAATCCTGGGTGGGAGAAGGGACCTCGGCTGGGTATAGGTTAGCGTCGCCATCGGCATTGATCTCATGTCAGATAAGCCACTTACTCTTAACCCTTCTTAGTGAGCTAGACATCTTGCCTTCTCAGGCTCGACTTGAGAGCCAGCTTCAAGTCCAGTTGTGCAATAGGCGAAGTCGGAGAGGTATCGGTCTACCTCATGAGGGGTAACACGAGCCGATATAAGAAAGATGGGAAGAGGACCTTAAAGACTGGAGACCACAAGGTTGTCATCCTGATCGAAGGGTCCGTCGAGACTCATAACCTTCTAAAGCCCCATAGCCACTTCGGCGAAGGGTGGATACAAACCCCAGGATGGAACCTCAGCCCTCGATTCGGCGCAATGGTGAATCGCATATCAACAGGCCTCCTGGTTGACCCGATGGGGCCAGTGAATCAAAGAGCTGCCGCCGCCCCCACCGGACACGCTGTTGCTGGCATTCTTCCAAGACTTCCAAGAAGACTCCAAGAAACAACAGGCATTCTGGGAAGAAATGCAGACGCGCAATCCAAGACAGCTACCTGGCCGTCAAGCACCGATTCTCGAGGCCTCCAAGACAATCATCCACCAACAAAGCTGCAAGAAGAGCAAGAGCATTTGGCTGGGCAAACAGTCAGGAGTAACAGACCCCCCCCCCAAAAAAAAAAAAAAAAAAACCAACGACAGTGGACGTGGAGTGAGAAAACACCCAAGCGCTCGGGACGCCCCGTGCAAGTCAAGGTGCCCTGGGTCACGACTCATGCACGTCAGGGGGCGGTTCAGGGCTGATGGTCGCTGATTCTCGCTGACACAACCCTGTAGGGCTCGAAAACGGCCAGCCCGAAATGACATCTTGGGGGTTTTAGGGGCAACCTGCAGGCGGAGCTCTGTGATGTCCAGGTGCTATGGTGGAAAGATTGCCCAATAGAGGCAAGATAGCCCGTCCCAGTCTCCATTTAGAGAGATTCACCGATGAGTCTAAGCTTTACAGATTTCACTTAGATGGTGGCCGGGTGTCTTGGCTTTCCATGCTAAAGACGGCTGGCTCATCAGCACGCGATCGCCTCAAAAGTGGCGGAGGTGTCAGTATCTCATTCTCCAGCATCTTCAACAAAAAGCCCAACATCAAGTGACATTCCTTCTTATCATTAAGCTTGAAAGTCAACATTCCGCCCTAAGGGACTTCAACGTGCCTGGGGGTTGAAAATATGAGACAGGCAATAGGCCCAGCTGGACCGCCGGTGTCAAGAATCGGTGGTCAGCCGCAAAACTGTGAGCCCCCCCTGTAACTGCCGTGGGCCCCCAGCGAGCAACGTTTAAAAACAGGTCTAAGACAGGGGATCTTGTCACGGCACGGTTTGCCGTCCCACCATTTCCACCGTTCGGATGAGCAAGTGTGGGAACCAGGAGGCCGGGGCGCGAAGCTCGCGAAGCTCGATGCGGACGCGTGCGCTGCCCGCGCGTCCCGTTGGCAGGGTTGGGCCTGAATAGAGTTAGCCTTACGGGACCGGCAATTGGGACGCACAACAGGTGGAAAGGGGTATGGTGATGCCACGCTGAACAATTCTTGAGCCGCGCGAAATCTTTTTGAGCTTATTCGCATTGACATATTCTGTCACCAAGTACCTAATGGCCACAGTAGATGGAAGGTAACCCATCCCATAGAGGCTCAGGCAAAGCCTTCATCCGAGAATGTTGGCGATGGGAACTCATGAAACTCACGGCTGGTCACTTTGGTGGTATAAAGAGAAGAATTGAATTCCAGCTCGACAGGAACCATGCATGGGAAGTTGTTATGTTCAAGAAAAAGACCACATTCCTGAAACTGTGACTACCGGGGAACCCGCGATGTTGGCCCTAAAGCATCGTTTTCTCGAGTGTCAAGTCTGCGGAAGAGTGGACCGCAACGGGACTCCGGAGTGTTTCGCGGATGCTCCCATGGAATGGATACCCAAATTCTCCGTGAACATATTAAACAACAACTGCGTATCATCAATGATTATTCTTGGATTACTCGCTGTTTGGTTCTCTCCCTTCTGATCGGTTGGCATCCGGTGGCCCCACGTTCGGCAAACCGGCCGATCCAGCACCTTGGCGGTGCCCGAGCTGAATGACACTTCGCCTGCCAACAAGACAAAAATGTTCGCCACAAAGTCCTTGGCTTTCCACACACAGACGATTCGTCCTCAAGATTCCTCCTTCTTGCAATGGAGACAAGGTGGAGCGTGGAACAAGTGGCCGCGTCTCTTACGGACATATGAGGCGTACAGCCCGCCAGCGGCGTAGATCGCCCCGACGCTCATGAGGATAGGCCACTGGAACTGGTCAGGCCGAGAGAACACAACCGTGGCTGCATATGACAGGAGCTCAAAAACGCTCTGCATGGAGGCCTCAACAGTAGAGAAAGCGCCGCGATGTTCCTCGTCGACATCCTGATTCAAAGTCAGCGTTGTTTCAAGCGGGCAGGAGGAGTGGTTATGTTTACCCCCTGGATGATGGTCTGGGCAGACAAGTCGTAGCCCCAAAGTCCGACTCTGCTCAGAATGACACCACCAACGAGTCCGCTGACGGCTTCGATGCTGCTCGTCCTGTTCTGAGACTTGTCCGCGAAGAACCAGCTGACTCCGGCAGCAAGCCAGATCATCTGCCACGAGAGACTCCAGATGCCGGCGCGGATGGGACCGATCTTATCCATCAACTTGGGCGCGGCCCACGTTGCGCTGAGCTCGAAGACTGTGCTGATAGTTCGAGCGATACCGATGTGGAAGGAGTTGTAACCGACGGAGAGCAAGAACGTGATCATCTGTCCGGAGAAGGAGAGTACGGTAAAGTATAGCAGTGCGAGGGACAGCGAGGGCCGGAGGGCTGGGTGCGAGAAGTAGAATGGGATTGCTGAGACGGGGAACACTGTCTGGATCTTGGACTTCAGCCAACCGGTAGCTTGTTGCGTCCGCGGTACGTCCGCATCTTCAAGCCCATCTGAATCTGAGTCGGCCGACGTCGCTGGTTGGGATCGGGACCGGAGCTGGGCCAGGGCTGGCACGAGTTGATAAACCTGCATCCAAGATGAGCATTTCAACTTTGAAACTACAGGATTCAACGGACTTACTCTGGCGATGCACAGATCGGTTACAACAGACAGAAGAGTCATCGAAAGAGTTACCCAGATGGCGATTGTCGTTGATGCACCATCAATCAGAGAGATTGCGAGAGGGCCGATCAGCTTGCAGAACAAATCAATACGTCGAATTCGGGCATTCAATTCTGACTTCATGTCAGTTGTTGCAACCATCATTCTTCTGCGCCCGAGACTCACCTTGACGAGCCTTCTCATTGCCTTCAGTAATGACCACCACCTGTCACCAATGAGCCGACGCATGCAGGGGGGGCGGTAGGCCAATTGACTTACCCAGTCACGTTCGACAGATACCAAGTTCATCACAGAACACAGCTTTTCAACACAAGCCAGACCGACTACCATGGCGAAAAGGCTGTTCTGGAGATCGCTTTGCAGGTCGCGCAGCCTCTCAAGCACGAGGAAGATACCACAGGACATGGCGACCGAGAGCCTCTGCCCGACAATGGAGATGCGGACCACCGACAGTCGGTTGCCGCGATCAATCCATGATCCAATCGACGGGGACAAAATGACGGCAAAGACCCCTCGGACGAGCGCGTAGATGGACATGGGCATCAGCGTCCCGGGGTAAATCGACGCGAGAAACAGGACCGCGCCGAATTCGAACAGGCGAGAGTTCCACGTCGATAGAAAATGCGAAACATACAGGCGGAAGACGACCGGTTTCGAGATCGAAGGAGCCGCTGGCGTCGGGTCGTGCTGCGGCGCCATCATCATCGCCTCCTCGTCGTGGTAGCCCTCCGGGCGTGGCCGGTCGGAGATCGGCTCATCGTGGTAGGAGTCTTCCGAAGTGGACGATCTCGGGGAGTCTTCGTAGTCGGTCTCGTAGCCGTCATTGTCCGCCGCCAGCGCGGCCGTCTCTGCGTCCATTGCAGTCGCGATTGATCAACACTCAACGCTTATTTGGCTGGAGATCCGAGGGCGCACTCGACGGTCGGAGCGACATTTTAATGATTCAGTGTCCGCTCCGGCCTCAAAATCGGACCACTCGGACGTAACGTTTGCCGGGGATAAATGCAGGGGTACACTCAAATGCCGGGAGGCTGGGCCTGAGCAGATCGGTTCCTCTTCAATTGCATGTTTTGTCGCGGAAAACATGGAGAATGCATTTCTCCCTTAGACACTTCAGGGATCGGCAAGCTTCACTTACTGTGCAATTGCGCCTAAGAAATCGATGACAATTGGAGCATTGACAACGCGTGATTGATCGAATGATTACAGACGGCCCCGGCCGAATGGGGAGCACTTCGGAGGAAGATGGCTAACAGCACTCATTTTAAGCAGATTTATGTAACCCTTACTTGCCGGCGGTGTACAAGATCACAGAGAATCAGTTCAGTGTCCGAGGTCCTGTTGCAAACACAGCAACGCTGTGACTACCTCCCAGTTGCGACCAGGGCGGAATAGCAATCGGAATGCCAGCCTAATCGAAGGCCTGCGGATGTTTTCTCATAAATGCATTCAATGGTAAATCTTTTGCCGCCTCAATCCTTCTTCACTGTGATCATGTCCATCCATACATGGACACGCATCGATAACCGGCCAACAATAACCAAACAAAGGAACCGATGATCGTGCTCACCAGCTAAATGCCCCGCAATCGGAGCTGCCCCGGCCGGTAAAAATCCTGCTGCATCGCGAAAGAACCGATTCAAGGTCCGCTTTTCCTTCGGAGACCGAGCTGCATCATCGTCCGGATCCGGATGAACGCGTCTGACAGGAAGGACGCAGGAATGTTTTTCAATGTTACACGGCGCCGGATGGACGCGGACGCCACGGCACGTGAATGGCGTCGGGTTCTCCTAGGGATGACAGCGTCAGCTCGCACGTTGCGTCGATTCATGCTTCACGCAATCACTCCATCCCAGTACACATAGCCAAGGTGCCACTAAAGACCTGCGATCATATTCCGCTGCCGATTCGTGTTCATCTACAACTTTCAATCATAAACCACAATGTCGGCGCCGTCTCCGATCGTCGCACTTGGCGGGAACGCTGTCATCACTGCTGTCTTCGGCGGCGCGCTCGGGTACGCGTTTGGGCGAAGACGCGTCCTCACCATCCTAGCCAATTTCTACGGTGCCATCTTCGTCGCCTTTGGTATCAACGCCATCGCCAGACCAGAGTCCGCCTTGTCTTTCTTCGAATGGAAGTATCCGGCGGACCCGTACTCTCGCGAGCTCCTTGGTCGCGTCATGGTCATCTACGGGGCGCGCGACATTTTCATGGGTCTAGCGCTCTTAGCCGCCACACTCTTCGGTACTAGGAAGTCTTTGGGTGCGACCTTGATAGCGGCGAGCGCGATGCCGGTTGTGGATGGTCTGGTGTGCAGGATGAGCGAAGGAGGCGAATGGGGGCATTGGGGGTATGTGCCGACATTGACTATTGTTGGTGCACTCCTGATGCGATGAGGCAAGCTCGCTCGCAAGGTCATTACCATGGGTACCCGGAGGTATTGCGCTGATTGAAACGCACGCATTGCAGCACATTAGGATAAGTTTGCAAGAGTCTTATTCATAATCCATGTTCCAACGCCCCATTCTATCTTCTCCCGTGATCTCATGATGAACCCAATGCCCTGTTCTTCAATGCCGTCGAAGCCGTTTCCGCCAATTGGAACAAAGATCCTGACGCCATAATTTCGAGAACGCTCACCTGCAAGCCCAGCAACTGTCTAAACCATCTCCTGAGCTCGGTCGCCATGAGCGAATCAAGACCAATCTGCGCCAGACTCAAGCTGGTGTCAACATCTTCGCCAGGCTTGAGCATGAAGTCGTACACCTTTGCACCAATCTCCTGGGCCAGAAACTCGATGTTGGCCTTGTCTGAAAGGAGACCCGGGTTCTCTGAAGCTTGGTTCAAGAACGTCTTGAGGGCACCGGAGTCCCCGCCAGACTCGTCCGCCTGCTTGTTGCGGATGTTGTGATAGGCACCCATGCGGCGGTCGCGTCGCCAGTTGCAGCGGTTGTTGGGATCCTCCAGGTGAAGTTCGGACCGGAGGCCCATCACAACCTGGCTCTCGTTCTTCCATGCCTTGGGCGGACGGCTCGATGGTGTTGCCTCGTAGGCAGAGAGGTTGCCCTTGGCGGCAAGGATGGAGTGTTCTACGTAGTCGAGGTACTCCCTCTCGCCGAGGAAGTAGATGCCCTGGGCTTTGGTGTTCCGCTGGGCAACGGCACTCTCGGCAACGAAGCCGACACCCTTGATGGGGCAGATGTTGAGGATCGCAGTCGGAAGTCCGAGCCCGAGGCGGTATTGAGTAAAAGCCTCGAGGTATGTGCTTGCAGCGCTATAGTTGCCTTGGCCCGGCTGGTCGACGACGGTGACGACCGAACTGGCGAGCCAGAAGAAGTCCAAAGGCTGGTTCTTGAGCGCGTGATGCAGATTCCACGCGCCGGTGACCTTTGGCTTTGCTACTTGGTCCCATTGTTCCCAAGTCATGTCGACCAGTGGACTGTCTCTCAACACCATTGCCAGATGGAACACGCCCTTGATAGGCTTAGATGATGTGCTGACAGCAGCCTTGACATCTTCCATGTTCTCCACTCCACCAGCGACCGCCAGAACCTTGGCCCCGAGGGACTCAATCTCCTTGATCGCAGCCTTGCTCTCGTCGCTGACACCCGCGCTCCGAGAGATGATCGTCAAATGGCGGGCGCCATGCTCAACCAACCATGTTGACATGGACTTGCCCAAACCTCCGAGACCTCCAGTCAAGAGATATGTAGCTTCCGGATCGAACTTGATCGACTTTGCAAGCGGCTTGGCATTAACCTGGGCAGAGAGATCATCCATAGAAACGATGACCTTGCCAATGTGGCTGCCATGCTGCAAGTGACGGAATGCATTGACAATGTCACTCGCATGGAAGTGAGTCTGCTCCGGAATGGGACGGATGTGTCCTTGCTCCCAATACCCGAGGAACTGTTCCAACAACTGGCGGAAGTACCTAGGTCTCTTCCTGGCAAACTGCACGCCGTCAAAGCCAACGTACTGCCGACTGCCAATGAAGGGGTTGAGATCCAACTTGCCGTAACCCAGGAGGTCACGCTTTCCAATCTCGACCATCATGCCGAACTCTGCGACGCACTTCCAGGAAGCGTGAAGCAGTGGTCCCGTCAGAGAGTTGAGCACCAGGTCGACGCCACGACCGCCAGTCTCTCTCATGACGCCATCCAAGAAGGACTCGTCACGGGAGTTAAAGATACGGCTGCGCGGAATACTGTAAGTGCTCATGAGATAGTCGACCTTGTCGGGGCTTCCAACTGTGACGAAGATCTCCGCTCCAATCATGCGGCAGATCTGGATAGCGGACAGGCCGACACCACCACAGCCAGCGTGAATGAGTACCGACTGGTCTTTTTGGAGGTGGCCGATGTTGATGAGGCCATGGATCACGGTCGCGAACACAACCGGAACACCTGCCGCGTCTTGGAAGCTGAGGTTGTCGGGAAGCTTGGCGGCATGGTAGCGTTGGAGAACGGCCTTGGTGGCCAGACATCCCTCGGGAGCGAAGGCGAAGACGCGATCGCCGATCTTGAACTCGTCGACGTCTGAGCCCACACGAGTGACGACTCCGCCGAGTTCAATGCCGAGCTCCATCTGGACACTGCCGACAGGGTTGATGACACCCACTAAAAGACACAAAGTTAGCAAATGGTGACGAGAAATATGGCAAAGATGCACGTACTAGCTGTGAGAACGTCTTTCAAGTTGAGGCCGATGGACTTGGGCTCAACTTCGATGGTGTCGGCAGGGATGTCCGAAGGCAACGCTTGCTCGGCCCAATACAGAGACTCAATGCTACCAATCTTGCCGATCTGCAAAGACTGAATAGTCTCCTGGCCAGTGATGCTCCGTTGCGACAACTCCTCTTGCAGCGAGAACGGATGATACCTGCCGATGCAGATAGTGCCGTTGTCGACGACGAATTCCTTATCAGAAACCAGGTTATCGTCGTCCTCCTCGCGACGAATCTTACCGAAAACCTTGAGGACGAGATCATTGAAGTCAGGCTCGTCTTTGCTGATCTCAAGAGTGTGAAAGGGAACAGCCAGCTCGGTGCGAATGGTTCTGGCAGCACCAATGGTTTGCGCTGAGCGGGGATCCTTGCACTTGACCTGGACGGGGTTCGTCAGCCAGAGAAGATTCTGATCGACGCCTTGTCCGCGGATGAGTTCTCGGAAGGCGTAAAAGTCGTCTTGGTTGATGTTTTCGAAGAGGTTCTTTTCGATGTCAACGCAGGAGATGATATCTTGGTTCTCGGGGAGGGGGTCACCAAGGCCGATAGGAGTGACTGAGAACCCGGCGTCCGTCAAGGAGACAGAAAGCGACCTGGCGACGTCGCCTTCAGCGTCGCTAGTAACCAGAGTCACCGATGCTCCTCGTGGAGGCAAATCTCGGCATCTCCTTGACATGATGGTGGTGCAGCACATGTACGGCGCGTCTTCGTCATAAACGGCCGTCTCAACACCTGTGAAGCCAGAAGCGAGAAGCTCACTGTGCCAACGCGAAGGGTGGACGTAAGGAGCATAGAGACGACCGTCGTTCTCGCCGAGCCACCATCCGACGAAGTTGCCAAAGATGTACGTCGGAGATCGGAGCTCGGTGCAGATCTCAGTCAGAACAAGAGCTCCGCCCGGCTTGAGGACCTTGTTCAGGTTGCTCAAAGTGTCCTTCAGCGATGGCGTTGCGTGAACGACATTGGCTGCAAAGATGACATCGTAGGAGGACTCGACAAAATCCTGCTCGAGGGGGTCTTTGGAGATGTCGAACACCTTGTACTCCATGTTCGGGGCATACACAAAGCGCTCCTTCGCTTGCGGGAAGAACCCGGCCGAAACGTCGGTGAAGGTGTAGCTCGAATACCGTGGGAGACCGCCCTCGTGCATGAGATCACGCAGGATGAGCTCCGTCGTACCACCAGTGCCGGCACCGACTTCCAAGATGCGGAGCTTGGGCTTGGTGCTGGACATCAATTTGACGAAGTCGCTGTACCCAAAACTGACAGCGTTGTACAGCTCGGCCAGAATGCCGCCCTCCATCAAGATGTCAATGGTCTCGGCTTCGCCCTTGAAGATGCGCTCGGAGTTGTCGACGACGCGCTTGAGACCCTCCACAAGACCGGACTTGTTGCCGTTCAGGAGTCTCTTGTGAAGATCCTCCAAACTTGGCCCGGCGCGCCTCACGAGTAAGCTTGAGGTACTTCGCAGAGTCTGGGACCAACGCGTTCCCTCCCTCTCTCGCCCCGTGAACTTCCCTGTCGATCCAGTCTCTCAGCTTCGCGAAGTGAGGTTGGGCGGGGCTCAGTCCGCGAAGTCTCTCGCAACTCTCGATGATACAGAGCAGAGTCAATTCTTCAATCATCCGGGCCTCTTCGCGATCGGAAGGTGGTGGCTTGAACAGAGGGGCAACATCAACGAAGTCAAAGTCTGGAAGCCATTCAAGTCTTGCGGCCGCGTATTCGTCATAGTCAGCGTCGTTGCTCTCCTCAAGAGCAGTGAGCTTGAAGCCGTTGAGACGCAGCGCTGTCTTTCCGTTAGAAACGCACTCGACTCCTTCCGCCTTGGTGGTAGAAGATCCCGAAGCCCTCGCGGTCAACGAGCCATCGCCACGACGGATATCCAAACCTTCGATGAGGGTCGGGACCGACAGTTGCGTGACGTTACGGCCGAGGCCCCTGGCGTAAGAGAGAATCAGGAGTTGGAAACAAGCATCGATGGCCACCGGATGCATCACATATGGCTTGCTCATCTCTTCACCGGGTACAGTGATGTCTGCCGAAGCAAGGGCCTCGGTGGTTGACGACGTGACATTTTTCAGGCGGCGAAACTCCGGTCCAAAGTTGATGCCGACATCTCCCATGTAATCGTAGAAACGGGATGAGGCCACCTTGCGGGGGTACTCCTCGCGAACGAGGGTGCTGGGGAGTTCATCATCAAGAGCCTTAACCTGTCCTTCGCAGTGCTTTGTCCAGGTGGCCCCGTTGTATGATGCAATAGTGAACTCGAACCACTCCGAGTGATCGGAGTCCGTCAAAGGGTGACGGCGCAAACTCGTCATCAACTCAGCTGCCTTCTCATGGTTCAGAACAAGGGCCGAGTGAGCTACTGTGTGTCTGATGCTGTAGCCTGCATTGATGCCAGTCATCTGGCGGACTGCTTCACCAGCGATCGCGACGTAGCCGGCAAAGGGGTAGACGATGTCTTGCTTGACCTTGTGGTCGACGATCCATGGCTCATCCTCTAGAGACAGAATGTTGCGCCACTGGGGCGCAGTGTCGGGCGACTCCGGAACACGGGCGCCCAGGAGGGCATGGTGAGGATACTTCCGCTGTCGCCAGGCTTGAGAAACTCTGCTCTCGTACCACAACGATAGACCGTGATCGAATGCGTAGGTTGGTAGATCGTTGAGAGTCTTGCCACCAGAGTAGAGGGCGCCGAGATTGAGCTGGAATCCTTCTTGGAACAGTTTGCCGAAGCAAGAGAGCAACGTCTTGACGCCATCATCTCCTCTGATGAGGCAAGACGCATAGTTACATGGACGAGAAGCTTGAGAGCAAATCTGTCGCAGTGGCCCGGCAAGCGCCGAGTGGGGGCCAATTTCCAAGAAGAAACCATCACCTTGGGCTTCGATGAGGGAGACGGTGGAACCGGACAGGAGAAATCAAGTTGGTGCGCCAATAGTCAGAGCCAAAAGAGAAGGTCTTGTCTAGCAGCTCGCCTGTCACACTCGAGAAGAACAATGACGTGGCATTGCTGGACCAGGCACCAATCTTGTGTAGTTCGCTCTCTAAAAGTGCGGTATAGGTCTTTCCCAGGGCAGCCATGTGATCTAGAAATTGTTAGTATGTATCGAGTGCCGTCAGTGTTGCAGAAGACTTACGAGAGTGGTATGCCATGTCAACCTTCAAGGGACGAGCCAGCACGTCAGGCATCTCAGCCTTGATACGTGCGATTACCTCTATAACCTTCTCCTTGTCACCAGAGATAGTGCTGCTTTCAGGACTGTTCTCGCATGCCACCACAACGCCATCGATGAGGAATTTGGAGACAGCTTGACGACCCAGTCCAACAGCAGCCATGGCGCCTGCAAGCGTCTGTTGCTTCGTGACGTAACCGCGGTAGTATGCGCAGATAATGGCTGCTTCGAAGCTGATGGCACCTGCGGCGTATGCAGCTGCGATTTCACCGCTGGAGTGACCAACGACTGCCGTGGGTTTGACACCTGCTGCCCGGAGCCTGTTGACAAGCGCGAGTTGAATGGCAGTGCACAGAGGTTGAGACATCTCTGCCGTGCTGATGCGACTTGTGGTGGCAGGTTTGAGAAGCTCATCTGGAAAGAAATGTGAGTAATATGTCCTTCAGCATCACCGGTTACTACTTACCAATGATAGACCATCTAGGCCTATGGGCAAGGCTCTTGAGAACACCATCCATTCTCTTAAGATCGGCTTCAAACAGAGGATTAGTAGCGACGAGCTGCTTGGCCATTTCGGGCCACTGGGCGCCTTGTCCACTGAAGATGAAGTAAACGTCGGGGGCTTTGCTGGATGCCTTGACAGGAGCTGATGTTTCGATAATGTTGTCGTCACGGACGATGGTGAAGGCTCTATGAGGCAGGGCCTCTCGTTTCGTCGCAAGGGTGTAGGCGATATCGTGTTTGTTGACCTCCGGATGCAAAACGACGAACTCCTGGTATCGATCTACCTGGTTCTTCAGTGAAGTGGCGGTGTTCGCGGACACAAGCAACAGTTCGGGGCGGGATGTGCCGTGTCCGTTGGTGATGGGCCTCGATTTACCGTACGACTCGAGGATAACCTGGAAGTGGTAAGCTTCATAGAAACCCATTAGTAGAGACATCGTCTTACATGAGCATTCGTGCCACCAATGCCAAAAGAGTTGACGCTGATCCGCTCAGCCCGATCGGCTGGCCAGGGCATTGGCAGAGTAGGAACGGTAAGCTTTTTCTCGACGAATGGGACTGAAGGAGAAGTTAGTTCCAGCTTTGGGAAACCATGAAACTGTAAAGTGACATACTCTTGGGGTTGGGTTCGTTGAACTTGATGTTTGGCGGGATGGTCTTGTGCTCCAGGGCAAGGACCGCCTTGATCAAGCTATTCAACCCCGAAGCACCTTCAGAATGGCCGACATTCGGCTTGACGGAACCGATGTAAACGCTCCTTTCACCAAAGACCTCACCTACCGCCGATGTCTCAATAGGATCACCTGTCGCAGTGCCGGTTCCGTGGCACTACACCTGGGGTCAGCAATGACTTTCGGGGAGTGCGCGAGGTAGGCGATTGTACCTCAACGTATGCGGTCTGCGATGGGTCCAAGCCGGCATCCTTATAGACCTTGCGCATAAGGGCCTCTTGGGCAATCTGATTGGGTGTGAAGAGTCCCTGGCTGTGGCCGTCGCTGTTGGCGCCCGTGGCTCTGATCACAGCTCGGATGGCGTTGCCGTCACGAATAGCGGACGAAAGAGGCTTGATGTAGATAGCGTTGATTGCTTCTGCACGAGCGAAGCCGTCAGCTTTCGCATCAAATGACTTACATGAACCATCAGGGGATAAGATGCCCTCAGACGTAAAGGCAGCGGTGGTGGTTGGGGTCATGATCAAGCTGGTTCCCCCGATAATGGCGCCCGTTGCGTCGCCATCTTGAATAGACCGGAATGCTTCATGGAGCGCAGCGAGAGAAGCGGAACATCCAGTCTTGATGGTCATACTGCAATCGTCAGCGAGTGGGTGGTGTGTGGGTCCGGGGCAATGTTACATACCTAGGGCCCCTGAGATCGTACTCGTACGAAACACGGTTCGAAAGCATGAGGTCGCCATTTCCAGTAGCAACATAGCCCAGTCCTCCTTGATGTTGAGTCTCTTTACCAGCAATCTGCGCCCAGTCGTCACCAAAAGTGCCAACGTAGCAGCCGATGCGCTCCCCGCGGTAATTGGTTTCGCCGGCATCTTCGAGAGCCTCTCTGGCAACCTCGAGTAGAAGTCGTTGCTGAGGGTCACACCTCTCAACCTCTTTGCGAGACATTGAGAAAAGCGAGGTATCGATACGGGTGAGATCATCGGTGAGGAAGTATCCGAATCTGGTCTTGATAGTGTTCTTCCCACCGAGGGCGTCGTTGAAGCCGTCAATGTTGTAACGGGTGTCGGAATCGGTCCCCGCGCGTCCCTCCCATTCACGAGGAGGTCCCAGTATTCGGTGGCATTCCGAATGCCACCAGGAGCACGAAGTCCAAGGCCGCACACAGCGACAAGGAATGGCTCTGAGGACGACTGGATGTATTCTCCCATGATGCCTGCGGTTGTGACTCGTGATGATGAAGAGTCCAGAAAGATAGGTTTAGTATTTTGACGGTTGAGCGTCCGTTCGTGTGAAGATTACTATTGAATTAGGTGTAACAAGATAGTTTGCATGAGAACAACAATAATTGAGGCGGCAGTGATGTTTATTTAACCCCTAATCATAATGGCTCCCTTCATCACTACTTCACGATGCAAACCAGTCGAATCTGGTTCAAGCCTCCCCGTCCATCGCGCGGCCGGGCCCGAGAGATGCTGCGATGAGGCCGAGTCATGGAATCGTCTGTCGAAGCTCAAAATTCTCCATCATTTTTAAACTCTAGACTTCTGGACTCCGTCTCAGTTGTGGACTTTTCACGATGTCTGGAAGATGTCAGCCCACGCCAAGCGTGACACGAACGCAGTCCATGGTAGGAAGTTGCACTCGATCTGTAAACCCATGGAACTGAGAGAAGAGAAATCTTGTGGTGGACTGCGGTAAGCATACCATTTTACGACTAGCTCGCATACGAAGGTCGCGGCCAAAAGTATTCGTACATACCCCCCTGCTACAGTACAGTCCTAACCTTATCTAATCAGTAGAGCGCTCGGCTAATAGTCGGCGATTAAGATAGCGATATCAACGCTTATCTATTAGTTAGAAATGCTTATATAAGCGAGATAACGTATCTTATCGTAATAGTCTAACCTAAAAAGGAGCGAACGCCTACAGTGCAGACCGCACCTGTCGTATGTGAACTAGCACGGCTTTGGCGACCCCTGCATGTACGAATACTTTTGGCCGCGACCTTCGTATTCTTTAGTCGTCGTAGAGCGCCTAGCTCGTTTACCGAACTACTCAAATTCACCGAATAAAGTTGCATCGGTGGATTGCCTCCACCAAAGCCTTAGGCGAGCATCGACCGAAATCTACTGATCCATTGCCATGGGAATCGGGATCTCGCAGAAGCGTGGCGCCATCTAAGTGTAATGAGTTACAGCGCGATTCATGTTGCTAGATGTTTCAACTCGTTCCCAGTAACCATCGTACCAGAATCGTGATTGAATGCCAGATTGCATGTCGTCGTAGAGGTTATTCGCTTCTTGGTCGAGCCTTCTTTCGCTTAGTTGTTAGTGTATGAAGGGATCATGGGTTGCGCGACTCAGTTAGCTCCAGTCGGTTCCATCGTGTAGATTCAATCGGACCAGAAGTTGACTGATTGGAAATTTTCGGGAGCCCATTCGTGGGTCAACCGCTCTAAGCCCTGCGCAACGCCTCACTTTGACCCACCGATGGGCCGTTCCGTGGAAAGTGCCGGGCGATGTAGTCACCACCAAGAGAGCCGTTGCAACGTCAAGGGTTGAGAGAAACCCGACAGAGTGGACATCTGTGCACGTTGTTCGTCGGATGTTGAGCGATTGGTCCTTTTGGAACGACTGTAATTCTGATACCGAGTGGTGATACCAACAAGCAGTGGACGTTGGTCTTATGATCGTGGTAGTAAATACAGTGCCACTGTGTGGGAAACATGGCACAACAGCGGCACAGCAGAGAGTTTAAATCTCGTTATTGATCGTGGTAGTTGTGCCGACCTTCTAGCATTCTCCAGTGTCCTCTCGATGTTTCACCCTTGAATCCCCGAGGGAAGAAGCTCCGTAATCATGTCGTCCTCACTCCTTTCCTCGTTGCCGAACATGTGGGATCGTTCTCGGTTCCTACCGCCTGTAATATCCGCTGTTCTTGCATCACTGGCAGTAGCAATTCTGTATTTGTCTTTCTCGTCGCGACGGGGAAATATCAAACACCTACCGCTTTTGAATCCCAGCAAAGGCTTCTCTGTGTTTAACATTGAATCCAAAGTAAGCTTTCTTATGTCGACGGGCCCGTCAGCAACTGATAAACTGATCTTGCATTCCATTTCCAGCGCGACTTCGTGTTCAACAGCAAAAGACTCCTGGCGAAGGGACGCAAGCTGTTTCCGAAAAGCCCTTACCGCGCATGATCACGGACCTCGGCGAGATCGTGTTCTTGCCCGTCGAACAGACTGACGAGATCCGTAACGATCCGAGACTCAGCTTCGGGTCAGCCTTTGGTGAAGTATGTTTTGGCTCAAGGATGAAAGCGGACTTGACATTGATGCTTGTACCTCAGGACTTTCACGGACATCTACCCGGGTTTCAGGGCGCTGCGGTAGACAGCTATGATGATGCAATTCTACAGACCTTGGTGCGAAAGCAGCTTACCAAGTGCATCGGTACTTTTCCCAACTATCCTCTGCATAAAGATTTCTTGTCGCTGATGAGAAGTAGCTCAGGTGATTGAGCCAGTCTCAGCTGAAGCCGCTCAAGCTCTATCCGACAAGCTTGGAGACTCTGAAGGCACGTCAACCCCGATGATCATGAAGCTGCAACCTGCTCACCTGTGTGGAATAGAGTGGCGGGAGATCGAAGTAAAGTCTGTCGTCCTTGATACGGTCGCTCGACTTTCAGCGCGCGTGTTCTTGGGCGAGGAATTGTGCCGCAATGAAGACTGGCTGCGAGCGACGAAAGAGTACACAGTGAACTTTTTCGTCGCCGGAACACATCTTCGTATGGTCCCTCGTCCGCTACGCCCGATCCTTCATTGGTTCGTGCCGAAGTGCCGAGAACTACGGGCGAGTTTCGATGAGTCACGCCGCATCATTATGCCCTACATCGAGAAACGTCGTGCAGCACGAGCGGCCGCTCTGGCATCCAACAAGAAGATTCCGGAGTTCCATGATGCGATTGATTGGGCAGACCAGGAGGCCGCCACGAGGGGTGTGAGCTATGATCCCGCCATCATGCAGGTATGTCTTCTGATCGACGCAAGTCATCTTGGTTGCTTAATCATGACTGACAACTTCAATCAAGCTTATGTTAGCAGTTGCCGCAATTCATACGACGGCTGATTTGGTCACGGAAATTTTATTACAGTTGGCTCTGCACCCGGAGTATGTTGCTCCCCTCAGGGAGGAAGTCATTCACATCTTGCGTTCCGAAGGCTTGAAGAAGTCATCTCTTCACAACATGAAGCTCTTGGACAGCGCTTTGAAGGAAGCGCAACGTCACAAGCCGCCTGGAGTTGGTCAGTGAATTCTTGAAGAGAAATATAGTACCGCCCGGTTGGACTGACGCAGATACAGCATCACTACGAAGGCGAGTTGAAAAACCTTTCACGTTGTCGAATGGACTACACCTCAGAGTAGGAGATAGGATCGCGATCGACACATACCGCATGGGAGACCCGGAGCTGCACCAAGACCCTGAGAAGTGGGATCCTTACAGGTTCATCAAGATGGCTGAGCAGCCTGGCAAGGCCAACTACGCACAACTAGTCGTGACGAGCCCTGACCACCTTGCCTTCGGACACGGGGATCACGCATGTCCCGGACGGTTCTTTGCGGCTTACGAGATCAAGATCATCATGTGCCATCTTTTGATGAAGTACGAGTGGGAGGCGCTGCCGACTACCGATGCATCACCAATGGTTTTGGGGTTCACCAATGCCAGCAATCCTACGGCGAGAGTAAGGGTCCGTCGACGCAAGGAAATCGAGCTGGATATTGATTGCCTGTGAAAATACTACATGTACCAATAACGGTTGTCGTTACAAGTCCCAAGCTTACAGTGCGTCTGGGAACTTGATCGATGCTGAGTTCAATGATTCTGGCAGGCCCACGCAAAGTCTGACCGTGTCAGTTGAATGGGACGCCGACAGGGGGTCCGCGAAGTCTGTTCGTGCCGTTGAGTTCTTCAATAATTCTTGTTTGATTTCTACCTCGGTGTGTTTTTCACGTATATCCTGTGGATACTATTCCTCATCATCTTTAACCCAACACTCTTTACGTCTTCCGTATAGCGGGCTAGTGACCATCGCAACTTCATGGTCATCTTCAAGTGCGAGGGTTTGCCCTCGGCTTGTGGGAGGAATCCGTTGCGGCCTCCAGTTTTTCCCAGGTGCCAAGTCCGCGGAAAACATAGCCTTGACACCATAAAAACTCAATCGTCATCTCAATAAACACCCCGCACTCTTAGCAACCTGGAGAAACAGAGTTAAGCTGGGGAAACATGGGGATAATTACTTTCCCGGATTCTTGGCTTCGCTGTGCTCGCTGTAGTGATCAACCGACTAGTGGATCTTCTGCGGATTTGGGGTCTGACCGCCGGTATCAGGGACTGTTCGTCGAGGAACCGGGAAGGCCTTGCTTCTGATCCATGCGGGGAAGATTTTGCTCGCTTTGTTTCTCCCGTTGTGGGCGGCACTGGGAGGTTCAGAAAAAAAAAACATTTCTGCGGTTGAAGTCAACCTTTGGAAAACTTTGATAGGGTGCGAGTGCCAGCTATCGCCCGAAGCTTTCCAAAGTGTCTTTTCGATTTTTCCCAACAATGCCCCCAGATGAGCGGGCCATTGTTCAAATCGTTTTCCTACTCATGAACAAAATACCACTGGTCGAGTCTACCAACCGTCATTTCGTGTATGCCGGATTTTACATACGGATCCGTCAAAATACCAGAGTGAACTGCATCGCGGACAGGGATTGAGAGCGCCCAACTCTCAAGGAACAGGTGCATGCACAGGGAACCCCTGCCCCAACCACGCATCCCGTCATTTGAAGACTGAAGTCTCCGGTGCAACCGGTACACTAAACCACCTAGAAGGAGGAAATGATTGGCGCTGGCGGGGGCAACTTGATGAACTGCCCCGCGTAAGCAGCAGGAACCCTTCGGCAATGACACGCCCTAGTCCGGCTGCCTTGATATAAAATACCGTGGAAATCAGCGACACCGGGCCTTTGGTTCTTTACGACCACCTTCCCGCTCTTCTCACGTCCGTAAGGCATCCGATCGTACAATGCGTCGTCCTTCGGCTTGGCTTGCCGCCCTCTGCGGCCTGGCGACTCTCGCATCGTGCGAGACCCGTCGATACTCGACATGGATGCTGGACAGCATCAAGACCCGGAATCAAGGAATTGAGTCATCCGGGGCTTCAAGCAGCACCCTGGAAAGCGGTATTTTGGCCATTGCGATGGAGGCAGCGATCAAGCAGTACCCCGATTTGCAGAGCAAGTACGCGTCTTACCTCGAAGACGTGCTCAATGTTGCTTCGCCGGCACTCACCAACGCGACCTATGACTCGACGCGTCCCCTCGATCGTTTCTCCGTCGCAACCGCCATCAACCATGCCTCCACCGCCGGTATCGTCACCATTTCAGCCACGGCAGCCTCAGCCTTCGATGCATTGAACAGTTCGCTGCCCCTTCAGATCCGTAACCCCGTCGGCGGATTCTGGTACTACGTCTATCCCCAGTGGAGCTACCTCGACGGCATCTTCTCGGTTCTGCCCTTCATGGCGGCACAGCCCCACCCCAACTACACCGACATCAGCCTGCAGGTGTCTCTGCTCTACGAGCACACTTTCCAGAAGAACACATCGCTGGTCGCTCATGGATACGACTATTCGCGCACTGCGGTCTGGGCGAATGAGGAGACCGGCTCGAGCCCGTATGTCTGGGGCCGATCCGTAGGATGGTTTGTCGCTGGCCTGGTCCAGACGTGGGAGACCCTTAACTGCGCGGCTGGCAGAGAGGAAGCCGCGACGGTTTGCAAGCAACTCAGCGATGTTACGACACAGCTCTCAACCGCCTTGCTCAAATACGCCGACCCCAAGACGGGTGTATGGTGGCAACTCACCACGTTCCCGGGACGCAGCGGCAACTACCTTGAGAGCTCTAGCACGGCGCTCTTCATGTTCTCCATGCTCAAGGGCGCTAGATTGGGCATCTACTCGAAGTCTCCCGCCCGGTTTGAGAGGGCCGCTCTTCGCGCATACAACTACACGGTCAACCACTTCGTGACGGACCCAGGAAACGGAACCATTGGCTACGACAAGACGGTAGCGGTGTGCAGTCTCAACTCCACTGCCACCTATGAGTACTACACGAACCAGCCGCTATCGCCTAACAGCTTGCTGGGCGAGTCTGCCTTTGTACTCGCTTCTCTGGAAGTGGAGAGAAAGTAGTGTAGTTGATATCCAGACTTAGCCAAAGTAGACAACAGTAATAACTGTTACAACATTTTGGCCATGATTCTTGTTGTGCGCATGATGCACAATCGCACTTGAGTTGCAACGATATGAGTCGATCCAGTAAAGCCGACGTATGACTGAAATCGGAAGTGACCTTTAAGTGAGAAATTTCTGGCTCAATCCAAGTTCGTGGGAAGTGGGTCGTGTGAGACTTTAGCTTCAGGGACATACTCTTGAATCTAGGCAAATACTCTTGGTAAGGCAAATACTTCCAGCTTCAGGCTCATACTTTTATCTACCCCAACAGCACCATTGCCGTTGGAGTGATTACTCCATTCCGTTCTCTTTGATTTCAAATCAACTGGTTACGGGGTTTCCACGATATTAATAATTGCGATGCAAGTGAGTTTAGTCAAGTCAACGGAGCAATGAAGATTCGTCAGATTTGCACTCAACTGGTCCTTGCGTTTTCGCTATCAGGTTGTGAATAGAAGACAAGATTTCGCAGGGAGGGTCATGCTTAAAGCAAGATAATATAGTTCGAGTAGTCGACAAAGCGATTTTATGTTCAGGAACATGATGGGCGATTTCGCTAATATGCGATGCTGGTTGATTGTTACGTGGCTGACGCAGGTTGTGGTTAGCGCATTCGGGCACTCAAGCGAGATCAAACTCAGTCAAGGATAAAATTCATGTTCGTTGAACATCGTTCTGTAAAACCGTCTTCTTTCATCGGATGAACACACCTGAGCACCTAAGAAGTCAGGCCAGGCCGAGTATGTAATGATACCTTTCGAATAAAAGTGTCACCAGCCGCGCTATCTGGAGTGCACAAGGATCTGACAGCATGGTGCCACTGACACAGTGAGAGTCGCCAGCCACGCCGATGATCCGTGGTGCCCATCGATGCCCGGAACCCTGGTACCCAACAGCGCTGACATGGCCCCGGGACTTTAGGGAGTATGAGGCACACACATCGCTGAGGTGATGAAAGCCACAATGTGTCCGAATGTCTCAGATCCCCAAGGGACCTGGCATTGCCTATCCCAGAATCGCAGCGTGCATGAAACCAAAAGAGCAAACTTCAGTCGTCAAGAGTACTTGAGATGACATGCATCCTCAGGCGTGGTAACCAATAAGCCAGTATGACGAGAATGCCCTCAACCCGTTTACTCCCGTGTACCCAAAGACCAACACGCCCAAGAAACAGCTTGGTATGCGCGATTGAACAAAGAAAATCCTCTCGCAGTTAAGTGGTGATTAGAGCCTTTTCGCCGGGTGAGATCGATAGATCGGAATCGTGGGCGTCGTCGATGGCCTACGAAGCACAGGCTAAGCCGCAAAGTGATGAGGTCAGTGTGACGCCATTGACTCCGGGCTGGCGTGGTCACCGAGCACCGAGCCCAGAGCTTCAAATACACCGGGCTTCAAGGGTCTTACGATCTTGGCCATCAGGGTCTGAATTATCATTCGAAAGAGGAAAACAATTGTGTTTCCTTCAGTGCAAAACTCATGGACTCACCAAAACCGCCGATCTTACTCATCCACGGCCTGTGGGTTACCGCTGCATACTGGGAACACTGGGTACCGTTCTTCGAAGACTTGGGGTACGAAGTACACGCCCCCGAGTGGCCGGGAATCAACGGCCGCACCCCCGAAGAGGTCCGGGCCGATCCACAGCCATTGGCCAACAGACACATTGAAGAAATCGTCGGATATTATGAGGCCTTCATCCACAAACTGCTAGCACCCCCAATCATCATCGGCCATTCTTTCGGCGGCCTGTTTGCGCAGATCCTGTTATCAAGAGGGCTCGGCGTCGCTGGTGTCGCGATATGTCCCGCGCAGCCAGCCGGAATCATCACTCTCCCGCAAACCACTTTCAAGGCCGCTCTTCCAATCATCAAGAACCCATTCAATGCGCATACCACCGTCTCTATTTCAGAAGAGCACTTTCACTGGGCATTTGTCAATAACACCACATCCGACAAGAGCAATGAATACTACGAGCGATACTGCATTCCGGGCGTCGCGAAGGTTCTCTGGCAGCTGACGACCAACGTTGCAGGCGGGCTGTCTGCTCCGACGTACGTCGACTTCGACAGAGTCGACAGGGCCCCATTATTGTTACTCTCAGCCTCGAAAGATCACATCGTACCTCCAAGTACGGTGATGAAAAACTTCAAGGCGTATACGGGGCCTTCACTCGTGGAGTACAAGATGTTCCCCGGTCGCACGCATGGGATGATATTCCAGCCCGGGTGGGAGCAAGTTGCCGACTACGTGTTGTATTTCATTGACGAAGTTGTCCAATGAGGAGTCATGATCTTCTGTTCTTCACCACCCATCTTCAGCCGTTACGATCATTGTTTTTTTAATTGGAGCGTTTTGCATCTGGGGGTGCATATTTTCATCAATTCCAGTTTTTATTCTACGAAGCAGGCATAGCAAGTCGAGGAGTATTTAGGGAGAGAGGTCGTTTTGTGGGATCATCAGCATTACTAGATTGGCAGGTTCCGAATATGTACTGGTATCGAGTTGGGTTTAGAGATTTGCTACACTTAGGTAGAATGAGATAGGTAGACAAAGTGGCACACGCCAATCCCACGCCCTATTCGTATTCAAACCTAAAACACAAGAAAGATACGATTTTAGCGGTTAACAAGATCTTCTGGAATATGCAATTTTCACAGCGTAGAACTGCTCCCAGTTACACACGATCAGGTTGCCAAAGTGGACCAAGACTGGAAATATGGATGTTGAGCAATGGAGGATTTCTAAGCAATTCTTCAATGTGCCCAGTTGTCTCCAATGGACTGTGACCCCAATCACTGGAGGCTTGGAGTCCGAGGTCGGAATGTTATTGGACAGCGACCGTTTCAAGACTCCAACGCCTTTAACGCAATTTGTCGACGGCCCCGACTTGTCGATTCTCAACCCCTGGTCCCAGGGCCTTACGCCAAGGGTCTTCGCGTGTTACCATCCAAACACCACCTGTTCTCCATACCGAGTGAACCCACCGAGGGGCAGCAGTGAGAAATGCCGGTGCCTATTTATCTAGCAGATCTCCCCCTTGAAGCCGTCAGACGATAAAGGCCAACCCACCTCATCTCACCTCGTTGTCGTCTCGTCTGTAATCTAGCTCGAATCCTCCACGGCTGTCACCATGTCGTCCAAACTTTTCCAGCCTCTGAAGGTCGGCCAGGCCCAGCTCTCTCACCGCGTGGTGATGGCGCCCCTCACTAGATTCCGCTTCGACGCCGATCACATCCCACTCGACATCGCGCTCGAGTACTACGTGCAACGCGCCGCCGTGCCGGGCACTCTCATCATCGCTGAGGCCGTCCTTATTTCCGAGGCCCACGGCGGCTTTCCCAATGCCCCGGGCATCTGGACGGAGCGCCACATCGCCGGCTGGAAGAAGATCACCGACGCTGTCCACGAGAAGGGCAGCAGCATCTACTGCCAGCTTATCGCGCCTGGTCGCGCCGCCGTCGTGCCCGTCCTAGAGAAGGAGGGCGGGCACCCGCTGCTGAGCTCCAGTGCCGTGCCGATTAGCGATGACTCGCCCGTTCCGCGCGAGATGACCGCCGAGGAGATTGCGCAAGCTGTCAAGGACTTTGCCCAGGCTGGCAAGAACGCTATCGCTGCCGGGTTCGACGGTATCGAGGTCCACGGCGCCAACGGCTATCTCGTCGACCAGTTCCTTCAGGACAACTGCAACAAGCGCACGGATCAGTGGGGCGGAAGCGTCGAGAACCGAGCTAGATTCCCCGTCGATGTTGCCGCGGCACTGGTTGAGGCCATCGGCGCCGATAAGGTGGGCTTCCGCATCAGCCCGTGGAGCAACTTCCAGGCGATGAGAATGAAGGACCCCGTCCCGCAGTTCTCCTACCTCGCGCAGAAGTTGAAGGAGCTGAAGCTGGCTTACCTGCACATCATCGAATCCCGCGTCAATAACTGGCAGGATGTCGAAAAGGTCGAGGGCATCGAGTTTCTCTTGGAGATCTGGGACAACACCTCGCCTGTCCTCGTCGCAGGCGGCTTCACTCCGGAATTGGCGACGCGCGCCGTGGATGAGGAGTATGCCAAGTGGGACGTTGCCGTTGTCTTTGGCCGACACTTTTTGGCAAACCCCGACCTGCCTTTCCGTATCAAGCACGGCTTGCCGCTGAACAAGTACGACCGGGAGACCTTTTACACTCCCTCGATCCCTCAGGGATACACCGATTATCCCTTCCATCCTTCTTTCAAGCCGGGTACTCCGCTGGCATAGACGGCTGGTCGAGGTGTAGATGATAGATTTAGATTTGATGATATTGATGACAAATAAAGTAGATGATATATTTTTCAATGTTGTGCCTGGTTCTAAAGATGTGTCGAAGTTCGATGAGAAGACTGAAAATCAGGCGCTCTGCGCAGGGTATTCAAAGGCAAACATTAAGCACCCTCCCACCATGGCCGGCCATGCAACAACGCAATGCATCAGCGAAAATCCTTTGGCCTCAACAGATAGCAGTAATGGAAGACATCTGGATCATGCGCCTTCAGCTTCGGCGTCGGAATCTTGGCAATCACCTCAACGTCGAAAGGCAATCCCTCGACATCAAACCGGCAAAACGAGTAGCTCAGTGAAATCCAGAAACCGTCATCCGTCAGGTGCCGTCTCACACCCTCCGCCATGCGCAAAAACGGCTCAATGCCACCACAAGACACCGCATCGACCGTGCTCTTGTCGACGATCAAATCATACTTGTCCGGCAGCTGGAGCTGTGTGACGTCCGCGACGAGATAGCGCATCTTCACGTCACCAAATACTTGCTTCTCCAACATGCGGCCGCGTTCGATGGCACGTGGCTCAAAGTCCACGTTAGTAACATTGTGAAACCCGCGTTGCCGGAAATGGTTCTGCAGGTCGCTCGTTCCGAAGCCTAGGTGCAGGATGGGCGCCGCGTCGTCGAGTTTGGCGAGGTATGGATCCACGATCGACATGAAGGTCGCAGATTGGGCCAGCCATTCAAAGGTGACCTCGGATGCGAAGCGTTCGCCCCAGTAGCTTTGCTTGTCAAAGTCGGCTGGCATTTTTTTTATTTAGGAATACGGTGGCGACTTTTCGGTGAAGGGTTCGGGAGGTTGGGTGACGACTTTCGGTGAGACTGAAGGTATTTCGAGGTCCTGGGTTTGCTGTTTATCATCTTATCGAGAGGCCCGCTCAAAACTTTTCATTGCCCACATTTACGTTACGTGGGGACGGTATGTGACATCATAAGCATGGAAACTTAATGCCAAGTTCCCTCATCCTCTTCAATAACGTGCCCACTGCTTTACAGGGACATTATTCATGACAAACATGGTGCGAAGTGGTGTCAACGGTTGGTGGGTAGCCAATCACAACAAGCCGTACACAACTGAAGACAAACAATAACTTGATCGGTCAATGATGCGGTGGCAGTCAATCTGCTAATGCTAATGATGCAGGAAGATGTTTTTGTTGGCATCTCGTAATTTGATAAAATTAAAGACTAAGGCATTGGGCTTATCTATTCTATGATTTATTGACAGATCCTATGAACGCTGACCAATAGTTCCCCCGAAGCAATTCCTTACTTCGTTTCCTTTCGCACAAGGCCTTCGCTCATAGCCCTCTCATAAATCCTCGCTTCCGAATCGGCGGATCCGTACCTTCTGGTTTCCTCATTTCTCTTTCAGTTCCATCCGGGGTTTCAACAACGTAACGGTCCTTGTCTCTCTCCGCCTTGCGCTTATCGTGCTCCGTTTTCCAGCGCATAAAATAGCAGCAGAACGGGAAGACCGCCGTGTTCACCGCAGCCCATGCAAACAGAACCCCAAAGTTGAGGCCGATCCTTGAGTGCAAATCGAACATCAACTGACGACTTGCCTCAACTACGTGGTGCAGTGGCCAAGCATAGCCCCAGCTGTAGAATCCGGGAGACAGGTCGATGGCATAGAAGGACGTTGACACGTTGGTGATGACCCAAAAGATGAGCCAAAGTGCAGTCCATGGTTGCCCCACGATCATGGCGACATTCTCGCATGCAAGACCAAGCGCCGTCATGCCGGCGAAGTTGAGCATCCAATACACTGGAAATGTGCCGCGTCCGTAGGCAGTCGCGCCTGATTCTGGTGGCGGCTCGGTTGGCGAGTACGGGGGAGCCCCGAAGGGAAGCAGGAAAGCCAGGGAAATGAGACTGTAAGCCAGAGAAATCAAGAAGTAGGCGAATACTGTGGCAATCCAACGCCATACGATGAGTTGCCAGAACTTCAGAGGCGGATGGCCCTGAGGCTGGATGTATTTCTAATTGGAGGTTAGTAGGTTATTTCAATAGCTGTTTAGTACTGGAGATGTACACACCATGTGAATCGGCAGAAAAAATGAGAATGAGAAGAAGGCCATGATAATCAGATAGATGAGTCCAATGCTGACTGCAGGTGTTGCAGTGGCCGGTCTGAAAGGTCGTATGTCGATCATCAACGGCGCAACTCCGGGATTAACAGCAGCAGGCGCTCTTGCCAAGTTCTCTCGGCTCAGGGAGTCGTTGGACATGACGGTTTGCCCCCATAGCTTTCCAAATGCCTGACTAAACTGCTCTGTGAACTGCGTGATATATGGCTGTATATCGCTTTGGTATGTCGTCGAGTCTCGCGCAGTCTGAGTAATAATTTGCAATGAGCCCGCTGGATCATAATTCGCGTCCCCTGTCGCCGCGGCCTCTTGTAACGCTGCAGTCGCATTCGCGTGGACGATCACAGCGGCCCAGCTTTTGAAGTCGTATACAGCCATCCGCACGGCCATGGGGTCGTTATTGAACTCCGATGGTTGCAGAATGGTCCATCCGAGTGACGGACCCGAACTGTCCAATGCTTTTTGAACGGTCTGGATGACGGTAGGACCGACGATCGGTTGGACAGACTCGTATGGCGCGAACTGGCTGTCAAAGTTGACAACATGCACGACAATTGACCTTAGATTCGCTTCTGTTCGGAAGAGAACAGCCCAGTAAAGAGAGAGGACCGCGAGGATAAACGCGAACAGGATTGCAATCGTCTGAAGCCAGAGTCGAATGACGTGTGCGCGGACTTTCCTCATCGAAGGGTCCCAAAATCCGACCGCATGATGAGGCTTCTCATGATGTTTCGAAAATCCATTTTCAACGTTGCGGTTGTTTCCGTTTTCTTTTGCGTGGTCGACTTCCGTTTGGCTCGACGGCGAGCGTTGCTCATCTTCGGCAGACCCTGCCATTGTCGGTTTGCCAAGAGAGGAATTGGCTTCGCCTGCTCAGAGCCTGTCTCGTGGATGTTCCAATGCCAGCCGGAATGGTTGAAACAAGCTCAATCACGTTCCAGAACAGCTGCATGGATTTGCGCCTCTCCCGCGCCTGGCGTCTTGGTTTTATGACCACCGAGACACCTTAATGATTTGGCATCAATTTGACTGAACCGCGCTACCGATCAATCTATGATGCGTTATCAAATGGAGCTTTCTGGATGAGGAGGTAGCTGCTAACAATTATGCTGGATTGACCACGCAGAGGCATGCTTTGATTGGTCAAGACTCAAGTAGCTCAACCTAGATACAACCATATTTCCGGGGAGCATGACATCACGATTCCTAGGTTAGGTCCAAATATCGCCTCGATGATTACTAGTCCTCTGCTTGATGATCCCGGGCTGTTCGGATGCTCTGGCCATTCCGTGCATATTTGTTGTAAAAGACTAGTCGATTTGGTCCGTTAGCCATTCGACCTAGCAACCTGTTCATGGTCGATTCTCCTTGCACTATTAGATCTGCGCCAATCATCTCAGAACAATCGGCTTCTTAGCCGGAAGTAATTGGTGTCTGGGTCATTCCCTCCTTCAGGGATACCATAATATAGCGAAACTACGCATCTCGTACACTCGTGAACGTGCCCATAGCCTGACAAAAGAAACTTAAACTTCGTTGGAACGTAAGCCGTCGGCATTTGCTTTGCCCTGGAAAGACAAGTCAACGACCTTTCCAAGGCGCGCCCATTTTGTTGAAAGTCGAACTTCAATCTTCAAGTCATAAACCTCGGGATTCCCAAGCCAGCTCCTTTGACAACATAGTGTCGCTGAAGAAAGAGACGCCTGGTGATACCGGGTGCAAGACGTCTGTCGGATCGTTGTCTATGAAGGTCCTGACTGGTCCCACGCTGGCTACCGCGAAGAAAATACAGCATTGTTTTGTTTGATTCCGATTGTTGAATAGAAGGCAAGCCTCCGGAAGGAAGTCGGCGGAGAGAACGACGGAATGTGCACCATCGTGCTCTACCCATCTGTCGGCAGGGAACGCTTTTGCGACCGAGTAGGGGGTTCGATCAGGCTTCTGATCGTCTGCATGCGGTTTATGCCAGTTGAGTATCACATGGTGCGATGATTCTGACTTTCTCCAGAGCGAGTCCGCATATGCTGGATTATTGGAGCCAACAAGGACGCTCTCAAAAGTTGACCTGGCAACAAGTGTGTCGGGAATTGAGACAAACCCTACCTGATGATCAGAACGGTAGAATATGCCCTTACCGTCTTTTTTCTCCATGTAAATGCCCAATCTCGATCCTTGGGCGGTTTTGCAATTGAGGACCGCAATTGTGCCTGCTGGTGAGAAAGAAAACCTAACGCCTCCTGCGGATAGTATTTCACCTACGTCAGAAGGCAGGAACGGGAGTGGAAAGGCTGAGGGCCCCGAAGCAAGTAGTTGCAGGCTTATGGAGATACCCTGGTTGGTAACAGAATACGGAGGCTGAGGCTCATCTGGCTGATATGTCGTGACGCTTCCTGAGTTGGCAAAGCAGGATGGGGAGGTCGCCAAAAATCCCGTTTGTCGGCCCGCTACCCGATCGAACCATGCAAAAATGGATTGATCGCTTGTCCGTCTCATGATTTCTTCCTGGAGGCGGATAAAGGCCACCTCTCCTTCCCCGTACAGCAGTGGCATGTTGACTCCAAAAAGACCCAGGAGGCAGTAGGCCTGGTCCTCGATACGAGTTGTGACTCTGTTTGCAGCCCATGAAATCTTCTGCGCGATGCTGTATCGGCTGAGAACCCCGTGAGCGAAGAGATGGTGGTCGATGCCGGTGATCTTGCCTATGAGATCCCGCTTGGCTTCCCTGCTGCCGATTTCAGCCCATTTGTTGTTGAAAAAGATCACACTTGATGGGGCAATGAGTTCCTGCAAAGTCCAACCGCGAGTGAACCACCGGCTCCTGGTAAATTCATTGTGATTCTTGGTAAATGTTTTGTATCCTTGCCCCAAATGTGCAGAATCGGCACTAACGTCTGAAAGGTAGGCGTAACAGACTTGCGAATCTCGATACCATGTCCACATGGAATTGATAGCTTCGGTGAGTTCAGAGGAACTCGATTTATCAATACAGCAAGTGTCAATCCACTGGGACGATATATCAATTCCCACTATAGCTCACTGGAAAATGTAAAACAGTTGGAAAAAATGACTGGATGTTCTCACGATATAATGGAACCCATCTGAGAGGGCCTTTTCACAGACCCCTACGAGTTTCCCGTATCCGAGAAGCTCGGAACCCTTCCCGGACATCAGGTCCTCGTATAAAACCTCTTCGGCACCCCAGGTATGAGATAAAATAGCGTAAGGAATCCGATGATGGTTGAAGACGTGGAGCTCTTTGGTTTTGGTGTTGAGAAGCCGCATTTTAGCTGTTGCTGCTGCTCATGGGGTGTGTAGGAGTGAAGGTAAGACGTTGCTGACCAGATAACACTCGCGTGGCATGTTGAGTGTGCGGGGTCATCTGCAGCATCGGGGCTGACAGCTTACCCCCGCAGGATTGGACGAGAACGAATGACGTGGAAACCTCTTGCAGTAGTCTGGCGGCTATGTTCACGTGGTTGAACAGAATCACATTCATAACACGAAGTGTCTTGTGTGTCATATCATCTCTAGCATTCAGCCGTTCCAAACTGTAGTCTTACTATATCTTCATCATGGCATGTACCGGAATGAAGGATGTCGGTATCCGAGCTGGACCTGCTCCTTTTCACCTCGACCGTCGAGTCTGTGGTCCCTCTTACCGGCAGCTCTCATTCTGTTCTCGTACAAGCAATAAAGGATGCCGAACACGGCAAGTAGCACTGCCAAACTCTGTCCGACCAAGTTGATGGTGTGTCCGACAAAATACTTCGGCGCATCCTTGAACGTGTATGTCCATCTATGTTAAGTCAGCATTCGACATCACATTCTTTCAGCATCATCAATCGCTCACGTTGCAACAATGCCTCCGATTGTGCCAATCGTAACAACATAGGCACTTGTAACTGCTCGAACTGATGGTCCCGCGGAATCTTTTGAAATTGTGATTAGACTGGAACTCAACGAGCGCGAGATTAGCGACTACTTACTGTTCATAGCCCAGCTCAAAAAACCGGGTCCGCCAGGGAATGCGCCCGCGGTGACGAAAAAAACAGCCATGTATCGGATATTTGCGTCTGTTTCGAACCGCAAGATCGCGAACCCAATGACAGCAATGAGAGAGAACAGCGCGAGAAATATCCCGCGCTGTCGCGTCTTGTCACTGATATATGCCACTGTCACAGCCGACGCGCAGGCAACAACGTATGGCGGAACAGACATCAACTGCGCCTTTGTTGCTGTCCAGCCCAAATCATTCAATATAGTCGGCATGAAAACCGAGATTCCCTGCACAGTGATGTTGATGAGGAAGAAGCCGAAAGCGCAAGTATAGTTGTGAATACAGAAGACAGCCCTCTTCACATGGTCGAGGCTGACTGGTTCGTTCGCGTCAGACTTGTGTTCTCGTTGAAGACGCTCGACGGCGATGGCTCGTTCTCGATCGGTGAGAAAGTAGGCCGTGGCTGGGTTGGTCGGCATCCACAACGGCGCGAACAGCCCGATCAAGATCGTCACGAACCCCTCGAAGAAGAAGATATTGCGCCAGGTGTGTATCGGCATGCTGTCGAAGCCCCATTCCGGTACTCGAGATAGGCCTGTCGCAAGAAGACCACCAAACGCACCCGAGAGAGATGCCGATGATATCAGAATTCCGATCCGGAGCAACAACTCCTCTCTTCGATAGAAACTGCTGAGGAAGAATGAGAATCCTGGCATAGCGCCTCCTTCAAAGACTCCTAAGAATGCCCGTGCTGCTGCCAATCCTTCGTAAGTTTTGACGAAGGCTGTACATAGTGAGACGACGCCGAATCCCACAACAAGAAACGGAAGGTAGAATCGCGGCCCTACCCGCTTGAGTACGATGTTACTCGGAACCTCAACAAAGAGGTAGACAATGTAGAATATTGATAAAACCCAGTTGAATCGGAATCCCTCCAGGTTGATGTCCTTGGCCATGCCCTGAATCCTCGCATTTCCGATGTTCGAACGATCGAGAAACTGCGCGTGTCAGCTTTTCGAAAGCAGAGGAAATAGCAATTCTCTAAAACAAGCACATACGCAAAGCAGGTAGAGTACTGTTGTCAACGGGACAGTGTGCCAGTCGATCTTCCGCCTGATTGCCTTCTCCTCTGCTTCGCTCCATTCTAGTATTGATGGAGCCTCTTCGTATCCGACAGACTCCGACTTGATATCAATTGTGGTTCTATCGGAGTAGTCGACTGGAAGTATGCTGTCAATATTATAGTTGTAACCCTTTGGTCCGCGCCACTTACGCTTCTTTTCCGGCTCTATAGCAATCTCATCAATCGTAGACAGCACCATCGTGACTAATTGTCGTAACAGAGTGCGACGAGTGTTCAAACAAAGAGGACTGGGGGTGCCAACCGGGTATTTGAGCTGCTATCGCAGACACTTGAACTCATCATAAACTGCTGAATGATGCGACGTTGCGCTGACAAGTCTTGGCCAAAGAGGGGAAGGTGGTGGCCGGCTATTAGTTTTATCAAGAACGGCCACTAATGGGCGGGAGCCAACTACTCAAGCTGGCACAGACGACAGAAGACCCGTCAAAAAGACCCGTCAAACTTTGTTCGGCAGATGTCTCTCGCATTGGACATGGAGACAGCCCTGTTCATGTGCTGCCCTCGTCCAATGATCTGGGACAAAGTAGCCCAGGATGGCACGTTCGTGCTAGATTGCGGGGTACGGGGGGAAGCACACTCTAATGTTATACCAAGATTGAGTCGCATTAAGACTGTGGTTGGTGAACATGGATGGCAAGGGTCGTATCCCGCCGGGGTTGGAGGAGGACGGTTTCGCTATTCGCAGTACCAACGCACCGCCAAGGCGGTCCGTCTCAACTTTGATGTGGCCGGAACGCCTGGGGTGCGAACCCAAGGCATCCCCACGTCGCAAGCCGAAAAGGAAACCAGTTACCCTTTGCGAAGAGGCTTCCCCATTGCAGCCGACGTGTTCGCCGATTCCGCCACCTTTCGTCCGGACGCCTCGGGATACACGTGCTTGAGCGTTTCCCAAGTCGCGATAGCTTGACGTCAATTACACCTTAGGTTTGCGCTCGGCTGACTAGACATATGTAGGGCAAACGCTGTGCATCTACAGCTGCTGACTGATCTACATTGAGACAGTCACATAATACACTGAGACAGTGAGAGGTCCTGCACGAGGGACTTTCGTGAATGGATGACACGCTGACAAGCAACGCGAGATTTCAATTGTCCCTCATCCACTGGTTACACCGGTGTAACCTTTGTGTTACTCAACGTGCCAATATTCACTCTCAAACTCGCTCTATGTCAACCATAAGTGGGATAACGGAATCCACTTACCTTGGCCTTGGGCTGACGCCAAGGCGAACGAGAACTGTTCCTCGCGGTGAGGGATGGTCGTCGGATATCCCGCACGGGCAACGTTGGCCCGCGTTGGAGACTTCGAGTGAAACAGTTCCGAAAGAGCCAATCGCCTTAGGCGTGGAAAAATCGGCGACAGCCCTACACCGGGTAAAATAGCATATTTTGCATCTAAGCGTGACTTTTGAAGCTTAGCTCCGCGGCATGAGAACCGGTCAGTGTGCTAAGGGGTCTTCACGGTCACGGATCTCGTTCATGCGGAGTACGATTGCCAAGTCTACGCACCGACTCAGGAGTCAGAAAGCCTTATGAGCAGTAGTTCGGTTTGATTTGCCGTCGTTTTAATGAGTGAGAGGAGTGCGATATTTCCAGAGAGTTCAATTTATTGCAAAGCACTAGTTACTCGAAATTGAGGGCCATGGAAGGGGATTAAAGTTGATTCTACTTTATCTGCATGCATACAAACCCTGTGTCCGGTGGGCATAGACATTCCGATTTTGAAATAGAAAAGCTCAGCAGTACCGCTAAGAAAATTCAACATGATTGTCATGTTGATCAAATACAACATTTCGAAAGGCAAGCAATATCCGGACAGAAGCGGCCGAACCGTGGGGCGTCCGTAGAATCTCATTCCAAACCCTTTCCCAGATGGCAGTAAACGGTACGCAAATACGCTCTGCAATGACGTGGTGTCCTTGGCGCACGGAGAGCAGCCGCCTGGGATGATGTATTCCAAAACGCGGGTAACGCCGGCGGGAAAATCGAGCATGGTTCAGAAGCAGACCGTGCGGATGCAGCTTTTGATGATGACTGGCCTGCAGACACTGTCTAACAGCTGAAAGTGAATGATGACTGAGTTCAAGAAAAGATTGAAAATGGGTGACGCCGCGTGAATCTGAGCAGTCGGGGAATCAGTCATACATATGACGTCGCCGGCTTCCGGCCGAGATTAGAGCCTTGGTTGCAGCATCTTATTAAAACAAGTAATTTCTTCTTGAGTATGACGGTCAAACTTGTAAGTGCCGATCAGTGGCCCAGTGAAATTCTTTCTGTAGTTGTATTCGAAAGTGAATTGACTATGATCTGTTCGTGAGTGGATTGAAGTGTCTAGAAATTTTTATCTAATCTTTGGAAGCATCGTACACTCATACGTATTCATGCTAAATCCTTTGCTGGCCCCATTATTCGAAAGGAGGTGTAAGGTACACATCCAGTTCGTTACGCACAATACATAGACACAGGTCGAATCTCAACGCTTCCACCAAATCCAGAAGCTCTTCCCGCCCTAACAATCTTGACTCGGGTTCGTTAACTTACTGCAAGGAGCCCACATATTAGACGTCGGGGGCGCTTCCGCAACTCTAAAGTAGCCGGTCGACAGTCAAGCATCCGTCGGAAGCTTGCGCGGATAACTGGAAGCTAACTGAAGTTTGAACTGAGGGTGGGTGGCCGAGGTAGGAAAGGCTCCCATGCGCTGCAAGAGGCCATACTAGGGCGTGGTGCACGGCACTGGCCTTCGGCTTTGTCGGGTTCTCTGCTATATAGGGGTCATGATTGGTCGCACCAAGAAGCTTTTTAATCGGAGCGGCCGGTTAGAACATCGCCGGCTCCGAAGTCTTCGATGTTGGTGCGCTTACAATTCTAAGGAACCTGCGACGAGCTATTGCGCCATGCTCGAGGCGGCTGACACCATTTTCTGCGGCATGGTCGATATGCAGGATTTGTATAGAGGAATGATGATATGACAATGGGTTGATGCCAATGTGTGGGAGCCCATTCTCGCCAAACGTCGACACACTACCTGCTGCACACATCTAATATACCCCAACTCGGGTCATATACTCGGGGTTAAGAGGCGACCGAGCCTGTGTCCGACCCTTGCGCGGCCAGAACTCAACAAGCCCATCCTCAACACTGAACACGGTTCCTCCACGCATTACAAACTTCATATCACCACTTTGCTCCCATAGCTTAGCGATTTTGTCAACTCCTCGTGGGTATATGACAATGTCTGCTAGCTTTCCCACCTCGATAGACCCAACAGAAGACTGAAGACCAAGTGATATGGCGTTGCCGATAGTGGCGGACCGCAAAACGCTGTAAGGAGTCTGGCCTCCCAGGGCCATCATTTTCATCTCTGAATGAAACAAGTGGCCGATTGGCTGCTCTCCGTGGGCACCAATATTAGTCCGCACGCCTCGCCTAGCAAGCTCCGCAGTGGATCGAGTTGTGTTGAAGAACAGATACGAACTGTTCGGCGCTTGCTTCACTTCCGTTAGACTTTCTAGTATGTCATGTTTTACGTACTTCCTTAGCTTTGCGTCGTTAGGAATATCCTCATTCTGGTGTATCCAATGTTGACCGAAGATACCACCGTAGTTCATGACTGCCAGTGGGGTATAGGAGCTGCCGCTGGCCTCAACAAGCGATAGGACGTCGTCATACAGCTCAGGTACTGGGAGGGGGTGCTCCTGAGAGGTGTAGCCATCAATGAAGTAGGTCAGACCCCAGTCGAATGACCACCCTCCTTCCGGTACGACCAGCATGTCAAGCTTCGCGGCTTCAAGCAAAAGCCTCTGCCTAGCAGATCTAGAACCAAGCTGGTAGTTCTTTACAGTAAAGGAGGCATCGCCGCCTTCCTCTTTGACCCGGAGAAGTGCGTCTCTAGCATCAGCAAGAGAGTTGATCTCAGTGTAAACCGATGGCTAGGTCGAACCGTAGAGTACGTCGCCTGTATGATACACCCTGGGTCCGTACATTCTTCCCTTGTCAATAAGCACACGTTCAATGTGACCAGCTACATTGTTGGACGCAGGGTTGTGGATGGTCGTGACGCCGTATCCTAGAAACGTTTCCATTTCCCATGACTGGGTTGGGAAGGGCGAGAAGAATCCACCCCAATGACCGTGAATATCGACGAACCCAGGTAGAACCGCACCTCCTTCAGCATTAAGAATTTCAGAATGTGTAGGTAACTTGACGTCGGAGTCTGAGCCCACCGCAACAATCTGACCATTTTCCACCAGGACCGTAGCTTCACGCATGAGTACCGGCTTCGTGGGATCCATGCTGATCAGAGATGCATTGGTGATAGCGAATAGCTTTCTGCCAGAAACCTGTGCCCGGTGAAGGTTTGCCGCCTCGTATGTTGCGTTGATTCTCTGAGAAGAGACGAATTTACGAGCGCAGCCGCCGGAGTCCTTCGATTTGAGCGATGCTCGTTCGCATCCCTTTGAAACAGTTTTGAGATGAATCATTTTAAGTTTAGGCCCTAAAAGCCAAAAGCCCCTTTCTCCGTCCCAACTGAGGGCAAAATCATGACCACCAATGTCTGAGAGACGAGTGAGGTCAATCGGCCTTTGAGGATGACCTGGCTTGCTCGATATAAAGTCTTGTCCGTCCTGGTGGTTAACGGAGAGCCAGATGTGCTGAAAGTCCCGAAACCCGACGATGTGCGGGTCTTTGACAGTAGATCGCATCTCAACTGATGTTCTGCTAGCTGTGATCTTGCGCGTTTCACCGCTATTCATGTCATACTCGACGACCGAGTCCGGATTTTGGATCAAGATAACAGTCGAGCCATCGCGGAACCCTACCTCAAGCTTGGATTCGGCGCTGTAGTTTTGGATGGGAAGTCTCCGCAAACCATGTAGCCACGATGTTGTCGAATTTTTCGCGGGCAGATTCATGTCGCCAACCCAAACACCTTCTCCAAATGTCTCATCAATGTCTCCAGACATGTAGCCCTTGCCAGTGCGGATGTATGAAATAATCCTCCCGTCAGTGGCTGGAGAGGCATATCTTCCTCGAGGTAGTCCTTGAATTTCCGTGACAGTGTTGTCCTTTCGATCGAAGAGGTGAAAGCTGGTGTAGTTGACGTCGTTCCAACATGCTTCGAGCACATATTGGGTGTCACCCACGAATGATGGGGAGTAACATGATGCAACGGCATCCGGTGCCTTGACTTTCTGAGTATAACCAGATGAGACGTCCATCATGTAATTATCCCCAGCCCCTTCAAACACCACCGTATCTCCTTTGGCGTCACTCCGAAGATGTCGAAAGGACGTTTCCCGAGCATGAGTTGAAAGTTGATGGTCTGTAATATTGGTTCTCGAGTATCTCGTTGTTCCGAGGGTAATGTCTATTTCAGCCCTGAACCGGAGCTGCTTTGGATCGCCGCCCGCAACTCGCTCACCGAAGTTGTTTATACGCAATGGTACACTCCAAATCTGGCCTTGAGACCAGATTACAATTGTGCTATCATTCTGAGACCAACCATAGTTCGGGTAAGCCCCCATGAACGCGGGGATAGTGCTCAGATCGTAGGAGAGGCCGTCCCAGACGTAATGTGAAGTACCGGAACGCATATCCTTGAGCACAAGCACTTCCTTCTCGTTCAGTCGTCTTATAAATGCTAGAGTCCTTCCATCGCTAGATAGACGTGGCATATTCGCACCTCCTGGGCTTGCGGCCTGGTTGGGCTTGCTAGGGGTAGCCGACACCAGGGTCTTTGTCTCATCGGTGGTGGTATTCAAGAGAAAGACGGCGTTGATCCCAGAATGGACGTCTTTATTGTACGAGAACTTGCCATCATCGTCATCTCGAACGTTGCGAGAGAACAGTATGGCATCACCAGAGGGTGTATACCGAGCTTGCTCCGAGCCCAACTGACTTTCGAAATATTTCTCCCTGGACCAGGACGCAGGCAGCTTTCGACCAATTACTCTTCGACCTCCTCTTTCGAGCAATCGATCATCTTTGGTAGCCTTTACGGGGAACTCCCAAATCTCACCAGCTCCATTCGGCCGACCTGTAAGAAACCACTTTGTGGCGATGATTTTCGGCTCTGTCGGGTGGAAGGCTGGGCTTGAAAAGAAACGGAAGGTTGAGTTTGTCTGTTGGACTACACTTTGTCGGATCTGTTGTTGCGGCATACGTGCCATGTTCTTGCAAGTAGTGTATGGCATGGTCCAGATGTTGTCAACTCCGAAACCTGCGTCTGATATGAAGACGAGATTAGATCCATCGCGAGAAAATTCCGCCTCCTTTTCATATGGAACTCCCGTTAGTATAGGGTGTGCAGCCTCAGCGGAACCATCTTGGCTGCGTGTGGACATGCAATATAGGTCTCCTAGCATGTCAAACACAATCTCTTCCTTTGATGGATGGGTAGCTACTCGGAGCCAGGTCCCCTCAGAAACATTCTTGTACAGTCGTCTTGGGTATGGGTATGACGTTGTGATATCCCATGGTTCCTCCGCAGTTCGTAGAGGATAGTCGGTGTCTGGAAATATGTCTTCTTCCAGATGGCGTATGACGTCTTGAGCACTCCGACCTGCGAGCCTGAAACATGACGGCAACTTAGAAGCCAAATGGGCAATGCCAATGGCGGCAAGTCCGTAAAGCATGGCTGCACCAAGTCTGCGTCTCCACACTTGGTGACAGTCAGCTGGCTGCGAGTACGTTGCCTGACGTTTAGACGAGGCATGCTTAGCCTCCATGACGGTAGAAATAGTGGTGAAAGAAATTGGTGAATTTTTGCTGAGGTTCTGCATACAATCACGCTGCGCAGAGCTTGGCGAAATCCAAGACCTTCATGATCAAGACTACCAACAACAGATCGAACTAGCATACGGTCCCGAAGCCGAAGTCAAAGCCATGGAGGCTAATGTCGCAGAAATAACGTTATCAGTAAAGCGATCAAAATTTTGGTTTGTGGGCCTATCATCTAGTGTAGATACGAAAGGAGGCAACGGGATTATGTTCCGGGTACTTGTACCCGATGGGTAGGGCGACGTTACCACTGGCCGCACGCCTCCCGGCCGTACCAAAGTATTCTCGGTGTTGAATCGCTCAAAATGTTCCCTGGCATTGAGGGGATGAATATGAATGCGAAAAGTGTCAATATCTTCGAGTCTCATCCTACGCAAGGACGGCTTGGATGCATCGCTTCTCAATACACAATGAGGTCTATTCCAACTGATTCCAAGCGCGCTCATTCGCGTGAGAGTAACCTCTCCCAATTCGAGTTCATAACCCTTGAAGGTCATCAACACGACAGCGACAGGCCTGTATCCTCTGGCGCAAAAAGCCAATACAGCCCGATAAGTACCTTGGAGGAATTGAAGTCGACCATCTATCCCCCCAACCCTTCATACGACATCTCCGAAAAGCCATGGCTGCCCGGACCTCAAACACCATACCTCCTCGTTAACGTCAATCTCGTTGATCCAAGAGCTGGGGTTGTTCACAAGGGAATCAGCCTACACTTGGCTGGTGGCAAGATTATCAGAGTGGCTCCTACCACTGCTCACGACTTGACCGCCGAGTTTCTTTGTGCCGGGCAGAAAGCACCAGAAGATTGATGCCAGCAAGTACTTCGTTTGTCCGGGACTGATTGACTGCCATGTGCATCTCATGGCCGTACATGGCAGCTCGACGTTGCATGGAGCTTTCACCTTTCCGCACGAAACAGCCATCTTCAGGTCCGCTGGCACTCTTCGTGGTATCATGTCAAACGGCTTCACATCCGTTCGTGACACTGGTGGCGCAACCATTGCTCACGCGCAAGCCACCGAAGAGTTTCTTATACCCGGGCCCCGTGTCTTCCAAGGTGGACGTATGCTCTCACAGACAGGAGGGCACGGAGACGACACAGAAGTATGGAACGACTCGCACTGCTGCAGTGGCAACGGCATCGCCAACTCTGCCCTCGGGAGACTTTGTGACGGCGTCCCTGAGTGTCTACAGGCTGCGCGAGACAACATGCGGAAAGGCGCCCAACACCTCAAAGTGTGTACTTCGGGTGGCATTGCATCTGCCACGGATAAGCTTGAATCGTTGCAGTTCACCGTAGAGGAGCTTCAGGCTATCACGACAGTCAATAAGAACATGGGCGGTACACTAGTAACGGCTCATTGCTACACAGCCGAGGGTGTTCGCCACGCTATTGCGGGTGGAGTCCGCGGCATTGAGCATGGCAACATGATCGACCCTGAGACTGCGCAACTCATGGTCAAGAAGGGGGTCTTCTTGACGCCAACGCTAGCTCTTCACACATTTGTCACCATGCCGCCGTACGACAAGTTTGAGACGCCGGAAGGATTGCGCAAGAATGCAATCGTTGGGGATGCCGGAATACGGGGCATTCGCTACGCCGAGGATGCCGGCGTGACTGTGTGTTTCGGAACAGACACCACAGGGCCTACCTTGGTGATGCAGACGTACGAATTCGTCGTGCGATCTAAGATTTTACCAAGCCCTGTAGTCCTGCGGCAGGCAACCATCAACGGTGCTAAGCAACTCGGTATGGAGGGTAAGCTGGGGGAGCTTGTCGAGGGTTCCTTCGCCGATCTGCTGTTTCTGAACGAGAACCCGTTAGAGGATGTCTCTAGCTTGGACAGAATCAACGAGAACTTGATGTTGGTGATGAAAGATGGTCGCATCGTCAAGAGCCAGATTAGCCATCTGCGTCCGGAGCGGAACTGCGAGTGGAATTGAAGGTATCCATAGCATAATTAAATTGCCCAAGGTTGATTGGATTCTCACAGTGGCAAACCTCTTGACTGGTGACAATCAAACGATCGCTTTAGGGGTTCAGCAACATTTAACTATGATAGAGAGCTCTTCAATGAAATCACTTCAAGGCATGATCAAACCATGAAAAAGAGAAAAATATGATTACCACACCATATGATCTATCTATATGACATAAAAGCAACGCATCGATCATTTCGCGTCACGATGAAGTTTGAACTCCTCCATAATCCTATCGCGAAACATTATGAGCATGCTACTCACTGATATTCGCCATCTTGACCTCTTTCCCATCTACATCCTTCCCCTCAGTGACGGGCCTCATCGATATGTGGTCTTTATCATCCGATACCAGCACAGGATGGGCAGAATCGTAGAATGCCGCCTCAGGGTGCTGTTTGGCAGTCCGTCGGTCAAGCCAAAGTACAACCCACAGCATACTAAATAACAGGGCAATTATGACGATCATGCTGATATAGCCATCGCGCCAGTACGGTACTTTGTCAGCAGGATATAAAACAATGCCCCACCAGGTGTACAGGATCTGGGCGAATGCGTTCATGCTTGTGAGAATGACACTGCGACGGGCATCGTCGCCACCACGTTGGGAGATGATGTTAGCCCAGCCAAATAGCAATGGGTTGACGATGTACGATGAGCCAGCCAGGTAGAAAGCGAACATGATGGCCACCTTTCCTGAAGTCGGTACCAGAAGAATGATAGCCGAGACAAGCTGCAATGCGCATGCGAGAATGCCCATGGGGACACGGCGCCCAGTTGCGTCGATGTATACAGCTGCGAGCATGTTGGAAACGATTCCCATAGCCTGTATGCCCAATGGATATGTGGTGACCTGTGACTGCGTGAACAATCCTTGTGCCGAGTAGTGTTTCAGCCATAGTAGATACAGGTTCTGAACGCAGAATGCTTCCAAAGCGGAACAGACCATGGAGAAGGCGCATAAGATATAGAAGGTTGGTGATCCAAACACACGCTTTGCCAGTGACCAGGGGTTGATGTTGTGTCCATCCTCGCGCTTGGGTGGGAGACGATCCAGGGCGATGCGCTTCTCGGACTCGCTGATCCAAGGTGCTTTTGTCTGCTCGGGGGTATCCGGGAAGTAAAGAAACCCGACTATGGAAATGGGCAAGGTGATGATGCCGTCGATGAGAAACACCCATTGCCAGCCATCCAGCCCTGAGTAGCCGTCCATGCCCTGGTTGATCGCCGTCATCATTACGCCTGCAAACATGGAACCTGCCTGGCCAGAAGCCGTGAAGATCGCCGTTCTCTTGGCTATTTCGCGAGGTTTGTACCAGGATCCGATGCAGTAGATAGTGCCGCAGTACGTGGATGCTTCAATCAGCCCCATGAGAAACCTCACAACGCAAAGCTGGGCATAGGTCTTGCATCCCGCGCTGGCCATAGTGAGACCTGCCCAAATGATGACCATTGATGTAAACCAAATGCGTGGTGGAATCTTCTGAATGGCGATGCCGTGGGGAATCTGTCCGATAACATAGCCGGCAGTGGTCATCGAAAGCAGAACGTTGTACTGGCTACCACTGAGGTCTAGGGCTTCTTTCAGACCAGAAACCTGTAGCTGTTAACGAGTGACCCAAAGGTTATTTAGAGACAAGTACTCACGTATGCGTTGGCAAAGGCAGCACGATCTAGGTAGTTGAAGAAGAAGCTCACACAGCAATATGTGAGGATGAAAAAGTCTGGTACCAAGGTCGTCAGCTACTTGTTCACTCGCTACGCCAAACTGAGTGACTCACCCAGTTTCTGAACCAGCCATCGCTCTTCCTTGCTGGACGACTCCTCGCCAAGAACCAGGACTATGATGGTTAGCTAATGAACCTCCGCCCAATGGGGGAAGTTCAAGATACGCACCCTTGATCCGGTGCGCGACCGAGGTTCGTTGTTTCTGCTCATCCATTATTTGAAGTAAGATGGGTGTTTGTGACTAATGTGGAGGCAACAACGATGCGGAATTGCGAAACCTACGCATTTTGTTACCTATGGGATGCCGTCTTGTTGTTTTCTACTGCTCTTCATTCATTGGCGCCTCTTGCCCACAATCCGACATTGGGGTAATATCCCTGTTGCCGAACGACGAACCCTTTCCCGATTGGCTGTGGAAATCATGATGGGTATCTCAGATCCTCTATCTGCGTAGTAGATAAGCCCATTTCATATCGCGCGATAAGGTGAGTCTTACTGCTTCCGTACGATAGGAAAGGGGGCCCATAATGCTATTGTCGTTGGCAATGCCCTTCGGGCCGTGTCCCATCATGATAAACGAACGGAATTGACCAAGGGGAGACGCGGCACGATTAAACGATGCAGTAGATAGATAACGTTCATTAGCTCGTGTGAAGAGCGCATCTAGTACCTGCTGTTGACAACTCAATCACTCCAAACCTCCCTAGGCTGTCGGTCGGAAACCAGGGCACATTATGGCGGATAACGAAAGTACGCCTTTATTGCAAAATGGTTCAAAGCCATCAAAGACGAGAGCTTTGCTCTCCTCGGCCAACAGGGTACTATTGGCTGGTTTCCTCATATCTGTTGCCCTGAGCTTTACTCAAGTGCCGTAAGTAAGGAGGACAGCAAACCCAGCGACTGTGATTGCTAACGATTTCAGTATTCTGTATGTTTTCCGTCTTATGGAATGTGAAGAATTCTACGGACACCATGACGATAGCGCCTTGCTAGGCGACCGTTGCAGCCGCAGCGAGATCGACGCAGGTACCGCGACGCAAGTCTCTATTCTCGGCCTTTCGACGATGTTCTGTAGTGTGTTCAACCTTTTCTACGCTGGTTGGCAGATTAAGAACTGGGGGCCCAAAGTTGCACTTGTCCTTCAGACCGCGTTTCCTGCTTTGCGAGTTGGAATTCAAGTCGTCGGGGTGTCAGATGGCGCCAGGAATGGAATTATCATCGTTCAGTGCAGCCAACTGATCAGCCTGGTTGGGGGGATGTCCGGGTATCTACTCGTACTCAACACAATTGCAGGCGAGATTACTCCTCCATCTGAACGGACCGCTATGTTCGGCATGCTCCAGGGTAGCGTCATGTTAGGAACATCAATCGGATATCTCCTGGGCGGCATTGTTGGCGACCATTGGGGTATCATACGACCCTTTGAAATCGCAACCGTCTTATTCGCATCATCAAGCTTGTACTCAGCCATGTTCATCCCATATATCGACCCCAGAACACCCGGTATTGCAGGCGGCACAAGTACCAAGCGACAAGGGTGGAGCAGATGGCTTGGAGCTTTGAGAGTTCTCGCACCCAGGGATATTCTACTGGAGGATGGAAGGCCTATCAAACACTACGGCATAGCGTTCCTGGCTTTGGGCGTCTTCCTGGGTGTCTTGGCAACTGGCTATGCGCCGATTTTGATTCAGCTGTACTCTACCGCTGCTTTCAACTTCCTGCCCACAGAAAACAGCTATCTAATGGCTTCCAACTCCCTCATCCGTGGTGTTTTTCTCATCTTCATGTTCCCTAGAATTATCGATTCAGGTCGAAAGTGGTACACCGAGCGCTTCGAAAAAGACCCCTCGAATGAAGTCTTTGGAGCAGAAGTGCCAGCGGAGGCCGAAGCAGGTGTCGCAACGAACATGCACCCCAAACTAAGCGTTTTGAGTCAAGCAGTTGTCTTCCAAAGCGTTCCTGGTCATGGGTTTGATATCTCTTTCTTGCGATGGAGCTTAGTTGCGGATGGGCTGCTCACAGCCTCAACTGCGTTCGCAACCAAAGGATGGCACATCTACCTTGGTAAGAGATACAGGTCGAATTTGGTTTCAAGGTCATTAACCAGAAGTCCCAGCCGGTGTATTATTTCCCCTTGCGTCGGGATCCGCGCCAGCCAGCAAAGGCGTCATCACGGAGATGTGTGCGCCGTCGGAACGCGCGGATGCCCTGCAAGCTATGACCCTCGTCGAAAACATCGCCATGCTGTCAACTCTCGGCTTATTCGGGTTCATATTCTCCAGCTTTGCTAGCATTGAGAAGGCGTATTTGACTTTCTTCTGTAACGCGGTACGTTCCTATTGCTTCCACCCGGTGATGTGCTTCGAACGCTGACAACAACACAGGGGGTTGCAATGGCAGCGGTGGCTGTTTTACTGTTGTCTAGTTTCCCTCCTCCAAATTGGCTGCCGGATGATCAGACCACTGAAGATGAATAGAAGATGAGCTGCTTATGCGCCCACTTGATACCTTTGCTCTAAGCAACATAATCTAGTGCCTTGCTATTCGGGCGAATACCTTCAGCTGACCAGGCCGAAACCTCACACATTATTTGCTTAATCATCTTGGTTACTCCTTTCTGAAATGAATAAAAATCAGTATATCCTACTATTCTTTCGTTGCTCCTGTCGTCGTCGCTCCTGCTACATAATCGCTATCCGCACCCAAATACCCGCCCAGACAACAAATCTCAGACCGTCAGACACTAGATAACATCTGTCCAGGTCCTGAAGTGATGATCAGCTTACAAACTGTGGATCATTATTGTCAATAGTGGCTAGGGCTATCTTAGCGACCTGCGCGGAGTTATGGTCGAAGCAAGAGCTATCTGATTGTTGTGAATTCCGCAATCCGACTGGGTGAGGATACTGGCACCAGCAAGTGCTGGCGATGACTTGCGGGGCGGCGGCCAGGCGTCTTCAACTGCGGGGTCATGTTCAAGGTTGTGCGGGGATCGGGTACATGCACCCGAGATAGGGGTTGATAAGGATCGCAGAGGGAGACTTCGAATAACTATCATAAACAGTATCCGATGCTCTTTCCGAAAGGTCCAGAAACTAGGGCACAAAACATATCCGACATTGACATGCCTGCTGAACCGGAGACCCCGCCCGTTGAGACAACCGGCCGACGGAAGAGGCCTCGGGTACCGGATGACCAAAGGAAGAGGGTCAAGATTGCGTATGCCCAAGACAAACCCGGCATTTCGAGTCCATTCGCAAGCTAATGATATCGATTGAACCAGTTGCAAGCTTTGTCGCCGAAATAAGCTCCGTTGTAATGGGCAAGCCCCCTGTGACAGATGTCAAGGCGCCCAAAGGCAATGTCAGTACTCTGGCAGTGATACGCTTGTAGAATCACCTAGGCGATCATGTTCCAACCCGACATCGGATGTAGAACGCAAAGATGATCGTGAGGAGGAGCTTCAACTTCTGCAGGAGATTTTCTCAAGAGAGCATCCTGATGTTCCAATTGAGGCCAGAGCTTTGGAACGTTTTCGTTCGCACTTGGTCGCCCAAACCTCAGATGATACTGCTGGTAACTCGCCGTCAACTGAGGCAGTGGGCCAGTCAGGAAATGTGACTTTGGATCAAACCACAAGTCAGGATGTAATCTACTGCGATGCGGTATCAACACACGCTGCCTCTGTGACTGTTGTCAACCAAGGCAAAACCCGTGAGCATATTTCCTCGCGTGTGGGATAAATGATAAGAGGTTGAACTAACAGCGACCCTTTCTAAACAGACTTCGAGGGCACGTCTTCTTTGTGGTCATTCTTCACCTCCGTGCAACAAGTTTTTGCCGGTGACGTAGATGAAGAAAATGAGAACGGAGATGCGGTAGGTCATTGCTCTGTCTGTCCCAGCACAGACAATACTCAACCCCGTCAGCAACAGCTCGCTGAGGTTTCTTTAGGACTGTCGAGACATCAGTCTGCACCAGGTCTCTGACCTGAGCTTTGGAACCGACTGGAGGACTTCAGTCAACGCAGCTCTCCCACCTCAGGAAGTTGTGAACTATTTGACTACATCATTTTTCGAGCATGGGCAGGCAAATTATTTCTGCGTTCACCCAGAGATATTCTCTCGTAAACTGACGGCCTTTTATGATGGCACGCACGAGTTTGAAGCAAGAGACTCTCGGAACTCCCGGCGATCGATTGAATTTATTTCCATCCTGTTCATGGTTCTCGCCATCGGCAGCCAATTTGCGGACACCGGCATCTCCCCAAGCTTTGAGACGTCTACTGAATCAAATCGACTGCTAGCAGAAGAGGGACTCCATTCCCTGAAAGATATTTCTCGCATCAAAGTTCCTGTCCCGGCTCCAAACCTTGGCTGGCGCTTCTACGAGGCTTCACGTAAGCTACTTCCGGATATTATCTGCTCGTCGTCAATGGCCAGCGTTCAGGTCTGCGCTCTTCAGGGCATCTATTTGCCAAGCACTGGCAGTCGTGACGCAAGTTATAACGTGCTTGGGCTAGCTTTGAGGATGGCTATCAACATGGGTCTTCACACAAGCTTTGCAGCTGCCTCTCTACATGCGCATGTCCGTGAGTTGCGGAACAGATTATGGTGGACAGTATATGTTGCAGAAAGGCTGTACAGTGTCGAGATGGGACGGCCGCTGTCATTGAGCGACACCGAGATTGACGCCCCGTATCCAGTCGAGACTCTTGGATGGAAACGCTGTGATGGCTTGATAGCAATGGCACAGATCTGTCACTTGCTCGGTAGGATCGTCGGCGCTGTTTATGACAGAACGGCCGCAGAGAAGGGCACGATCATCCGGCCCAAGGTCATCCACCAACTCAAACGCGATTTGGAGCAATGGAGGCGAGACCTCCCGAAGCATGTCAATCTCGAGAATTTCACAACAAGATCTGAGGCCCATCTCGCTTTAACGTTTGAGCAAGCTACCATATTGCTGACGCGATCGTGCCTCAATTACAACGCAGTAACGAGGAAATCCGATAAGCCCCTGGCCCCCAATGCGACGAAGTTTCTAGAGCACCAAGCCCAGCAATGTGTTGACTCTGCCGTCACATGTGTTCGAATCATGGCCAAGCTGAAGTCGCTGTCGCTCCTCTGCGCTCCATCTTTCCACGATTCTCTCCACTGCAGCTCAGCCCTTCACGTGCTGTTGCTGGCAAGGGTTAGGTTGGCAGGTACGATTGCTGCACCGATGAAGATCATTTCTCAAGGTATTCTTATTCTGGCGGAACTGGCTATGGGGAGCGAAGCCGCAGCTTCGAGCCTGAGAGGAATCGTTCGTGCTATGGCGAATGTTTCCACAAATATAGACCGACTGCATCACGAACGCAACCATACATCCCTGTCATTACGAAGAGATCAGACACAGCAGCAAGGGAGGGATGCTTGGAAGAATTGGATCACCTCTCAATCTATGCCTAGATCGCAAACAAGCTCCACAATCGAGACTCATTTGGAGACGGACTTCGACCGCAATCGGCATTATGATGTGCGCCAAGAAGGTAGTGCATCAGCGATTTGGTCCCCGGTAGACTTTCCGTCTAGCTACGGACAAGAGGGAGCACAGCCAGGGGATGGAACAAGCATAGCCTCTGATCTGTCTGATATCACATATCCCTGGGTAGCGGAGCACTTGGAGTTTGACGTTCTGAGCAGAGATCTCGGAGGCGTTCCGGAGTTTGATTTGCTATGCTGACTCTTGCTACTTAATTCTCAATATCAATTAGGTTAAATGACCAGTTTGTCAACCCACGTCGTAAACGCCTCTACGGTCACGATCCCCCTAGACGTACAATCTGTTTCTCCGAAGTCGACTTCCCTTCGTTGACGGCGCGAACGCCATCTTCCCAACATCATCCTCTAGACTTACGTTCAATACTCCTACCTACAAACTCCTAAGCCGCTTTGAGGTTTCTTCTCCGCTTTCCGTAGTATTTCCAAGCGGCCTTACATGAGAAAAGTACGGAGAGTCCCTGACCAGACTGCCCACGTAACCAAGAAGTTGAGGTCCGATGCTTGCGTGACGAATAAGTAGACTCGTTATGGCAGCCGAAAGCAGCAAAACTGTCGAAACAAAGTAAACGATAATCCAAAATTTGTTGAGTCTGTAGACGGGTGGGAGGGGGACAGTGAGTATAGAGGTAGCGTTAAGACCCGTCACAAGACTACTAGACCCGAGTATACCCGAACTGTCACCTGCAGAATCCACGTAGGTGTTGAGAAGCAAGTTGAATCGGGTTTCAAACAACCTCATCGAGATCGTACACCAGGCAGCTATTGTGGTTCCATAATGACTCATCGAGGCAGGGTCTTGGATAAACCTCTCGGTAAAGCTTGAGTATCTGTCCCCAACTTCCTTTCCCATCAAAGGGAAGCGTGTCACCAATTTCTTCAAGACCTGGCTGTCCCAGTTGAAAATTGTGCTGCTTGACGGGAATGGGGAAATGGGCATCTGCCTGATTTGATGAACCCTGCATTGCGGCGTCGTGGTGATGCCAGTCGACCTACAGACAACCCGTGAATTGACATGTATGGTTCGAACGGAGCATGACGTCATGCACTGCCCACAACCGGTGTTCAATTCTCCGAGTTTCCCGATAAAACTGTTGAGTTAGGATATGTTGAGATAGGATAACCGCGGTCTTTCGTAACAAATGTGCTAGTGGCGTCCATGGCGAAGCTCAGGTCCTCGATACCGAGATCACGCCGGCAGTAATATCTCTTGTACAGCTCGCTCAAGAAGAAGTCCGACGAGGCATTGTTGTAGGGACGTGCATTCAGCGTTGTATTGTACCTGTTGTCAAAGCGTATATAGTTGATCTCAAACCATTTTTGCATGGCCTGAGAACTGATCAGCGCCGTCGTAATTGAAGTGAAAGAAGATTGACTTGAGCCAACCTCGGTATGGCGGTGTTTTGTGTCCTGACATATCCACTGTGAGCACTGTTGAGACAGTAAGCGCTTGAAACTGAATGAACACAGGTTCAAGGTGCCAACTCACATCAAACACTTCCGTATACCTAGCTGGTATTCATGGTGAATGTCACATTCCCCCGGAAGTCAGAACTCAACCCGGAATATCGGCGCCCAACGAGGCTGCTGTATTCTTGTACACTCTCATTCCAACGCACTGTAAGCCACTTTTCCGGGTTTGAGGCGTCGTAACCTGGTGTGTGCTTTAGACTAGGGATCCGCGGGTTCCCCTGCAGGTCCATAGCGACCTGTGCAGCTACTGATTCTCTTCCACCAAGACGGTTGACAAGTTCGTCAAAGTCACTGCAAGTGCCGTTGCCATACTGCGTTGCAGACGTTGCTGTTGCCAGCATGCTGGAGTATGCGATCTTCACTGTGGGCTCCATCACCATCCGACTCGACATGATAACGTCAAACTCTCCAGCCCAGCGCGGAACCGACTGATTCAAGTATGCTACTGATCGTTCCTGAATCACTGACCGGTGGTGCAGTTGGATGCTTCTCAGAGAAGACTGTGAACCAAGAGGGTTGAATGCCCAAATCAGCAGCAGGAATACTGTGCACATATTGAATAGGGAAAGGGTGTAGGACGAAGTAACTGTATTACCCATGGTCAAAGAGGCTGGAAGCTGCTCAAGAAACTATGCGCGTGAGCGTGAGAGAAAAGATCAAATAATCCCGGATAGTCAATGAATTGCGAAAATACAATCAACGGAATGCCTCTCTCCAGACGCCAATTGGCATAGGCTTTCAGTGTGTTGCCTATGATACTGGAGAATATGACGGGCCATGAGGATGGCGCCAGCTCGGTCGCTTGGACTATCAGGAGAGACCAAGCCGACTCTTCTTTTCCGTGGAGAGAAACAATGCAGATCCCCAGAACTGCCAATAACGCTGTTAGTTTCGTATCAAAGGAGAAGACGGCCGATAGCAAACTGACTCATAAAGAGAATTGATAACATAATTCCCGCAACATCACCAAGAAGTCGATACCATGGCAAGCCTTCCCATTTTACCACCACTGGCGAATCGGCAATCTCCGTCCCCCCAACAGGCTCAGTCGGAGACTCTGGTCGGCATAGCTTGGATTCATCTCGTGAGTACGCACCAACTGACTCGCTCATGCTTGTCGATGGACCATAGGTAGATATTTCAACCCCACGGCCAACGCCAAAGACTTGTTTTGAGCCAGTGTTATTGTTAAATTCTTGTCGGTCCGATTGCCGGCTGGACGCATTATTAGGCGGGCATAGATTGCCAGCATCATCCGCAGGCCATGATTGGCCCAGTGGCGCTGAGTGACGAAGAAGTTCGTACGTTTCCTCTGACTTGGACTCCATGATGGGCCAAGAGAAAATTGCCACGAGGGTTTAGGATTCCAGGAAACAAAAGTAGGATGGGACAAGACAGATCTTTATCGCTATTAGCCAGATCAGGCTCTGTGCCCATCCACCCGTCGTCTTTCTTTCTCTTGAGCAGGCTCGGACACTACAAATGCAACTTTGCTTACTTGCATGACTTTCCCGTGTTTTGTGTGGCAGCACAGCATGTGCACGAATCTACGAACGGATATGAGAGCGACAATCATGATCTAGAACTGTTCATTTTACCTATTGAATTCGACACTTCGACTGCCTCGTCGTCTCTTTGGGACACTTACCGAGAGGTTCTCCGACAGCAAGGGCAATGATTGACTTCCATTCGCGACACGTGTTGCTGATTAGAATCTGCATATGTACATATTATAAGGCAGCCAGAATCTCACCCTTGGCAGCGGGTTTTGTATTTCCGCCCCACCTGTTGATAGACTGAGGTAACTGCTTCGTTCTTTCTTATTCTTACTATAACCATGTACCAGAGGTGATGACCACCTGACTGACACAATGAGATAGGCTCTGAAAAAGCCTTAACTTACCAACAAATATCCGCTTGCGATCGCAACCGCGATCTCATAAAGGGAAACTCAGCATAAGTAGGTACATCAAGCAGTCTTCAGTGCCTAGACTAGATGTTTAATTCTTTGGTGAGGGTATCGAATATGGGTAGCCTTGCTGACGCCCCCAACTCTTGCTCGACCTTCCTGAAACGATTTTACCTGCATAACATTGCCTCAAGCCATGCCGCCTTGAACAAATTGGGCAAACCACCTAAGCCTGAAATCATCTTTTTGGGTTTGCGGCTTGCCTACATATCAGGGCCAAGGCTTACTTACCTAGTACATGCTGCTTGTCCAACACCACATCTACGGGCGATATGGCGATCTTCATCCTGTTCAGGGGAATCAATCAATATCACAAATTCGGCCATATCACATGTTCAGGGTCCCACACTGCCTAGCGACAAATGCACGTTTATTACATTCTCTTGATTAAACAGCTACGCCGTAATCAACGTATTGCCCTTTCCCATAGTACCTCCATCGGCTGACGTATGCTACAGAGGTGGCTGTTGTCGCCTCGCCATTTGTAGTCCCGTAGACGCCAACCACGGTACCGGTGTAACCGCCACTCACAAGGCTTGCCAAAGAATGCCCCACGACCGTCATCTTGGTATCTTCGCTCTGGGTTCTGCTGACCTGCCCCGCAACAAACGTGTAGTGCGTGGTGTTTTCAGCCCTAACTTCTAAGCGCACACCAGCGTCTACTTCTTGATTCCCAGGCAGTGGCACTATGACGTCTTGCGGCAAGGTCACATCTTCGTTGTTGCTATACGATCGAAGACGCAAGTGTCTGTCGTGCATCGTCTGGTTATCCGCAATGATGGCGAAGTCTATATGTCGCTTTTCGTCTAGATAAATCGAGACTCCGGCTTCTTCTCGGCCTTTTGGGTGAAATTTGAGGTCAACGCTGAATTCAAATAGGGTATCTGTTTGTCTGCGGCCGAAGAACGTAATGGTGTTGGGCGTTGTACTGTTGCTTGTAACCACGGAGGAGAGGTTTCTTGCCGATAGTCCAAGTTGCAATTCTTTTGGGTGTCCAGGAGGGGAAATCACATATGCTGCTTCCTCTGGATAACGAATGTGCAGCCAATGTGTTGGCAATTCCGAAGGAATGTCGAAGTCAACGACATCAGGCTCATCTCCTGTACCAGGTATGCCGCTTGCATTGCCACATTGACCAGGTAGTGATGCGCCCATCTGGCCCTTGACAGGTTCCAGCAGGCTTGGCCACCCTCCAGCTTCATCCGACCATGAAACAGGAAACGACACGGTCTCTCTGCCCATCGGATATGACACAAAGGCTGGCCCTGATCGCATTGCAAGAGCTACTCCCCACCACAACCTAGTAGTTTCATCTTGGAAAAGATCGGCATGTCCAACGGTTTGGAAGTACGAAGAATTGAGGTTCTCGGCGATGATAATTGGGTTTGCGGGGTCGCTCTCGTAGGGACCACCGACGGCGAGGGATCTCGCAATTGACCCGCGGTGCTTGTCTTTGGTTCCCCCTTCGGCGACGAGGATATAATACCAGCCGTCTTTCCTGTATAAATGCGGCCCCTCGGCGGTGCCTAGACCAGTCCCATTCCATGGGTAGCTAATGGGTCCAAGGGAGCCGCTGTCCACATCGATAGTGGCCAAAGCGATTGCAGTTCCCGTCGCGAGCGCGGCAGCTCCGGTGAAGTAGACCGTCCCGTCGTCATCGAACAGTAAGGATGGGTCGTAGCCGATGAAGTCGACGTTGGTCGGAATGCTCCACGAGGAAGCGTTGTATGGGTCGTTTGTTGAGAAGATCAGGTTTTCCATGACAAAATCCTTGTAGGAAGCAATAGAGACGTAGGTGGTCGTGACATAGAATGTGCCATTATTGTGTCGTATCGTTGATGCGAAAAGACCGTCTTGTCCAGTTGGGGCATCCGCGAACTGTGGTAGTTGTTCTCGCCGGTTAAGCACACTGCTTACGAGCTTCCAGCGGCGAAGGTCCTTGCTGGCGTAGACGGGAACACCAGGAAACCAGGTGAAAGTGGATGTCACGCAAAAGAATGTACCCTCAACATAAACGCAGCTTGGATCCGGATGGAAGCCTGGAAGGATGGGATTCAAGTAGGTGGCCGTCACTCCCACGGCCAAAAGCCAGAGAAAAGCAAAGCCGTTCATCTTCGACGAGTGCAGAGAGGGATGCGTTTGTTTTCCACTTTTCCCAATCTTGTGTCGTCCTAGGAATCATATATACTCCAGCAGAATTGCGAACAACCAAACATACGTGCCATCCATTTTCCGCTCGGATACGAAATACGACAAAGGTATACGAAAATGATTTAGAAGTACGAAATGATGCGGGGGAGAATTAACCGAACGCTTCACTTGCTATTGGTGAGTTGAATAATGCAAACATGGCTTGTCATGCAAGATTGATGTCATTTCTTCCATCCATAAGTCTTTGCTCATTAGCAATCCAATCATTCCACTACTCCCCCATTCTCACGATCATTTTGGAGTCTGATGCAATGTAGGTCTTCATACAGGAAAAGTACCTTCTGCATGTCGTGACTTGGACGATCCAAAATAGAGGTCGGCGGCCCACCAAGAAAAGACCGCCATCGTGGGCATAGGCGTCCATCGATCGGGACACTTGGCTTTGCTCATTGCGCATTGTCCATTTGGCGGAAGTCATTTTTATGGGACTCATGCTAGCATTATTTGGTGCATTCAAGTATCGTTTGACATTTTCTTCTTCAACCCATATCTAAGTCTGTGAGCAACAACTGAAAATTTAAGGAATTCAAAATCAAAAGACACTCAACCACTAAAACGACCAGTGAGATGGAATAGTTTGATACATTCATTTTAGTCGAAATTATTCGCTAGAAGGCTTTGTGCTCCTAGGCCACACGCCTCTCTCGGGGGGCCGTCCCCATACGTTCCGCCCACATTCCGCTGAGTGCTGATCGCAACCCCTTCAACGTCGACTCAGATGGATACCATAAAATGACTCTGCTTTACAGTTTGAAGTCATCCGGAAATCCTGCCTCTGACCATTCTTTGAAGTTGATTCCGCCGGCGGCCTTGGGCATCCTGACCACGAGGGGAACCTCGGCGGCCTCCTCTTTCCCACGCGCCTCAGCAGAGTGGATGATACTCACATGGGTGAGCCTCTCGAACCCCACGTTCGCGTACAGTGAGAACCCTGTATCCGAAGCTTCTGTGTACGAAGGTCGCGGTCAAAAGTATTCGTACACTGCCCCCTGTCACAGTATAGTCGCCTGCTTATCTAACTCAGAGTAGATCCCGGCTAATTATCAGTTAGAGATAATTATTATCTAAGCTTATCTATTAGCTAACTTCTATCTTATCTAATAAGTCTAGCTTAAAGCGGAGCGATTATCTATAGTATGAGGTGTGCGACTCGATCTAAAACTAGTATGGCTTTTGGGATCCCTGTATGTACGAATACTTTTGACCGCGACCTTCGTAGATCGGCAGTTGCAACTGATCCGCAACGTCGGCCCCCCACTGCATGAGGACGCGGCCGATACCTTGTCTCTGGCGGTTGGGGTCCACAGCTATCGTCGAGAGGTCTTTACAGACACATCAGCCGCTGGCACTCAACGGAATAGCCGTGGTGATGGTGCGAAGACTTACAGATATACCTGCGCTGACCAAAGAGCTTGACACGCATGTCCCACATGGGCATCAGTATCGCGTCGCATCGCTTCTTGTCGTCGCCCGTGAGCCACGGAATCCCCTCCGGTTTTTGGAATGCGTGCTCCTCGCCAGGTCGCCAGAAAATGTCCCACACCGCCATGCCGACAATTTCGCCTGTCTCAGCGTCGACGCACTTGACTGGGTGGCCGATCTGGTCTTGCTTCCACCATTCCTCCGTCCCTTCTGTGTGAAGTTTCCGGTCGACGCCGTTGGGGTAGAGGAATCTCATTATGGGCTCATCTTTGAAAGCCGCGAACTGAATGTCGTAGATCCGTTCGATGTCTTCGACGAGAGCTGGTAGTACCAGGAAGGGCATTTTGAAGAATGTTTGAGTGGAGGCGGAAAGGGGTTGTAGTAGAAAAAAGGAACTTACGGAGTGTGGTTTTTCGGCAAATGACCCGATGGCTCCCTGAAAAGCAGTTGAAGAGAACTCGCTTGACGTGTGGATTGATTTATTTCCGAGCTACACATATCGGATTACCCGAGGCCTGCATTCGCCCACCTTACAACAATGAATCTCGGAATTGGCATCCGTGAGCACGATCGCTTTGCTACCTAAAACATTGGTTCCCAGGCACTTGGTGCCACCTTCAATTTACGCCGTACCGATCTGTTGGCAGAATTCGCAGGCTTCGCCATAGGCTATCCAAGCTATCGTAAGCTATCGGAGAATGTCACGCAACTGCGAACACCAATGAAATCGATATCTGCCACGGTGGTAGCCCTATATTTGTGGAGAAAGCATGGCAATCGCTTGGCAGACCCTTGGCATGACCCAGTGCCCATATCAGTGGTTCGGTCCAACTTAACCTTCAACGGACACTACTGCGAGGTAACAACCCCTGAAATGGAGGCATACGAGACGAAGTAACTGTTTCTGTGCATGTCTCTCTGCCTTCTAGTACTGATCTTCCTTGACAAGCCCTCATCACGTCATTGATCTCCTGATCTGGATGCCCCGCGCCGAGGCTCGGGTCGTGCTATTGTCTGACTTTTCCCCAAGGCATCCGTGAGGTACATCTCATCCCAAAATCAACTTCCAACTTGTCGTTCCAATGATGAGACCCGATGGAGACTCAACCGTCATTCTGGCAAAGCCCAGCTCCGCTCTTGCTCTGCTCAGCAACGACACCAAGATCGCAAGTCAGAGACCTATTTGGTGCCCCGCAACCATCCTGAAGGCCCAATAAATTAATGACCCGCTGCGAGGACTTTGATGGATAGAATCATACCTGTTCTGGGTGCCATTGATCCCTCACGCGCTTCGGTCTTAACATTCCCAGACCGCTTGGGAACTTTGGAAGTGTCCGTGCTAGTTTTCGGGGTGGTGATTCTTGTAGTACTAGTCTCTGTAGTGCCCGCAAAGCGAATAGGGCCACCTTGAAAGGTAGTCACAGCAGGGTTGACTTGTCGTCCATGCGGAACACCACGTGGCTCCCCACCAGAAACCCTCGGAGTAGCTCGAAGGCGGTGTGCTAGGTTGTTTCGTGCGAGATTCTGGCGCCTGTCCGATGACGGCGACGGAGGCGATGGCGGTGGGCTGAGGTATTGAGATCCCTCGTTGGCACGTCTCGGACGCCAGGCCAATTTCTTGTCTTGGACGTCTTCATCGCTGTCTGACGAAAGTTCGATTATTTCCGGACGTTTTTTGCGTTCGTTTGCGGGGCTAGGAGAGTCCCGAATGTTCATGAAGAGATCCCATGAGAACAACAGTGTGTCGGGACCAAAAGAGGGGTTTTCTGGCATCTTGGGGAAACTGTTTTCACGCTTGTTGAGCATGAAAGGAGGATGTACTAGGCTTGATTAGAGGGGGCGAAGAGTGCACGTTCAGGCTGGCCCTTATATTGAACATGATCACTGTAGCTGAGGATGTCATTTCTCCTGTTTCTGTTTGAACTGGATGGGCTGTGTGCTGCAACTCGTGGATGCCTGCGTCGCTGTCTCATACCGCGACGTCATCAACGTTTAACTTCATTCATATGTCTCAAAAGCTCCAGGACTGGCATCTCAAACGATAACAAGCTGAGAAGATCTAGACAGAAACCAAACACGGCGGGTTCAAAGACGTTGCTCTATATGGCTGACACACATTCTAGGGCCGGAACTTTGTCCAATTTCAGCTCATATCGACATCCCACTCATGTCGAATGATCTGCCCAGCATGCTGCCCTCTGTATTCATGACAAAGTTGATGATGGGTTTGCCGTAGTCTCGGGTGTAGGCCGACGCCAGCGCGGTCCGGAAGCTAGGTGACATGGAATCGTAACTGGTTAGAAGCTGCCGACCACGAATGATCGCATGGCTTGTTGCATTAGCGTCCAACCGCCGATGAATGCAGCCAATTAATTACAGATGGACTGTGGTACGATACCCTGTACTGTGGGCCGAAGAAAAGTCCCAACAGATTTGCTACTGGCTGTGACAAGGTGTGCCTGGACGTTTGAGAGTTCTCTGTAGCCAGTTCTTATTCTTTGCTTTGCCGTCAGTCTTTGACAATTCCATATGATCCTCTCCTTAATAGACGCTTCCCCGGTATTCAAGTCGTTTTGGGTAATTTTGGTTGCAAATAACCGGTCGATTGGAGGGGCTTACGTTCATCTAAAGAAGGTTCAGAGACACAGACGGGAGCCTGCATATACGGAACAATTTGCACCCACCTCCCTCGCCTGCCAGAATGATGCCTAGAACATACTAAAATTCTCTTTATGGAAGAGTTCCATCGCCACTCATCCCTGGTTCATCTTGTTGCTTCCCTCTATGTTGCCCTTCTGAAGGGAGAATGCCTCATTCAACTGCCCAATCATTACCGAAACTGGCCTGCAGTTAAGATATATCTTGTCAAACTGCAACAGAACCTCTGGGTAGGGTTCCAGACATTCTCTTGCCTTCCAGAAGAAGTGCTCGGCCCGGGCGGGCTCAGCAATATGCTCGAACATCTTCGCCATCAGCTCTCCGTGGCGCTTCCGGTTTTCTTCGTCGACTTTCTGCTGCAACCATAAGATTAGTCCAATTCTTGATTCTCAGGCATGCATTCCTGTTCGTAGGTGGCGTCGCATGAAGGAAATGTGTTACGTTCAAGTCAAAAGTGAGGTTGACTGTTGGTTCGATGACGCCTCCACCGAAGTCAACGTCTGAAAACAAGTCTCGGAACTCCTTGCTGCGCTTCATGGAGTCTTCCATTGACTTTTCTCGAGTATCACTCAGTGGAGCCATCCCCGGGGGCATGTCGCCCGACTTCGCAGAGTTGATGCCACGTTCGTTTTTCATTCTTGTTGTATTGGAAGGTGATCAGTCGCACTCAACTGAGTCTTTCCGGTTCGCAAGGCGGTGCTTTTATACTGGAAAAGACATTTCAAAGATGGAGGAGGATATGCAGAAGCTTTATCAATCCAGGGGCGTGTATTGTGCTGACGGGTTGGGGGTGTGCGATGATGGGGTGAGACCTACATAACTGCCATCTTCTGCGCCACAACCTCGCATCGGTAAACGGAGCCATTCGTAGCACCCATATACGAGTTCCAACGAGGGAAAAAGAAAGGTCCAACACAAAATATACTAGTACCAACACCGAACTATCACTCCGAATGACGATTCAGCCTGCCAAGGACAACCTTCAGGGGCAGGGCAGACAAGTATAGAAGGCAGATGATCACCCATGACATTAGGCAGCCGCTGTTGGCATTACCGTATTAAACTGTCCCTAGCTGGGCGAGTGCATACCTAATAGCAACTTGTATTCATCACGCAAACTGATGAGAACCCCTCGTCATCTTGCCCACGGGCTGCAAGCTTGACTCGCCATACCCCTCCTGCCCGCCCAGCTCGCGCAAACTTAAGTCGGAGATTGATTCTTCTTATTCATGTTTCTGATATTTGCCTCTATTTCCCTCTCCCCGACAAACTCAAATGCTTCCCACTCCATGTCCTCCCCGTCTCCGCCCACAAGCTCCTCAAACGCCCTGATGACTTCCTCCCCCGGCCTCCAGTCCTCGCCGACCTGCCATGTCACCTTCCCTTTCCCATCTCCATCGGGCGCATCGTATCTCACACCCCATCGGAACGTGACTGTCTGGTCCTCATCCTCCGAAGGAGGCACCTCATCGCTCCCTTCATACTCTTCGGCCCGATCCTTGGAAGGCCGCCACTGAAGCCACGTAAACATCTCGGCGTCTTGGAGGGAGGGCGTGTCTTGTCGCCGCAGAGACGAGACAAACGCCAGGAGCAGAGGATCTATGCGCTCCGCGATAGGAAGTATGCGGAACATGTCTGGCCGGCGTTCGAGGCACATCTCGTCGTCGCCCTCGAACTCGTCCTCTTCGCGAGACATCAGGGCGTGCGTCTCCTCGACGTCTTCCGAGCCGGGCGGGTAGTGCTCTTCTCTCGTGACGGCGTAGCCCGTGGGGTAGGGATCTTCGCCCCTAGGGCCGGAGAAGTACCACCTTCCGTCGGGCGCGCAAGGGTGGAACTCCACTCTAAGGTGCCGCATGTGCGGCCAAGACGAGGAACGGAAAAGGTCGGGGGTGATGAGGGCGCGGATGTTCAGTTCCTCCAGGCAACTGCCCAAGTCCCGCAGGCCGAGAGACACGGGGTCCATGCCTTCAAACTCTGAGGGCGACGATGGCGAGGCACCGACCAGGTCGGGCATGTGCACTGCTTGATCTGCGTCGCCGCCGTAGTGGTTGAGCCTCCAGAACCAGAGACGGGCTTTGATGAGGGAAGATGGCAGCGAGGGCATGAGTTGGCGCACCCCGCGGCCGAACTCGACACGGGCATCCCGCCAAGGACCCTCCCAGGACGGGAGAATATGCGCAGCGCCTGAGAAGAGAAGGCGAGGGGGAGGCGCTCCCACAGCCAGGGGCAGTCGAGCTCGCGAAGATGGGGGAGGCGGGCGGCAAGCCCGAGGGGAACGCGCGGGGAGACGGGGCGCATGTGGACGAAGTGCATGTCCGGCTCGTTGGAGCTGCTGGGGGCGGGCAAGACGCGAAGGCGGGTAACATAGTTGAGGAGAGGCAGGGTGTCTGTATCCTGGACAGTGAGGCGGCGGGTGTGGAATGTGCGGTGCCAGCAGTCGGGGTAAATGTCGTAGGACTGGTTGACGATGCGGATGGCGGCGTGCAGGCCGCCGTCTTCAGGTTTCCGGATGAGGTCCGTCTCGTCGGGGGATTGCTTGTCTGCCATGCTCTCTAGAGTGTGCAGGGCGTTGAAGAAGGCGTGCACTTGGGCTGAAAAGTGGGCGTTGACGGCCTCGAAGTCGTCGGACGGCTCCATACATGCGACAGGCACTCCAGCCCGGTTGAGAAGAAGAGGCATTTCCGCCTCGAGATCGCAATCGCGCAGGCCGACGTAGACACCGTTGCGGCGGCCGATGGCAAGGAGACGATCGAGCATTGCATCCTGGGAGGGCGGCGTGGCTTGGATGCGTGGGGACGCCATCGTGAAAACCGCGCTGCAATGACTTACAGGTGTTGTGTGTGGTGTGATAGAGTCATGGAAGTTGGGCAGTTTAGAAGAAGAACTAATTACCTTGACAATTACAAGTAGGATTGCTGCCTGAGGTATCGGCATATAACATGATAATCAGAAAGTGATTGGCTTACGATTGTATGAATGTAATGCTGTTGGTGCAATGTAAACGGCCAGGAAGAAACATTGAACTCACCCTCCTGAGATAAACCGGGGTCTAGGTTGTGATCCACGCAATCCGTCCGGGTGCGTGTCCAGAAAGAAGAGTTTGTCTGTCATAAGAGACAGACCCAACACTTCGAGAACCATTTTAGGGGAATATTAGTGGGCAAGAGAGCGTCAGATGTTCTCTCTTTACTCATCTTGTCCCAACTCCACAGGTTGAGTTGCCACTAGCAGACTGTGCGATCCATTGGAGTCTCTAACCACATCGAGTCTTTTCTAAGCATCTGTGCTTCCCAATGCGTCAATGGACAATTAGCTATCTTTGTACCCTTCTCTGCAATTTTGAGCTGAAAGCTTCGAGCAAAATATCTGTTTGCTGTCTCTCATTTTTCCTACCGGGAATTACGAGCGCTTGCTCAATAACATACCTACTTCCCTTTAGGTAATCGCAACTTAGGAGCAAATTGTTGCTGGTTTGGTCGTCGCGGATTAGAGAGGTGCTTACAATGGAACTTGAGATACAGATATTTTCGCGCGGGTTGACTGCCTTCTCACGGAATCATGCTGAAAAAATAATTATGTTGACCTGTTGAACATGGTTGAGGTTGCTCCTAGAGCTGTGTTCATCATATGTATTCTTTTGATTTTCCTCTGTAGCTAGTTCTTCAGTTTAGTTCAATTAGAACGATGTCGGGTTCAAAGGCTCATAATTGCACTCTTTGAATGCCTACAGCAAGCACATCAGTCTTGATCATCGCGATCGCTGGTGGCTCAAGCGAGCCTCACATATTCCAGGTACGTACTGAGCTTGCTGCCTGGGCGCTAAGAGCCACATACCAGGGGTCCCCAGTTGGCTTGCATCTTCGTTTTAGTCTCCTGGTTCTCGCGACTTTTCACGCGTCCGCCTTCTGGAATCGAGAAACAGGGCCCATTCACCTCAGCAGTCGTGCAAGTCTCGTTTAATTGCTGCCTAAGCGCTCGTAGGCTATCATCCGCGGTAGGTATGGTGATCATCACTAGTTCAGCAACATGAGTCAAGAGAACGCCAACGATTTGTACTTAAGGGGCGTGCTGCCCGCTGACCGTCTGATCTTAACTGTCAAATTCATGCAATCGCTGTATGCTGTGCGACTTAATCTTCTAATTATGTCAACGAAGTTTCTCCTATCTTTTTCTTTTTGCACCCTTTCATCATGTCCAACGACTCAGGTGCTTCCTGTGCCTCATGTGGCGGGGCGAAACCAGCTGCACCCCCTGTCTTTCCCAACGACCCTCTGCACCAAGCGGCTTTTGGCGGTGACATCGAAAGCCTGCAAAGACTCATATCTGCAGGGGCTGATGTATCTGCCGTTGTGACCGCGAGAGGCTGGACAGCACTTCATCTCGCGGTCCAATCGGGGGTGAAGCGACTGTAACGGCCCTGCTGCAAGCCGGCGCCAATCCATCTGCGGCAACGGGTGATGGAGTAACACCTTTGCATAACGCTGCTGCTGGCGGAAGAGTAGCAGCAACCAAGTTGCTTCTGGACGCCGGAGCCGACGTTGGTGCACGCAACATTGATGACGAGACACCCCTACATGTGGTGGCTTTCTTTGGAGATACGCAAATAGCCAAGCTCCTCGTGGACTCGGGCGCAGACGTATCAGCGAAAGACTGCTATGGGAACACACCCCTTCATATCGCTGCTTCGCATGAGCTTCTGGACATGATTCAGGTCCTTCTGGATGCTGGCGCTGACATGAACGCGGTCAACAACAACGGAAACCCTGTATTGCACCATGCTCTATGCGATTCCCCAGTTGCGACAAAATTCCTCATTCAGGCGGGAGCGAACACGTCTCTTCGTGGCCAGTTCGGCACAACACTTTTGCATCTCCCAAAAAGTTCCGAAGGGCTGTTCGACCTTCTTCTCGGCTGCGGTGGTGACCTAGAGGCGGTAAACGACGATGGAGCAACTCCACTACATGAGACCGCGGCATACGGCACTGCACAACACTTGCAAAGGCTCATTACTTCTGGTGCCAATGTGAACGCCACGACCAGAAAGGGAGAAACAGCGCTACATTTAACTGCGGGGGACCCAGATGCCCCATATCTCGGCGAGGATGGAGAATCAGAGGCGAAGGCAAGATTGCTGGTGGCTGCTGGGGTTGACGTGAACGCGAGGACAACCTCGGGGGAGACAGCATTAGATCGTGCATTGACTTGCAATCGCGATACAGTTGCAGGCTTCGTCCGGGAGGCGATGTCTCATGAGCGTGAAGGGAAGTGAGTCAGCAGACTTGGTTTACGGGATACAAGGTTGGAATAAATAAATCAAATGTGATCATAGGCTTTGGAGGTATATACATATAATGTTCCCCTTTCCCATGAATTATTCTCTGAAACTCCAACTCCCGATTGGAATCCTAATGGTCGTCAAATACATGTGGATGACTTCATGGTGTGGGCGTGTAGGTGGGGTCAGCTGGCAGGCTGGAAGGGGCAATCTCTGGGCCGTCTTCAATGAGATCATCACCGGCATCCGTTGTTGAGGGAGTCGGTGCGTCTGTGGTGGTAGGATCGCTGGCGGGCTCTATTGGGGTCGAAGGAGTTGAAGGGGTCGCCTCAGGGGGAGACGACGGAGCAGGGTCCTCAGGTTGGGAGGCGGGCGTCGTCGGCGTCGCGGTATTCGGGTTGCAATTGTCGGCCTCGGCCACAAGGTTGGTGTAGAAGTTTGCGTTGAAAGCAGCGTCCAGGGAGGCTTGGATGTTGTTGTCGTTGAAAGGGTTCCGGGCATGTTCGTACTGAATGCCGTTGAGCTGCTCAACGGCGGGCTGAGACAACTTCTTCCAGCTGATCATTGGGGGGTTGAGGGCGTACTGGGCGCCGTCAGTGGAGGGGAACACGTTCATCTGGCCGTCATATCCGACGATGGCGTGGGTGTTGCCAGGACCGGAACCGCTGTCTCCAGAGCTGTAGAGCGTCTGACCACTGACTGACGTGTCGAAGGTTTCCTTGCCGGTAGAGTAGCTGACTCCCACGACGCGGTAGTCGTCCACAACCGGGTCACACTTGTCCGAGTGGACCCAGACGACGGTGTTCAAGTAGTAATGCCTGTGCTTTTCGGCGTTCTGGATCTTTGGCAGATACCACGAATAAAAGATACCGGTCCGACCGTTGGAAGTTCCAACTCTGGCGTAAATCTGACCCTTATTGGCATCACGACAGTCGCCGCCGCTCTTTCCCGTGGGCTTCAGTCCCTCGCTAGATTGGCGGAGAAGTTAGTCACAACACATCTTTCGTAGTTTGTTGACAGAATAGTTCTGGCAAACATACCCATGGTAGCCGTCCTTGTCGACAGCGGCGTACGGGAAGCATCCACTTCCATCGTTCAGTCCTGGCTTGAAACGTATCTCGAGCTCGCCCTCAAGGCCGTCTGCAGCTTGTTGTTGAAAGGCAGCGACCTGATCGTGTGCTTTCCATTTGCCTCCAACGGCAATATCTTCACCACGGGCATAAAGAACGCTCCCGGATGCCAGGGACGTCAGTCCCAGCAAAATGAGTGACGAGAATGAGTGACGCAACATTGTGGCCGAAACAATAAAGAATGACTAGAAGGAAGGCAATGAACGACAAAACCGAGAGTTTGGGATGCAATGAGTGAAAGTGCGAAATTTGGGGCCGCAGCGAAAGATCATATATACATATCATGCGCAGAAGTCGGGCATGCCGGCCCCTGTAATCGTATCACTTAGACACTTTAAAGTTATAAACAGCTAAATTTCGTCATATTGTCTGCAGGGCTTTATCCTGCTCATCCCGCCTTTTCCGCAAGGCTGATCCATCATTAGTGCTCTCGACCTTCGTTGACACTATCTTAAGAAACCTGGTGTTTGATCGACAACAGGTTAGATTGAGTTGAACACTCTGAGCTCGCTCGGTTCATCCGAATCACAAAGCTAAACAGATTAGATTCTTTATCCCACTATGCAGACCCACACTGTACCTAAAAGTTTTGGTGCAGATTGGGCTGCGAGTCAGTTGCATAAAGTGGCTTGGTCCCTGATCACACGGGTGACCCGTGGGTCGGCCAAGGTGCACAACTAATTGCATGAACTTACATGAGTCGGCGACGCCGTATGCTAAGCGAACTCTCGCTATCGCAAAAGACAACGTAAAATAAAGTCAAGTTGGTCATTGCTGTCGCCGGCATCACGCACAGTAATTTACAATACACCCCCTGAATGATTGTTAGCGTGTGACTTTGCCCTAGCACTGTTCATGGGTTGAGCCTGGGGTTCTCACTAACAATTTCTTGAGCTTCTGGTCCAAAACGGCAAATCGTGGGGTGGTGGGGAAGTAGAGGCAGTACAATCATTCAGGGACCGTATCGTACAACCAATTTACTCTCTTTTAGTTTTTTGCAATTGGACTGGGCTGGCTTGCCGTGTTTGTTTGAACACTTCCATTCCTTTGAGTTTTTCAACACATTCAATCGCTTTTTAAAGATGATTTCCCACCGTTTTTCTGCCGTTCTGTTTCTTTTGGGTTCTTTGGTCAGCCTTGTAAGTCGTCGAGACCTCGAAATCTCAAACGTTGAGGTGCTCCTTTTGGTGTGAATGATTCTCTGACATCTGTGGATAGCTATCTGCGCAGCCTGTTCGCCCTTTTGCTGTAAGTATACCAAACATCCATTGCATTCTGATTTCAACCCAGGCGACTAACATTATTGTAGGGAAACTCCGCGTACTCAGTTGAAGCTGAGGAGAACGAAGAAGAACAGCGATGGGGGTTCAGTGTGTACGCAGATGGCTACACGGTCACTGATGAAAACGGCAAGGTGGAGCCTGTTGACACCCTCATGGTCAACAAGAAGACCAAGCGCTTGACTGTCATGAAGGCAATGAACGGAGAGGATAAGACGGAGCCTCGCCTTAAAATGCGACAGGTTCTCAAGACATGCTGGGAGATGACTGGCCTCAAACCTTCCGAGCTGAAGACGGTGATGGGCTGGCAGATCTCGAACACCAATATGCAACAAGCTCTTGCTTCGTGCCGTACGACTTTGAAGCTCAAGGCAACGGATTCCTTCACGGTCACTAGCACTGAAACTGACCCTGACCGCAAGACGTGCTGGGAGACTGTCGGCAAGACTGTCTTCTCGTCGGCTATCAAAGGTGCCATTAAGGATTTCGATATCAACAAGGAGCTTCTTGAGCTTGAGGTGAATAACGGGAACGGCTGGGATCACCTTTATTACCGGTTCTCGGCACCAGAGGACTCGACTTAGGGACAATGAGATTATTTGTTTGGTTTCCGCGTAGATGAGCGATTGTCAAACACGGACCTTTTGCAGCCATTAGTTCCATGGCATTAACCATGCCCAGATTGGAAGTCCATGATGCCCAGCAACTCATTATCGTTCTTAGCTTGCTCCATCTGCGGCTTGAGATGCGAGGCCTCCAGTAACCTTGTTCGCAGACCATGCTGTCTTAGAAAACTCCGCCAGGGACGCGAGGTGGCTGTCCATAAATTCGTGCGTCGTCGCATGCAGTCATCAAAGGCGACCAGCAATGTTTTTCCAGCGCAATGAAACTGCGGCGTGACATCCAATGAAAATGTTCAGCCCACGTAAGCGACCTCTGTTGCGTATATCAATCGTCGAATATTGAAATGCATTTGTGAGGCACGGATTCAGCCCTCGTGCTGTCGCTGAAGTCACGCGACCTTCTCTGTATGGGCTGCTGTGATACGGATGCCGACATCGCGTTGAATGTGATAAGTGGATCCCACAGTAGGGAACCAGGATGTATTGGAGTCGCGAGTCGCATTTCTAATGCAGGTAGAAGGCACAGAGGTTTGCTAGAAGAAAATATGGAAGTCTAACCCAACGAGCTGAAAATCATCGCGTAGGGTAGGGGTGGTAGAGCTGGGGGCGGTTCTACGTTGACCATAAATTCGAAGCTGCCCGATTTGTTACACCTCCCAAGTATTTGAAAGATCACTCTACATCCTCAAATCAGTTCAAACACACAGATTCTGCACAGCTAAAACACTCTGCAGAGTTGACGACATCTCGTGTCCTCTCATCATGTCTTCTCTTGTTGCTCCTTCTCACAACGCCTTGATCGTTCGCCCGCACATCACAATCACTCCTGAAGAGCGTGAGGAAGTTTTGCGCTCTGTCGAATATAATGTATTTGCCTTCTCCGAAGCCCTCCTCACTTGCGACGATCTCTCTGACTCGGGCACCTCGGCCATGACTTATGTTCAGTGGGCAGCGATGCTCAGGGGTGATGAGAGTTATGGCCGCAACTCAGGTTACTATTGCCTGCTTGAGGCCTTCCGCGATGTCTTCGAGCGCGGCGAAGATCGTCGATGTGTATTCAAGGATGCCATTGCTGGTACAGCTGACAGCACGTTCTACCGCGAAGTCTTCCTGAGAGAGGTCTGCGGAGGGTCCGTGAACGGTGGCCCTCTCCAACTCATCCGTCCGAATTTCTTCATTTTGCCCCAGGGACCTTACTCTTCTCTACACTGAGCGACATGCTGCGTAATATCGACACCGTTCCCGACAATGTCAGTAACCCGCCAGCTCTAATCAGCAATGGGTTCTTCGACACCACGGGTGCCAACGCTGCTGCGGCTGGCTTCCAGTTGCACACATTCACACAGCTCGGACTCACCGACCCTTTCCCGGCCGAGCAGTTGGGCGTTGCGAATCCGTTCAAAGGCAATCTCGACGTTGAGAAGGTGTCGGCATTCCTTGGTGCTGATGGGAATGCTGGCCGCGTGGCCATGCTCTTACTCACAATCACCAACAACTGGGCCGGAGCCCAGCCAATTTCCATGGGCAACATCAAAGCTGCAGCTGACTTGGCAAAGAATCACAAGATTCCCATGTTCTTCGACGCCTGTCGATTTGCAGAGAATGCCAAGTTCATCCAGGACTTTGAGGCTGGACATCAGGACAGAAGCATCCCGGAGATTATCCAGGAGATGTTTGCGTACGCAGACGACTTCACCATTTCGCTCAAGAAGGATGGCCTCGCGAATATGGGTGGCGCACTATGCTTCCGAGACCAGGGCATCTTTCCGACAAAATTTGGTGCAGACATCGGGATTCGCCTGAAGGAGAGACAGATCATGTGCTACGGCAATGACTCCTACGGGGGCATGAGCGGTTGCGATGTCATGGCTGCAGCTGTCGGACTCTACGAAGTCACCAAGGAGACGTACCTAGCTGACCGAATTGGCCAAGTTAGGAGATTCGCCGAGGGCTTGGTCGCCGAAGGTATACCCGTCTTGCTGCCACCGGGCGGCCATGCCATGTATCTCGACATGAATGGCTTCTTTGCTGACTGTTGGAGGTCTTACGGCGAGTTCGCCTCCGTCGGTTTCACCTTGGAGCTGCTCAAAGACTATGGTCTTAGACTATGGCATCCGGGCATGTGAGGCCGGTCCTCTCGGCTGGGAATGGGACAAGAAAGGAACCATTGCGCAAGACAGAGACAACATTCCTAACCTGGACCGATTCGCTGTCCCGCGGTACGTGATGTCGGATAGACACATCGAATACACCGTCGCCGCCATATCGCAGCTTTATCAGAGACGCCATAGCATCCCTGGAGTGAGGATCACCCGAGGCAAAGAGTTAAGGATGAAGGTGTTCCAGAGCGGGTTGGAACCCGTCCCCATTCTCTCTGGTTTGAGATCCGCGACCGACCTCAGAACTTTCAAGGGCGAAGCCTGGCAGGACATCGAAAAGCTTTGTGGTGCTCTAGACTTGGATGATCAAGCCTTGGAAATGTTCCAGCATGCTCTCGATGTATCCATGCAGGGCTGGGGTCATCTGACAGCATCTGAGCAACCTACTGGGTGGAAGTCGGATGCAAGCCTCAATCTTTGTCCGTTCGAATACTCTGTGGCCATCGAGAAGGCGATCGGGAAGACGCAGCTACGCTTTCTCATAGAGAACCAAGCAGAGGAGGCAACCCTTGAGGCTCACCAACGAAGCGCGTTCCACTTGACCGATGAGATCCAGCGTATGTACCCGGATGCAGTCTCTCTGGATCGGTTCAGCCGCGTCAAAGATCTCTTCTTCCCCCCGGTGCCAGAAGCACAAGGAACATTTGCAGGGTGGCACAGCTTTGTTGCCGAAGATGGCTCTCGTCCGGCATGGAAGATCTACCTGAACGCCAATGCTCAGGGAGAATCCCGGGCCTCGGCAGTTGTCCACGAAACCCTCAACAGACTCCGGATGCCACAAGCGTGGACTCTTCTGCAAAGATCTCACTGCCGGGCAACAAGCCTGTGTATCTTTCACTGGATCTATGCCCTGGCTCCAGGGCCGGGGTCAAGATCTACGTCCAGCACTGTGGCGCGACTGCCATGGACTTATCGCGGGCGGCTTCCATCGGTGCACCTGACATTGCTGATGCATCTGATTCCGAAATATTCCATTTCTGTACCGCTCTGAGTGGCGGTTTCGAGGGGCCATACGAGGGCAAGGGCCCGATGACTTGCTTCAGCTTCACTGCGGATGGTGAGGGTGTGAAGTCAGAGGTCGCAGTGTATTTCCCTGTTCATGACTACGCCTCTGATGATGCTGAGATCCGCAGGCGGATAGAAACCTACTTGGGGAGTGCTGTTGAAAAGGCTCTGAAGACATATCAGAGAGCAGTTGATGCCGTCGCTCGTCGGCCATTGCAGGATGGTCGGGGGATTCATGCATGGGTCGGCTTGAAAATGACGAGAAGCCAGGGGTCTTTAGTGACCTTCTACTTGGCCTCGGAGATGTTCGGCGTGTTGCCAAAGAGGTCTTGAACGGGCTTTGATTGCGGCGTCATAGGGATCATAGGTGATTCTAGTAGCCATGAAATGCTACTGAGCAACATCCGAGACCTAGCGAGCTTGAAAGAGGCGATATTCAATGATGGTTCAATAAATATTGTCGCCTGTCTTTGGAGGAGCACTTTGTTCATTTCAGCGATGGCGATGTATGTGTTCCACCTGTCCCACCAAGATACAGTTGCACTGTGCTGGGATGCAAGGCGCTTGTGATTTGAGCATATCGAACATCCTCACATGAGCCTTGCATCTGAAGATGGTCAGGAGGTGTACAGGAAGTTTCCAGAGATGTGTAGCTTTCGGTGTTTGGATCCCATGCGCAATTCCGGACCGGACTGGTGGTGGATGCAAGGGACGAAGCATGACTGGAAGAGACATTTTAGATGAGGCTTTGCGGAACCAAGTGTATTTAAGATGCAGGAAGATGATTTGGCGAGCCAAGCGCATGTCACATCATTGAATTGAAGAGAAACAGCATTCCGCATGACCGCACCTAGCAACACCTCTTGATGCTGGCAGCCGAGTCCCAACTAAGGCAACTGGTTCCCGCTTCTTTACAACGACTCTTCGCATGTTCCGCAGAGCTAGCCTTCCTATCCTGGAGTTGTCCCCGCCCTCAGCATCCACCGGGATCCACGATATGGATCACATCGGCCCTATGGCGCAACGGTAGCGCGTTCGACTCCAGATTCTGACCCGCGTCCGTTTCCGAGCTGAAATCGAAAGGTTATCTGTTCAAATCAGGTTGGGGTCATTCCTTTTTGCCCTTGGAGCCTTCATGTCTCTTTATTTCGCTGCTGTGATGCATGGTTGTGGTGTTGAGGTACGTTGGCAATGCCGGGCTACGTACCTGCGTCCCACGTAATTGAAGAGCTGCGAAATGGTCAAGTGAGAAGAACTCAATTGTAACATGCTTGTTCGGCAGTTATTTTCAACTTCATGTGCGATATGTTAAGTTCCGGTGTGTGTGGGTTGGTCGGATGGAGCCGTAAGATGAGCTAGGGTTCGCGTGTCAGACCGCGCTCACCGAACATGCACACCGAGCCAGCCCGCGGACCCAATTCCCGCTTGGAGAGTTGTCAAGAAAGGCAATTCATAGAGTTGTTAGGAAGGAATCGGAAACAACAAAAGCCTGTTTCGGAGCCTTGGAGCATCATCCCATGAGGTCCCTGGTTCAGATTTTGTGCATATTGACAGAGTCATGGAGGCACCCGGAAGCCTGAGATGCCCGAGGACAATAAGCAAGGGATGCCAAGGGCATTGACGGAGTAGCCCCGAAAGCCTGGGAGCATTTGGTCCGAGCTTTCGGGTATCACCCGATGCCTCCGCATTCACAGGCTTTGGAGACGCTTCCGGACAACTCCGGCATCGCGACATTGTGAGACTTGCACCACATTCAGTAGCCGTACGAGGTAATTCAAAGGCAAGCTTTTTAACTCATAGCACCTCATACACGTGCTTCATTTGCCCATATTGACAACTTTACCTACGGATATCCCGATCCTGCAATGTCTGCTCGAGCCCTTGAAGCACTCCGCAAGTTCACAGCATGTGACGTAAGTATCAACGCCGCCTGGCTCAACCCGACCAGCGGCCACATCTGGCACTCCCGCTTGCGATATGATCTGTGTCTGACAATGATAAAGATTGGAGATGCCCTGGTGAAGCTCAAGTATCCTCAGGGTGGCTTCCTCGATGGAATCCGGATGTTTTCCCCCGGCTCCGGCACACGCATTTTCGGCCCCGCGGTAACGGTGCAGATGGTCGAGACTAGCGACACTTCGGCGCCGAAGCTGGACAAGCACTTTGTGGACCATAATGAAGAAGGTGGCGTCATGTACATCCAGCAACCCAAGGGACTCTCGTCGGCTTGCTGGGGCGGTTTGATGTCAACTCGGGCCAAGTACCTGGGTGCACAGGGCGTTGTCATTGACGGGCGAATGAGGGATGTCGAGGAGCACAATGAGATGGGATTCCCGGTAAGTTTTAGCGAGCCCGAAGAGCTTGTTCTCGTCCGGCTTAATCCCACGATTTCGTAGTCTAAACTATACTAACGTGGTAACGACATCGGCAGGTGTTTGCCCGAGGCACATCAATTCTGGGCTCGAACACATTCACGCGGGCGTCGAGAGTCAACGTGCCTCTTCAATTCAAGGGTGACCTCTGGATCAACCCTGGCGATATTCTGATTGGGGATGCTGATGGTGTTGTGGTGACGCCACCTTCATTGGTCGAAAAGGTTGTCGCTCTGTGCCAGGAGCGAGCCGAGGTCGACGAGAAGATGTTTGTTGAGTTGCGGAAGGGTGCGTCGATGGGTGACCTGATCAAGAACGTGCGTAAGGACAAATAATTAGCCGGCCATATGCGCACATATGCGGAAGGGATTGTAGCAGGTATGAATTAGGATACGCGATGTTTCATGAGTGAAACCTAAGATGGCTGAAGAGAATTCTTTTACTCTCGGTAAAATTGCTGTGTTAGTGTCTCAAGTTATATAAGAGCCCGGCAAAGCTGTCGGGCTTGGCGGATAATAGTTGTAAGGGGGGCTTTCCAGGGGTTACCACATGTCGCATCTACCGGGTATGATTTCTGTAGATAGGTCAATGTGGGGGTAATGCGAGGTGCAATACACTACAGCAAGGAAGTAATCACAATTAATGTCAGTTCTAACTCTACGCTACGCTCTATCATCCGAACAATTCACTCGGGTTCCGCATCATCAACAAGTCCCATTCCTCGTCCGACAGCCATGACTTGAGACTCCTCAACCAAGCTTCATCGTCGACTTCCAGGTAGGGCGTTTCTTTCATCGCCGCCTCGTGTGTTCTCACCTTCATCCGCGGCGTGTGGGGCCAGTCGCTGCCCCAGAGAACACGATGCTTGTTAGCGTCCACTAATGCGCGGACCAAGAACTTGACGTCGCAGTAGTCCGGCTTCTCCTCGCTGATTCGGTACGGCGCGCTCAGCTTCACCCAGAGGTGGCCGTCTCTGACCAGCCTCATGATGGCGTCGAAGCCGGGCTGTGTCGTTGGCCGATCGCGATACTCCTTTGAGAGCAGACTTGGAGCCTTTAAGAGGGCGAAGTGATCTGTTACGAGCTTGACTCCATGTTTTGCAAGATTCTCCCTGACAAATGGTTCCAACTCCTCCCAAAAGTCGGTCCGAGTTGTAGTCATCGTCAGGCTCCAGGGCAACGCAAGCGCCGTGATTCTCCAGAGATGAGCTCCAAGAGCTACCTTTTGTAGTTCAACATCTTCCATGGCCTTATAACGGTAAAGATTGACACGAAGCCCCCGAACGCCGGCTTCGTGCATTGCTCTCAATTCATCGTCGTTCGTCGTCTCTGGGTCTATGACACCGATTGCACGCGTCTTTTGTGTTCCCAGCCGAGGCACAAACGCCTTCAGAGAGGTGCAATCATCACCATAGGATAGGCCATGAGCAAGGACAGATCTGGTGATCCCCAAGCTTTTCTTGAAGTTGTCAAAGGCAGCGATGGTCGCGGGAGGCGGTGTCAAGTGCCTGTTTGGGCTATAGGGGAAAGACTCGGCTATGAAGACGGGTACTTGTTAGTCTAAAGTTCTCGTACATTGCTCATCATGATCTCCAAGTGAAGTAGACTTACGTTCAAAAATATGGTGGTGAGTGTCCCATCCGCCGTGAGGAAATAGATCTCTCTCAGTTCCTTCGGTCACTGCAGCTGAAGGGGCCATTGTGGATGTTGTCTGCAGCTCTTTGGCGCTCTCTTCCAAACTACGCTCAGAACGATAGCCCCAAGAGCCACCGATCCAACGATGATTCGCTTGTTATACACATTGTTGCTTCGGGTTTCGATTCGGCATCAGAAGAATGACCACTAACAATCGGCAGTGTCCCGCTGGCAGATTTTGGTAACCCGCAATTGCTTCCTTCCAGCTCACGCGACGGAATTGTCACGCCAGGTTGTTAGTGGAGATGGTGATGATGATCCTAGAAGGAGTAGTCCGTCGTGTCAACGGATGGCTCCGATATGTCTCGGACTACTCCCTGACAGGCGGACTGCTCCAGGGAGGCGGATAGCTCCCTGCTTCGGGACACCTGCGCCACACCAACCTCCGTGGAACGCGTGGAACCCGTGCGATGCGCGGATTCCTCCATCCCATGTTCCCGGCAGATTACGAACACACCGAGTGTCACAAATGTCGAAAGGAGACGGACGGAGCTCCGCGTCTCACGGGTTCATGATGAGTGCCGACGCCCACGGATCGCTCCTGTATGGGGTTACCAGGGCTCACTCATGGGGACTTTCGGTGCAGTCCAACAATGTGCACTGCTGGACTGGACTATGTAAGACTGCCCAGAGACGCACGCCTGCGAAGAACAGTTAACTGCCTGTATGATAGACCTCTTGGCTTGATTGAATAGGTATTGGTAGATATCAAAGATGAGTCGCAGTAACACCTCTCCAACGCCCTTGCAATCTGTGGTTGCTGGTGCGGCTGCTGGGGGCGTAGAGTCTCTAGTCACGGTATGTAAACTCGGTCTCGCTTTTCTAGTGATTGCAAACAAATTACAAAGTCTCTACTATGTTAACCCGAGTCAAGTATCCTACAGAGTACATCAAAACACGAAAGCAATTGCTGAGTTCGTCCGAATCTCCACTACGAATTCTCGTCTCAGCCGTACGGACCTCTGGACCTGGCGTGCTGTACCCGGGTGTTACGACCCGTAAACAAGGATAACAGCTAAACGACCCACTCGGGCGTCGGGCGGCTGTGACAGGACATTTGTACTGAAGAATTACGGGAATAACAGGGACTCGCTTAGAAACGGAAGAACTATAATACAAGTCACGTGATGATAAGATAGCGATCATTTGGGATCAATATGATCTAATATAACTTAGGGGCTAAGCGATTATTTTAGATCAGAATAACCCTGCTTAACCTAAGGTATAAAAGGATATATTTAGAATCAGACTTATATATAGTATAACTTAAGCTCAGCTTATAGTCAGACTTCTATAGCTCTTCAGTAATTAACTTATAATTATCCTCAGAATACTTTCAGCCTACTTTTACTATAAATATTTATTAAGTCTAAGACTGATTATTTTAGCTTCTAACTACTAATCTATAACACAGCTTATAACTTATAACCTAGACTATAACCTTAGTATATTATTATTATATATTAATCTCTAGCTTCTATTAGCAGACCTTATTATTAGACAGCTAACTATAACATTTTAATTACTTCTGTTTAGTAAATTAACTATTAAGACTTACTAATAATATAAATAAGATATTTTCTCATACTTCTAAGTTACCTGTCTTAAAAAGCTCTTCTTCTTCTAAACAGCTAGTTAGAAACCTAGCTAAAGAACTTAAGAAAGCTTTAATAGCTATAGACTTAAATAATAAAGTCACTCTTAAAAACGAAACTTATAACAAACTCTAAGCCTAAGTTAAGAAAAGAGATAATAATATAACTAAAATATAAACTATATATAATAAAACAGCTAATAAACTCTAAGGCCTTAAAAGTATAATCTAAGAACTTAGTAATAAATCTTAATAGTTTTAGAACCTTGAAAACAAAATTATATACCTAAGAAGATAAGGCAACAACCTCTTTATATAGGAACTCTAGAACAAAGTTAACATTTTTCAGGCTACTGCTAATATTATTACTACTCTTATAAGAGAATAATAGAAGCTTAAGCTTAGTACTCTAGTTATATATAATAAAACCTTAGAAACTCTTAAGAGATTCTTAATCTAGGTTAAGAACTACTAGAATTTTTATTATAGAGACTTCACTAATAAAACTAAAAAAGTAGTATATATAGCTACTTATCTCTGAAGAAAAGCTTTTAAATAGTTTAAACTGATTTAAAAAGAATACCTTAAATATAAAACCCTTAATAAATATACTATAGAGACCTGTAATATCTATGCTAATTTCTAAGGATTTGAGGATATATTTCAGTCTCTCTTCTAGAACCTTAATAAGAAATAATAAGCTGAGCATAACCTTGCCCAGCTCAGATAGACTAAGTCTGCTAAAGACTACTCTGCTAACTTCAGATAACTCAGCATCTAACTTAATCTCACTGAAAAGACTAAGATCTTTATATTCTATTAAGGACTTTAGAATAAAGTTAAGGATAAGATTGTTAAGATTGATTAACTAGAAAACTTCCTCTAATATATAGAACTTGCTATTAAGATTAATAACTACCTCTATAAATAATAAAGAGAATAAAGAGATAAATAATAAAACCTAAACTTAGGATATAAGTATTAGTAGCAGCTTTAGAATAAGTTTAATAACCAGCAGAATAATAACAGACCTTATAGTAACTAGAATAACACTTAATAAAGCATTTTCTATAGATAACACAGCAGACCTATAAACCTCAGCACTGCTATTAAAAGCAACAGCAAGAAACTATAGAACCCTAAATATTATAACTGCAAAAAAATAGGATATATTGCTAAAGACTGCAAATAACCTAAGAAACTTAGCTAGAAACCTATACCTAAACAAACTAAATAAGTCAGCATAGCAACTAAAATACCTTATATATCTCTGTTATAGACTAGATATTATAATAATAAATACTTCACCTACTGCAGTAATAAAGAAGCTATAGGATATTAGCCTAGCAACTGAGACTGCAGAAGAACAGGCTATAATATAACTATTCTAGAGATCAAAACTAAGACCTTTATAATAGCTTCCTAAGCTAACAGCAAGCTAGTCAGAAAGACTACTGAACAACTTAATAAAATGCTTTATATCTAATAACTTAACACAGCTAACCCTAACCCTATAAGTTATAACATAAAAACCTAATAAATAATCTAAGAGTTAGAAGTCTAAATATAATAGAAAATAAACTAAATCTATTAGTATAAAGCAAAACAGCAGATTATATATAACAACAAATAATAGATCTTACACCTTAAAATAGCATAAATATTTCAGCTATAACAGGCATAAAAAGAGCTAGATAATATTATATAGCATTGCTAAATTAGTGCCTTAATAGTATACCTCGAATAATAAAGAAATATATAAAGAAACCCTACTAAAATTAAGCAAATTAACTAAGAACTTAAAGAACAGGTTAAAGAAGAATCTAATAAAGAACCTGAACATTAATATAACCTCCTAAAAGAGCAGTAACTACTCAGTCTTACTAGCAACTACAACTTTAGCAAACCTAAATCCAGATTTAATTCAGACAGAATCTTCTATAATTCTAACTCTTTTGCTAATATTGCAAATTGAAATGCAAAATATTATAGCAGACTAATCCTAGGAATAGATAATACTAGTTCTAAAGAAGAATCTAATAATAAAGAAAAGACTTAGCAGCTTATCTAGTATTAGATAGTTAATATAAGCTGTAATAACTAATAATAGTACTTCTATAGAACACCTGCTAATATAAGAAACTAGGACTATATTTTAAAGCTTTATACAGAAGATCACTCTATACTTAAATATAACTACTATAACTACTAAAACCTCTTCTAGCTATAATACTTCTTTAATGAATGCAAGAAATATCTCAGAAATAAATATAAGTACTAATTCTACCCTAGAAAACATAATAAAACCCTATCTAGAATATTTACACCTAAACTACTATAGTTAGATAGATTATAATTATATTTAATAATAATATAGCAATTTTCGGCCTAAACCTGCAATACTTTATAAGATGTTAATATAATAATATAATGAAATAGGAAGAATGCTGAAAAGATGAATGCTTTATATATGTAGTTTAGAAGGCTAAAGCCTACAGACTTCTGTAAGAAAGATTAAGCCTCCTAAGGCTCTAATTCCAGGAGAATCACCTTATAAAGGTATAATAGGAAAGAAAACAAATTACTTACCCTAGATAACTAGAGCAGTCAAAAAACTAGACTTACTTACTAATAAAAGACTAAGACAGATAATAATAACAAGGTCTATATATCTAGCATCCTTAGACTAGAAGGTATACTTATAACTTATAGTTACTATTAATAACACTATAGCTATTATACTTATTAACAGCAGAGCTGAAATAAACTTTATATCACTCTAAGCAGTAAACAGATTATAACTACTATAGCAAAAAAAGGAATATATATACTAGCTTAGCAATATAAAAGGAGAATAAGTCTAGTATAAAGGAGGAACTATTAGAAATAAGACTATACCTCTTAAAATAAGTTACTTAGATTGAAATAAATAACTCTAATTTAATATTGCTGAACTTAGTATATATAATATTATACTAGGAATACTATAGCTTGAGAAGAATAACCTATAAATAGATTAGAGAACAGGCTAACTCTATTAGAATAATAATAATCTAGTTCTTAAGCAGCCCTGTAGAACCTAGGCCTTAAATAGATCTATTTACTAGGGAGCAGCAAAATAATATATCTGCTACTTTAAGGCAAAGGAAGCTGTGTTATAACTATTAAAGACTGCAGATCTTAAATAAAAGGATGATCTCTTTCTGTCTATCTTAGAAGAGTATAGAGTATATAAGAAACTCTTTGCAGCTAAATTAGAAACCAGACTGCTTAAATATATAAATTTCAACTATAAAATCCCTATTAAGGAAGAGAAAGAGCTTAAATTTAATAAAATTTATAGACTTAACCTAATAAAAATAGAAGCCTTTAATAAGTACTTTAATAAAAACCTTAAGAAAGGCTATATCAGAGAATTAATATCACTAGTAGAAAGCTTAATTCTATTTATACTAAAAAAGAACAGTAAACTATAACTATATATTAATTACTAAATATTTAATGAAATGACGATTAAAAACTAGTATTTATTACTTTTGATTAATAAACAGTAATAACTTCTCTATAGAGCTAACTACTTCACAGCACTAGACCTTAAAAATGCTTATAACCTTATCTAAATAAAGAAAAGAGAAGAATAGAAAACTACCTTCAGAATATATAAAGGATATTTTAAGTACTTTATTATGCTTTTTAGTCTTACTAATACTTTAGCTACTTTCTAGAATATAATTAACTAGGTCCTCAGGAAATTTATAGATATCTTTATAGTTATCTACTTTAATAACATCCTTATCTTCTCTATAATAATAAAATAATATAAGGAATATATACACTTTATACTCTAAGCTTTCTAAAATACTAAACTTCTAATTAAACTAGAGAAAAGTATATTCTATACCTAGAAAGTAGAATACCTCAGATTTATAATTACTTCTAGATATATTAGGATATTAAAAAAGAAAGTCTAAGCTATATAGAAATAGCTAAAACTAACTAACCTTAAAAAGGTCTAAAGATTTCTTAGATTTATTAACTTCTACTAAAAATTTATTAAACTCTATAGAAAAATTAATATACTCCTCACAGATCTTAGTTATAAAGATTAACTATTTAAATAGAAAGAAGTCTAAAATATAGCTTTCCAGACTATTAAAAACTATATTACTAGCAAACCAGTCCTAATAATCCTAAACCTAGAAAAACAGTTTAAAGTTGAAACAGATGCTTCAAACTTCACCTTCAGAGTGTAACTATCCTAGAGAGATTCAAAAGAATATCTGCATCCTTATGCCTTCTTCTCTTATAAGCTCTACAGACCAGAACTTAACTATCAGATCTATAACAAGGAACTTATAGCAATTATTAAAGCTTTTAAAGAATAGAAACCTTTACTCTTAGAAACTATTTACTAAGTACTTATATATACTAATTATAAGAATCTAGCATATTTCACTACTTTAAAGGAACTTAATAAATAATAAATCAGATAGTTAGAATTCTTCTTAGAATTTAACTTCTAAATTATTTATTAGAAAAGATCAGAAAATAGCAGAGCTAATACTCTCAGCTGATAACTAGACTATAATATCTTAGTATTAAGAGAAACCTAAGTGATTTTTAAATATAATAATAATAGAGACTTAGTGCCTGCTATAAAAGCCTTAATAATAACTAGATAATTTATAGCTAGTCTGCTTAATAAACTAGATAACAAAGCTATTAGAGAGTTTTATAGCATACTAATATATAGTTACTAAGGAATTATAAAAACCTAGAAATAACTATAATAATAATATAGAGAAAAGGTTACTAGAGAATATATTATAATAGCAATTAAGAATTATAAGGTTTGCTTAAAAAGCAAACTAGCCTAACACTAACCTTATAGATTATTATAACCTTTGCCTATGCTGCAAACTGCCTAGCACTCTATATTACTTAACTTTATTATTAAACTACTAAAGTCTTAAGAACTCCTTATAGAAGTCTATTATAACAGCGTTCTTATTATTATTAACAGATTTATAAAGTATACCTACTTCATCCTATATAAAGAAGCAAGCAATACTGAAGAATTCGCCTATATATTCCTCAAATATATTATTACTAACCACAGAACACCTAAAGAAATTATATCAGACAGAGATAAAATCTTCACTTCTAAGTTCTAGAAGTTAATCATATTATAACTTAGTATTAAGCAAGCAATATCTACTGTTTTTCACCTGCAGACTAACAGACAAACAGAACAAATCAACTAGATCCTTGAAACCTACCTCTGCACCTACATCAATTACAACTAAGACAATTAGATAGTATTACTACTAATAGCCTAATTCGCCTACAATAGCGCAGTAAGAGAAAGCACTAAGGAATCCTCCTTCTACCTTAACTACAGATTTAAACTAACTGCTTATAGAGAACTATAACCTAGCCTAGCAGCACTAAAAGCTGTCGCTATAACCAGACAAATCAAGGATATCTAGGAAAACGCACGCAAAGAACTCAAATTCGTATAATAATATATAACACGATTTAGTAATAAATAAAGGATTAAGGGACTAATCTTAAAAGAGAGAGATAGCATCTATCTTATACAGCGAAATATTAAAACGAAACAACTAAATAATAAACTAGACTTTAAAAAACTCAGACCTTTCAAAATCCTCCGAAGAATTTCACTAGTTAACTATAAACTTAATCTACCTGATATAATAAAATGTTTTCTAATATTCTATATCTTGCTACTCGAACCAGCATTATAAGGATCATAAACAAATAATCTTATTATTATAGAAGATAACAAACCAGAGTACAAAGTCGAATAAATTATTAACTACTTCGAAGAACTAGAAAGATACTAATACCTTATTAAGTAGAAAGAGTATAGTTATGAAGATAATATATAGGAACCAGCTAAGAATATCACTAATATAAAGGATAAACTTGCAACCTACTAGTAGCAACACTAAGAATAAGAAATAATACCTGCAGCACTAGTAATACTACTCTTAATAAATACTACTAACTACTTATACATTAAATACCTATATAGATATATCAGACTACTAATAAAAGCAGACAGACTATAATAAGGAAAACTGTTTATTTGCTTAGAAATACTAGAAAATAACTAAAACTCCCCTAAAAGGAAGTTTGGAGTACTAAGGTTCTAACTACTTAGAATAGCATCTAAGTCTATTATGCTAAAACTACTTATAAACTAAACCTCTAACACAGGAAATGTTAGCATAGGTATAAAGGTGTTCAGGGGTGTAGTATATGCGCCTATATAGTATAGAGTTATAGATGGAGATATGTTATGATAAAAAGTGATAATCCTCAGCATTTATAGGCATTTATTTTTATAGATAATTGATAGAGAAGGAATGTATTGTGATGATTCTGGTTGATATAGTTAGCAGGTTACATCCTAAGGTAGGGAAAAAGGAGGGGAAAGATAACCTGAAACATAAGCTGTAAAGCTCTTAATTACATAAGTAGGATTACATAATATAAAGGATTACATAAGCATTTATAAAGTTATAGGTTATAATAAACTAAACATTTTTATATAAGGTTATATATATAAAAGTCTATTTGTTTATTTATATAGAATATTAAGTAAGTAGAATATTATTATATTATTTTATATATAATAAGACGTTATATATTAACAGTAAATACTACTAGTTCTTTTTTAGTAACTTTATAACCCTTGCAAAACACTATCCTCTTCTGTTTTCTTAAATAATCTAACTATATTATAGACTTGTCTAACTTAGCCTGCGTAGCATGCAAAGCAGCAGCCTTTTTCTTTAACACCTCCTCTTCAGCTATTTTAGTATCTTTAAGATAAGCTGCCTCGTTTAATAAGCAATCTACTATATATAGTTAGCTAAACCTGAATACTAACTAAATATTAAAACTTATAAGTATATATAGCATCTTCAGCTGTATTATAAGCCTGCTCTAAATAAGTATACTTACTATAAACTTTACTTTTTAAAAGCAGTTTATAATATTTCCCTAATAAATAATAGTATGAATAAGGTATATTAATAATAAACCTAAACTTAGTAATATAAAGTGCATAATTATAATAATAAAGAGTAGATATAGAATTTAATTTTAATTTCTAAATATAACCTAATATAATATTAGCATTATAAGTAAATCAGGAAGTATAATTAACAGATCTCTAACTTAGAACTAATCACTTATTTATATTAAGTCTTAAGAATAAAAGTTTTAGAGAAAGAACTTAATATTATAACCTATAAATAAGAATAACAGTTAACTAACCTATTTAAGCATTAAGCAGCTAGGACAAGGCATTTATACTGCAGAATCACAGGAATAATAAGGACTCACTTAGAAATAAGAGAACTATAGTATAAGTCATATAACAATAAGATAAGGAACGATTAGTAGGGCGCGTTAAGAAGCGCTTAATAATCAGTTAGCAATGCTAACTAATCGCAATCACCTTATACACCTAAGTAATCACCTGTAACTAGACAAAGAGTGCTATTCAGACTTATATATAACATAACCTAAGCCTAGCTTATAGTCAGACTTCTATAGCTCTTCAGCAATCAACTTATAAATATCTTATGATTATCCCCAGGATACTTTCAGCCTACCTTCACTACAAATACTTATTAAGCTTAAGACTGATCACCTTAGCCTCTAACTACTGATCTATAACACAGCTTACAACCTACAACCCAGACCACGACTTTAGTATACTGTTACTATATATCAATCCCTAGCTTCTGTTAGCAGACCCTACTGTTAAATAGCTAACTATAACACCTTAGTCGCTAGATGCTGGATAGCTCTGTTTTCAAGGCTATTTTAGGCAAGAGACAGAGAGATATACACTTTGCAGGGAGGTCTAAAAAGCAGGCAGGGGGCTGTAGCAGTGCTAGAAAAATAGATCTTCTAGGTTATATAAGTATAATTATCTCTTTATAGTCTATTCTATTATATCTTAACTATCCTTAAGCTTTACTTATATCTAGATAAAATAAATACTATATTATAGTAATATAATTATAATAAGTATTAATAATAGAGTTATATTATTCTCTATATATACTATATATATACTATAATAATTAATTAAAAATATCTACTTTTCCTTCTTTTTAGTAAGAGAAAGATATATTATATATATATAAAACTTATTATCTAAGTATACTATTCTTAAGCTAAATATTTATATATCTTAACTCTATTTTTTTAAAGCTTCTATATAAAATAAACTCTTTTTTAACTTTAATTACCTTACTAGCTTTTCTATATATTTATAGATAATAATCTATTTTTTAACTTTAATATTTTCTCTATATTAGATAATACTAAGAAATAAAAAGAAGAATAGAGATAATTTAAAGATAATAATCCTATTATAAACTTAACTTATTATATTACTTACTAGCTTAATACTTAAACTTATTAGTATAATAATATATCTAGAGATAATATATAGAATAAAAGAGGTATATTCTATAAAATAAGCTTAACTAAAGTAGGTTTTTTCTTAATATATATTAATATACCTCTTATATATACTAAGTATACCTCTAAGATTTAGTTAGTATATAAAGTATTCTTATTATAAAAAGTAGAAGTTACTAAGTTATAATATAAACTATATATAACTATTTAATAACTCTAATATATTCTAAGACTTATTCTAATAGAGTTCTCTACTATATTTCCTATAAAGTCTAAAAAGTAAATCTTTTATAATTAAGTATAGAAACTTATCTTAGATATTACTTAAACTATTTAATATTTAAACTATAGAAACTTTAAGATATTAAAAGTTTATACTTAATCCTAAAATAAGTATAGTTTCTTATATATACTATATATATACTTATTATTTTAGACTGAAAAAGACTTAAATTAAGTTTAGTACTAGTCGTATTAGTATAGTAATATTAAGTATTATAAGTTTATATACTTTCTAGTTATAACTCTAAATATAATATAAAATAAAAGTAACTTTATAAAGGCTTTATAAGAACTATATATAGTAAAAAATGCTTATAAAGCTTCTAAATTAATTATAAATAAGTTAATTAAATATATATAAGAGTTAGTACTTATACCTTATATATACTACCTATATACTAAGTAGATATATAGCTTCTATATAGCTTTTCAGTATAAATAGAAGAGGTATCTTAATAGCCTCTGTATTTAGAAGCTATAGTTTTAGTTTTAGTAATATAGAAAGACTTATTTTAACTAGAGATTTATAATCTTTTCTTAATATAGTATAAGTATTCTCTCTATTACTTTTTAGTATAGACTAAGTATATATAATTCATAGGTCTATTATATTAGCTATCTAAAGCTAAGCTTTTTAGAGCTATAGTATTTTACTTATAATATATTTATAGAGTAATAGAGTTAATATTAAGTATTTTTAAGGTATAATTAATATTAGTAGATAGTATAAGATTAAAATAAATTATATATATTAAGAATATAGAAATAAGCTATTAAAGCTATAATAAGTAATTGCTAACTAATATATATCTTATATATATACTAACTATATACTAGACTTCTCTTATCCTTAAAATAATAGTAAGATAAATATATTACTATATAAAGTAAAGTTTAACTTCTATATATTACTAAACCTTATAAAGTTTCTATTTATTTTTCTCTTTATATAAGGTTTATATATATATCTTACTTCTATCTTTATAGCTACCTTTATATCTTATAAATAAAATAGTCTTTAGCCTCTTAAATAAGCTTAATATTACTATTATTACTATATATATACTTTCTATATCTTGCCTATATACTTAGTATATACTAATATTAAGTAAAAGTAAGCTTCTTTTTTACTTAGAGATATACTAGATCTATAGCTAATTTAGAGTTAATTTATTATAAGTAATAAGTATAGTATTTAATAATAAGAATAAAATAGCTATACTTTTATAGTAAGCTTATTTTCTATAGTTTCTAGCTAGAAACTTATATATAAGTATATATATATTATATATACTAAAGATATATTTATCTTACTTAGAGGTTCTATATAAGTTTACTTTTAATAAGATATAGCTTATATAATAGTAATAGATTATAAGTTTAGTAGCTTCTAAATAGAGACTTCTATATTATTATATAGTATAAGTATATATAATATTTTAAAATAAGATATCTAGAAGTTAATATATTATTTAAGATAGTATAAAGAGATATAAACTTATTTAAGGTTTATAAATAGTTAAAAAGATTGTAATATAAGTTTAATATAATATCTATATATATAGAGTATATATTAATATAAGTTTCAGTAGATCTTAAGTTATATACTTATATTTAAATAAATGTTAACTTATAAGAAAGCTATATTATTCTCTTTAAATATATATTTGCTTAAATTAAAGCAGTTTCTAGCATTCTAGTTCAGTAAGCCTATATATACCCTATAATATATAATACAGTCTATATAATTATAACTAATATAGATATAAAGCAGGCTTATAATAAGTTAATACTCTATATATACTAAGTTAATACTAATATTATAGTTATCTTAAGCTTTAGTAATTACTTATATAAATAAGATCTATTATAAACTACTAAAAAGTATTTATAGTATCTACTTATATTTTATAAAGTATATATTTTATATAACTAGTAGAAGAAATATCTAGACTACTTTACTACTCTATAGCTTTTTAGGCTTTAGAAAGCAAAAAATAAAGAAGAATATCTTTAGTATATATATTATATATATTAAACTTAGCTAGGTATTAAGTCTTAGTTTACTAGGAAAAAAAAGAGATAGATTATAGCTACTCCTATCTAATTTCTTAGTAAGATTCTAGCCTAATAATAAATATTTATATAGAAATATATTAATTTTATAGAATTAAGCTATACTTAAGATAACTTTACTACTAATTAAAGTTAGCTTCTATTTTAAGCTATATTAGAATAAAAATATCTTTTATAGATATACTATATATACTAACCTTAGTTTAGAACTAAGTATACTATATTCTATACTATCTCCTAGTAGTAGTTTTACCTAGGCTAAAGCATATATATATAGAGAGATAACTTAAAATTAGCTTGAATTAAGAAGAATTTCTAGTAAACGCATTAGTATTAATAACAGTATATATAATACTATGAAAAACATCTATATATCCCTTATAATCTATTTAACCTTCTAGACTTCTTAATACTAAGTTTAGTACTTAAGTTAAGTATATAGAATATAATCTTAGTTTAAAAATCATCTAAATAGCCTATAAAGCAGGTATATACTAAGTATAAGTATAGCACACCCTTCTTATTATTACTATTTGCTCTCTATTTATACTAATATAGTATTAAAAATATATAGTAATTAAGTATAAAAGAAAGTAATTAAAAGCTTCTTTAACTAAAATAGAAAGTATATAAACTTTAAGTATAAAAGCGTAAATATAAGCTTTAAAAAGAGATTACTTAACTTAAGTAGAAGCTAGGTAAAAGAGAGAATAAGCTGAATATAACAGAGATATAAATCTAGTATATAGCATATATATATAATATATACTAGAGAAGATATAAGTATATTTTTTATTTTTCATAGGTATAAGCTCTGTATATAGAAGGTAATACAGAAGAACCTTCTTATTACTAAGTCTATATATTAGTATATATATATATATATACTAGCTAACTAATAGTTCTATATAAAGAGTATAAAGAGTAATATATCTATCTAAAGTATATACTAAGGTAAAAGTCCTTAAGGCTACTAGTTCTATCTATAGTATAATATATACCTTAGGTATATACTAGAATATATACTTAAGCTTCTGCTTTATTCTCCTCTTTATTCTCCTCCTTATTCTCTTAGTACTATTCTTTAATAATAAAGCTACTTTATATATTATTAGTATATATATAATATAGATCTAAACTTAGTAAAATATATACTATAATAAAAGCAGCTAGAAACAGCAGTCTAGACAGTAGTAGCTATAATATAGTTAGTATATACTTAATATAAATATAATAAGAAATATACTAGTTAAAAGCCTTCTTAGCAAAGCTAGTATAAGCTTCTAGAATAAAATTAATATCTAGTAAGTATATACTAGATATATACTAAATATATTCTTAGAAAAGATTTTCTTAGAAAGAGAAAAAAGCATAATAGCCTAAGTAAAAAGTATATTATACTATATATATTATTAGTATATATAAAGTTATAGCTTAATTCAAATAAAGTATATACTTTATACTTACTACTATAAAAAGTACTAGTAGTAGTATCTTCTTATATAGCTGCCTATAAAGTTATTAGTATATCTTTTATATATATCTACCTTAGTCTTATTCTAATTAATATTATATTATAATTATAGTTTATATATTATATCAGGTAAGAATAAGCATAATCTATACTAAGTATATACTCTTTTTATACTTTAAAATATCTTAAAACTTATAAAGTTAGTATATAAGTTTAAGGATACTTCTAATAAAATAGAGAGTAGTATACTAACTTAAATAGTTCTCTCTTTCTATTTATAAAATAGATTAGTTATTATAAACTATAAAATAGTAATTAGTTTATATAATATATATAGCAAATAAATAATAAGTATATAGTATTCTCTAGCTATATATATATATAACTTATATAGTAAAAATAGCACTAAAATATTAGTAGAAAGTAAGATTAACTAATCTATATTTAATATCAGCTATATATATATAGAAGATATATAGAATTAAACTTATACTAATACCTCTATCTTAGAAATAATTTCGCTAATAAGGCTAGTATAGAGATTTATACTAAAACAGAGATTAGCAGAGTATATACTAAAAATATATAAAGCGTATACTTAGGCTTAAATATAAAGCAAGCGTTTTTCTAGCTACAACTTCTAACCTAGCTATAAAAAGCACTATATATAGTTAGTATATACTCTAAGTATATACTAAGAATACACTATATATTCTATACTAATAACACTTTTAATAAAACCTAAGTTATACTTATTAAAGTTTGTAACTATATATTATTAGTATATATATAGAAGATATAAAAGATAGATAAATAAAATATATTAGCACTAAAATACTATTAATAGCTATAATAATAAAGCTATACAATTTAAGTTAGTATTATCTAGGTATATATAAGAGATATATAATATATATAGTTAGCTATAAGTTATAGATCTAGCTATATATAACATTAAAACTAACCTTAACTATATAACTAGTATAGTGTTAATATATACTAAAGTTATATAAGGAGAATAATAAACTTATATAAAGATATTAATCTTAGATAGCTTCTCTACTATATTAAAAGTATCTATTATTTATACTTAGTATATATATAGTCTATACTAAATAACTTATAATATACCTTTATTTATTTTAAAAGTAATATCTTTAAAGTTAACTAGAAAAAATATATTAAGTACTATCTATATATATACCTAAGATATATAGAAACTTACTACTAAGGTTATAATTAGGGTTATTATTAGGGATAGAACCTAGAATATATTAGTTTTATAATAGTTTTAGTATATACTATATATATACTTAATATACTATAGAAGTAGCTATATCTTAAGTAAAGGTTAATAATATTATAAACCCTAGTATTTATAAACTCTTAGATAGATATAATCTATATATAGTTAGTATATACTAGGTTAATATATAATTAATACTAGAATAAGTAGTTATATATATATTATATAGTTTATAATTTATATAAGTGAAGGAAGAAGAAGAAAATTTTTAACTAGACTAAGATAGAGAGATATAGGGTATATACTATATATAGCCTATATATAGCTAGGGTAGGGGCTAGGGCGGTAGCGGTCCCTAGAGTAACGCTTACTTAGTTAGGTGTATGCCTTACCTATATATATACATAGGTATTAAAAAAATTTACTATATAGGTAAGCATAAAGTGTGCATAACGCGGAGGATCTATTAATCCAGCACAGCCACACCCCTATAGCTAGATTTTAGACCCCCCTGCGAGCAGCACTCCGGAGACGAGTGGTCCAGGTGTTGTGCAGGGATCTGCAGGCGGGCTACTCCGTCCACCACCGAAAACAATTGTCTAGCCGGAGTAGTCCGCTTCCACGCTCTAGAGACACAGCAACCGAGACTGCTGATTCCGCTTAAATAAGAATCTCCTGAATGGCTGGAACACTTCGGCAAAATGCTGACGGAGAACGGCATAATCATCAGTAGCTTGGGTTAGGAAAGTTGCCCATCTCATACGGGTCGCCGATGCCGGCTAATGGGAAGCTCCAGCTGAATTTCGACTTGTCAAAGTCGGCCAGGAACGTCTCGATTTCCGGAACGTAATCGTTGGATCCCGCATGGTACGGTGGTGGTTCGGGGTAGACTCCTTGCCAGTGCACTGCATCTTGAGAATGTCCCATGGCCACAGCGGACGATCCCGGCATCTGGTGCCAAGCAGCGTCGGCTCCATTGAGCGGGATGTGGGTGAGGTCTGCCTGCTGGGACGTTGCGTCATAGACGGATTGCCCTCCGTCGGCATGGTCCAGGGCGTTTTGGCCATCGTCAAGCCGGTCTGCACCAAGTGGCATGTACAACCGAGGGTTCTTTGAGGGCATGTTTCCGGTGTAGAGCTTTCGAATAGTAAGGTCAACAATTGCGCCGAAGCTTCGTTGTCCCTTTTTGACGGATAGCCACCACTCGCCGCCTACTGTCAGTAGGCTTGAGCATGTGCGAAGGCTCTTCGATAGGTCCGCCGTCGATGCGTTTTGACGGACCGTGGCACACGTCCAGAATGAGTATATGAGGGTAGCTCCAGCAGCGAAAATGTTCTGTACCGTGGCCCACCCGTGGTGTAAGCCTTGCAGGTCGTGCAGTGCCTGATAATCGTGCAGTATCGATGCAGCGTTGTTGAAGCAGACCTGTAGTGACTCTGGAGGGGGATTGCGGATCGCTTGCGAAGGTTGGAATAGCATGACCATAGTCGTGTGATACTTGACCTTCAATTTGATCTGCCACATCCGCCGTTGTCTGTTGTCAATTCCCGGAAAGTCAAACGCCTCGCTAGAAACCCGATCCCACCAGTCCGTAAGTTCTTCTTTTATTCTCGCTTGTTGAGCCGGTGGATTCTGCGGCAAAGGAAACCATGCAGAATCGCCTGGAAGATGGTATAATTGGAGTTTGATGTCGGAGACCATGCGATCTAGCTCAAATTGGTATCTTGCGAACCGCAAAACGGCTGCAGAGAAAGACAATGGGATTGTGCTGCTCGCTGAACTGATGTGTGCAGGAGGAGACTCGGGCAACTTGATATCGAACGTCTCGTCACGGAAGCCAAGTGGTCGCCCCTGTATGGAAGATACAGATCTGGGATTTGTTAAGAACGGATGACCTGGCCGCAAAGAGTGTCTCAAGCGACTTACCTATCGAGAGAGTATATCGTAAAAAACGTTAGACGCCTGATCTGTTGATTCTCGAAGTCTGCTGACTCAATTGCGTTTAACGGCTCTCTATGTATGCCTAGTTCGACGCAATGAGCAAGCGCAATATGAATCAGTGTCCAGAGGTTGACCTCCGCTGGTGTGAGCATGCTGTGTACGATGAGAACAACCAACGCCTGAATTGACGAAAGAGAGATTTGCGAGAAGCAATCCTTTGAGAAATGGAGAGCTGCGCGGTAGAATCTTTCCGGTGGGAATTCGTATACGCGTCCCCTAACCTTGATAATGGCCGCAATATTGAAGACCATGAAGAGTATAAAGGCCACAACTGGCATTGGAACGGAATGTACGCCCTGGTCGCCGGGTAATCTCTGTCTGCCATTCCACCTGAAAGCTTGCATCGTAGAAGGCCAGCCGTGTGGGAAGGGGTCGTCGTCCAGCGAACAGCTAAACGTCGAGTACAAGGCATCGAGCGCGCTCAAAAGAGAAGTCGGTTCTAGGACTGGATAATCGGGATGCATCCAACGGACATAGGTATGTACCAGCTTGATCGCGTCTTCTTTCCTCGGTAATTCCTGTTTTTCTTTGGATTAGTATCCGAATCCCACAGTCGAAAGCCCAGCAGAAGCTGTTGGACTTACCTGGCGCAAAAGAATGTGTAACGAGCGGTTATACTGTTTCGAGGTATCAGTCGGTACTGAAGTGTCGTACCACTCCGACGAAGGCCCTTGAGCCTGCACATCTTCTAACAACGCTGCCGGAGTTGAACCAGCACTTGACGGAGAAGCCCCAATGAGGTTTGTGAACAAGACACCGGAACTCGAGCCCAGATAGTGTTTTTGGCTTGAGTCGGAGTTGAGTGACAACATTCCCAGGTTCATAGCAACTGAGTGTGCGCGGTCCGGGAACTGCTCGTCATGATCGTAGGAACCCGCGGCCTCCGCGGGACGCTTGAGATTCTGCCGTTGGAACCCCAGACTTACGGCCCGGCCTCTAGGCTGACTGCCCGCCCGGCCGGACCTAGGCGACGGCGTTGAGACGTTGTCGTCTTCAAGGTCCCCACCACCGCCGGCCGCCGCCGAGCCCTTCGGGTCCGGGAACGCATCGATATGCGGGCCGGCAGATAGGTCAACGTCCGGTAGTCGTGATTTGATGATGTCTTCGAGCCATTGAATCCTGTCCCGGGCAGCACTTGCGAAGCTATCGTCCGGATCGGGCCGTCAGCGCGGAACATGATTTTTTTTAACACTTGCAGCAAACAAGGGGTTTGGACTATGAAACCCGAGCCGGTGGGACGGTTCGCATAGGTTTGCGAGAACGCGGGCTCGACTTACTTGCGAGGAACCAGCAAACCGGAATTCTGACTGTCGACATCGAGGCAAGTTTCGCCGGCTTTTGCGCAGTTTGTACACGCAGGGACTTCTCCGTCACACTGGTAAGTAGTGAGTATCCAGACACGTAATAGTCATTGGGCCGGAGTAACGCGGTCCCAGCAGACTAGATAGCACGCCAGGGGACGGAAGCTCAACCGAAGTGAGAGAGGAGAAAAAAGGTCTCACCTTGATCCGTCTGGTGCGACAGCGCCGACACGCCAGACGCACTTTCTTTGGCGGATTCATCCGCGATGCCATCTCCCGTGAGGTTCGATGAATGTTGCGATTGTTTTTTGTGTTCTGTTGTTCGTGTGATTGATACAAAGTTGTTGGGGGCATGGCCGGCTGATCAAGGTGAGCAACGAGAGAATGAATCGGCGCCGGTGGCACCCCCGAAAGTCAACCGCTGTAGTCCCTGTTCGCTAGGTATCCAGAAAGGCGGACTGGAACAAGGTAGGGAACGGGGCTTGTCACATCTTGTTCTAGACGGAATGTGGCTTGATTCTGATGAGGGGGTAACAGCTACGACGGGCCAGCGGCAGGGCGAGACGGAGGCACTGGTCGACGTAAGGTAAAAGTGAAAAAGTAAGCAGTGTGGGCAAGCAAAATGGGAATTTGTTTCCGCAAAACCGGAAATAATTAGGGGCCTTGCTAAAGTGACAGGGGTTTCGGGTGAACTGGAGCGATGGCAAAGGCTCTTCTGTCTAGTAGTCTACCTATGTACCAGGGTTGCCAGCAGCATCGGTACAGATCTAGTGAGCGACGACGGATGTCGTGGCAGGCAATCCGCTGCTTCTAGGCTTCCTACGGGATGTAGCCATGCACACACTAAAGCATACGCGAGTAGAGACCGTCTAGTCTTTTTCCAGTACGGATCCAAAACCTTTTGTTAGGCCAGTGCCCACTGCCCGTAATATATTTCGGTCTCAGTAGGCGAGAAAGCAACGCTAGGTGCCCCAGACGAGCCCTTCCACCTCGGCAGTTTGTGGAGATCTACCGTATAAACACCAATGGTAGCGTCAAATCCGGTCTCCATAGTTTGGCACCGGGGACTTTCCTGAGTCTATTCTCCTGAAGCCAGTCACGATCCAGCCTACGGCTGCAGACTAACTAGTACATACCACTGACAGTTTCCTTCGGCCTCGGTATCGTATTCTTATTGTATTCTGGCAGGCAATCTGATCCGATACCCACGTTCCTGTTGAGACTAAGGAGATCAGATGCATCTTGGGTTGAATGCGGAGCTCCGAACCCCTGCTTCAGGGCTGCTGTTTGATGGTTCCCCTGATGGCGTGTTTAGAAGTAGGTCTTCAACGTAGGCAAGCCATCGCTCTTCACAACTTGGCTTCCAATCTTCGTCTCTCATCCTTGCCGCCCTGTTGCATCAACCTTACAATGTTTTCGTAGATAGTGAAGCTCAATGCGCCAGATATCTACTCCACGTCAGTAAGTGCACGTGGTAAGTGGCTGTCAGCGAGTCACTGACAGCGACGCCTTCGTGCTGTTTTGCCGGTCGCAAAGAGGGGACCGAAGCGGCATCAATCTCATAAAGAATGAACTTACACTTAGTCGCGCTAAACGAGGTGTTGTGCCTTTCCACAGCCCTGATACACCGGAATTTTGAACAATAGCGGATGCGCATTGCCAAGTTCCACGGTGGACATTGGCGCCTTCAAGAGCTTGCATCTTGGTCTTTACGACGTCAAATGGCATGGTAGCGTAGACAGTTACGATGCCCGCTGTAGCGCCTGCGAAGACCGGAGTTAGAGACCCATTACCGTGGAGCTCCATGCGTGGCCTGATCACGTCGAGAAGAGCATTCATTGTAGCTGCTGAAGCGAACAAGCGCGTTCGAGCCCTGCTTCAGAGTCACCGGCAGGATGCCACGGAAAAGCCCAACGAGGCCCTCCATGGCTACGATACTTCTGATCGCATGGCTTGTCGATTTGAATCGCCTAACGCCAGCCCTGTCTTCTACAATCTTGGTTTTGATGTTCTCGCCAGGGGTCACCACTGTGACGCTCTCTGCCACGCCAGCCGCGACACCAGCAAGCATATTGGCAACCTTGGTTGGCTTCCCCGTTTGGGCATCTTTGGGGAGTATCTTTCTGATGCCATCGAATGTAAAAAACCGCACGCCTGACTTAGACGCATTTGAGACGCAGAACGCACTGGCCCCTGTGTACCCGGGGGTCCAAGCGGCACGGGCTAACGCTAGACCCCCTACTCACGTAGGGGGCGAAAAAACAGGGTTTCCACCTAAAAAAGGGGGTTTCTACCTATATTACTAAAAGTAGTATTTTTCTATATTATCCTACTAAATTACTAACTTTTTGTGATATAATTTTCAGCTTTAACTATATTATATAAAAATAAAATTAGTATTATTATATTACTCTTAAGTAGAGCTATCTAGCTATATATATAATATCTATATATCTTTTATAAGTATTAATAAGCTATAGAAGATTACTATATTATTACTTTCTATATTATTAATAATATATTTATATTTCTTAGTTATTTATATTAATAGAAATATAAATAGAAGGTTACTTTCTATAGTACTATAAATATAGAAGTAATCTAAGCCTTTCTTTAGGCTAACTTATAGCGCTTACTATACTATTAGTACTAGCGTAGCTAGCTTAGCTAGCCTTAGTAATAGTAGTAACTTAGGCTTATTAGTATTAATAATATTATTATTATTACTAAAGTTATAGACTAAATTAATACTTAATATAGTATTATTACTATCTTCTTTAATAAGGTTATTAATATTATTAAAAACCTCTAAGTTATTATTATTAAAGTAGTACTTTCTTAAGGCTAGTAACTTTTTAATATTAAAGTAGCTAAGAAGCTTTCTAGAGTATTTAATAGTATTAAATACCTCTTTTAGTAGTAGTATAAGGTTAAGATTAATCTGCTACTTAGAGGGCTTAAGTAGCTTAACTTATTATAAGTCTTTTTTATTAAAAAGGATAAAGTTATTAAACTTATTAATATAATATAACTATAGTATAAAGTTTAACTTCTTTATATACTTATTAATTAGTTAATACTTATTAGTATTATACTCTACTTTTAATTCCTTCTCTTACTACTAAGCTTCTTTTTTTATAGTAGTATATTACTGCTTGTAAGGGGCTGGCCCCTAGGCTTGTTCAACGTAGAGGTGCCGTCGATTGACTATTCTAAGCTGAGGAAGGAAGAAAGGACTTTACAAGAGTGGGCGCCTAACAGCGGTGAAGCAGACCGGGTTAGGCGGTGTACTGCGGCAGGATAGCAGGTCCAACGGAGCCAGGTCTCAGTAACTGCTCCGGCAAAGCCGGAGATATCGATCCGGGCTCTAGCCCGTGACATCACCCCCCCGCTCCCCTCCGCTGGCGCCGGCGCGCCCGCGGTACTAAGGCTGGGTCTCCGTCATGCTCCATCGCAGAGCCGTAACGGCGTTCGTAAGCCTCCATTGCTTCTGTCCCCTGGAGCGTCTTGATAGGCTCCCAGGTCCTCTCTGCGTATCCTTCCCACTTAACCAGAACTTCGCGGCGTCGCCTGCGCCCTCGACGCTTCCAAGTAGCGGCGTCGATACTCTCTACGTTCCAGGTCTCTTCGCCTTCGTTGTTGATAATTGGTGGCGGCTGCTTGTTGTCTAACGTTTGACCAGGTAAGGGGTTGTTGCCTGCATGCTTCAGGGTATCCACATGGAAGCGTGGGTATATAGCTGTTGGTACATTAAGCTCTACCATATATGGTGAGATAACTTTCGTAACAGTATACTTATGGTGCAACCAATCCAGTTTCTTGCATGGCCTAGGGGATCTGTAATGGCCTATGTGAAGCCAGACCTTGTCGCCTACTTCTAGTCTCTCTGAAGGCTGGCGCTTCATGTTAGCCGCCTCCTCATAGCGTTGCTGTGTTGAAGCAAGGGTTGACTGGGCTATATCCATCGCATCTTGAAGCCTTGTTACCAGCTTACGTGCTACGTCCTCGCGAGGGCCCTCACGGTCTTCCCGGTCTGCTTCCTTAACTGTGATTGGTTCTGGGTGGTATCTATGCTCTAGGAAGAAGCTGCTCATCCTAATGGCGCTATTATTGCGGCTGCAGAGCGCTAGCTAGGCTGCTGGGAGGTTACATGCCCAGTCCTTCTGCGAGTAGGTGACGTAGTTACGTAGGTAGGCCTGGATCTCTTGGTTCATCCTCTCTAGGCCTCCATCAGTCTGCGGGTGGTAGGCAGTACTAAGCCGCTGCTCTATTCCTAACAGCTTACAGAACTGCTGCTAGAAACGGCTTGTCCAGTTACTTCCCCTATTGCTCATAATTGATGTAGGGATGCTGTGGAAGCGGAAGTGGCAGCTCAGGAATCGTTCAGCGCAGGCTTCAGCTTCCATGCTTTCTATAGCTTCAAGGGTTATGCCTTTTCCTAGCCAGTCGATAATTACCTAAAGGTATCTCTCGCCCTTATCTGTAAGGGGGAGGTTGGTAATGAAATCTATAGCGAGGTCGCTCTGTATACGCTGTGGTATTAGTAGTGGTTTCAGAAGTCCTTTACAGCGCTCTCTCCAGATATGGCTTCGCCTACAGCCATTACAGTTACAGCAGAAGCGTTGTACTAACTGCGACTGGCCAGGCTAGTAGAAGTGTCTACTGACTAGCGTGAGGGTATTATTTCTACTGGGGTGGCTACTAAGCACTGAGTCGTAGATACTTTAGATAATACAGATATGTAGCGTGTTTGCTTTGCTATCCAGGTCTTTGCTACCTGGTACCTAGATCTGATCTCTGAACAGTAGTTGGTTGCTGTTATTAATCTTATACTTAGCAATCTGAACCTTCAGCTTGAGGCTAGGTGGGAAGCTTCTTTCTCATTATTTCACAGCAGCATAGGCCTGCTAGTAGACTTCATCTTATCCTTAGGTCTGATCCTAGAGTTGCTATAGTTCTTTATTATTAGTAAATACAAGCATTAATAGTGCTGCCTCTATATGTTGTATACGCGCTGAAGGTAGGGTTGCTTCTGGGAGGAGCTGTAGGATTCAACCTTGTTTATGCTCATCCTCTAGAGATATAGGTATGTCTTGTTTGCATCTTGAGAGTGCGTCTAGTACCACTGCTTCGCTTCCTGGCCAGTACTATATCTCAAAGTTGTACTGTGACAGCTCCTCTGCCTATCAGCTTTGCTGTTCTGTAAGCTTCTGCTTTGTTATGAAGTACTTAAGGTTCTTATGGTCAGATAGGACCTTGAACTTGTCGATGCTCTGTAGTTCCGCTCTCTATGCTTGTAGACAGCTCATAATAGCTAGCATCTCCTTGTTATATATCAGATAGTTAAACTGGGCAGTGTTAAGCTGCTGCGAGTGGTAGGCTACTGCGTGACGTCTGCCGTGCTCATCTTCCTGTGAGAGTACGCCTCCAAGGGCAAAGCCGGAGCAATCAGCCTCAACATAGGTTATGCGCTCAGGGTCCAGTTAATATAGAACAGGCTTAGCAGCAAAGATCCTCTTAAGCTCTTGGAATGCTGCTTCTTGTTCCTTACCCCAGCAGAAGGGGACACCCTTCTTAGTAAGAGCTATCAGGGGTCCAGCAATCTCTAAGTATGCTGGGATAAAGATCTAGTAGTAGTTTGCGAATCCAAGGAAGCTTCAGACTCCTTTAACTGTCTTTAGAGCTGCCTATTCCTTAATCGCCTTCAGTTTCTCAGGGTTGCAAGAGATACTAACTCCAGCTGTAATAATAAACCCTAGGTACTTAACTGTCTTCATAGAGAACGCGCACTTATAAAGGTCTAAATATAGTCCTGCTGCAGCAAGCTTATGTAGTACTAGCTTAACCTTTGCTTTATAGTCTTGTTATGAGCTGTTTGAGTAGATCAGGACGTCATCTATATATACTGTTGCAAAGTTATCTAGATACTCTTAAAGGATACTGTTAATGTATCGTTGGAATGTGGCGGGGGCTCCTGTGAGCCTAAAGGGGACAACTAGCTATTCAAATAGCTTATACCTCGTCCAGAAGGCTGTCTTATACTCCTCTCCCTTAGCGATCCTGATCTTATAGAACGCTGCTACTACATCTAGCTTAGTGAACTACTTAGCAGTGCTGACAGTCTGTAGCATCTCTTGAATCAAGGGAAGAAGGTATTGGTTATGCTTAGTAAGCTTGTTAAGAGTGTGGTAGTTGACATAAAAACGTATCCCTCCACCTGGTTTGCGTATAAACAGTACTGGGGCTGATGCTTCTGAGCTACTAGCGCGGATAAAGCCCTTATCTAGTAGGTCTTGCAGGGTTTTCTAGAAGATGAGGAGTTCTTCTCGTGACATGCTATAGAGCGGACCCTATGGTAGTATGGCTTTGTTACCACTACTGTCCTGTTTGATAGGGATTCTGTGGTCAACCCCAGGGTGATGCGGTGGAAGGTTGGCGGCTTTGTCAGGTTGGAATAGCTTATGGAACTCAGCTAGTATAGCTGGCGGAAGAAGGGCCTTTAGGTCTACCTTCTCAGTCTTCCTTATAAGAGCCTTCTGTATATCTGCTAGGCTGATCGCTCGAACTTCGTGTCTGGTAGTGCCTTTAGTGCGTTGACATGCCCTCTTATAGAGCGTTGCAAAAGGGGCTCCTGGGAGCAAGTGGGCAGTCCTGATCTAGCATACTTATTCTAGTTCTTCTTCGCCTTTCAGACGTAGGTCTATACTACTCCTCCTATGCTATATATACTGTGCTGCAGCATTGTATAGGATATGGTTCCTCTCTATCTATGGCTTCCCTAGGAATAGGTTGTTGCTAAGGCTATGTATGGTATATGCAAAGATCTTCTTGTTATAACTGTATAGCTCAAGGTTGAAGATAACTACACCTGTTGCTTTCGTAGCACTTGTACTATCGCTGAAGCTGCCTAGCACCTGCTCAGAGCGGTCTACTATAGGCAGGCGGAGCTTATAGGCTAGGTTGTGGTTGATAAGGGTGTATAGGTCGCACCTAGTGTCTACTAGGGCGTCTGCCTGAGTGCCCCTATGTATGCGGGTAGTGATCACTGCTGACTTGCTGCTCATGCGATGCTTAAACTGCTTCCATTCTGTGATATCACTAGGCTTTGCCTCTAACGCCCGACTTTGCGTTAGAGTTACTCTTTTTCCGAGCTCTCTTCAGCCTCAGAGCTTTCTCGCTCCTCTGTAGCACTATCGTTGCTGCTCTCCTCAGGCTTAGGGTTCTTCTTAACCTTCTTAACCTTCTTAGCCTTCCTAGGGCTGAGATGCTTCTGCCTAGGGCACTGCACAGCAATATAGCTGGTCTGGTTATAGTTGTAATAATAGCAGCTGTCCTTCTGTGGTTATTTGCTACCCTCAGACTTAGATGAGGAGGAGTAGCGTCTGCAGCGCTGCAGTTCCAGAGCTCCCTTCTTGTTCCTTGTGCAGCTTATGCTGGTTATCACTATGTCACTTTCTGCATCTTGTTAGCTAGTCTGTAGCGCTCTCAAGCAAGATAGAGCGTCTTCAGACGCCTGTTAAGGTAGGCGTTCTAGCCTAAAAGCAACGCCTTAGACCTGCAAAAGCTATTAGTAGTAGTCGTCAAAAGGAAGTTTGACTGTAACTAGAGCCTTTCTAAGCCTTACACTCAGGGCTCTCTTAAAGAGAGTTATTTTTGCTTGACTAGGCCAGTCAGCCTCTCCAGCTTCTGCTATCATCTGTTCGAACCAGGGCAGAAAAGAGGCTAAGGCTTAGTCCTCTCGCTGACAAAAGGTTCGTAGAGTTAAGGCAGCTTAGTTATATATATTTAAGTCCTTGTATGTTTGATCTAGATAGCTTAAGAACTCCTGAGAGTTATATAGACCCCCTGGACCTCCTACTGCATAGAAGGTAGCTATAACCTGCTGAGGTCTATAATTGAGGCGGGCGTTAATATAGTACCAGATATCCTTGTTACTACCAAAAAATCTCTTATCCAGCTATATCTTATTCTATATTTGCTGGGACTAAGCTGTGTATTCCTTATGCTTTCCTGTAAACTTCGGGAGGTCTAGCAGGGGCTTCCTTCGCCCTTCAGCTGCCATCGTTATACTGTCGCTTGTTGCCTGTATAGTTATATTAGCAGTGGACGGGGTTGGTATGCTGCTTGCAAGTAGCATAGGGGTTGCTCTATCCAGTGACATAAGCCTGTTCAGAGCTGTCAAGAGCTGCGTTATCTGGTCCTGAAGAGGACGTATGCTTGCGTTAACCGCTTCGTTAACCCTGCGGTCAATCTCTGCAGTCATCGCATCGTTTGCGCTACCCTCTGGCGAATCCATTGTGTCGCACTCGTGAGGTTTTGTATAGCGTCTTCTCGTTGTGCTACCCTCTTGCGAATCGTCGTGTTGCTCTCGTGAGGTTTCCTATAGCGTCTTTTGTTGTTGAGCTTAGAATATGTAAGGGGCTGGCCCCTAGGCTTGTTCAACGTAGAGGTGCTGTCGATTGACTATTCTAAGCTGAGGAAGGAAGAAAGGACTTTATAAGAGTGGGCGCCTAACAGCGGTGAAGCAGACCGGGTTAGGCGGTGTACTGCGGCAGGATAGCGGGTCCAACGGAGCCGGGTCTCGGTAACTGCTCCGGCAAAGCCGGAGATATCGATCCGGGCTCTAGCCCGTGACACTGCTTAAGCTATTTCTATAAAGCCTCTTCTACTTATCTCTTATAGTACTTTTTAATCTCTACAAATATTAAGCTTGTAATAAATAAGTAAGCTAGTTTAATACTTTACTAGGTTTACTACTTATATTACTATATCTTTATATATTTATTCTAGTTAATAATATACTCCTAACCTCTCTTATAGTATAACTTACTCTTACTAATTATAGCTTTAATTACTTTATAACTTCTCTAAATAGGAGAGCTCTATTTAGTAGTATAATATTACTTAATTATATCTACTTATAATATAGCTTTCTTAAACTTATCTTTATCTAGTAAGTAGTAAAAGAAGTAGCTAGGTATATTAACTTAGGCTAACTATATATATTTAACTAATTAAGAGAGAACTATATTATTTCTAATTAGCTAGATACCTAACTTTTTAAACCTTACTATAATATTAGCCTAAGTAAATACTATATCTATTATTTACTAGAGCTTGCTAATAAAGTCTCTATATATAAAAATAAGGTTACTATTTATAAGGGACTAGATATCCTACTTAGAGAAGCTAGAGATAGTTTAGCTAATAGAGGCTGAAAGAACGAAGAAGCCTATAGAGCTAAAGTATAGAACCTTCTATAGTAAAAACTTAGTAAGTACTTATTAAAAACTAAAAATAAAGATCTTAGAAGAAGTAAGTAAAAGTAATATAATAATATTAGACTTACTTTTTAGGTGCTTTTACTATTAATTTAACTTAATTATAACTTATAGCTTTTAATACCTTTATAATTCTTTTACTTCTACTCTATTTTAAGAAAGTTAGTAATAATAATTGTTAACATATAACGTCTTATTATAATAATAATAATAATATAATAATATTCTACTTACTTAAATATTCTATATAAAATAAACAAATAGACTTTTATATATATAACCTTATATAAAAATGTTTAGTTTATTATAACCTATAACTTTATAAATGCTTACGTAATCCCTTATATTATATAATCCTACTTATGTAATTAAGAGCTTTACAGCTTATGTTTCAGGTTATCTTTCCCCTCCTTTTTCCCTACCTTAGGATGTAACCTGCCAACTACATCAACCAGAATCATCGCAATACATTCCTTCTCTATCAATTATCTATAAAAATAAATGCCTATAAATGCTGAGGATTATCACTTTTTATCATAATATATCTCCATCTATAACCCTATACTATATAGGCGTATATACTACACCCCTGAATACCTTTATACCTATGCTAACAATAATAGCGTTATATACCTAAGTAATACCTATTAATTAGAATAATAAACTTATAATTAGTATTTACTAAGTGTTAGATAAAATAACCTATATAAGCCTATATAGAGAAGATAACCTTAGTAAATAATTAGAGGATAATATAAGTTAACTAAGAGAAATAAGAAGCTATATTTTAAGTAAAGCTAGAAACTTTAAAAAGAATAGATTATTTATACTAAATACTTACTATTTAGATAATAAATATATATAGGAAGATAGGGAATATAAAACCTTTTCTTATATATAAAACAGGCTATAGAGCTAGATATCTATAGCTATAGCTAATAAGCTAGCTTAAGCTAGTAAGCTATAAAAAATAAATAGCTAGCTATTAATATAGTAAATACTAGCTATAATAGCTAACTAGTATAAGCTTATTATAGCTATATTAAGTAACTAAATATCTACTAAGTATTTATTTAAGGCTTTTAAAAAACTTCTTAACTATAATATAATATACTTTATTAGTAAAGCTATAAATATAATAAAGGAAAATTAGCTTATTATAGTAGAAAGAACTTATAAGTATTACTCTAGCTATTCTAATAGCTAGTATATCTAGTAAATACTAAGTATTATAGAGTATATTATATAGATAGAATAATAAACTTATTAGAGAATATTTATAGACTTTTTAGAGAAAGAAGTTAACTTAAAATAGAAAAACTTCTAAATCTTTATTAAGGGGTAATATATTATACTTAAGCTATAGAAATAGAATTACTGTAATACTTTTAAATAGTATTATTAGAAGGATAATAAAAAACTTATTATATACTAAGCTTATTAGGAAGCTACTAACTAAGTATTTAGTAAGCTAAATATAAGTAATATAAAGATATATACTTTCTTCTAGAGCTTTATTAAGACTTTAAAAGATAAATTATTTAAATAAGATATTAATTATACTAACACTTATACTATTATATTATATATTTAAAAGCTATAGGAAATTATAAATAAGAGATATATAGAAAGACTTACTAGCTATTCTAAGTTATATAAATAACTATATTTAGGTTTCCTAGACTACTCTTATAAGAGTAGCTTATAACTTCTATAGTTAGTAAACTATAGAGAATACTATCTAGAAACCTTATTCTAAAGTAACTATTTAGTAAACCTTTATATAACCTTTAATTCTAATAATAGACTACTTAACTTTTAAAGCTTTTAATATTATACTGATAAAAAGTATAGCTATATTATAACCTACTATACTAAGAACTATATATAGTTAATAAATAATAATTAAAACTTAAACCTAAGATAGAGTAGTATAAGTATAATTATAATATTTTATATAACTAATACTAAGGATTTAGGAAATAAGTAAGTATAGAAGTAATTTTAAAGAACTTTATACTAGAAATCACTTTAGTTCTAATTAAAAAGACTATTAAGAAATAAATATTTATACTCTGAGTATCTAGTAAAGTTAAGCTTAAAATTAATATAAATACTTATATAATAGTAAATATTATTAAAGAGGATTTTATAGAGAAACTTTAATTAAAAGAGGTTATAAGTATTATAGCTTTAAAATTAGTAGATTTCTAAGGAAGGTTTATACTTATAAGTAAGGTTTACTAGCTTATTTTTTTCTTATTAGATAGTAAAAACTACTTATAGAAGATCTACTAAGTATTTATTATAAGCTTATACTTTAAAGAGGTAGAAGATATCTTTTTATCTAATAACTTTATAAGTTAAGAAAGTATTTATATAGATACCTATATATATACTTAGTTATATAAATATATCTTACTTATTAAACTAGAGGTAATTATCTAAAAAGTTATAGAGAATAGCTAATAAGTTTATATTATATACTTAATAGGTATTTTAGTTTCTAATAAAAAAGATATTAGTATTTTAAATAAGTAATTACTAGATAATAAGTAAGATAAGAGAATCTTTAAAAAACTTTAAGTATTTATTAATATTTTTAATAATAAAAGTATAAAAAAAGTTTTTAAGCTAAAGAGAGTAGTATACTATATTAAACTAAAGTTTAGTAAGAAGTTCTCTTATAAGTTTATATACTTTATATTAGTAGAATAACTATAAACCTTTATAGAATATATCTAAGAAATAGAAGCTATAAGCTAAATCTACTATTCTATAAGCTTTATAGAGGTATCTATTCTATTTATACTAAAAAAGAATAATAGCTTATAGTTATATATAGATTATTAAGAGTTAAATAAACTTATAGTGAAAAACTAGTACCTTTTACTACTAATTAGTAAACTCCTAGATAGGTTTACTAAAGTAAAGTTTATTTTAAAGATTAATATAAGTAAAATATATTATTATATTATAATTAATAAAGTAAACTAGTAGAAGATTATATTTAGAGCGTAATATAGGTATTTTAAATATATAATAATACTATTTAAATTTGCTAATATCTTAGTAATATTCTAAGTATATTTATAAAATACTTATTAACTTCTTAGATATATACTATATTATATATCTAGATAATATCTTAATTTATTTAGATACTAGAGAATAATATACTAAAAACCTTTATACTATTCTATACTATTTAAAAGCTACTAAGCTATTTATAAAATTTAAGAAGTATAACTTCTATTAAATAGAAATAGATTTTCTAAGGTTCTATATTACTTAGAATAATATTAAAATAGATTTAAAATATATCTAAATAATTACTAAATAGCTAGTACTAAAGTCTTTTAAAGATATATAAGTTTTCTTAGGATTTTATAACTTTTATTATAAGTTTATAGTAAAATATTCTTATATTATAGCTCCTATAAATAGTATACTTAAAAGAAGCTAAAATAGTATAAAGTTAGAAGTTTTTATTTAAATAAGAAAAATATAAACTATATTTAAAATACTTTATAGAGTATTTACTAAAATATTAATACTAAGATATTATAACTTTATACTAGAAATAAGAGTTAAAATAGATATATCTACTTAAGTAGTATTTAGTATACTCTTATAGAAATATAGAACTATCTAGTACTTAGTAGCTTTTTAGTTAAGAAAACTATTTAATATAGAATAATATTAAACTATAAAATAATAAAAGCTTTTTATTATTATTAAAAGCTTAGATTACTAAGTATAATATTCTTAGAAGCTTTTTAAAAAATTCCTAGTTTTTATAGATTATATAATACTAAAAAGAGTATTTATTATACTTATATAAGATATTTATAGAAGACTTATATAATAAGTTTACTAATTATTAGCTTTTAACTTTAAAATCTAATATAGATTAGAGATTACTAACTTAGTAGATAAGCTATTCTAATACTCTAATTATATAGTAGAAAATACTAAAGTAGATAATATACTCTCTATTTTAAGAAGAAAGCTTAGGCTTATTAGCTAGCTTTTAGTAATAAACTACTAATATATTACTAAGCTTAAAAAATAAATAGCTATTATAAAAACTTATATCTAAGCTATCTAGTAAAATATATAAGAACTTTACTAGAAAGCTAGCTCTAAAGTTAAAGGATCTTTATCTTTATATTAAAACTACTTTATAAAAAGTACTAATACTTTACTATATATTATAATATATATTAGCGCTATTACTTACTCTAAAATATATATAAGTATTATACTAACTACTCTATAAAAAGAAAGTAATATACTAAAGGATTTAAGAAGAGCTAGAGTTATTATACTAGAATAGTATATCTTATATATTATAATAAAGAAGCTTATCTAGGATAAAATAGCTTATATATTATACTCTAGTATAAATCTTAAATAGATAGTTAGTAGATTATAAGCTAAAAACTACTTCTATAGAGATATTATAACTAAGGTTTACTAAGATACTAGGAAATACTAAGAATACTAATTTAATAAGAATAATATTTTTTAGTTTAAAAGAAGACTTATTATTTTAGAAAAAAGATCTCTCTACTATAAAATCTTAAAAAACCATTATAATATATCTAGATTAAGCTATATAGAAGTGAATAAAACTATAGAACTTATCCTATAGAAGTTTTATTAGCTATACTTAATAGAAGATATATAGTAATATATTACTAAGTACTTATACTACTAAGAAGTATATATATTATAGTATAAACTATATAGGTTACTATAAGGCTTCTAGCTAGCTACTATGATTTTTACCTGGAACTTATACTGCAACAACCTCTAACTTACCTCTTCAGCTAACGGCTTACTGGTTATATAATCCTTCAGCCCTATCCCCCTTGCGCGCATTAACGTGCGCTATCTATTAGACAATCTCATTACTTATAATATTACTTTAATAATAACTTCACGACTTTAACTAGGTTTAATTACTATAGTAAACTTTCTTCTACTTTTTAACCTATCTTCCAACCCTCACTTATACCTTCTATTAACTTAGCTGTTTTCTCCGCTACTTACCTAGAATTTAAGCCTTTTATTAATTAGGCTAACGTCTTCATAGTTCTATAGTTATTAGCAATACCTACTATATTATAGTTCAGCTAGGTTAGCTTACTAGCTATGCTACCCTACTAAAGATATTATTCAAGTAAGCATAATAGCTAGGATTAATAGCAAACGCAGCTATATTACTTAGCTAAGATATATAAGTACTTCTTATAGCTTTACTACTAATATTAGCTTTTAAGACTATAAAGTATAACCTAGCTATAGCTAACTAGTTTTTAAGGCTCTATAGGTTAAAAGGTGTTATCTTACTAATTATAATAAGCTTAGCTTTATAGTTAGTATTAATCTTAGTGTTTTAAGGTATACTTTAAGTAAAGCTCTATAGTATAAAGCTTTATAGATTAGATAGAATAGAATATATTATAAAGTTATAAGAATCTAAGTAGTTTTCTTTAGTTAACTTAAGATTAAGGATGAGGAATAAGTTTAAGGCTTAGCATAAGCAGTAGCATCTTAAGTATATAGCTAAGATAAGCTTTTCTATAGCTAAAAACTTTATAAAGCTATCTCTAATATATATCTCGCTCGTAAGTTATATAGGCGAGGCTGTCGACTTTGCTAGTAATAAAGCTATTATTAATAAGGCTAATAGCTGTAACAGGCAGCTATAGTTAAAGTTAGCGTAAGTAGTTATTCTAGACTCCTAGGTATATATACTACGAAGCTACTAAACTAAGCACTAACTAAAGTGCTTTTACTACTTTTTACCTTACTGTGAAAACCTCTACTAAGTAGGCTTAAAACTTCTTTAATATAGGTTACTATAAATATTAGAACTACTAGTATACTTTTTTTAGTAGATCTTACTAAACTTTTTAACTAGCTTACTAGAGAGCTACTAAAATAATAAGGTTATATATAATATAATCCTAGTAATTATATACTTAATAACTAAGATAGCTTAATTCTTAGTAATAACTAAGTAGCTAGATATTATAGACTTAGTAAAGATCTTATATTAAGAAATTAAATGCTAGTATAGTATACTTAAAGCTATTATTAGTAATTAAAATAAGTTAATTACTAGCTAATTTTAGTAGGATTAAATAAAAGCTTAAGATATTTAGAAGCATTTCTCTATAGCTTAGTATCTATAAATAAATAGCTAGATAGAGAGAATATATTAAATATTAACTATATATCTTACTAAGTTTAATAAAAGTTTATAGAATTAATAAGCTATATAATTAGTTAAAGCTAAATTTTCTTATAATAATAATAAGTATATTATTATTAATATCTCCCTATTTAAAATATTTATAAGCTACTATCTTAGAATAATAGACTTCTATTTACTAAATATTAAAATTTAAACCTAAGAAGTTAAAAAAAAACTTAAGAAATTAATAGAAGTTTACTAAAAAATAGCTAAGAATTAGTAGTATACTACTAAAATATAAGCTAAAAATACTAATACTAAAAAGAAAGTATAATTATATAATATAGGAGATATTATAAGACTCTCTATAAAGACTTTTACTTTATAAAGAGTTAATAAAAGCTTACTCTATAATTTATCTCTATACTAATTATAGAAGTTATAAGCTTAAACGCCTATAAGGTCTAATTTCTAGAAAAATATAATAGAATATATAATATCTTTTCTATTACTTTACTTAAACTATAGTATAGTTAAAAGCTTATTAAAAAGTAGCTTCTAGACCTTAAAAAAGACCTAGAAAAATAAGAGGTTAAAGATATTATATTATAAAAGGAAGCGCTAAAAAGCCTTCTATATTTAGTTAAGTAGAAAGGCTAGCTAGTAGAATATAATACCTAGAAACTTAAAAATACTTAGTAAATATTTTATAAATCTTTACTAGATTTAAGAAATAATAATATAAGTTATATTATAAATAAGATAATAAGTAGTATAAAGTAAAAAGAAGTTAATTAACTATAAAAATATAATAAAAACTTAAAAGAAAAAGTAAGAAGAAAATCCTAGGTATTTAACTATCTATATATATAAAAAGACTATTATATACTACTAAAGATTTCTTAAAAAAAACTTATTATTTCTTATTATTATTCTTATAACTAGAACTAGTATTATTACTATTTAGTTAGTATTCTTATTACTATCATTTTTATTACTACTTTTCTCTAAAATATTATCCTTATTATTAGTATCTATAGCTTTCTAGTAAATATTTATAGAAGCTATACTAACCTCTTTATAAATATTTAGTTAAAAAGTAAGATTATTACTAATATACTTAAGCTTAGTAAAGAGAGTATATTTATAGGTATTATAGAGTATTTAGAAGCTCTATACCTTTAAAAAGTCCTAAATAAGTAAGCCTAATATATAAAAGTTCTTATTTATAAAATAGCTCTCTAGGACCTTTTTAAGCTTATTAAGAAACTAAGTCTATTTATAGATATAGCTTATATTCTTAAAGTACTAAAATAAAGCTATATTTAGCTGAGTTTAAGTTACTTAGATAAAAGCCTTATCCTTTTTATAGTAAATATCTTATAAAATACTATTAGTATTAATATAAAAAGATTAATAAAGAAAGAAACTTACTTTAAGCTAAAGCTATAAGTATACTTAGGTATAGTTAGTAGCGTTCTCTTTAGTATTTATTTATAGAAACTAGCTATAGTATTACTTAGAGCCTAAAGTAAAATTAATAAGGTTTATTAACTATTTATAAAGCTCTAAGAGAAAGCTTTAACTTTTATAGATAGTAGTATAAATATAATAAATTTTATACTAATAATACTTACTAGCTTTAATTTTAGCTATATAATACTTAACTTAGTTCTAGTAAATATAAATACTATTAATAAAGAAGTTAGAAATCTAGAGTTATAAAGTTAGTTTAATCCTTCTATAATAGGTTACTAAAGACTTATTTTATAGTACTTAATACTATAAGAATAGTATATTTAGTAGGTTATTACTTAATTATATATAGATATATATTACTTTAGTAAACTAGTAAAGCTATAGAATATAAATAATATAAAGTTTATTTCTACTTAATTAGTTATATTAATAAGTATTATTACTTTTCTCTAAAGTTTTAAGTTTAAAGTATAAGAGGATATAAGTAATAAAGAAGTTAGTATTTATAATATTAGATATAGAAATCTAGAAAAATAATAAAGGATTAGTAAAAGCTTAGGGAAAAGCTTATAAAATATAAAAGTTATTATTATTAAATATAATATATTAAGAAAGAAAAAAAAACTAATTCTAGGGTGAGAAAAAGCTATTACTTTATAAATAGCTAAGAAACTTTATTAAATAATTATAAAAGTAGCTATAACTTTAAATAGTATAAATAGTAGTTATTTATTATAGTAGTTACTATCTATAAAGAAGTAAGTATAGTAAATTAATAATAGTAATTACTATCTAACTTACTTTATAATCTTATAATATACTTATTTAGAAAGGGGATAATAGGATAGAAAATAAAGCTATTATAAAGATACTATTTAAGAGAAAGCTTACTAAATAAAAAGTAAATTACTTAAAGATATTATAAAGATATTATTTAAATAAAAGCTTACTAGATAAAAAGTAAACTATTAAGAATAAAACTACTACTAAAAAAGTAATTATTCCTATTAATAAATAATAATAAGACTCCTTTAGAGTAACTTAAAAAGAACTATAAAAAGGGGCTAAAATAAAGAAAACTATAAGAAATAGAATTATAAGCTCTTACTATAATATTAATAGCTCTATTATCTCTTAGTAAATAAATAGTAAATAGCTACTATACTAAATAATAGAGATAATAGTAATAAAACTAGATATTTTATCTAGATAATAGAGAAGAATAATAGCTAAAAGCTAACCTCTATATCTAATCTTATAATAAGAACTACTATAATTAAAAAGAGGATAATTATAAGAGATTAAATATTCTATTTAGAGAAGCTAGAGATAGTTTAGCTAATAGAAGCTAAAAGAATAAAGAAGCTTATAGAACTAAGGTATAGAACTCTTTATAGTAAGGACTTAGTAAGTACTTACTAAAGGCTAAAAATAAAGATCTTAGAAAAAGTAAGTAAAAGTAGTATAGTATAGCTAGACCTACTTTTTAGGTGCTTCTATTATCAGTTTAACCTAACTATAGCTTATAGCTCCTAATACCTTTATACTATTTTATATAAACTTTTATAGTACTATTTAGTAAGCTTTTTTAAATAGCTAGAAAACTTCTATATCTATAAGTTAAAATAGATATATAGTATAAAGAGGAAAAAACCTAATAATAATATTAAAATTAATATAGTATTTTATAAGATCTATACTAATATACTTAGAAAAGCTATCTAGAAAGAGTAAATAATATAGCTTTATACTAGATTCTACCTAGAGAATATCTCTATATAACTTAGTATAAACCTTCAGTATAACACTATATATCTTAAGCTAATTAGAGTAGCTCCTATAAGTATTAATACTAAACTATAACTTTATAATATACCTAAATTACTAGAACTTTACTAAATACTTAAATAAGTATATATTAAAGTACTTAATATAATTTATTATAATCTCTTAGTTAGAGAAAGTAGTAGGAAACTATATAAAGTAGATATTTTTATTAATATTATAATTAGCCTAAGTAGTAATTAGCTATATCTTAAAGATAAATTAGGCTAGGATAGTATCTCTAATAGTATTACTAATACTAATAAGAGTATATAACTCTCTATTAGCTAGATTAATAACTTCTTATAGTCTGCTCTATTTCTATTATCTCTAGAGTAAAATAATATATATATATAGCTACTAAAGTAGTTAATATAGTAACTAGACTTATTAGTATTCTATATCTTAGAAAGCTTAAGATTATATTCTTAAACTATAGTATTATACTAATTAAAGAACTTCTAGATTAATACTAAGTTAAACTTAGTATCCTTCTAGTAAACCTTAATAAGTTTAATCTTTAATCCTTTTTAGAACTCTAAGTAGTTAGCTATTTAGAATACTATAAAGTAGTCTAAAATAGAGCTTATACTCTAAGTAACTTAAAGTAAGTTAGTTATCTCTTTAAGGATTATTAGGGTTATTTAAAAGCTAATAGTATTAAGCTATATTATAAATACTACTAAGGCTAAATCTTTAGCTTCTATTACTACTTTTAGCTAGCTACCTTCTTAGAGTAGTATAGAGAAGTTATAACTAGCTTCTAAAGTCTTTAGATATTTCTTTACTACTATATAGGATACTTTATAATCTCTAGTAATAGCTTAGATTAATAGTACTATAGATAGAAACTTACTAGAGTAGCTAGAGTAGAAAGCTTAATATTACGTAGTATATAATACCTATATAGCTTATTTAGTAGGCGTTAAGTTAGTATTACTCTAGTAAAATATCTTAGTAGCTAGAATTAAAAGAAATAATTAAAAAAGTATAGTTTTAAGTTATAGTATAGTCTATAAAAAGTTATTTTTAGTAGTAAAACAATAAAAACATAACTTTTATATAACTAGGTAGAAACCCCCTTTTTTAGGTAGAAACCCTGTTTTTTCGCCCCCTATATAAGTAGGGTGAGTTTTGCGCTTAATATAGCTGACTAACGCCCCTAATGTTACAGTCAGCTGTCCAACAGTAAGGTCTGCTAACAGAAGCTAGGGATTAATACATAGTAATAATACACTAAGGTTATAGTCTAGGTCGTAAGTTGTAGGCTATATTATAGATCAGTAGTCAGAGGCTAAAGTGATCAGTCTTAGACTCAACAAGTATTTACAGTGAAGGTAGACTGAAAATATCCTGAGGATAATCATAAGTTAATTACTAAAGAGCTATAGAAGTCTGACCATAAGCCAAGCTCAGGTTATACTATATACAAGTCTGATTCTAAATATATCCCTTTATACCTTAGGTTGAGCAGGGTCATTCTAATCCAAAATAATCGCTTAGCCCCCAAGTCGTATTAGATTATATTAATCCTAAATAATCACTATCTTATTATTATATAACTTATACTATAGTTCTTCTGTTTCTGAGCAAGTCCCTGTTATTCCTGTAATTCTTCAGTATAAATATCTTATTATAGCTGCCTGATATTTAAGTAAGTTATTTAGCTGTTATTCTTATTTACAGGTTATAATATCAGGTTCCCCCTCTAAAAGTCTTATTCTTAAGACCTAATATAAGTAAGTTATTAGTCCTAGATTAGAGATCTGTTAATTATACTTCTTAATTTACTTATATTACTAACATTATATCAGGTTATATTTAGAAATCTGATTTTCGCGAAACTTATTATACTTAAATTTATTATAATTAGCAGGCCTTTAGTGTTCTAGTTAATTACTATAGTTATAATATAATGCTTTATTCTCTTTACTTCTAGCATAACTATATATATAAGATAGATCTTACTAACTTAAAATATTATAGTAAATATATTAAATATAGTTTAACAGACTATAATAGTAGTAATATAGCAAATACTTATAAGTTATTTTTTCTAGGTAATTAAAATAGATACTAATTAGTTATAGTGAATTATTATTTTAGAGAGCAAAAGAAAGTAGAGCAGGAAGAGCAAACAGCTGAAGAGGCATTAGAGGTCCTTCAGATATAGTTAGTAACAGCCTTCAGTTGCTTATCTTATCTTTATAAATAGAAGAGGTTTCTAAAAGAATATAGTTCAGACTTAATCTGTTATAAAATATAGTCTATTAATAAATAAGAGGCGGAAGAGCAGTCCTTAGAGGCTCAGAAGTCTTAAGTACTTAAGGATTTATTACTGTAGAGTGCTCTAAATAAGTTAGACTAGTCTTCTTTAGGTATAAGTGTTATAGACTTAGGTATTCTATCTATAGTTAATTCTTTAGAAGTGTCCTAGTTATTTTCTAGTGTTCCTAAGCAAATAAATAATTTCCCTTATTATAGTCTGTCTGCTTCTATTAGTAGTCTGATATATTTATATAAGTGTCTAATATATAAATAGCTAGTAGTGTTTATTAATAGTAGTATTATTAGTGCTATAGGTGTTGTTTCTTGTTCTTAGTGTTATTACTAGTAGGTTGTAAGTTTGTCTTTCGTATCAGTGATGTTCTTAGCTGGTTTCTATATGTTATCTTTATAACTATATCCTTTCTACTTAATAAGGTATTAATATCTTTCTAGTTCTTTAAGGTAGTTAATAATTCATTCAACTTTATACTCTGGTTTATTATCTTCTATAATAATAAGATTATTTGTTTATAATCCTTATAATGCTAGTTTAAGTAGCAAGATATGAAATATTAAGAAACATTTCATTATATTAAGTAGATTGAGTTTATAGTTAACTAGTAAGATTTTTCAGAGGATTTTAAAAGGTTTAAGTTTTTTATAATCTAGTTTATTATTTAGTTATTTTGTTTTAATATTTTATTATATAAGATAGATACTATCTCCCTCTTTTAAGGTTAGTCCCTCAATCCTTTATTTATTACTAAACTATATTATGCGTTATTATATAAATTTAAGTTCTTTATATACGTTTTCTTAGATATCTTTGATTTATCTAGTTATAGCAACAGCTTTTAGTGCTGCTAAGCTAGGTTATAGTTCTCTATAAGTAGTTAGTTTGAATCTGTAGTTAAGGTAGAAAGAGGATTCCTTAATGCTTTTTCCTACTGCGCTATTATAGGCAAATTAAGCTATTAGTAGTAATACTACCTAATTATCTTAGTTATAATTAATATAGATATAGAGGTAAGTTTCAAAGATCTAGTTAATTTATTCTGTTTATCTGTTAGTCTGCAAATGAAAGGCAGTAGATATTGCTTGCTTAATACTAAGTTATAATATAATTAATTTCTAGAACTTAGAAGTAAAGATCTTATCTCTGTCTGACATAATTTCCTTAGGTGTTCTATAATTAGCAATAATATACTTAAGAAATATATAACTAAATTCTTTAGTATTACTTGCTTCCTTATATAGAATAAAATAGGTATACTTTATAAGTCTGTTAATAATAATAAGAATACTGTTATAATAGACTCTTATAAGGAGTTCTTAAGACTTTAGTAGTTTGATAATAAAGTTAAGTAATATAAAGTACTAAGTAGTTTGCAGCACAGGCAAAAGTTATAACAATTTATAAGGTTAGTATTAGGCTGGTTTACTTTTCAAGCAAACCTTGCAATCCTTAATCACTATTATAACACATTCTCTAGTAACCTTTTCTCTATATTATTATTATAGTTATTTCTAGGTTTTTATAACTCCTTAGTAACTATATACTAGTATGCTATAGAACTTCTTAATAGCTTTATTATTTAGTTTGCTAAGCAGGCTAGATATAGATTATCTAGTTATTATTAAGGCTTTTATAGCAAGTATTAGGTCTTTATTATTATTATATTTAAGAATTACCTAGGTTTCTTTTAGTATTAAGATATTATAGTCTAGTTATCAGCTGAGAGCATCAGCTCTGCTATTTTCTAATCCTTTTTAATAGATAATTTAGAAGTTAAATTCTGAGAGGAATTCTAACTATCTGATTTATTATTTATTAAGTTCCTTTAATATAGTGAAGTATACTAGGTTTTTATAATCAGTATATATAAATACTTAGTAAATAGTTCCTGAGAATAAAAGTCTCTATTCTTTAAAAGCTTTAATAATTACTATAAGTTCCTTATTATAGATCTGATAGTTAAGTTCTAGTCTGTAGAGCTTATAAGAGAAGAAAGTGCAGGGATGCAGATATCTTTCTAAATCTCTCTAGGATAGTTACACTCTAAGGGTGAAGTTTAAAGCATCTGTTTCAACTTTAAACTGTTTTTCTAGGTTTAGGATTATTAGGACTGGTTTGCTAGTAATATAGTTTTTGATAGTCTGGAAAGCTATATTTTAGACTTCTTTCTATTTAAATAGTTAATCTTTATAACTAAGATCTGTGAGGAGTATATTAATTTTTCTATAGAGTTTAATAAATTTTTAGTAGAAGTTAATAAATCTAAGAAATCTTTAGACCTTTTTAAGGTTAGTTAGTATTAGCTATTCTTATATAGCTTATACTTTCTTTTTTAATATGCTGATATATTTAGAGATAATTATAAATCTGAGGTATTCTACTTCTTAGGTATAGAATATGCTTTTTTCTGGTTTGACTAGAAGTTTAGCATTCTAGAAGGCTTATAGTATAAGGTGTATATATTCTTTATATTATTCTATTATTGCAGACAAGATAAAGATATTATTAAGGTAGATAACTATAAAGATGTCTATAAACTTTCTAAGAACTTAGTTAATTATATTCTAGAAAGTAGCAGAAGTGTTAGTGAGACTAAAAGGCATAACAAGGTACTTAAAATATCCTTTATATATTCTGAAGGCAGTCTTCTATTCTTCTCTTTTCTTTATTCAGATAAAGTTATAGACACTTTTAAGGTCTAGTGTTATAAAGTAGTTAGTTCTATAGAAAAGTTATTATAGGTTGTTAATCAGAAGTAATAAGTACTAGTTTTTAATTATTATTTTGTTAAGTATTTAGTAGTTAATATATAGTTATAGTTTGCTGTTCTTCTTTAGTATAAATAGGATTAAGCTTCTTATTAGTAATATTAATTCCCTGATATAGCTTTTCTTAAGGTTTTTATTAAGGTATTTATTAAAGGCTTCTATCTCTGTTAGGTTAAGTCTATAGATTTTATTGAATTTAAGCTCCTTTCCCTCCTTAATAGGGATTTTATAATCGAAATTTATATATTCAAGCAGTCTAGTTTCTAGTTTAGCTGCAAAGAGTTTTTTATATACTCTATACTCTTCTAGGATAAACAGAAAAGGATCATTCTTTCGTTTAAGATCTGCAGTCTTTAATAGTTATAACACAGCTTCCTTTGCTTTGAGGTAGCAGATATATCGTTTTGCTGCTCTGTAGTAAGTGAATCTGTTTAAGGCCTAGGTTCTGCAAGGCTGCCCAGGAACTAGATTATTATTATCCTAATAGAGTTAGCCTGTTCTCTAATCTATCTATAAGTTATTCTTCTTAAGCTATAGTATTTCTAATATAATATTATATATACTAAGTTCAGCAATATTAAATTAGAGTTATTTGTTTTGATCTAGGTAACTTATCTTAAGGGGTGTAGTTTTGTTTCTAATAGTTCTTCTTTTATACTAGACTTATTCTCTTTCTATATTGCTGAGCTAGTATATATATTCCTTTCTTTGCTATAGTAGTTATAATCTGTTTACTGCTTAGAGTGATATAAAGTTTATTTCAGCTCTGCTATTAATAAGCATAATAGCTATATATTAATAGTAACTGCAAGTTATAGATATACTTTCTAGTCTAGAGATGCTAGATATATAGACTTTATTATTATTATCTATCTTAGTCCTTTGTTAGTAAGTAAGTCTAGTTTTTTAACTGCTCTAGTTATCTGGGGTAGGTGATTTGTTTTCCTTTCTGTTATGCTTTTGTGAGGCGATTCTCTTAGAATTAGAGCTTTAAGAGGCTTAATCCTTCTTACAGAAGTCTGTAGGCTTTAGCTTTCTGCACTATATATATAAAGCATTTATCTTTTTAGTATTCTTCTTATTTCATTATATTGTTATGTTAATATCTTATAAGGTATTGCAGGCTTAGGCTGAAAGTTGCTATATTATTATTAAATATAGTTATAATCTATCTAACTATAATAGTTTAGATATAAATATTCTGAATAAGGTTTTTATTATATCTTCTAGGGTAGAATTAATACTTATATTTATTTCTGAGATATTCCTTATATTTATTAAAGAAGTATTATAGCTAGAAGAGATTTCAGTAGTTATAGTAGTTATACATAAGTATAGAGTGATCTTCTGTGTAAAGCTTCAAAGTATAGTCCTAGTTTCTTATATTAGCAAGTGTTCTATAGAAGTACTATTATTAGTTATTACAGCTTATATTAACTGTCTAGTGCTAGAAGAGCTGTTAAATCTCTTTTTTATTATTAGACTCTTCTTTAGAACTAGTGTTATCTATTTCTAAGATTAGTCTGCTATAATATCTTATGTTTTAATTTATAATATTAGCAGGAGAGTTAGAATTATAAAAGATCTTATTCAAATTAAATCTGGATTCAGGTTTGCTGAAGTTCTAGTTGCTAGTAAGACTAAGTAGTTGCTGTTCTTCTAGGAGGTTATATTAGTGTTCAAGTTCTTTATCAGGTTCTTCCTTAACCTGTTCTTTAAGTTCTTAGTTAATTTGCTTAATTCTAGCAGGGTTTCCTTATGGATTTCTTTATTATTTAAGGTGTACTATTAGGGCACTAATTTAGTAATATTATATAGTGTTGTTCAGGTCTTCTTATGCTTGTTATAGCTGAAGTGTTTATGCTACTTCGAGGTGTAGGATCTGTTGTTTGTTATTACTTATGATCTGTTATCTTGTTTCATGCTGATAGATTCAGCTTATTTCCTTGTTACGACCTGTAAACAAAGATAACAGCTGAATAACCTACTTAGGCGTCAGGCAGCTAGGATAGGATATTTATACTGCAAGATTATAAGAATAACAGGGACCTGCTTAGAAACGGAAGAACTATAGTATATATTATATAATAATAAGATAAGAAGATTAGATCTGTACGCTAAGAATATAGAGGCTGTCCTCAGCATATATAGGTTCTATATAGTTAATAAACAGACCTTATTAGAATCAGGAACAGTAACAAAATAAAAAGTACTATTCAAGACTTATATATAATATAACTAGGGCTTAGCTTATAGTTAGACTCCTATAGCTCTTCAGCAATTAACTTATAATTATCTCTAAGATATTTTCAGCCTACCTTTAATATAAATACTTATTAAGCCTAAGACTAATTACTTTAGCCTCTAACTACTAATCTATAACACAGCTTATAACCTATAACCCAGACTATAACCCTAATATACTGTTACTATATATCAATCCCCAGCTTCTGTTAGCAGACCCTACTATCAGATAGCTAACCATAACACTTTAATTGCTCCTATTCAGTAAGTTAACTATTAAGACCTACTAACAGTATAGATAAGATATCCTCTCACGCCTCTACTAAGTCACCCACCCCAGGAAGCTTTTCTTCCTCTAAACAGCTGGTTAGAAACCTAGCTGAGGAACTTAAGAGAGCTTTAATAACTATAGACTCAGATAATAAAGTCACCCTCAAAAAGGAGACCTATAACAAACTCCAAGCCTAAGTTAAGAAAAGAGATAATAATATAGCTAAAATACAAACTATATATAACAAAATAGCTAATAAACTCTAAGGCCTCAAAAGTATAATCTAAGAACTTAGTAATAGACCTTAATAGTTTCAGAACCTAGAAAATAAAATTGCATGCCTAGGAAGATAAAGTAATAACCTCCTTATATAGGAACTCCAGAATAAAGTTAACACTCTTCAGGCTGCTACTAATATTATTACTACCCTTATAAGAAGATAACAGAAGCTTAAGCTTAGTACCTTAGTTATATATAACAGAACCCTAGAAACTCTTAAGAGATTCTTAATCCAGGTTAAGAACTACTAGAATTTTTATCATAGAGACTTTACTAATAAAACTAAAAAAGTAGTGTATATAGCTACCTATCTCTGAGAAAAAGCTCTCAAATAGTTTAAACTGATCTAGGAAGAATATTTTAAGTATAAAACTCTTAATAAATATATTATAGAGACTTGTAATATCTATGCTAATTTCTAGGGATTTAAGGATATACTTCAGTCTCTCTTCTAGGACCCTAATAAGAAATAATAAGCTGAGTATAACCTTGCTCAGCTCAGACAGACTAAGTCTGCTAAAGACTACTCTGCTAACTTCAAATAACTTAGCATCTAACTTAATCTTACTAAAAAGACTAAGATCTTTATATTCTATTAAAGACTTAAAGATAAAGTTAAGGATAAGAGTATTAAGATTAATTGACTAGAAGACTTCCTCTAATATGCTGAACTTATTATTAAGATTAATAACTACTTCTATAAGCAATAAAGAGAACGAAGAGATAAATAATAAAACTTAAACTTAGGATGTAAGTATTAGTAGCAGCCTTAGAGTAAGTTTAATAACTAGCAGAATAATAACAAACCTTGTAATAACTAGAATAACACTTAACAGAGCACTTCTTATAGATAATACAGCAGCCCTATAGACCTCAGTACTGCTAATAAGAGCAACAGCAAGAAACTATAGAACCCTAAGTGCTATAACTGCGAAAAAATAGGATATATTGCTAAAGGCTGCAGATAACCTAAGAAACTTAGCTAGAAACCTATACCTAAACAAACTAAGCAGGTTAGCATAGTAACTAAAATATTCTATATATCCTTATTATAGACTAGATGCTATAATAATAAATGCTTCACTTACTACAGCAATAAAGAAGCTATAGAGCATTAGCCTAGCAACCTAGACTATAAAAGGATAGGTTATAATATAACTATCCTAGAAATTAAAACAAAGACCCTTATAATAGCTTTGCAAGCAAACAGTAAAATAGTTTGAAAAACCACTAAATAACTAGATAAAATGCTCTAAATACAGCAATTTAAACCTATTAATATATAAAAGCAAGCTACTAATAATAACTCTATAGGTTATAACGAAAAAACTTAACAGATAATCTAAGAATTAGAAACCTAAGTCTAATAAGAAATAAGCTAAATCTGTCAGCATAAAACAAGACAATAAATTATAAGTAACAATAAATAACAAATCTTACACCTTGAAATAATATAAATACTTCAGCTATAATAAGTATAAGAAGAACTAAATAATACTATATAGCATTACTAAATTAGTGCCTTAACAGTATACCTCAAACAATAAAGAAATATATAAGAAAACCCTACTAGAATCGAGCAAATTAACTAAGAACTTAAAAAACAGGTTAAAAAAGAATCTAATAAAGAACCTAAACACTAATATAACCCCCTAGAAGAATAGCAACTACTCAGTCTCACTAGTAATTAGAACTTCAGCAAACCTAAATCCAGATTCAATTTAAATAAGATCTCTTATAATTCTAACTCTCCTGCTAATATTACTAATTAAAACGCAAAACACTACAGCAGACTAATCCTAGAAATAGATAACACTAGTTCTAAAGAAGAATCTAATAATAAAGAAAAAACTCAGCAGCTTATCTAGTACTAGATAATTAATATAAGCTGTGATAACTAATAACAGCACTTCTATAAAGCACTTGCTAATATAAGAAACTGAGACTATATTCTAAAGCTTTACACAGAAGATTACTCTACACTTAAGTATAACTACTAAAACTATTAAAACCTCTTCTAGCTATAATACTTCTTTAATAAATATAAAGAATATCTTAGAGATAAATATAAGTACTAATTCTACTTTAAAAGATATAATAAAAACTTTATTTAGAATATTTACACCTAAACTACTATAGTTAGATAGGCTATAACTATATTTAATAACAATATAGCAACTTTCAGCCTAAGCTTATAATACTTTATAAGATATTAATATAATAATATAATAAGATAAGAAGAATGCTGAAAAGATAAATACCTTATATATGCAGTTCAGAAGGCTAAAGCTTATAAACTCCTGTAAGAAGGATTAAGCCTTCTAAGGCTTTGATTCTAGGAGAATCGCCTTATAAAGACATAATAAGAAGGAAAACAAATCACCTACCCCAGATAACTAGAGCAGTTAAAAAACTAGACTTACTTACTAACAAAGGACTAAGATAGATAATAATAATAAAGTCTATATATCTAGCATCTCTAGACTAGAAAGTATATATATAACTTGCAGTTACTATTAATAATATTATAGCTATTATGCTTATTAATAGCAGAGCTGAAATAAACTTTATATCACTCTAAGCAGTAAACAGATTATAACTACTATAGCAAAGAAAGGAATATATATACTAGCTCAGTAATATAGAAAGAGAATAAGTCTAGTATAAAAGAAGAACTATTAGAAACAAAACTACGCCCCTTAAGATAAGTTACTTAGATCAAAATAAATAACTCTAATTTAATATTGCTGAACTTAGTATATATAATATTATATTAGGAATACTATAGCTTAAGAAGAATAACTTATAGATAGATTAGAGAACAGGCTAACTCTATTAGGATAATAATAATCTAGTTCCTGAGCAGCCTTGCAGAACCTAGGCCTTAAACAGATTCACTTACTACAGAGCAGCAAAACGATATATCTGCTACTTCAAAGCAAAGGAAGCTGTGTTATAACTATTAAAGACTGCAGATCTTAAACGAAAGAATGATCCCTTTCTGTTTATCCTAGAAGAGTATAGAGTATATAAAAAACTCTTTGCAGCTGAACTAGAAACTAGACTGCTTGAATATATAAATTTTAATTATAAAATCCTTATTAAGGAGGAGAAAAAGCCTAAATTTAATAAAATCTATAGACTTAACCTAACAAAGATAGAAGCCTTTAATAAATACCTTAATAAAAACCTTAGAAAAAGCTATATTAAGGAATTAACCTTACTAGCAGGAAGCCTAATCCTGTTTATACTAAAGAAGAACAGCAAACTATAACTATATATCAACTACTAAATACTTAATAAAATAATAATTAAAAACTAGTACTTATTACTCTTAATTAACAAATTATAATAACTTCTCTATAGAGCTAACTACTTTATAGCACTAGACCTTAAAAGTGCTTATAACCTTATCTGAATAAAAAAAAGAGAAGAATAGAAGACTGCCTTCAGAACATGCAAAAGATATTTCAAGTACTTTATTATACCTTTCAGTCTTACTAACACTCTAGCTATTTTCTAGAATATAATTAACTAGGTTTTATAGAAATTTATAGATATCTTTATAGTTATCTACCTTAATAATATCCTTATTTTCTCTGTAATAATAAATTAATATAAGGAATATATATACCTTATATTCTAAGCCTTCTAAGATACTAAACTTCTAGTTAAACTAGAGAAAAGCATATTTTATACCTAGGAAGTAGAATATTTTAGATTTATAATTACTTCTAGATATATTAGTATATTAAAAAAGAAAGTCTAAGCTATATAGAAATATCTAATACTAACTAACTTTAAAGAGGTCTAAAGATTTCTTAGATTTATTAACTTCTACTAAAAATTTATCAGACTCTATAGAAAAATTAATATACCTTTTATAGATCTTAGTTGCAAAGATTAATAATTTAAATACAAAGAAGCTTAAAATATAGCTTTCTAGACTATTAAGGACTGTATTACTAGCAAACCAGTCCTAATAATCCTAAACCTAGAAGAATAGTTCGAAGTTGAAACAGATGCCTCAGACTTCGCCCTTAGAGCGTAACTATCCTAGAGAGATTTAAAAGGATATCTACATCCCTGCACCTTCTTCTCTTGCAAGCTCTATAGACTAGAACTTAACTATTAGATCTATAATAAGGAATTTATAGTAATTATTAAAGCTTTTAAAAAATAGAGATTTTTACTCTTAGGAACTATTTACTAAATACTTATATATACTAATTATAAAAACCTAGCATACTTTACTATATTAAAGGAACTTAATAAATAATAAATCAGATAGTTAGAATTCTTCTCAGAATTTAACTTCTAAATTATCTATTAAAAAGAATCAGAAAATAGCAGAGCTGATGCTCTCAGCTAATAACTAGACTATAATATCCTAGTACTAAAAGAAACCTAAGTAATTCTTAAATATAATAATAATAGAAACCTATTGCCTGCTATAAAAGCTCTAATAATAACTAGATAATCTATAGCTAGCCTGCCTAGCAAACTAGATAATAAAGCTATTAAGGAGTTTTATAGCGTACTAATATATAGTTACTAAGGAATTATAAAAACCTAGAAATAACTATAATAATAATATAGAGAAAAAGCTACTAGAGAATGTATTATAATAGCGATTAAGGATTATAAGGTTTGCCTGAAAAGCAAACCAGCCTAATACTAACTTTATAGATTATTATAACCTTTGTTTGTACTGCAAACTGCCTAGCACTCTATATCTCTTAACTTTATTGTCAAACTACTAAAGTCTTAAGAACTTCTTATAGAAGTCTATTATAATAGTATTCTTATTATTATTAACAGACTTATAAAATATACCTATTTTATCCTATATAAGGAAGTAAGTAATACTAAAGAATTTGCTTATATATTTCTTAAGTATATTATTACTAACTATAGAATACTTAAAGAAATTATATCAGACAGAGATAAGATCTTTACTTCTAAGTTCTAGAAATTAATTATATTATAACTTAGTATTAAGCAAGTAATATCTACTGCTTTTCACCTGCAGACTGACAGATAAACAGAACAAATTAACTAGATCCTTAAAACCTACCTCTACGCCTATATTAATTATAACTAAGATAATTAAGTAGTATTACTACTAATAGCCTAATTCGCCTATAACAGTATAGTAAGAGAAAGCACTAAGGAATCCTCTCTCTACCTTAACTATAGATTCAAACTAACTGCTTATAGAGAACTCTGCACTAGCCTAGCAGCACTAAAAACTATAGCTACTATCAGACAAATCAAGGATATTCAGGAAAACGCATACAAAGACCTCGAATTCGTACGACAACATATAATATAATTTAGTAATAAATAAAGGATTAAGGGACTAACCTTAAAAGAGAGAGATAATACCTATCTTATACAGCAAAACATTAAAACAAAATAACTAAATAACAAACTAGACTTTAAAAAACTCAGACCTTTTAAAATCCTCTGAAAAGTTTCACTAGTTAACTATAAACTTAATCTATCTGATATAATAAAATATTTTCTAATATTTTATATCTTACTATTTAAACTAGCATTATAAAGATTATAAATAAGCAACTTTATTATTATAGAAAATAATAAACCAGAGTATAAAGTTAAACAGATTATTAACTACTTTAAAAAACTAGAAAAATATTAATATCTTATTAAGTGGAAAAGATATAATTATAAAGATAATATATAGGAACCAGCTAAGAATATCACTAATATAAAGAACAAACTTGCAACCTACTAGTAATAACACTAAGAGCAAGAAATAACACTTACAGCACTAAAAACCACTTCTAATAAACACTAATAATTACTAATATATCAGACACTTATATAGATATATCAGACTACTAACAGAAGCAGACAGACTATAATAAGGAAAACTATTTATTTGCCTAGGAACACCTAAAAACTAAGAACCTCTAGAAAACACTAACTATAAGTCTCCTAGTAGAAGACTAAGGTCTGCAAACTTCTCACTAATACTAAAACTCACCTAATCCAGATTATTTTCAACATCTTAAAACTAAAGATCACTAACTATACTACTCTTATAAGCATCTAATATAGAAAGGATATTATCCTCCTCTAACTCCTGCATCCCCTGAGAAAACATCTCTATATAACACTTTTTTACTTTCTTTTAAATTATATAAATCTGTAACAGATAACTAGCTGCTTCAGCTACCTCTGCCTGAACCTATGCTAGCTTTCTATAAAGGTCTAGCAGTATATTACTAGCCTGCTCTTCTTTCTCCTCTTATTCTTAATACTAATCACTCAGCCTTTTTACTATAACTAATTAGTATAACAAACACCTGCAAAACACAGTAAAACTTATAACTTAATATAACTACTAGACTATTATAAAGATGCTTCAGATTTTTATAACCTTAATAAGTTCTCACACCTTCTGCTATCTAATATATATACTTCGCATAGAAATAACAAATGCAAGGCATAATATTATTAGAACTAAACTGATAGAAAATATATTTATAAGCAGAATAAAGTGCTGACTTAGATTGCTTCGACTTTTAAATGCAACCTGATATAATGTCAGCATTATAGGTAAATCAGGAAGTATGACTGACAGCTCCCTAACCTAGGACTAACAATCTACTTATATTAGGTCTTAAGAACAAGACCTTTAGAGAGAGAACCTGATATAACAACCTGTAAACAAGGATAACAGCTGAACAACCTACTTAGGCGTTAGGCAGCTAGGATAAGATATTTATACTACAGGATTATAGGAATAACAAAGACCTGCTTAGAAACAGAAGAACTATAGTACATATCATATAACAATAAGATAAGAAGATTAGATCCATACGCTAAGAATACAGAGGCTGTCCTTAGCATATACAGGTTCTATATAGTTAATAAACAGACCCTGTTAGAATTAGGAATAGTAATAAGATAAAAGGTACTGTTTAGGACTTATATATAATATAACTAGAGCTTAGCTTATAGTTAGACTTTTATAGCTCTTCAGTAATTAACTTATAATTATCCCTAGGATACTTTCAGCTTACCTTCACTGCAAATACTTATTAAGCCTAAGACTGATCACTTTAGCCTCTAACTACTGATCTATAACACAGCCTACAACCTATAACCTAGACTATAACCCTAATATACTATTACTATGTATTAATCTCCAGCTTCTGTTAGCAGACCCTACTATTAGATAGCTGACTATAATATTCCTGTTATATTTAGGCTTCTAACTCTTAGATTATTTGTTAGGTTTTTATGTTGTAACCTATAGGGTTAGGGTTAGTAGCTTGCTCTTATATATTAATAGGTTTAAATTGCTGTACTTAGAGCATTTCGTCTAATTGTTTGGTAGTTTTTTGAACTATCTTGCTGTTTGCTTGCGAGGCTATTGCAAAAGTCTTTGTCTTAACTTCTAGGATAGTTATATTATAACCTATCCTTCTGCAGTCTGAGTTGCTAGGCTAGTGCTTTATAGCCTCTTTATTGCTGTAGTAGGTGAAGCATTTATTGTTATAGTATCCAGTCTATAATAAGGATATATAGGGTGTTTTAGTTGCTATACTGACTTATTTAGTTCGTTTAGATACAGGTTTCTAGCTAAGTTTCTTAGGTTGTCTGCAGTTTTTAGCAATATATCCTATTTTTTTATAGTTATAATATTTAGAGTTCTATAGTTTCTTGCTGTTGCTTTTAGTAGTAGCGCTGAGGTTTATAGGTCTGCTGTGTTATCTATAAGAAGTGCTTTATCTAGCATTATTCCTATTATTACAAGGTTTATTATTATTCTACTAGTTGCTAAACTTGCTCTGAGGCTGCTACTAATACTTATATCCTAAGTTTAAGTTTTATTATTTATTTCTTTATTCTTTTTATTATTTATAGAGGCAGTTATTAATCTTAATAGCAAGTTCTGCATATTAGAAGAAGTCTTCTAGTTAATTAATTTTAACAATCTTATTCTTAATTTTATTCTTAAGTCTTTAATAGAATATAAAGACCTTAGTCTCTTTAGTAAAATTAAGTTAGATACTAAGTTATCTAAAGTTAGCAGAGTAGTTCTTAGCAGACTTAGTCTGTCTAAGCTGGGCAAGGTTATGCTCAGCTTATTATTTCTTATTAAGGTCCTAGAAAAGAGACTGAAATATATCCTTAAATCCTTAGAAATTAGTGTAGATATCACAGGTCTCTGTAGTGCATTTGTTAAGAGTTTTATATTTAAGGTATTCTTTCTAAATCAGTTTAAACTATTTAAAAGCTTTTCCTTAGAGATAGGTAGCTATATATACTACCTTTTTAGTTTTATTAGTAAAGTCTCTATTATAAAAATTCTAGTAGTTCTTAACCTAGATTAGAAATCTCTTAAGAGTTTCTAAAGTTCTATTATATATAACTAGAGCATTAAGCTTAAGCTTTTGTTATCTTTCTATAGAGATAGTAATAATATTAGCAGCAGCCTGAAAAGTATTAATTTTATTCTAGAGTTCCTATATAAAAAGGTTATTACTTTGTCCTCCTAGGCATGCAATTTTATTTTTAAGGTTCTGAAATTATTAGAGTTTATTACTAAGTTCTTAGATTATACTTTTAAGGCTTTAGAGTTTATTAGCTGTTTTATTATATATAGTTTATATCTTAGCTATATTATTATCTCCTTTCTTAACTTAGGCTTAGAGTTTATTATAAGTCTCTTTTTTAAGAGTAACCTTATTATCTAAGTTTATAGTTATTAAAGCTTTCTTAAGTTTCTTAGCTAAGTTTCTAACTAGCTGTTTAGAAGAAAAAAAGCTTCCTAGAGTAGATAACTTAGCAGAGGTATAAGAAGATATCTTATCTATACTATTAATAAATCTTAATAGTTAACTTACTAAACAAAAGTAATTAAAGTATTATAGTTAGCTATCTAATAATAAGGTCTGCTAATAAAAGCTAGAGATTAATATATAATAATAATATACTAAGGTTATAGTCTAAGTTATAAGTTATAAGCTATATTATAGATTGTTAATATATAACGTCTTATTATAATAATAATAATATAATAATATTCTACTTACTTAAATATTCTATATAAAATAAACAAATAGACTTTTATATATATAACCTTATATAAAAATGTTTAGTTTATTATAACCTATAACTTTATAAATGCTTACGTAATCCCTTATATTATATAATCCTACTTATGTAATTAAGAGCTTTACAGCTTATGTTTCAGGTTATCTTTCCCCTCTTTTTTCCCTACCTTAGGATGTAACCTGCCAACTACATCAACCAGAATCATCACAATACATTCCTTCTCTATCAATTATCTATACAAATAAATGCCTATAAATGCTGAGGATTATCACTTTTTATTATAATATATCTCTATCTATAACCCTATATTATATAAGTATATATACTACACCCCTGAATACCTTTATACCTGTGCTAACAGGTTATAAGCCCAGCTCAGAGATAACCTCAGTTCCTTCTATTTCTTTACCTATACCCTTCCTTCCTATTAAGCCTTACCTATATATAAAGGCTATATATACTGAAAACCACTCCTTCGAACGATTTTCTATCCATACTACCTTTGCAGAATCAGATATACTAGCTGGACTAGTAGTTTGGTTCCACGAGATACACCTTCTTCGAATTCATATAACCAATCCTATACAAATCGACTATACCTCTATCGATCCTTCCCTAAGCAGACAGTCTCTTGCTACTGCTTTATTCGATCTATATCCCTCAGATTACCTATTTGAACTATCCTCTAGTCTACTCCCAATCTGGTTTAGACCTATACTTACGGCCCGACGGACTTCTTCTCGACCGATTTATTATATGGGATACTTATCTCCTCAGTCAGACTACAGTCTAACTGAAGAAGATATTGATTAAAGAGAAGGTTATAAGGAAAAAACTCTTCTTTTTTAACAGTTAAACCCTAGACCTCTAGGTTTATAGCTGTTATATAACGTTGCTGTACAAACTGCTGTACTATACGTCTAATAGCTTCTGTAGTTATACAACCTCACTGTTATTTAACCTTTATAAAGCTTGCAACTACGCACTGCATCCTATAAAGCAATAATAGCTAACTTAAAGGTTGATATGCCTAAGCTTATAGGCTCTGAAAATTATAAGGTATAGGCTATATATATTAAAGCCTTCCTTATAAGTAAAGATATAACTATAAATTTAACTAAACCTGAATCTGATATTAATACAGATAAAGGTAATAAGGCTTTAAGCTATATATAATTACTCTGTAAAGATAGTCCTTTAAGAGTAATTAAGGATAATAATAGTGCTTTTAAAGCCTAGGATCACCTTAAAAAGCTATATAAGCCTATAAGTTTTATAAACAAGTTTTTAACTTATAAAGAGTTCTTTAATACTTCTTTAGATAACTTTGATTCTATAGAAGATTATATTAATAAAATAAAAGAACTTACGGATAATTTATCCTATAACCAGCTAAGACTACCTGATCAAGTAGTTATAGCTTATATACTTAATAGTCTAAACGAGACTTATAAGGCTTTTATAACCTCTATAACTCAGTCTCTTAGAACTAACCCTTCTGCCTATACCCTTAACTCTTTATATGCTAGTCTTCTAGACAAATATAAGAGAAAAGGAGGTAAAGAAGTAGTTAATAATACTACTAAGGATAATAAGTATAATAAAAAATCAAATAAAAACCAGGAAAATAATAAAAATAATAAAATAATAAAAAGAAGGATAATAATAAAATATCTAAAAAACCCTGGAAAAAACAGAAAGGTTTATACTGCAAAAATTGCAAGAAAACTAACTATTCTGAAGAAAATTGCGCTTTCTTACATCCTGAAAAAGCACCTAGTTGGTGGAAAAAATCCACTAATAGTGCTATAAAGGAAAAAGAGAAAGAAGTAGTTAATATAACTACTGCTAGCAATATTACCCCTTATATATCTTTAAATAATCCTGATTCTATTAAATTAATAGATTTATCTTCTCAAAAAGAAGAAGAAGATATTATTTTTAAAAATGTAGGTTATATTACTACTCCTCCTTATAATATAAATAAATATACTAATAATCCTTCTTTAGGTTATTTAATTAACCAATCTGTTATTAAAGAACAAGGAAAAGTTAGAAGTTTTAACCAAATTGAAAAAACGGTTGATTTTTATATTAATACTGCTGCTACTATATATATAGTTAAAAACCACACTTTTTTAGTAAATAAAATAAAAATAAATAAACCTATTAAATAGAGAGAAGCAAAAATTTTTATTTCTTTACTGAAAAGTAATTTAATTATATATCCTAATAATAATAAAATTATATTAAAAGATGTTTATTATATACCTGAACTAGGTATTAATCTACTTAGTCAATCTAAGTTAGATTTATTAGGTATTGCTTCTATTATATAGAAACAACCTATTTTATATAATATAAAGAAAGATTATATTATTGCTATAGGGGCAAAACGAAATAATTTATATTTCTTCTAATTTCCTATTAATAATAATAATAATTATATATATAATACTATAACTAATAAAAATATAAATAATAATAATAATAGCCTCTAACTATAGCACCAACGCCTTAGTCATATTCATATACAAAGTCTTTTAAAAATAAAAGATAATATAATTTCAGATATAAATATAAATAATATAAATATAAATAATAATAAATTACTACCTTGTAAAGCCTGTTTTGAAGGCAAATTTGTAACTAAGGTTAGTAAATCACAGATTTATAATAAAAATCTAGATTATCTAGATTATATAGCTTCAGATTTATATAAGCCTATAACGCCTACTACTTATAATAAATATAATTTATTTATTATCTTTATAGATAAATATACCCGATTCGTCTGGGCAAAATTACTTAAAGATAAAACTGAAGAAACTATAAGTAATACTTTTCTTAAATTTCAAGCAGAAGTAAATAATAATAATAATAATAAAAGAATAAAAGAAATTTCTACTGATAGAGGTAAAGAATTTTCTAATAAACGTATTAAGACTATATATCTTAATAGTAAGATTATCCACAATATAAGACCTCCTTATACGCATGAACCTAACGGACTTATAGAGCGTACTATACGCACTATAGTTAATAAAATAAGAACAATACTATATAACTCAGGTTTACCACACTACTTATAGGGTGAAGCCTTTTATGCTACTCTTTATATACATAATAAGACTCTACATTCCTCTATTAATTATATAACGCCTTATGAATTAAAAAATAAAATAAAACCTAATATAAATAATATTAAGGTGTGGGGTAGCTTATGCTACTATAAGAATAAAGATCCTAAAATTAAGAAATTAGACGTAAGAGCACGTTAAGGTTTTATAATTAATTATAGATCTAATAGGTATAAAATCTAGGATATACAACTAAAGAGAGCTTTATAGTCTCGTGACGTTGAAATCTTAGAGAATACCTTTATTTCTCATCATAAAGAGCTTCCTATAAGCATAAATACCCGCTTTAAGGATACTAATAGTAGTACTATGCCTAACAACAATAGACAGAGTACTGCCTAATATAATCCACAAAGAGATATATCTAGTCAATCTATCTCTTATAGTAATAAAAATATTGCTATAAATAGCAATAATATTACTAAAGATTCTGCTCTTAAGAATCCAAGTGATGAGACTAGTATTAATATTAATAAAAATAATAATAATAATAATAATAATAATATTAATACTAGCAATAATAATTATAGTACTATATCCCACAATAATAGTTATAGTACTAATACTAATATAAGTAAGACGAACAATAATAGTAAGAAAACTATTAGTATTAATAATAGAGAAATAAATAAAGAAAAATCCAAGTTTTTAATAGAGATCCCCTCTCTATCAGAAGAAGCTAAAAAAGACTACTAATAAGTAAATAATACAGTTAATAATAATATTATTAACGAAAGTGCACTATTATTTACCTTAGAGGACTGCCTTATCTTAAAAGGTTATAAAATAAATAATAATAATATTATAACTAATAATAATAAAGCTTTATATATACTATCAGTTATTACACTAGACGAGCCCTCTAATATTAAGCAAGCCTTAAATTCTCCTTATAAAGATAATTAGATTCAGGCTATGCAATTAGAGATAAGTCAAATAGAAGATATTAATACTTGGAAAATTATATAAATACCAGATAATATTCATCTATTAGGCGGTAGATAGGTATATACTATGAAATTAAAAGATAAAATAAATAATACTTATAAATATAAAGCAAGATAGGTAGCTTAAGGTTTTAATCAATATATTAGTATTAATTATTTAGAAACTTTTTCTACTACTTATAGACCTGAGAGCTATAGATTTATAGTAATTTTTGCTATAAAAGAAAGCTGGATTTTATTACAATATAATGTAACTATAGCTTTTATTCACACAGATATAGATATAGATATTTATACTGCTATACCTGCTGGTTTTATTTATAATAAAACTACTAATAAATTAGAATTTAATTCTAATTATAATTATAAATCAAAAAATAATAAATATTACTATAAGCTTATTAAAGCTTTATATAGTTTAAAACAAAGTCCTAGACTATAGTATAACCATTTAAAAGAAATATTACTAAAATTAGGATTTATTGTTTCACTTTATAATGAAGCAGTATATATATTAAATAAAAATAAATATAAAGCTATAATATATTGCTATATGGATGATATATTACTAGCAGCTAATAATACTACTACTAGTGATTATATATATAATAATTTAAAGCAATATATAAAAATTCAACTATTAGGAGAGCCTAATATATTTTTAGGTTGTGAGTTTAATATAAATAGGCAAAATAAGTCTATTTTTATGCATCAAACGAAATATACACAAAAAATATTAAATAAATATAATAAAACTAATATAAACCTATTAATAACACCTATAAAAATAATATAAAAATGCATATAAATAAAAGTTATGCAACTAAAAAAGAAATATTACAATTTCAACAACAAATTAGAGCTTTGCTATATCTAGCCTTAAAAACTAGATTTAATATAGCTCTTGCAGTTAATATCTTATTAAGATATACTACAAACCCTTCTAAAGAGCATTTTTCTGCTTTAGATTACCTATAGAGCTATTTAAATAAATATCCTAATAAAGGAATTTATTATAACTGCAATAATAATATAATTTAGGATTTAATAGGTTATTCAGACTCTAATTAGGCTGGAGACCTAGATGATAGAAAATCTACATCAGCTTATATATTTTGCTGGGGCTTATATAATATTATGTCTTATAGCTCTATAAAGCAAAAAACTGTAGCTTTATCTACTTATGAAGCTGAATATATAGCTTTAACTAAATCTGTTAAAGAAGCTATTTATCTATATAATACCTATAATTTTAATCTTAAAAATCTAGGATTTAAATTAATAACTAAGCCTAAAATATTTATAGATAATATTGCAGCTAAAAAACTAGCTGAAAATCCTGAATTTCATAAAAAATCTAAGCATATTAATATAAGATATCATTTTGCTAGAGACTCTTTATTAAATAAAGATATAATATTATTTCATATTAATACTAAATCTAATATTGCTGATATTTTAACTAAGCCCTTAGGTAAAGTTATATTTTTCATATTATTAACTATTATTTATAATAATAATAATATAAAAGATAATAATATTATTACTGAAATAACATACTAGTTTTTCTCTTAAAACTTTTTACCTATAAAGTTATTTTATAAGAGTTTTTTAACTAGTTATAAACATATTATATAATATAGGAATATTTTTCTTATTTTTCCTACTAGGTTTTTAAGTTTTTTATACCTATAACGTATATATATATTAAGTGAGTAAGCTATATACTTATAATATACCCTTTATATCAACCGTATATACCTTAAGGGGGGATGTTAACATATAACGTCTTATTATAATAATAATAATAATATAATAATATTCTACTTACTTAAATATTCTATATAAAATAAACAAATAGACTTTTATATATATAACTTTATATAAAAATGTTTAGTTTATTATAACCTATAACTTTATAAATGCTTACGTAATCCCTTATATTATATAATCCTACTTATGTAATTAAGAGCTTTACAGCTTATGTTTCAGGTTATCTTTCCCCTCCTTTTTCCCTACCTTAGGATGTAACCTGCCAACTACATCAACCAGAATCATCACAATACATTCCTTCTCTATTAATTATCTATAAAAATAAATGCCTATAAATGCTGAGGATTATCACTTTTTATCATAATATATCTCTATCTATAACCCTATATTATATAGGTGTATATACTACACCTCTGAATACCTTTATACCTGTGCTAACATAGATTAGTAGTTAGAGGCTAAAATAATTAGTCTTAGGCTTAATAAGTATTTATAGTAAAGGTAGACTGAAAATATCCTGAGAATAATTATAAGATATTTATAAGTTAATTGCTGAAGAGATATAGAAGTCTGACTATAAGCTAGGCTCAGGTTATATTATATATAAGTCCGAACAGCACCCTTTATCTAGTTACAGGTGATCACCTAGGTGCATAAGGTGATTGCAATCAGTTAGCATTGCTAACTGATCACTGAGCGCTTCCTGACGCGCCCCACTGATCGTTCCTTATCTTATCGTCACGTGACTTGTACTATAGTTCTCCCGTCTCCGAGTGAGTCCCTGTTGTTCCCGTGATCCTGCAGTACAAATGCCTTGTCCTAGCCGCCCGACGCCCAAGTGGGTCGGGCAACTGTTGTCCTTGTTTACGGGTCGTAACACAAGGGAACATAGCTTTTCGAGAATTGGCGTCGCGGAACATGATGATTTGAACATCTTTGCGCACCAGATCACAAGTGAAAAAGATGGCAGTGTTCCTCCGCTCTTGGCGGGTTGTGTTGGTGCAGACGTTGTAATCATGTCATTCACGCTGTTGAGGGAGGCCTGATCGAAAGCATGCTCGTCACTCCGACAGGGGTCTCGCGCTGTGCGGACAAGACAGTTCACAACTCCCTCAGGGCAAATAGCGATGAGTCCCTTAGAGCCGGTAAGTTGATATTGACTGCTTGAAGCCATTAGAGGGTTCTCTGAGTTCTTTTCCAGTATAACACTCTAGACTACGGCCTTCGGTTACAAGCCCTGCGCGACGTTCAAAAATCCAACAAACGACCCCTGACACTGTCTGAAAAGGTTCTCTACAGCCATCTGATACCCGGCGAAGAAGGATGGGTCCTCGACGAGATAAAGAGAGGCAAGACGATACTGCGTTTGCGACCAGATCGCGTTGCATGTCATGACGCGACGGCGACCATGGCTCTGCTCCAATTTATCAGCGCTGGCCTGCCGCGAGTCAGAGTCCCAACTTCGGTACACAGCGACCACTTGATCGTGGCCGAAAAGGGAGACAAGGAGGATTTGTCAAGAGCTGCCAGCGACCATCGGGAGGTGTATGCCTTCCTGAGCTCTGCAACAAAGAAATACGGCATAGGATATTGGAAACCGGGCGCAGGTATCATCCACACAACCATCTTTGAGAACTACGCTTTCCCTGGCGGTCTGATGATTGGTACGGATTCTCATACACCGAACGCGGGTGGCATCGGTATGCTGGGAATTGGTGTTGGCGGCGCCGATGCGGTTGACGCAATGTCAGGTATGCCTTGGGAACTCGCGTGTCCGCAGGTGGTCGGCGTGCGGTTGACGGGCAAGCTCCAGGGATGGAGCTCTTCGAAAGACATCATCTGCAAGCTTGCGGGTATCCTCACCGTTTCTGGGGGCAAAGGGAAGATCATCGAGTTCTTTGGCCCCGGCACCGAAACCCTCGGAGCGACTGCGATGGCTACAGTCTGCAACATGTCCGCAGAAATCGGATCGACATCTTGCATATTCCCCTATTCGGAAGCCATGGCGCGATACCTTTCGGCCACAAAACGGGAGGGCATCGCCAAGTACGCCGACTCCTTCAAGAAAAAACTTCTTATTGCCGACGAAGGCAGCGACCGATACTACGACGACATAATCGAAATCGACCTATCGACCCTCGAACCCCACATCAACGGCCCCTTCACTCCCGACCTCGCCCATCCCCTCTCTCAGTTCAAAGACCATGTTAGCGAAAGCTCCTGGCCCACGAATCTGAGTTGCAGCCTCGTGGGAAGCTGTACCAACAGCTCGTACGAGGATCTCGAAAAGGTCCGCGACCTTGTGATACAGGCGAAGAAGGCTGGGCTGGATCGTCCAAAGACACCGTTCCTGGTCAGCCCAGGGAGCGAACAGATCCGAGCGACAGCTGAAGAGGAGGGTATTCTTGAGACGCTACGACAAGCTGGCGCAACCGTCTTGAGCAACTCTTGCGGGCCTTGCGTTGGGCAATGGGATAGAAAAGATGTCGATGTCAAGGGGGCTGAGAAGAACTCCGTCATCTCCAGCTTCAACAGAAATTTCACCGGCCGTCACGATAGCAACCCTGCAACCCACTCCTTTGTCACATCTCCAGAACTCGCAACGGCATTCGCTTTCGCAGGCGACTTGACCTTCAATCCCATCACAGACGCTATTCCTGTGCCCGGCGCGACGACACCTTTCAGATTCACACCTCCGAAAGCGGAAGAGCTTCCCGTCGCCTTCTCACCTGGCGCGGATCGCTTCCAACCACCAGTGATGTCCGACACCTCGGACTTGACCGTCAACATCGATACTAAGAGCGACCGACTACAGCTCCTAACACCCTTTGAGCCGTGGCAACCAAGAAACGCGAGTAACCTGACTGTCCTCATCAAGGTCCGTGGCAAGTGCACAACAGATCACATCTCCCCCGCAGGTCCCTGGTACAATTACCGCGGCCACCTCGAGAACATCAGCAACAACCTCCTCCTCGGCGCAACCAACGACTTCCTGCCAGACGCAAGCACCCTCCAGATGATTGGCAAGGCCAAGGACCCCGTTGACGGCGACAAGATCAAGCCCGTGCCTCAAGCAGCGCGGAGCATGAAGGAGGCGGGTATCAGGTGGTGCATCATTGGCGACAACAACTACGGCGAAGGTAGTTCCCGCGAGCATGCTGCTTTGGAGCCCCGGTATCTCGGTGGCGTTGCCGTTATCACCAGGGGCTTTGCCAGAATTCACGAGACGAATCTGAAGAAGCAAGGAATGCTTCCTCTGACGTTCGCTGATCCTGCCGACTACGACAATCAGGGATGGTGATAAGATCACGCTGTTGGATGTCGAGGACGGGGAGTTGCAACCCGGGAAGCAGGTCACAATGGAGGTCGTTACGAAGGAAGGGCCGGGGGACGGCAAAGCTGAATCACTCTTATGAGTTGAATCAGATCGAGTGGCTGCGGGCTGGCAGTGCACTTAACTACATCAAGCGAGTTGCGCTTGGACAGAGCGCATGATGCTGTAGTGGTAGAGCTTTTGTAAACATCATCTTGAGGCGGCGTTTTGGGCATGATACATTAACTGCATGTTTTGATAGAGAATCAACATAAGCACTTTTGCATCAGACAGAATCTGAATTTTTTGTCCCGGTGTATTCCTTTCCTCGAGCTGCGTTCTCGTCATAGCACATAGCTCATCAAGTTTCCCGTCGTTTTTCTCTCAGCGACCCTTGCTATAGTCTCCAACTTCTTTGAACATCTCAAGTCAACACAATCTTCCACAATGGAAGGCTCTCGTCAATGGAGTCGCGTTATCTGCAAATCAGAACCTCCGGCATCGTCATCATTCCAAGCACATCCAATCCCTGCAATCATCCATCTCCATGCCCCACAACCCCAGAGCGAGCAGATCATATGACGAATCTGGGTGTATTCAGGAACTACTATTGGTAGGTGTCTGGGAGCAGCCGGATCACCGGTGAACACAACGGAGTTGGTCGTCCAAACCACGTGGACGTGCCCCCCGACATCAAGAGTGCTTCACATTTCCCAGGGTAGCCTCACGGAACTATCCTTACCCCATTGACGGACTACTCCTGCTCACGGTCTCCTCCTCTGACTCGCGGGTGGCTCCGGGAACGCTTGAATCCTGGCCTTGGCTTGATGTTAACGCATCCGGATGGTGAGTTTGAGTCGCTGGGCTGGCCCGAAAGACGGAATTGTCCATCGCGCTTGTCCGGTACACCAGGACTGCTCCGTCACCCAAGAAAGTGAGGGCTAATTCATCTTTCGATTACAGGTCTGGGGAAGAGGAGACGAACGCAATAAGCTTACAGCTGCCATAATCCACAGCCAGAGAACTGGCTGTTTGTGGGACACGCCAAAATCTGGGGTCGTTTTCGGGGTATGCGGGGTAAGAAGTTGGGGTGAACGTCCTGTTGTTTGGCTTCTGCCAGGTCGTCCTGGGCTTGGCCCAGGACTGGGCAACAAAAAACATCAAATTGAGGGTGACTGGTGTCTCTTTTCGACGTGGAGTTTAAAAGAGAAGAGACGACGGCTGGTCTTCAAACTTATTTCCCCAGGGCCTGGACGTCTCTTCATCGACTTCAGAGACCTTACTGCTGAACTTCAAGTCGTTGGCTATTTTGATTATCGAGCCGTCTACAAATTTATATAATAGGACGAAAGCCTGGCTAGCGACTCAACAAAATTTCCCTCGAGGACCAGAAAACCGAGAAAGATGGATGTCCGCGAAACCGAGACGAAGCAAGAAGCCATGCAGGCCACTTCAGATCACATCGACAACACGCTTCCGGTCGGCGAAAAGGACTTCGTGCCCGAGAAGGACGTCAATGGCGATGGTCTGGGAATGTCCGAGGAAGAATACGCTGCCGTTGAGAAAAGTCTCACGAGGAAGCTTGACTTCACGTTGGTTCCGGTTGTCTGGATTCTCTATCTCTTCAACTATCTCGACAGGAACAACATTGCGTAAGTAACCCGTCAGGTATTTTCATTATCAAGGGTTATTATACTGATCATCCCTTCGTTTTAGTCAAGCGCGGCTGAGCACCTTTGAGAAAGACCTTGGACTCACTGGCAACCAGTTCAATGTTGCTGTATCCATCTTGAACATTGGCTATATGCTTATGCAGCTACCTAGGTAGCCTTCTCTGTGACCTCTCAATCATGACCAATACTAACAATGGCAAAGTAACATGCTCCTTACCCGCACCCGGCCGTCTCTCTACATTCCCGCATGGACAGCTCTATAGTCTGTTGTCTCCGCCGCTACAGCAGGGGCAGGGAACTATACACACCTTCTCGTTATTCGATTCTTTTTGGGAATAGCAGAGGCTCCTTTCTTTCCGGTTGGTCCTGGCACCTGCTTCCTTTTAGACTACCGCTAACGTATTGGTTCAGGGTGCTATGTACCTTTTGAGTTGCTGGTATCCTCGAAAGGAGCTTGCATTCCGCACTGCTATTCTATACTCGGGAGTTCTCCTTGCAACGGCATTCTCAGGACTCATCGCAGCCGGCGTCCTCTCTGGTCTCGAGGGAGCTCGGGGTATCGCCGGATGGCAATGGCTCTTCATCATTGAGGGTGCAGGCAGCTTCGCTGCGGCCATTCTTGGGGCTATGCTTCTCCCAGATTTCCCGGGCCAGAAATCCGGCGTTGCGAAGTGGCTGCTCACCGATAAGGAGCAGAAGGTTGCGGTTGAACGTATCCGAAGGGACAGAGTCTCGCTGCCGGAAGCAGATTCCAGCGTGTGGAACGGACTCAAACTCGCAGTTAAAGATACCCGTACCTGGGTCTTCGTAAGTTGTGACCTACATGCGCTCGTTGTGGAAGAAATCTTAGAGATTAACACACATATAACAGGTGGTCATGCTTACGGCCAACCACAGCGCCTACGGATTCAACAACTTCTTCCCTACGATTGTGAAGGGCTTCAAGCTCGGCAACAACACCCTGACTCTGATATTGACCGCACCACCCTATCTTCTTGCGACGGTCGTTGCCTTCCTAACAGCGTTCTCTTCGGATCGTCGCAAGGAACGGGGCTTCCATATCTCGGTGCCTCAGGGGGTTGCATGCATCGGCTTCATCATTTCGGTATCGACCATCAACAACGCCGCTCGCTATGTTGCTGCTTTCCTGTACATCTGCGGTTGCTTCTCGAGTAACGCAATGGTGTTCAGCTGGGCGAGCTCCACCCTGAACCAGACTCCCGAGAAGAGGGCGTGTGCGACAGCCATTATTAACCTGCTCAGTCAGCTTGGAAACATCTGGAGCCCCTACTTCTTTCCGTCCACAGATAGTCCGAGATACGTCATGGCAAACCTGCTGATGATGGCTTCGTCCGCGCTGAGTATTGTTACTTGCGCTGTCATGAAGATCATGCTGACTAGAGCAAACACGAAACTGAAGGCTGAGGGAAGAGACACAAATTTGTTTACGCTTTAAAAGCCTTAACTGGCTGTAGCTGGATGATCGAAATCTTCAACGCTACATGTAGAATGTACACCGTGTACACGGCACACGCTTATGACGATGGCAAGATATCCTCCACAGTTGATACATTTAGTCGACCATTTGAATCACACTTGCGATATCCTGCAGTCTTGATGTGACCTGCTATCAAATGTAACCCCTCAGTTTGTCACCCTCGTGTCGGAGTTTCCGCAATTACCCCGGTGTCAGGTTCCGACGCGGGGAATGAGGGCACGTACTTCATCTCATGTTGATTCAAAGTTCCTACGTCACCGGCGGAAGACGGAGATTAAGTCCGACGTTAGAGCTTGGGCACCTAAATATGATAAGCTTACAAGAGCTCCTATCCTGGTGAAGACACTGTCTTCTGATTGGGCGTTGAGTAACATGCTAGATGATATGCTCGGACTATTCGCGACGCGAGCTGGGCCGAGCCGCATTTCAACGTCCGAAAGCCTGCATATTAGCAGTGTGAAGACTTGGCCAAGCTTCAATTTGGCGGGTATGGATGTGAAGCATGCTGAACAAGACCAACGATTGTTATTCTGGCAGACGGAGTGGTGAGCTCGTCTTTCGCGCGGTGGGTGTACAGGAGTTGCATGACGGAAACTCAACCTTATGTACCAATTAGTTATTACGCTCAATGTCACATCGGGAAGAACCTTACCATCAGACAAAATAAATACCCAACAAGATGACAACAATGAATTTCCCCTCCTTTCGTTGTACAGTACTCGACTGCACGCCCTGTTCCTTCATACTACCAGATCATCATGGCGCCGATCAAGAAAGACTTCGAAATCGCCATTATCGGCGGCGGAATCGCCGGAGTCGCTCTGGCCATTTCACTCGTCAAGCGCAACGTCCCTTGCACTATATACGAAAAGGCGCACGCCTTCGGTGAGATTGGCGCAGGATTGGGCATCACTCCGAATGCCACCAGAGCCATGAAGGCTTGCGACCCCGTCATATACGAAGTTTTCGACAGGGTCGCACAGCCAGACATTCTTTGGACTTTCTTCGATGGTTCGGATGAGAAGAAAGACGATGAGCCCATCTTCACCCTTGGAGACGCCGAGGCTGGTATCAGGGGCTGTCACAGGGCTCACTTCCTCGACGGAATGATCCAACACCTTCCAAAAGACATGGCCAAGTTCAACAAACAGTTGGACCGTGTCGAAGAGCCGCATGGCCCTTCCGGCAGACTCAGAATGGTGTTCCAGGATGGTACCACTGCTGAAGCAGACGCCATCGTCGGATGCGACGGAATCAAGTCTCGCACCCGCGAGATTGTCGTGGGAAGCGAGCATCCGTCTGCGACGTGCGGGTTCACGCACAAGCATTGCTATCGTGGCTTAATCCCAATGGATGAGGCCCTGGAGGTGATTGGAAAAGAGCGAGCTATGGGTTCAAACCTGTGGGTAAGTGACTCTGGAGCTCACTATGGTATGGTTCCCTAACCGAAAAGCCAGTCTGCCAACAAGCGGCATATAGTCACTTACCCAGTAGCAAATGGCACCATTCTGAATATTGTTATGCATTGCACAAGCGATGGAGACTGGCCTAGCAGCACAAACTTTGTTCTCCCAGTGGGGGAGGAAGGCTGTTTCGCGGATTCCGAGGGCCTATCCCCAAGGTTACGACGATTGGTCAAGAGGATGAAATCCGTTGACAGGGTAAGTGTAGTCAATATTACACGAGCACCCAGAGACGTTGAAAACCACGAAAGCTGATAGATACTAGTGGGGATTGTTCGACCTTGGTGACCACCCTGTTCCGACCTTTTCCAGAGGTCGCATCTGTCTGGTTGGCGATGCCGCGCACGCGAGCACACCTCATCAGGGCGCCGGAGCCGGGCTTTGCATCGAGGACGCCGCTACTCTGGCGTCTTTGCTGGCTGATGACCGGGTCGAAGGTCGGGATGACATCTCCGCAGCATTTGAAGCATATGATCAGTGTCGTCGAGACAGAGGTCATCGACTTGTGCAGGGAAGCCGGCGGGTTGGGGAGCTATATGGGTATGACTGAGGTTGGAAAGACTTCAAAGCTATAGAAAATGAAGTTCGGACAAAGGCAAAGGATATATGGGAGTTCGACATCAACGACAGCATCCATCACAGCCTGGACGATTTAGAGAGACGTCTGGCGGTCAAGACGGGGGCGACGAACTACAGGCAGGGGAACTTCCGTGCAGGCTTGTAGAACTCGACTTAGGTCATTTCTTTTTCATTCATTGTAGTCTCATCTCAGCATGATATTGCATGGGAATCAAAGGTTTTGGTGGTCTTCGAAATTCATTTGAGACGCCAGGGCGGATGTGGATGCTCACAATGTCAACTCTCTCTGGGTATTCTTGTAAAAGAAAGTCATGAACCTAGCTACTAGCGACAGTGAGTTCTCCGCTCGAAGTTGCCACCATCGCTAAAGCTCATGATGACGTATTGAAGCGTTTGAAGTGTTCTGATCGTACGAATTTGAGTCTCTCAAATCGATTATTGTCTGTCATGCTAATAATAGCTATGGTAGATCTTTTTCATAAGTCTGTGGTGGCTGGACTTAATGATATCAGCTAGCCGGGGCACTCAGGCACGGAAGCGGAAGTACCAGGTCGTTGCGGTCTCACAGATGCGACCTTGGCAGGGTCTCAGAATTGCCGTCGCTCTAGCTCGTTGGAATTGCCGAGTTCTGTTAGATATTCAAAAGAGGAATAAAAAAGTATTCAAGGGCATTGCCATACAAGGGCGGCTTCTGGAGGGTGAGTGGCAAACTTGTCGGAACTTGAACATGGCTATGTATGTCACCGAAAGGCACTTGTAGACGCATTCATAGCAAAACGACGTACCAAACGTCATATGAGGCTGAACGAGATTATCTGATCTTCAAGGCTACAGCTGCGCCAGCGTCGGCAAGGCATAAGGAAGCGATGCCGGCTGAGATGACGTTGGTTCTGTCTCAATACATGGATTACAGGAACCCCAAGTAGCTTGGCAAGGCTCACTTTACCAGATACCAACAAAATAGAATAGCAGAAGCGTTTGACCTCAGCTCTTGAGATAAACTATAAAAGCCTGCTGTTTCCCCTAAACAGTGATCCGAAAAAACAATCCCAGCTAAACATTTCACATTCAAATTCTATCACATCAATCACAAGCATCCTTGATTCACCATGAAATATCAGGCAGTCTTTATTACATCCATCTGTGGATTCGCAACATTCTCCCACGCCACGCCAGTATCACCCAACTTGACCGCGCCATCCGATATTGCACTCGACTTCAACAACACCGAAGCGACTGAGAACCATCTGTTGCCGCGTAGCAACTTTTGCTCCCCTACAGGCCCTAAGCACTGCAACTTGTGGCTTAAGTCATGGATCCCACCCCTCACGACTGGATGGTTGCGTGAGTGGAAGGTCTTCTATTCCAACTGCAAAGAGATAGGTGGCGAGAAGTCACTTCCTGTTGATGGCCCTTACGTTTTGAGGAACCACCAACTTCCACATCCAATTGATTTGGATATCCAGGGTGGATTCGAGCCTGCTGGTTATCTTCGGTACGATGGGCACGAGGTCAAGTTGAAGCCTGGGTGGTATTGTGAGAGCTGCAGTGGCTTGTCCGCGGCTAGATGTTGCAGGACCGCCTTCCAGTGCCGCTGAAGAGATTTACTATGAGTAACTCATGGTCAGGTGTAGACGTCACACATCGTTGATCTTGAGAATCAACACTTAACATCATGGAGTATTTTGTTAGATCTATCTCATACTGAATGAATTCTTTTCACATCTGGAGCCGCAAAGCTTCCAACATCAAAGTCGTGAATGGCATTTCCCGCGCTGGTTACGATTGAAAAAAGAGACCACACTTGGTTAACTAGATTGTGATTTTGAGAGAAAAGCGGACAGTTACCGAGGTCCACGAGGCCTCTTTATCGACTGATCTGCTCAATTTCAGAATTTACCATGCTTAGTCTTTCCTCCCTGAAACCAGGCCATGCAGGATAGCTAAAAGTGTTGCACGATGTTACTATGCAAGGTTCCCGTCTATCAATTCATCAGATACATGGAGCCGATGCTGTGGAGAGCAAACTGGCAAAGTTGCCTGGAGATATACGTAGCTCGGCCGAGTGGCTAGTGAGACAGTGTCTCGGATTCTATGGGGAACGTGGCAGCAGCTGCAAGACCAATGTCTGAAAGAGGCTACTCCAGAACGCATCTCTTGACGCCACCTTTCCTGGTGGCAGTTGCCTGGTCCTCCCTTAAGTCAGCACTAGAACCGTTGGGCGCATGATCGTCATTCATAAAATCTACGTTTTCGAACTTCAACAACGCTCCGAGCAATATTGATACCGACCGTCACTCATCGTCCGTCATCCCAACGATCGCCATGGCACCCGGAATCTTCATCGTGCCCGGCATATATGAGAGCGTCGCCACCTTTGGGCCGCTTGTCGACGAACTTAAGACGGCCGGGTACCCATCAATCCACGTGGGAACCATCATCAGCGGTGGTACCTCTTCGAAACGGGAGCCTCGCGGACTCACCATCGCCGACGACACTCAGGGTATCCGAAGCGATTTGGAGCCCTTTGTGGACAGATGCGGAAGTGATGGCGTGATTTTGGTCCTACATTCCGCCGGCGGGTTCATCGGCGCCGGCGCCATGAAAGGCCTGACCCAGTCAGCCTACGAAGATGAAGCAAAGAGAGGTGGGATTCGACAAATCGTCGGTTTTACAGCGGCCTTTCTGCCGGTTGGATTCGAGCATCAGCCGTTGCCGTTCATGAAGATAGATGTGAGATGAGCCCCCGAGTTTGTCAGTTGCAGTGGCTAACTCATGAGAAGGAAAAGAACGGGACCCAGGGCCCTGTGGATGACATGGCGTTCTTCAATGACATGTCCGCCGAGGCTGCCAAGCCGTGGATTGATGAGTTTGTGCATCATCCGGCGCATGGATGGGGCACGAAGATCGAGTACGCCGGGTGGCACGACGTGCCTGTAGACTACATCATTTGCGAACGAGACCAGATCATTCCCATGCCGATGCAGGAGACCGTTGCGGCCGGTGCGGAAGCGAAGGTTCATCGACTCGATGCAGGGCACATGGCTCAGCTGTCTCGTACCAAGGAGCTTGCGAACCTGATCGTGGAGGCCATTCGTCGAATGAGTTAACTGGGCGTGCCCTTTCGTGTATGAAGGCGGTCAACAACCATGCCTCGAATAGAGTTTCCATAAATTCGGAACGGCCGATATCAAGTCCGGATTACACAGCGGGAGTAATGCTTGATTTTAGAAGAACCGCTTTTGAAATGATTTAACTGTTCGCGACAGATGGTGAAAAGATCAGCTAAAAATATGAAAAACGAATGTTACAGGGCTACTGTTGCTCACGACCTCAATTCATGTGAACAGGCTCTGCCAACGTCCGGTTCCAGTCATGGAACTTGATATCTTTAGCACAGTCCCTGTATTTCTGCCACCACAAAGTGTTTGTCTTCTGCGGGAAGAGGTGCCAGTTGACCATGGACATCTCCTCGTCTTCGCTCAACTGCAGCCTCGCATACGCCGCAGCACGGAACCTTTCTTCATCATCATCTCTTTTGATGCGAATGTCATGGCTGACTTGGTACCGGTCCGCTCCGAATTCATGGACAGTGGCCACCGTTGCAGCGAGCATTACTACCACCGTAGGTAACTGGCAGATGAGAGACGACATGCCCAGTACGACGATATGGACTCCAAATGCAGCCCAGCCAGCGATTCGAGCTGCCTTGTAAAGACGTGGATTCGGAGGTCGAGGATCAGTCAGAAGGCAGTCCAGCACGATGCCCCGGGTTGTGATGACAGTGACTGCTCTACCGTCTGGCAGGGTGACAAAGCCCCGGATCGGTTCCGAAGAAGTATTTTTGGCATCCCTCGCCGAAATGTCCAGCGCTTGATGATTTTGCTGCATCACTAACAAACGCACCAGTACCGAAGCAGTCATGACGAGACCGTTCACCACTGCCCACCAGTCCACAATCAGTATCCCAAGGACCAGTGGCACCAGTCCCAGCGTCCCAAACGCCATACCAGCAAACCTCTTCGAGGGCGCCGCAGAGCGCTTCTCCCTTTGGATATACAAGGTCGTACCGGAGAATTGTACGCCCTCGCAAGAAAGCCAGCGTGTGAACCAACCGGCTAGGTCGGTCGCTTCAATGCCATCATTGATGTTGTGAAGGGCAAAACCGATGCGCGGGCTGATCACAGAGTTACTGGCGATGATTTGCCCGCCCAAGAGAGGCAAATATTGCGTGACAGGATTGCAGATCATCTGCCCCAAAACTGTGTCGAGCGCCTCACTGCCGAGAAGAGTAATTAGGCCGAGGGCATCGATTGAAAACGGGGACCAGTCCCGGAGATGTTGAAAGGTAGGCTGCATATTGGAGTTAGGCCAGCCCAGGGGATGATAGAACGCCTATGGAGATGGTGAGGCAGCTCATGAGTTGCCCTTCCAGGTGAGTAGTCCTCGAAACACCCTTGATGTCTGCCCTTGCAGTCAAATAAATAGAAGCCAAAAGGCCTATGAAAATTCCTTGGCAGTAGGTAGAGACGTGCTGAAGGCGGAAAAGTGAAGAAAGGAAAGCAAAAAGCCCTCGCGGTATCAACTCGGAATCAGCTCAAGGCTTTGGAAGGCCAGCTGTGGGTGCCCGATTGTAGATAAGGAGCGGATCCCAACCTCAAAAGGATGAAACAGTACTTGTTCAGCGGGGATAGTAAAAGCTGACTGCAGCTCTGCCGTCCTGCAGTCCTGCGGCACATCATCACTGATTATGTCGTCCACTGGGATTTTGCCACGTCACATCCCGCACTTCGACTGCCGACTTTCTAGGCCAATGGCCGCCACCATCCTCCGAGGGTACTATAGTTGGACAGGAAATGGCTTCAGATAAGCCCTAACGTGGAAATGACGTGATCATTTCAGCCGCATAGCTCTTTTATCAGTCAACATTTCTGGCGACACAAAACGAAGAAGAACCCGCTTCAACCTCCGCGGAAAGAGGACGACCCCTTGCGTGCTTGTAAGCTCCTCTACTATCTTTGACTTGTGCTTATCAACCTATTGTCCATGGATCACTGGCCGATTCCGGCCAGACCGGTACGACCGCGAACCAAGGTTTATGTGCCCCGCGGCGGGGACTACACATGGCCATTGGGTGAGGTCGACTTCCATACATATCCTGAAAGCCAAGGATGGTGGAAAGCCAAAGGCGGTGATGAAGATTTCATGACTCCCGACGATCGTCCTCTGCAAAATCCTTCATACGCCGAGAATCCTGGAGCGAACCAGTTTCTCATGAAGTGGGCGTACGTTGGCTTGTTCTCTGAAGTGTTACAGGTGCCCGTGTACATGATGACCAGCGAGCCACCAGCGAAAGGCCCCTGGGAGGACCCCTGGAGTTGGCTCAAGTCTTTTGCATATACGCCACTGAAGAATCCCCTGATGAAGGTGGATTCCTCGGATGTACCGAACAACCTCCGGGGCTTCATACGCAAGACGCGACGCAAGACGCAAGCCGAACATTGTGTCAACGTCGAAGGCGAAGAGCGCGCATGGGCATGCATTCAGACTACCACCTCATGGTTGAGTAGAATGCGAGAGTACGAGGCACCGGCATTCGATTCCGATCTGATCATAGCGGTCGAGGCCCAAATCGATGACCTCGTACGCACAATCCATCTCGCGTACGAGGTGACCATCCCATCGGCACCGGGCGAGGCCAGGCTTTACTCCCATCAACGGCACCCTGCAGCTCCTCTGGTACGCGAGCCCATGAGCTGTGACCTTTTCCGAAACCGTATGCTTGAAGATGGTTGGTGCCCGAGCAATTTGAAAAGAATCTTCAATAAGGCAACCAGCTTGTCGTCGCAGTTCTTTCTTAGCATGCTTGACAGGCCCCGGCCGCATCTCCGGCACGACGAGGACTGCGATGAGGATTACTGCCGCCATTGGAAGGTGGACATGGGAACATATACCACCGCACACGTTTGCGACGGAGGCGACTGTCACTGGGTGACTGTGCCCTTTGAACGTCTAGAAGAAATCCTCGCGTCGGGTGAAGATACTGTTCCCGTCATTGTGCCGGGTCTCACGGATACCGCAGACGACGGCCGCATTGTTGTCAGGCTGGAAGCGGGCTCCAAAGAAACCGAATATGTCGCCATATCACATGTATGGTCAGACGGCCTTGGGAATATAACTGCCAACGAAATTCCTATCTGTCAATTTCAGAAACTGTCAAAAATAGTACAGGACGCGTGGGGCGACTCCAAGATTTGTTTTTGGCTCGACACTCTGTGTTTTCCCTACCCAACAAGCCCGGACAAGGAGGCCTATCAGCAAGCTTTGGAGAAGATGCGTGTGACATACGAGAAAGCAGAGCTTGTGCTTGTGCTTGATTCATACCTTCTAAGTACACAATACGACTGTTCGGTGACGGACGACCACGAGCTCGCACTGCGCGTGTTATGTTCGGAGTGGAGCGCTCGATTATGGACCTACCAAGAAGGTCGTCTGGCGAAGCGCCTCAAGTTCGTCTTTGGCAACACAGCTGTTGAAATCCCGTTTGCTATCCTAGACAATCCCATCTCAGCGAATGTCGACATTTGGAGCCCTTTTGAGTCAAGTCGAGTCGTCCGACCGGCGTCGTTGATAGGCAAGTATTCGCGGGAGAAGACGGCCGATCTACGTAAAGTGTATGCAGAGTTGAGCTACCGCGCGACAAGTGTGGCCGAGGACGAGGGCCTCTGCCTCGCCAATCTCATGGGCATAGATCCGCGGCTCGTTACGAGAGTCCCGTCCAGCGAAAGGATGGAAATTGTCTGGCGGCACGCCGATCCCGTTGATGCGTTCAGAACAATCTTTTGGCCTTGTCAGCGGTTAAAAGTGAATGGCCTGGGCTGGGCCCCTAGTTCACTTCTCACGAGGGAATTCTCACTGTTCTCCAGCTTCATACCTTCCGGAAGCGAAATAACCACGTTGTCGGTAACAGCCACAGGCGACATCAGAAGTGTCCAGCGGTCTACACTCCGGGCGAAGCTGGATCCAAGAGGCCTCATGTTCAAGTGCTCTTACGCCATTTTAACCGGCATACAACGGCCACTTTGCAGAACCTTTGTGTTCGGTGGCCTCGGCATGGATTGGTACACCGTAGATCTTTTTTTCGATTTCGAAGGCCGCTCGGCAACATTGGCGGAGAGAGGGTGTCCGTTATCTTTGCCACGGCCACACGGCCAGTTGAGATCTACTGATCCTTGGTTCCTTCTCTTCCCTCAGGTACAAGAAACCTCATCGCGCCAAATGTTTCTACCATCGAATATGGCAGTTCTGTGCTATGGCAGGCCTCAGGGGCTGGCGCCCTCGGAATACGGCTGGCAGGATCACCGTCTGGCCGAGGTTCAATCCGTCGGCATAGTCAGAGTCAGCCTATACTCACGCTTCGACAAGGAAAAGCAGATGACCGTCTATAACCCTGTGGAGGGGCCTAATGGAATCTTGAATTACCTTTGGGAGCAGATTCAAGAAAAGAATGGACAGCTGCAGTACCGTGCTTGGTGGCGGGCAAAAGGCGGCCTTAACGCTTCCCCTGAAGAACAAGCTCGAATTCGTGCGAGCATACCGACGAGTTATGATCCCAAAGATATGCCGCCACAGCGGCTCTTATTCGGCCAACCGGCGACAATGGACATAGTATTTCTTATGCGCTAGTTAGCATGGCAACGCAGAGCTAGCCAGTAGATAACTAATTGATTGCCTGAAGAATCGTAGGCCCGCAGGCAGCTTAATAACTTAGAAACAAACATTTTCTCTCTAATAGGAGGGAACAACAAATAAAGATAGAAAGTAGTTGTGCTTGAAGCCATCATTGATCTTTGATTCCTTCGGTGAGACGTCATGCAGCGTCGCCTCGATCCTTCTATGTCGTGTAACCCCATCCCCCAAGGTTTACCTTCCCGTATTAGCAAAGATTGTCTCCATCGCAAATCCTGAAGCCTAGATTTCCTTGTCAACCCCGCGTGAGAATCGCGTATTGCCCCGAAAAGTCGGCGCTGCTTTGGTAAAATGACCGCAGTTGCGCCGACTCCTCTTCAACCCCGTGTAGAAGCAAGAAGGGTATTAGAATTGGCTACCCTGTTACCGGAAGGCAAAGAGGAAAGCTTTCATAGCTGCCGTCAAATATCTCAAAATTAACACGATGCCTCCAAGCCGTCGAGCGATAATACCTCGCCCTTGCTGGTTACACAGACATTCTCTACCTCTGCATCACAAGATGGAAACGTCCACTGCCAGCTCCTCGAATCCGAAATGCCCAACCGCGTAGCATACCCAGAAACGCCAACGTACAATGAGTCGATCTCGTCATACTACTCCGGCCAGGAACGCGACATCCGGCCGGGATGCATCTTCCAGCCCGAGAACGCCGACGAAGTTTCTCAGTTCATCAAGGTCATCACTGGAAAAGACGCAACATGTTCCCATGCACCCCCTCAATTTGCCATCCGGAGCGGGGGGCACATGATCTGGCCCCTCGGCAAACATCGACCAAGGCATCACCGTTGACCTGCGCAAGCTGAACTCGTTCGCCTTGAACGAGGACAAGACTGTAGCGTCGTTGGGGGTCGGCGGTATCTGGAGCGACATCTACCCACGACTCGTCCCTCACAATCTGACGGTGATGGGGGGGAGAGTGACTGGTATTGGCGTCGGAGGTCTTGCTACGGGTGGTAAGCTACACTACTGCGACGATTCTTTCGACGGATGAACAGGTGCTAAGCTTCGTTCCCAGGCGGTATACATTACCTCGCCCGCCGTCACGGCTGGGTCTGCGACAACATCCACACCTACCAAGTCGTCCTCGCAAGCGGCGCCATCGTCGAAGCCACGGCATCCTCTCACGAGGACCTATGGCTGGCGCTGAAAGGCGGCTCTAATAACTTTGGCATCGTCACTCGCATCGATTCCCAACCTTCCCGATGGGCGACATGTGGGCACCGTGGCCTTTGAATACACGCAAGAGGTCCTTAATGCGCATGCAAAGGCGTTCAGTGACTTCATGAGCGTCGAGAACTTTGACGATGCCGCTGATATGGGCATGTCCTTGCTCTTTGACCAGGGCAACTACGCAGTCGGCGACGCGCTGTATTATGTCAAGCCCGTCGAGAACCCGCCAGTGTATCAGCCGTTCACGGCGATTCAACCGCAAATCGCAAGTTCGCTGCGGATTGGGAATGCCAGTTCCATGACATCGGAGGCAAACGGCCTTCTCCCACCGAATACCACGCGGTAAGCACGATATCGATCACCACGTTGCGTGGCTTGAGCTTACGTGGACAGGGCAATCGACATCGTTTACTCCTTCAAGAACGGCGACTCCAGTGTTTACTCAACGATGTTCACAACCTGGGGAGGAAGGGACCAAGCTTTTGGCACATGTAGAGGGGCTCCAGCTCGTCCTTCTCATCCAGCCTCACCCAGTCACCAATGGGACCAACTCGTTGGGGCTAACGCCGGGGGCGAAGGACGAGGTGATGTCGGTTTTGACAGCAGCTTACACAAACCGGGAAGACGATCAGGTGGTGCAGGCAGGGATGCAGAGCATCGCTGACGCCCACAAGGATATGCTGCAACAGCACGGACTGCTAATCCCTTTCCAATATCTCAATTACGCGGACATCACGCAAGATCCGATCGGAAGTTACGGACCAGAGGTTAAAGCGAGGCTGCAGACTGTCAGCCAGAAGTATGATGCTGGAGGCTTGTTCCAAACGGGCGTTCCAGGCGGGTTCAAGTTGTTCTAGAGTGAAGCCGGACAGGTTAACAAATGGAAGTTCTTTTGGTAAAATTACATTACGCTTAGGGTTATGTTACAAGGGTGGTCGAGGAAGGCTCGACGACTGATGCATAATGCGGCCTCACTTGGCCTCCTCCTTGGCCTTGTTGGCGATCTCTTCCGCCTTCTTCCCCTTCGCCTCAAGGACCTTCTTGACCTCCTCCAGAGTCTCCTTGAACAACTTCTCGCCCTCTTCCTTGTGCTTGTCCGCGACCTCCCTCAATTGCTTCAACTTGGGAATGATCTGGTCACCATCGGGGATCATCTTGAAGTACTGATCCAGGCCGCCGAAGCTTCCGCCCAATTGTGAGCCCTTAGACTTGGCCTTGTCCACGGCGTCGCCAACGTACTTCTCCAAGCCACCAAGGTCGCCAGAATCGACAGCAGACTTGGCCTTCTCGAATACCTCCTTCGCATTGCCATGCTTCAGTGTATCGGCGTTCTTCTCCAGAAGCTCCTTGACCTTGGGATTCTTATCGAGGTAGGGCTTCGCCTCCTCAAGTGCCTTCTTCCAAGCCTCGTCCCCGAGCTTCTTGACCTGCTGGATCTTCTCCTCAATCACCTTGCGGGCCTTCTCGAAGTTGCTGGCGGTAAGGCCTCCTGCGAGGACGTCCTTGATCTGCTTCCACGTCTCGTCGACCTGCTTCTTCGCCTCAGGGCCGTATTGATCGCCCAGCTGCTTGAGTTGGTCAATGTTGCCGCCAAGCTTCTCCTTCAGCTGAGGGTGGTTGTCGACAATGTCGGAGATGGCGTCGCCGGAAAGGCTGGCAATCTTTTTGGACAGGTCGGCGAGAACCTCGTACGCCTTGTGGACGGCCTCCAGGCTCAGACCGGCCTTGGCGACCTCCTGGAACTGCTTGTAAGCATCGTTGATTATTTCGTCGGCCTCCTCCTTGTGGTTCTTGCGGACAGTCTCGAAGTCATCAAACGCAGAGTCGACGTAGGAGCGACCGCCGGGGATCCAGCCGACGTAGGAGTAGGCGAACTGCTTGATTGAGTCGATGGCTTGGTCGGGCGAGGGCGTGTTCTCCTGCAGCTTCTTCGCGGCAACCTGGTACTTCTTCTCCGCCTCCTTGGCGGCCTTGTTGACCTTGGATGCGGCGCGTCCGGCGGGGTGAAGGAGTAGATTGCGTAAAAGAGACCGGCGCCTGCGAGACCCCCGGCAACGCCAGCTCCAAAGTGTGAGCTGCCTCCGCTTGCGCCAGCTGATGACGAGGTGGTGGTCGACTGGAAGCGAAGTTGTTGGCGGGGAGCCCGAAGAGCGCGAGTAGCTCTAGGGAGTGTCGAGCGAGCGAGGGGTCTTGCGGACATCATCTTGGCGTTTGGCAAATGACGGGCAGACTGGTGGATGTTTGGTTACAGGACAGCTTTCGGGCGTCGTGAAGATTGGAAGTGATGCTGAAGAGAGTACCGAAAAGGTCGTAGCTGATTAGAATGACCAGAGGAAGCAGGGAGAGAGCTGGTTTTGAGGGATGGGCAAAGAGCTTGTCCCTTACCCCTGGTAGCTACCCTCGGTCTTGTTAGCGGCAGGCAAAACAAGGAAGATCTGGGCTTGTCCCACGTGTCTTGGAGACGCAATTGAAGTCAAAATGACGAGCGGAAGCAGCTGAAGGACAGGGGGCCAGCTGCTGGGTTGTCTACTTCAGCTGCACCCTCGTGCTGGAAATCGACTGGGCTGGAGGGAAAGCTCCGGACTAGTGACGTCGATGACGCATCAGTGAACGAGTGAAGCTCCTTGCTCTGTTGGGGTCCATAGCTACCCCGCATCGTGGTATTCCGTCTGCTGTAGCGGGACGAACTACCCCTGAAACCCTCCGAACAAGGCCCCTGGGGGCTGCTGTCACCGGGAGATCGGCGATCAGCTGCTGCGGGGGAAGCTTTGATTCGCAGGGGACGCCCTCGTCATCGTGATGCAGCTGCACCATGGCTGTGCTCCATTTGCATGGGGCATCCGTCAAAGAGACTGAAGGGAAATACAAGGGAAGTCGGGTGTTCAAGAAAGCTTCGGAACAGAAATTATAACACATCATGGTCCTGTCTGTACGGCGTTATGTTCTGTGTAATGACCTACCCTATTGAGGATGATACTGGTAGGGATAGAAAGATGGCGGTAATAGTAGAAAGAAATTAATGAAAAGGGCGACGACGACGGCGAAAGTACTCCAGATCATGTGAATAGGGAAAGTCGTCGCTCGCTGTAACACAGAAAAAGCAGGCCCCCAGACAGAAGTAAAAATAGGTTGATGGATTGGAATCCTACACTTACACGAACAATCTCAGTCTAAATATCACCTGCCTCTACCCGAGAAAAGCAAAGCTCCTCCTTCATCGTCAGAGTCCTCGGCCTCTTGGTCCGCGTGAGCTGCGACGCTCCAAGAATCATCATCATCAATTGCCGTCCTCTCAAAGCGGCGCGATGGTCCTCCAGCAGCAATGGACAAGCGACTCATCACAGAAGCTAGGTCATTGCCGCGGACAGACGTACTCGCCAGAGACTGAAAAGTCTGCTGATATGAAAAGGTGTTCGAGTCCCATCTCTTGTGGTCAGTGACCTTCTCCTCCAGAGCCGAAAGGGCGTCCCGCCGGACACCCTCCAACACCCTATCAATGAGCCTGTCCTTCTCCTGCGCCCACTCTGGGCTTTCATCTGTAACATTGGGCACTATCCAGTTCAGGTAGACATTCTTGTGTCCCCTACGAACTTGGATGCCACTCCTGTGAGCAGCAAAGTAGTACTCACAGAGACGGCAAGTAGGCTTGCTACAGCCGATATACCGAAAGTCCCGGAAAAAAGGGATAGAGGCAATTCCTGATGAGTACTGTCCATACAGCCAATCAAGGACGAGCATTTCGCAATGAACAATAGGGTGAAAAGAGGCGTTTGCGCACTCCTTGGAGATCAAGTCATCGAGGCCACAGCGCTGGAGCTCCTCGGCGTATCCCTGGTATTTGGATACTTCTGCAGGGTTGTTAACCATCCGCCTGATGATCTCCTTTGCTGTGCGAAGACTTTGTCGCTTTGCCGGTGACATATTTGGATGTTGAAGAGACGAGATTGGATTCGGCAGAGGTGTGCTAGAAGGCAGGAAGTTGATGTTGAAATTCTCGAACAGCTCTGGAATACGCCTGCGAGCGATAACGATTGCGCGTACCATCCCTAGATACGAAGCAAGACGTCCGATGAAGTGTGAGAGATCGCTCCAGCGCTTGGACTCATCCATTCTGCCTGCCTTAGTTCTCTCAATGATAGTATCATGCACCGGCGAAGCGCGTAGAGTGGCTGCAGCGTGGACAAGATTCTCATTTTCTGTCATTTCGGAAAAGAGAGGTTAGTACCCTCTCGATGTGGAAAAGGTGAGAATAGGGTTACCAGAGCATTCATCGCCGTCTCGGTCTCTATGAGCAGTCAAAGTGTCCTTCAGATTGCGTAAAGCATTTTCAAGCGGGAGACCTAGTGCACCAGAGGTTATATGAGATCAAGTGTGCAGCAAGACCGACAATAAATGCTTACTTTCGTCAGAATCATTGGCATCGCAGTCCGTAATGCAGGCCGATACGCATTTCAGCAGTTTATCACGATATGCTCGAACTCGCTTGTCGTGGAACTCCAGAATCTGTCGAAGCGCCCTTTGAAACAATGGGCCGCGAGGATCATCTCTGACTTGATCCAAGGAAGCGCTGCCCATATCGTCGAGAAGTCGGCGAACAAAGTCTCTGGCCTTATTGGCGCCTTCGGCAGTCTGTCTGTTAGACGCAAAGGTATAAAGCAAGCCGTCGTAATTGTGGACAGTAATCGCCAAAGAAGTAACAGTGTCCCCAAACGGCACGTTGTCGCAGACTTGCGCTAGCTTGTTGATGAAGCACTCGAGGACGATGTTTGGGTTATCGCTCGGCTCGTATCCTTCATTGTGAGCCCTCGTCTGGCCATTCACCTTGCAGGCTTCGATAAGACTCGAAAGAAACACAAGCGCGTCATAAAATCGCCTTAGGCGGCTGCGAAGGTGGGTGCTGATTGTACCAAGTCCATCAACCTCTCTCATGACTGCTTATTGAGCGTGAACGTCAGCAGGGTTTCCAAGCTGTTGCATCTCCTCGTGATAATCATACTTGGTTGCCTATCCTCCTTGCGGGGATTTGTGGACTTTACTCGAGGTCTGGCCATTGCAAGATCGTTCTGAAGCTCACCTCTGGGGCCTACAATGAAGAAGTGACGGGTCTGGGTGATGAATCTGGAAAACGGTGGAGGGAGTTTAGGGAGATTGACGTGGTGTTGGGGGATACCTACGTGACTACTTCTATCGTACGTCTAATTGTTACTTGGGTCGCTCGTCAGGCCTCAAAGAACGGATTCAGAGTCCGCGTATTGACCGAGGAGTCCGTGTTCCTCGCAATTGAGCACTCCGCCAAAGCGTGTTGTTGGTCGGGTCAAGTGTCCAGGTCGGTTCATTATCCAGGCCAATGAGCCATCATCCCGGTCGCGAATTGGGCCATTGGGCATGCAACTGCGCCCCTCCACAAGCAGGAGGCCAGGAGCCACACCCTACGATTTAGGGTGTCCTGCATCGAGAAGCGATTGGTTGAGGATACGGGCATGGTGGGGCTGGCGTTGGAGGTTATTGCATGTAACAATTGGCGAACCATCATGCTGACCCTTTATTCAAGTTTGTGATATCCAACTTCGTGATGAGGCATCTGCACGGTACTAACCGCTATCGTGGGTCTTGGGTCGGAGGCCGACAAGGCGTGCCTCGTTCGAACATGAGCAAGCCTCATTTTCCGGACTTCCATATGAACTGGCTGACGATTTTGGTGTGTTGGGCTTGGACGATGACTTCTTCCAGATTCGTGCCCCTATCAGTTGGCTGAATTTCACCGACACTCAGAACTTGGCAGGCTGCCGTTGGATCCACTCGCGATGAATGTGGTGTTGGTCAGGCCCGGCCGCGACCTCAACCTTCAAACATACCGGATGAGAATTTATCGGTTTGACGGGTGTTATTGGCCTGATCAACGGCTAGTCTCGTCGGCCTCCAAGAACCGCGCAGAACGGATTTGAAGCAAGAAATGAAGCCAATGTAGAACAACGTTATTGAACCATCGAGGATTATAAATTAGGCAGTTTCCACCAAGAAGTCGGTCAATCATCCCTACAGCCATCTTCATCAGAAGCTTCACAGACTATCGCACACCCACAACTACCAACGTCGCCCACCCTCATCTCCGACCTGAGGTAGCAAACACAGCCTTCGATTGATGTAAGTGACACCTGACTGAAGCAAAGTTGATGCCATCCCGTATGTGGGAGGGTATGACAAGGATTACATGTGGCTAATGCCGGAGGCCGATGCTGAAGAATCAATCTTCATCAAGTTTGCCCCTCAATATCCACTTGGCAGCCAAACGACCCGGTTGAAGTTGCACAGAGGTAAGGAGAAAACAACGATTATTGTATTGACGGGCCTTGTTGACCTAAGACCCATGCACAGGACACCCCATTCGAATTGACCACTTGGGCCAACTGCATCTCGCCGACATCGAGTCTGTCTGATGTACAACATGTATCAGGGATCCTCATCCTACCAGCAAACTCCGGCGACCTACAGTTACGCTAGTCCAGACGACCCAGGCGGTTCGCAAGGACAGCAACAATCCGACTATAACTACAACTACAACTACGACTATTCTTACGATCCTGGTGATTTCTCCGGATACTCAACCACGAACTACCAGTACACCAACGACACTGCTTACTACGCCCAAACCGCACCGCTGGAACATTAGGATTCCGGGGGTGGATCGTCGCATGGGACCAGTTCCCATCATAACCAAGGACAATCGCAGGTTTCGGCCACGTGGGATGACCACACAGAGGCAGAGATGTACGCCCAAGAAGTAATGAGCGAGGAAAATATCGGGGATGTTCCTCAATATGACCCCAAGCGGCCTTACGCTTGCGGAGTGGAGGGTTGTGGAGAGAAGTTCGAGCATGGACATCAGCTGAAGTAAGCCCACCTAGCCTTTTGGATTTCCCGTTGCCGTTTGACTAACACAGAACTGCAGTAGACACATGAAGAAGCATACACTGCCTTACAGATGTCAAATCTGCCCGGAAGGCGCTGGTGACAGCGCTGGTGAAACACCCAGGTTCAAGACGGCATTTTCGGACAACAAGGACTTGAAGCGACACATACGCGTGCATCATCCAAACGAAGCCGAAGCTCTCGGCGTGCCTGACGAGAGCGTTGAGTGTCCTGACTGTGGCGAGTGGTATACCAGGCAAGACAACTACAGGCGTCATAAGGAGGATGGACGTTGCAGACCACACTGATGGCTGGCGGTAGAGATGACACTTGCCGCGCCTTACGCGCTTGGTCAGCCGGTTCAGTTCCTTGATGCTATTACATCCGGTGTTTTGTTCTCATGACTTGGTCGTTTCTGTATTGCCTTGTTGGTTGCTGTCTTCTTCTCGTTGTTAGTTGATGGAAGCATACGTTGCATGTGGCCATGTTTCTTATTTGTCTTCCTCTCAGGTTCCGTCTATTGAACTCGCAAAGCTAGCCTTCGTTTGAGTGTATACTTGCAGTGACTTACTTTCACGTACAATCGGCCCGTCCCAATGGCGCGAGGACCCTCTGTCTGTGATCGATACTAGACTGCACGATTTCGCCACGTCCACACATCAGCGCAATGTCGCGATCCACAAGGTCGGATGCCACGGCAACGAAACAAAACTGTTGCCAAGAACGCCGCAAACATATCATGATGTCTGACATTTCTCTTAACATCAGAAGACGGAATTGGGCTTGACTTCGCGTGGAAGGATGGTGTCTCATGCAGCCGCGACCCTATTGGTGGATGAGGAATGACGGCGAACGTCGTTCAAACGGATGCCAAGATCTACAAATAACATGGGCCGAAAACGGATGTGTTTTGTAAACACAATCGCGATTTGGGGAAGCATGTGCATCGTTATGCGCTGAAATGAAATAATCTCAACAAAATATGATTCTGGTAAACAAGAGGATATCACCGTGTTAAAAGCTCGTGATGCGTCTACCAAGAACGACTGAGCTTTCCCCAGCTTTCTCCCGTCTCAATCACACATCATCTCTGCCCGCCACAGTTCAAGCGCTCTCAAGATGAAGTGGATTGCATCTCTCACACTCACCCTCGCCGCACTGCGGCAAGTGGCCGCCACGAACTCGACGTTATGCACGCCGAGGCTGATGAGCTACTGGATCAACGCCAACGCCTCTCTCGGCGAGGTCACTTCCGTTGACGAAGGAGGTGCCTTCGAGGAGATCAGCGACGTCGCGTACCCCGTTAACGTGACCAACCTGCCGAGTCTCTGCGCCGTGACCTTCGTCGCCAAGACGGGTGACGGAAACGCGACGTATAAGTTTGGTCTTTTCCTACCGGACGACTGGAACAGCGACATCTTGACCGTCGGCAACGAAGGCTTCGATGGAGGCGTCAACTGGCCTGCCATGGCAGCTGGCGTCAAGTACGGCTTCGTGACCGTCTCGACTGACGGAGGACACAACTCGACCGCAAGCAACCTCCCGTGGGCCCTGAATGACGAGGACAGGCAGCTGGACTTCGGCTTCCGCGCTCTCCACGGCTCGTACCAGCTGGCCCTGAGAGTCATCGAGCGGTATTACACACTCCCCCCTGGAAAGTCATACTTCGCCGGCGCTGGCCAGGGCGGTCGCCAGGGATTGAAAGCCGCGCAGCTCTACCCGAGGGACTTCAACGCCATCCTCGTCGGCGCACCGGCGTGGTGGCAGACTGCTCTGCAGAGCTGGAGGATCGATCGTGGCTCCAAGAGCGGTGCCAACGACACCAAGATTCTCACCTCGGAGAGCCTCAAGGTCCTCGGCGACAACGTAAGAAAGCAGTGTGATGCTGCGGACGGAGTTGAGGATGGCATCATCAGCGACCTCTCCACTTGCTACTTCGACTTTGATCTCTTCACTTGCGGCAAGGATGGTGTCGATGCGTCGGCTTGCTTGACTGAGGAGCAAGTCGATCTCGCCAAGGTCCTGTACGACAACTACGAGGTCGACGACGAGCAGGTCTTCACCGGTCTGAGCCCGTCGTCCGAGTACGAGTGGACCTCTGTCGTCGGCGACAACGACACCGACGTCAACGAGGAGGCCCTGGGATACTTCCAGAACTTCCTCTACAGCGACCCTGAGTGGGATGTGTCAAGCTACAACGACACCGTCCCTGCATACGCCAACGAGACCAACCCCGGTGAGCTAGACGTCAACGACTTCAACCTGACCGCGTTCGCCGCCCTGGGCCACAAGATCATCATGTACCACGGACTGGCTGACGGCGTCAACCCCCTCAACGCCTCCATCTACTTCTACGAGAGCGTCGTCAATGCCACGGGCGGCGACATCGAGGCCACGCGCAGCTGGTTCCGCCTGTTCCTCGTCCCGGGTTTGGGATCCAAGAACACCAGCGTCGACGCGCCGTGGTACATCGGCGGTCCTGGCCAGTGGGAGCAGCTTGTCGACGGGGAGACTGCGACGATTGCTGGCTTCAACAACGCGTCGACGGATGCTCTTGCGGCGCTTGTCGCATGGACGGCTGCGGACACTGTTCCGGAGTCGATCATCGCGACGACGTGGACCAACTCAACGGACCCTTCAACCGATGTGCTGAGGCAACGTCCGATCTGCCCGTGGCCTGCGACACAAAAATACAACGGCGAAGGCGACCAGGCCCAGCCCGAGAGCTTTTCGTGCTAGAGCTTGACGAAGCTCGATGGAGCAGAGGAATTCCAAGAGATGAGAGCCAAGATGTTGGTGTTTATTTACTGCCAAAAGCGGAAATGGGGATGTGGGTCCGAAATGGAGTGTGGTATAGATGCATAATGTTTAATGAAGTGACATGCCTCAATGCAATACTGTTTAAGACAATCACTGCTGTCACGTGGGCTCGTGTGTGTTTGCTGACATGAGCGACGCGTCGATGACTGTAGGCGGGGCATGCTCTCTCTCGCTCGTGACACTGATCCTTGTTGCCTCCGGGCGTCCCCATCCTCGATCTCTACAGGCCTCGAATAGCGAATGAAGATATGCAATTCTTACTCCGGTCTAGGGCCTCTGTTCGCATCTTCCGGCCGGCTTTTTCGGATCAATCACGATGACGACACCACTACCGCCAGATTCGCCGATCGCTGAGCAGTCCGAGGAGGCACTGCTGGAGGATGCTGCTTTGCTTGAAGATGCCAAGGCCATTTCGGAGCATGGAACGCTGAAATATTCCCTACTGGGCCCCTCGTTGACGAAAGCCGGGCAAGACTCCGTGGACCAGTCCAAGGTTGGTGGTGTACATGGTCATCATCGGCTCTGAAACGTACGCTGACCGAGCTGTCTGCTAGGTTTCCGAGATCATCTACAATGCCTCGAAGGGATCCAAATTCTTCAACCGAGAAGAGGAACGAGACAAAGTCCTTACCAAAAAGATCGAACAAATTCTCGAGAAGAAGCGCTGCCTGGAGAAGCTTGACCTCAGCAGAGAACTGCGCCTCGCCGACCAGCTTATTACCCAACTCGAACTCTCCCGCGACCTCTCCCAATACATTGTCCATGTCGACTGCGATGCCTTCTACGCTGCCGTCGAACTTCTCGAGCGACCCGAGCTGAAGGATGTACCGTTCTCCGTGGGTGCCGGCGTCTTAACAACCTGTAATTATGTCGCACGGAAATACGGCTGCCGGAGCGGCATGGCTGGCTTTGTGGCCAAGAAGCTTTGCCCGAGCTTGGTGATGCTCAAGCCTAATTTTGAGAAATACAATGCCAAGGCACACGAGGTTCGGGAGGTCTTGGTGGAATACGACCCGCGGTTTGAGAGCGCCAGTATCGACGAAGCGTACCTCAACATCACCGAATATTGCACGGAGAAAGACATTAGTCCCGCAGATGCAGTCGAGCAGATGCGTCGTGAGGTGCACGAAAGGACAAACATTACGGTATCGGCTGGCATTGCTGCCAATGCGAAGCTTGCGAAGATCTGCTCCAACATGAACAAGCCTAACGGGCAGTTCGTGTTGCCCAACGACCGGACCGAGATAATGAACTTCATGGCGAAGCTTCCACCACGGAAGGTCAATGGGATTGGACGCGTTCTGGAGCGACAGCTGGCTGAGATTGGCATCAGGACCTGTGCCGAGATCTACCCATACCGACAATTTCTCAGGCAACTATTCGGAGAGAAAGCGTACGAGTTCCTCATCAATGTCTATCTTGGGCTCGGGCGCACACGGATACAGCCAGCAGAAGAATACGAGAGAAAGAGCGTCGGCACAGAGAGCACATTTCGGGACATGTCGGATCCTCAGCAGCTGAGGGAGAAGTTGAGATGGACGGCTGATGAGCTGGAAAAGGACATGAAGAGGGCGGAGTGTAAAGGCCGGACGTTGGTGCTTAAGGTCAAGTTGCACACATACGAAGTCTTCACACGGCAAGTCGTGTTGCCAAGAGCTATTTGTCTGGCCGATGACCTCTATCATTTCGCCCTGCCTATACTTGGCAAGCTCGAAGAGGAGATGCCAGAGATGAAGCTGCGACTCATGGGCTTGCGGTGCACGCACCTCGTTAGCACCAAGAAGCCTGATACCATGGCATTCTTTGGTTTCCGGTCCCGCAAATCCGAGTCGGCCGGATCTCCAGAGAAGCAGGGCACTATTGGGAACCCAGGAAGACCTGTTAGGCTGGATGAAGATGGATGGGAAATGTGGCCGGAGGAGGAACTATTGCGGCTCGACGACGATCTCGCCTTGCCGGGAGAAGGCCCCGAGGAATCGGACGCGCGAGTAACGGACGACGAGTCGACCCCCGTGCGTAGACATGGCAAAGAGATTGCGCCAAATCCCATTAAGGAAGACGGGCGGGTCGAGGAGGACTTGTGGGATTGCCCGATTTGCAACCGTCCACAAGCACCGGACGAGAGACAGTTCAACGAACACATCGACCTGTGTTTATCGAGGCAGACGATCCTTGAAGCGGTGCAAGAGGATGCTCCTCCAGCAACAGGGTCGAGGTCGGTGACGCCAGACTTGAAGAAGACTAAACCCAGTGGAGAGAAGAAGCGTGGTCGGCCGCCCACGAGGCTCTCGAGCAATGATCCTCGACAAAAGAAGCTTTGCTTCGGATAATGAACTTCCATGAGACTAAACAAAATGATACCCATATTCAATGTCCCTGAATCAATAACGTCCTTGTGGGTGGTGGAGACTTTCAACGCTTGCTGGATGTGAGTCGGGCTCCTCATATCAGAGGCTTGCACCTGACAGAGCCCAGAGCCTTTGTCGTTATCGGCGACTGCAAGGGATACGGTCAGACCTTCTTTAACCCCGCAAATGTCAACGCCGAACGATGCTATTCACTAGACATCGCAACGTCGAGGTGGCAACATGCACGACGTTTCGCTTCAGAATCCTGCGGCCCATTACTCCCTGACGGGTTAGTGTGCGATGGGCCAAATGTGGCGCTCCTAGTTCACGGTGCTCAAGCTCTCCGTGGCCCAATGAAATGAGCGGCACCGAGTCATCCCGAAAGAACTTTTACAGGCCAACGGCTGGAATATCAGTGATCGACAGGAGTTTCCTAGATCTTGCGGCACATGGCCAGCCGTTATGAAGCCATGAAAGTCAGATTGGTGAGATCTCAGACTTCCAAATCTGTGCGTTTATCGAGCCTAATGGTTTTCATTGTCTTCGAGAGTTGAGTTCACCCGGAGGCGCCCCGTTGCAATTCACGTCAGCCTGGCTGTCGTCCGGTTTTCAGTCCCTCTTCCACCTACAGACTGAGGATCCAAGGATGACGATGATTCAAGCCGACATTACCGCGCGACGTCGCCGCCACGACTCTGACGACCGTTAGGTCAAACTCACTGTCTCAAGGACCCCGGCTTTCAGCTGTCAACGGAGGCTTTCTTCGATACCATGTGGACGATGTGAACACCCCATTTACGATTTCAGACGCTATGGGCGGTTCTTGGGTTGTTCAAACAGTCACATTTCCATATCCCTTACGTCGCTAGTCAAGTCGGAAAACGTGGAAGCTCGGTTCCTGCCAATGGCATATCATCAATCACCTGCCACCATCTTTGTCTCCCTGCGCTCGCTCCTCCATGCGCACCGTGGCGAACCAAAGCCAAAGCTCTTGCAGCTGGTCCGAGTTTCTCATCACGAACCATCTCTGGCTTCCGCTGTCTGTGGCACACTATCGCAGCCTCATACATGGAAGGCTCTGTGCTTTAACGGTTATGAGAGGTCAGGTCAATTCCGCCGATTGGACCGACTCTCCCGTTCAGCAACTCGCAACAAGCCTCCAGCGTAAGGGCTACCCTAGAGATCTGCAATCACGGCTCTACTCGTGGGTATCCCCTTGGCAAGCTGACTGGCTGAATCGCCAATTGCTAGCCAAAGGCACGATGCTTTCGTGCGCCAGCTAGACCCAGCGACCGGCTCTAGTTAGCGCCCGGAAGACACTTCACCCATTGACGCTAAGCACCACCGACATTCCCATGCAGGAAAGGCTTATGCGACCAGAGGTCCACACTCTGGACCGTCGATGTAGTCCGTCTAAAGACTCTGCAGGCTCTCCTTCGGAGGCAAGGGACGCAGCGCCGCCGAAGGGATGAAGCCGCTGCGCTGCATACAGGTTTCACTCAAACGGCCCCCAGCGCGGGCCACAGGGTCTAGCCACGACTTTCAGGCCAGGAACCAACTGTCGGACTGTCGCCAGCATTCGCCCTGCATCTGAAGTGTATGTGAGATGCGATCGGCAGTCCTAATAACAGCGCTATTGTTGTCGTCAGCAGGGATCTACAGGACGGTGTGCCGGTGTCGTCTCCGCCTTTGGTTACCGCGCAAAGGCATGATGACATACTCCAACAGCCCCCGAAAGAGATTTTGCGCTGTGAATCATGGGCGACTGGAATTTACATTCCACCGAAAGGTTGTTTTCTCAACCCTGCTTGCATTCCAACATATAAGTCTATCCTCAAGCCTTACCTTGGCATGGTCTCGGAATTTCTTCATCACGCTCCTTTCGACTTTGATGTGACGGGCAAGAAACGACCTCGGCCTTACATGGTGCAATTCGTCAACATCGAACAACAGAAACCATGGATAATGGAGTCGCAGCCACGATCACACCCTCGCCTACGTCGGCAGTTGTATCAGCGGCACCAACTCTCAACGCTGAACCAGCTGCCCTCTTCTGGCTCGCTTGGGGAGGTCTATGGACAGTCTTGGTGCTCAGCGGAATGGCATTTCTCTTTGTCAACCGCAAAATGCCGTTTTTGAGGATCCGCGGCCTGGCTTTGTCGTTTGGGGCAGTTACCATGCTCCACCTCTATTGGATTTCAGTACAGATCGGCCTCGCTATTGGTTCCTATGTGCCTGATGGCGCCGAGTTCTGGGTAATGGGCCTCTATCTTCCTTTCGGCATCGCGCTCTTTCACGCCTCGAATAGCCGCTTCCTCCACGTCGCCAAGGCGCAGAAGAGATATGCCGGCACATCGGGAGTTCTGTCCCAGCCCGAACAGAAGCCGTGCGACGGCAAGGACAAGACGCTCGTGGGACGGTTCCAAAAGCTAGACTACACCACCAAGATGCTCGCCGTCGTGTGCACGGGCATGCTGCTCCAGGTACGTAACGGAACAAGCAGTGGACCGTGCCTTGTCAGATTTGGAAAACACATGGCTGACATGAGTTTCTCGTCAGCTGCTTCTCACCGTCGTGATGTGGCTCGTCTCCCGCAAATACCACCCTTGGTTTGGCATCCCCGGTACCGAGGCCAAGGGCACCGAGGCAGAGCAGAAGGTCGAGAAGGGGAGAGGCTGGGAATGGTGGCCTTCGGTCTTTTGGCAGTTCCTCTGGGCCTGGATCGTCGCGCCCTTCATCCTCTGGAGATCACGTGGTATCAACGACACCCAGGGGTGGCGACTCCAGACCATTGGATGCTGTATCGCCAGGTGAGTGAAAATCACGACTAGCGCTTTTCGCGGCTCTCCTCTCTCCGGCTCGCACTAACAACCTCAGCCTGCACGCTACCCCTATGTGGCTTATCGCCTTGTATGTTCCAGCCATGGCACCTGTCAATAGATACTTCATCCCCCCTCAGTGGTATGTATATGAAGCATCACCCGTGCGCTCTATCCCACGATACTCACATTGCATTCAACCAGGATCTGCCTGTCAATTACCTTCATCGAAATCTTTGCCATCTTCGTTCCTTGTTGGCAAGTCATCAAACACAAGTCCCTTCGCCAAGAGACTCTCGAGTCCATCGCCATCTGGGAAGCCAAGAACCAGCAACGCGCCAGGAGAAACTCTGCTGTAACAGACTCTACCAAGGTCGGCTCACACCTATCGACCGGTTCCACCTGGAAGTCCCTTGCACAACTTGAGAAGGACACAAGTCAGTCCGAAAGCGTCTACACAATGGGTGCCCTTGAATACGTCCTTGACAAGAACCCGGAGCCCCTCCGGAAGTTCTCCGCCCTCAGGGATTTCTCAGGCGAGAACATCGCCTTCCTATCCGCCGTCGGAGAATGGAAGTCTTCCATTCCCACAACGCCCGGTTCGAACAAGCAGCGCTCCATGGAGCTCACTCGCGAACGCTTCAACCGCGCGTTGCGCATTTACACGGAGTTCATCAGCCCTCGACACGCCGAATTCCAGATCAACATCGCGTCGCAAGACCTCAAGAACCTCGAGGATATCTTTGAGGACGCCGCCCGCATTCTCTACGGCCACCAAACAGAACGCTTCAGCGACCCAGTCGTGCCTTTTGAAGACCCCAACTGGGCCAGGCCAACTTCATCTTCCATTGGCTCAGAAACATACAGCATGTCGGACGTCGCATCTCAGACACCAATTGCAGACCGCGCACAGTACTTCGGTGCGATTCCTGAGAAGTTCACGGCCGGTGTGTTCGATGATGCCGAGACGAGCATCAAGTATCTTGTGTTGACCAACACTTGGCCAAAGTTCGTCAAGGAGAGGAGATATTCATTGGATTCGGAGGACTCGCGGGAGTCGAGAGACACTGTGGAGACATTCAACTCACAGTCAACACTTCACAGGGTGGTGAGGTACTTCAGGGCCATGAGAGTGTAGCATGGGCGCACCGCGCAAAGCATTTGTTCTTTCGATTTCGCTTCACGATGATATCCCAGCTTTGCTTTTGTCTTTCATACTACTTTGTAATTCATTATCAGAATCACGACAGTAAAATTTCATGATACCAACGTCCTCATCCCCATCAATCTCCACCATCGTCATGTCTCATTCTGCGACGTGCCTTGCGATGATCATTTACCCTGCAGAGCTTTTCAGACTGTGGCTCTGCAAGCCACGGCTTCTTTGTCATGCAACTGCCGCTCCCTGTCAAGTCGTCAGTCGCGTGGCGAACGTTTAGATTTACGATCGTCACGCCCCCGGGCGCCTCGAGTACAAAGGCCGTTTGGCGGGCAGTCAGGGACGAGGTGGCTGGTGTGAGGGGAGTTGAAGCCCAAGTGAGCGTTGAATGACGCAAACGGACTACTGATGTCTGCTTCGGGATGCTGTTGCGAGAATTGCCCAGCCACATAGCCAATGGCTCCAGGCGTTCGAAGTCGATGCTGAAGACATTGTGGGGTGAGGCGTCTACCGTAATTAGGGTGCGGGAGGTTCCGGACGGTGGGTGGTGAGGCGGGTTTTGAGGTTATCTCTAAGATTCTCGGCAGTGTCGAAAGAAGGCAACACCGGGAATGGAATGGTTGTTGGTTTGAGAGTGAGAACCCGAGAGTCTAGATCTCGATGGAGCTTGTTTGAAGTTTGCAGTCTGGAATTTCTTTAAGGCTGAATAGGGCCCCCCCCCCCCCTCCCGGAATGGGGATGGACCACGACGGCTTCATGGACACGTTCCTGAATCCTGTGAGACAAGGCCAAGAGATTTCGGCCGTTATGTTGGACAAGCTTTTGCGGGTGACGCAGAACCCGGCCCCTAAAGGTATTTGTAAATACCCATCTTCCCCGCTCCCCGGTGTCCCCGTAGGTCTGCATTCGCACGCAAGACGGACGTAAGCCACGTGACCGACATTGGGAGGTCTGCGTCCGCATTTGGACGGGGGCCTGATATCACCATGTCCATTTCCGGACAACGATCGAAGAGACTCGGAAATCAGGAATCGTTCTGACTCTGTCATTCTTACTAAGGACGTCGTTGGCACGTTGCAGTTATTTCGCTTTCTCCCCCGCATTTCGCCGCACTTGCTGATCCGGGGTAGAAAACGCGGGGGAGAGGACGCAATCCCCCACATTCCGCCTGGACCCCTGGTTCATGGTAGGGCGACATGATAGGGCGTCGTTGGGGGATATACCGAAGGGATGGAAGGGTCATGCAGATCCTTCAGGTGGGTGTTGGTTGCACGGGACTTGGAATCTGGGGAAAGGGACATAGATCCGGGGAAGGATGCCTTGATTCGTCGACTGGGATGACAGTGACAGATGTGGGATACCGGGCGGGTTCGTGTGTCGTTGATCTAGAGTTGGGTTCGTCGCAAGGTGACCCGAGATGAGGTGTTGATCGGGCTGGGATGTAAGCTTGGTAAGCTTAGAAAGAGAGTTTGGTCATCACTGTCTCGTTGAGCTTTTGGTATCGCGGGCAGAATTCACCCGAGGGAGATTGACGGCGGATGATATATCATAGATGAGGATCTAGAGCTTGAAGTGCCAAGATCAAGCAGTCTACCAGGACACGCCTGCAAGCCATCACACCATTATCTTGGGGTATTATAGCCCCCCTCCCACCTCTCAACATAATGTTCCTCTCGACTTCTGCGCTGTTCTTTCTGCCTCTGCTGGCCTCCCACGTCCTAGCCGGTCAAAAAGGCCAGGTCTCGAAGCCCTCCACGTATCAGAGAGCTCGGTTCCGATGGTGGTGGCCCGGAGGCTGGATCGAGCCAGACCAAGTCGCGGCCGAAGTCACCAGCATTGCGGATGCAGGCTTCGGCGGTGGTGAGATCGGCGATGTCAGAGACAGTGTGAAGGGGGCCATGGACCCCGCCGTGTACGGATGGGGCGAGGAGAGGTGGAACGACGGTGTGTTGACTGCTTACGAGCAAGCTGCCGAGTGAGTTTGAAATCGCCAAAGTTGAGTCGCCAGACGGGAAGCTTACACGCGCGTGCACAGACTCGGCGTTCATGTCGACATGACCTTGGGGCCTCACTGGCCGACAGGCTTTCCGGGATACACCCCGGACTCTCCTGAGACGATGAAGGAACTCGTCCATGGGCAGGTCTTTGTTCAAGCAGGAGAAACATTCTCGGGGGCCCTGCCTCTACCTGTTGCGGCACCGTCCGGGAACCAGACTGGCAATCTGGTGACCGCTGCGCCGAAGCTTGTTGCGTTGTTGGTAGCCAAGACGACATCCACCAATGAGAGTGCTTCAGTTGTTGAATTTGAACCAGAGACTCTAACTGTGATTACGGATTCTGTTGATAATGGGACTTTGACATGGACAGCCCCATCGGACGGGGCGTATGTTGTGGTTGCCGCTTATGCTCGTGGCACTGGGCAGATTCAGAACATGTACGATGGTAAGCATAGTTGGGTGGGCATGTTACAAGCCTCAACCTGACATTCAACAGCACAACCCGATGGGCCTAAGGTTTACTCGACTCCTGGATACATCGTCGATCATTTCAGCGAGGCTGGCATGCAAGCCGGGGTCAATTACTGGGAAGAGCACATTCTCACACCAGAGCTCACTGCCCTCCTTCGCCAGCAAGTCTCATCAGTCGTTGGATGCAGCTGAAATCTACTAACCTCTTGCATACAGAAGCAACGGATCCATATTTGAAGACTCGCTCGAGCTCAAATACAAGCAACTGTGGACCCTCAACTTCACCCAAGAGTTCCAGGCCCGACGCGGATACGACGTCTCGCCCTTCCTCTTGTACCTCCTCAAAGACACAAACACATTCGTCGGAGACAGCTCCACAGCAACGAAAATCACCAACGACTTTTACAAAACCATCACCGACCTCTACGTAGACTACCGCTTGAAAGGCGTCACCACCTGGGCCAACAGCCTCGGCCTGAAGTTCCGCGTCCAGCCCTACACCCTCAACTTCGACAGCGCCTACATCGCAAGCCTCCTGGACATCCCCGAAGGCGAGTCGCTCGGCTTCGACGGCGCGCCCGACTCCTTCCGCGTCCTCGCCACCGGCCGCGACATCGGCGGCCGCACGACCATCCTCTCCAACGAAATCGGCGCCTACTTCGGCAAAGCGTACGGCGTGACCTGGAAATTCCTCCTCGGCACGGCAAACCTCGATTCAGCCCTCGGCGTGAGCCAGAACGTCATCCACGGGTTTCCGTACGAGGACTCGCCGAGTAGCCTGTGGCCCGGCTTCGCGCCCTTCACGCCGCTGGGTTCTTCGTCGAACGGGTTCGCTAATGCGTGGGGTCCAAGACAGCTGCAGTGGATGTCTGCAGTGGATGTTTGCGAAGGCTGCGAGCAGGTATCTGGCGTTCTCGCAGAAGCTGCTCCAGGAGAGCGGTCCGTCGATTGACGTCGCGATTTTGAATCAGGATTGGGGCGTCACGGCGGCTTGGGAGGATAGTAGTCTCAACGATGCGGGGTACTCGTACCAGTTTCCGACGCCGTATCTGCTGGAGAAGCACGGTGTGGCAGTTCGGGATGGAGTCTTGGCGGCGGACGGGCCGGGATACCGCGCGCTGATTATCAACAACCAGACGACGATGGACATTAACACAGCTGAGCTGGTGCTCTCGTATGGTAAAGCCGGGCTACCTTTCGTTGTTTCTGGTGACTCGCCTAGGACGACCTTTTCATATTACACGGACCAAAATGCTGCTGACGAGGAGTTGGCTTCAATATTCTCTGAAATCCTGGATCTGTCAACAACACGCGTCGTTTCTGGGCCCGAAGATGTCCCTGAGGCTCTGTCAGATTTGGACGTTTCCTCGTCTGTTGAATACCCTCAAGGTCCGGGGAACAATAGCGTCATAACATACAGACGTACAGTTGGGGACGGCTATCTCTACTGGATCTACAACAACGACGACGAGCAGCTCCAGATGCCGGTTACGCTCGCAGGGGCCGGGGCACCGTACGATATCAACCTGTGGACCGGCGATGTGAAGCCTTTCGCTGCCCTCAGGGCCGAGAACGGATACGTGTTTTTGAATGTTACGCTGGCACCTGAGGCGGTGTCTACCATTTTGTAAGAGCCTACTCCTTATTCAAAAACCTCGCTAACATGAGGTATAGCGTTGGATCGTCAAACCCTTTCTCAGTACAACCTTTATCAACGTCCCTTACCTCTACTGATTGTCGGGCCGTTGTCATAAATGGCACGGTGCAAATATCTTCCAACACAACATGTAGCGCAACAACATCGACGAAACAGACCGTCACACTCAACCCCAGCAACATCCCGGAGTCGATCACGCCTTCGACGTGGACCTTGCGAGTACAAGATTGGTCACCGCAATACCCCAACGCAACCGGTAACGCCTCGGTAGCCACATCCAAGACTTGGCTTGCGCCCATCCTAACCTCGCCACTTGTGCCATGGACGAACATCACCGGCCTCGAAAACGCATCTGAAGTGGGGGTCTACAACACAACTGTCGATTTAGATGCCGGCAGCGGCGCGGATCTGCGAGTGCTGCTTCATCTGCCTGAGGTTGAAGGGCCATGGGGACTCGCGATCAATGGACGAGAGGTGGAAGGTGTGGATTGGTTCGCCAGCGAGCCGATTGATGTCATGGACTATGTGGCATTTGGCGCTGCGAATGGTTCGTATTCTCTTCGACACAATTATTTCTGGTGATGCTAATGATGCGTGTAGCCATTGAGATTACGGTTGCCACGAGCCTTTGGAATAAGTTGATCAGTGTCTGGCCGGCGGTGTACGGATCAGAGGTGCCGGTGGCGAACGGACTGGCAGGATCGGTAGTCCTGACTATGGAAAAGATTCTGGCTGTATCGTAGGACTCAATCAATCTACTAGTCAAGTCCAGCGCTCGTTGCAATCATTCACGCACGAATTAACCGAGAACTTGAGACCAAAATGTCTTTTCATCTTTTAGGTGACGACTCTAACCTCCCATCTCTAAAGAACCACCTGGGACATTATCCTTCCCATACAAAGTCCTGCTCAACCCCTGGAATCAACGGACGCAGTGCCATGCCATAGTCACCAGCATTAGGCGTTCGGAGTAGCGTGTGGATATGGAACTTGGCCGGCTCCTTGTTCGTCAGGAAAACTCCAGAATGGTGGTCGAATTCGACGAGGATGACTGGGCTCTGAACTCGGTAGTAGAACGGGTCTTGGTCGTCATAACCACCGATCCAGCTGAAGTACGTCTCCTTGAAGAAGGACTTTGAGTGGCTGATGCGAATGTCCCGGGCCTTCTTCGGCAGGTAGAGCAGGTACTGCTCGAGGATGCCAACCACCAGCTCCTGCTGCTCAGCCGTCATGTCCGCCACCAAGATACCCTCGTACGGCACGATCCGGTTGTCTCGGTAGGCGCCGCACAGATGCCTCTGGTCGTCGTGGTTCCACCTCCCCTTCGGCATCGCCGGGTCCTTCAGCAGCTTATACGTCTGCGCCTTCTGTTGGAGACTGGCCGGGAGAGACTGCATCAGCTGCAGCCCGAGCCTCTCCTCCGTCTCCAGGATTCTCGTCCCCTTGTACGGGCCGTCGTCGATGAGGTTCGGCTCCGCGCCGGTGAACCACGGCGACGCCACGATCTGGCCCTTGTAGAGGAAGATGTTGAGGCACAGGTGGTGGCCGTAGAAGGAGTACCCCCAGGGCCGCGTCGCCGAGGGCTCGCCGAAGAGCACGAAGTTGTACGAGTACTCGTTGCAGATGCTGGGCGCCTGGACGAGCTCGCCCAGGAAGCCGTTGATGCGCATGGCACCCAGGGCCTTGGCGTAACCCTCGGGCGACAGGGTCGCCTCCAGAACCTTGAGGATGCTGTCGCGGAGCGGCGGCGTGAGCTCGTCGAGGCGGAGGCCCTTGTCGCTGAGGAGGAACTCGGGGTTCGACCAGGAGCGCCACTCTGGCGAGTCGACGTGGTAGGAGAGAGTGTCCTTCTGTTTGGCGTCTAATTGGGAGAGGACGGCGTTGGTGGCGTCGACGATGTCCTGGATTGGGACGCCCTCGTCGGCTAGTTGGAAGAGATCTCTTTTTACGGTGCCTGTTGTACGTGTAAGTTCTCGTAAAGTTTCAGTGTATCATTTGGAGCTTCAAGATCTACTTACCATCCGTCGTGATCCCAGTGTATGGCTCTTTGAACAGGTTGCGCCAGTGCAAATACAAGGCGTGCAGCCATGGCGGGTTTCCGCCCTCTTTGAACTCTTTTGCGTAGACGTGCGCATCCTGCTTCTGCATCGTCGTAAAGCGAGGTATGCTCAGGTCTGGCAAGTGTTGGCGATACTCGCCGCCATGGAGGCTCTGCTCTCCTCCACCAGCCATCTTGTCGGTCTTGAGGTGTGACAACAACACGCCAAGTCGTTGAGCTGGTGCTGTTTCGTGCTTCGGGCTCACAGAAGATGCTGTTGCTAATTTCATTCACCACACTCTCCAATTGATGTCTTGAGTAATAGAAAGATGGATCACTCAATTGGCAGTTGACAGACTGTGTGTCCCAGGCTGCGAAGTCGGCAGATTAATCTTCGGCCACTCTCTCATTCATCACGACCCCATCAGCCCACATCAAGCAAAACCGTATCAACTGCCGCGGGTATGTCACGAAGCTGACGTCGGCGACCATCGGCCCATGTGCCCCCGACATCTCAGCTGTAATTACCCCTCACTTTCCGGCCCCTCATCCCACTTCGTTACCTTCGTTACACCCTTCATCCTCGCATCCCCCCCACCCGACCCCAGAGCTGCGCCCCTGGCCGCGCCCGGCTTTTCCGCATGCCATCAACTCTGTGGCAGATGCATGCAACAGTCTGGCTTAGCGTACGTAGCGCTACAGCGATTGCGCAGAAAAACATAGTTCAGAGTTGCTGTGGCTTTGTTGCGTGACACTTCCCGGACCTCCGAGCCGGTGCGAAATGCCCCCCCAACGCCCATCGGCACTTGATGCGGGGAGCCCCAGTCGGATTCCACGATTCGGAGACGCTGCCTCCACGCCCACCACAAACCCCTCGCCCCTCCACTCCGTAACCGCCATCCGAACTTGCATTTGAAGAGGAGCTTTAGAGCTGGGAACATCTTACGATATCTCGCCAAAAAGCCTGGATCTCAATTGGGAGCATTCACACGCACACACACACTCACACTCACTCAAACCATCAACATGTCTCCGTCATCAACCTTCTCCCGTAAGCCTTTGCCTTCCTCTCATCCGGCAGAACCCCTCCCCCTCATGAGCTCGCTTGCTAATCAACCCAGGCCTCGTGCGGTTCGTCCCCCGTGATGCGCCCAGCAAGGTGCTGATCGGAGAACCGGAGTCAGCGTCAGTCGACGTCGGCCTGGCTGTCCGGGACGGCAAGGAGGTCAAGGTCGCTGTGTGGTCCGGCTCTAGCGTGCTCACCCCCGGCAGCAAGACCGACCAGGTGGCCGTCATCGACCGCGTCCTTTCGCCCGTGTCGGCTGAGGAGGTCGGCACCATCCGTTGCATCGGGCTGAACGTGAGTGATCTCTCCCTCATCACATGAAGCGTTCACGCAATGCTGACTCGGGGTTGTAGTACGTCCAGCACGCAAAGGAAGTCGGCGTCGCCCTGCCGGACGTCCCTACCGTGTTCCTGTAAGTCGACGTGGCGGAAAATCTCGCGAGAAAGTGCACCCCGTCGCTGATATCAGTTGCAGGAAGCCCAGCACGGCGCTGGGTAACCCCTGGCCGGAGCCGACTGTCCTGCCGCACCTCACCCAGGCCGACGACTGCGGCGACTACGAGTCCGAGCTGGCTATCGTGCTCGGCAAGGCGTGCAAGAATGTGTCCGAGGCCGACGCCATGGACTACGTCCTGGGCTACACTGCCTGCAACGACGTCTCCAGCAGGACGTACCAGTTGAACCAGTCGCAATGGTGCTTCGCGAAGGGCTTTGACGGTTCCTGTCCCTTGGGTAAGATGAATCTCCAAGATTTCCTTAGTGGTGAGGGCAGAGGTGCTGACGAGATGATTCAACGTAGGTCCTACCTGGTCTCAAAGTCCCTCATCCCGGACCCCACCAAGCTGCAGATGCGCGGCTTGAGGAACGGCGAGGTTCTCCAGGAGAGCGGTATCGAGTAAGTCCAGCCTCCAATTCCTCTGAAAATTTCATTCAACTGACGTGGGATGTCACCCCAGCGATCTCATCTTCAGCGTCCCCAAAATCATCAGCTTCCTGTCCCAGAGCACGACGCTGCCCGCAGGCACCGTCATCATCACCGGCACCCCCGCGGGCGTCGGTCTCGGGCGGAAGCCCAAGGTCACCCTGAAGGACGGCGATGAGTTCAAGGTTGAGATTCTGCCCCACATTGGCACTCTGGTCAATGTCTTTGAGAACGAGAAGTAAGGTAGTCGATCGGGTGGGCAAGGCGTGTGGTGCAGAGATCCATGTAACTCTAGACGGTGCGAGACTAGGTTGATTGGAGTAAGAGAGTGGTGTAATGAGACGAAATAAAGAATAGAGCTTCTCCATTGGATGAAATCTGAGGTGTTTGTGGTGTGACTGGCTGAGGGACTCGAACTAACATGAGACGTGTAGCACTTATGGGCTTACATGTAGGCGTAAAGACTGGCTGGCTGTTCAATTGAACATCCACTAATTAGCTAGAAATAACCGAGACAAGAGAGGACTTATGATTTCAGAGACAAGGTCTCGCGTGATTACGAGCGAATCTTGGTTGAATATCCCGTGAAGCCAATATTTAGCCATCATTATTTCAATCCCAGTGTTCACGATGCAAATTGGACATCTCAAGTTCAGATTGATTTAATCATTTGTATTTTATATACGAAGGAACCATTATGCAACTTTTACTGGTCAATCAACGGGGGAACGACCTCAAGAAGGTGCTCGACAATAGCATCAGGGCCCCTCTCAACCTGCAGTCCATGCGGAATAGCGTGCGTCTTGATGTCCGGCTTGATTGACCTCGCCGTAGACAGGATCTGGTTGGCCTCTTCCGCAGTCCACATTGAAGCACAGAACTTTTGCCATCGTCAGACGTAATTTCTCTCATGAGATGGGGCATATCAACTCACCAGAACATCAGGCATGTGCTCCTTCACCTTGCCCTCAACCTCATCTATCCCTGCGAAAACCGTCAGCTATCAACACAAACTGTCACGCCGCATAAAATCACTTACTCTCGCAGTTTGCAACATACTCGATCGTGTACCGGTCCTTGAGAGCCTCAATCATGCGCCCGACGAGGCGCTTCGCGCGCTCGGGGGCCGTGTTGACGGTCACCAGCTTGTAGGGACCCTTGGGCGCCATTGTGCGGGGTTGATGGAGGTGGAGGTGGTGGTGGTAAGACAGGTATGGTCTTTTGAGACGACACGGCAAGAATAGCTTCTCGGTCGGATGCAGAGTTGCCAAAAACAGCAGTTGCTAAGAAGGAGAGTTGTCAAATAGTCCTGAAACTTGGTTGTTATTCCTAGAGAGCTTCTGAGTTTGAAAATGCCCTGGGTTTTTGTCGTGGGATGACATGCCGAGCCCCGAAGCCGCTGACAGCAACGGCCAATATAATCGGCAGATGACTGCGCCGAGGTCGCTCGCGCGCATTCTTCGCACATACGAAAAACCGCCGAAAACACCCATCACACGTATCCGTACCTACAACAGCTGGCTGGGCCACTGTGTTCCAACAACAGACCCTAGAACCTCCCCACGCAGCAGAACCCCGTTGCCGGCTTTGCCGATTTCGCCTCCGTTACGAGCCTCCCGTATATCCACTTCTCCATCCTTCCATTCGGCTTGATTCCAGTGGAACTTCGTAACCAGCCGTGAACAATGACAGGCGGCTGGGAGACACGGCGGCGACAGCGCGGAAAACCCGAGACCTCGGGTTTCCCGCCAGCGCTTCCCAGCGCCGTCCACCACGCAATTTCCACTACGAAGTACTGCGTCCACCCTGAACTAATGCCCCCGCGGGAAGCTCCCGCGCCTCCGGCTCGCAGTGTGGGGGATCTCCGGGGAAGCCTACAACATGGGGCGGAGGCGCTTTAGGCAGAGAAGGGGGACTTGCCGAAGGGGGAATTCCCAACAAAGATTTGAAAGAAGAACATGGGTTGAACACTTGGATCGAGCTGTTTCTGCAATCCGATCCGTGTTCTTGGTGGTGCTTTCTTTTTGAGTGGTAAGGGAGTCCTGCCATCGCGACCGAACCCAAACTCTCTTTTCTCTACGTCTACCTTACTCGTCTCAAGTTCTTATTGAAGCTGCCGAGCCCGAACGACGACAACCATGTTCCGGTGGCTGAACTCGTTGATTTCCCCAGGAGCGTCAGCATCGCCGGCTGAGAAAACTGACAAGAACATGGCGGTGAGTGGTGCTTGTTCTCGATTGCCTCTACGCGTGGCTATGGCGTGTCATGGTCGCTAACACGATGAACCAGGTCACCGCTCACACCAGATCACCAGTACAGCTGGAAATCATAGTCGTCGGCGCCGGTCTGAGCGGCCTCGCAACAGCGGTAGCGGCAGCTCTCTCGGGGCACAAAGTCACAGTCTTTGAATCCGCAAAGGAGCTCCTCGAGGTGAGATCTCACAACATCTCATCATGAGATTCTTCATGAGATTCTAACAGAACATTCATCCAGGTCGGAGCAGGCCTGCAAGTGACGCCAAACTCCACCCGCATCCTGCAGAAATGGGGCCTCCCAGATCGCCTCTGGAAATCCGCCTCGGAGCCCAACACGCTCGTCGTCCACCGGTACTCGGGCAGCATCCTCGCCAAGGAGGAGAACTTCAACACCAACATCCGCGCAAAGTACCAGGCCCCCTTCATCGACCTGCACCGCGTCGACCTGCAGCTGTCGCTGTACGAGCGCGCCAAGGAGCTCGGCGTGCGCTTCGCGCTCGGCGAGAAGGTCGACAGCATCGACTTCGACCTGCCCGAGCTCACGACGCAGTCCGGCGTCAAGGCGCGGGCGGACCTCATCGTCGCCGCCGACGGGCTGTGGTCGCGCTCGCGCGCGTGTTTCCTCAAGGCGGACGACCCGCCGCTGGCGACCGGCGATCTGGCGTACCGCGTCGTGCTGCACGTCGACCAGATCAGCGACCCGGAGCTGCGGCGCTGGGTCGAGAATCCGCAGGTGCACTTCTGGGTCGGGCCCGGCACGCACTGCGTGGGATACTCGATGAGGGCGGAGAAGATGTACAATCTGGTGGTGCTGGCGCCGGACGACTTGCCGACGGGGGTGAGCAGGCAGGCTGGCGATGTCGATGAGCTGAGGCAGCGGTTTGAGGGGTGGGATCCGATTCTGCGCAAGTTCCTTGATGCTGTTGACAGTGTTGAGAAGTGGAAGCTGATGCACAGTAAGTTGTGCGTGAAATGATTACTGCGAATAGCCATGCTAATGCTGCTTCTAGGAGAGGAGATGCCTTCGTGGGTGAGCGACAAGTCCAACTTTGTGTTCGTGTAAGTTGTTGCCCCATCTCCGTCTCACTCACAACCCAGCACTGAATGTTCGCTAATGACTGGAAATTCAGCGGGGATGCATGCCACCCCATGCTTCCGTATCTCGCCCAGGGCGCCAACTCAGCGGTGGAAGACGGCGCCGTTCTTGGTCTCTTGCTGGGCCATCTGACGACCAAGTCTCAATTGCCCACTGCGTTGAGATTGTACGAGAAGCTCCGCAAAGCCCGCGGCGAGGCGATTGTGAGAGAGACATTCAAACAGGTGAGTGCAGCAAACTAATCCGGGATTACACCGATGTGACACTCACTGATCAATGGCTAACCTCCCACCACAGCGCCATGATTTCCACATGCCCGACGGCCCGGAGCAAGAGGCCAGAGACGAGATCTTCCTGTCCCAGCTGGGCAAAGAGCTCAAGGGCGCCTTCCCGAGCAGATGGACGTGTCCCGAGGTCCAGCCGTGGCTGTACGGATACGACGCGTACAAGGAGGTCGAGGAGGTGATGAAGAGCGACCCGTTCAGCAGGGCGAATCTTTAGGGGACCTGATGTTTTTGTGTCTTCTCTCAGGCAGTGTTTCCAGTGGGCTGCAGGGAGCGGCGACTCATTTTGTGTTAGCGACGGGGTTTTTTTCATGTACGGGGTAATACCAGCTCTGGAAGGGTGCCGTGAGATCGGCAAGGCATATTATGTACACTTCAAATCATTAGCGATATCAGACAACATCATTCTGCTTACACCCGTCGACCGCCAGCGATCTGAAAGGCGACCGAAGGAAGGGGGGCCTGAGCCATCGTCCCGGCCGCTAGACCGCCGAAGAACACGGAGCTCCCGATGTCTCCACCACGATGCGATGCGATGATGCCCCCCGGCAGACTGATCCCGCAGAGGACACACACATTCTCGGACTGAAAACAACCCGTTTGCAAAATACCGAAAGGAGGAAATGACAGTATTACGCCCAACCTGCAAATCTGCAGTCAGCAATCCCAAAGAACGCCCGGGCGAAACGACAGCTGCTCCCCTCCAACCAGAAGCCCAACCTGCGTCATATCCTGGCAGAGTGGCTGCCGAAGGGCTGAGACACCAACGCTAAACTCCTTTGAGGAAATGGATGTGTCCCTGTACAACGCTCGCCCTGCGCGATAGTTATGATATGGACAGAGGATTTAGGCACGATGTGGCACAGCACGTGTGAAGAGCGATCTTGTAAGATTCTTGGCCTTCGAAACTTGTCCAATGGCTGCCCCTGATGAGCCATATCCGACAGCGAGTCAACACTGTCCGCCGACCTGGTAAGATGTCATAAGGCTGTTCCCCTTCCCAGAAACGGCTTGCTGCTGCCAGCTTGCGGTAGTGTTGAGCGTTTGCTGCGTGCCCCCCGGCGAATAACCCAATTGGGAATACGACACGGCGGCGGTGCGATTGTGATTGAATGCCCCCGGCTTGTTGGGCGGCGCGGTCACACAGGCAGGGTCCCTTACTTTTGAGGTCTGCTTATTCTTTCAAAAGGATGTTGATGTCGCTGTGTTCGTTGGCTTGGTATCTCCTGGAATTTCCTCAGAAGCTTGCATTGAAACACTGCATAAAGATCAGCCATTTCCTTTAGCCGCTTCATCAAGAGCAGCTCTCTTCAACTCGACGACTTTTATCAAAGTCTTCAGCCATCGCTCTTCCACGGTTAAATTCAACCACATTGATGATAATCGGTTGAAGCTTACTACGGTACTAATTATTTACAAGAACCTCCCTGCAACATTCACGAGCATCGACACCTGCTGAACCGCCCTTCAACCGCCGCAATGGCGGCCCCAAGATCCGCCCTGCTGCGCCAGATTGGCATCTTGACAATCAAAAACTACATCATCCTCATATCCCGTCACACCGGATCAACCATCTACACAGCTCTGCTGCTTCCCATCATCCTCACAATCTACCTGGGCATCGGTCGAAACCTCAACGGGCCCCAAAACGACTACGGCATCGCCGACCCGCGCGCCGTCCGGTCCTTGCAAGACGGCCTCTCCGCCGCCGACGGCTCCCGCAACACCGTCGTGTTCGTCAACAACGGCAACACGGGCGGCGACATCGAGCGCGTGATTTCATCCCTCTCGGACGAGGTCGCCGCCGCGGCCGGCAAGAACGCCACCACCATCGCCAACGTCGACGACTTGAGTCTCATCTGCCAAACGGCCACGAGGGGCACGACGCCGTGCTACGGCGCTGTCGTCTTCCACTCTTCTCCCAGCGAGGGCGACGGCGGCTTCTGGAACTACACCATTCGCGGAGACCCCGCCCTGGGGCAGAAGTTCCAGGTGGGCGAGAGCGACAACGATGCGCAGGTCTACACCCTCCCTCTCCAGCGCGCCGTGGACTCTGCCATTGTGCGCTTGAACTCCACAGCAGGAGGCTCAGATCCGCTGGCCAACTTACAAGAATGGGGCTTCACCGACGAGACCGAAGACGAGCGGGAAGCCTCCGTCAGGCGGAGGTACCAGCAGACCTTCATCGACTACCTCGCCGTCTCCTTCGTCCTCGCCCTCATCGGCGTCAGCTACCACCTGCCGGGCCACGTCGCCACGGAGCGGGAGAAGGGCCTCTCCCAGCTCATCGACGCCATGATGTCGACCAGGTACGAGTGGGAGCCCCAGGTCGCCCGGATGGTCGCCAACTTCTACTCCTTCGCTACCATCTACTTCCCCGGCTGGCTGGTCGCCTCCATCATCGCGCGCACCATGATATGGAAGGAGACCAACATCGGCATCATCATAATCCTCTTCATCCTCGGCGGCCTGGCGTTGACGTCGCAAGCCATCCTCGGCGCCACGTTCTTCAAGAAAGCACAGCTCTCCGGCGTCGTCAACTCCCTCGTCTACGTCCTGCTCGGCGTCCTCGCCCAGGCCATCCCCGACCCGCCCACGGCCGCCGTCGCCGTCCTGAGTCTGCTCTTCACCCCCTGCGCCTTCGTCTTCTTCATCAAGTCGATCGCCCGCTTCGAGGCCGAGGGTCGCCCCATGAACCTCATCAAGGGGCCCCCGACCGGCGCTTCAAATCTCCCCGGCATCGTCCTCTGGATCTTCCTCATCATCCAGTTCCTCGTCTACCCCCTGATGGCAGCCTTCTTCGAGCGCCAGATCCACGGCGTCGGATCCGAGAGCCGCAGGATTTACAGAGGCGTGGGCCCTCAACCGCAGGAAGCAGTCTACATCGACGGGCTCACAAAGGTCTACAAGCCAAGCCTCTTCCGCCGCATCTTCTCCTTCGTCTCGAAGCCCCGCGAGCCGACTCTTGCCGTCGACAATCTCAATCTCACAGCAAAGAGGGGCCAGATCCTCGCGTTGCTGGGTGCCAACGGCAGCGGAAAGAGCACGACCCTCAACGCGATCGCTGGCATCAGCCGCTTCAACCAGGGCAGCGTGTCCATAGACGCGTCCGGCGGCATCGGGATCGCCCCGCAGAAGAACGTGCTCTGGGACGAGTTGACCGTCGCCGAACACATTCGCATCTTCAACCAGCTCAAGTCCACGGGGCACGCGAGCGGTGGCGGCGACGACATGACAGCGCTGATTGACGCCATCGGCCTCGCTTCCAAGAAGAGTGCCCAGTCCAAGACCCTGTCCGGCGGCCAGAAGCGCAAGCTGCAGCTCGGCATGATGTTGACCGGCGGAAGCGCCGTGTGCTGCGTCGACGAGGTGTCCTCCGGCATCGACGCCCTGTCGCGCAGGAAGATCTGGGATATCCTGCTGGCTGAAAGGGGACGGCGGACCATCATCATGACGACGCACTTCCTCGACGAAGCTGACCTCCTCGCGGACAACATCGCCATTCTCTCCAAGGGCAAGCTCAGGGCAGAGGGTTCTTCGGTTGCGCTCAAGGAGTCTCTGGGCGCCGGCTACCGCATCCACGTCCTGAACGCCAAGAACGTCAGAGTGGCCCCTGAAGTCCACGGCGTCGAGATGAAGGCCTCGTCGAACACGATCGTCTACACTGCGCCGTCGTCCACCCTCGCAGCAGAGGTCATCCGCGCCCTCGAAGCAGCGCGTCTTCCGTACAAAATCAACAGCCCCAACATCGAAGACGTATTCCTCAACGTCGCCGAAGAGGTCCAGGGGAAGATCTCCAGTCTCGGCCCGCGCCGGGCGCCAGGTTCTCCGACGATTCCGGGCAGATTACCGAGAAGGGGATGGCAGACGGCGGCCGCAACTCGCTCGGTCTCCAGTCGGGTCGTCAGACGGGCTTCGTGAAGCAGATGACGGTGTTGGTGTACAAGCGCGTCACGCTCTTCAAGACCAACTGGATTCCCTTTGTGGCCGCTTTCCTCATCCCCGTCATTGCTGCGGCCATCATGCAGATTCTCATCAATGACAAGCCTGCGTCGAGCTGCACCCCCACGGACGGGAACGGGAGGGCAACCAGCGGGATGTACGACAGTGTCATTGAGAACATGCGCGTCGCTGCCGGACCGGCTGAAGCCGTGGACAAAAGTGCATTCGCTTCCCTCGTCGATGCCTTGGCCCCGGGATCGGGCAACTTCATGCTGAACAGCATCTCGTCCGAGGCTAACCTGCGGGATTACGTGGACAATGAGAGGAAGAATCTCATGCCTGGAGGCTTCTGGGCTTCCAACGATAACGGACCCCCGACTGTGGCGTGGCGAGCAGACACGGAAGACTTCAAGGCGCCCCGCTGCCGTCGTCTCTCAAAACCTTCTCACCGTCGCCTTGACGAACATCAATATCGTCACAAGGTACATCTCGTTCGACAGCGCCTTCGGTGCCGCGAATATCGACACGATCCAACTCGCCATCTTCTTCACCATCGTCCTCTCCATCGTCCCGGCCTTCTTCGGCTCTACCCCAACGTCGAGCGGCGTTCCAACGTCCGCGGCCTGCAATACTCCAGCGGAGTCCGATCACTACCCCTCTGGACGGCGCACGTCGTCTTCGACTACGGCATCTTCGTCGTTGCCCTCATCATCGCGGCCGTCATTTTCGTAGCGACATCGGATATATGGTACGCCCCCGGCTACCTCTTCCCGGTGTTCGTCCTCTACGGACTCACCTCGATACTGCTCTCTTACGTGTTTTCCCTCTTCATGAAGAGCCAGGTCGCGACCTTTGCTGCCATCATGGCCTACAACAGCGTGAGCTTTGCCGTCTATCTGATCGCGTTCCTCTACATCTTGACCTTCTCCCCGGCTACGGTCAGCGACCGCAACATTTTGATCGGGCACTACACCGTTGCGGCCTTCTTTCCCGTCGCCAACGTCTGCCGCGCCATGATCATCGGCCTGAACACGTTCAACTTGGCCTGTGACAGCACCGATTTCTACGGCTATCCGGGCACCCTCAACGCCTACGGAGGCCCGATCCTCTACCTGTCTCTGCAAGCCGTGCTTCTCTTCTGCATCTTGCTGTGGCACGACAGTGGAAACAAACTTCCCGCTTTCCTCAAACGCAAGAAGACACAACACCCCGAGGCCGAACAAACCTACAGCGATCAAGAAGTCGCCGCCCGCGTCGAGACAACCGGCTCAGACGACGGCCTCCAAGTAAAGCACCTCACCAAGAAATTCGGAAAATTCACCGCCGTCGACAACGTCACCTTCGGCGTCCGCCACGGCGAGGTCTTCGCCCTGCTCGGCCCCAACGGCGCCGGCAAGTCGACCACCATCTCCCTCATCCGCGGCGACATCCAGCCCAGCAAGAACGGCGGCGACGTCCTCGTCGAGCGCGTCTCCGTCACCGCCCACCGCGCCCTCGCCCGCTCCAACCTCGGCGTGTGCCCGCAGTTCGACGCCGTCGACTCCATGACCGTCCTCGAGCACCTGCGCCACTACGCGCGTCTCAGAGGCATCGCGGACGTCGACTACCAAGTCCAAGCCGTCGTCCGCGCCGTCGGCCTGGACGCCCACACCGACACCATGGCACAGCACCTCTCGGGCGGCAACAAGCGCAAGCTCTCGCTGGCATCGCCCTCACGGGCAACCCGTCCGTGATCCTCCTCGACGAGCCCTCCTCCGGCCTCGACGCGGCCGCGAAGCGCATCATGTGGCGCACCCTCAGCACCATCGTCCCGGGCCGCGCGATCCTGCTCACCACGCACAGCATGGAAGAGGCGGACGCGCTCGCGCACCGCGCCGGCATCGTCGCGCAGCGGATGCTCGCCGTCGGCGCGGTCGAGACGCTGCAGGCGCGGTTCGGGGACTCCTTATACGTCCACCTCGTCAGCCGCAGCGCGCCGCACTCGACGCCGGAGGAGATGGGCCGCATGCGCGAGTGGGTGCAGATGATGTTCCCCGGCGCGGGCATCGAGGCGGCGACGTACCACGGGCAGATGCGCTTCTCCGTCTCGGCGGCCGACGTGCTTGCGCGCGCAGCAGGTCCGGGAGACGAGGCGGCGCGGGCAGGGAGAGGGCGAGGCGGGCGGGCGGGCGGGGAGTGTGAGTGCCGTTGGTCAGTTGATTCTGATGCTTGAGGAGAACAAGGAGGCGTTGGGGATTGAGCACCACAGCGTCAGTCCCACGACGCTGAATGATGTGTTTCTGGCCATCGTGGGACAGCACAATGTCCAGGAGGAGGGTTACGGGGCGTCGGCGGCGGGTGCGGAGAAGAAGAAGATTCCGTGGAGGAAGATTCTTCTCGGTTTCTGAGGCGGCTGGTTTTGGTTTGTTTGGTGTGACGATTAAGAGTGTACGAGTGAGTGTCTAAGAATGGGTTGTTTTGGAACAGCGTGTTATTTGGTTTGGGATTCCCCTTCTGTATTGTATTTATTATAACTCAGGTACGATGTGTTCATTCACAGTCAATTAGAAGATGTTGATAAACTGCACATACACCGTCTTTTCTGCTTCCTTTCAGCACTCCGTGTTCTCAATGTCCACGGCGGTCCACGGAAGTCCACGGTGGTTCAGTCGGGACAACTATGGTCGTTTTCGGACGCTAAAACATGGATACACGAGTGTTGCTGCCTTGGTGTCAGCTTATCAATCACCGCACCTTCGGCTGTTCGGCCGAATCGCCAATCTCGACGATCCCGCGCACGACACAATTCCCGCCGCTAGACCCGAGCCGTACGGGGCCGCATTTTCACCCGCAATTTCATCCGCTGCAGGTTCCCGGCCAGTGCCATGTGGCTTCTCTCAGATCCGAAACCGAGGGGCTTTCGCCAAACCGACTCCCTTGGACCCCGACGCTTCATGATCTCACTGATTGCTCAGCGCTCGTTCATGTTCGGAGCCCGACCACGGATAAGATGCCTAGAGCTATGATCTCACACTCGGAGTCACCAGCTTCTAAGCCGCGCCCGTTGTGACCCGGTGCCAAGCCGCGTTATAGTGTTGCGTCTTAAATATGTTGTGGTCTTAACAGAGTGGAGGCTTACATTTTTGGTTACTCATGCGATCCGAATGCTACTCGGGGCTTACATGCTCAATGGCCCAGCGTCATGGTCGCATGGCGTAGTCGTAGCGATGACTTGGCTGCCAGTGGTGCGGGAGGATGGAAACCCGGCTTGGTAACTTCAAACATTCAATCTTGATCTGACGACCGTAAGCTTGGTGGGTTTCTAGATGTCAAGAGAAGAACATATTACTCACCGAAGGTTGACCGGCGCCAGTCTCGCCTGTCTCGACATGTATAAAAAGACTCACCAGGCTTGGGTTACTGAGACTATCTCCCCAACACCATTCAACTCACTCTTCTTCCACCAAGTCCTACACTCAATATCCAACTCAACCTCTTCACCCACAAGCTACCATCAAACATGTCTGCCCCAATCAACACCGCAGAGCCCTGGTCCCTCGCCGGCAAGACCGCCGTCGTCACCGGCGCCTCCCGTGGCATCGGCAAAGCCATCGCCATCCACCTCGCCCGCAAGGGCCTCGCCAACATCGCAATCACCTACGCCTCCAACCAATCCGCCGCAGACGACACCATCGAAAAGTGCCGCGCCCTCGGCGTCAAGAACGCCGTCGTCATCAAGGCCAACGCGCTCAACCCAGACATCTGGCCCGACGTGATCAAACAGGCCCTGACCGCCCTCAGCGTCGACACCATCGACATCCTCGTCAACAACGCCATCCTCGGCAGCATCGACGGCTACAAGGCCACCCCCAAGCTCAACGCCGACAACTTCTCCGCCGTCATGCTCGCCAACGTGTACGCCCCCGTGGCCACCACGATCGCCTACATGGACCACGCGGCGCCCAAGGCCGGCGGGCGCGTGATCAACATCTCCAGCATCGCGAGCCGCGTCGGCAACGGGAATCCTATGATCACGTACGGCGCGAGCAAGGCTGCGCTCGACAGTTTCACGCGCTCCTTTGCTGACCAGTTTTCGTCTGAGAAGGGGATCACGTTCAACAGCGTCATTGTGGGGCCGACTCTCACGGATGCGTTTGCGGAGGTTGCAAAGGCTATGCCGGCTGAGCTCAAGGAGAAGTATATCGCGGAAACGTCCGTTGCTCCGAGGTTCGGAGAGCCGGAGGATATTGCTTACATTGTTGGGTTCCTTGCTAGCGAGGAAGGCCGATGGGTGAATGGGGCTGCTGTCAGTGCCAATGGTGGATTCAGGAGCATGCTTGCGGCCCTTGGTTAAGTCTGGCAGGGCTCCATATGGTGGCAGATCATCGAGTCCTCCTTGGGACTGATCTTGTATCATTGTGTATCCTAGATGTGTTATGCTTTCGCTCTACCTTACTCATACTTTGCTTCAATCAGTCGCTCTTTTCAGTCAGAGTTTCATACCTGCGCATGAGTGCTTTGCCAAGTTTCACTCGGTATTGGATACGCCCGCGTTTCTGTTTTATGCTCGCATGTGTTTTGTTGGCCAGATGGGTTAACTGAATGGAGCTCCAGGCAGCAAAGATTTCAAGTCGAAAGTTCAAGAGAAAACCTCTGACCAATGAACCCCCTGTTAATAGACAGGCATGTGAATGCACTACGACTGCTGTAAATGTTTGTCAAAACTGCATCAAATCCCCAATTTCAGAATCCACCTTGCCCAAGATGACAGGTCCCGGTTGGTCCGCCTTGGGGGGCTGTCTCATGTAGTTGAATGAGCCTATCGAATCCCAATCATCACCCGATGAGTGGAGTCTGGATCTCAAGGAATCGGTGTGGCACTGGAAGGTGGAGAATCGTGAGATTTCACGTTGAAGAATGGATCCATTGCTGATATGGCTGGAAGTAGGGCGTTGATGTTCAACGGCACACCGTTCAGCTTGAGAGATTTATGGTGTCCGTTCGAGGTCTATTATGCCAACGATGTTCTACTCATTTGACTTCTTCTCCTTTGATTCGTCGGTGTTTCTCGAGAGACCAACATCACGTAGTGGGCCAACGCAAACAGAAATCATGCAGGTTGCCGCTCACCTCCCATCCCAGTCCGGTCGACGTTGGGGGTTTGCCTTCCCCTCAACGGGTTGAAAATTTCTGAAATCTCCCCCTTTTCATATCGAAATCATCTGTGTGACTGCCTCTTGTTACGTTGACTTTTCACTACGCCATGGTATGATCTTTCATGTTCCCGCAGAACTCATGCCAGTTTGACTAACACCGAGACATCTGTAGACCATTCTTCGACAAGACGAATAGAAAGCAAACGCTCGACCCGCCAACGTCACCTCGCCGGGATTCGACAGCTCGACGATGGATTACAGCGAGCTGTCCTCGTCCTACAAGCAGTATAAGCTCAAGACCAACCAAGCCCTCGACTGGATCATCCGCGAAGCCAAAGCTCTCCGAGTTACTGCAAACACTCCCCGCCAGTTCAAGGTATGGGAGCTGGTTGATCTGGCCAAGGCGTGTGCAAACGCCGGGCGAGTGATGCCAAAGGAGATCAGGAGGGCGCTGGAGGAGTCACTTTGTCTGCGCCGGCGATGTGCGGAGTGGTTTCTTGAACATGGTTCAGAGGCGGCAAACACAGCCCATAAGTACTTCAACGACAGCCTCCAGCAGATTCTCAACACGCTTGCTCCGTCCAAGGCGGAGACTGGCGACACGGCTCGACCAACGGCTTCCCGGGCCACGAGCAAGCCCTCCTCAGCCACCTCTCCAGCCCAGGAAACATCCCACACGAACTACTTCGCCGTCCTGGGTGATGATGGCAACGTGCACGACCCTTCCTCCGACGAAGACGTCTCCGCCGGCTTTTCCACAGGCAATCATGTTGCCAAGCCCGCTAGAGCCGCAGATCGCAAGACGCGACGACAGCGACGTCGTGCCCAAGAAGACGAACAGAGTGGTTGGGCGGCCTTTGATGACGATCACTTGATGGAACTGGCCTGTCTTCTCACTGACTGCCGCGATATTCGTCTTTACCTGCAGCGGCTGTGGGAAGGATATGCGAGTTCCAGAGTCGACCTCATCACTGCGTCGCTTGTGACCCAGGCAGCGTTCCAACACCTCGTCGACCTTGAGACAGTCTTCACCCAGAAGCACCCTCACCTTGACAACCTGGAGTCAATGACGAACGCCATATACTCTTACTTCGCGCTTGGAGAGAACGTCTTCCGAGCGGAAAACACCACAGAAGACGCAGGTCTCAAGGAAGAAGACGCTGCCCGGAGACTCAACAGAGATCAGTGGCTATTTAGTCGCAACATGAAGGAGTGGCTACTTTGTGACGTATCATTCGTGCTGGAGTATCTGAACAGCGAGCAGGCGAGGTCTAGGTACGACAAAGACCCAAACGCCTGCTTCCCGGGTATTGCGACTTTCGGGTTGAGCCCCGTCGAGTTCACCGCGATCTTTCTCCTTCGCGAAGAAGCTTTGATAGCCGCGGATGGAGTGGCCTACCTCGATCTTCTCACGAACCGCCTGGCCGAGGAGCCGGAACAACCGCCGATCCTTCCCCTCCGTCTCAGCACAGCCGCCATGGCCAGGGTCTATCTCGACATCCTCGGCGTGTCAGGCGTCAGGTCGCGTCTCAACACGGACTTGCGGAGATACCTGGGCCACAGACCGTTGAAGGCTCTGAGGAAGAAGGCGGAAGAGGGAATGCAGACTGGCAACCCAGTCGGACGCCACATGTGTCTTCGATTCTCTCTGCTGAATGGACCGAGTGGAGAGCCATGCCTTCAGAACCCTATGCTTCTGGGTAGTGTTCTCTGTAGCTTAGCTCTTCCTGCGCATCTGGGACAGATCTATCGGGTCAACGAGTCCGGAGTTCTGATGGCTGTCGCTCATCAGTACAACGCCCTCCGCGCCATGAGACCCATCACCGTCCCTCGGTGGCAAGATCTCGAAGTCTTGATCGAATTGCAGAAGCAAGCCATCTTTTCCCCGGAGCCCCCTCAGAAATTCGACCAATGCGTTATCCGATTTTGGCGCTCCCAGGGGCTCAGGTTGGCCGAGATCAAGCAAAAGACCACCACAGCTGCCCGCCTCCGTCTTGCCGCGCAGAGAGTTATCCCCCTGTCTCGCCATCATAGGGAAATCGAGAAGACGGAGATCAGTCGCGAGGAGGTTCTTAGAACACTCAACTTCCAGATCAAGTGCGAATCACAGCGGAACACTGCCGGATTCCGCAGAGAGCTGCGCAGCGCCGCGCTGCTCGAGCATCTCTTTTGCGAACAGGACGTCAAGCCCCACTGGAAGTTGTCGCTCAGTGACAAGATGGTGAGGGATGCTGTAGACGCTGATTTGAGAAGCCTTTGGGGCCAACGCACCGGGAAGCGTCCCCCCAGCGCCGTGGATCTTCCGGCAGTTGTCTGGCTCGGACAGTTGCAGAAGATGTTTCAGCGGGAGACGGTTGATTTGTGGTTTGATTACAAGCAATTGGAGATGGATGTGATTGATCTGCTGGGCGAAGATCGTGCGTCTTCGCGACATGTCGCAGAGTTCTTTGAGAAACCGAATGGAGGTCTGTCTCAGTGGATGAACTGCATGTCCGACAAGTCCAGGCTCACGGTAGTCTCCGATCATTGGAAATCCTGGTGCAAGTAAGTCAATCTCATCTACCTAACTGTTGAATCTCGATTAACCCGGCGTACCAGGCAACTGGGCATGGTGCTCCCTCCTAATGTTCAGTAAAGCGGGGGCAGTTCTCATACATGTTGGCATCCACACCACGACCGGGCCTGAAATGCTTTTGTTTTTTTCAAGGTTGTTTTGTTTTATTTTGATCAGTTTAGTACTGAGTCATTCAATTTAAACATGCAATTTGCTTGAAGATATTCCCAAGTATTATTTTATGCCATTTGATCTTGATCGTAAGAAACACCGAAGCGATCGCCCTCCAAGGATGATGTTCACCACCGCCACAAGCTGTCCGCACTCCCATCATCTGGATGGACGCCAACATCGTTCTAATTTCCCATGGCGATGCTAGACTCTGATTCATGCCTTTCGGACCGCAAATCGACTAGGGCATTGAGGCTTCATCATGGACGTCGCCTATTGTCGTTGTGAAGCAATATTTTGCCATGTCATCCCTGCTCCAGCAAATGCACCCTTGAACAATTGAAATGACAGAAAGTCATGTGTATCTTGTCTTCAACAGTCTGAACCAGGTGGCAGACGGCAATGCTTTTAGCGAAAGAAATTACCTCATTTTTCTCATCCGAAGCCACTGCTTATGTTGCCCTTGTTCTGCTAGGATTACAAAGATGCAAGACAATCGCTCAACGCGGTACTGCAGCTCGTCAAATAAGTAACCTAGTACTTTACATTTCGACATGCACGTCACAAAGCCGGCATTGATGCCATTTCAAAATCATGAAAGCCACTCAAATGCGTACCCTACGAATGATCTGGATCCTACATGCGAAATCTCCCGCAAAGCAAAGACTCAAGCCATCCTTTCATCAAGCATCCAGATGCTTCTACGGAGTCAGTGCCGTCGCTGGGTCGCAGCTCTTCCTTAAATGAGAAGCATTCTTCGTATCTCCACCGGAATCATTTCAGACTCACGCTTCCATTTACCAGCGACTAATCTGCTTGCCCATATCCAGTGATGGCGAAGTCAACAAAGTCCAAGCAGCGGCGGCTAGCCAACGACCAACGAAGGGCAGCACAGCCTCGATTGCAGCAGCACAAGTCGAAATCAAAGCTGCAGAAGCCGCCAGCTGCCTCTAATCCAGCTTGTCATCTTCTTCGACTTCCGCGAGAACTCCGTGATGCCATCTTCGATCTCGGAGACCTTTTACCTAAGCGGCGCATGATCCAAGTCTTCAGAGATCGACACTTTGTCCCGGATGAAGACGATGTGTCCGAGGACTCTGATGATTCCGACCGGGACCCTGAGATCGAGGCGATGAAAGAGGCCATGCGAAGACTACCACGGCAAATGAGCCCCGAGGTGAAGATTGACCTTTTCCAGGTCTGTCGTCAGCTCAGAGCGGAAGCCTTGGAGTTCCTCTGCGACAACAATGCCTTCAACTTCCAGTTCTGCCCAGGAGCTGGCAAGAAGGCGCAGCGAGACGGATTCCACAAGCCCCACGACGCCATGATTCTCCTTCAGCCGCACTTCATCGAGTTCCTGGAGCTGATTCGTTACATGCGCATTGACATTTGCCAAGAGGGCGTTGACTTTTGCGGAACTCGGTTGACGAAGCATCTGGCGCGCCACGCTCACCGACTCGAGAAACTCACTATCTGGTCCTGCGAATTCGATGAGGACGGCTTCGAAGATGGGCGACCCGCGGTTCTATTTCTCAAGCACCTGGCCGACATCAAATCGCTCAAAGTCATACGAATTTCCCAGAATTACACCGACATTGGATTCATCGCTCGGAAGCTGGCTGGCCATGTCGGATGTCGAGTGGAGTATGTCTGTGATGGAGGGGGCCATAGGGAGGGTGAATGTCGCGATCTGCCCGAGTCTCGAAAGGAAAACTTCCCATGTGTTGGTGGACCACCGCATGTCGATAAGACGACGAGAGAGGAGCAAAATGGCTACCAGGTGATGGCTTGTGAATTGATGCCAACCTATCTCTATCTAACTTATCATGTCAAGCTGGCGTTTGAGGCGGGAGTGGAAGTCGGCGGACAGAACACTGAAAGCCAGGCCGGTGAAATGGATATTTGAGTTTTATGGGCATGATCGTCGTAGTGGTGTAGTGTCTGCGGTCTACTCACTTGGCTATTCTTGCCATCGCAGTTTGGGACTTTGATAACTGCTTGCGAATTTATTGAATTACTCCTGCTTTCGCAACAATGATCTTTCCCATCAAGAACTATCTGATTGGTAACATCAAAGATGTTCTTCCCTTCTCACTCTTTTTCATACTTTCGTATGGCAGGATCCTGCCTGCGGACACACATTTGTGACTACCGTATGACTCTGACCGGGAAGCCTATGGTGCAGATGTGAGACATTTCTTTGGTTTCCTTCATGTTCACTCAGACTCTGGAGAAACTTCAGGGCCACAGCTCCTGTATGACTCTATCGGGAGCAGCATCAAAACCCGTTGTCCTTGAATTTCATGGATAATCACAAAAGCAGCAGCCTAGGTACATTTGAAGGCCCCAGCCCGCATACGCTTCTCATGCTATCACACAAAGAGACGGATGAACCGACCAGAATGAACCTCCTGGAATGGTCTCTGAGTACCAACTTCAGCTACCGACAAGGCAACTTGGTAGTATTTGTAGAAAGCCGTCCCGTCTGTCTGGTTGATGCAGTCGATCCGTGAGAGTCATACGGCAGTCAACAAGGTGCGCCTCCAGGCGGCAAACTGCAGAAGAAAAGTTAGAAGGGAAGAAAGATTGATACAGTCGATGTTTTCTCTCAACCATTTGCTTTCCTTCACTTTCCGGATTTGCCAGATTACCTACCAAAGCTGCAAAGCAAAATGGCGAAAAGACGTCATCACAAGAAGCCCGGCAAAAAGCCTTCATCGGTTAAGCAGAGGACCAGAGCCGGCGAGCAGGGACAGACCAGAACCTTGAAGAAAGCTCAGTTGCGACCAGCGAGCCGATTCCTGCAACTTCCCCCAGAGCTTTGTGATCTTATTTACGACTTTACTGGCTCCCTTCCCAGAGACAAGACATTGGTGGCCAGTGGAAACATTACAATCACCGTCCGTCACACTACCACCGGCCCTTACATATTCACCGACCGTCACTATCCGCAGACTACTCTGAAGCGTCCCTTGCTCCAGATCTGTCGACAAATCCAATCAGAAGCACTGGAATACATCGGTCGACACAATCGTTTCCTCATTGATGCCCCGATGCTGTCGCACAAGCCCAGCTCCTGGAGATCATCATTCCTACTTCCTATCTTGCGCTCGATTCGGCGCCTTCGACTGAATGTCAAAGACCTTGCACTAGGAGACGACGGACCCAGCCTGATTGAGAACTTCTCAAACCATGCAGTCAATCTTCGGACCTTGGATATCGCCTCATTTGGTCATCTTGGTACCATTCCCAGAGCCTTGGCGCTCTCCAGGATTGTGCAACTGGTTGAGGCAACTCCATCACTCAAAACGATTACCTTGGACGGTGAAGAAATGGGCACAGAAATACTTGCATACGCGTTCGAGTGGGAACTTTTGCTTCGTACACGTCTTTACATAGATATTGATGGCTTTTTGAGGAAGCTTTTTGAGGAGTCAAAGCCACAGGAGACACTGGGCTACGTTTTCCTCGAGAAGTGGGGAGGTCGATTTATTTTCCGGGACACGTATGTTGGTGGATGGATTCCCGGCCCATGCTACCGACAACGAGATCATGGCAGCGATCCCTTTCGTACGAGGTCTCGGCCGGATGAGATGCTGGCCTGTGCTAGGCAGCTGCCGTCCGAGGTAGATGACTGGTACTCTTTAATGGGGTTGATAGCTCTTTAATGTGGTTGATAGTAGGCCTTTCTTAGGCTTCTGTCAATTGGGAAGGTCAAATACTTGTATGTTCTATGGCTAGCCAAGACTGATACTCTAAAGTACTGATGACCTATCTGTTTTAACTTTGGTTGCAGTGTTAAGGCCTCAAATTCTCATTGAATCACGCACGCCATACACATCTACAATATACTGAGAATGTCACGGAATAAGTACCCTTCCAGTCTCTATTGCTGTCGGCATCCAACATGGAAATTTCATTACATGTAGCCATACCTAATGTACACCACCCCAGATCAACTGAAGAAGTTTCTTTTCTTGGACTTGCTTGCATGCTTCCTTCCTGCTGTCGTATTAGGTTGAGCTGCGGGTGAAGCGGGGATTGGAGCAGCGGCCGGTGGTGCTGCAGCCGGAGCCGCCGGAGGAGCTGGCCCAGCGGGAGCGGAGGCGCCAGCGGGTGCAGACGGCGGAGTCATTGCAGGTGGACCAGAAGGGCCCGGCGGCATCAACGGCAGCTGCAACGGAGGAGCGCTCAACGACGCAATTCCCATTCCGATGGACCCGGCAGCTCCACCAAACGCCATCATGGCTCCTGATAGACCCTCCGCGGGCAGTTTCGAAAGAACGACTTGGCCGAGAGCTCCCGAGAGCATGTTCTGATTCTTGAAAGACTGAATGAGTCCAGCTGTCGATCCAGTCTGATCGAGCATCGTTCGCTGTAGCATCGTGGACATGACCATAATCTTCACACTCTTGGCCAACGTCTCGGCCGTCTGCTGGAGGGCGATTCCATCGGTGATCGAGATCGGCTGGGTGGTGGAGATATCGGTGCGTGCTTGAGCCAGAGCATTTTCCACTCCCTGCATTGCCGGTCCGAGGGCTTGCGTGCTAACCAGATCGCCCGATACACTCTGATACTTGTTAGTGTATTTTCATGTTCAATGAATGGTCTTCAACACCTACCCGGACTGCAGCATCCAAATTCGACGCTGCCACGGAGATGAGGACGAACGAACTTTGGATGGTTCGAACGTCCTGTCCGTTTTGAGCAACGGCTACCCCCAACTTGAGCATGAAAATGCTCCATGTGAGAATAGAAACCCTCATCCTCACTTCGATCGCTAACCAGAGCGAAGAAAAGCAGAATTAGACAGAGGAGACCGAAAAGCAAAATCGAGAAAGAGAACCAAAGATAATTATCTATTCAACTGCGAACCTTGCCCAACTCCCTGGATGTCAGGGTTGAGTTGAGGCTTATACAAGCTTATAATAAGAGCCCAGCAGATGCGACCCCATTTTTCCTCTGACCCGCATCCAAGTGACATTCTTGGAAGAGCTTGCTCCAGACGCCTCAGACCTTGGGACGCCGAAGCTTCCGTTGCCGTTGGCTATCGTGAGAGACTGCGGATACAGCCGGGGCCAAAATCTCTGGTCCAACAGCGCAAGGGAGTGGCATGCTCGGACCCGAATCCGACCTGGGGCCAATCCCATTGAGGGTGTTACGGAGCTCCGATGGGCGTCATAGATGAGATGAAACTGTTTCCCAAGGTGCCGTTCGCTTGGACACCTGCCACTTTTGGGAACTGACAGGAGACTTTTCACATTGTGAGTTTGCGGAGCCGGTCTGTGTCCTCACGGTATCGTTCCAGTGGGATGGATTCATACACACAAAAGAGGTTAGGTGCCAGTTCATGCATTCCCAGAATCTTGGGTCGATCTCCTCGCATAGTGCATGTTTTTTCCGAACTTTTCGTCTGCATGCAAGAAATGAGGCGTTGTGCCGCGGTCTAGATCTGCCAGATGATGTCAGTGCCGTGAATTGCCCAGTATCGGCAGTGTCCCGTGGCAGCACGGGGAGGTGTCCCGAAGAGATGACACGAGTCCGAAAAGACGGAATCACCTGCAGCAATGTCTATGTGGCGGCGAAAGTGTGGTCGCTACATTTTTTTAAACTTCGCTTTCTCTTCTTAAGCCTCAGCTGCCAAAGCTGTTCGGTTGTTCAAATGAAATGAGTTTACTTGACAGTCTTTCTTGAGCTGTCACGTTGGCATAGAGTTGAGTGACAAGTGCAATGGAGCCGACTACATGGCGGTTTCTTTCGCGTAGCAACATCCTATTGATATTCAATTCGAATTCCAAACCGAGGGTCATATCACTGATCAATCTTCCAGCCACATTGGAGGTTGGCACATAATGAGGTGCAAAATGCGAACCCGACGCACGTGGGCTTGTGCACTAATCTTCGTGTTTGGTGTTGTATTACTTCCCATTTAGGACCCTGAAGCCCAATCTCCACTCTTTACGGATCTTCAAACACGTTAGGATCCCTCGACTAATATAACAACATGATCACTCGGCTACCCTTGTCAGTTTTCAGCCGCCTTGACGATTGGCATTCTTTCTGGCCATTCACGTGTTCTGCTCTGCCCGGATGATTTCCTCTCGGGGAGTGTTTGCCTGTTTCTCCCTGTCTCCGAATCGGCCCAGATGCTTGCCAGGGTGCCAGACGCAGAAGACGGCGATGGCAACAACCATGGTGGTCCCTTCAAACACCCAGAACATCCATTCGTGGGTCATGGTGTAGCCCTCTGGGCCCTCGGCAAATTCTATCATCCGGTATAAGCACCGAATCTGCGGTCCCGTTCAGAAACGGCTCGAAATGCGATGGTTGAGATACATGTTGTAGGGTCCACATACCAGAATAAGAAAACTTGAGATGTATACCGCTTTGAGAACGTCGAACCATCCAGCCGGAGCCTCGGGCACAGCCATCATGCGAGACAACTTGTGATAACGCAAAAGAATGCATATGTATGTTGAAAATACCAATACCTGGAGCGCAAGCCCAGCAAGCAGAATCTTCATGGCGATATCGCTCAATGGGCCAACCCAGCTGTTGGCGCTGGCCATGGAAGAACCCGAGGACTGAACGCAGAGGCATATGATGTCGAATGTCACATGTATTCGCGTTAGTAGCCTTGCTGGGACATTGAGAATTCTGTGCCTCGATGGAGATAGCACAGCGCGGATCAGTTGGCCGATTAGGAGGTAGTTACCAGCGGCGACGAAAAGGGGGGCTAGAACGATCAGAGAAGTGCTTGTCGCGAACACACCCTGCATAGGAAACCTGTCAGTTTCAGTTCCCGTCATGAGATAACTTCGAGCCGCAAAGAGTCCCAAGGCCAACTAACAATATTCTGGTGATCTTGCGTTGAATAGCATCTCATCGCATAGCCGACCACTTCTAAACAGGCACCGATCGGGACACAGATAAAATACCAAGACCGGTACTTGAACGCCGTAAGGTATGTGATCCAAACAAAGACAGCTATGTAGAGAATCGTTCCCACAGAATCGTTCCCACAATGGCCAGCGGAAGCGACGGCTCATACAGCCACACGCTCCAGTCTTCCACGGCGTCCGCCATATTCAGAGAAGTTCCTGGGCTGTTCAGAAAAGAAGTTCCGACGTAACCACTGATTCTGAATAAAATCCGAGGTATGGTTTAATGGCGCGCGATGAAAATGAAGATGAAAGCAGGATTTGTCCTTCGAGAATTACCATCAATAGTGCAGGAATGCTATTTGGGAGCTTTAGTAGTTTACATTCAACCAGCCATCTACTTCCTTCGGTACGAGGGAGTACGCGTCCTAGTCTTGGCTGTCATTCTTCCACATATGCGATCTCCAGTTGCCAAGGCATCAGGCACTCCCAAAGTACAGCACTTCTGCGGCGCATAAGTACACATACTCGAGATCAGCAATGTCAGGTCTGTAAGTGCACTGCTGAATTCAAAGGACCGTCTATACGTAGTGGATGACTCAAATTTCCTAGGTCAGCTCACTTGACTGAGTAAAAATTCACAATTCTCGGTTCGCATCATGAGCCCCTTTAGAGCTGCGCATGCGAATCACGCAGGTGAACTCATGCTGAATATAATGAGCTCAACTTTCTTTCTCATATATGATCCCGATTGTTGTAACTTCTCACACGATGTGGTCTCTTCCCTAGATTTAGAAGCTCTTTCTGGCGCCCGAGTTGCTAGATGAGCATGCAATAGAGCGGCGCGGGCGGTCGTCGCTGCCAATGAGACGCCCAAACATTCGCAGCTGTGAGTGGATCTTGCCATGCCCTGCTGCGCCTCGTTCTTGACCATGGCCAGCTGCTTAAGCGAATGCGATGAAAACGAAATCTCGATTTCATTGTTGCACCCTGATGTCTTCTGGACACCATTCAGGCTTCGTACCACTGATCAATCACGTGGACCATACTCATGCCCAGCCATGTTTGCGCCTGGTACAGGAAGCGACCTCCGGGTTGCTGTGCAATCTTCAGTGAGCCGCATCCATCATGCAAGCTCTCTTGCACTCAGTAAAGGGCCTGTTTTCGTGAGGCTGTCCGATTCATTCAAAAGTGGAACAACCTTGGTATCCTCGACGGCGTACCGGCTCACCTGGATCATCATGCGGATACCAGCCACTGGCTGAACTGCGCCACCGGCATATTGGAATCGGATGGTTCCATCACCCCTGCTGCTGATACTTGGGACTCGTCTCATCTGACGTTCAGCAATTTGATACGGCAAATCACTATCAAGTACTGATAGTTCGATGCACTCTTCAGCCTTCCAGTTGTGCGTACATCGATTCGTGACCTCTTCAAGGGTTATTGGGCTGGAAAGATGAAATTTCGTTGTCCATCAATTGGGAGGAGTTCTTGTTCCTCAATATTGGGCCATACCCAGATCACCACTTCCAATAGCCAGCCAGCCACATGAACTTTAAAGTCGCCTATTTTGCTCCAGCCATACATGGTACATGCAACCCTTCGTATCGGAAATGTGCCTGATTGTCTTTATATAGGTAGCCATTGACCATTTGATGAGATCCAGAATTCCTTCTCCTTACCAATCTCCTTGGGGGCCTTTTCAACAGACGTTCACACCATACCGCACCCATCCACTGAACCCACTCGTCGACATGGCTTCTCGTGGTTTGCGCTCAAGTTTAAGAAAAGCTGAAAACAAATCATTTGAAATGGCATGGACCATCAAAGTTCTGAAGGAGAAGGCATCACGATTGGAGGAAGAGGAAATCGCCCAACGAAACGTCGACAGAGAACAAAAACCAGCAAAGAGGCCCAGCGATCTTGAATACGATGCACAGAAAGGAGAGAGAGCAGCGAAGCGTATCAAAGTGTCCAACATCCAGGATCAGAGTGACGACGAGACCTGCCGGAGAGACAGGCCAGAAACGATGGTTCTGGACAGCCGTATCAGTGGCGATTCTTCAGAGTACCTCATGGCCGCATGCCGACGCTGGCATACCGGATATCAATTATCGAAGGGACACGAAATTAGAACGGTAGATCCCACATCGACGCATCTGACAGCACCCATCGGATTATGCAGGTGTGGTGCTTCACTCGGGACCAAGCCAACGGCCCAACGGAAACCAAATCACAACGTGGTGAGCATCCCGCGGGTAAGAATCTGGTCACAAATTATTTTTCGTTCAAGTCACTAACGACGTGTTCAGAGGCATAGTTCTGTCCTTCAGTAAGATACAGTACTCTTGTTTTAGACTGCAAGAACGAAAGTCGGATCCCGAGCCTCGTTGCTACGATGTCAGTTCGCCCAACCGGTTGAAGAAATCATTGTCGCGTCCAGGAATACCATCTATAGGCTTTTCCATCAACACATTCTATCATGCCACAGCGCCGTCGTGGGGGAGACGTTACCTGACATTCAGGGCTGTTTGGCGATGAGCGTATCCATGTTCGTCAACCCTGTGGTCATTTTCCTGCTTCTGAACGGGAAAGTCATCAGGTATCTCAGCTCTTGTGGCCAGATTCACAGGCTGGATGATTCCAGTTCCCTGACTGCCTCCACTGTGAGTACACTCTGCGATCTCCACTTATCACCTATCTTCCTGTTTTTCAGTCGATGATGAAAGAGTAACCTAACACGCAATGGTGTCATTTAGCCAATATAGAGGCCGACATTGGAATTGATCAGTCAAGTACCTTGGCGCGATGCCCTTATTAGAACCGGTATATCGCCTCTCCTTAGCCGGTCCGTGAAGCCAAGGTACGTGACTCAGCAGTACAACCGGGCCCTACATCTGCAGGCAGGAGAGATTTCTTTCCAAGGTCAGTGACCTCTCCAGGGGCACTTGGATCATGGGTCGTGTAGGATTTCCGCGATGAGACAAGTTGGACAATTTTGACCTTAGGCCACTACCCCTATGCCGTGTGTCATGCCTGTCCCCCTCAGTCTCATGCATGGTCGGATCAGTATTTCTTCGCGACCCACCGCATCCCCTGGACTGCGTATAACGCTGCGCAAACCGCTGCGCAAACCGCAGTGCACGCAGGTTTTTCATATTTCTAGTTACGACTGTCAAATACATTTCGTTCTGTTCGTGCGACAATCTGCTCTTCGTGTTCGTTCCGCCTTCCCATTTGGTGCCGATGCCTCTGCGGCTTACTTCCATCCCCCTCCCCCCCTCCTCCCCACGCCTAGCGATGGACCGGGGCCGAGCATTCCTACTCCGCCTCCGGCTTCCATCGTCAGTAGTCGGCAGCAGTGCCAGCCTCAAGGAGACATCCTTACTCCGCCGCCACACAGTCACTTGCTTGCTTTCAGTTGGCAGCCTCAGATATCGCAGGCTCGTTCATGAGTCCCTTAGTTATGCCTCAGTCGCTCTTGGTGAAGAGTGTTTGAGCCGTTGAGGGTCGAAAATATCCACAGCCTACTGATTCTTTTCTGCTTCTCCCCGCACAAGCAGAAGGTTTCAGCTCTCGGATTGCCTTAGTATTGACGCATCCATAGGCTGCAGCGCGGCGGCCTTTGGACGCCCCCTGTCGCGAGGGGTCTTCTTCCAATGAAAAGGGTCCGCTTCTTGCCCATCCATACTAAGCAGCAACGCGCACTTGCCGCCGGTGATCGGGCCAAGAATACTACACCCTATAACACCTGCCTGCGTCTTGTCGAACCAAGGGCTGGGTGTGTTGTCGCTGATGACAACCCTGAAGGGAGAGTCGCCTCGAAGGGTGTAAGCACGAACTGCGAACTTGCAGTTTCCGCAGGGATTTCTCTTTTCTCCCCAGACCCCATCTAAAATCATGCCGGCCCGTCCCGGTAACGCAAACTCGTAGCAGCCCTAGATTGCGAGGAACGATTTGCGCCAATCAAAGTTAAGGTCCAGCCGCAGGCCCTCCCGGGCCTCGATCTATATCTGGCGACGTTCGCATCCATTTCACCATTCACAGCATGGATAAAATAACGTGGCTCCACCTGGGGCTCTAGAAGTGAAATTAGGCTATATGATGGGCTGATTGATAAGCGTAATGCAGTGAGGTGTTGAATAAACAAGGCAAATGTATGGATGGCTCCGAGGCTCTCGCATGCACTCCTGCCCAAAAGAACGCCACCTACCTACGTTGGTATTCAATGCGATAATAGTGGGGCCTGCGTGTCGACCAGTTCGTGCAGTGTATCGGCCGAAAGCCCGTCCATTGCTGGGTTTGATATTGCAAATCAAGCGGGAACTGAAAGACGGTGGGCCCAATAGTCTGACGCTGTGTCACTTTCAACACACTCGGTTGGTGGTTAAACTCGCAGTTCTGCATCGAAGTGGGCTTTCATTTGCTAGGCAAATCGCGACAGATAAGACTGCATAAATGAATATGAGCTGTCAGTAAATACTACTAGGGTAGAACTGATGAGCAGACCGGGAAAGGAGTGTTCAATTAATCTGGGTCAAGCCCAGCCTGGCATGTCAGATTTCCTCAATATGGGCATGGCTACAACCGACCACGAAGAACATCCGATCACAAATTACTCTGATAATTTGAGCATTACGATACGAACGTCTACCGCGAAGAGAACGCCAGAAAGCCAGCATCATGACCGACAAGGAACCAAACACGAATATTTCTGCGACGGCAGAGTGCGTCGACGACGACGATGCGAATGTCAGCCCGGAAGCAGCGAAGGCTACAGGTCATGAAAATGGCCACAGCGTGTCACTTTTGTTTGAATTCTTTAAAGACTTGGAAAAGTCTGAGGAAGGTGCAAAAGAAGCGCAGGCGCTTCGCAACCGGATCCCAAAAGCGATAGCTGAGGACACTCCAGATGGCCTCGACATTATATGTCCCGGTGGCCGTACGCTACTTCACGTTGCGGCTCGTGAAGGTCTCACGAAAGCAGCGGAGAGACTCGCCAATGTCAAAGCAATATTGGATGCCCGGGATGATACAGGTTGCACACCCCTTTTCGAAGCGTGCTGGGGAGAGCACTTAGATATCGTCAAGCTTCTTCTCGATAAGGAGGCCAACTCTACAATCCTCGACAACGACGACTGGTCACCACTATACATGGCAGCCAGATATCGATGCAGTGACATAACTCAACTTCTACTGGACAAGCGTGAGTGGGACCTTGACTTCAAAGAGAAGTTGATGGGCAGGACTCCGCTGCATGCTGCCGCCCGCGGAGGCGGAGGGGCAACAGTGCGGCACCTAAGAGCCAAAGGCGCGAGGCTTGACCTCCGTGACGATGTTGGGTGGACGCCGATCATGACAGCTGTCATGAGTGGGGAGGAAGACGCAATATCCGAACTGCTTAAACGACAAAATGATGAAGATCTACAGCTGGAGGCGGAAGATTCTGAGGGGCGGACCCCCCTCCTCGGAGCCGCTGAGAACAGCTTTTGGGATACTGTTCAGATCTTGGTCGAAGCAGGTGCCAAGTGCAACACGTCGAAGACTTCCGAGATAACAGATGCAGAATCAACATCAGACGTCGCCTCGGGTGAGTATTAATATGAAGACATCTGTCTAACCCTTCCCAAGCAGATCATCCCAACATTAACTGACATCCTGCATGTAGACAACAACACTGCCTTGCACTGTGCCGTTCGAGAAAACAATCTCCCAATGGTTAAGTTTCTTCTTCGCCATCACGCCGACGTCAATGCCCGAGATGGGGAGGGGCAACACCCTTTGCATCTCGCCAGCATAGCTAGCAATCACGATAGTCGCGAGCATGGCATTCCTGAGTCGGACACGAATAGTCAGGCCGGCCAAGAAACAAGAGCATCCCATCTCGGCTCCAGATCTGCGGGATACATTGACATGGTCCACTTTCTCCTAGAACAGCACGCAGACACACTTGCGGAGACCAAGAACGGTAAATCGGCAATGGAGCTTGCATTTGACTGTGGTCACTACGACAGAGTGGAAGCGATCTTTGAAGCTTTTTCCAAAGCTGACGACAAGGATACTGACAAACTCCTTATGTGGGCAGCTGGCAAAACACAAAGACATTGGATTGCGACATACCTCTTCGAAAGGCGGTTTAACATGCCGTCGGACTTTTCGTTTGCCAACATCTCAGACCGTCAGAGTGCGATTGAGTGGGCAGCTCGCGCCCAAATACCCAAAGTACTCTGGCTTCTCATCGCCAGCTCTCCACAAAGCAGTGACACCAAGAGAACTATCGAATTAGCGAAGGTCATAATAGAGAAGGCAAAGAATCAGACTGAGAATCTGCCCGCGAGCTCCGAGGCCCAGAAACGTGACCGGGGAGATGATGCAATGAAGGGCGACAAAAGCGAGAATATTAGCCTGGATATGCAGGATATCATCGACAATCCACCCACGGGTTTGATTTGCACGGACAGCCCATCCTACGGCCTGCCAACGTATGATTCTCCGCTTTCCTCTTCTCTAAGAACTTACGAGGCTACGATGGTTCGTTTTTATAAAATGAACGGCCAATTCGGAAATATCATCAGTGTTCGAACCGTTGAAGACACCATATACCGGCAGGGGCCAGAGAAGATCATGCGTGAGGTAATAGAGAAGTTTGAAGAGTATTCGCGTGGCTTGGGAAAACGAATTGTGCCACGTCCAGCTTTTTCACACTCAGAACCAACGTTCACGTGGATTCATTTACCTGCAACCAATGTAAGTATCAATTGCCGGCCACACAAGTATCAAATGATCTGAATGACTTCGCATAGATGGTCTGGATGGACGTGGGTCAAATATGCCCCTGAACTATTGTCAACTGCTCATGTTTTCCCAGCATCTGGTGGAGAGAATCATGAAAGACGAAAACCAGCGCGCAAGTCGTTTCAACCAAGCAAAGTCCTTTTTCAAAGACAGCTGGATCGAATACCAGACAAGTCTTCTATGTCGAGGATTATGAGGCCTCGGTTTGTCTCGCGCGACACGAATGTTACTGGAATTCGTACGCGAGATGCAGGAAAACTTCCCCTGGCAAAATCTGACAAGAATGAAGGGCCATGGGAGGCAAACGCGAGAGAGATAGAAGAAACGAGAGATACGAAGGGGGAAAACTATGCGAACACGTCACCATCAGTAGCGGCAGCAGCTGTCTACGTAAGTGTGCACACCCTGTCATGTTTCTTGCCCCGGTCTCACTGATGGAAAGATGCCATATTTTTCGTATTCCTTCCAATATGCGAAAAGCGTGGTTGGGCCTTCTCAGTCTCAAACAATAATGGAGAAAAGTCTGGAAAGAACGAAGGAGCCAAGGAAAAACAAGAATCCAGCCGCAATACAGGCAGATGTTGAGTCGAAACGAAAGAAGGAAATCGACCACCATAATTCTGAGGAAGAGAAAAGGTTCAACTACGCGAACAAACTTGCTCAGGCGCGGGCGAAATATCAGACCTTGTTGGATGTGGATGAGTACAGGGGAAAAGTTCATGGATCTTCAACTCTTGCTGAGTCTTACTATCACTTTGGAACGGACGATGCATCTTCCGAAGATAAGAACAGACGCAACAGATCCCAAGTCGCAACTGAAAGTTGGCTAAGAGAGCGAGCCCAGCGAAAGGAGCACGAACAAAAGAAACAAATGCACCTGGGGCAGAAACGAGACAGCCAAGCGCAAAAGGATGAGAGACGGGAAACGCAGAAGCCTCAGGAGCAAGAGAAGAGCGATCAAGCGCAAAAGTTGCAGGATACAGACTTGTACTGGCCTTTGATACGAGTTAATCAGCTATGGATTTGGACGATCAACGACCGTATGTCACCAATGACTTCGACGATCTCGCCGCTAACTTGAATGCAGGTTGGTTGATATCAGCATCTTCACATCCAATTGACGATGGCGAGAACGAGCTTCTGGATGGCATTCTCGGCCACCTTGAGAAGCAAGGAGTGGCTGGTGGGAGCAATTTGCAGACCGGGTCGGCAGCCGAGATGAGCCAATTGATTGTTGACTACTGCGTCAACTCCTATGAGAGGAAGCCTAGAGCACGCGACGACGAAAGACCAGAAGATTGCAGATTGGAGGATTCCCATCCATCCGTCAAACATTTTTGAAATCACTGAGTTTCATCGTCTGCCAGCCCATCCCCAAAAGCAGACCCGTCAGCTAACATTCCGTCAGGAAAGAAATGAAGCGTATCTTTTCGACACCTTCAGCGACCTTAGAAGGAGATTGAGAAACAAGTCGCAGAATACTACGACCGAAAACAGCGAACCTACAAAATTCATCTCGCTAGACGACCAACTTGCGGAGGCCACTTCCAAGGCAGAGAAGCTCTCTCGCAGTGTGAGAGATATTCTAGATGAACTTGGCATGCTTCAATCAACGATTCAGTATCAAGAAGATGTTCAGAAGACAATGCGAAAGAGGCAGATGACAAATGACAACGGAAGGGAAGACATCCTAGAAACCGACATTGCTGCTACTCGAAACATCAATGACATCAAAAGGTTGACCGTCATTGCGGAAAGAATTCTTGCAACTGTAAGTGCTTCTCAGTTCCCACCGGGGTGTTCCTAATACAAAGTGATTTCAGATCGACACTACACTCTCGCTTCATCAGAGCGAGATTGCAAATTTACAGGCAGGACTCGCGATGCAGGACGGCAGAGTTCTCATGGTCTTCACTGTGGTAACCATCTTGTTCGTGAGTGATTCCAACCATTCGTCCCCATTCTATCAAGTATTGTACTAACTGATTTATCTAGCTACCAATGTCCTTCCTGACATCTCTCTTCGCTCTGGATGTCGCCTCTTTTCAGCAAGCCCCACCTTGGGCGTTGGGTGTCATTTGTTTGTCCCTTCCTCAACATCAAACCTTGCTCCAACTGACAAAATATTGCAGTCTCGGTATCAGCTGGATTTTTCATCCCAATGGTCATTTTTGCTTTCTCATGGAAGCGATGCAAACGATTTCTGCGTGGCCTGAAGCGAAAGTTGCCTGACAACGCCGTATTCCAACCGCAAAGAGCATGGACCTCGGGACGAACTCAAGACAACGATGAAGACTCCGATCCAGACACAAGGTCTTCTGGGGCTGCCATTCAGGCAGAACATCAAGGACGTGCCAGACCTAGCGGCCTTCGATGGCTTAGAAACATTCAGCTACCAAAGTATACCCGCAGCAGCGACACGCTAGATGTAGAGCAGGCCTATGGCCCTTAGCTCAAGCTTCACAGGACTGAACTGCTGTTAATATTGCGCTTCTTTCGATTCTATCTTAATTATTCAGTATCGTCTGATGCTGACCTCGTTCTGCCTTCAATCAAGTACCCACTGTAACAATCGGCAGCCCTGGGCTCCAACAACGCAAACTGAACTGCCTGTGGCCTCATATGTGAACCCCGACATACGGTGAGAAGAGGATTTTCAGGAGACTCAGATTCTGGATTTATTGTAGGACCTTTGACATGCGCGACAAGTGCGACCGAGCGAGGTCTAGGTGGTAAACGATATCACTTAGTTGACATGCAAAAAATGGCTAGAACTTTGCAACATGAACTGGCTGGTCTGCCAAGTCGTTTGGCCCCGTCGATTCGGAGGCGGCTGGCGTGAAAATCCAGCTCCGTTCTAAATCAAGACACAAGCAAAATGCTTCAGATCGCTCTACTATCAACACCCCGACTCCTCGCTCTCCTCAACCTCCAATCCTCCTCTTCATCCTCCAACAACCTCTGCCCGGGCAATCTCACAGCCCGATCCAACGCCACAGGCAACCCTCTATGCCGTCCCCTGAGCATAACCAGACACAGCACAAGCTTACTCCCCGCATGCCACCCACCCGCAAAGCTCATCGCATCATTCGGCAACCCAACTGAGATGCCCACACACCCATACGCCGAGACAACCTCAAACACAACGTTGAACACCGAAAAGTGCACCGGATCCTCCAAAAAGTGCGACGTCTCGATAATCACAATCAGAAGCACCGCAAGCGTCAGAAGCCACAGGTCGTGGGCCAACTGTCCGCGAATCTGCTGGCTCACGAAGCTCGTCCGGGACTCGTAACCGTTAGGACCGCTGGCGGGTCTGGCGGCGCCGACGCCGGCGAAGCTGAGGTTTCCTCGGAAGAAGTCGGCGACTATGTTGCCGCCGGTGGTGTGCTGCTTCTTTTCGGATTGTTGGAAGGGGTTGAGGTGTTGCTCCTCGTCCTCGGCGTAGATTCCTAGGGAGCGCTCTTCGTAGACGTTGGAGTGGCGCATGGTTATCACGACGGGGTAGACGGAGATGTACATCATGATGACGTACAGAACCTGTAGGCCAGGGTAGGCTGAGGAGATTGGGATGAGGTAGAAGCCGCCGGAGCGAACAGCTGAGAAAGGTTAGTCTAGATCTGAACAGGTTCGAGTTGAAGACAACTTACCAAGTGCCTGGAATAACCCATCCAAGACTCTTGCCCCAACCGGAATGGCCTCAATGACCGGGTTGCCAATGTTCAGCACCTCGAACGCAACCCAATCAATACCGTTGATCAACACGACCATAAAAAACAGCCACCACGTCGGTCTCGAGGGAAACAGGTTGGTGTATACCCTCCTCGGATACTTCAAGATAAACTCCAGCGTGCTCTTCAACTCTACACAAGTCCCCTCTGCCGTAGTAAGTCTCAGCACCTTCAAAGCCGGCCAGAAAACCAGCCTCAAAAACAGGGGATACGCCGTGTTGCCCGCCAAGATAAGCAGGCCCATCGTGATGAGCACAAAGTACGCCTGCTGGAACGGCACCACATTCGCATCAAGCAGCGACATGCCCGAGTTATTAAACGCCGAGATGGCGAAGAAAATGCCCGCCCACCACGGATTCGCGCCGTTCGACGTCGCCGTCGTCGGCATGTTGTTCGCGATCCAGGCGCCTAGAGCCACACTTCCGAGGACCTGCCAGAGGATCGAGTAGAGCGGGACGACCACCGAAAGCAGCCGGAGCGCGCGGTACTCGTGCCGCCCAGGCGAGATCGCTCAGCGGCGGTGAGGGAATGGAACTGCGCGTTGCGGCCTTCTTTCGACGCGCTCAAGATGGAGAGCCAGGGGCGCGTGGGCTTCGTCTTGCTCGAGACAGAAGCTGTCGAGCGGCGAGTGATGTTCTCGGCCCCCCAGGTAACATGGTTGCTCTCCACTGCCCGAACCCGCGTCGACACCCCGTCACCCACAACACCGGCACCGCTCGCCTCCGCCGCCTTCTTCCCCGGCCCATGAGAGATGGGCAAGCAGCCCTCGCCCTCTCTCATCTGGTCCCTCTCCCTCTCAGCCTCGACAATCTCCCGGAACCGCTTCTCAAAGACGTGCTTGCGCGCGAGCACAGTCCAGATGGACACCCAGATGGTGCTGCCTACGATGATGAGCAGCCACAGCATGACCTGTTGCCAGACGGTCATCTGGCTGAGGTTGACCGTATTCAACCCGGCCTCCGTGATGGCAGACACAACGAGAAACAGCGAGTCGACATAGCTGATGCTCCCGCGCGGGTTCGACGATGCGTAGAAGACAGCCGAGGCGAGGAGGGATGTGCCGATGAAGTAGGCGTAGTGGAGCGTGATAAAGTTCAGCGGCGGGAGGAATGATCGGATGCCGCTCCTTGGTGAGCTTCGACTCGTCGTCGGTGCATCGTGAACTTCGCCTGAGATGCCGTTCTCGTCGCCATGTGGATGTCGCGACGGATTCGTCATGGTGAGGGTGAGAGTGAGACCCCTGGTCCAGCCCTACGTCCGCCCAGCCGGCAGCAATTTAGACTTTTGACGCCGCCAAGCGCGTTGCGATCTAGCCAAGAACAAGAAAAGATCTCGCAGATCTGCGCGTCGAGTTTCTCTCGTTCCTGGTCCCTACCGCGAAAATGAAAAGGCAAACAACCGCTATCCGCTTCACCAGTTCGGTCTTCCAAGTTGCATCCCCGTCTTGGTTTTGGTGTTTTTTACCCGTCTTCCCTCCCACATAACGCTTTCACCTCCCAAATTGTCGGTGAGAGACAAAGCCTTTTTTTCAGGGGTGGCCAGGGTGCCACAATAGACCCCCTCCCGAGTCATTCGTCCAAACAAATTACACGTGCGGGAGCAGCGCACTAAGACGCGGACGCCGTCTGTTAAAAGCCGGGTCTCGTTCATCTCGCTTGGCGGCGCGCCCCGCTGAAAGTTTGTTTATTGTCTTCACCGATCGCGCGGGTGGGTGGTTGACCGAGCCTCACCGACGACCTAACTTCAGTCCTGTCGTTGATGTTGGATGTTGCTTGCGCGCAACTCAAAACACTGATAAACGATTGGAAGTTTCTTCTTATCGCCGACCAAGTTCAATTGAAGACTTCAGCCGCGCCGTTTATCCGGAAATCCCCCAGTTAGGCGGTTCTGATGCTGACTTGAAACAGGCCGACCCCTGAGCCGAAGAAGCGAGCCGCGAAGACTCCCAACCAGTTATTCTCACGATCAAGCAATGGATTCACTCATGTCACTGCACAGACACATTCACAAAAGACTCGGAAAAGATTCCGGGGCAAACCAATTGATTCAAACACCCTACTCAAGAACACCCAGCTACCCGTCGCCAAAAGACACCCAAAGCCCAGCCCAAGAAAGCATGGAACCAAGCTCCTTCGTCCTTGCCTTTTTCTCGTCTCGCCAGATCAGATAAATTGATACAGTCCATGCCATGCTCCAGGAGTCATTCATAAAACACCATGGGAATAATAGAAACAATAGGAAAACAAAGAAACCACCGCCCCTTTAAAAAAGAGAGAACCCTGAGAGATTCCATCTTTTTGCAACATCGTAAGACATATCAAGCTGCCGCTTAGAAGCCGAGGAGACCGTTGAAGGTGGTCGCGACAGCCTCGCTCTTGTCGCCGGAAGCGAGAATCTGGGCCTTGGCGTCGAGGCACTGCTGGTGGGCGGGTCGTTGGCACCGCAGACGTTGATGAGCTGGTCGCAGATTCGGTTGGTGATGATGTTGGGGTTGAGGGCGTCCTGCTGGCCCTGGGCGACGAGGGGGTCGGTGGGCAGGAAGGTACCCTCGGTCGCCTTGCGGCCGGCACGGCCGAGCTGGAAGTCCATGGTGGGCGTGCACTTGCCGAAGTCGGCTCCTCCGGTGGCGGCTCCTCCCGTGTTGGCATTGCCAGTGTTGCCGGTGTTGGCGTTGGCGTTGTTGTTGTTGTTGTTGTTGTTGTTGTTTCCGGTGTTGGCATCCGCGGTGTTGTTGCTGGCGTTGCCGGTGTTGGCAGTGTTACCAGTGTTGGCGTTGCCTGTGTTTCCGCAGTCAACGTTGTCGTTGGTGTTGCCAGTGTTGGCGTTGTTGTTGCCTCCAGTGTTGGCGTTGTTGTTTCCGGTGTTAGCATTGTTGTTGGTATTACCGTTGTTGTTGTTGTTGTTGTTGTTGCCAGCGTTGGCGTTACCACCAGCAGCAGCTCCCGCAGTCGTAAAGTTGGAGAAACCCTGCCTTCAGAATCGGCGACAGACACAGACATCGCATCGACGGCGTGGTCTTGGAGGTGGCCGAGTTGGCGTTCTCGGTGTCGGAGCCGGTGACGGCCGGGTCGACGAGGGGCACGATGCCGCGCAGGGCCTCAGTAGCGGGCAAAGAAGCGTCGCCGCAGATGTTGGGCACGCTCACGACGAAGGAGTTGAAGTTCTGCTCAGCGGCGACGAGGCCCTTGGCGGCGTCGAGGACCTCGGCGCTGTCGCCGAGCTGGGTGACGATCTTGTCGGCGAGGGTGAGCTTGTCGGGGGTTGGCGGCCGCGAGGAGGACGCCGGGGATGCCGCCGGCGAGGGTGGCGGCCTCGCCCGGGTTGCCGACGTTCTGGAGGGAGGAGACGGCGGAGACGGGGGTATGTTCCTGGTCGAAGCGGGCTTCGGCGATCGCCAGGAGGGCGGAGATGAGGAGGGTCTTGCTGGAGTAAGACATTTTGATGAGTTTGTTTTGTTGGTTGGTTGAGTGTTTTAAACAACGGAAGACCGGATGATCGAAAGAATCGAAAGATAGCTTTAGAAGTTACTTTTTAGAGTAAAAAAGATTGGAAAGGACCGGCTAGCGGTTTGTAGTTGGATTGTCAGACAAGAAAGAGTGTCGAGAACGTAAAACAAAAGTTCACAGAACTGAAAGATTGGAAGAGGAGAGTAGGGCGAATGCTTGGTTTGCAGGATGAGGAGGGAAAGAAGAAACGACTGACAGAGGGGATGGGCAGATGGATTATATAGATGGGAAGGTGTGGACGATGTCAGACGAGATTGTTTCCCGTGATGGACACACACAGACTGAACCGCAGGCGGCATGGGATGGGGCTGGGGCTTCGAGAAGGGGGTCGCAGACGAGACATCGAGGAGGTCTGCGACGATGACACTCCCCTTGACGGGCAACCCCCCCTCGTCCACGATCCATCCCATGGATGAGATGCTCCAGTCCAGCGAGTCGCATGCGCTGGGCCCGTTCAGTAAACGCTCGTGGGATGATGTGAACATGGGTGGTCAGAGTCTTTCCATGGGTTGGGAGCCATGGCACGGAAGAGCCCCCCAAGCACGGTGAAGAGAGAGGAAGCCAACCCAGACGGCGATCATACTGCAGCATTGGACGGACGACATGGTGCGGCGGCATGAACGTCACGGACCAGCAGCACCAGGCGCGGCGGCTCATGGCCAGGCTCAGGCTCAGGCTCAGGTCGCGACATGCCCAGAGTGTCCGTCCCAACTGGCCTCACACGCAGAGTTTGTCTCATGTCGGCTGGACTCGAGTATTGGCCCAGGGACCAAGGGGGTTCGGATGAGTGGCGGTGGTGGTGGCCGTCCCATTGCTTCTCAGACTCTGCGCAGGCTTCCACCGCAGAACTTTCTTGCAGAGAGCGTGTGTGTGTGGTGATCGGGAGTCGAGCCGAAAAGAAGGCATGGAGGAGCCTTGCAGATTGCCTCCTTCTCACTACTCATGCTTGCTTCATGATGCGCCTCGTTCAGACCGGGGGGAGGCCGAGCAACCGAGAGCTGCGATAGAGACCATGTCTGTCTGTCTAGTCTCCATCTACCTAGTCAGTTTACCAATAGCGCCCCTCACCCAACCCCGGGATGCGAGATGACGAAAGAGGGAGACGAGATGAGTTGAGGATATGGAAGAGCGAGAACCCGACAACGTGGGCGGGATGCGTGGTGGAAAGAGTGCAGAGAGCTGGAGGCGAAGGGGGCGCATTTGCGGTGCAGCAACGTCCCAGGCCGCCGCGAAGGGCATAGCGCGGCCCCTCCCCCTCCGCCCCCGCCCGTTGGCCGCCCGTCCCCTTCACAGCTCAGTGTAACGGCCCACTCCATGAGCTGCCCGCTTACACGAGGGACAGCTCCAGCACTCTAAAACCCCCCCCCCCCCGGCACGCTCTAAAACAGCATCGCGGTGGAAATATCCACAAGCAGACGGATGAATCCAGCACGACGGACGGGGCCATCCACCTGCAGAGGGCATGAAGCGGAAGATGCCTCCTGAGGCAGTTTCTTGCGGTGAAAGGGGGCAGAGGGGAGCGAGTGCGGGGTGATGCTGCGACTCTTCAGAGACTGCGCGTGTGTCTGGTGCAAACATTGTGAAGCCATCTGGTGGTCTTGTGAGCTGATTCCATGTTCGTTCGTCTAGAAGCATGCCATCTGATGCTGTGCAGCTGTCACTCTGCAATAGAGTCGACGATCAACCCAACGTCAAAGCGGAAGACAGCCTGCGAGTCGTGCCATTAAGCTCATCAGCATATTGATCCCGTGGGAACGGTGCGACCGGGAGAAGCGAGGCTGAGATAACCTGCGCCGTTAGCGCCCGGTGTCACGCATGTTTGCGTGCTGAATTAATTAAATTAATCTATCGCCAATGCTTGTTCAGTGGGTGTCACGGCACCGCAGCGGCCCAGAACCAGAACCAGCTGGTCGCCGCCCCCGGTGCACCACCCCCTTCCCTTCGTTCTTCACTTTTTTAATCTATCGGCCCTGAGATCTGGGTGGCTAACTGCTCTTTCCCCAGATGATCCAGCAGTTAATTAGATTGATGAAGCTTGTTTTTTGGCTGCCTTTCATTTAGACATCTCCGCGGGTATGTGACTGACATCCAGTGAAGAAACAAACATTCCGTTTAGAGATCAACACAGGAGCTCTGATTTCGATGACTAAGTAAACCGCCTCGTAAATCTGGACAGTCCGTCTCGTTTGTGCTTGCCCGCAAACTCTGTCCTCCTTGCCGTCGATCCATCCAGATTGACTTTGGGAGCGGTCGGCTGCCATCTGGCTGTTGCATCGTCAACAGTTGCTCCATTGCCCGGGCTCCTCCTCTCTTCCTCTCTGCCTCTACCGTCTCATTTTCTCCCCTTCCACCCCCCGTGTCCTTGCTCCTCCTCACAGCGGCACGACGCTTGGGGCAAAGGATCTTCCTGCGAGGGTGACATTCTGGTTGAATACGACTCGGGCTCAGGGGGGCGAGATGTACCTATCCCCATGATCCGGAACAACTTCGCTTCGGAACCGAGAACCGCGCCAACTTCATTTCGCCCAACAAATCCTCCCATCGACTCGCGCCCGGCAACAGACATGCCGAGCCCTGTCATCATTTCCTTCTCTCCAGTAAATACCACTCACCTTAATCCCAAAGCTACCGAAAAGAGGCAATTGATGGTTGCGCGAACTGCAACGCCCAAAAGAGAGTCAGGGTCCCAGCCACCCCTGTCAGCGAGATCGCATTGCGATCAAACAGCCTCATCAGGGGGGGTAACAGGTTTCCTGAGACGACTTCTCAAACCGACCGGGTCTCGGTCTCAACCCGCACAACACACAAACCACCCACTCACGAGCGTTCCCTTCGGCAAAAGCTTTCCCAATCTGGAAAGATAGACGGCCCCGGTTGTGTGTTTGACCGACATTCTCTTCCCGTCCATCTCATACACAGGAGCTGGTCGCATCTGACATCATCCCTGGCTTTGCGCGCGTATCCGTCAGCTGTGAATTATCACTGTTAGTTTTTTTTTTAGTTTTTTTTTCGCTGTCTGTAAGCGTCGGTTGACAGGCCCGCAACCCGCACGCGGAGCGAAAGGCACTTTTTTTCAGCTTTCGCGATTGCCAAGAGGTCGTGTTTGATCTGTGCATTGGTGTACCTGATTTCTTCCCAAAATCGGTGCTTTTGGGCAGTCTTTCTGAACTGCCGCTTCCTTTCACGATGACTCCTGTCAAGTGGGATAAGGAGCAGACCGTCTTGGCAGGAGTAAGAATCGCAGCAAGTTCAGAAATAGTGTCTCCTCAACTCGTCAGCATCTATTTCAAGTTCATCAAGCCTCGTTTTCGCTTTCTTGGCCACTAATCATTCCTCATATCAAAGAGAGTCCCACCCGTCAATCGCGAGTGCAACTTCCCCTTCCTCCGATCAGAGGACCATCAAGGCCTCGGTCTCCCCCGACCTCTCAACCCAACACCGGCAGCAAGCGGTAGCGAAAATCCTTAATTCACTCTCTCATCCAACCCGTCTCTACCTTCCCGCGACTCAGTCCCATCCCCATATCTCCAGTCTCAAAAGCTCAACCCAGCGCTCATCGCATAACACAGATCTGCCTCCAAGCCTCCCCTCCCCCCAAGCCTCGCCGAATTCCCGAACAACCTGACTCACATCAGTCGACGGCGCGTCGTCTGAAAGTCCAGATGACAGCCCACCACCCACTTCCTCAATCCCCCCTTCATCCCTCTCATTAATGCCGTAGATCATATCCTCTTCGTCCGGTCCCCAAGCCGCAGTGCCTGCACAGACCCAGACTGCCCACGTTCCCGTCTGAAGAGCCCACGGAAAGAAAAAAAAAGGGCAAGCGATCGTCAGCGCATTGTGCGTCCACCCGCGCGCCATTTCGGCCTGACTTCCATCCGATCTCTCGTTTGATGCGCGCGCGCAGCCCGCGGCCCCCCGTCCCTTGTGAGGCGTGCCTGCACTGCAATGCACCCTGATACTATCGTACGCAAGCTTGTATTATGCCGATCGTTGCGCCGAGCGGGCTTTTCCCGAGCTTTTTTTGCGGGCGGGTTAGGAGGGTTGGTGTTGGTCTGGACGGGCCTTGGGGAAAGTTGGAGCTTTTGCTTCGAGATACATGAGTGCGCGGTCCGCATGTGAGAGGTGACTTGCGTGTATTCCTTTCCATCGCATCCTTCTCTTCATCGCACTGCTGCGAAAAGCTTCTCCAGATTCGTTTTTTGCTGTGGTCGAATCTCACGCGTTTTCAACGTCATATGCCCCGTATCAAGATGAGTCTTGCTATCCGGTGGAACAACTACCTACCTACATTAGGTCTACCAGTTTATTTCACTTTGATCATTTTTTACCATCCCCGTCGTCCTTGTCGATCCTGTCTCTATCCCTCTCCCTGCCCTGGAATTATTGTCGTCGGCGTCGTCCTCCCTACCGTCGTCTATGCTCACTAGCCGCCCGGATAGCAAAAATCATCAAGATATCCAAGTCCGCTTCCGCAGGTCTGTTCTATGAGACTCGTTAGAGAGATCGCCTTTCACATTCTAGTGTTATTACAAGGTATCTAGTTTTCTAGCTGGGCCTATGTTTCTGTTGAGTGTAGGTAGAGCCCGTTGCTGTATTTAACTCATGTTCTACATCCACAGTCTTGGTTTTCTTGAAAGAGCGCCATGGAATGCAGAAGAAAATGCAGCAGGGCAGGTGCATTGCAAACAACGATCAAGAAGGTCAAAGGCCACAATAGGACATCGAGATCTAGACTTGGATCAAAGGCCAACCGAACCCAGGGGCAGGGGATCAGGACCAAGATGGAGACAGATAATGAGAACCAGGACCGAGACAAGGGACCGCATCAAAGGGATGAGTACTGTGCCTTATTCGGAGACAACTTGAAAGAACCACATGAGATTTCCAGCTTTCTTGATGGGTTATGCTAGGTAGCTGGGCAGTGTCGGTTGGCTGTGCGGTCAGTGTCTCCCATGACTTCGATCGTAGCGTACCTAACACTTCGATAAGGAAGACAGTAGTGGAGGAAACGATAGGGGTAGCAATGATGATCATTGATGACGACGAAAGACGACGACGAAAGACGACGACGACAAAGACGACGACGACAAAGACGACGACGACAAAGACGACGATAACAACAACGATAACAACCTACTGGACAACGATAACAACAACGAAAGCAAGCACAAAGGAATATAGTCGCTTTAATGGCACAGGAAAAATAAGGGGTCTCAGCAGAATATGTGTGAAAGAACCATCGAATTGACACTTGCAGCTCCTTCCTTCAATGCACCACACGCTTGCCTGTCTCATCCTGCCAATGGAAAACACACCGGTATCTGTGAGCCTCCCTTTGTGTAGGCCTCCACTCCGCTCCTGCCCACCCTCTTGTGCCCCTGTCGTGCAGCCAGTCTATGATACAGCCCAGATCATTAAAGTGGCACCCAAGAACAACCATCGTGTGCCACTCCCACTCATTCCACAACTTTTTCTTTGTGAAGGGGAACTTGTAGTCAAGGTCGGGGTTTGCCTTTTCGATGCCAGGGCATGCGCAAGCAAGCTCCGCTGTGACGAGGGCAGTGTCGAGAAGTGACTGACCAAGCTGCTCGTCGAATCCCTTCCCAAGCACGACGTGCCGCAGAGTTTTGATGCTGTCCAGAAGCTCATAGAACTCTCCAAGCCACGCATACTTGTTGTTGCGCTTGGGCATGTTGAGAAAGAGTTCGTCGAGGTTGGGCATGCGCCGGAGGGTAGACATGATGGCGTCAAGACGCGGTCCCTTGTCGCGGGGTAGGTTGATGCTGATGAAGTGCGCGTGGTCGAGGGCCCGGGCCCAGAGCGAGCGCAGCTCGGGGTGGGAGCGATACTCGATGCCGGGATCGTCGTGGATTCGAGCCAACTTGATCCAGCAGTCGTCGTCGAAATGGATCATGTTCATAGAGAAGACGTAGTTCAAGATCTCATCTCGGATCTGGCGGCAAACCAGGAGCAGGCCGGGTCGGTTGCACTGGCAGGTCTGGCAGGCTTCCCTGCAGCGCTGGCATATCTTGGATTTCTGTCGGGTCTCGTTGGTCGTGAAGGGCTTGACGAGAAGCAACTTCTGGCGGGGGAAGTCGTTGGTGTAGTCGTAGATCATGTTTCGAAGCTCGCGAGGCAGGCGAAGGATGGTGGGAGTCGTGGGATCCATGACGGTAGAGAACTGACCACCTGAAGGTCAAGACTGAAGCCAGAGAGAGTAGCGATGGTGGACGAGAGAGAGGACGACGAAGGTGAAGGTGGACGACGAAGGTGGACGACGAAGGTAGGAGAGGGTGTGAAGAGGTTAAAGTTGACTCAGGTGCCTAGGTAGGTGTGAAGAAGAAGAGTTTTCGCCCTGTTGTTGGGTGGGTAGGAAGGAGCACTTCGAAAGCTTTTGTTTCGGAAGGTACGAACAAGCTACCAGCACCTTCCTCCAGAAGCCCGAGAAATGATGCTCTCAATTGGCACCGGCGCAAGTAAGTAAGGTAGATAAGTTATGTTTTCTCCATCTTTCATCGCTACTGTGGCTTCGGCCTTGCCCTTCTTTCTTTGTATAGTCAGTCCTTTGCCGTCATGAATCCATCATTTACACATCGTCATCGCCCCTTTCCAGCTTGGCAGTTGTGCGGCTGTCCTATGCTTCGTGCAATCGCCGCGAGGCTTCCGTACAATACAACGTCGACAGGCGCTCACGATGCAATCCATCTGTATATCCTTCCGCCATAATAACTGTAGAAGACCCGCCTCGGACATGCCACCAAATTTCCAGTTGGTCACGTTTTATGGGCGATGATGTGAAATAACAACCGAGAACCACACTCGTTAGACAAGAATGACCAGGCACCGTAACAGATGTCTCGTCTGAACGGCCACCCTTATCATCAAGGCGGCAATTACACATTAACTGCACCGGACAGCTAACCTTCTTTGAAACCGCCTCGACGTCTTCCTTCTGGAATCCATACGAAAGGTGTACCTCACACAGACTCTCAATCTTGTTCAACTCTGCGCAGTACGCGTCGATAACGGGTTCCAGATCCGACTGCTGTCTGTCGATGACCCCGAGACTGACGAAGCGCAGCCGAGGAGCGTGCTTGATCGCCGACGAGAACCATTCCGGCTTCGTATCGGAGTCCTGGCGGATTCTGATGTGTACACGGCGCAAACGAGAGAGGGCGTCTTTCCACAACGACTGCATCTGTCTCGGTGGCCTGACCTCGGGCATGATTGCTCTCTTGCCGACGACTTTGGACAGGAGATGCCATGAGCTTTCTTGATAGTGTTTGTGAGATTCCGATGCAACTCCGTCGTTGAAATGGACCGTGTTCCGGGCGAAGAATAGATCGAGGACTTCATGCCGCATCTGTCTGCAGACGCGAAGCAAAGATGGTTTATTCCAGACGGAAGGTAAGGGAACCGCCCCTAAGTTGGGGTGAGGCTCATAGACGAGCTTCGCTCGCATCAGAAGTCTGGCTTCTAGGTATATTCCCAGTGGTAATATGTCTGTGTACTCGTAGATGAGGTCCCGGAGTTCTCTGGGGAGGCGGAAGATAGGGAAGGCAGAAGGCGCAACGGGGTCTGGGTAGATGTCGTTAGTTAAAGAAGCATCAGAAAGAGCGACAACAGCCGAGCCAGCAGCAACGAAAGATTCAGATGCTTGATCAGAGGCGACATCGATGACCGAGGCAGACTTGGAATGGGCAGTGCTGCTCCTAGTTCGTGGTGCGTGGTAAGGCGCTGGGCGCTTTTTGCTCGACTTGGCTTTTCTAGGCATTTTCGTTGGATTTGGTGTACAAATGATTATGACGAGGTAGCTTTCGAGATCTCAGATCGAAAAATCTTTCCTAGAAGAGGATAAATAGTAGGACACCATGGTGCAATGCGCTGGGGGAAGACGAAAAGGTGCACGAGCGGGCCATCCGCACTTATTAAGGTCAAGCCCAAAAGAGTCTATTGTCAGTTTTGAGTTCCTAGTGAAGAGCCCGTGATGAGTTGGTAACGGTCGCATGTAGATACCTTGAGGAGGGCTCTCTAATATCCCATCGGCTGCATCACCACAGTTGTTTTAATCCATGGATTGCTAGACGACGACGGAAGTCAAGTAATGATGAGGCTCTCAAAAGAAAATGTGTTTCGAATCATCATGGGCAGTTTTCTGGTGAGGAGCCTTACTACATACAAAGTTGCAGCACTTGATTCCGCTCAAGGCACGTCTTGCCTTCCGTTGGTGACTATGTCAGTTCCTATGAGTTGAGCATTGGCATAAGGTAGGTACATTTAGCTTTCAAGTAATTGTAGACCTTGAAAGAAATTCGGTTAACACTCAAAACACATGATTACCACCGAAAAGTGTCGGAACCGACAAGGCTGGCTCAAGCCCCCCAAAAAAAGCCTTGGCCCCGATGCCGTGAACCGACACGAGATACCCTTTTAGGCAATCTCACCACCCACGGAGAACCACCGTCCGAACCACGCAATCGCCGCCCAAGCTCGGCTCTGATCCGCATCACATCTTGCGTCTCCGCGCCCAATAAGCGGAAGGGTCAACTGCCCGCAATCCTGGGATCCTATTTAAAATCCTCCGGGACGCGACGCTGCCAGATTGACGAATGGAACCGGATGGCGACTTGCCAGCGGTGGGAAACGGGATGAGATTGCTTGCGTCAGATCTGTCGTGCGACTTTGGATATTTGGATCGGCTATGCGCTAGGCAGGGGATGGGTGAGGTTATGTTGACTACATTTTTTTGCTTGTTTTGACCGCATCCAGCATGACAGATAACGCATTTCAACGTGTGTTGTTTCCGCTGGACAAAAATCACTGACCTCAACACAAACACTTTTCTGGCGAATAAAGTACAAAATATTGATGCTTAGCTCACAAGGAAACACCCAGATAGTTTGAAAGAGACATTTAACGCTATTATACCGAAAGCTGTGTCTGGACATTTGTTGTTCATCGGGACGCGCCATGTCCGCGAAAACACCAACGACAAAAATCGCGACAAACACCTCGGACGATCATGCATTGGGCACCCAAGGGAACCAATAAAAAAAACCTTCAACATGTTCAATATGTATTATCTATTCTTCGACAACCATGATAGGCTCACAAACACTCGCCGTCGACAACATATCAGCCTCAATGTCACGATGCAGGTCCTCCTCGGCCATTCTTTTCGCCGTCGCCGCCTCCCTCGCCACAGCCGCACTCCGTCGGAGACAGCCGCCGGGCCAAGAACCTCTCTTCTGCGGGCCGTGCGGCAACACTCATTCAGCTCCTCGATGCTGGCTGACTGGCTGGAAAGAAGGGAGCCGGAAGCGCCCAGCCCTGGTGAGCTGAACGACCCAGCTTGGGGTCTGCCTCTCCAAAGCTGGAATGCGAATCTTGACTCGCCCTTCTGGGACACCACACTATTTTTGTTATTCTGCACCGCCGCACCCGTGACGCGGATCTACGGTTCTTCAAAAACACACACGAGTCCAAGCTAGGAAGAAAAAAAAACACAAGGGCCCCCGTCGCAGGAATGTTCTAGGGTTGATCATTTTTCCAACGGGAGACCGCGGCTCCCAGCTATCTATCTTTGGCAGAGCCTCAGGAATGCCGTCCCGCCGATGGGAGCGAGACAATGTCTGGTTACGCGTTGAGACCTCGTGACGCCGTGATTCAATCGAAACCGAGGGCGATGATGAGAGCGGGTGGGAACGAACATCTCTCTGCGGTGTGTTGTCTTATTTTGGGCCCCTGTCCCGACCGGAGCTTTTTGCCTTCTCTCCCTTTCTTCCCAGGAAAGCGGGCGAAAAGGGACACAACAACAACAATAACAAGCACAACTATCCGTAACCCTCTTGTCGATGTCTCTCTCTCTCCACCCCAATCAAAGTGGACTTTCCGCAGAGATTCCGATGTGGTGGGTTGTCCCGCGCATTGGCTACCTAACCATAGTGTAGCTTCGCGGCAAGTCAGTTGCCGCGCAGGACAGGCACCACCTTGCAGCGGGCAAGCGCGCCGTTCCAACGGCTGTCAACAGCCCAGCCCGTCAAGAGAGTTTTTGCTGCCCGCTGGCCGCTCATTCCGAGATGCTGAACCCTTCCCACTCTCCCGCCCGTGTTCAACGCGGCCTGGCTCAACCCTGGAACGTGGGCACTTACTCTGTCTGACGTCGTTGTGTGGGGGGAGGTCTGAGAGGAGGAGGACCACCTGTATGTTTTCCAGCAGAGCCCAGGCCTCTCTCTTCTGACAGCATTTCTCTTCGGTTCGTCCAGTTGCCAGCTGGGCGTTGCCCGACTGTGTGCCCCTCTCCAAGAAGATTCGCGGGCGCCGAGTCAAAAAGGCCAGGTGGCCCCTGTTTCGCCGTGCGTCTGTACCTGCGTCTGCCCAGGCATTGGACCGCTTGGCCGCCTGTCGAACCCCGGTCTGGACCCAGCCAGCTGCAGTCAGCAGCAGTGGACATGTTCCCCGTCTGGTTCTGAAGGATTCTCTCTGCGTGCTGAATTGAGGGGCGCAGGGGGTACGGATAGGTTTAAGGGGGCGCGCGAGCGTCTCTCTGGGCAGAGGAGCAAAAAAGGCTTGTCAGTGGAGGGGCTGCAGCAGTTCACACTTCCTGTCGGCTTATTTTCTGCTGCCGAGAACGAAATACATAATGTAATTCGCCTAGGACAGAAAACAAGGCACGAGGTAAATCCACAACAGGAGAACAGAGAGAGAGAGCCTCGGCGTTGAATGGCTTGGCTTGGCCCTTGTTTTTTTTTCTTGTGCTTCGCTTGCGGCTTGCAGCTGTCAGAGTGGATGCTGTGCCAGGTTGATAAAATCACCGCGAGTTCCGGGCACGGCATTCTGCATTGTCATCATCAATTGGTGCGGTGGGACATTCATGTCGCCAAGCGAAATACGATAAATGCCATGGTCGCGCGTCACATGATTTTCTAATCTCATTTTTTTCGATTCCGATTTGTGTTTATGTTTGCTGATTCCGCCAATACAACCGTTTAATTAACCTAGAAGTCAACAAGACGCGTTCAATCTTGAACGTGAAGAATAAGTATGCATGTAGTGCGTATATACAATGGTAAAAATGTTTCATTATTCCGGGTTCCCAATCATTAATCTAGATTTCTTTGAATTGATATCAAAAATGCTCGCTGTGTGTAATTTGTGCGTCAAGGAAGAGGAAACACAGCGCAAAAAAGGGCCTTGACCGGATATTCCCATGTCTCAAAAATGTACACATTACTGGTGGTATCGGTCTTTTCACCTTGTCTTCTTTTCGCGTTTTCTCTTTTACGAGGATGCAATGTCTATTGACAGCGTCGGCACGCGGAAGGTGACGACCTTGGTCGCGGACAGCGCTTCGGAGCCCAGACCCATGTAGCCGAGGTAGGTCGCGGTGGTGGGGAACTTGACGTCGGTCGCGAGCGCGGTGACGGAGGCCGGCAGGCTGGTCAGGGTCGTGACGAGCTCTGAGAGGTCGCCGACGAAGTGCTCGGTCGTGGGCGCGACCCAGGTCAAGACGTACTGCTTCAGACTGTTCTGGCCGCCGTAGAGGGTGCTGCAGAGTAGCCCGCGTTAGCAGCACTTCCCTCCTTTGCCGTGTCTGCGTTGCAAGAGACAAAACTTACAATGTAGTTCCGTTGATGGCCTTGGTCGTGAGAGCGCCGGAGCCCGACTTGTAACCAATGGGCTGCGTCGCGGAGCCAAATGTGGCAAGCCACACCATCACTTCGTACGCGGCGAGCGTGGAGTTCTGCGCCGAGGTCTTGTCGTCGTCCAAGAACATATCGATGGCGACGTTGGTGTTGGTGTCGTTGTCCGTCAGCGCCGTCTCGTCCGTCGTCGTCGCCGAGTCGCCGTCGGTGGTGTAGTTGCCGACCGCGTACGACCACTCGACGTCGACCGCGATCTTGGAGATCTTGGAGATCTCGAGCGGGAGCACCGTGCCGTCGACCTTGATGTTGGGGAAAGCGTGGACGGGCTGCGTCTCGGGGCCGCGGGGGTAGCGCCAGGTGACGTAGAACTCGGGCGCCGAGAAGTCGGTGTCGTACGTCTGGTTGTTGAAAGTCGTGACCTGGATTGGTGGCCGCGGGGTTAGCTGCGATGGCCTGCGGTTGTGGTCGCCGGCGACGGCATCATGATGGGCGTGAAGCCGAGTAAGGCGGCGGTGATGCGCAGAGCAAAGTTACACCTTGACGACATCATGACCCCGCCAATCGGCCAAGGTGCGATAACCGGAGAAGGATTTGGGGGGGGGGGGGGGATGGAGGGGTTCTTGAAGACGTACATTCATGCACAAAGCGCCATCTGTACCCTCTGTCCAACCCCACTGGTTGGGGTTCACTGTGTAAAACATAAATCGTCAGCGAATTATCATGATGAAATGAGGATAATTTGAACACATGTCTGGCCAACTTTGACGGCGGGCGCGGCGGCAAGGTTGGCCGCACCCAGACAGGTTTCGAACTCAAGGGAGCAAAAGTCAAAACAGTCTCTTTTTGCCCATTGCAGAGTAAACATGACACAGGAAACTCGCTCCGGATTCGCTGGGCGAAGGAGCAAACAAACACGGGAGCCCGTGTTGCCGTCGAGCATTGAGGGACGGCAGCGAAAGTTCAGATGACAGCGTGCCGGCGGGAATAAGGCTCGACTGTGCATCGTGTGTTTCGGTCCGTGCCGCTCATGTCGAGCTGGTCATCCGAAGGGACCGTGGAAAATGAGGCGCATGAGACGCACATCATGAAGATGTAGCTGGGCTGGACATGAGAAAATGGGTGCAACTTACGTGTGTACTCCTGGCCCTTGGACAACGGGTGAAGACCCATCGCCTTGTCGCAGGATACCATCGCCGTGATGCCATTGTTGTTGGGCGTGCTGCCAGGCACGTGGGATCTCCCGTGAATAGAGGAGCCCCTCCGGATGCTTGCCTCGAGGCATCGAGGCCGAGCAGGATACCGAGTGTCACTCCGATAGGGAGGGCCAGCAGGCCAAAGTTGACGAGCCAGCGGAAGCCCAGGAAGCCCATGGCGAGAGTAAAAAACGAATGTAGTAAGAAATGAAAGGAAAGAAAACGAGTGTAACTTGAGCCTGTCCCGGAGCCTCTGCTGCTGTTCGAGCTGCTCTCTCACTCTCTGTCTTCGTCTGCACTCTCAATCCTGAGCTATGCTGCGTGCTGGTGTCGTCCGAAAAGATGGCGAGGAATATTGGTGTGTATGCAGGGCCTCGCGCAGGCGGAAATCCGAACGAATTCGTCTACTTCTATTCGCAGCAACAGCAGCACCGGCGGCACATGCAGAGTGAAGCGAGAGTGGTCGTCGGTGACGGTGACGGTCGTCGCGTTCTTCTTCGGGTATGGAGGGTTAAACGTTGGTTACCTAAGGGTAAGGCGGGCGTCAGGCCAAGGTAAGGTCGACGAGGTTCGTCCGTTCCCGAGGAGCAAGGCGTCAAGTGTGTGTGCGTGCGTGCTGAACCAAGCAGGCCAGGTTGGTGCAGAGCAAGGCAAGGTCAGGTCAGGTAAAGGAAGGGTATGTTAGGGATCGCGGAGCGGACTCGACTCGACTCGCGCAGGGCCGGTTCGGTACGACAGGGGGAAAAGGGGTGGAGGGAAAGGAATGGGGGGTAAGGGAGGGAGGGGGGGGTGAGGATGAAGACTGAAGGGGGCGTGGGTGTGTGGGTGGGCTATCCGAAGAAAGGCATCGCCGTTGGCCAAGCCTGTGAACCGGTCGAGGAGAACTGGTCAATAGTAATCCGAACGTAAGGCCTGAACAGGTGAGGCGATGCGGCGAGGTGCGGCGGACCAGGTCGAGAACGGGTAAGGGTGGCAGAGTAAAGAGCAGAAAAGAGGAAAAGAGGGAAAAGAATGCCAGCAACACTCACAAGTCGGGCAACGCAGCGTGCAAGAAAAGCAGGAGATGATGCCTCCCACCCCTATTTCTCAACAGCGGCGCAGCACGCCACCCCGGCGGGCAACGTCTTGTTTTTCTTTCTTTCTGTCCTTCCTGGCTTGCGTGTTGGCCCTCTCGTAATTCTTCTTCTGTGCAGGACTGCAGCATGAATAAGATCAGTCGGTCTTGGCAGGCGTTTAATGACGGCTACTCTGTGTGTGAACTCTGTGTGTGAACTATGTGTACCATGATCTGGTCTGACCGAGAGTCTCGACAACAGGATAATCCCCAAATCTCTGGCCGCCTCTGAATCCCAAACAAACCGAGCCGACGCGATGGGCAGAAAACGAAACGAAAGGACCGGTACCTGGGGCAAGTCAGAATTACGTCTTGATCCTGACTGGATCCATGCTTCTTCCTGCCGTCCGTCGTCTTCTCCCGCAATCCCCAAATCACAAATTCCATGCCTGCAGGCTACAGCCAGCGCCGGCGTGTCCCAGCAAGTCCGGGCATCTGAGATCAATAAAATCGACGATTGCAGGTCCTCCTGCTTCTAAATCGGACCGGCCCCTGGACTAGCGCGTCAATGTGCCGGTGCCCTTCTCTCTCCTGGAGTCATGGTGGTTCACCGTGGTGGGTGGTGGTGGATGGTGGATGGTGTGGTGACGGCCCTTCGGCCGCCCATCCCACCCAACCATGACACCCCAAATCCTGGTTTGCGCTGCTGCTGCTGCTGCTGTACGGGTACCCGCATTTCTAGAACACGAGAAAAAAAGCAGGGATAAAGTGAAGATAACGGCCCTGGAAGTGGATGTGGTCCGGACTGCTGCCATCGGCGGACCTTGGAACAGGGTCCTGGGATCCTCCCGGGAGCTCGTCATTGGCGAGCGCATCGTTCCCGGCTTTGCAAAGTCCACTTTGCAAAACGGGTCCTCTTTCTCCTCGAAAAAGAAAAGCACACTGTGGGAAAAAGGGTTGGCCAAGCACAGCTGAGGAGGCGTGGTGAGGGCGCACTCGCAGGCGCGAAGGGGGGGGAACGGAGCCAAGGACAGTGCTTGAATCGCCCTCCGCCGTCAACTCTGATTGAATTTTTCAGTGTTATTTTTTGACTTGACTCCCCTTTTTTTGCTTTCCATGTCACTTCTTCCTTTCCCCAATCCAACCGCCTTGGTGGAGTTCGTTAGCCCCTGGTTCGATGTTCATCAATTGACCGAAACATCCAATCCTTTAGTACGAATTTGCGAGCGGGCGATTGAGAAACGGCGAATGAGAGCAAAACACAGACAATGCCAGGCGAAAAGAAAAAAAAAACAATTCAAACCAACGGCGGCCAAACCAACCAGGCATCGGGGCTTGCCAGGCTTGGTGGCTTGCCTGGCAAGACAAGCTAACCGGCTCCCCTGGTGCCCGCGCGCCCATCTACACCCCCCTGTCATTCACAACCACACACCTCGCAAAGTTGGCAAGCAGGCAAGCGCTTGGCCTCTTCTCTCTGTGTGATATGTGCCCATGTCGTGTTAGTCTCTCGCCAGTCTCTCCTCTCTCGGGACTATCACAGCGTCTTGTCTCGCTCTGCCACCCCCCTCATACTCGAGAGTATCTGTATGACGGCCAGCAGCCGCCAACTCCGACACAGACACACAGGCACAAGCAGCCAGACAGATGGACAGACATCGGTCACAACACCAGTCAGGTTGCACAGACCTTGATGTAGCTTTAAGGCGCAGGCACAAAAAATAAAAAAGCTGTGAATGTGATATGGGTCCAGCGATACACATCCTCGCGCCAGGACTGGGCAAGCCGACGATGTGGGCTCCATCAACCCGGCCCCAACCTGGACCTCCCAATTTTAATCACGTCAGGCCTTCTGGTCGGATCGTAATCATGGCAGTGAGGCTTAGCGGAGTCCGAGTGGGTTCTCGTCAAGTCATGTCCCCCAAGAGACTTGCCTCGATGTAGGTCCGCAGGTCCCCCAAAAGCCTCCTGGCCCAAATGTCTTGCTTGTCGTAGCCCGGATTTGCCCTCTTTCCCCCCAGACTTCCCTTCCCGTCAAATCTCCAAGCCTGTGCTGCTGCTTGCTCCTCGAGGTCTTGTTGTACTCCTTCTCTCTCTTCCCCCCCAAGACCCAGACGGCACTTCCTCCTGTCACAAGTCAAGGCCAGGCTTCTTGGGAAAGCAAGTTCGAGAGTCAGTACTCTTCTGCAACCTGCAACCCTCCCTGCACTAGCTCCAGCTCGTGTTCGATGACATACTAGTCCAAGCCGATGCTCTTCAGCTAGCGGGTCCCCCATCTTCTTCCCTCTTAATTCTTCTTGTGTCTTTTTTAGACCATACACATTCGTTTAACACGCATCCAAACCTTCCAAAGGCTCGGCAGGAGAAGAGAAAGGGAGAGCGAGAGACGCGCGCGGGGAGACAACCACAATCGCTTTGCCTTGTTTTACACCTGGATCAGCCTCTTACACACGCTCCCGGCTCACACATACTCGCACACGCAAAACGCGCCCGCCATACCAACAAGGCACGCACCGCACAAACGTTTCCGCCCTTAGAGACACTATTCACTCGTTCATTCCAGCCGTCGGTTGGGCAACACCGCAATCATGATGAGGGGACAAGGAGGACAGCAGCAGGGGCATGATTACCCCGAGGGGGAAATGGTGGAAATCGACGTTCTTCAAGGCCATCACCACCCTCACCAGCAACAATATCAACAACCGTACCAGCAGAACAACGCCTCCTCGCCGAACCAGAACCAGAACCAGCAGTACTACCAGGACCAGCAGTACCAGAACCAGTACCAGGAGTACAACCAGAACCCGTACGGAGGCTCGTACGCCAGCACTCTCAACGAGTCCCAGCCCGACTTCCCCTTTGCCCGCGCCCTCACGAGCAACGCCCCGTCGCCGCAGCCCCAGCAGCAGCAGTTCCAGACGCCGCCGCCGCAGTTCGCGCAACCTCCCGCCATCGCAGGCGGCGACGAGTACGGTCCTCCAGGCTGGGCAAACCGTCACTCCATCGGCATGTCGGGCGCACCGTCCATCGGGCCCTCCATCTCGGGGATGGACACTCCCGTCGATTCTCGAGCGGCCACGCCCACGCTGAAGAGCGGCCAGCAGACGCCGTTCGACTACCTCCCCGCCCCGAGGCATCCGTGGTCAACTGATTCCGCGCCGAACAGCCCAATGGTATGAGAACGAATGAGAATTGTAGACTATCGTAATTGTGTTGGCTGACATTATGTGAACAGAACCAGAGCCATCAGAGTCTGCAGACTCTGCTCCCTGGACAGGCGTCTCCGGTTCTCAACAAGGAATGGGTGGAGGGCAGCGACCAGATCGCCAGGCTTCACAAGCGCGACGACTCCGAGATCTGGGGCGGCTGGAAGCGCAAGCTCTTCAAGCTGGTGCCCTTCCTGATCCTCTTCGCTACCGCCATGTACCTCGCCTACCTCGCCCTGCGCATCTACTGCGTCATCTCCGCGCAGCAGATCGCCAAGGAAATCTACTCGCAGGCCTGGGTGTTCATCGCCGTCGAGATCGCCGTCGCCATCCCCTCGCTCATGCACAACATCTGGACCATGTGGTCGATGAAGAAGCGCCACCGCCCCAAGCTCCGCCTCATGGGCGACGAGGTCCCCACGGTCGATGCCCTGGTCACCTGCTGCGGCGAGGAGGACGACCTGGTCCTCGACACCGTCCGCGCCGCCTGCGACATTGACTACCCCCGCGACCGGTTCCGTGTCATCGTGTGCGACGACGGCAAGTCGGCCGGCTTGGAGGCCGGCATCGCCGCCTTGGCCATGACCTACCCGAACGTCTACTACCTCGCCCGCCCCAAGTACCCCGGAGTTCCTCACCACTTCAAGGCCGGTAACCTCAACCATGCTCTCGACTATGTCCACACCATGCCCGGAGGTGCCGGCCAGTTCATGGCTGCTCTCGACGCCGACATGGTACGTGTTCATCTGATCTGATCTCACTCTCACGCTCACTCTCACTCTCACCACCCCTTCTTCCCCTCATCCGTGCAACAAGCTTTTCCCACGTTCACCCCAACTAATAAACTCCGTGCCTGCAGATCCCCGAGCGCGACTGGCTCCGTGCCATTCTGCCTCACATGCTCATCGACCCGAAGGTGGCTCTCGCCTGCCCCCCGCAGCTCTTCTACAACACCCCGCCCTCCGACCCGCTGGCCCAGAGTTTGGACTTCTTCGTTCACGTCATCGAGCCCGTCAAGGACGCCCTCGGCGTCGCCTGGTGCACCGGTTCCGGCTACGTCGTCCGCCGCGAGGCCCTCGATGAGATTGGCAACTTCCCCCTCGGCTCCCTGGCCGAGGACGTCGCGACCTCGACTCTGATGCTTGGCAAGGGCTGGAAGACGGCCTACATCCACGAGCCCCTCCAGTTCGGCACCGTCCCCGAGGACTATGGCGGCCATCTCAAGCAGCGCACCCGTTGGGCCATCGGAACCGTCGACACCTCGTTCAAGCTCAACTTCTGCCTGTGGGGCGACAAGGTCAAGAACATGACGGCCGCCCAGCGCTTCTCCGGCTTCCTGTACGCGACGCTCAGCTTGTACACCATCATGCTGACCATCTCCATGTTCGCCATCCCCATCATCCTGGTCATGGGCAAGCCCCTCGTCGCGTACGCCAACTACGAGCAGCTCCGCTGGCTCATCCGCGCCTGCTTCGCCGCCACCGTCTCCAACCGCCTCTGCGAGTTCGCCCTCTTCATCCCGGCCGGATACCACACCGGCCAGCGCGGCTCCCGCTACCAGCTCTGGATGTCGCCCTACATCGCCCTCTGCATCATCCGCTCCTTCATCCTGCCCACCTGGCTCGGCGGCCAGACCCAGGCCTTCAAGCCCACCGGCTCCCTCGGCTCCGCCCTCAACGAGCGCGACCCCAAGACGCGCAAGAACATGTTCCGCCGCCTCTGGGGCGTCCTCATCAACTACATGGCCATCTTCCACCTGTCCTTCGTCTATCTCACCCTCGTCGGCGTCGTCCTCACCTCGTACAAGTCCTTCTACCTCAACAGCGACCTGCGCGACCTGCTCATCAGCCTCATCACCCACGCCTTCTGGCCGCCCCTGACCTTCATCTTCATCTGCAGCTCCCTGTGGACGCCCATCGCCTACGCCATCGACCCCCCCAACATGCCCGACCGCGAGGCGCTCCTCGACCGCGACCCCAAGACCTTTGTCGCGCACCCGTCCCCGGGCAGCAAGAAGATCGCCTTCGGTGGCCAGGCCGCCTGGTTCGAGACCGAGCTGACCATCACGACGGCCTACACCATCCTCATCTTTGTCTGCTCTTTCTTCTTCTAGATTGGATTCTTCCTTCGTTACTGCCGCAAAAAAAAAACTTTTTTTTACCGGTTCGCAATTCTTTTTCTCTCAAAACAACATACACATACGCATTTTTGTTTTATCAAATTACACACAAATGGGCGCAGGCAGCGAAATGTTGCTCCAAACCGGAAATTTGGGGATGGGGCGGGCTACAAATGACGCATTTACACAAAGCATGCATGCACACATCACACACAATGCGGCATACACAAACGTACAAACCCACAGGATGACTGTCACGATAATGTAATGCCTGTAAACTACTGCACATAGATCAGTATAGAATTTACGCAAACCACATGGGGCGGATCGGGTGGGCGCTGATGAAGGGTCTTTTCTTCCAACACAACCCTGCTGGAAGGGATGAGAGAGAGAGGACGAAACATCATTCATAAATATCTTTTTGTTCAAAACAGAGAATATAACTCATAAAAACTTCATAAAAATCGTCACTTGTCTCGGAAATCTCTTGATCACTTGTCGTTTTTCCTGTCCCAAAAAATGTGACCACTTTAGAAAGCTCTTGGCAAAGTCCGTTCAATAGTTCCAGTGGCCTTATCCATCTCGTCGTTCACCCCGAGAAATGCTCCTCATTACTACTGGCTTCCTCAATGGTTTCAAATGGTAGAAATAAATTCTGCGACCGGTGCGATTTCCTGGTGCAGCTGCCTGTCGGTCGTGGCTTGCGGGAGGCTGGGTCCAAGACAAGGTGTCACTCGTCACCGGCATCAGTTCGTTCGCTCGAACATGTGTGTGCTAAAACGTCCGCGCCTCACAGTTCATCCGTTTTCTCATTTTGCAGATACGCCCCTAGCTAACAACATAAGCTAAGCTACCACCTGTGTTCGTACTTGGGATAAGTACGAATAAGAGGAAGAGGATTTGCGTCCGGACAAAACGCCGATCCGGCTGGCTTGACGGAACGGCGAGATCTGCGCCCCCCAATGGTGCCGCAAGCCATCTCTTCCTTCTTTTCCGCCCGCCCATTCTTCTCTCTTCTGTCTCTGCTTTCCTTTGTCTCCCCTGTGCCGGTCCGTCGCTCGACCGTTGCCAGCAGCAGCAGCAGCGCCGCCCTGAACGGCCGCCGGTATCAGCGGTTGCTGGGGGTCTCATAGATAGGGGCTTCGGTCGAACTGCCTGTGTTCACCGTACGACGCAGCAAGAAAGCAAGAAAGCAGCCAACCGCGGCCGTCTCCCGGCCGCCGCAGTGCAGCCGCAGAGAGAAAGCGAGGATGTGACGGACGGGTCACGTCGGATTCCTGGGGGGGGGATTGCCTCGATCGAATCCTTGGCATGGATGACGGGATAATGGGAGAGGGCCGGCCGCCTGCCTTCCATTCGCCTTCTCCCCTCAACCTACCACACCCCACATCCATCATCCCCGTGCGCAGCTCCGTCCGCGGCATGAACTCTGGGACATTGGATGAAATAAACAACACAGTGTCATACTGTCAGTGTCATTTAACTGAAATTCGTTTGCTCCTCTTCCCTCGTGGACGATACCCGTTCGCAAGGACAAGACGTCCGCGTCCCGTGTGTCAAAAAAAAAAAAAAAAAAAAAAAAAAAAAAAAAAAAAAAAAAAAACCGCCCAGCCGTCTCCTTTCATCGTCATCCTTCTTCGTCTGTTGATCCCCATCCTGTATTCCTTCCTGACCGCCCCAAGATCTTCTGCCAAGACCGCAATGCCAAGCATCTTCAGACGAACCGCGGCCACAAGGCAAATTGAGTTTTGGTAGTCTGAGTGTTGCTCGTCAACGACGGCGCCAAGTGCGGCGCCCCCCTGAGTCGTTAAGGTTTGTCAGGGGGCAGGGAACCTGTTTTTCTTCCCTCTCAGTGAGTGACTGGATGGTGAGGTTGCCTCTTGACCCTGTCTTTCGTGTGTGCACACAATTGCCACAGTGCAGTGCCATCAGGCTGTCTCTAAGTCTGAAGATCTGATTACTACTACATACGACGACGGTGTGGTGTACGCGGTGCATTCTTTTCCAATTAACTGCGTCTCGCAAGCGGCCTCGGGACTTTTATTACGACTCATTGCGACATAGGAGAAAAAACGACCACCAACACGGCGCAGCGTGTTTTCTATTTTTAGGTAATCTTACAGATGAGCTTATGTCGCGCCACGCGGTCACACAACACCACACTTCTGCCGTAGCTGCTGCTACCCGGATCAACGGCGGCGGCAGCAGCAAATCTGGGTTGATAAGGCCCCAACTGATTGTCGATCACATGCGGACCTTTTCAAGGCCAAGCTGCCACACGAGATTGCTTCTTCTCCAGATGCTGCCTCATGCAGAGTGGCCAACATGATGCGACCATCCGCGGTCAGCCTCAACCGCCCATCCCACTCGAAGAAACATGATTCTTTGACGAAGTGGTTGCCGAATTCTACGCGTCTTGGGGAGGTAAAAAAAGCAAAGGGTAGGTATCCCACCGCCTCCAACGGCTTCCGCGCGTTCGATACGGCAGGGCCACCACCCAACCGTCCGTCGCGCGCCCCTCTGTCGATCCGGGCGGGCGACTGCGGACCCCGGCCAGCCCGGGCAACAACTTCAACCCGACTGCAACGATGATGATCTCTCTCTTGGTGATGATGTAATCACGACAGGGTGGGGACTCAGAGGCAGGCAGGCAAGCCCACGTCGCAATCCGCACCCGGTTTGTGGGGGTGATATACACAGACCTGCTCAGTGCTCCCACAACCCCGCGTTCAGCTCGAGTCTGTTGTATTGACACGGATGGATGAGGGGGGGGGGGGGTTGGGGTGACGAGTAATAGCGGGCATTGAAGCGTTGCAGTCTGTGCCGCAGAGAGAGTTTTGCGCCGCGTTGCTTATCTGTGAAGGCGACCTGTCAGCGCGCTCGGCAGTTTCCTTGGCCAAACGCGTGTTGTGTTTGTGTGGACGTGACCCCGTGGGGAAGTTGTATTCATGTTGATGCTCATTAACTCCAGCTTGGCCTCATTTTCCATATCTGTACCTTTCTGGGTATTGCACCTCGGCTCATCAATTCCAGTGTTGTGCTGTAGACCGACTCGCAAGGATGGAAGACATATCCAAGCAGACTCAGCAAGTCACGTGGAATGGCTGCTGGACGTAATATCACTCAGATAATACTGTGGGCTTCAGATTTACTAAGTTTCGCTCACAATTTACATACACAGACTCCCGAGTTGCAGGTTGAGTTGCTCAGGTATTTGACAGATTCAAAACAGGTTCGTAATGGGACACAGCTTCCTCAACGCGAGAATGAAGCTCAAGTCAACTAATGTATCACAACGAGCTCACGAATAATCAAATGTATCATTCAAAGTAAACCAAAATACGTTTAAAGCATCCAATACGACCTCTTGAATGGTCCCCTCGGTACCAAACTCGGGCAAGCTACGTTAGTGAACCCAGGCCAAGACGTCGAAGGTTCAGTCGACGACAAACTTGACGCGGTTATTCTCCGTTAGACATGGCTGGGTTTTGAATTGAATCCCCATCACGCTGAAGCATCTCTCGCGCCAAGGCCACATGTCAACGACGGGAGGGGGTTCTTGCGTACGCCAGCCCTCATAGCGGGGCGGATCAAAAAACGCTACAAAAGGGTCACGTCGCTCAGTTCGTGGCCCAGGCTTGTCGGACCGCAGGCAGGCTACCTCGATCCGACATGTTGACTTCTTGCTCTTCGCCCAATCAAAGTCACCCTCTTCAACAACGCCAAAAGTGTCAAAGAAGATGAGCTTAATCAGGCTGGGGCTCGTCAAAACTTGCTGTACAAAGAGCAAGAAGTCACCATCGAGATGCGTCCTCTCTCCGTCGGGTAAATTGTCAACTCCTGGAGGTGAGGCATCGAGTGCGCCAACAACAGGCCTGCTTTAACAGTCGTGTCCTTCCAGAACGGCCTGCCACTTCCCTCGTTATGCAACGCGAAACGTTTGACTCGTTCCAGGAACGCCATGAACACACCTGATGTCACGAGCTTTGTCCCTCTGCGGATGTCCCGGGCGGAGAAGTCCGAAGCATACAGCGACATTCTGACGATGTTGAGACCTAGAAAGCGGCCCAGAAGCTCGTCTTTGAAAAGACGGCACACTTCAAGCAGGCGTCGAAGTCGAGAACTTTTCCAACGCGAATATCGTGTGTTGGCGAGTTCCAGGTCGATGAACTCCTGTCGAGGCATGTCCAGCAGAACGAAGTCGTATATCATGTCCCTGACCTCTCTGGGCAGGCGGAAGAAATGCGAGTTGCGGTTACAGAGGATTTGAAACTGGCTGATGCGGGATTGTAGGTCTGCTTTGTCCCGCGTCTGGATGATGGCGTTGCGAGCTCGCCGCTCTCTCTCTTCCCGCGCGGGGTCAAGGTCAATTTCAGCGTACATGTCTATGAGGTCGCTGTTGCACCTGTCAACTACGTGTTCAAGGGATTTATGAAGACATACTTACTCCAGAGGGACACATCTAAACGGTTGTGGCGTGTTTTTTGTTGCGCGCACGATTCTGCGGATGGTGTACTCAGGCGAGAGTGACTCTTCCCAAAGCTGGTCCAACCGGGACACAGGAGCCGGGGGAGACAAGAGCAGGTCTTCCCAGAGCTGGGAAAACCGGGACCCTGGAGCCATGGTAGGTCAGGTGATGATTCGATTTCTCTTGGTAAGGCGAGTATCTTGTCTTCCGCGAGCGTTGCAGATGCCGCTGGGAGATGAGAAGTAAACGTTGAAGTTTAAAATTGTCGAGATTTGTTGCCTTAAACGGTCGCGGGGCTCTGTCTGACTACAGGCAACTGACTCTGATCGATTCTAGTTGTAAGGTACAAAGACCGCCTCTATGCCTTTCGATGAGAGTCTACCACCTTGGATCTTGTTCCGCAAGTCTTGATCAAAGACTAGCTCTTTGAGACGGTCTAAGATAACTTCCAGTTCATGACATGAATGGCGCTCAAAAAATGTCACAAAATGGAAAACAGGGCAAACCTCATAACCAGGTCTAAGTTCAGCGACCTCAACTTTAGCTTAGGAGAGGCAGAAAAAGCGCCTTTGATACTCATCCATAGGTAGTATTGAGGTCGTCGATCATTGTTCACCTGACCCAAATGACAAAGCTAATCCCGCAACCAAGAGCAATTGACGAGACCCAATGTTCTCAAAGAGCTTGCCATAGATGATCAGTCAAAACTCAAGACAAGCGGTGAACCATGGATTCTCAATATTGAGTTTGATGTGGTATCCTTCAATTATCATTAGTAAACAACGAACAACCTAACTTCAATACTCTCTCTCGGCTCTTTCGGAGCCGGTCCAGGCTGCGTAAATGATGTATGAGCCACCACTTGAGCCCCCTCAGAATCGTGCTGCAGGAAGAGCAACACCTCCTCGGGCGTCTGATCCGCCATGTACCACCAATCATGCCTCTTGTTTCTATCCTGCGGTCTTTGCAGCCAGAATCCCTCAACACCAGGCCCGAACTCTGGCTGCGGAACAGTCAAGTAGTCCTCCCACGCCATCGAAGCCGTATCAGCCACAGTTACGGGGTTCTTGCGCACCGTCTTCAGCGGCCGCCATGCGTTGACCATTTGCCAGTGCTTTCCATTGGCATGCAAATCCGCATGCATGTCTGGGCAGTCCCAGCTCATCAGGATCGGCGCGAACTTGTCGGTGACGTCGACGTGAGGTCTTCGGGCTGGACAGCGGTGCTTTCGGGTGTAGGCCATTCCCTCCTCGTAGGTTACGTTGCGCACCACATGATGAAATGCCTTTACTTCCGAAGCGCCAAGCCTGTCATGTCAAGTACAACTCGTCAGCATTTCGACATCATAGACCAATATCGTGCCTGGCCGTGAGAAAGCATTAAGAGCATACTGTTTCTTCAACAACCTCCCAAGCTCCGGGAAGTATATCTCCTTGACTTGATTCTCGTCTAGGTAGTCGATTTGAGGCGGTTCATTCAGTCGCGTATATTGGAACCCGTTGCTCGATATCGAAAACTCTCGATCGGTCGTCCGGGCATTGTAAACTTCTGCTGGCTGAACATCGAGAAACTCGGCATCGTGGGAGAACATTTGCGCGTGATTCGGGATATTGCCGTCATCGTTCCGCTTGACATAGGGTATGTCCACTGTGATTGAAGCGTGGGTAGCCATGCTGCTGTTGCTGCCGAAGGTTGGCGATCGAGTTACTCCCGGTCCGTGATTTGCGCTTCATGAACTTTGTTAAAACGAAGAGGAGGGAACGAGTGTGTAATTTCGAAGACGGGTACGTGTTCCTTCATCACGTTCTAGAACGTCCTCTCCTTATCTCTGCGCGAGTCATATTTCTCAAATCGGTTTAACCCCGGAAATCTGCTCTCTACAATTTTCTCCGAAAGAAGCTTGATCTCAATTTGTGTTTTAATTACGATGATATGGAAAGTGCTACCGCTGAACATGATTGGTCGCGCTCCACACGTGGGGTCTCCGGTATTGAACTACACCCGACGGGATGCGAAGGTCTCGTGAGTTGAGCAGTCAGCGGTGTGAATTCTATGGGGTTGATCCGACTGCCGTTTTCTGAGCGGGGTCCTGCGCCCGTTATGCGCCCTAGGGATGATCTGTGGGAGATGTGCTCGTGATTGGAAGCAAGCACTCGTTCATAAGTGTCAACAATGCGTTCTATGGAAGTCTTTCTCATGTAATGTTCTCGTTAGAGACAGAATGCTTCAGACCATCTATTTCGCAACAAACGTGCCGATAGTCATCGCGGACGAGCCGCAGGTGGCCTCTTGCCGGGTATCTGGAGCAAGCAGAGAGGGTTGCCTGTGCGTTGAACAGGGCTGAGGTTACCTAGGTAGAAGTTGTGGAGGATGATGAGGAAGATTAGAGGCAGAGAAGAGCCAGAAGTCGGAGCGTCGACAGCAGAGCTGTTTGAAGTACATTTCATTTGACGCGGGCAACCACGCCTTTGAGAACTGGCATTCAACAGGGCAGTTTATCGAATAAGGTGTCCCGAGTAGAAATCGATTTATTACATGAAGAAGATAATCAAGTTCGTAATCTTTTGACGCTGAAACTGCCTTCTCAGCCTTCAATTGATATCATCCCTGCTCGTTCTCGGGAGGAAGAATCTCTGGCATATCAAAAGAGAAAGTCCCCAGCTCGTCAATTCCTGGGAAATTTTCACCGTAAGCATCCATAGAGAACCCGTCCAATGGCTCTGAAGGGATGCTACTGAAATTTTGACACCCATCCGGCCATATTTCGCCACTGTCTGTAGGGATCTCCGGCTTGTTCATAGAGGGCAACGCGTCGCTGGAAGAGTGGCGCTGGGAATATTCTGATATACTTTTCGATGCTGTGAATAGCCCAGGATGAGCCAAAGTGTTGCTGGAAAAGTTGCTTGTAGACAAAACGCTATCGCCGAGAGACGTAGCGGGTGTTTGCAGCGCTACGATCTGCTGGGGGGCCACAGTACCCGAAAAATGACTTGGGCTCCATTGGCTACATAACTCATCGAGGCCCTCAACTAGAGCCGTTCGAGCCAGCTGTTTCCGTCTGTCCTCTGATATTGATGGATCTGCAATGCCGCTGTTTAGCAGGTTGTGAATTATACCCTCCTCGTGCCCTCGACAGTATTCACGAAAAGCTGAAATCTCAGTCTCTAATCCTGGGTCAGGGTGAGGTGAGCTTGGACGTTCTAGCCCTGGGAAGACAACGTCCCAAATCGCAAACCACTGTTGCTGTTCAGAAAGCTCCTTCTTAGACTTTTTTGAAAGAAGTTTGCTCTGATCAGAGGTGATTCCTTGAAGCCGTGTTCCGGGGGGTGCAATCTGGCAGTGAAACCCCTGCGGCTTAGACATATGCTGCGTAAGGCTCGTATCGTTGGGAAAGATGATGAAGCAACGTCTACAGTACGCCGTGGGAGTGTGCTTTCGTAAAAGGTGTTGCTTCACACGCGATATCCCGTTGAGCGTATATTTGGCGCACGACGAGTGCTTGCTTGGGCCCATTTTATGAAATGGGCACGAGAATGGCTTGGATGACCCCAGTTTGGCTGACCCAAGTTTGGCTTTTTTGGGAGGCGGTGGACGGTCCTTTTCTTCATCAGAATCTGGCCCTTCGCTCTGGAGTCGTTTTCCCTTCGTCTTCTTCGTGGTATTCGTGAAGATTGTGGCGACCTGGCACTGGAACAATGACCCTGTGCTCTGGTTGTTACTGCTGGAAGAGTCTCCAATAGTAGAGGAACGGTATCCTGCTAAGAGACGTGAAACCAAAATATCAATAGCTGGTTGTAGTTCGTCGTGCTCGTCCAGAAGATCGACTTCTCCTGATGAGTCTGACATTGAAAGCAAGTCGGATTCTAGCGAGGAACTCGAGTACTCAGGTTTAAAAACGTTATCGAACTGTTCTGTGAATCTTGCACACATCGCGTCTGGGGAGGACGAAAGCTCGGCTGCTTTCTGTTCCGATTCGCACGAAAACCCTTGCAACGCATCGAAAGATTGGGGAACAATGCTAATTTCCTGGAGATTGGAGCTTCTGGCGCTACAACAGCTAGCTGAAAAACAATCAGATCACATGCTTCTATCAGAGGACAGACACAACATCTAAAAAGCTTACATTCGCTTCCTGACTCGTTGACTGCGCAGTAGTCAATGATATGACGAAATTCTTCGATGTTGGAGAGGCCGTAACGCACACATCTTGCTGGGCAACCTTACCAATGTAACAATCGCAGGGACCATGAGTGATCATGCTTCTGTGCCAGAGCAAGGTATCGCCCGCATGCTTGACAAGAGTGAGTGTTATGCAACTTCCTCGAATCCACGTTCGGTTTTCAGCAGTGGTAATAGAACGTGCCCCTGTCAGTTCACACAAACGTCCGCCAGGAATCTCAAGACCGGGAGAGTCAACTGTGCGCCGACGTATGGGAAATCCATGTATGACGGAGAGGTTGCCCCCTAAGATACTCCCAGAAAAGCTTTTGCTTCGAGACTCCAGAGTACCAGCGTCGCGAGTATCTAATTCGAATGACACTGCGTGAGCTCTCGTTTCACTCAGAAACCCGTGCGAAACGGGCGTTTCCCCGATGCGCTCAACGACTATCGGTGTGACCTGTCTTGAGGCTTCTACATTTGAAGAACGGATCGCTGCCACCATCCAAGCAAGCTGCTGACCACACTCTGCGACTGCGTGGGCAAGCCCAGTGACAGTGACAACCGTCGTTATGTTGCCCCTGGTGACTGATATACCTGTGTGACCGGACAAAACGATGCTAAACCGCTGACGAAGTTCTGGAACAATGGAGAAGTAGCCAGGGATCGAAGCCTTGTTGTAGCTGCGATCAATCAGGACTTGGAATAGTTCAAGAATCGCAGGCCCAGTCGCAGGCCATGTTTGGAAGACGTATGATTTGATCGAGATAGCCTGGGCTTTGTTACCACAGCCTATGACAACAATCGAATCTATCCAGGAATTTCCCTCGTCCTTATCTGGCTTGATTTTGACGCGAGTTTGCTTTCGAGAAATCCAGAACTTGGCGACATGCACACGAGGTCCTTGTCGACTGCTTATTCTCCCCGTCGGTAGCTTCCGTAGAATAGCCTGTTGAATATCTTCGCCAGAATAGGTGGCCTCTGGATGGTCTTCCCATTCTAGAGCCGAGATGTTTTTGAGACCCGACACAAGTCTTTGGTAAGCTTCACTTTGAAGAACAATACCTTCGTACGTTTTCTGACCAATTTGAATGTCTGATTCTTCCTCGCCATAAGTCAATGTTGCGGGCTCGTGCCCGTGTCCTGAGCTTTCTGAGTTGTCTTCTGAGCTTTCTGAGTTGTCTTCTGAGCTTTGGGAGTTGTCCGTTGAGATTTCAGAGCGGCCTTTGCTTTCATTTACGAGGTGAAAGCCTTGTTCGGGTCCTATCTGGCAGGCGTCTGCGTCGTTCTGTGGTGTGTGTGCGGAAACTGTGTTGACTTCACCTTGTTCCCGCCACCAAGTGCTTGGCTCAACTCGTATCCTCCACCTGTGGAACTTTTCATCAAGGGGCATAACCTCACGGCTAGGCTTGACAAGCTCTGGGAGATCTAGCTCGCACAATTCCGAGTATTGAGCTTTTATGCGACCCACAATCTTTCTAAAGTTTTCGAGTTAGCCCGGAATAGTAGAAAGCCGATAGATTTAACCGGAGACGTACTTGTGATGTTGATGAATGAACCACATGATGTATCTGTGCTCCTGCGTTGAAGCCTCTTGACCAATTTGCATTGCAAACGATTTCAAAAGTCTGGGAAGAACCTTTAAAACAGAAGGCCAGCTCTTCGCATCCAAATATTTGCTTATTTGGTGAAATAGGCTGTCTGAAAGGTTTGACACATAGTGTTGAACAGAGTTGGGGCTAATTCCTGTTAGAGTGGAGTATGAGGTTTGGGCATCTAGACTGCTGTGTTCTCCAATGCTTTCGGGAATTTGAGAAACATTGGTGTAAGGCTCTTCTCTTTGAGCATCTGTGTCGCGTGAGGCATAGCCTGAATCGGTGTTTCCATCCACTGTAGGAGCCGGCTTTTGCATGAAGACATCATTTTCTGAATCTGAGAAAGTTAGAGAACTGTTAGTATAGGTGTGAAGATAACTTACTGGTGGACAGGTGGTTTTTATCACAAATCTGCACAAAGTGACGGCCAGATTCCATGACCTGCAGGTGAAAATCAGGACTATCAGACCAGTCAGTGACGCATCTGCAGACCTTACCAGAAAAACAGATTTCGTGCCACATGTATGAGTCTCCGAAAAATTTAAAAAGGGCCAGAGATTTTCTCAATCCGCGCAAGACAACCCGATTCCCCTGATATGCCACTGCAGCACCTCCCCCAACCCCTTCGGAAAGCAATGGCCAGGTGAGTTCAAACCCCGAAAACCCCTGTGGTCGCTGGATAATTGGGTAGTCATATGCAACAGCAAAGCCACTCCCCAGCATTCTCGACCAAAGTTGCCGTTGTTGTATCGATGATGTTATCTCTGCCTGCTGCAAGTTGATATTCAAGCAAACGGTGGTATGAGATCCATCTAAGCTGATATCGTGCACATCAGAGGTAAAGTTACCCTCAACTCTGTCCACGATCATGGGAGTATATTCCACTGGTATGACGTTGTCGTCATTCTGCGCAGTCTTTGACACGGTATAAAGCCAGGCGAGTTGCTCACCACAGTCCACAACTGTGATAGATGGCCCCCGGACCCGGAAGATTATGTCTGAACCCTCCGTTGACATGAAAACCTCCGAGCCATCTGGCAAGTTGGCTGCGGAACATCAGGTGAGAATGTGCGTTCTTCAGTGCGATGAGTGAATGACTGAATTACTTACCGACACGAATCTCCTGCTTCACTTTCGTCGACGGAAAGAAACTCCTGAGTTGCAAGAACAAGGTTCTTCCCCAGCTTGAGTGCCATGTCTGTGAGATATAGTCGTCTATCGGCGCTGCTTGGGAACTGTTGCGACAGCTCGTTACCAATACCGAAGGAAACAACCTGTTTGGGTAGGGTCGTGGATTGTTGTCATCCTGAAGCGGCCATTCCATGAAGCGAAACAGTAGCTCATAGATTTTCAGATACTGGTTTTCTGTAAAGCGTCTAACCGGAAGAATTTTAAGTATCTTTTCACGGAATGATCTGCGTGGCGATATCTCCTCGGGCCGCGCTGAGTTTTCCCCAAAGCTTGTTCTCTAACAGAACGTTGGCGACTAGCCACTTGAGTGACGTGCTTTCAACAATGGTTTGATGGTAGGTCTCCAAATCGGGCATTGGTGAATCCATCCATTGCGAAAAGAAAGCCACGCTGCGGCTTTCACGGGGCCCGAAGGAGCTAACAGGAGGCAGATCATCTTGAGTTCGAATGCCCCAAAAACTCAATTTCTCCATGAAAGACATATCTTTCTCACAAGTCTCTGAATACTGCTTTGAACTGTTTTCATGGAAATGAAGCACATCGCAGAGGGTGTCAAAATATTTTGCGATAAAACTAATAGGGCACATTAGGCCTTCTGAAGAGACATTTGAGGTGGCAATCAGCTTACTGAGCGTTATCGTAAATGAATTTCCAGATGTCTTGATTGGAAAGCTCGAGGCTAATTCTGATGGCGAAGCCTTGTATGATATCTGAAACCCAGAAGGGGCGTATTCTCTCATTCATGTCAATGAGGCCAATCCGTTCATAAATGATCAGACAAAGTTCGGATACGTAGTCTGAGGCTTTCGCTGCTGCACCGGCGTCTGTCTGTGGATACAGCCGTGTGGGAAGGAATCCTCCTGATGAATAGCTCTTTCTGTGGATCTTCTCTTCGCTCAAGAACTTGGAACTTTCCGATGAAATCAATACTTGCGATTGTTGATCATGAGATGGGGCCTCGATATGTTTTTGAGTGAGATTCATACGCGAATCCTGTTCTGTGGGAGAGATTTGTTGCTCCTGATCTAGGTGCGCAGAATGCCTAAGAGCCATACAGGGATCGGATCTGTTATCAAGATCGAGTACCTCAGTTAAGACTTTAGGAGGCAAAGCCTGTGGTGTCGAAGAAGCGCTTGTAGCCGAATGAGAGTTGGCGTGTGCTGGTGACTTGAGGTTGAAGTTCACATCACTGCTACTAGTTTCCAAAGAGTGATGTTTCTTTCCATTTTCTGGTCCGATGGGTTCCTGTATTCCTTGCCCAACATCGAAGATGATGGCAGGGCTGAATGGATTGAGTAAAGGTCCTTCGTAGGGTGCACTAGGTGGTCCGTCAGGAGGACCAGTACTGTAGGACATTTTGAACGTTATGAGAATTCTTTGAGTTTTAAGGTTCTTTTCGGCCTTCAAAGGAATGGAGAGAAAGACGTCTTTGGGTGCTATAAGGCGAGCCGGAGAAGAGGAACATTGAGCTTCGATTCAGCTAATGTGGCATGCGAAGGCAGTCAACGCCTGTCAAAACATAAGGGTTTAATTCTGTACGTCCATGTCCCGGAGAGTTCTACTTACCCCAAAAACACGAAAATACCAATCTGGCTCCTACTCAAGTGCGAAGCAGCCAAAGTGAAGGTCGGGAGAGGGGGGCTGACCAAGTAGAAGTGTTGCTCAGAATGGTTACGCGAAAACGTGGAGGTGGTTGGCGGTGTCGGATTTTCATCATCAGATTGAGGACTTGTTGTTTGGAAATCAGGCTGGGAAGTCCTCCTTGGGAAAGAATCTAGGCATTGCATGCCAAGCCTTTGCTGATCGCACCGATGTGCTTTTGCACCTCATTCGTGCGGAGGTCTCCGATGTCAAGCGAGGGGCTTGTTAACCAATGAGACCACATCTCGATAACCCCGGTCACGGGTGCTGACTTTTCTTCTTCTTTCCAGCTGACACGAGGCGGCGGACGATTTAGGAATTGGCCCTTTCAGACAGTGCCCCCTGTCTTGACATGGATGGATAAATACACCACCTAAACAGACAAATGTCAAGTAGCGAGTGACATCAGATGAGTTAAATGGACTTATTTATACGATCGCAATGTTGATGACTTCAGGGGTCATCAAGGCTCCGAGTCATGAGCACTACACCACATTTCGTGGCCGGCAGTAAGGGCGGTAAATGTTATCGCGGCTTGCTCTAATGACAGATCAACAAGTCTCTCTGTATCTCCAATCGAAATCGTTGCCTATTCATCAAAGTGTGGCCTAATCACATGCCACAGCAACCACGAAGACGTAATAACACAGCTTTCCTTGACCATATCTGAACCGGCATTTGGAAACCGACCCCCAAAACCCCCTCTGCGAAATTTGGTCTATCATATGTCCATGCAAAACATAGTCTGTACGTACTACACCGGCCGAAGGTCAAAGGTTACTTGCCAATGATCATCACTGGCAAGTTGAGGGCTGTCCACTGCTCGCATACAAGAGTAGGCTCTGTCTGAGAGGAATGAAGTGGGAGAAAACATTCAATTAATGCACTTGCAGCTAACTAGCTTGCTGATCCCTCGCTCACACTGTCTGTGACTGAACAGCTTGAGCTTAAACGCCACATTATTCAGCCATACCAACAGCCGCTAGCTCTCTTGTGCAATGATCAGCGGCTCCCTGTACTCGAGGCTGAAGAAATACTTGCGGGCCATGATGCTAAAACATTGCTATTGATATTTGCCAACACACAATCGCACTTTCCGGGCTCCTGTAGTGTCACACGTTGAGGCGTGTGATATTCTTGCCTAGATCCATTTGCCACGAGGCAGCGCTTAGCTACGTACTGGCGTTCAAATGCCAAGAGCCTAGACGTTGCCGAGACAAAAGCGACGACGGAAGCAGAGTTGCATGATGGGGCTTAGCACGGCTAATGCTCCCAGCAAAAGACTCGAACATCTTGAACCGAGCAGAGATAGTCTCGTCAAACAAAGGAAACTGTCAAAGAATGGATTTCAACAATGATCTGCTTGGCTTGGAAATAAGGTATGATGGGCCCGTTAAGTTGGTCTAGTCCTTCTCGATTCAGTAAACATCGGCAGTCTTATGAGCGCCCATGCAAGCCACTTTTGCCACTTGAACTCCCATTATTGGCATCAATTTCTAGATTTGCAGCCATCTTATAAGCTGCCTGTCGCATTTCTCTTGTCGCAGAAGTGATCACTCAACCCGGTCAATTTACTCTCGCTGCGACACTCGCTATCAACGCACACTTACAATGCATTTCACAATCTTGACAGTGCTTCTCTTCAATTTTCTTGTTGATGCTGCGAGCATATCTACAGACGCTCGGTGCGGGAAACCCTTTGGAACAACATGTCTGAACAGCAAGTTCGGCTCATGTTGCTCACAGTATGGATGGTGGTAAGTGAGATATGCTTACATCTCCCCCTTCGACGCTGATCCAATACCAATAGTGGAACCACGAATGACCACTGCAGCACTGGCTGTCAACTTCAATATGGAACTTGCAATGGGAGACCTTCCTCATCCTTCATCTCGTCTTCAACAACTCGTACTTCCACGACTTCCACTCTCTCATCTTCGACTTCCACGACGTCCTCGCTGAGTTCTACCGTCACATCCGCGAGTTCCTCTCGTTCTGCGACGCCTTCCGCCGCCGTACAAGTAGCCTCCCTAATTGCTCGGTGTGGTGCCAGCTTCGGGGGCCAAACGTGTTTGGGAAGCATTTGGGGAGAATGCTGCAGTCAATATAACTATGTAAGTTCTCCTATGAAAATTCAACACGATAGCTGTTTTCTAACGTGGCCTTCGATTAGTGTGGCAAAACAGTTGATCATTGCCGCCCTTCTTCGTGCCAAGCGAAGTACGGTCGGTGTGATACAGTCTCCTCCAGTCAATCCGGCATCCAATCCTCCGTATCAACAAGCAAATTGTCATCATCCTCATCTTCATCGACGATCGCTTCATCTACAAGTCAAACACGGACAGCATCTGCTACAGGACTTATAACCTCAACGTTGTCCTCATCTATGATCTCATCATCATCATCAAGCCAGACCTCGACGACTCTTTCTACAACGTCACCGACCCCATCTGCGACCCAATCTTCTAGTCAGAGATCGTCTTCTGCTTCATCATCTACATCACCCACCACATCAACAACGTCGACACCTACCCCAAGCCCTACCTCAGGTGGCGTGAATCCCAGCTTCGAGAACGGGCTGTCTCCATGGCGACTTCAGGGCTCTAGCGGTATAGATACCGACGCGAGTGGCGTCAAAGAGGGGGAAAGTCGTACAGGAACACACTCCTTCCACGCCGTTGGAGTCGAGCCAGGGTGGTTCATCGACATATCACAGAACTTTGATGTCACCCCCAACACAGCGTATGAGATAGAGCTGTGGTCCAAATCAGTGACGCCTGGCTGCTATGTTACCATGTGGTTTTTGAACCAGTATGCAAGCTACGACACAACGACGACATATACCAAGCTTTCACTTTCTATTCCCAGAGAAGATGTCACGCCGGAGGCAATTGCGTCGGAATCTATGATGTTGATTGAGTTTCTTTGCGACGGTGTTGGCGGTTATGGGCCAGATTATGCCATGTTCATAGACGATATCACGGTGACGGTGGTGCAGTAATCAGACGGCCTTGCGGGACAAGCCGGCTCGTTCTCCGGTGTGACTAAGATCAAACCAAATAGAGAAGAAAGCAAAAGTTTCATTCCATTGATTGAGGTTTATTCATTCATTCGAGGGCGCTGAAAGATCTATGCTCTATGTCTTGTCTAATCTTTGCCACCCAGATTTGATCTGGTGCACCTATACTCTAGATCGGACGCCGCTAAAAACGAGGGAAGGTCGGTTTCCATCAGCACATCATCTTTCTACCCCTTCACGGCGTACGTTCTACGGTACGCCTCGTCGATTTCCTTCAGATAGTATGTGCCCGGGGCCATGTTCTCAATGCCGCCAGTGGGCTCAAAGCTCTTGGCGCCATAGGCATTCAATCTGAGGGCGCAAGCCTGGTTGTGTGCAATCAGCAAAAGCTTAGAATCATAAGTAATGTTTGACATTGTTGGTTACCTCTTCATATTCTTCAGGAGTTGAGATCTTGCGCTTACTCAACCGGTCCATGAGATCAATCTTCTGGACCAGCTGGGAAAGGTCACCTGTGACCTTGAGCGCAAACAGGGTACTGGCGATTCCGCTACCATACTGGTAGGGAGGACAATCAGTACAAAACAGCCTCTGAGAGCGCAAGGATCGAATGAGCACTTACGCTGAACATGCCAATCGTCTTCCCCACTGAATCCTTCAGGTCGATGTTACTGATCAAGCTGATGAGGGAGCAGTACAGACTGCCCGTGTACATGTTGCCGCATTGCGTGGGAGCGGCAATACAAGGCTCGACTCGTGACTTGAAACGGTCCTTGGAAAGGGTGACAAAGAGCTTCTCCAGCTCCTTGCTCTTCAGGGAGTCCTCGTAGCTCAGCTCGCGGAGCTCGGCAGGGACCTTCCCCCAGGTCTCCTGGTCACCGCCCAGCTTGTAGTCGTTATACAGCAGACGTCCGTAAGACTTACTAACAAGCTTGCAGTTAGGGGTGTGGAACGCCATGTAGTCGAAGATGTCCAACAGGCTGCGCGTATCAGTCTTGGGGCCGTGACCATTCGCCTTCACATTGGCCTCCTCGACTCTCTCGCGAAGACGGTTGTAGCAACCATCCAGCGCGGAGGTGTAACATCGGAGAGACTCATGTCCGTTGACTACGGGAAACTCGGCCTTGAGGTCGGGCTTGTAGAAGTCGTAGGCATGGGTCATGAAGGTGCCCTTGAGCGCCGGATCCCGAGAGAGCACCGCGTCGGGGCCCACGAGCATGGCGACACAGCCGGCGCCACCGGTCGGCCGGGAAGATGCTTCCTTGTAGAGAGCAATATCCGAGGCCACCACGATTGCGTCGCGGCCGTCCCATGAGCGAGACTCGACCCAGTTTACGGCATTGAAAAGAGCACTCGTGCCTCCGTAGCACGCGTTGATCGTGTCAATACCTTCCAGGCTCGTATTGCCGGCAGGCTCGAAGAGCTGGGTCAGTACAGTCTTGATAGATTTGGCCTTGTCAATCAGGGACTCCGTGCCGACCTCTAAGCGGCCAATGGACTTGGGGTCGATGTTGTACTTCTTTAGGAGAGAGGAAACTGCCGTGAGAGCAAGGGAAGTCGCATCTTAGGTCTTGATGTCAGTAGGTGACAGGCATGCGGAGAGCCACTCCAGAACCGCGCTTCCAACAGAAACAGCGGCATCATGCGCACTCACCTTCACGGTCATTGCAGAAGTTCATGTACTTAAGACCCAAGCCGATGGTGTATTTTCCAGCTGAAACGCCCTGATGTTGTTCGAAGAGCGACTGGTCCAAGGCCTGAGAATATGAATCAGTTACTGGATCAGAGCGAGGATCACGCCGCGGAGAGTCGCAGTGAAGTCACGAACCTGGCCGGGGACATAAATCTCCATGGCCTTGATGCCAACATTGTTAGGGTACGCCATCGCGAATTTTAGAACTGAAAAGTGAATCGAGTGACGGCGTGAGTGTCTGATGGCCAGCAATGAGAATTCCAAAGGGAGGACCGAATAAAAGGCAGTGCTTTCCAGTAATGCTAATGTGGGCAAGACTGCTATCAAAAAGAAGATATACCTGAGAAACACCTGTGAGGCTGTGCAAGAATGTCGGTCTCGAACGGGATTGCTGCCAACCCCGCGCGATCCCTGACAAGCTGAGGGCCAAACCAGGCACCAGGGTCCTTTTGCTTACACCCCTGTCAAAAGGTAATCCAGAAGCTCGCACCAGGGGATAAGCATCAGAAGTCCCTTGCGTATCCGTTGTATGTGCATCGCGAGTGGGGCTTGTTTGCTTCTGAAGCGAAAGGAAGCGGCACAGCGAATCTCTTGTGGGAATCGTCGGTCCTAGTGCCCGACGGGGTCAGCCGGCACGCCATTCCGAGGAAACCCGCTACCTGGTCCACTATCTGTAAGACGGGGTCTGTCATTTTCTTGCGCTTGGGGTTACTTACGCAGATTTGGGAGTCAACCACACCGATGCAGGCTCATGGCGTAGGAGCAGAAGCTAAATTGTAATAAACACCAAGGACGACAAGGGGGGTTCTGGAAGCTGAAATGTTAACTTTGAACCATGCAGCATGCCGTGAAACAGGCCAACAATTTTTTTGGTTAACCCAAGGCCAAAAGGAACAGCTACAATGATACTGAGCCTGCGGCCTGATACCAGAGGGAATGAGGGAATGACTCGCATCTATCCGCACTTCGCTTTGCATTGTTGGTGAGGTGCCAACTTTGCCATGGACGTTCGTAGACGACATGAGGGTAACCACGTTGTTATAGCTAGCGCGGCAAAATAAGCCACGGCCCTCGCTAGGTACTGAGTACTTGAAAGCACTATCTGTAAAATAGCCCGCTTTCACAACCATTGCCCGTAATTTCACGGCACGGGGAACGAGATGATCCTCCCGTCTCCTTAATGGAGAAAATGTCATCCCATGATGGCGAATGCTTATTATCGTGTGGTCGAAGGGGCATCATATCCCCCGTAATCCACTCCGATCTCTTCTAGCATACGATCGAGCGTGGAGCCAAAGTTCTCAAACTCGCCCAATTCATCGATTGTGTTGAGTTGGAACCCCGAATTATCATGTGTTATCCCGCATGGGGTGTCTTCCCCTTCCTGAATGCGGCCCTCTTGTGTCTCCACGTAGTGCTCAGGAATGGTAATATCACCACTGGTAGCGGGATCTGGGAGATGTGTCATTCCCATTGACATGAGTTCATCAAGGGATGAAGAGTCGATTACTGTGTTCGCATGGGCCAGTGTCGGAAGGTCTTGGGACGGCTGCGGTGCGTTTGGCATTGGCTGATACCGAGACTGGCTTTGCCAGTTAGATGCTGTAGATGATGCCATCATAGCGACTCCGCTATCTGCAGATAAAGCAGAAGAAGTATCTGCATACGAAACATCTCGGGTGAGGCTTGGGGGTTTCGGGATATTACTTTGCTGTGAGGCCGCTGGCGTCACACCCGAGAACAGGCGTACACATGATTCCTCGATCATTAGCTGGACAGCCTGGCCCATGGCTTCTCGGAGTAATTCACTTTGCCCGTTGGTACAAAGTCCCTGGAGTGCCCCGTTTCGTTCCAGCTCTTGTAGTATGATCGATGGTCCATTTGCTCCCACGTAATCGCATAACGACTTGACTTGCTTGGAAAGTGCGGGGTCCAAATACGGGGATCTCGGGTGCGGATAGCCAGGAAAAAGAATGTCCCACATAACAAACCATCTCTCCGCCTGTCCTAGGTCTTTTTTTGACTTTCTGGATAATTTCAGGGCCTTCGATTCTGAGTAACCTTCTAGTGGTGATATCTCCTGATTTGGCGGTGCTTGCTGGCATCTGTACGTGTTTCGAGGCGTGTGATCCTGTAGGCTATCCTTGGTCTGGAAGAGGGCTAAGCAGATCCTGCATGAAAATAGCCGCATATGAGATCTGCTCAAATGCTGCTTAACATCTCCAATTCTTCTGAGCTTCAAAGACAAGCAGGATTCGTATCTTTCAGGGGCAATTTTGAAGAATGGACAGGCAAAACAGTTTGATGGAGGTGAATCCGGACTTGAAGTATGCACAGGTTGTTTCATGGGTCTCTCATCATCGGAGTCTGGATGATCGTTCGAGCCCCTTTTTCGTTTCAGGTTCCTTTGCGATGAAAATGTGGTTGCTGATGAGGTTGAAGATATGGTAAGCCGGTTCGCATTGTTTCCACATGGACTCGTGAAGTTTTGACCTCCAGCGGCAGACTGAAAACCCGAAAGAAGATGGGAAATTGCGATGGGGAGAACATCTCGTATGGGATTGTCGTTAAATCGAGGCTGAAGTGGTGCTGAAACGACAGATGGTGGAAGCCAGTCGGAGTCAAATGAGGAATCTGTTAACTCTCCTGAACTTGTAGTTTTGAAAGTTTGTTGGCGCTCATCATGTTCAGATAAGGACCCACGTGAGTCTTCATTGTCTTCGATTGCCATGTCAGAATACCTGTCCTCCATGCGGCACTCTTCTGCCTGGCTTCTTCTGCATGCAAAGCAGTTGTAATCGATAGAAGAGCCACGCTGATAGGCATCGAAGACAGATTGAAGCTCCCAAGACGAAGTTTTCACTTGCCCTATTTTACACTCTGGTCAGTATCCATGTCGGCTTTCAAGGTGAAAATTGAAATCTTGACCGACCTAGGTCATTGCACAGTCCTATGAAATGACGGCTCGACAAAAGCTTCTTCAAATCGTCAAACGATCTTGCGTCTCTCTGGTCTCGGTCATCTCCTGGGTGGCAATGGCAAACCCGGTGCGGCTCTCTGTTTTCATGCCAGAGGTAGACACCCGTATCTTGTTGGACTAATACGAGCCCTTCACGCAACTTCAGCACGTGCTCAGGAGGTATTTCAATCCCAAGACATGCTGCAGGGCGTCGCAATATGGGATAGCCTGGAACCATCACATGTCGGCCTGAAAAGGCCGAAATCAATTTGGATGGGCCCGCCGATGTTAGAGACTGATCGGAAGCACCGATATTGATGTCGAAACATGTGTAGTGCTCATCTCCTGGAGGCGGTTGCATTAATCGCAAAACTCGGTGCATTGGATCGTTAGGAACCTTATGGGGTTCGCTAATGATGGGACCATGTTGCGAAATGCCATCGGAATAGCCACAAGGGAAGCACAGTGCAGCCAAGACCCAAGCAAGCTGTTCGATGCATTCAGCTATTGTATGGGCCGGCCCCGAGACTCCCAAAACCAGGTCGCTGTGCTCTGTCAACGCTACCAGCTGCGTTCTGTCTGGCAGTGTAACTGCGTGCTCTTTAGTCGATGTGCGTGCGTTGAGGTATTCTGAATCTGAACATACTTACCGACAAAGGTTTCGGCGTCGTTATCATTTCTGGAATCCTGCAAGAGACTCATGATCTGATAGCACGTTGATGGCCATGTCTGCTGAACATATTGCTTGATCGAAAGCAACTGCGAGTTACTGCCGCAACAAACTGATACCATGGAGTCAAATGTTCTTGTATCAGAGTGTTGGGCATTTAACATGCCTACTTCCTTGTGTGCGATCATTGGCCAGTTGCATAGACGCACCATGACTTTATGGACAATAGGCGACCGAGATTTGCTGATTTTCCCCGTGGCAAGGTGATGGAGAATCTTCTTCCGGACATGCACTCTAGAGTCATGACCCCTGGTACCGTCGCGATCCTCTTGTAGAGCCATCTCATTTCTGAGACTTCTCACTAACCAACGAAACGCGCTACTCTCCAGGACGGTTTTGTTGTGAGACGAAGCTTCGGTGTCTTCAATGTCTTGGTCGTCGTTATCCTCACCACTGGTATTCCCTTCGTCCTCCCCACCAAGGGAAATATCTTCATCATCTGTGCAATGATTCTCGTCAATCTGACTGATGGAGCAGCGAGCTTCATCCCACCATAAACTCAGCTTGTCTTCCAGAGGCATGCTCTTCCCGTCGTCTCTCATGTTCTCGGTCTCTGAATCATTGCACAGAAGCTGGCTCGCAATTTTCCTTCAATAATCTGAGGTTAGAGTCCACCCAAAACATGAGAGATGTTTGCATTCTGTGAGTTAACTTACTCTCCGTATTTGTGGAAGAACCACATCACTCTTAAGTTCTCTTGATCGGTGGATTCGAGGCCAATCTTGATTGCGAAAGCTTTGAGCAACTCAGGAAGTCTCCCTGGCGAAAATGTCCACCTTTCCGGATCGACATGATATCCTAGCCTGTCCCGAATGCTTTGACATGCCTCGGATATATATTGTCGCTCTGATGAGACTAGAAGAGAGCCATTTGCGGAATAGATTGTTCTGTTATCGTCTTCGATTATGGCATCCTTGGGCTCGGCTTCGTCCCTTTCCGAACTGTTCTGTGGCAGTTGTGCATATTGGAATGTATCATTTCGAGACGTTGACGCGTATCCAGAATCGGTAAAAGGCACGTTTGGCTTTCGAGGTGTATATTCTGGCTCGATATGCTGTATGTACCCGTAATTGAGATAGGGATCTAAACTTTCAGCGCCGCTGTGCGAGGATGTTGAGGAATATTCGCGATTTCTGATTATTGGATCTGATGATATGTCTGGAGATGGATACACAGACTGAAGATTGTGTCTTGTCGCTTGGCGTGGCATCAATTCAGAAAGTGTGACGTCGTTCTTCAATCCAGAAACTGTGAGACCGCTCGGGAATGCTACGGCCGGAGGGTCGTCTTGAGGCTTTGGTGTGTCTGGGTTTGGAGGGTCCACGGAAACGTCGATACTTGCTTCTCGCAGAAGACCCACGTCAACATCTCCCGCATGATCCAAGATAGATGGGCCAGAGTGCCGTCTTTCCGGGAAGCTTTTGCCTTTGCTGCTGTAATTGCTGAAATGCAACTCTCTATAAGGAGTCTCATTGTCAAAATAAGCCGTTCGTGGACGCTGAGTGTCTGGAAATACAATATCCCATATTTCAAACCATTGTTCGTCTACAGACATCCCTGTCTTGGACTCTTTACACAGTTCCGCGCGTTGTTCAGAGTGCAGGCCGTCTAATCTCGTGCATGGTGTACAGAGAATACCATCGGGGGGATTGAAATGTTCATCCAGATCATCTTCCGAGGCGAATGTTTTGGAGCATCTAGTACAGTAGTTGATTGGAGTATGCCGTAATATCAGATGCTGTTTGACATCTCGCACACGAGGTAACCTGAGGCCGATGCAAACGCGATGTTTGACTGGATCATGTTTAAGAAAAGGACAAGCAAGTGCGAGTGGCGGAAGCGGCTCTCGAGGTCGGTCATCAATCCTGCCATCATCAATGTCCGCGATTAGCGTTCTTGAGATGTCGCAAATGGTCTGTCTCCTCAAGATAGCCGATCGGAAAATAGTCGTCCATTTTGGCAAAAGAACGCCAGGCGCAATGTGTGCTTGATCAAAATAATGCAAATCTGCATGATGAAACCCTCAGTCCTTAGTGATGAGGGTGGCGCTGTTTCCGAAGCGCGCAGAGATTTTGATGTTTGATAAGACAATGAAAGCCCATGCAATGTTGAAAAGAGGGGAAAGCTGGTACGCAAGCCTGGCTTCAGCGTAATCTCCCCAACGACGCTGATCAGGCAACAAGTAAGGCGGCCCCAAGGCGCCCTCGCCTCATTTTCGAGACTGCTCCAATGAGAGACTGCATCGACAGCAACCAATCAAATCGAAAAACACAGCTGTGTTTTTTACCGTGACTACTGGCGGCTGTGTTCTACGCCATTCAGTGTTCACTGGTATTTGGACGGGGTATGGTGTTGTCAACCAGGTCGTGTCGTCCGAAGCATGTGTCGGTGGCAGAACACAACTGGAGATGGCCTCACTTGTGTTCAATTTCATCTTTTGCCAAATTAATTAAAATGAGCAGCTGCAAGATTACTTGGGGGGAATGCTGTTTTCTTTCCTATTGTTCCCCAGCTTTGAAATCACCAGACAGAGAAGTAATTCCAAACCCAACCATATAAATTGCATTATTTCATTTATCGCCTGTTCACGAAAGCCACCACTCTGAAAAACAATGCCGGCTCACTCGAACGCCTCTGCAGCCACTACCGGTAGCGCTATGTCAGTTGAACTCACCCCCATGTGTCCTTGAGCTTTTACTGACCAATGAGACAGTGGCAGCAACAAGACACCTGCCGCGATGCTCGACGAATACCTCGCTAGCGCTCCAACCGTCACCGAAAACATTGCCCGCGGCAAAACAACAAAGGATAGGAAGAAGAAGGTACATCGCGGCCTTGAGAAGTGGCAGAAGGATTGGGACACCATGGGAGCTGCACAGAATGGAAGATGAGATCATACCCCGGGAATCAGGGGTCGGGAAAGTCTACGTGCATCGTTGGTACTGTGGCATGTCTGTTCTCCACTGGGTTAAGAGGATGGGAAAATACAGTGGGGGGACAAAAAAAACGGTCAATCCATTTCAGATTCCCAACTACCTACCCCCTACTTTAGTTAAGAAAGTTAGTGAGTAAAAGTCCGATTTTAATACTAAAAAAACTGTTTTATATATTCTTAGTAGAAGATAAATAACTTCTTTTTTTCTTTATTTTATTCCTAATGATAAAGTAGTATTATCTTATACTGAAGGTGCTGTATTTAGGTGTGTTGCTGGAGTTGACCGTTTTTTTTGTCCGGGCACTGTAGAACTATCCAAAAGACTTTATGTACTTTTACGAAATCATAGAATGATGGGCTTAAGAACTGCACTACCGCACACATGTCAGCTTCTAAACCCGTTCGACGTCAACTCCTGGTCACACTTGCACCACGTGCCATAAAGTTTTGAAATTGCTCGAATTGGCAACTAAAATCAATTAAGCGTTAGTGGGCGCTCAGGTCCCCAGTTCATCTGATTCGCCGGCCGTTTCTGGAGAAGATCGGATCGATGATGGCTCGATGACCAGTCCGAGCACTCCCGTCAGGGGCAGGCCATCTCATTAGTCCTGTCAAAAGCTGAAGATGACATCGAAATAATATGAAGAATTACATAATAATAGGCTTCTTAATAGAAGTTAAGCTATTCTAGCACATCTAGCCAGTCGTTATAACCCATCGTTCTCTCATTCCATGAACATCCTGACAACCCCGAGTCCGGAGGCTCAAGCCACACGCCCACCAACCTCGTCCGTGCATCCATCGGACAAAACTCCCTTTGACACTCATCTGTGCCATTGCTTTTTCTAGATCGAAAAATAACGGCATCATAGACATTTCTGACCCAAACCGATCAGAACCCCTAAAAGTGATGTCATCACTTCCGCGTCACTGCCTCCGTCCATCAACCACATTCCTTTCCTCTAAAACGACCGCAATATCTCACCGATTGAAACCCCCAATCACATTTTGAATCTCAAAAAACACCAAACCACTAAATCTCTTCGCCCAAACCCATAATCACCACCTCTCCACCTCCAAAATGGGCTCCAACCCCTTCGACGAAGACTGGAAAAAAGCAGCCCCTACCTGCCCTCTTCCAAAGCCACCGTAAACGGCGAGCCCTTCGAGAAGAAGATCCGCGGCGAGTGCCATTGCGGCCAGGTCTCCTACTGGCTGTGCCGCGACCGCCCGCTCGCTTCCAAGTTCTGCCACTGCCGCGACTGCCAGAAGATGCACGGCGCGCCGTTCCAGTGGGCCGCCATCTTCCACAAGCACGACCTCGCCTTCGACCGCGGCGTCGACGGCCTGGCGTTCTACAACTCGGGGTCCAAGAAGGACACGCACGATCTGCCTTGTAAAGTGTCGTGCGGCCACTGTGGGAGCAGGATCATGGATGAGGGGCGGAATATGGTGTTACTGTTTCCGGGGCTGTTGCATTTTGATGAGGAGGAGAAGAGGGATATGTTTGATGTTCAGTGAGTGTCTTCCTTCGTTGGTGCTTGTCTTCGCTCGGACGATTTGAAATGTGTATATGCTGACGGTGAGGTAGGATGCACATCTTCTACAAGCAGAGGGTGGTTGATATAGTTGACGGGCGACCAAAGTGGGCTGAATTGGACGAGAAGAGCGATCTGATGGATGAAGTGCGAGATGAGCAGAAACGTGACAAGATTGATGTGGCTAAGGCCGCTCGTGAGAGAGTTTCAGAATCGGCGAAAAGGAAACGAACGAAACGAACAGCGTGATTTAGCAATGTATCAACGAATAATTGTTCCACCTGGAAAGTAGGTCCAGTCTAAGCTACCTATTTTAATGAGCAACGATTTTTTCTGACTCACTACGCTTGTTCATCCGTGGTGAATCAGTTCGAAGCTTGTGATGCCTGCTCTTTCCCGAGCCATGTCGCAGTAAATCACAGCCGAGTCGGCAGCTAATCTAGGCGCCACTTCACGATAAAAGGACCGTGAAGAATCATCTTCCACTGCTACGTGACTGCTTACGTCCGTTCAGCCTCCATTACTTCACTTTTTTTTGCCACAGCAATGGCTTACTCCGAATCTCAGTCTTCGACGACCAAGCGCGCTGCTGCCGCTCAGCTTTCCTTCACCAAGGAGCCAAACACCTGCGGCTTCATCGAGTCCCCTACATCCGCACCCACGTAGGCCACATATTGTCCCCTGGAGTCCTTGCTACACGTACTTATCGCCCTACAGAACATCCCCAGACGACCAGGCATGGACGTGTCCCGGGCCGTGCATATCGTCAAACTCATTTCTAGGCTGTCGCTCGCCTGTACCGACGAAATGCCTCGGGTCGTCTGTGGACTCGATAGCGGGCGGCTGCAGAGACGGCGAGCTGTGCTGGTGAGCAGGCAGACGTTGACCACCTTTCTAGTTCAAGATGCTAACCTCCCGAACAGCAAATACCGACCTGATACCGCGTGCTACACGTGGCTCTCCACCGATGAGGCGGCAACGTTCACTCTTTATGAATGCAGCTCAACAAGCGGCACGGGGAACCTCTTGGCGTCTCCGACGGCCCTGTCCGACCCCATTTTGACCACCATACTTGGCTCCACGTCCAGCAACATTCCCACGGGATCCGAGACGTCATCAGTAGCAACCGCGAGTTCACTCCCGACATGGACGCAGGAACCGCAGCAAGAAGCTTCAAAGGGGGCCATCGCGGCCAGCGTGGCAGGCGCCCTCGCGTTCCTCGGCCTCCTCGCCGGCGGGGTCGTGTACTTGTACGTGTGGAACAAGAAGAAGAAGAAGCGGGAGGGGTTCACGGGGCTGAATCGGAGGGGGAGCATGGCGATCTCAGGGCCGTACATGGTTAGCGGGTTACCGCCCAAGTTCCCGCCGCCGCCGCCGCCGCCTGCCCCACCGCGTCCCCCGATTAGCCCGGGAGTGTATGACATGGAAGTTTTTGATCAGGGGAGAGGAACCTCATCGATGTATAGTACTGGTGATTACGTTGAGAGGGGTTACCAGGGGGTCGTGCCGCCGCCGTTGAATGCTCCTGGGAGGCCGAGGAGGGATGGGGAGGCTGTTAGTGGCGGGTGGATTTGAGAGGGACAGGCTGTAAATTCATTGTATTGAAAAGTGGCAGTTGCGGCATTTGGGTCGGTGGTGACTCATGCGCGAAAATTCTCTGTCAATCATCCCGAATTTGTGTGTGCTGTTTGGATGGAAATTGTCGGTGGCATGTGGTCGAGAATGGGACGAACATCGGAGGTGCGGCGGTTCCGACTCGGCGGGTGGTGGTGGTGATGTGTCAACGGGAGCGCGGGAGGGAAGGTCCTTGAACCGCCGGCGGGGGAGAGCGGGCACCGCTGAAGTCGCAGTGGCTCTTCAGGGGTGGGCCCTGCTCGGTTGCTGCTCCCGGGAGTGGACTGAGGGGGCATTCTATGGATCGTCGCTGCTTTATTCACAGAGTGGTATTGAATGGATTTCATGCAGGATGCACTAGAAGATCGAACCTAATTGAATTGTGAGAAATCCGTTAAGCGACGGGAGAGAAGAATGCGCTGGTGAGTTCCGTGATGGCGGGTGACTTTAGGCGTCGGGTTTCCCGTCTGTTAGCCGTGTTCCCGAAAGCTTAGCGGGTGGTCCCGCGTATCACGGGCCTTACTTTCAGAGGGCATTATCGGACGTTTGAGCGCAGTAGCCGGCGTTGATTGCAAAAACTATTTTCTATGAGAGTGTTTGAGTGCATTCTTACTGAAAGTTAAGTCTCGGAAACGGCGGCGCCCAAAAGCAGCGGCCGGCGGGATGCATGCGTGGGATTCTGCCAGTGAGACAAGACGCTGCGTGGCCAGCGTCAGGTGGGTTAATAGCCGCCCTTTTTAAGGCAAAGCCCCCTCCTCTTTCGCCCAGACAAGGCACCCGTCGCCGTTGGCTGCCTGTCCTCCTCCACGAGTGTCATTCATGCGCCAGCAATACACACCACAGCAGCATCTACAACTATTGTAAGGGGTGACCCGGCATAGCGGGGTGCGGTCACGGGCTGGTGCCGATGCCGGTGGATTATCGCGATAACCTAAGCCAGTGGACTGTGGAGACGCTTAATCAGATGATCTGATAAGATCCTAAATTTCACCACTTTCCCACCCCCGAATCCTTCACTAACATTTTCCCTCAACCCCTCGGAGCACCGAGCTGTCACTCCCCGAGGCAGCCTCACCTCGCCTTTTCTTTCCCACTTGCCGTGCGCCGCCCAGTCTTTGCGCCTGCGTCTGTCGTCCCCTTGCAACTCGCACCAGACATTTCCAACCAACCCCTCCAAAGGCATTTCGCATCATCGCCGTCGCCCAGCTGCAGCTCGCATATCACAGCAAACAAACCCCCGCCAACGGCCCGGGCGAGACTAGATGCGAAGCTCCCGACCGTGATGCGCGCACCGTGGTCATCGCCGTCCTCGGCGACAGCACGAGGACGAGGACGAGGGCCAGGACCAGGACTCAATCTCTCCGTCGTCGCCGCGACTGCGCTCCTCTTCGCCACCTCCGTCGCCGCCTCCACCGTGTCCGTCGGCGGCCTCTGCTACGATGCCTGCGTCAACACCATCCGCCAGCCGCACTTCAACGACACCGCCCCGGCCAAGTCGAAGCTCGTCCAGTCGTGCGAGAGTCTGCTGCACATCAAGTCGCTGTACCTCTGCACGCACCTGCACTGCGACGCGCCGCACCGGGATGCTGGGCTGGGCACGCAGAACGCGACATGTCAGCAGTACATGAATGTCTCGCTGCCACCGTTGGAGATTATCGGAGGGTACTCGGAGGAGGAGATCAAGGGGCTGAGGAGGCTGACGAAGGAGGAGGGCACGGCGGAGACTGTCTTGAACGAGGTGGTGCTGCCCGCGGACCCGTTTTACCAGATTTGGTATGATTCTTTGGAATCGGTCGAGTATACCTACAGTCGGCATTATCGATATGGGTATGTGCATCACCTTGAGTCGACGAGGCATGGCTGACGGCGAGACAGATTCTATGTTATTGTCTTTTGGGTTATTGTGTGCGCCATAGGTCTGGCGACCCGTCTTGTCGGTGCCATCGCCAGCCTCCAGCGCCAGGAATGGGACTCGGAGAAGAAGCCCAACGTGCTGCACTGGGCTGCGCTTTGGCTCAAGCGGTACATTACCATCCCGGCAACCTTTGGCTACCGCTGCTCGCAGAATCTGGGGTGGTGCACGATACCCCCGCGCATCCAGAGCATCACCATCTTTGCTTTCATCGCCGTCAACACGTGGTACTGTTGTTACGGCTACTCCGTCCTCCCGGGACACATGTAGTAGGTCAACTCCCCTCATCCGTATCAGTAGCGTACGTACTGATCCGAGAAGCTGGCCGGTGGTATGGAAACAGATCGGCCGCTACGTCGCCGACCGAACCGGCATCATCTCGTTTGCCAACTTCCCCATCATCTGGCTGTTTGGCATGAGGAACAACCTCCTCATGTGGGTGACCGGCTGGGACTTTGGCACGTACAACAACTTTCACCGCTGGGTTGCTCGGGTTGCGACAGTCCAGGCCGTTGTCCACACCGCTGCCTATGTTGGCCTCATTCTAAGTGAGGGCGGCTGGACATACTTCCTCTGGTGGTTCTCGCAAATGTTCTGGTGGGCCGGCTGGTTTGTGAGTACTCCCCCGCATCATCAAATCGTCCATCACTAACCCCCACAGGCAACCTTCGGCATGGTCTTCCTCCTCGTCGCCTCCGTCTTCTGGATGCGCCGCAAGCAGTACGAGCTCTTCCTCGTCCTCCACATCCTCCTCTCCATCCTCACCCTCGTCACCATGCTCGGCCACGTCTCCATCTTCAACCACCAGTTCGATATGCTCTTCTGGATCCCCTTCTACATCTGGATCGCCGACCGCCTCCTTCGCATGTCCCGCACCCTCGCCTTCAACCTCAAGTTCTGGAACACCTTCGCCCTCGCAACCTACGACGCCACCTCCAACATCGTCCGCCTCAGCATCCCCTACCCCACCAGCTTCTATGAGCCCAAGCCCGGCACCTACTACTACCTCCACGTCCTCTCCGACAAGCGCGCCTGGGAGAGCCACCCCTTCACCATGGCCTGCACCACCCTCAACACCCACCACACCCGCAAGTTCTCCAGCGAACAGACCCCGCTCCTCGTCGCCTCCGACGACAACCCCGTCGAGCCCATGTCCGAGGTCGACCTCCACCCCCGCAACGGCACCCCTCCATGACCTTCCTCATCCGCCCCTACGACAGCTTCACCGGCCGCCTCCGCGAAGCCGCCGCCGCCCGTGGCCGCGCCCCGCCCGCCTCCGCGTCTTCGTCGAGGGCCCCTACGGCCACACCCAGCCCTTCTCCCAGTTCGACGACCTGCTCTTCATCGTCGGCGGCAGCGGCGTCGTCGTCCCCCTCGCGCACCTCCAGCACCTCTGCCGCGCCGCCTCCCGCGCCCGCTCCGTCAAGATCGTCTGGGCCGTCCGCGAGCTGAGCTTCGCCGCCGACGTCCTCCGCCAGGACTTCGAGGACGCGCTCGATAGCGGAATCTGTCCGTCGACATCTACGTCACGCAGACGAGCCTCGCGACGAACGCCGTGCGGCCCGACGACTGGCCCGAGCACGTCAGGCTGATGTACGGACGCCCGGATGTGCGGGAGGAGGTGCAGGACGCCGCGACCGCCGCGGAGAAGAGCCGGCTTGCTGTCGTCGCGTGCGGGCCGAACGTCATGGCTGACGACGCGAGGAAGAGCGTCGTGGAGATGCTTGGACGGGGGTATTCTAGGATCGAGTACTTCCAGGAGAGCTTCAACTGGTAAAGAGAGATGGGAATTAGATGATTAGATGGGTAGCCAAGTTCTTTTGGATCAGCGATGTTTTTTCAGCATAACCCTGGCGTTGGGCGGTTTGGATTTGGATACCATGATATTTACACACAATCTTGAAGCTAGATCATGAACTATCTCAGGCATTTGTGGCCACGACCCCGCGGAGAGACTTCTCCCCTATCGTTATCCTTGTCGTCGTTCTTGTCCTCCATAAACACGATGCAGTCGAGGAATCAGACCTATCCGCCCGAATAGCCAAACCTCTAAACTTGCCGGCGGAGCACGACCGTCCGTCTCTCTCGTCGCTCCTGTGGTCCTCCCGCGCCATCGCCGACGGCTGCCTGAAGCAGACACACCGGTGCCAGTAAAACACGGTCATGAGTTTTTCCAAATCGAATGAGACGTGTGTGCACAGCAATTCCGAATGTCGTTGATCGAACCGCTCGAGGGCTCTGCGGATGAGCGAGCTCCTTGGTGATGACCTCCCCGCTCGATAAGGTGTGAACAGGTGCCTTCGACTCAAGCCTCATCTCGCCTGCAGCAGCACCCGCTATCCGTGGGGGATTGCAGGTGACTTCGGGAGCCTGACTGTATCGCCCGAAAGCATCAGCGCACTGGTGGCAACGGAAGTCGGACCTTTTTCCGCTGGACGCTGCATCAATCCAGCCCCGGACGCGTGGCCAGGAAAGCAGGGTATGCGGGCAAATTCGCAGCATGCCTTCCCATCCGATGCAGATGGGGTACCGACGCCGTCGCTGACCGGGTGAGAACCAGCTTGGATGATGGGGGGGCACTTGCAAGCGGAGCATGTGACGTATCAGCTGTAGAGCGGGTAGATACCGGTACTGGCCTGCCTTTCTTTCCTGCCACCAGCCAAACATGGCGAACAAAACGTCCTCTTTTGCAAAGCAAACCCGAGCCTAGATCGTTCCTCCAGCCGCAGCGCGTCCAAGTTGAACTCGACCCCCGGGATGAAATGCGGAACGGGGGCCACCATCTTGCCCCTAAGCTTCCGATACGCGCGGAACAGCCGGTGCACCGTCGGCTCCGCCGTCACCGGGTCCATCTCGGCGGTTTGCTGGTGGTGGTGGTACTTTGCGAACGCGGCATAGCGAAAGAGTGCCGCGAAGGAGGTGAGACGCCTGCCGTACGCACGTAGAGGTCCGGAGGCGGGAGGCGCTCCATGATCTCCAGCAGCAGCTCGTTGGGGAGTCGGAGCAAGGCGGTTAGACGAGTGGTTTTTCGAGCCGCCCGGCCTGCTACGATGTGTCGTATCCGGTGGGGATGCTGCCGGCGCTGTGGGAGACGAGATCGCGACGAAAGCGGATGACTGGGATGGGGTCGGGGGTGGTTCCCCGTAGGTTGGCGAAGAGGCTGCGCATCATTCTTCATCGTTTTTCCTTTTTGAGGCTTTGGCAAGTTCAGTATTTTCGCATACGTGAAAGCGTGAACGGTTAGAGGGAAATGGCCGACAGGAGTTGAGAACCTCTGTCGACCATCGCAAAGTGTCACATGGCTGAACAACCCGTTGGTTGACATTCAGATAAGCGGCTCTGTTGGTAAAATCTATTCGCATAGGAGTCAGCTTGAATAACACCATGTTTTTGTTGTCGATGATGTCGTATCTATCATCGCGGTAATGGTCATCGTCGTTACTGTCTCTATCGATGTTCCATCGCTTTGGGGCAGACGTGGAACCTAACACGTCAACAATCAGACAAGGGACCTGCAGTGATTCATCTCAGAGCCTCATATCAGATGGGCCAACAAGCTCTTCTTCGAATATATTATACTTGAATTCTCAAAGGTAAGTGCGTGCCTCAATGACCCCACTCAGTCGCGTGTGGTTGCCCCAATCCATCGGGTATCCCATTTCCTTAAACCATGTCCATGAACAAAAAGAAAGTCAAGCAGCACCATCCCTCACCACCAACGTCCGAACCCCTTCATTTTATCGTACATGTTCCTGTCCCGCTTAGTTGTGCGGCTGCTGCGGCGGCATGTGCATGCCCTCCTTCTGCGGCTGGTAGCCCTGGACGATGGGCCCCGTGGACAGGCGCGCCTTGACTTCGTTGTCCTGCTGGATGAGCGCGCAGCAGCAGCACCAGTAGCTCACGCAGCAGTCGCTCGCGCCAGAGCCCTTGATGCCGAAGCGCTCGCGGATCTCGCCGCGCTTCATGAGCGCGTAGATCCACCCGCAGCCGGTGAAGCACTGGATTGCACCGTAGAGCAGGCAGTCCGTGTTGATGGCCTCGTACGTCTGCATCGTGGGGTCGCGCATGCGCTCTGAGGTCTTGCCGATGACTGCGGGATGGTGTTAGTCATGATGGATTCGAGATGACTATCAGAGGGGAGAGTGAGTGAGGGAGAGACGTACGGATGCATGGTAGCCAGTAGGCCAAGCAGCAGCTGTCAATGGGCGAGCAGTCGCACAGGCTGGCCTGCCATTCCTGGTTCTGGACGGCGGCGCCCTGGGTGTACTCCTGTTGGATGGGCTGCTGCTGCGGCTGACCCTCGTATGGGTTCGGCTGCATTTGCTGCTGCTGCTGGTACTGCTGCTGCTGCTGTTGTTGCTGGTAGTCCATGATGGCGTTGTTCCGAGAGCGTTGGGATCTGTAACGGCGAAGACCTGGGCAGCGAGCAGGAATGGCAAATGAAGTGGTATGATGATGCAGACGGCAGGGACACGAAGTCGTTCAGACGGTTTAGGAGCGAGGTGCAAGGGGGGGGCACGTTGATATATGAATCGGCCCCAGAGGTAGCTACCTTACGTTTGAAAACGGGAAGGAGCTAATTAAGTAAATCAGCCAAGGAGGAAGGAACTGAGACAATCATGTGGGAAAGACCAACCAGACGGATGCAGAAGGGGGAGGGGAAATAAACAGCCGGGCAAACGCCTGCGTGAAGCTCGAGAAATGGACCGGAAGCGGTTTAACGTCACACCAAGCTTCTCACCCTGGCCAGCAGCTGAGCCGGAGGCTTAATGAAAAGATTCAGCCAACCTTTTTACCTCAACACCAAAGGTTCCGCACTAAACCGTTAGATGGCGCCCCAATCGGCGTCTGGAGAGACGAGGCTCGTGGGCCCTGGGGATAGGCTGGTGGCATGTTTGCCGGCCGCTTCGTCTCATACCATGAGGTATGTCGATGCCTGAATCCTTCCTGTCGGACCCCATACGGTGCTCTCGTGGTGCGGAACCAGATCGGCGGAGAGGAAAGCTGCGATCAGACCCTTCACTGTCCACACAATTGGGGAGCCGGAGTCTGCCTGACGAGCCCGCCCCTGTGGCTTTCTACCTATTTTGCTGTGATGATAGGCGGCATGGGTCGAAGACGTGGGAGGCAGCAGCCGGAGGGGGGCCGCTAGGAAGCGATGGCGTCCTAAGGCTGAGCTTGGCGGGCTGTGTAGCTGGGGACGCTGATGCAGGGGTGAAAGTGACAGTCCTTCCCTTTCTTTTTCTTCATTTGCAGATGTTCAGCAAGTCAGCCCAAAAATGGCGTTGAGTAATTATGTGGGAGTGGTTGCTGGCATGTGGTGAGATTGATTCTTGTGTAACATGATGCAGAGTATCGACCCCTTTTGGGAGTCGAGAATCGGCTGCCGTTTGACCTTGTCTTGAAGGGAAGAAACACCCTTAACTCGACGGCACCATGTCTTCAAGGGAATAAACTCTCGGTAGGCAGGATTCCCGAAGTTCGTCACCTTACTCCAAGTGGACGCTTCCCTCGACAGCGCTTACTGTGATCGTCGACGCCAGAGCAAGTCGGGTCCTGCCAAGTGGGCATGAGGTGGAATGAAGGAATGTTCAGCCGTGGAAGCGAGAGGTGAGGTACTTTTTAGGCTCAGCTTCCCTGCCGCCGCGCCCACGGCATGTCCACCTGCAGGGCGGGCAAAGCAAATAAAAGCCCACTGTCAATTGCCCGCTGCGTGGCTGGCACATGGGACTTGGCCTCCTCGAGCTTATTCCCGACCCATGCAGTAGTTGTGTGTGTTCCTTCTCAGCCTCAGTCGGCCAGATGTAACCTCAACCCACCATCATTGCCCCAAATCAACGAGCGAATCTGCAGGACCAGACTAGTTTGTCTATCGATTCCGAATTCGAATATTCGCTGTATCTTGGTATCTCATGAACCCCTCTTACTCAAGTGAAGAATATGCATCATGAATCATTCCTCTTGGACTTCTTCACCCCATCGACCTCGGCCTCCACACCATCTTTCGAGTCAATCTGTTCGCCCTCGCGGCGGTGAATCTTTCGGCTCATAATCACATAGTCTGGCACAAACACCTTGCCGAACCGCAACTTCCTCTCGACCGGCGACGTCGCGTCCCTCTCGAACCCCAGCTTCTCGTAAAACCCCCGCGCCGCGGCGTTGGCCACGAAGCACGTCAGCATCACTTTTTCCACGACGGGGATGCTCTCCGCGACAGCGACAAGATAGTCCATCAGCCTGCGGCCCATCCCCGTCCTGCAAAAGCCGTCAGCGAAGTCCAAGCATCGTCGAGTTCGCACCATCACAGAAAAGCAGACTTACCCCCGCAGCTCCTCCAACAAGTGAATCTCATAGCAATACACCACCGGCTCGCCCTCCTCAAACGTCGGCATCAGACTCGTGAACCCACACAACCTCTCACCATCACCATCAGCCTCACGGGCCTTGACGAGGACGTACCGCAGCTCCGGGCTCCGCATCTCCTTGATCTTCGCCGCGGGCTTCCACCCCCACGACGACGCGCGGTAGTCCGCGCCGCTCGTGTGCTCCACCAGGTCGAAGCACGCCTGCATCTCGTCGACAGACATCTTGGCCGGCGACTTGAGCGCGAGGGTGTACGCCTTTTTGGTCGCGGGGTGCGTCCATGATGTCCAATCTGCGCTGTCGTATTATTCAATGGTAAGTGTGTTGTCTATGAACTGTGATGATGGTGTGCCGCACGAACCTGGGTTGCTGCAGGTGGTCTCTGACGAAGTCCTCGTCCGTCTTGCGGTTCGCGGATTCGATGGGGTTTGTAGGCGCCCTCCGCCGCTTGACGGGCATCTTGAGCTTCTGGACGCCAGCCAAATAAAGCTGGTAAGGCGATGAGAAAAAAGACAAATTCATAAGAAACTCGCAATTCCTGAACAATAATCTTCCCGTTAAAAGAAAAGGATCCGTGACCTTACTCAGGTCCTCCCCTTTCGCATCGTTGTAAATCCCACAATCCCAACTCGCTGAACGCGCCCCGACGCGTCCACTAAAGCATGCACCACCACCACCACCCCCAGGCCGCGGGGCACTCCATCCCCCCCGGGGCGCACACTCCCGAAGTTTCCCCGTCCTGACCTCATCCACCCAAAAAGTTTCCACATCCACCCACCCACTCACTCACCTTGAGAGGGCCAAGCTAGAGGCTCACTTTGAGACCATCACCGAACCACAAGAAAGAGCCTTCAGATGTAGTCGCCCTTTCACAGCGGCACAAATGCCCCCCTTCACCCCCCTGTGGTCCGCTATCCGCAGCTACTCCAATGGCCCAGCCAAGTCGCGCCTCGGGAAGACGCTGAGTCTGGATCATGTATGTTGCCTTCATATCTCTCGCCCATCTCACATACCCTTGCAATATTCAATACACACGGCGCAAAGGATGGGAAGATGGACATGGACTTTTTTTTGACAGGATATACAGTTCCTCCAGCGCTCCCGCGTCCTATCCCTCTACCGCGAAATCCTCCGCGGGACAAAACGCATCGAAGACCCGACCACCCGCGCCGAATCCCGCCGCTACGCCCGTGATGAGTTTGAGCGTCACAGAGACGTGACGGACATTGTACGCCCAACTTGATCTCTTTCTCCCTCTGTCTCTGTCTCTCTCCGTCTCTCTCTCTCTGTCTCTGTCTCTCTCTATCTCTGTCTCTGTCTCTATCTCTGTCTCTCTCTCTCTTATCTCTGTCTATCTCTCTGTCTCTGCCCTCCTCTCTCCCCCTTTGACCGTCTCTCAGTTTTGGCAACCCGAACCTTCGAATACTAATCAAACCCCCAGAACCACATCCGCTACCTCACCTCAACCGGCAAGACGGAGTTCCAGGGCATGGAACGGTACATTGACGGAATGTAGAGTTTAGTTGTTGTGTTTTTTTTATCATATCCCGATCTGTATAATACAACAGGCCTTTCGCCTTGGATGCGTCTATTCCCCCGTGACGGTCGTTTTGGGCTTTCTTCTTCTTCCTCTCATCGCAAGACCCTAAACTCATGAAGTCAAGAGGCTACGTCGGAGCCTCGTCTATGCAGCAAGCAACACGTCCTCGAACCAATCTGCCTCCGTAGTATACACACAATCATCGTCGACCATCCCCCTCATTGGACTACGACTGGCGCTGCTTGTGTCTCGGGTTCGCCTTGCAGATGACGTAGAGGTATCCGTTTGTCGCTTGCCGGCCTTGCGGCGGACAATCTGTGAAGAAACGTCTCGTTAGCCTATATTCAAGCCCTTGTCTCCAGAAACTGGTCCTTCTTCCGCCTCTATCTTCGGCTCAGGGTCCTCCTTCCAGCACCTCACCCAGCCCTTGTCCCCCCCGAATCGTGCCTCTCCCTCACTCCAAGCTTCCATCTCCGCCCAACACCAGGAAAAATATAAAAATAAGAGAAAGGCTCACCTTGCAGTGCTCACACCTCTTCTTCACCGAAGAATGCACCTTCATCCCCCTCGTCTGCTGCACCACCGCACCCGCAACAGCAGCGACGCTCTTCTTCGCAAACAGCGCCTCCGTCTTGGCCATCGGCTGTCTCGTCATAATCACCGTCGACATGTTCGCGCGCGCGGAGCTCGCAACGGGAACGGCGGCGGCGCAGCATTGCGGGCGGATCGCGGCGCGGGCGGTCGTGAGGGACAGCGCCCTGAAGGAGGCGGCGAGGGAGGAGGCCATTCTTATTGTTTCGGTCGCGTGCGACCTCGTGATAGGCGTGGATTCGTAGTCGACGGCAGACGGCAGGACGGCGAGAATCGTGGTCGGTTGGGAGGGCTCCGCTGGCGACGATGTCGACGATGTTGCATGACCTGGATGGCTTCGACATCGCGGGAGCTTTTTTGGGTGTGTCACGTGGATGGGTGTCTGTGCGCTTATCGTGGGGTGGTTCTTATCGCGGTTTTGCGACATCGGATGAAAAAGTTGGATTGCGACGGACAGCAGATGAGGGTGTTATATTGCATTTTGGCATTGGGCCATGATTTGGTTGTAAACAAACACGAACTTCTGAAAATTGATTCTTCTCACGTTTAGGTCGACTTTAAAATCAATTTGTGCGAGGATCTATGTTCAGTGATCATTCGGAAAACGACATGCAACACTATCGAGACTAGTGGGGCATCCGCCATCGTCGACTACAGTGTATTTAGACAGATCAATGGGACACAATCAATATTCTCAAAAATAGTAGAACACTTTTCTCTATAATGATGCTCCTCCTATTGTCCAATGTCTACCTTTTTGGACCCCAAACTCATCTGAACCAGAAAACTCCCGACGCCGAACCGGATCATGTACCAGAAGCAAATGTCTATGAACAGAATAATTCGGAGGTTTCTTCTCCCCCTCAGCTTCGGAGGAAAGTCTTGAAAACCCGACTGGCTGCAATCCTCCCACGGGTATCCAATCTCGGTCAGGAACGTCTCGAGATCCGCGACCTCGTCGTCGGGGCAGACGATGCCCGCGAGCACCTTGGCCACGTCGCCGCCGTAGTTTCTGTAGTTGAACAGGCTGATGTTGAACTTGGGGCGCAGCGTGCGCAGGAACTTCTCGAGCGCGCCGGGGCGCTCGGGGAAGTTGAACATGTAGAGCCGCTCGTGCGGCACGTTGGAGCGCCCGCCGACGAGGTAGCGGATGTGGCTCTTGGCGAGCTCGTCGCCCGAGAGGTCCGTCACGGCCATGTCGCTCGCGCGCAGGCGCTCGAGGAGGGTCTGCAGCTCCTGCGTGCGCTGCGACGCCGGCGCCGTGAGGGAGATGCCGATGAGCACGTTGGCGACCTCCTCGGTCGCGTAGCGGTACGAGAACTCGGTGACGGAGTGCGGCAGGATGGTGTTGATGAGGTTGGCGAAGGCGCCGGGCCGCTCGGGGATGCTGACGGCGAGGAGGGCCTCCTTGCCCTCGCCGAGCGTCGCGCGCTCCGCGACGAAGCGCAGGCGGTCGAAGTTCATGTTGGCGCCCGAGGTGACGGCGACCATGGTGCGCTTGCGGTCGCTCGGGTTCTGCGCGGTGTACTTCTTGAGGCCGGCGATGGAGAGCGCGCCGGCGGGCTCGAGGCCCGCGCGGGTGTCGTCGTACATGTCCTTGATGGCGGCGCAGACCTCGTCGGTGGTGACCTGGACGACCTCGTCGACGACGTCCTTGCAGAGGCGGAACGTCTCCTCTCCGAGGGTCTTGACGGCGGCGCCGTCGGCGAAGAGGCCGACGTTGTCGAGGACGACGCGTTCGCCCTTGGTGAGGGACTGCGCGAGTGCGTTGGCGTCGTAGGTCTCGACGGCGATGATCTTGACGTGGGGCGCCATGCGCTTGACGTAGACGCCGATGCCGGAGATGAGGCCGCCGCCGCCGACGCAGCAGAAGATGGCGTCGAGCTTGGACATGTTGATCTGGCTGAAGAGCTCCATGCCGATGGTGCCCTGGCCGGCGATGACGTAGGGGTCGTCGAAGGGGGGATGTTTATGAGGCCGTCCTGGGCGGCGCGGCGGGCGCACTCCTCCTTGGCGGCGTCGAAGTCGGCGCCGTGCAGGACGACGTGGCCGCCGAGCCGGGCGACGTTGAGGTGCTTGATGCTCGGGGTGGCCTCGGGCATGACGATGGTGGCCGGGATCTTGAGCTTGCGGGCCGAGTAGGCGACGCCCTGGGCGTGGTTGCCGGCGGAGCAGCAGACGACGCCCTTCCAGCTGACGGCGGGGTCGAGGTGGGCCATCTTGTTGTAGGCGCCGCGCAGCTTGAAGCTGAAGACGGGCTGTTGGTCCTCGCGCTTGAGGAGGACGTTGCACTCGAGGCGGTTCGAGAGGTTGACGGCGGGCTGGAGGGGGTGACTTTGCAGGCTTCGTAGACGCGGGAGGTTGCGGCGGCGATGAGACGGAGGTACTGTGAAGGGATCGTGTCAGCGTTTTTTTCCTGTCAGCCATTGAGGGCCGTCAAGAGGCTTCTCACGTCTGGGTTGCCATCAGGGAGGAGGTAGTCCTCCGGGACGACGGTCTTGATGCGGTTGCGCTTCTCTTCCGGCGGCGTTGACGGGTTGGCGCTGTATTCGGTCAGGGACATGCCGCTGGGCTGCGGGGTGCGAGGCCGGGGCGCGTGGTCGCCATTGACGCCGTTGAGGGTGCCGTTGGTCATGACGGCGACGACGGGGGGTTCGGTCGACTCGGACATGGTGGTGAGGAGGATTGTTGCAGGATGAACGAGAGGACGGGACTGAGTCGGCGACGACAACAATCGGAGGACGGCCGGGAGGCTTCAACTAAAAGAATGGCCTAGGCGAAGAGTCACCGACAACGATGGGCTGGATTAAACTGGAAATTTGTTCATAGTGGGGCACACATCGGAGCTCAATTCGGTGTCGCGGGGTAGAAATCGGACGGTTTTTGCGGTGAGGTGCGCTATTGGCGGCGCTGGGATTGGCTGAAGGACCCCTGGTCGTGCTGCGGTGCCAGCAGGCCGGCTGCCGTTCCCCTGCGTTTGGCTGGGTCTCTGGGCGACATCGGTTGGTTGGGGGTCTCCAAATTGAGTTTGTCCAACCTCTTGGATTGTGACTCAGGGTGAAATGGTAGTTGTTACTAAGTAAACCCTTAGTAACTTATGCTGTATGCGTTCGAGAGAATGCAATTGAGTCGATTGCTGAAGTGACACTGAGCAATTGGTCATGGAGATGGATCGTGAAATCCACTATCAGAGACTCACTCACTGATTTTCAATGATTAAGTTCCACTGTGACTTCAGTGTTCAAGTGCTTGGTCCGTGCAGCTGTTACCACTCGTGTTGCCTGAGGTTTCATCGCAGATGTCTCAATCAAGAGGTGAGAGGCACAGCTGCTTGGTTACCTAAGCCGTCTTAAGTGCCGGGATTTGCCGCAAATGTACTCAAGGGTCGAGCTCCCGGCGGCGCGTCCAGCCAGCTGGCCGCCAGACCCCGAAAACCAAAGGGCCCGAGAGTCCATTTCATCATCGAAGTTCGCCGACCACTGCAAATCGCATGACTGCGCCGCCGACCCTACGACCTCAAATAGCCAACCACCACCACCCCGGCACACCGAGTTGAACACCCAATCGCACCCTCACAAACATGCCCGGCGACGACAGACTCCCAGTCATGGACAGGCAGATGCCCTCGTCCTTTGACGAGAACAAGTAAGCTGCGCGCGAGCAGGGACCACAGCTCAGACCCAAGTCTTGCTAACCGTCGACCCCGCCAACAGCGACTTCTACGATGAGCGCATCATGCACAAGGTCTTCCGCAAGCTGAAGGAAGAGCCCCTCATCCCTCTCGGTGCGTCTACTTCTCTTTGCTTCCTTCAATTACCATCTAACAACCATAGGCTGCGGTATGACCGTCTACGCCTTCTACGCCGCCTGGCGCGCAACCCGTCGCGGCGATGCCGTCCAAGCCAACAAGATGTTCCGCGCCCGTGTCGCCGCCCAGGGCTTCACCGTCCTCGCCATGATCGCCGGCAGCATGTACTACAACAAGGACCGCGAGCGCACCGCCGAGCTGCGCAAGATCAAGGAGGCCAAGGACGCCGAGGAGAAGAAGCAGCGCTGGATCCGCGAGCTCGAGGCCCGTGACGACGAGGAGAAGGCCCTCAAAAGCCTGATGCAGCAGCGCCGTGCCAAGGCGGAGGCTAAGAATGTCGGTAGTCCTGTTGCGGAAGAGACGGAAAAGAAGGCGAGCGGCGGCGGTGTTTTGGGTGCCATTGGCCTGTCGGGCTGGAGCAAGCCTGCCGAGGGTGCGGCGCCGGAGGCACCGGCCGCCGCCCAGGAGCAGAAGGACAAGAAGGAGAACCCCAAGAGCTCACTCGGCGTTATTGGCGAGCTCTACGGAAGGAAGCCGTCGGATGGATCTTCAGATGAGCCCAAGAAATGAGGAAAGACACGATTTGTGGTGTATCGACTTACGGTTGCGTTGTATAGTATTGGCATGGCATTGGCATCGAGGACGGACCTTGACGTCTCATTGAAGACTCCCCTCCGTCGTACATAAAAGCACTGGGCAATAATAGGCGGCGCATTTGGTTTGAATAGATCATCTGATTTGGATGAAGCCGGTGATGCGATGCAGATTTGTATGGAGAGGCTTGGCCGCAGAGTCACTTGATAGAAGCTCTGCGGCTCTAATTATCTAACGGATTCCAAATTGGTCATCGAGTTACAGTTGTGACTAACGACAACGTCTTGTTACCCTGCAAAGCTCTGAGTGGTCTGAGGTCTAGATGATTTCATGCGTGAACATGCTCTGGGCGGGAGATCATCACATGTGGAGGGGCAGGGGAGCTCGGGCCAGTGACGTTGCGGGGCGCTTCGTCCACTCGCCGCAGTGGCTTGACCCCCTGGACTCCAGACTGTCACCCCCAAGACATGACGCGCTGGGCGCCTGGGGGATGGAAGGGGGGACCTGATCTGACACCTGTAGCTGAGCTCTGGGCGCTGGGATTCCCATTATGCAATCGTTCGCTGCTCATGCACCCCAGGCCCTCGCCCTTCACCTACTTATCTACCTTCATCTTCCCCAGAACATGGCCATGGCCGTCGGTGACTGCTACACGGCCTGCCACACTACCGCAACTACATTCACCGATGCTTATTGATACCCCATTACGAGCACATCATGGGTCAAGCATTGTCGGACGAGAATCCGCGGCAGCTGTCGCACGAGGAGCTGACCCGTGAACTGGTAAGTCGCCGTCCCTGTGCCCCTCCAACCCACCTTGAAGCATCGTAGAGACGGTTTTGCTGACGATCACCACCAACAGGCTAGCCGCTTCGCCGAGAAATGCTTCACCAACCTCGAGCTCTACTCCTTCAAGGACGTCTTCAAGAGCCTAGCAGACACCCAGAGCGACATCCACTACCTAAAGGAAGACACCATCGCCCGCTTCCTCGAGATCCCCGACATCCTCCATGTCTCGCCCGTCATATTCCAGATGGTGTCCTATATAGGTGCCTTCCCCTTCCTCCAGGACGCCCCCGCCGTCCTCGGCCTCGAGCAAATGATCATGGTGGTCGTCATCATGACGGCAAGATACAAGAAGGTTCTGGCGAAGGGTGCCCAAGACCGGGCGAAGCTTCTGTTCAAGAGTCTTGCCGTATACGACCGAAAAGCCTCGACCGCTGGTATCGACGACTCAAAAGAGGAAGTCAATGACGCTGGAGATAATGAGAGGGACGAACCGGCCAAGAGCCATGTGACTGGGTTCGCCGTCGACGAGCCAGTGGAAGAAGAAGAGGACGAAGATGACGACCTCGAGATTGCTGCTTTCGAACTGCTCGATATCAACGACGCCGTCCGACAGGGCGATGCCCCAACGGTCCATGGAGCCATGATACCGGCCGATAACTTCCGCAAGCTCCTCATGCTACTCATTCTCATAGCTCCTCTCAGTCCCCAAGAGAGACTCTCCATGTTCGCGACCCGTGTCGTTGGCGATGAGCTCGAAAGCCTCCGCTCAACCGCAGAGAATATCCTTGCCGCGTTTTTGAACGTCGAAAAAGCACCTGGAATCAAGTTTAGCCAGTTCAACCGCGTGATACCCGTTTGCTTTCCGTATCTCTTCAATGGCTTTAACCCCTTATTCAAGCACTTTCTCTTCTCCAAGAACCTTGACTTTTCAAAACACAAGGGGACGACCCTGCGGCAGAGAAACAGCCCGAAGAGGTCGTACAGCCATTGCTCCAGGACAGCTCAGACATCATGAACCTGAACGTCCTTTCGCAACTGTCCTTTTTCATCCCGGGGTCGGATCTCTTCCGCCGACTGAGGCTTCTGTACTCCGGAAACGACGCGGGCTTCTCCATGGGCAGCTTCGAAACCAAGGTGTTCAATTGGAGAGCACCCACGATCCTTCTCGTTCGTGGCAGCCGCATCAACGACGAACCCAAGGGTGGCCAGGAAGCAACGTTTGCGGCGTCAATACCCCCGCGCCGCTTCCCTCATGGCAGCAAAGGAGAGCGCCTCACCTTTGGCGTGTATCTCAGCACACCTTGGAAGCACACTTCGAAGGAGTGTTTCGGTGAGAGAGACACGGTGCTGTTCCAGCTAGAACCTATCCACGACGTCTTCCCAGCGTCGAAATACAACTCAGACTACGTCTCCTTCACGAAGCAGCCAGCCAATCGGCCCATGCTGGGAGTCGGCTGTCCCCACCCAAGATCGACGCAGGCGCACCGACGAAATACAATGATGTCCCTCGGCTCGGTGTCCCTTTTACTGGACGACTCTTTCGAGTACGGCGTGTTCACGCATGACTGGACGGCAGGCGGCGGTGCGTTCCAGACCAGCGTGACCCGCAAATTTGACTTCCAGGACAGATTCGAGATCGAGAGCCTCGAGGTCTGGGGATGTGGTGGGGACGAGGAGGCCAAGATGCAGGCCGAAAGATGGGCGTGGGAGGCTCGGGAAGCAGAGGCGCGGAGGAAGATCAATCTTGGATCGGGTGACATCGCCGCTGATCGCGCCTTATTGGAAATGGCTGGACTCGTTGGGCAAAACCGCAGCGGCGGCTCTACGTAGTAAGTCGACACCCATGTGAACTACAGCTTACGCGAACGGTGCGAGTCGGTATTAGTATTGCATTGAGGCACATCATTGGGTACGACATTTTGGGACAGGGCGTCATTAAACTCACGGGACTAGGATACATGAATAGACATTTTATCACCACATCTGCTAGCGCCGAGTACACTTAAACAATCACCCCGAGTACGCCAAAACAAGCCAGGCGAGCCGAATTTCGGTCTCTGTTACAACGGGGCGAACCATAGACATTATCCTCCCCAATATGGCCGAAGGCTCACGTGCTTTCGACTTCCTAAGCCCGTCTCTTTTCCTCCATCTGAGAGAAGCCGGTGGGGCACATTCAAGGGTTGTGCTCGAAGGCCTTGGCCGTTCGCCAAAGCTGGTCGTGCATATCGCCGAAACCGCTGCGTTTCAGGAACTCCATGGCAGGGCGACTGGTGGTCTTGCGGATGATCGACTCGGCTGCGATGCCCATGGAGTTGCCCAGGTTTCTGAGGACGCGGGCGATGCGGACGTTGGCGTACGTCTGGTACTTTGAGAGGGGTGCCTTCTCCTCGAGCAGGCGGAGGAGGGGGCCGAAGCCGAAGAGGATTATGTTGTTCGGGAGGGGGCGGTCGACAGCCTCCGCCTCGTTGTCGCGGGGGAGAATGGTGGGTGTCGGGAACGAGATGGGAACGGGGAGGTTGGTTTGAGGAACGGGGGCCGGGCGGGCGGTTGTGGTCGGGAGGGGGCGGGGAGCGAAACTGGTCCCGGACGCAGGGGAGGGACGGTGGTCAGTTGGATGCGGGAGCCGGCGAACTTGGGGGAGTTGGTCAGCTTTCACGAAAGAGAGTGTTGGGGGGGGGGGGGGGACGTGGTCTTACGAGGGTGTGGCAGAATGCAATTTTGAGCTGCTCCTCCGCGGTGAAGGAGGAGGCGTACTCAAGAGAGCGGCCGAGCTGCCAGAAGGCCCACTCGATCTCGCGGAGGCCGTCGAGGACGTACTGACCAGACTTTTAGCATTGGACATCAACACGAGGAGCAGGCAGGGGGTGTAATCTCACGATGTAAGGGCCCTTGTTCTCGACCAGCCACGGCACGTACTCGGGCGAGAACTGCTCCACGGGCCTGCGGAGCTCTTGGACCTTCCATGTCGCGCCCTTGAGGTACTTGCAGACGCCGTCCGCGCTGAGGCCGACGTGGAAGTCCGGGATCTTGGGGCGGCCGTCCGCGGGCTGTTTGGACGCTTGGTACTTTTCGAGGCCTTCGGCGATCTTCGGAAAGACTAGAAGTAGTTTTTTAAGCCAGGACTTGGACTCTCGCGAAACTTTTCGTCCTGGGCGAGTTTGCTGAGTTCCGAGGTCTTGTTCTCGACGTGGGCGCCGGTCCATTTGAGCGTGGCCGGGTAGGGGTCGGCGTCCTCGGCGGTGAGGTCGGTGTTGGCGATGAGGGCGGCGCGGAGGTCGGCGTGGACGTCGGCCCAGGCGGCGGCGCCCCGGTGTTGAGGTCGACGGAGGCGAGGTTGGCGGCGTCCTCGCCGTCGAGGTAGGTGGCGCTCTGGGAGTAGGACATTTCGTCGTTCTCCTCTTCATCGTTGTTAGCCTCGTACACGCGGTCCTCGGGGGTGAAGGGGGCGTCGCTGAACTCGGGGACGAGGACAGCGACCAGGTCCTGGGACTGCTCGGCGAGGGGCACGGCGGCGGACAGGGCCGCGCCGGCGAGGGCCGCGACGGGGAGAAGGAAGGATGGCTTCATCGTGATAGGTGGGGATCAGGGGTTGTAAAGGCAGAAATGAGTGTGGATGGATTGACGAGACGAGATTGATGTGTCTGGGCAGTCCACGGTTGCTTTATATGCTCTCCATCAAGAATGATGCGCAGGACAAGAGGAGGAAGATAGATGGTTGCTGGCGTGGAATGGCATGTGAATGTTGTGATGGCACCTGGAGGGACGATTTCAGGGGAGGCGCTGGGTTGAGTGTTGTTGAGGATGTGATGGCGCTCTCAACGGTATGCGCAGAGGCTCTTCGCTTTTCGATATAATGTAGCATAGAGTTCTCATGAATCCCCATATACAGGCTGTGGCGGTTGAATTGGGGGTTCTCGTTACGAAATACCAACCTAATGAAAGGTGCGCGAGTTCGGGTCGTCCCGGGTGGTGCTAGCTCTCATCGACTACCCGTCAACCTTCACATCGATAAAGGTATCCGATGAGGCTTATTGGGTCCATATTCAGCGCCACATCCTGAACTCTTCTCACAACTATTGCTATGTCTCCATCTTCCACCATCACATGCCGCTGGTTTTGACTTTACGGCTTCAACCAGAGATGAACGGACACACGGACGGCAGGACATACACACTTGAGAAGCTTGGCACGAGATCTGATGATGAGGGAATGTGTATGCAGCTGTAGGATGTGATGATCAGCCGGGACTTCTGCCAGACGACTCAACACGCGCCCCTTGAACATCAGATTACTTGGACTGTCTCAATAGGCTCATTTTTTATGTCTGATTGCTTGATTTGCTTGATTCAATTTGATTCATATGCAAGCGCTGCAAGGAGACGGCTATCCTTGTGCTTCAGGTAGACACTCACTGTGCAAAGACGACTGGAACGTATTGCTGGTGTTGTCGTGAGAAGAATGCTTGGTAGCCATTCCGCCTTTTTTGAGACCACGTATTGCACCTTTCTTTTGCGATTCCAATCGTTCTCGTCGTTGCCACCATCGTCGTTTCTACTACTATCATGGTTATCGTTGTCATTCTCAACATATAAGCGTCCTTGGTTGAAGGAAAGCCTTAGATAAATGGGTAGCAAGTATGCAAAGAATACAGTCGCGTAGCCACAGGAGAGTCAGGCAGTTTCCGTATTTTTACATCCTCCCAATAAGTATTCGGCAGAACTTTCGCGCCGCAGACAAGGCTTCATATCGATCACAGATTCGAGAGAGAGAGGACATATGGGAGTCTGATCCAATGCTGTCTGTTTTTTGCGACGTTGACTTGACTACTCCGTAGCATATGAAAGCAGAGCTTTTTTTTTGTTTTTTTTTTGGGGGGGGCCGGGGCATAAGAAAGAAAACCAGTTCTTGCGTTCATAGACAATTCGCCCCCGAGTTCCAGGGGAGACGAATTCCAAACAGGCACCATCTTTCCCGACACGAAGAACAAAGCACAACACAAAAGTTCCCCCACGATGATACCCTCAAAGATTAGGCCATTCCACGCGCGAATCGCCATTCCTCAATAAGCTTCGATGTCCGACAACGGGGGGGGGGGACCCTCTTCCAGTTTGTCCCGCTAGCCAAAGGCTTGGGCCTTGACATAGGCTTGCGCGGATTTCTATCGGGATCATTCTCATTAGCAAATTGTTCTTTTTCCTTCGAACTAGCCGTCGACTGGGGGGCAAGAAAGCGGTTTTCTTTTGCGATTTAGGGGCGGGGTTCTCTTACGCAGCATCCCGCGGGATTTAGGCCTCGAACGCAACCGCCTCGCCCTGCTGCTCAGCTGGGATTGGCGCCACGACCTGATCGTCGTTGGCCCAGTTGGTCTCGTCCAGAGGGCCCTCCATGTCCATTTGGGTGGCATTCAGATCGACCATCCCGTTGACGCCACCGCTGGTGCCGTGGTATTGATGTTTGTGGCAGACTCCTCCAGCGACGGCGGAGTGGACGAGGGCCATGGCGACGACCATGAGGGAGAGGCTGAGGACACGCATTGTATCGAAGTTTTGTTGTTTTGTTGTTGTTGTTGTTGTTTGCGAGGGAAGCTGTTGCTTGCGAGGTATTGAAGCTGTTGGAAAGAAGTGCTGCGGGTGCTGTTTCTGAAAGACTTTGAATAATCTGGGCGAGAGCATCTGTATTTATAGTTGTGAGTGTGTGTATGGAATGAGTGCTTGAAGCCGAATATCTGGCTGTACACCTCTGACCGCCCTAAACAGGCCTGCTATCTGGAACCCGGCCGGAAGTGGCTATGCATAGTCTTTCCCGGTATCACGGTCAGGGAAGCAGATTCCGGCATTTGATTTCAAGCTTAAACCAGATCTGATTTGCCGAAATCCACTTGTCAATATTGGCGTTGGCACCATGGACCATGATCTAGGCCGACAAATCGACCGAAAATGCTCCCAGTACACACGATTGTGCATCACGACTCAACTCCATCTTGGCATTTTCATCTCTTGGCTGCATCCGCCATCTATTCTGATAAGTGACGATCTTGAAGTAGCATAGATCGCTTCCCAAATTGCGTTAGGAGCAAGAAAGCGGTGGGTACATGTCAATATTGCGGCGTCAAGATACGAGGATGCATCATCTTCTCGTGTGGATGTGGAAACTATTGGAAAGTAATTGAACTCTTGAAGTGGACTGAATGTCATAAGGAAATCCTCAACCACCCAACAGTCGAAGAATTGCCCAATCTGAAAAGATCCGAAAACGGAGAATGTTGATGGAGCGTTTCTGGATTTCTCACCACCTGGGCCCATCGGTGACCACCCAATGCGCTCGATAGCCATGTCTCTTTCGAAGTACTCATGTAGTCATTGATTCATCTACAGCGGCTCATTCGCAAGGCCCTTGTGGCCGGGAGCAACCAGGGTCGGGATCTGGAGCCGTCGGAGGGGTCTCCTCGCATTCGCAGTAGCTGAGAGAGAGAGGGGGTTTTCGTCAGTACGTGAACACCGTGACTGTACGCTTGCAAGGATCTGGAAGAACTTACTACTCTTTCCCAGCAGCAGTCTTATGCTCCTTGCAGATTCCACGCTCGGTTTCCCTGCAGTTCTTGTAGCCAGCGCACGAGTTGACCGCCTGATCAAGATTGCACTCCATAGGCGCTGGAGTTTGATGTCAGCTTTACATTTCCTGCAATCTGGCAACAAGCGATCGTGTAATACTTACCCGGAGATGTTGCAGTTGGGGCTCTGCCTGTCGTTGACGGAGGCTTGGGCGGAACCGTGGTTGTTTTCGAGACCGATGTGGTGAGGGGCTTGGGATTGGCGCACTTGCATTGCCTACGACATGCCATGAATACGTGCAAAATCACAACTTCTCCCGAATGTCTTACCGGATAGCGAATGAACCCATAGGAATGGTCGTCACGCAGGACTTTTTCTTAGAAGCATCGCAGGTCAGGGCCTTGCAGTCTTCGTCGACAGTACAACCGGCGGGAACTTTGTCCTCCTCCTTCGGATCAACGCATTCGCATCGTCTGTTCACTACTGTCAGTGATGATGATATAAACATGTGGGGGAGCCGTTAGTGTCGTACTTGATTGGAATAGGCCCGGCTACCACCGAATTTGCCTTACACTTCTTGGCTTCCGTTGACTTGCAGGTGAGACCGTCACACTCACTGTCTTGTTTGCAGGTCAAAACTGGGCTGGAAGTCGCCGTCGTTGAGGTGCTTGCGGTTAATGTGGTATGCTTGAACGTTATCGTCGCCTTGTCAGTTGACTTCGATGTCATTGATGTGGTAGGCACAGCAGTTGACACCCGGGTGAAGGTATCCGTGGCAGAGCAGAAATCGATCTCAGTCGTGGTGCCGTCTCGTTTGACCTTCATGGGGTTGCATTGCTGCAAACCGTCCAAGAAGCGGTGATACCTCTCCCGCAGTCTCTGTCGGTTTGTGTCGGCTGGCTGAGTCTCTGCGTCCCTGTTCGAAACCGTGTTTAGCGTCTATTTTACCTATTCGAAGACGAAAATGGCAAGAACTTACACGTCGCGTTTCGGACCATCAACCATGTTGTATGCTACCCGGACGCGCTTGGGAAACTCATACTCCACCCGTTCATAGTCTCTGAAACGATTGAACACCGTGTCTTGCGGTACCCATTGAAAAGAAGCAAAGGCTTCGATGACCTGTTTCATCTGGAGTCCAACACTTCGGTAGTCTGATTCTCGTTGTGACTTCTCCTTGTATTCGAACACGTCACTGAAGTCGGGATTTGCCAAGAGATAGGCAGCTAGCCCAGCCTGTATTCCAAAGTGTAGATGTTAGTGATTGCTCTAGTTCTGGTAAAACTTTCGTCAAGGGTGCTTGAGAAATTTCACTTACCACTGCTGGAGAAGCAAAACTGTTCCCCGTCATCTGGACAGTGCTTCTGGTGTCAGCCGGGTCGCCGATGCAGCCCGTCACATCTTCGGCTTGTGCGTAGATTGTGACGCTTCCACGACGATTCGCGTTGGGATGAGGGCTGCCATCCTCCATCGGCGGGTCGCTTTGCATCTTTCCTTCTGGCTCAGAGGTTGCTTGTAGTGATCCGTCAGCATGGACTCCTCCGACCGTAATGAGTGAGTTCTCTTGTGTTCCAAGAAGTTGTGGAAGATGGTCCCCCAGTCTGTCCGGCGATGGGGATTGAGCAGAATTCCCGGCAGCCATGACGAAGACACCACCCAGTTCCTCCAGGTCTTCGATGAACGCCTCAAAGTCGGCCTGGATGTCGTCGAAAAGGGCGATGCCTCTTTTGATGCCTGATTAATAGTCAGATAACTATGCACTGGGCCAAGAGAACCAGAATCACGAGAATACGTACCGAAAGAGACATTCACGACCGCCTTGCCCTTAAGCGAAGGGTTCGCGCGCATGATCTGAGCTCTAATGTGGTTGAAAGCATCAATGAGTGCTTTCCTTCGGCTCTGAATTGGCCCGTAGCTGCCGTTGTTTCGCTCCTGTGCCGCCTTCCACTTGATGAGGTACAAATCAGCATTCGACGCCACGCCCAGGGTGGTGCCTCCAGCAACGCAAGCTACGGAGGTACCGTGCCCTATCCTGCGCTGTCCGTCGTGAAAGTAGTCCTCCGAGTTGTCCGGTGCGAGCTTATCGAGTCCATTACTGGCAGTAACCTTGGCCAAATCGACAGCGTTCTCATTTTTGACGTAGTAGTCCTTGACTTTTCTTGAGCCTGGAGCGAGTTCCTGAACCATTGATTAGCTTAGTAAATCAACATGCCGTGACCATGTTCCCTACCTGATGACCCAAATTGAAGCCAGTGTCAATGATGAAGATGGTTACGCCTCGGCCGAGTGAAGAATGATACCGGTAGTCTTGTCTTGAGTCTCCTGAAATCATCCTGAGATGAGCTGGGCTGTTTGGTCTGGCATCAGGAGGGGCAGGGCGCCGTTTTTGTATTGGGCTCCGAGTGGGAGTGCTACCGACCGTCGTGATCGGGGTCGTGAAGTCAGAGGTCTTGATGGCGGAAGCCTTCTCGTACTCCTGGACGTCGAAAGGGATATCAGGAGTGACACTTCTTACCCAAGGAATCTGAGCGATGCCAGCAGCCTTTAGCACAGTCAAGTTGGTAGTGTATACTGGCCATGCCATCTCAGTCGGCAGCCATTCCTCGGCACCAAGAGTACTCCCAGCGTCGTTGTCGAGGTACTTGGTGAACTTCTTAAAGACAGAAGTGCTGACCTTTCCGCGTTTAGCGGTGATCATGAACATTTCAGAGGGTCCTCGAGGAATTGGTGGCCATGAAGCCTTCTTCTTCGGCGTGCCTGACTTGCTTGGGGGGTCGGCAAAGATAGTCGTGGAGGTTGGTTGAGATACAGTTGTCGAGTTGGGCGGTTCTTGGGGGTTCCCGGCAAAGACGTCATCTACATCGGCCCAGTTGACGGCGCTGAGGACAGCATAGGCGTCGTAGGCATCGGCTGCGAAACTCAACGCTGCCATACCAAGAATCGACAAGTCTCCGAACCTTTCCATGATTGTAGCATGCAGCTCCGTGGGAATATTGGGGAGATTCTGGAGCATATTGGCAGTTGACGATGACCAGGTGGCAAACCTCCGTGAGTGGGCGTAAGCCGAAAAGAACTTTCCGTTGATGGATCGAAAGGCGTCTGGCTGGTTTCCTTGATTCATTCGGGCGGACTCCACTTGATTTTGGAACTGAGATGTCTGCTTCGCAAGGTTGATGGCATCTTGGGTGAGGTCCGCCAGTTCAATGGCTTCGCCAAACTGTGTGCCGGATAGGGGCCCGCCAGGCGCGTTGAGAGCCAGCCGCATGGCTTTGCCGCTGAAACCGGCCACGGCATCAGCCAATGGGCCTGCAGATCCGGAAAGACCTTCAAAAATCCCCTTCACAGCACCAAATGCACCGGCGCTGCCTCCGGCTGCGGCACCACCACTGCCGCCAGGGCTACTGTCGGGAGAGTCGAAAGAGCGTCGTGAAAACTCCACGCCATCAATGACACTTGTAGATGAAACTTCCTGAGGTATCTGGATAGTCTTGCCCGCAATCTTCAAAGACTTGAATGAAAGGGTTGCGGTGCTTCCGTCCTTGAGAAATATCTCCACTGGTTTTTCGTGTTCGGTTGGGGGATAAAACTCGACTCCGTCCAGCTTCACGACAACCGGAAGTGGAACCCACGTATGGTCAAAGGGAGAGTTCCCCTCGCCCATGTAGGAAGTCTCAGAGGGAGGCATGGCGGATGTAAGTACAGCCGTGGATGTCCGGATAGGGCTTTCCTGGGTCTCCTGCTTCGTGGTCTTCGGCGGCTGTTTCACTGAGGTGACAAGTTGCTGCGTGGTGCTTAGGCTACCAAAGGTGATTGGAGTGCCGTTAGCGGTCAACGTTGTTGGTTGTGTTGGAATAGCAATAGTCGTGGATCCCAGTGCCACAGATCCTGAGGAGATAGTGATGGGGGAACCTCCTCGCGGGGCGTAGGTAATGACCGGCCGGTCAAGCGGAAGGGGTGATCCGTTGAGATTGACGACTGTGACTGTACTGGTGACCGTGACCGATGTAAGAGTAACCGTGGCAGTATTCTCGACAGTGGTGCCGGAGCTTGGTGCAACGGTAGGTGAAGAGCTGTTGGAGTAGTGGGCGAAGCTAGTTCCTGCTGAGGACGTTGGGAGCGACTTTGGCGGAGGAAGAGAAGTTGCGGCGGACGCCAGGCTGGTGGGCTTGGTGGAGGTAGAAGCAGAGGTGGACGTATTGTGAGTCGAAACCGTTGATGATGGCTGGGATGTGGATGTTCTAGTGCCACTTGGAAGGCCCGTCGCAAGCTTGACGAATCTGACTGGATGTCTTGGGGGTGGCTCTGCCGTCCGAGGCTCTTTTCCAGGCGCTGCAAGAGTCAGTAATGGTCCATTTCAGAAACAGTTTCTAGGAACTTACTGAGATAAGGCAATCTGTACGGAAGTAAAGCTGACACTTCAAATATCATCAGCAGAGTGATCACGAAACAAGTCCGCGGTAAACGCATGGTGAAGGAGAAAGCGTAAGGAGTAGAATAAGCAGAATATCAAGATGCTGGCTGGCTTGAAGATTGAGAGACACAACTGACCAACTGCCTGCTTTTATAGCATTGAATTCGAAGTCTCACTCAAATCTTTTGGGTCAATGAGAAGATAATTGCCATTGGTGCGAACCAAGTACTGATTCTACCTCCGAACGTGAGCATGCCCTTTCACGCCATCTGGCGTCATTGGCAAAGTTCCAACACAATGTGCCATCAAAATGTGAATTTCCAACCAAGCCCGAGGGAAGAGGTGCTATTCGGATGCAGTTGGGTGAAGATTATCGACGTCTTGTCGGGGGCGACGTCGGAGATGAAGACTTCGGGGGCTGAATGATCAGGTTTCGTCTGTCAAATACGACGACACGGGAACATTGGCGGTTAAGTTCATGCAGCCTTTCACCCGGCCCAACCAACTTCTCGCCCTTCGGTGGTGACGATCCTGAGTGGGGGGTTGGGGGCTTGCTTCGAACAGAGTGTCATGATACCCAGTTGGTGTTGTTGGTGCAAGAGAAAAGAATATGACCAACGGCCTGCATGTACCTGCAGGAACCAACAAAGCCGTTGGGTCAACAGCACGTGATGAACCACGAAACGATCCAATGGCATCAAGCGGCCCCCTATGGCCAAGACTGGCTAGCCTCCAACATCAACTTTACCTTCCGTCCATCACAGCTCAACTTGCTGGCTGGGCCAAAGTCTGTCTCCGTTGTCGCACCGAGTTATCTTGTCCATGCATAACACAGTGGCGAATCGGGGCGTTCCGCATGTTTCCGGGGCTTTGTTTTGCATTTGCAAAACCATACGCCCATTTCAGTGCTTGCTAACGACATCTTCCGTGACTTCACAAAGCCTCCTGATGGGGGCGTGTAAGGGGGGCTAAGAAAATGGGATGAGACCTGCTGTCCGGGCGGTGTCCCACTTTAGAGTCAACTACTTGCCCGTGTAAGCGTTTCCCGCGCGGTGGGCCTAAACTGCGGGCAACCTTTTGGAACCAACTGGGTGCTAATAACGACTATGCGCAACTGATGATTGCAGTTAAGTGTACTGCGAATAACAACTGCACACAGCGCCTGCGCACAATTAACTGAACGGAGCTTCGCGGAGTTGGTACGGAAGCAATCACGGCTGTTGTTCTGATTGGGCGATTGAAGTGGGATACCGCCCGGTGACATATATCAAAACTTATGAACACTGGCCTTAGCCATACACACCTCACCCCTTCATCAGCGCAGCGTAGCTTTGGGGGCGACCACAAGTGCTATGTTTAGACGGTGGTCTGGTTGATCTGCGCGGCGGGAAAACTGTCCCTTTAATTATCTCCTCAAACGAATCATTGCAGGTAATGACTACAGATGTCTTGTGGCTTAGGCATTGGATGCCAAGACGTGGCAACTGATTGCACTACAAAGCAAAACCGTCGGCGATGGCGTATCCGTTGTCACTATCTCCTGTTGTGCCGCGTACAGTTACGCCTAACTCCCCGGCTTGTGACTCCTGTTCGGGTGTTAACGACGCCATAGGAAGCTGTGCTAAAACCATCAAAGCTTACCTAGTAGACGGGGGTCGTGTCAGGAGTTGATCTCCGCACACCTGTTATGGGGGAAAGGTTGTTAACCTTAATGTAGACGAGTCGCGCCTCTTACTTTCCCCATAGCGTCCATGTTTACATCCACTAGGACTGAAGCGCTGATCTGGGGATTGATCTGCTTCCCTAAAAGAGAATTTAGGCCCTAAATGAGAATTTAGGGCTATTCTACCCGCAGCAGCTTCAGCTAGGCCGACAAAAAAACAACTCATGCTTAATCTAGACATAAAATGGGCGTTGGTTGCTGAAATGACTTGCTGGTACCCCAATCGGCTACCCCGAACAACAATTGAGGGGTTTGGGAATCCTTCCCTGTCATGATCAACACCTACGTGTAGTTCATCTAAAGCCAACATTGAGCGAGCATAAAAACACTCCCAGCCCGGTTGATCCCAAAATGTATCGCTGGCCCAATTCTGTGACCTCCCTCATCTTTGACTGTTGCCGGCCTTTGGGCTACTGTTGCACGTCATCATGCGTTTTCGCTCAGTCCTTGCCATTCTCAGCCTTTGCGCTCTGTACTCTGTCTCCTCTGCTGCCGCTACACCACCACCCCCAGTCCAGGCTTACTTCAATCTCGATGGCGCCACTCATTCTGCCAAGGCCCAGGCGCTCAAGGGCTTAGGCTACCGCATAATTTCTCTCAGCTCTTACGGAACTCCCCCTGACAACAAGTATGCTGCAGTTTGGGTAAACGGGAGGGCAGCGACCAAGTAACGATTTCTGGCGCGGATATAGATGGCTACCGGACTTGGATGGACTCTTGGAAATCCAAAGGATACGCTCCAACGCATGTCTCCGCTTCGGGGCCGACTGCTGGTGCCGTCTTCGCTGCCGTCATGGAGAGGACGAATGTTGGAAAATGGAGCCAACAATGTGGTATTACGAAACCAGAAGATTTTCACTCTGCGACCAATATAAGCGGCGTCGTCAAGGACTACAGCACCTACGGCACCCCTAATGATCGTCGCTACTGCCTAATTGTCCACGAGAACATTGGCAACGCAATGGAAACGATCTTCTACGACACCCCTGGGCCCAATGAGTTCGCTGCAATCTACGACTCTGAACTCAGAAAGACCTTTTGGCGACCGAAACGTCTCTTCGTCGCGGACGATCAACGAATTACACCACAATTTGCTAGCGACTGGGTTGGTGAGTGGGAGGCAAAGACTGGCCTCGCCGTTGACCAACTGGACGCCGAACTGAAGGCAAAGCTGAGCCAGAATCATCTCTATCCGATTCACATCGACGGCGCCGGTACTGGGCAGGACACTAGATTTTCTGTCATCTTTGCCGAGGCAGACGTCCCTGAGGCCCGCAAGTGGACGGTGACCGGCAAAGAGGGCGACCCAGACATGACTGCGAAACTCGATTCGATCATGGAGATATGGATGAAGAAGAACGGCGTGCGCCAGGCCCAAGTCGCGGGCGCCGAAGAGGGTCACATCGTCTTTGAGCGCGGTTATACGTGGGCGGAGAGCAACCGAGCTCCTGTTCAACCGGACGACGTTTTCCTTCTGGCTAGTCTGAGTAAAATGTTTGTACATGCTGCCATTGACAACCTGATTCAGGCTGGGAAGCTGAAGCTTTCCACACGGGTGTATGACCTCCTTGGCTACAAACAAGCTAAGGATCCGCGGGCCCTCGCTACAACAATCGATCATCTCCTTACGCATAAGACGGGATTTGATCGTTCAAAATCGGGTGATCCTGGATTCGAGTTTCGGAAGGCCTCTCAATACTTTTACAACAATGCGCGCCCCGCGAGTCTGCGCGACATGATTGAGTATCAGCTCACGAAAACTCTCGATTCTAAACCTGGTTCGAAGTATGTCTATGCAAATTACGGCTCAATGCTCCTGGGCTACGTCGTGAGCAACATTACTCAACAGCCATATTTCGAATTCTTGAAGGAGAACATCTTTGAAGGTCTGGATGTTCGTGTCTTTCAGACAGCCGCTAGCAAGCACACCGTCGATCGCATCATCCAGGACACCCGCTTTACTGGCCTCGACGGCTCGCAGCCGGACTCCATCGCGAATGTGTCCATGGTATTCGGAGGCGACGGGGCTATCAAAGAGGAATGCGATGCCGCGTTCTCGCTCGCCGCTAGCGCGAGCACCATTGCAAAGTTCATCAGCAAGCACGCCGTCTGGGGTACTGGTGGACGCACTGTAGGCAAGCGACAGGGCACGCTCGCAGGAGCACGATCATTTGCCGCATCGGAGAAGTCGGGCCTCGACTGGGTCATCACCATCAACACGCGCGACTTCGTCAATCCTGAAGAGGTGAACAACCTGAGATTCAAACTCTTGGAGCCCCTTTTCGTGGAGCCGAATTCATGCTTTTCTTGGTTAAAAAGGCTTTGTGCAAGTGGTTGAGCTTCCGCAACTGTCTGTTCTTGTTTGTGTACATAGATAGCCCAGAATTGATACCCCAATACTTTTTACCATGATCAACCTTTTTACATTGTGTTCACTGATGCTTTTATGCCCTTGTTGGAGGAACCCATGTGGCACCATGAACTAAAATCCTGGTTAATTTGGCTTGGCCACAGGCTAGATGTTCATGTGAATTAGATATTCCTTGCTGGTCTGAATGTCCGCATATAGTATTCGGGTCCAGCAAATTTCCACTTTGTCAAAACGCGACTTGAGCGAGAGAGCTATTCAGTAGGCAAGCCTCAGTGAGGCTCGATACCACTATGTTCGGCATAGCTGAACCGATGATCTGAACGCAAACTGCCCAGATCGCTAGATGGTGGATGTTTGCACCGAGTCTTCCCGGAGTCTTTGCGCTGGAAGCATACTTATTGTGATACGAATACCTTGATGGCCTTGCGTCAAATCAGCCAAGCAGTCCGCCTTCGAAGGACCAGGCATTTTAGATCAAGCTCGAATCATCATTCATTACCTGTCTTGGCATGTTCATTGACAATCAGTAGAATCTGGCGATGGAGTTTCGGAGTCCGCTCTCAAGGGGGACTAAATGCCAAGACAAGTCGTTATATCGGAGTAGTGAAGTTGATGACTTACCGGTGGGATGGATGGCGAAGTCGAAGCTTTACCGATGGGATGAACCATTAGTGCGGAACGCAACCTTTATCATTGGTTTAGACGAACCCAAACCCCAAATCGTTCAGTGTTCCCCCTTAAACACAACGCTGCCAAGCCCGTCCTTATTCAAACCTTATCCGCAACCCCTGCCAAGAAGAGCGCGCAAGCAGACCCGCAGTGCGCTGCAGCGATTGACTTTACACGTGCGACCAGCAATTACCAATTCAATGGAAAGAGTGATCTAATTACCCAGCCAGTTAGATTAATAGGTGGGAAAATCTGCCGGGGTTCAAGGGTCATCCCGACCCCGCACGGAAAACGAGCTCGTCGGAGCAGGCACAGTCGCATTTCCGACATGTGTACCTTGAATCCTTAAAGAGGCGTGATTCCCAGTGCTCAAAACTGGAGTCGAGCAGCTCTCTCGGGTTCGTTGGTTCTTCTCCAGTTGCCAGTCATGTTGTCCAAACTCACCTCTGCCTGGCTCTTGGCCGTCATGTCCGTCAAGCCGGTTTCGTCGACTCTTCTCTACGCCGCCTCCCACGCGGGAACCGTCACGACTCTCAACCTTCAAACGTCTGAGTCCGGGGCAACGTTGGATGCAATCTCGACGACGACGGAATGCGCCGCCAACCCTTCCTGGCTCACCCTCGACCAGTCAAAGTCTCTGCTCTACTGTGCAGACAGAGGCCTCACCAATCCCAACGGCACGCTCGTCTCTTTCTCAAAGTCTGAGAATGGGACCCTCTCTCCGCTTGGCAAATTGGAGACCATCAAGGGTGCCGTTAGCTCTATTGTCTACGGCAAGGATGGCGGTGGAATTGCGCTGGCGTCTTAGTAAGTACATCGCCCACGTGCTGCGCTAGCAGTGAAACCCCTGTCATGATTCGATCTGGGGTCTATATGTGAAATGGGAATGTTGGAAAACGATATGGATATCAGGACTGACAAATTGATGTTTAGCCCTGCATCATCTTTCGAGGTCTTCTCTGTAGCTGACCCGAGTGACATCAAGAGGTTGCAGTCTTGGACGTACTCGCTGAGCCAACCAGGCCCAAAGCCCGCTCAAAATGCCCCGCATCCCCACGAGGCCATCCTTGACCCCACGGGGGAGTTCGTGTTGGTCCCAGATCTGGGAGCCGACCTGGTGCGGGTTTTCAACATCAACCAGGAGACGTACGAATTGACGCCAAGCACCCCTCTCAACGCGGCATCCGGAAGCGGCCCAAGACACGCCAGATTCCTGGTTGTCGGCAAGAAGACCTTCTTTTTCCTTTTGGCTGAGCTCGGCAACACCATCACGTCTTACGAGGTCACCTACAACCAGGACAAGACTCTGGAGTTCAAGGAGGTCTTCGTCGTTGGCACTAACGGCCCGGACAACGTTGTGCCTGCCGGAGCTGCAGCAGCCGAGGTCCACGTCTCTGTGAGCACTACCACACTTCAAATGGTGAATTTCGGCGACTAACCACATTGGCAGCCCGACTCTCAGTACTTGGTCGTTTCCTCGCGCAACGTCAGTACCTTCAGCATTCCCAACTTCGACAAGACCAACAGCACCGAAATCGTGTCCGACGCGCTGGCCACATTCGCCATTAACCAAGAGACGGGCCACTTGAACTTCACCCAGCTCTACCCTGCTGGTGGCAGGTTCCCCCGCCAGTTCTCAATCAACAAGGCTGGAGACCAGGTCGCCGTTGGGCTTCAGTCAGACGGACGTGTGGTGGTCATCAGCAGAGATGTCAAGACCGGTCTTCTCAAGGATTTTATCGCGAACATCGATATCGCTGGCGAGGTTGTGTGCGTCATTTATGACGAGTAGAAAAAGCTAGTTGAAGCGGTAGAAACTTTTGACGCGACAGCAACCTGGAAGCAAAAGTTCTGTGAAAAGAAGTTAGAAGGGAAGACGGGAGGATGGATGTCGCTGGGCTCAAAACGTAGAAGATAGTCGCAAAATGTATGTCATCCTGAAAACAAACGGGAACTTTGGTCTTGAGTAATTCCTGGAAGCAATCTTTCAATGTAACTATGTGGCCTTGACGAGGAGATTAGGTAGTAATTCAATGTGAAAACAGAGGTTCCCATGGAAAAGTTGTCTTATCAAGAAGCTTGGTCAATGTAAGATTTGAGAATATATTTTTCCATATGAACTTGGCCAAACTCAAGCTACAGACCAACTTGTTAAGGAAGGACTGAATTAGTGTAAGTTTGGTCGAACGTTGATGCTTGGATTCCGCCCAGATAAGCTCCAACTGACGGCCAGCGTAGGTTTCCGGGGGTAACGGCTATCACGGCACTTCCACCAATGCACATTCCAATCCTGGCCATGGCGTCAATCGGCAGCCAGCAGAACTGGAGAAGCTCATCACATTTCCCCCGGACATTGCGGGACTCTTTGTGTTGCACGGTGGCTACTCAACCCCTGGTATGGCGGGCTGATCGCCGAGCCAAGTTCTTGCGGAGCCGTCTTCTCGGTGCGATGCGAAAGACAAGCTTTCTCTGCGTCCGATCTATCTTGGCAAATAGCATGCCCAAGTTCGTCCCATGAAATTCGAGTTTACTTTAGGCGCATGGTTCGACTTGATGAACGAACGAGTCAAGACCGTTTTTTCCAACGCCTTGTGAGCTGTTATCCTCTGGCGGTGACAAGGTTTTATTGCGGCCCGTATAGGGGTTAAGGTTATATTAATGCTGCTGAGCTTCAGCCAAGTATGCAAAAGTGCGCACCCGTTCGGTCGGCTCGGGAGCTTGTTCAGAATGTAGTTCGGGTCGATGTTCGCTGCCGGATGGGTCGTTTTCACAGTTCCCCGCCAATTGGAGACTATCTCCTCAAGGAGCACGACAGATCTGAATGTTTCAAACTAAGAGAATTTGCTTTTCCCCTAATAAACGATTAATTGAGCGATATCAATCAACTTCATCAGTTGGCTGCAATCGCTCGCAATCGCAATGGCAACCCGGCCAAGCCGGTGCGGCCGAGTTAATTGTAGGGTACACTGCAGCTGCGCTACTCTAATTATTAACTTTCTCACATCTTAGAGTAGCATCAAGTGATGATCCATTCCACATTCAATCGATGTTGCAATACGATGCAATGCCTCAGGGGGAAACGACCACGCCAAATACGATTGCCTATTTATCGGTCCTCGCGCCAAGTTTCTGCCAAGATGGCCGTTTGGTTTCCTCAGCGCCGACATTCGCCATTTTCATTCGTTTCACTCTAGATAACCATGGCCCCCGCGCCTTCTCTCCGCGCCCTTCTGCTGGCGGTGCTGCCATGCACCGTCTTGGCCCACTGGCGCGTTGATGGCCACAACCCCGTCAAGGCGTTGGCGGAGGAAAGACGTGGCCCGAATCGTCGCAATATCCAGAAGCGCGATGTCAGCGGTGACCATCAGTACTTGACCGACAAGACTCAGAGTAAGATTCTCATGGGCGTATTATGTTTCCCAGGAAGCAAGCTAATGATGTCTCAGAGTATCTCGTCAACGGCACTGACATTCCCTTCGTCGACTGGGACCTCGGCGAGTCTTACGCCGGCCTGATGCCCATTTCCAAGAAATCGAACGAGACACGCGAGCTGTTCTTCTGGTACTTCCCAAGCACCAACAAGGATGCTTCCAATGAAGTCACCATCTGGTAAAAACTCCCTCCGACTCATCGCACTCATCATCACTAACACCCATCAGGCTCAACGGTGGTCCAGGCTGCAGTTCCTTCATCGGACTCATCCAAGAAAACGGCCCCTTCACCTGGTTCCCCTCCGCCTACCGCCCCGTCTACAACATCTACTCCTGGTCCCAGCTCTCCAACATGCTCTACGTCGACCAGCCCGCCGGTACCGGCTTCTCTGTCGGCTCCCCGAACGCTACCACCGAGGAAGAGATCGCCCAGCAGTTCCTCGGCTTCTACCACAACTGGATGGAAACCTTCAACACGACCGGCCGCAAGACCCACCTCACCGGCGAGAGCTACGCGGGCCACTACATCCCTTACATCGGCGACGCCATGATCAAGTCCAACCAGTCCGCCGACTACAACCTCTCCGGCGCCATGATGTTCAGCCCTTACATCCGCAGCGTCCCCAACAACTTCCAGCAGCATATCGTCACCAAGCCCTTCGTCGAGGAGTACAACAACGTCATGGGCCTGTACCCCGGCGTCGGCGACTACTGGGACCTCATCGACGCCGCAGACGAGGCCTGCGGCTACCGGGAGATGCGCGAGAAGTACTTCACCTTCCCGCCCCCAGGCCCCTTCCCTCCCGGAAACATGAGCGACGAGTGCCAGATCTCATCCATCGTCTACGACGGCTTGGCTGAAGTCAGCCCGTGCTCCAACATCTACCACATCTCCCAGGCTGCCCGAACCCGTCCGACCCCCTGCTCTGGGCCTCGGCGGGTGACAACGCCAGCGTGCCGATCAGTTTCGACAAGAAGGACTGGCACGGATACCTCAACATCCCCCAGATGCGCAAGGCGATCCACATCCCCGCGGGACAGAAGGACTGGCAGGAGTGCACCGACGCGGACCCTTTCGGACCCGACGGCGACCAGAGCGAGGACCCCTTCACCTCGGGCGCCCTGACGAGAGTCATCGAGCACACCAACAACTTCATCATCGCCAGCGGCAACCTCGACTGTACGTTCTCACCATCTTCTACCCCATGGCTGTTTCACAAACTTACGTGATGACGTGCAGACCGTGTACCTACGAACGGCACGCTCTACGTGCTGCAGAACATGACCTGGAACGGAAAGCAGGGCTTCGACGAGTTCCCCAGCAAGACTTTCTTCCTCCCCACCGCGTACAGCGACCTGTCTTCGCAGAGCGCCGCGGGCAAGATCGGTGACTGGGTCGAGCAGAGAGGCCTGAACTTTGCCAGAGTGTTCACCGCCGGACATGGTGAGTTTTCTGGACATTCTGGGATTGTCTTTGATGGTGGCTAATATGTTGTGATAGAACTTCCAGAGTACGCCCAGGGTGCCGGCTATCGTCTGCTCGAGAAGCTGCTAGGCCGCGTGTCTGATCTGGCCTCCGACGTCATGTTTACTGCCCTTCCTGGCAACTTTGCGGCTCCCACGAATGCGACGACGGCCAGCAAGAAGCTTTAACTTTCCGTTTCCCCTACATCAGAACAGTGTAGCGTCCCTAGGTAGACGTTATTTTGATACAAGAAATAAACTCGTAGTCATATTCGAACGGGTGTTCCTAGGCCTTCATCGTGAATTGTGCCCCTTTGATCAATGGCTCAGATCATACTTGGCATGTTCGCTCGCATAGCGCTAAAGCCCCCAGACCTCACAATATTCATAACTCAGGCGACGATTATACACTGTGAAAACGTTGGACCAGGTTCATGCAGTTGGAAAATCTCCTGTGTTGTCTTTGTACGTTTCTAAAAAGATATACATGAATCAAGCCCGGTTCCCATTGCATGCTCAGCCTAAGGAGGGCAGCACCAGTACCCAACGGCCTAAGGGTTCTCATTAGTCAACGAGCTCATTTATACGTGGCGCCAGACACGACTTACCGCATCAACAGACTCGCAAGGAGGGAAGGGAGGCCGTTCAGCTTCAGAGATACCGCACTGTGCATCGATAGTCAGCTACGTGATGGCAGGAAGCGGGACCGTGGCACTCTCACCTTGTACTCGATCAGCGCTGAGTTGAAGCAGCTGTTGCCAGACCTGCTGCACCCAGGGTGCGACCAGCCCATGACGGCCACCGGGGCAATGGCAAGGAGGAGAGCGGAAAGCTGCATATTGAAGTATCGTTGGCTGGAGTGCTGCAGGAAGAGACTTGATTTGTCGCTGCTTGTAACTCGATGCATACAAGAACAGTTCTGGCCTTTTACATCATCATTACAGCGTCCTCGGACTGATCGCGGATCGGCGGCCTTCTGTTTTCTCCGTCCCCCCAGAACGGTGAAGCATCGCAGGGCGAGTCAGTCCCTTACTGAGATCGAAGCGGTGGGCTGTGGGGACGGCTGGACGATCTCGTCTGAACTTATTTCTTCGCTGCCAGGCACGGTTTGCCCTGCGGACTTGGCTCTGGTGATGTGGGATATAATTTAAGATGTGGCTGTGGTGCAAGTGCGGGCGGGTTTTCTTCACTCTCTCGCGCCGGGCTCATCTGTCTGGTATGATGACGAAGGAATAGCAGGAGGCTTTCAACTCCCACAGAATTCCAAAAAATGCGCATTGCGAAAGTTCTTGATCCCGTCGCCGCTGTTGGTGATTGAAATCGTCTTATTCATCGTCCCAGAGAACGTTGCTCGCGCGCCCACGGCGTAGACCGCCGCCAGCGAGTCATTTCAGGGCGCCTCGAAGATTTCGGGTGGGAACATGCAAGCATGACGGGCTTGGCGTTAAGCTTAATCGTCCCGCGACGTCCGTAACCGCGGGATTCTGCCTCATTGCCCGCGGACGCTAGAGGAGTTTGGCGACGTGCCCCAAAGTTGTCTGGGCTCCGCGACTCCGACTTGTCGGGGCATTAGGGTAGAGAAGGTGGCCGGTTCGGGAGTTCCCTGACGTATGCGGGAGATTCTTCCCGGTGGACAGTCCACGGAGGGTTGCAAGTCTGCGGTGCGGTATCGTGTAGATAGGCACCGGTTCACCCCTCTTCATGCGTTACTAGCCTCGGTGCTTGGGCCCGTCTCGTGTAAGATGTCATCGTATAGGATAGACGCGCAGCAAAACCTGCCATTGTGAAGACTAGGCAAGAAGTATTACCGAGATGTCAGCGTCAGTGATGGGCTTCATTGTCGAGAGAGGTTTCATCATCTACCCGGAAAGAAAAGAATAGCAATATAAACACAGGAAGAGACCTTCGGCTAGAGCTTAGGCCAATGAGGTATCAATTGAGCAGTTCGCTAAGCCCAGCTGGTCTGCCCGAGATTTGGTGGAATTGCATGGCAATAGAAGGGACTACAAGGTGGCGGGGGGATGTGTCGACCTTTTAATGTTCCTGAATGTCGCGCCCTGTCCTCTCATGCAGCCCTATTGACCCGTGCAGGGAAGACTTTCGGCGGACTTTCGGCGGCTTCCGCGGAGTGGACGCCGGCTGAGGCCCGCTTTGCTCCGTGGGATGCGCGGGGCCGACGCCCGGATTTGGGATGGGCAAGCACGTCTTAGTTACACCGAGGGCGTCATATGCCGGCAGAAATGACCAGCAGATATAAACGAGATAGAAGTCAATCTAGAAAGCTCGTCCGCACGGTGTCCGAGCCCAGTATTTCCTGGCTTTGAGATGCGGCCGTCCTTGACGAACAGCTCCATCAACATGGGACGGAGTAAACCCGATCACCAAACAAACTACACCTCGACGAGGTCATCAAACCCTCTCGCAAATCAGTGGACCAGACCATCTGATTTCCGCCATTGAGTTCGTCCGGCTCGGTGGACTACTTCACAGATCCTCCAACACATAAATGACGAAGTCTTCCCCAAGCAAACCAACATCACCAAGCTCACCAACTCCAAAACCCTACCCATCAACACCACCACCACCAAAATGGCCCCCTCAAAGCTCGACAACACCCACATCCTAATCTTCGGCGGCTCCTCCGGCCTAGGCCACACAACCGCCTCCCAAATCCTCTCCTCCTCCACCCCCTCCACCCTAACCCTCGTCTCCTCCAACCCCGCCAAACTCGCCGCCGCCGCCTCCCGCCTCAGCCCCCTCTCCTCCCCCTCCACGACCATCGCCACCATCACAATAGACCTCTCCGACCTCCCCAACCTCCGCCAAAACCTCCTCACCCTCCTCGACACCGCAACCTCCAACTCCGCCAACAAAATCACCCACCTAATCTACACCGCAGACGGCGCGTCCCCCCTCCCGCCCTTCCCAGAGACCCAAGTCGCAGACATCACAGCCCAGCTCTCCCTGCGCGCATACGCCCCGCTCATCCTCGCCTCCATCCTCCGCAGCCACGCACACATCGCCCCCAGCGCAGACACCTCCGTCACCTTCACAAACGGCTCCTCCTCCCACCGCCCCATGCCCGGCTGGGCCGTCGCCGACGCCGCGTCCGGCGCGATGGAGGGCATGGTCCGCGGCCTGGCGGTCGACTTCGCGCCCGTAAGGGTGAACCTCGTCTCCTCCGGCCCCGTGAGCACCGAGCTGTTCCGCACGCTGCCCGAGGAGACGGTCGAGCTGTTCAGGAGCAAGTGTCTCACGGGGCGGATCGGGAGGCCGGAGGATGTCGCAGAGGCGTACTTGTACCTGATGAAGGATGGGAATGTGACAGGCACGACTTTGTTCACGGAGGGAGGGAGGATTTTGGCTCCTTGAATTCTCTCGTGGTCGTGTCAGATTCCGGCGTTGGAAATGTGACGTCAGAACAGTATCACTGCTTCACATTGAACGAGAATAATCCAGTCATAGGCATATTTACCATTATCGCTGATGCCCGCCCACGCCTACCCATGCGCAGAACCATAGATCTCCATTTTGAACGGCTAAAATACAAGGGCTCTCCAGCCCCTTTTCCATCTCGAGTCCTCCTCCTACGGTCAATCACCACAACATTACCATAGGGGAAGACCTCCCACTCGTCCAATCTAAGCCAAGAAGTTCCGCCTCCTTGGGGTTCAACTAGCTCATTGAATCGAAACTCTCGCTGTCTTCAACGGTGGTGAAGGTAATGTCGTCGTCGTCGTCGTCGGTATCCATCTCGGAGTCCAAGATGCAGTCGGGAAAAACCTCGAATATCCTGTCCGGGACAGGGTCGTCTTGTCCGTTCTAGGGGATGCAGAAGTCGACCCAGCTGCCCAGGTAGTCGAGCCTGTTGCCGGCGTTCTCCTGGCTCTTGTAAATGTCCTCAAACTCCTCGAAGCTGAGCTTGCCCCAGCCGCCACGGTCGGCGGCCTCCTTCTCTGCAATGTCGAGGCGTTTCCACTCCATAAGTTTGGAATGCAAGATTCCTTCCTTTTCCTTGGCAGCGCGGTCACGCTTGCCCTCGCGATCCTTGTTTGAAGCTGCCCTGGGGTCCCTCGTTTTCGTCTTAACTGATTCGGCCGAAGATGATGGTGTAAGCGATGGGATGGGGGGCTCGATAGAGGCGTCGCCATTGGGGCGGAACTGGGGCATCGTGGGGTCGCGGTACTCGACTTCTTCGACAGCCGGAACTTCCTCTTCCCGTTCTTCCTCCACCTCCTCAACACCCTCGTCATCCGTTTCGTCAATCTCCTCAATCACCCTCTCAACTTCCACCGCAGGATGAATATCATCACCTTCGCCGGTTTCCTCAACTCTGTAGCCGCTAGTCAAGAGCAGCTCTTCGAGGGATCGCTCGGCAACCGGCTTGCTCTCATCCAGTGCTTTCCGTGGCTGCCGCGGTTCAGCCGTCTTTGGCTTCGACTCTTCGACGGGGAGGTTCTCAAACAGAGCTCTGTGCATCTCTCTGTTGGATCTGGACGCGGCCGCCGCAATGGCCAGGTCCCTTGTCCTTGAAGATGGCGTCGAGGAGCTCGTTGAATGCTTGCTGGTGACCTGGTAGAGAATCTCCTTGCCCGCGTCTCGCTCCTCGTCTGGGATCTCCATACCACCCCAGCGTTCGGGCACGCTCCTAGAAGATGCTGATGCGTTGGATCTGATTTCGTAGTCGTCCATGTCTTCTGCAAAGCGAACCTTTGAAGACGATCTCGAGCGTGGGGATAGAAGCGGTTGTTGCGCTGCCTTGGAGCTCTCAGCGACGCCGTTGAGGTTGTTGACGAGCACGTCCTCATCAGACTGCCACCCGTCCGGGGCAAGGCCGCCTTCTTCTTCGTCGAGGTAAAACTGTCTCCTCTTCCACCTGTCGTGTAGTTGCTTCCTTGCGGCCTGCCGCCTTCTTCTTTCAATATCCGGTGCCAGCTGCCTCCTATGGTTGATGACTTGCGCCCGGAGTTGGCTTTCGGTAGGCATAGTGCTAGTAAACTGTTCTGAATCGACTCTCCTAGTTCTGTTATCCGACTCATTCGGTTGGCCAACAACAGCACCGGTCGAGCTTCTGTTTTCCGCGTCCGAGTTGTTGTTTCCATCCTCTTCCCCGTGAGCTGCCGAGTTCAAGTTCAAAGTCAAAGTCCATTTCGTTACGTTCGCGACGTTGTCCACTCAGCAGGTCCGGCAGATCATCGATACTCGTGGGCGGGTTCAGTAGAGCATCCCAGTAAGGGGTATCCGGTTCACTATCGGGAGACCGCATCTGAACGGTCCAGGGGCTGCCGATGTAGGGCGCGAAAAGTCGGGTTAAAACGTCTTCTCTCGCCGATGTATCACCCTTGTCCTCGCTCACAGCACCTTGTCTGCCGGGCTCCAGTTCGACGTCGCCGTTTGGGGTGGAAGATCTTGCCCTCGCTGCGGTTGTTCCCATCAGCACGCGGCACTCTTCCTTCCCGACCAAAGAGACTGCTGAGAGGTTGCCTGCTGGCCACCAGTTGCATTGCCTCGGTGCTGCCCATGAGCTGGTCGTCCAGTCCGTCGAGGATATCGCGGTGCATCTGTTTGTAGAGAACATAGTACGCGCGGAACATGCGCAAGAAGTCGCGGCGGTTGACGAAGCCGTCCCCATCAATATCGTAACCCTCGAAGATCTTGCGCAGCTTGTCCTTTCGCTTTCGGTACGCCAGCCCGTGCAGGAACTCAGTAAAGCCAATGAGTTCATCGTTGTTGGTATCGTAGAAGGAAAACATCCGGTCGTGAATCAAGTTCGGCGTCGCATGTCGAGAGCCACCAGGGGCACCAAGCACCGCTCGAACGTCTTCTTGTCCATGGCAAGCTGTAAATCGTCCGGATCCTCGCGCCACTCCGTGTTGGCCATGAACGAGAACTGCTCCCAAAAGGCCTCGATCTCAGGCCTCTCAAACCCAGTCTCCTTGCTCAGCTTGGCCATCAGCGACCGCGGCAGGTTCCTTATGCACGCCTCCGGGTCGCCGGTGTACCACACGGGCTGCATCGCCTGGGCCGAACGGCGGGGCGGGGACCTTGATCTTGTAGAAGATGTGCGTCTTGATGTGGACGCCCTGCGACTCGCACGTCTCGCAAAGGTCGAAGTCGGCGCAGTTGGCACAGCGGTAGCGGACGCCGCGGATGGGTACCATGCCGCAGGCATTACATGCGCAGCCCCTATGGACGCAGGCGTTCCGTCTCGCATTGTCCTCCGAGACCCTAAACAGCAGGCTGACGATGTTGTGCCCCGCGCGGGCCTGGGGCTGCATGCCGTTGGGGTCGTTCCACCACTCGTCGACGGTGCCGCCGTCGACTATCGTGTCGCCGTCATTCAGTGGCCGGATCGCGTCGAGGTCTGCGGCGTTCTCGTCCGGGACGTGGTCGCCGTCGCCGCCGTCGGACGAGGAGAGGGAGTTGGCGCGGCGGGTGCGACGGTGGGTGCGGCGGACGGCGTTGCTGCGATGGAGGCCTGGGCCGGGGACGCCATCATCGTAGGCGTCCTGGGTCGCTTGGTAGGCGTAGTAGCTTACTGAGAGGGCAGCGATGGCTGAGACGACGGCGACTGCGATGCGTGGCCGGGTGAGGCTGTCTGTTGATGGCACCGAGAGCCACATGATGGAGCGTAGGTGTACCTATGCGTGTAGCATGTTGAGGACGGTAGTTGATGTTCACATGCACATGTAATCTGCTGCTGATCAAATCCTAAAGCCAGTAGGTATGTGGTGTCGCAGCACGAAATAATATTGTTTGCTTGGTGTGACGAGCTGAGCTGTTCGATGACCAAACGAAACAGGGTCAGACTTGCGCCAGCTGCTGATTCTGCCTTGAGGAGGGGAAAAGAAGGCAGGCGGTGAGCCTTCTGGCGGAGGTCGTTAGGTCAGCACATGGCCCAAGCTCTCAGGTGTCGCCAAGCAATTCTGAGGCAGGTACGTACCGCGGACGGGGTTCCGTCATCATTATCAGAAGCATTGGACATTTCAATGGTTGAGTGAGGCCGTTCTGCCATCAACAATAAGCTCAAAGGCCCTCTCGTGAAAGACTAGATGAGTAACACCAAGCTTAGCAAAACCTTCAAAATTCCGCGCCATCTGATGTATTTCAACTCTCGACTGACCCCAGGCACACGGGAGCCAGAGTCCCGCGCAATGTCCCATGAGCTGGGAGCTTCCACGCGGCGACTGAAGCTGCCCGGGGCCGAGGCATTGTTCGTGTGGGACTAGGGGTCACAGGAAAGCCGCGCCGCCGCTGGACGCTGCTATCAATGTACTCCCGGCCAACATCCATTTCGGATACTGACGAAATGTATCCTGATAACTGACACCACTCATCAACGTCACCGCCGTCCTCTCTGAAGCATCTCTGGTCGAGCTAACTTGGGCATTCCTATCCCATGATCGCGTTTACGGACGCCGCCTTCTGCAGCACATCTACTTCTCTACATTAAGTCTGTTTCCGATATAACCGCCTCCGAATCGCCAAAAACCCGCAGGTCTGGTTCGGGTCAAGGTAGCGAATACGCTTGCTTCTTTTCGTCGCATATTCTCAATCAAGGAGGGTGGGTTCGAGCTCAAGGATCAAGCTCCCCCGGCTCTCAATCTCTCTCTCTCTCTCTCTACCCTCTGTGTGTCTCTCAGACAAGAGCAGCTCACAGCCTCAATCAAACTCATCTGTAACACCTGCCCCCATCGCCACCCTCGAGCTTTTATTTCCCTCTTTGCTCAAAATCCACTCTCTCTCGCGATCTACCTTACATATATGCTCGTAAACCAACGATTCTAAATCCAGCCGCAGGTGCAACCTCACAAAAGATCTGCGTTGCAACCTCGCAAAAGGGTTCCTGGGGGAAAAGAGACAACCCGCAATCATGGCTACCAAGTAAGCGCCGCTGCACATCATGTAAACCCAACCCTGGGAATAGCTTCATGCTGACCACAAATGTGCGCCGCCCAAAGGGTCCCCGTCTTCCCAACGGCGAAAGCCACAATGAACCACCCCTCCTATCCCTCAACGATATGGAACCTCGAGCCCGACCGCTCAGGAAAGTGTCCCGTCGCCAAAGACCGCGACGGGCCCTTCAATATTTCCTGGGAAATCCACGGCCACGGCCCCTCCAAGATCATCGTAATGCTCTCTCTGTCTGTCTTTCCCCCCATGCTTGCCTGCCCACTGACAACCCCCCCAAAAGTTCATCATGGGCCTCGCAGGCGTAAAAACCTCCTGGCAGCGCCAAACCAAATTCTTCGGCCACGACAACGCCGCCCGCTACTCCGTCCTCATCCTCGACAACCGCGGCATGGGCGGCTCCGACGTCCCCTACGCCCGCTACACCACCTCCGCCATGGCCCTCGACGCCCTCGACGTCCTCACCCACGTCGGCTGGGCCTCCACCCCGCGCAGCGTCCACCTCTTCGGCATCTCCATGGGCGGCATGATCTCCCAGGAACTCGCCTTCGCCGCCCCGGACCTCTTCGCCTCCGTCACCTTCCTCTGCACCGCCCCCTGGATCGAAAACACAAAGCCCCTCCTGACGAACCTCGCCGACCGCGCCGCCATGCTCGTCCCCAAGTCCATGGACCGCAGCATCCAGGACACCGCCCTCAAGCTCTTCCCCGCCGACTGGCTCGTCCAGCCCGACGAGGCCGCCGAGCTCCCCGGCGAGGACACGCCCAAGTGCGGCCCCGCGGACGGCGGCAAGGGCTACGGCCGGTTTGACAGCAACTTCCAACGCTTCCAGGCCCAGGAGCTCGTGAAGCGCTGCACGCCCGGCCTGTTCAGCATCCGCGGCTTTATCTTGCAGCTCGTCAGCGCCGGGTGGCATCACAAGTCGCCCGAGCAGCTGAGGCAGCTGGCGGACGCGGTCGGCAGGGAGCGGATCGCGGTCATCCACGGCAATGCGGATGTCATGATCGATGCGCACCACGGCCGGTTGCTGGCGAAGCACTTGGAGCCTGACGTGGTGGAGTTCATCGACGGCATGGGACACGCGCCCATCATGGATAGAGTAGCGTGGATGAATAAGTGGTACGTGGACAGGATGGACGCGATCGAGAAGCAGTTTCCCCTGCCGTGAGGGGATGGGAAGAACCGCTGGGCGGTGATGTGGGCACGCAAATAGAGACAGCATACACGATAGTGTGCAGGTCGTGAGAGCTTTTATTCATGTACTATGATACCTCCGCATCCATCCAACGCCGTATGCATGCAGTCATACCGTTTCCCCCGGTGCCGTGCTCGCCCTTTTGCGAATCCTCATTTACAACATCACCAAGCCAATGCCGCTCAGATTCTCCTCGTCCAGCTTGTTGCGTCTGTCGACGCCTCCGGCAATGGGGGCCGCGAGGTAGTTGAAGAGGTAGTAGTGCAGCTGGCCGTCGCCGGGTCCGAACTTCTGCTGCTCGAGGAAGAGACCGTTGTCGAGGAGGGAAAGACCGTTGAAGACGTCGAACCTGTGCTTCTTAGCCAGGATGAGAGCGTCGCCGATGAGCGAGTTCAGGCGCGGCTTAAGGGCCTCCTTGTCCAGGGGCGAGACGGTGCCGATTTCGGAGGCATAGTACCAGAGATAGGCGGCGCGGATGACCTGGTGCTTGGTGCTGTTGATGATGGTAGACTCGAGGCAGTAGAAAGAGAAGAAATCGGTAATCTTGCCATTGTTCTGTTCTTGGTCAGCCATGCCGTCAACAAAGGGAGGAGTTCAATGCAAACCTCAACAACATAGGTCCAGATGACCTGCTCGCCTCCCTTCTCCTTGTCGTGCAGGAACCAGTGCTTGAATTCCTCCTTGCAGAACTGGGGTGCCATATCGAAGCGGGCGAGGTACTTGTCCAGAAGGGCGCTCGCCTGCTCGATGTCCTTCTCCTGCAGCTCGCGCAGACCCTTGGTCGACGTGTTGTCGGACAGCGCATACTTGCGGATCTGGAACTGGGGCTTGCTGTTGGCAGGCAGCGGGCTGAAGCCGACCTCGTACAGCTTCTGCCAGTTGATGGCGCGGTGGAAATAGCGACAGGTGCTGACGGGCTTGGGCAGAACGACACCACCAGTGTACAGGCCCTGCCAGATCTCGCGCAGGTTGCTGCGGCGGGTAATCTCCTTGATCAGGACGGGCGCCAGACGCTTGCCGCGAAGCTTCTTATGGACAACCATGAAGTTGACCTCGGAGCAGGTGATGACGTTCTTGCGCACGCGCAGGTTAACAGGGATAGCTGAGATAAAGGCGACCAGCTTGCGGGATTGAGAAGCGCGCACGCCAACGTGCCACTCCTTGCGCCAGCCAGGAGCCATCAGGGCCCTACAAAAGTCAGCTTCAACGTTTCTACTTGGGGAAAAAAGACTGTCTTTACCATTGCAGCATCGCAGGAGAGTAATTGAAACGGAACATGGCCTCGTCGTCCTCGACGTAGTGTCCGTTCAACAGCTCGTATACCTCCTTCATCTCGCCCTCGTCCTCGAGGTTCATTGTAACCCACTCGAAGCCGCTGACCATTGGCGACGGCTCCTTGGGGACGTCCTCGACCTTCTGGACGCGAATCGGGCCCTCCTCGACCTTCTTGTCGCCGTCGCCGAACTTGGGCACAGGCTGCGTGGCCCAGAACTTGTAGCTCGCCATGTCCTTCGCGTTCTTGCCAGCCGAGGCCAGGCCGGTCATGATGTCCTGCAGGTTAAGCTGCTTGAGCGCGTTGGCCGTCTGCTCCGCCGACTGGTTGCCAGAGCCACTGGCGCCAATCTCGTTCGCGAGGGCGGGGTTCAGCGCCAGGAGCTCGGTGAGCTGCTGGGGCGTGAGCCCGCCGATCGCATCCCGGATCTGCTGCTCAGGGTCGCTGGGCTTGCCGGTCAGAGCTTCCTTGACCTTCTTTCTCTTGGACTTCTTCTTCTTCTTCTTGGCGCCGCCGGAGGCAGCAGCGCCGGGCTCCTCGGGCGCATCGTCGTCGTCCTCCTCCGACTCGACCTCGGGCTCCTTGCCCTTGCCCTTGTTCTCCGCCTCGGCGACGGCGTCCTCGGCCTGCTTGACAGCAGGGTCGAGGGGCTTGGACTCCTCGGCAGGCATATTTGCTGCTTGTTCGATTCGTTCGCGCGAGTTCGTGGGGTGTTGTTTGCGGCAATCAGAGGCGGGGTGGTGGTGGTGTCGTGGTTCGAGCTTTTGGAGCTCTGCACAAGCTTGGAAGGTGGGAATGGCGGGGGAAGAAGTTTTGGCGGGCGAGAGGACAGTTTCATGTGGCCGGGCGGTTTCCAGCTGTGACTGCATCATGGCGGGGTTAGCTGCTGGGGTGCTGTGTGCGGGCACTGCGGGGCAGCCATCCCACCTGGCGCTAGGGCGTCTTAGCGATCGCGTGGTCTCCAGTTAGGGGTCCGAAGCCGCTGTCGCTGCCTGCTGATGTGCGTTTGATCAGCCACGTATCTCACCTTAATTCAATGTTGGCATTCTGATTTGGATTGATGTGTCCTTCCAATGGTATATTTTGCTAATGCACTCGTCCTGCGAAATTCTACTTTGTGCCTCGGTTGGGCTCGGTAGGCGGTTTACAGAAAGGTCCATACGTCTGCCTGTGAGACTTCGCGCTGGATTCATCTGATTCATCACCAAACTCTCAGTCCCTGTCGCCCGAAAGAACAAGGAAACTGCGATTTCTCTGGCTTAAACTGGTTGATCATTACTAGGTCTAAAGCATCGCGCCAGACATCTAAGCTACTAAGGTCTATCGAAAGCACCTCCAAAGTCTAGTACAACTCCTATTCTGAAGCTTTGAAAAGGAAGGCGTATATTCACAATGTTCGGCTGCTGGTATCAGAGCCAGCAGCATCATACGCAGTGCCTGCAAGATCGAAAGACCGCATGACTGCGAGAATCACGGGTGCGTATCCCATGATGTCGTTGTGTCCTAGTCTCGTCAGCCACTGCCCACCCAAAGACCGTTTTATGCCATTCGCTTACCTCCGTATGGAAACATTTCTTGCCGAATAATGATGTTGTGGTCCGCATGCCAAGTCGTGACGAAAGCGTTCTTGCCCTTGTGAATCGTCCGTACCTCCTTCCAAGACTCGAATGCATGGTCGCTGAGCCCGCCATCAACGGTGGCATTGGCCGCAGCCCGGAACAGCTTGCTGCTCTCCTCACAAGGAATGTCAGAGTCGTCCTTGGCAGATATCAGAGTCAGGCGCAACCTCCGCTTCGTCAGCTTCACCAAGCTCTCAAGTCTGTCGGCGGACGGCCACTTGTCGTAGATGAAGGTCTCCATGTACCCCAAGAAACCGGGCCAGACCTTCAGAGGACCTAAGACGGGGAAGAGCCCGCCGATCTTGTAGCCACTGAGCATCTTAGGCAAGTTACTGAAGCCGGCGACGAGAATGACTCCACCAAATTCGATGCCCTGGGAGGCGTACAGCTCTGCGACGCCGCTGGTCACGGCGGTACCCAAGCTCTGGCCGAGGAGAACGATACGGTCTGAGGAGACGCCGGCGACATTGATGACCCAGTCAATCAGAGTTGCCGCATCCTGAATGAGGCCGTCTTCGGAGGGGGTGCCGGTGGAGTGACCGAAACCACGGTAATCGATGGCCAACACGTGGTAGGACGAGGTGTCGGTGATGACATGGTAACTGTCAGGACGGTGGTTTTGTGCGATGTCTCCGGCGTTCTGTTCTCGTTAGCAATGTCCAAATGCGCTTTAACTAGATGCACCTTACACCATGAACTGCAGAATATTAGCATGAGTGAGCCTCAGACAAGACGGCGTGACTTACATGATAGAACGACGCGAGCTTCAGGGTCCTCCTTAAGCGCCTTGAAAGACTCGGTCTGGGTGAAGTCCTCACAAAAGCCGGGCCTCTGTGCTGAAAACCTCTCTTCCTGCTTGAGATAGGCTGGCAAGGGCATGACATGCCAAGCATACAAGTTCACTCCATCTGGGGTGTTGAGGGAGAAGGGTGTGACTTGGCCCTCTATGCAAGACATGGGTCAGCTAATTGCGCGTCTCCAGTGGCGGTGATGGTACGTGGACTAACTAGCAAAGCCAAACCGCTCAGGTTCATTGACGCCGCGCCACCATAGTGTGTTTATCTTGTGGGCATACAGAAAGCTGCAGGAGAGCGTCAGGTAGAGTTCTGGGAAGCGAACAGACTGGTAAAACCTCACTGTCGTTGAAAAAATGGTGTTGCGCCGAGAGCCAAAAATGTGAAGTAGAGACCCAGAGGAGCTGCGACCACCCAGACGGCGGATCGCAGGATCGGAGACAGCGGAACTGTCATGGCGTAGGCTTTGGGACAGTCTCCTCAGGTGAAGAGAGAGAAGCGCTTTGGGAGAGGACGTCGTGATGGTTCCGGGCTATATACAGGTGACGGGAGGCGATGTCGTGGCGACCCTCGGCGATGCCTAACGGAGCTGGTTGCTTGGTTGAGGTTGGAATTGTCTGCGGCCCGCAGGGATGGTGTCACCGGGTGCTTTATCATTCAGTACTTTCTGCTTGGTCTCGTTGCACCATTTGACATAAGTACCTAGCGCTAGGGGCATGAGGTCCCCAAGATGCGGCGACCTTCCACATTTGCGGTATCAGCCGCACTCTGACGACAGCAGACGGGCCTCGGTATAAAACTGAAATTTATGTGCTATCTAAGGTCAGTCAATCGACTGACGGCTTAGCCAACCGTTTTGTCGGAGGAAGCGCAGTTTCTGGTTCAATGATTTCGGCATTGCTGGATGTCAAGACTTCATTTGGTGCTGCCCAGGGATTGGTTGCAGCGGTGGTAGGCAATTTACTGGTGCAGAAGGCGTGTTGCGAAATGCGAGAGGAATCTGCCCAGATCACAGGTTGCCACTGCCCCCAAGCTTTCACAGCCACACCGCTCTACCCACCTGCATTCATTTGCCTTCCCGCTCCTCGCTGGACTAATGCTGGTGCCAGACGCGCCAGAGCTGGTCGGCAGCAATGAGACCCGGGGCGAGCCAGATTGGCAATTGATGGGAGAAAGCGTGCAGGGTGAGGGTGAGGCATGACCAACGAGAGAGGGACCGACTGGGGTGGGAAGGTCATGGAAAACGGCACGCATTCCTGCCTTAGGTAATCACGTAATGTGGAGTAAGGGTGGGCACGCCAGCTGCAAGGGTGCCGCGGTACAAAGGTACATCCCGCCCAAAAGACGGATTTTGGCGCGATTTAAGTGGCAGGCGGAGCTGAGCCAAGCCCTTCGTCCAGTCAGGGCGCGGCAAGTGCCCAGTTTCCCCCCCTCTTCCCGGCCAATCAGACGACCAGACCCTTGTTAAACTTGCAGCCCGCCTTTCTTTCGTCGGCTACGACTGGACGGCGCCGGGGAGCACTGCAATGGAAGGAGGTCCAGACTGACTGCACCCCGTGTCAGCGAGCGAGCCAGCCACAGGCAGACAGAGAGGCTCCGGGCAGTGGACGTCCAGCGCAGCAGCAGCGTGTACCCGCAGCGCCTGAGGTTTGGTAAGGCGTGTTCCCGTCCACCTCAGGTCCCCAGCCAGTCAGGCAAAGCAACGGCAACAACGACGGAGACTTGGGAGCCTCAGGTACATGCTCCATGTATCTTTTCACTCCTCTGAACCATTCAGCTGCTGCACCACGCCTCAAAGGTACAACCGTCCTGCGCGGGCTCAGTACCGCGCCCATGTATCTGCGCTGTACCTTTCTCCGATCCATACAGAGACAGAGCTCCCATAATACTATATCCCATCCACCCCAATTCAATTCCCACGAACCTGTCCGTCCCCGAGTCTCCAAATCTCTTCCTCCACCCCATCCCCAGCCTGCTCCCGCGACGAAACCCGAAATCGAAAGCCGTAACCCACCGACTCGCTCTTCCGCCCTCTCACGCACGCCGCCGTCGACTGTCCCTGTCCCTCTCATCTCGAGACCGAATCCGACGAGCACGCGCGCAGTCGAGGGCTGTGTATTCCCTCGCTTATGATGACCATTCCGACACGCTCGGCAATCGACCCGTGATACCCTGAACTTCTCGCGACAGGGAGACGGAAAAGGCGAAGACGTACACAGTCATGGAGAGGAAGAGGAAACTGCCCGCGAGGGCTGCCGCGCGCGTCGAGCACATTGCGAAGAAGCGCACCGTCACCCCTCCCGAGCATCGATCCGTCACCCCAGTTGCGGCTCCCGTCGAGGAGCCCCCGCCGCCGACGCTGCCCAAATCGATCCAGCCCGGAAAGCCTTTGCCCACCGTCGAGGACCCCCAACCTGATGATCCCAAATAAGGATTACCAGTCGTTTCAGGAGAGGTATGTCGTCAGTCTCCGCAGGTCGACTTCTTGTACTAACAGATGCCACAGTGGTGTTATGGCCGAGTCCCTTGCGCGGTCGCGGCACAGATGGATGGCCGAGGGCATGTTCGAAAAGTACTGGACCAAGCCGTTGAGGAGGAAGGGCGCGACCGAGGATCCCAAGAACCCGGCCAAAGACACTATGAGCAAGATTGGTCAGGTGCAAATTACTATTGAGCCGCACGTCTTTGAGGCCACCATGTGGGCTATCAAGGACCCGAAGCCGCCTGCGCCCACCACCCAGGCAACCTTCCGACCAATTCTGCAGTATGGGCCCCCCAATGGTGCCATGCCGCCTCCTCCCAATCCAGCGCCAACGAATGCAAACCCTCCTATTGCGCCAGCCGAGTCGAAGCCAACGCCTCCAGCCCCGACACCAGCTCCTCCCTCGCCTGCACTCCAGCAAGCGCCATCGAGGGCACCGTCTGCGCCGGCAACTGAACCCCCCAAGCCAATTCCTTCACCACGGACTTTGGACGCTGCACGACCTGCCGTCGCGACACCACCTCCTCCCAGGCCAATGGCTCCCGGAGCACCAGTTGCAGCGCCTGGGCAAGGACCAGTGCCTGCGCCGGGCACTCCGTCACACCTTCCCGGTCAGCCTGGGCCGGCACATTCTGTGCCAAACTCACGACCAGCAAGCGCAACTCCGACGCCAGTAGCAGGAGCTGCAAAACCCGCGGCTCCCAAAGCTCAAGGCACCGATCCAATCATCATGACTTTGGCTGAAAAGGCGTCCGAGGATCCTATGCTCCGCGATCTCATGAAGCGAGTTGCAGCAGGAGAAGCAAAGCCCGATGAGCTCACTAATTTCCAAAAGATCATTGACCAAATTACGGTTGAATACAAGAGAAAAGGAGGTCAGCAGGGACCTTCAGCAGACAGATTGCTTGTCGATGGGAGGACAGTCAAGTACTTTGCTGACGAGGTGCGCACCATTCTGGATATCGTGCTTTCAACGAACCCGCGCCAGAAGTCGAATGAGTTGCTTCCACCTCGGGGCAGTGATCCTTTGGTAGTTGCGTTGGTGAGATCGGCCTTGGACGACAACAAGGTACGCACGATGATCCGACGGATAGCCGAGGGCCAGCCGGGTTTCACCGACGCGACGGACCTGAAGGCAGTGCTCGACAAACTGCACAAGGAACTCAAGGGCGGTCAAACCCCTCAACCTCAGCCATCAACCCCGCAGACTCCAGTGAATGGCGTCCCCAACGGGCATCCTCCAAAACCGGCCACAGCCGCCACTGTGCCTTCGCCGAAGCCAGCGCCAGCGGCATCGCCCGCACCTCAATTGCAACATCCTCCGCAGCAAGCCTTGCGTTCTAAGGGTCCTCCGCAGCCGGTGCGACCAGAGATCTCAGGCGTCTGCCTGGACTTCACCGGCGGGAACGGCGATCGGTACCTATTCCCAAAGTATAGTATCCTGGAGTATCTGCCAGGTGGACAGCAGGTGGTTGCCTCATTTCTGATTGTCCGTAAAGGCAGTCAACTGGAGTACGGAGGAGACGCCAAGCTCGACTACTACCAGCCCGTCACCATCAGAATATTTTCCCCCTCTGGACGAAACCTCGACTATCTCCAGAGGGTCGTTGCACCCCCTGACGAGGTCAGACGGTATATGGATGATGTGATGGACAACATGACGCGGGCAGAGTACGTGCTCTTGGCCATGCGTCTGCCCCGAGGCGAGCGCGAGCCTGAGAAGGACGACAATGGCAAGGAAGTCGCCGCCCCACCATCGAGACCCGAGTCCACGGCTCCCGAAGTTCCTGCCCCCAAGCAACAGTCGGTGATGTGGGGCCCCATCACGTCCAAGTTTGTTCAAAAATTCAACAAAAAGTGGTTCGAAGAGTGGAGGAAGAGAGAGAAACAGCCGGCCGGCACGACAAAGTCGGACGAAATCTTCAGGGAAGCCTGTCTGGCGGTTGGCCGCGATCCTCTGGACAAGGACATAGAGTACGAGAAGATGGTTGAGCTCTTGGCCGCAAAGGACTCGGAGTCATCGTCTTGAACGCAACATTCCAGCAAGCTAGAAGAGAAAGCACACCGTTTTGAGTGCTGAGGCACTTGTGTAACCTAGAAATCATTCCGAAAGGGGGCACCGGCGAGCGGGTGGGTTGGGTAGCACGTGTTGTATGCATAGGGTCAGTTGTTGTTGCATTCTTGGGCCCCTTCATTGTGGTTTTACCTCATTTTTTACTTCTTGACCAGGCCTAGAAGAGAGGACTGGGGGGGAAAAGGAAACCGGAGTGGGTTTGTCGGGGTGCTTCTTTTCCCTTGTTCTTTTGCTCATTTTCTCCTTTTTTTTCTGGTCTTCTATTTAACAATTGGTGTTCAGAGAGTATGTAACTTTTCCTCGGGCAATGAGGATACAACGGGGTGGTGGCTCGATTCCAGCAGATTTTTATTCCCACAAAGAGTTGTGTGCTTTAAGAGACAAGGGAGGGAGGGGGCGGTTGGCAACCCGACAGACCGGACAGAGAATTCAGAAGAACTATTACTACTGCTTTGCTGGTGACTTTCTAGTATCCTGTGATGTGGACAGGTTGATCTATGATCCTATCTACCTCTACCTGGGAGCTAAAAACGACCACCTTGGGAATGCATAACTGCTCTCTGGTGGGTAGGTAGGTAGCTAGCGTATCATTGCTCACCCGTCTTTCGAGCTGCGGGAAGACAACGTGTAGGTCGTATGTTACTCGAGAGACACCGGCAACTTCGTTGACGATACTCTCGGCGATGGACAGAAGAATGCGGCCTGGGGATGTGTAGGATTCCACGCTCGGGTGCACACTGCGCGAAGGCTACCGCGCAGAATTAACATGGATCGAGCGGACAAGGGGGGGGGGGATGGAAATAGACAAATCATGTATCCTGAGAAACTCTCGTCGCCCTGGAGTCAGACGGCTACTAAAGACGTCCAGCATTTCCTGCCCGCTAGCTCGGGTTCACAAAATGCCTTCCGTCGATCAACGCATATCCTTTTTGGCACTCAGACCAGACTGGGGAAAGGATGGCGCGTGATCAGATCACGGTGGACGTTCAACTGCTGGCTGATTGGGTGAATGTCGTCTTAGACCGGGTTGTTGGTTAGGGAGTTGAGCACCAGGTCACGGCCAAAGGCCAATCTCACGTCGTTCGACATGCGCTGTCAAGTTGGAAACGTTATCAAGACGTCTCACGGACGCGAGAAAGACAAGACCCATACCTTGGGCAACCTCCCGACGTTGTGGTGTGCTATTTTTTGGTTAGCAAAATCCACCTAGATAGTGATAGCGCGTCTGGGACCTCGAGCGCGAGTTCTCGGTTTGGCGTACTCTCAATCGTGGATGAAGAGTCCTCGAAGCTCAAAGACTCAATACTGTGAAGGCCAGCTTCTTCTTTGCGCCAAGCAATGTCAGGGCTGGGCGTAATTACATGTTGGATAGCTATAGTTGCAGGTTAGCCATTTCCAAAGTCATAGGGGACAAATGAGTTTCTTACCATTCCTTGACGAGTTTCTTACTGTGATCAAGTTTAGAGCGATCTTTGGACTGAAAAGTCAAGTCGAACCTCTTGATTTGACTTGTTTAATTGCTTAGCAGCGCTACAGCCTCCACGTTGGGTGCCATTTTGTCTATTTTGCTCAAAATTGCAGGAACACTTCCATGTTTGTAGAGCCGTAGCTGAGGACTAAAGCTTTGTGGTTGATGTGACAATGACTAGCCAAGCGTGTATGCGTAGTAGGAGGCCGCGCTGGTCATGCCAACCGCCGAGTATGGCAAACCTGCGAGCTGTATCCTCATTCTGAAGATATTTGAAACTAGTTGAATCGCATCGAGGTCACTTCAGGGTAATGCGGGGATTTGGAGGGCTACCTACTATGACTGTATTGCTATTACATCGTACTCGCACTGGCTGACACTTATTGCCGTTGAACATGTTTATGGCTCTTTCCTTGTCTCTTCACTTGCTCAGGCATTGCCTGGTTTTTGCAAGTGGACCATTAGCCAGTGTCGTTCGAGTCAGAAGCTTTTGGTCCGGAATGGCGTCTTTACTTGTGGCAGAGTAGATAAAAGTTTCAAATCACAAGAGCTCAAATACAGTGGTCAGCAATTTAATGCGTCGCCCGATGATTTTGGACGTGAAGGGATGCCGGCTTGACTGGCAAGTGTGGCCTGTTCAACAACCTCCCCTAGTCTTTCCTTCCACTAATACTCCAACCTTACTTGTCCTCCCTTGCACGTTCATCTCCCAAAGCCTCAAGGCAGTTATGACAACCATGAGCGCCCAACGATGTCCCATGGACGGGGCACTGCCCTGAAATCTCAGCAAAAACGGGTGAGTCATCTTGGACAGGCCCGAGGACCACGATAGTAGTGCAAGAGACTCATGGTTCTCAGCTGCTGCTCCAGAAGACGAAGGCCCCCTGTCGACACATTCAGAAGCAACTTCAGAGCTCGTCCTCGGCCTACCGTGCCTTTTAGAGACCTGCACGAGTCTGAAGCCACCCGACTTTGCCTCATTGTCTTCCCCTTTCTTCAACTTCCTCCACTCAAACCGTTCGCGTTCCTGCTTCTCACCAATCTCAATGGAAAACAGAAACGCAACCTTTTCTCCTGACACCGAGGCACGCATAGTCTCGGTGTCCATGTCGTGGAGGCTTGCGCGGGGCTCCATTGGCGGGAGGAAGATGTTGGTGGTGGAGTTGAAGGCGTAGGCTCTAGCGGCAAATTGGGACTCGTCGCCCGCAGCTGCGATGATGGGATCCTTGGAGTTGGTCCCATTGCGCAGCAGTATTCCGGGTCGCGAACCAAGGGGCGGCTTTCTGCTGAAGCCTGTGTGCATCTCAACGATGAACAAGCGGTCATCGCGGGAGGCACCACACAAGTAGAACGTCTTGATTCCCGTCATATAGTAATACCCGTTCATTATTGGGGGAAAGGGCAAAGAGGTGCGCGTGGGCACTGCTTCTTGGTATGATGGCGGAGCCTGGACATCCTGAGGCTGAGGGTCTTGGGGGTCCTGGCTATAGCTTGGAGGTTTTGGATGTCCCTCTTCCATCTTTGGGGGCTGGTGGACTTGGATCAGTCTTTGAAATGATGGCTGATGGATGTGAGATACCATTAAGTGACGGAGGGGACAAAGGAGCGATGGATGATAAAAAGCATTTTGCTTCTATCTTGATGGGCAGAAAATGCCTCCACCAGTTCTCTGCGATAAGAATTGAGGAATGGCCTGATACAGAAGACTGTCGACGTGTACTGAGCCATTAGTCGGGAAGTTGCGGAAACCGCGCCAACGAGTCTTTTCGGCAACTCGTGTTGGAACCTGCATGTAGCCGTGATTCCCTCGACGTGTGGATAGAGTGGAGATCTGACTGGATGGCTGTGTGTTCCAACCGGCAAGATCGGCACGCGTAAGCCATCTCCTCTTTTATTTCAGAGTCAAGAGAGTCAGGGCGTCGAGATTGACAGCTCCTTCCAAGCTGGCGGTGGTGAGTATTGTCTCCCAACAGCAACGTCCAACCATGGCAAAGTAAACGACTAACTCTTGCTTAATTGCCCGGTCTGACAACGTCCCTCCCGCTTGTTTGGATCTTTTCAACATTATCGGAGGCCCTTACAACCTCGTCTCCGTCCGCCCTACCCCCTGTGGCTGGGCCTACATCCAGTGGGCTGGTCTGTCTGATGATGAGATGGCCAAAATCAAGAGCTAAATATGCTCTGCTCTCAATACTGATTACAGACCTTTTATTTTTGGCACTTACTCACTCTCTGGATGTTTTAGAAAAGGTGCTAGGGTTGAGACTTAGTTAAGCTTCCTCACTCAGATATAATACTAGTATTATTTCAGTTTAGGCCGGAAAATCAAACCCAGATTCGGAATCTCAAGTCTAGGCTATGTCGAGTAAATTTGACAGCATACTCAGTAATAAACTTCACTGCAGGATGAACTTGGTGACAATAATAGCTGGAGCTCTATTAACTAAGGGGATTTAGGAATATATAAATAGTCTAGTTTGAACGCTTAAAATACTGCTTGAATAAGGCAGTCACTGAGTTACACTAGGGGTCAACGTCGATTCAAAGGTCATATTCTCACGCAAGGTCGACGTTTAAGTACAAGCATTCGCGTTGTCATCAAGACATTAAAGAACCAAATCACAACTAGCATCAGCGCCAAGCAAGTAGACCACACTTTGAACGCCTTCGAATCAAGTAGCTTGCCGAGTTGTATCGCCGCGTTTGTGTAAACTCCCTGTCATGTGAGCATTCGTTAGCATAAACTCGCCATCTTTGCATTGACTGACTTCTTACCCAGGGAAACACCAATGCCCAAGCGGCCAACGTATACGGCATCGGTCTTGGCCGTAAACCTCAAACAACGCGTGCAAAACACCCAGGATCGCGAATAGCCACCAGAACGTGCCCAAACCCCAGGCCGCAAGTCCGGCGAGAATGCTGCTGTACCCTACGGGCGCCGCTGCGTCTGCGGTCAGGAACACGCCGCTCGCGTACGACGCAAAGCTTCCCTTGAGGACTGATCTACCCAGCATCTGCAGCGCGAAGCTGGACTGTCCCCACGGCCCGCAGAGGATCATGTCCTGGAACGCCTTCTTCTTCGGCGGCTGGTAGTTGCCCAGTAACCTCGCCCAGAAGAGCACGTCCAAAGCAAATGTCAGGGGCAAGGCCATGCCAATTAGTAAGTACGACACGATAATGACGGGGACCTGCTGTTCACTGGCGAGTGTGACTGAGTTGCACATCGCTCCACCGGCGGCGGCAGCGGTCAGGGCTGCGGTAAGCGGGAGCTGCGTCGCGGGAGAGAGGCGGGAGACACCTGCAGGATAGACCTTGACTGTGATGAACGGAAGGACGATGCTGATGACCACGGCAAAGCTAAAGGCGATCCACCACAGAATGTAGATGGTCTTGCTCCACCGCTCGCCCCAGGCCGGGACGAGAGCAAGGGAGGCCATTTGGATGATGGACGTGAAGGCGATGGAGACGCTCGAGAGCCCCACGAGCTCGGACTCGTCATGTTTGAGCGCTTGTACGACTTTTCGTGTGTACAAGACGATGCGGAGCAGGTAGATGCTGACCATGCACAGAAGAAGGACCATAGCCATCACTAACAAGACGTAGGAGATGGTTGTGAGGCCGTTGAAGCGGTAATCGAGCTGCTGCAAAACCGCGGCAAGGATGGCGGTTCCCTGCGGTATGAGGAACCATTGTGAGGTGAAATTGCGGATGCTCGTGCTAATGCATAATCTTTCGTGATTTGAGCTGGGTGGAGGGAGACCTTGGGACTTTGAAGCCATTGGCATGATTGCATTCCGGTGTAAGATGGCATGCAGCCTCAGCAGTAGCAGTTATCTGTTGTATCGTAGAGGTTGAATTTTTGTCACCAGCAAGAGCTTTACAAATGCGGTAATTGTTTTCTTGGCAACGATCTGGACTCTTGGGCTGAAGAGAGAAGAGACAACACGCCGGGGAAGCGGGGCGTGCTGATCTCATCGCTCCGGATCGCATCTCCGAGGAGATCCAAGATCTGTCGCCGGCCCGGATCGGCCCTGGGCCGCGTTGTAAGTTTAAACTGCCATGCCGCTATGTTTTGTCACTCGGACCTTGTCTTTTTCAAACAAGCGGTTTCTTCATTTAGTGCATGTTTTGTGAGTGGCTTTGTCAGGCTTAGTCGCATTGTCATGGCTGTCATGGCGTAATCATGACGTCCGAGAATCAAGAAGTCATAGATACAGGGGGGGGCCTGGGGCTAGCACCATTCAAAAGGTCAGCCTGGCTATGCCGACATAACCGTTGGCGTTTCCAAAGAAAAGACGAGTAGGCATTTTCCGAGGAAGCCATCTCAAAGCTGTTCTCGTCAATTTGGTGGTTTCTGATTTTTGGTTGCCGCGGTCTGCGGTGGTGAGATACGACCAGCGCGGAGATGGGACTGCCAGCTATGCGACCACTGCTACTAGCAGGGGGCAAGTCGACTCGGATGGGCACACCAACACACCTCCTCCGCATGCCCGACGGGACACCCCTGTATCAGCGCCAGCTACAACTCCTCCGCGCCATCTTCCCGGAGCCGCAGACGATTTACATCTCTTTGGCGCCCGAGTCTGAGACGGACAAATACCTGGATAGCTTACTCTCGGCCGAATCCGACGAGACCTCTGAAAATGGGGACTCGCCCAAGGAACCGAGAGTGAAGATCTTGCGCGACGAACCGCCAGCGGAGAAGCCCCGATATGCTGCCGGACCGGCCGCCGGCCTCCTTTCGGCGTACCGCTACGACCCGTGGGCTAACTGGGTCGTGGTCACCTGCGAATACCCCCTCCTTCCGCCCGACGCGATCTATCATCTCATGTACAAGCGCGATTCTGTACCGGTCACCTGCTACCAGTCGACTGATGGAAGTTGCGAGCCGTTACTGGCGATCTGGGCGCCGGCAGCCATGTCGCGGCTGGCGGAGAGGGTGGCTCGGGGACACCCATGTCCATCTGAGGCGGCGAGGGAGTTTGATGCCCTGATACTGGAACCGCCAGCTTGTAGCGAATGGTGGCTGACAAACGTCGATTCAATGGAGGAGTTGTTGACGAGCGTACGGGAGATGAAGCTTGGGTCTCCCGAGCTTGTCACCATCCAGGCGCCGACGGAGAAAGCGTAATATCTTCAAGCATCAATCATGCGGACTTAATCGTTACAGCGAGCGTGTGGTGGGACATCATATTTTGTGTATCGTTGCCCTGGATCTGTGTAAATTTGCCTACGTGGACTTTATCCGATTTGAGAGTAGCCTCGCTCTCCCGGCTTTACAGTCCCTATATTCTAGGCTGCCTGCATGTGTTCATTGTGTGGACTAGTGAGCGTGCTAAGAACTTGTAGCAAGCATAAGAGGCGGGAAAACTCCTCTCATCCCTGTAAAAGCTGGTTTGGTACATGCGGTATCGAAATCGCAGTCAGTATTTTTCTCTTTCATGAGCGGCCAAAGGAGCATTTTTCTTATACATAAGCTTAGTGAAGCGAGGAAGATTCGAATACAAGACTTGGCGAAATTTCATGACCGGTTATGGAATGAACGTGACAAGGTTAAAACACTAGACAGAGAATCAGAAGTTTGTACCCAAGCGCATGCTGGTAGAGACGAGGTGGTTGAATGAATTCACCGGCGGACGAGGCTTTATTCGTGTAACCCGAGAAATTCAACCCCTGGTCGCCATTTCTCATGCTTAATATACACAGATAACATGTGGGCTTGGTCAAGAATAAGACAGGCTCACTGTTGTCACGATGCAACCCCGGCTCCAATGAAGGATTTGGTGGAGGTGGCGCAAGCCGCAGCCTGATTCTTATTTCGGCAACCCGCTCGCGATCATTGATCAAGCCTGACTGTCCTAGCTTCATCGGTAGCTTCTACTCTATTCTTTTCAAACGGAACATTGTAGCTGGAGTCGTAGCGTTGGGAAATGGAAAGCCGACTTAGAAGAGTGACTGATCTTGAGTCTACATGAGAGGCATATTGCTTAGCTATGTCACTTGCAATGCAAAAACGGGCTTCTTGATGAGCTTAAATCGGGCCTTTTCCGAAATTCTTGAGGAGACATCAGGCTGCGGATACCCATCTTTCGCCCGGGGCTAACATATAAGTTGGTGTGCGTCGGCAGGCTGGGGGATAGTTGGTCTTGGCTGCATGAAACGGAATGTCCTGATTGCTCAACTTGGCCTGAATAAAGTGCCATCCAAGCCATAAGCAGAGAATACGAGTTGGAGCTTCAGATTGCCAGTTGGCAGAGGTTATCAGGGCTACGTGACAAGCTTAGATTACCCCTGGCCGTGGGATTGGTGTCAGTATGACTCGGCAACATTGTATATGTAGCCGTGAGGGAAATGCTGCAGCTACCTTATTCCTGTCCATCAGAACTTCAAGACCGGTTCCCCAAACCCCTAATTTCTCCGCCATAATGGCCCACAACAACGCGATCGGCAAAGGAAACGAGATTTATCACTTGGTCTCTCCTGCCACCCAAGAATCGGATATTAGTACTAGCAACTTATCATCGGTCGCGCCCCCCTCCGCTCCAAGAAGTCGATATTGGGCGCGGACAATCATTGGCCTGCTTGTGCCCCTCACTGTTGCGGGTTACTACTACTGGATATGGCGATACCTCCTGTCCCGACCCCACGACAACGCAATCAAGTTTGGGTCAGCAACCGAGATCTGGGTGTACTATTACTGGTTCATCATCGGTGTCTTTTCCCTGGAATGGTCTAAGCATGGTCTCGTCGGCGTTGAAGTTGCCATGCTAGAGACCAAGACGTTTGGAGCGCCTCACCTGGTCGCACTGTTAAGCCACAGCGAAGGGACCTGGAGCGGACCTGGTGGCTGGTTCAAATGCATCACCAAAGCCTTCAGGAAGAATCAAAGCGGGTCGAACACCAGTCTGGGAGATTCTCTGAAGACCTACAAACTCTGGTACATCCTCGCCTTCCTCAGCCTGTCTTTGTACGTCGGAATGCCTCTCTCTGGTCTTACTATGGAGCTGTCCGATGGGTATGTTCGTTTGAATGAGATTCCGATGGTAGTTGGCCGCAGTTCGACGAATTACCATAAGAGATATCAAATGACCGGCGAGGAAAACGCGGCGAAGACTGCGTGGCGAATGGGAGCCCCCGCCACACTACCTGGTGCTGGAATCATATTCACTCCAGACTATGTCAATCGCGAAGATCACGACGGTCTAGGAGATAGTCCGAATCTCCTCCCAACTGACCAAGAGATTCCTGAGATGTTCATCGTTCCGCAGGCGCTAGGTCCGATATCTGGCAGGCCGTGGGGTCTTCGAGTTGGATACAACTGTTCAATTGTTGAAAACTTTTCTGAGTTCGTTACTCTGGGCCACTACGCAGGTTCGGGCTGCAGTGCGTTTTCGTATGGGGCACACTTGTTTCAGACAAACCTCTCAGTGTCTTGTGCTGAGGCTCAGAAGCTTGACCGGGGGACCAACGTATGGTCGTACTCGGAGGTGGGAACCGGGATGAACGTGGAAGACCCGCAGAACCCCGATAATACATCAGGCAATCAACAGGAGCTATCCGCCTCAACTAAGACTCCGGTCAATGTTCTTGAATTGGCGGTCTGGCAGGTACGTACTACTGCAGCCTATGCCGATACCGAAGGCAAAAACTTCAGCAAAGTCGTCGGCCCTGTCCTCCAAGATGCTGGCTCCCCTTTCATAAAGGCTAGTAACGGATCATGGGTCATCAATACGGCATTCTTTGAACAGAGAAAATACGCCTCCGACAAGACAACGAAGGAAATTAGGGGCAGGTTTGCCGGTTCGTCTAAAACGCTGGATGTAGCTGAAGCCATCGGGGTCCGCTGTGTTGTAAGATCCGCGCTCGGTTCAGCAATGGTCGATGCAAGAACATCCAGCTTTTCCGACTTCAAAACCGAAGATCCGACCCCGTATGGAGATGTAAATGCGGAGGTACCAATGAGCCGGCTGGGCACCGCGGCGAATCTCGTGACAACAACGGCCAGTTTGGAGAACATTTTCAAGTCAATCAACGTCCGGGCCATGAGCTCTGAGTCCAACTCAGTTCAAGTTTCCCAATTCGTCACCTCAAAGGAACTGCAGAAGTCGGTCTACTTGGCATGGGGCCATGAAGTTCTCAACCTCATGTACGACAACTACTACGGTTTTGAAACTAGCTGGCCCCATGCAAACTTGACTTCGTCCAAAAAAGGCAAAGTCTTGACGAAAGGGGAGCTTCCACCTTTAGTGGCGGTGATTCCTTTTGGCATCTGGGCTCTTGGATCCTGTGCACTTGGGATCTTGTTTGGGTTCAGACGCAGGTTGGCGGATTCGTTGAATGGGTTCAGCTTCTTCCGCTTCGGAGTGTACTCCGCAGACAAACTGAAGACTGAGGGAATACTGAATGCTAAGGAAGCTGAAGACGTTGCTACCTTGTGGCATCTGCCAGGCACACTGGAGAAAAGACCCACAGATAGAAGCTGAGCTGAAGCCTGGTCATTGTAGCTAGCTTTCTGGTGGGTCGAACCCGGACTTGTGACAGGGTTGCTGCCGGAGCTCGTCCGTCAGTCGGGCGGACGAATTTGGTCCGGGGGTTGGTCCAGACATAGTGCTTGATTAATACCAAAGTAGAACGACATAAGGTTCTCTCGAAACCTTTTAAGTGAAAACCCTCTGGTATTTCAAGTATGAGTTCAAGCTCAAAAGTATCTCCCCCAGCGCATTGTTACTGTCCCCCATTTCCCCATACCCACGGAGCCGTGTTCGGCACATTCGGCCTGCCCCGCATCGGTGCCGACGACGAGTGGCCAATCCCGTCGCGTAAGCACCCGGAAGCGGGTCAACCGCAACATCCGACACTTTCGGACGGAACTTGCGGCACCAACCAGGCAGCAACATCTTGGAAGCAGGCTGCCATATTCAAGCAGATAGAAAAAGGGCCATCAAAAGAGCCAAATTTCCTAAGCGGCAAGTATCGATCGTCCCAACTATTGGTCAACCAATCAAGTGTGAGTCCAGCCACTACCCGTCCCTTTGCTTCCATGTTTGAAGCGAGTCTGACATCTTTCAGTGGCATCAAGATGAATTCTCCAACCAGCCAAGAAAGCTCAAAGCTATTCGAACTACCCTGGGAAATCAGGGAACGCATCTACGAGTACTATCTCTCATTCGACCATGACGACTTCGGGGACACCCTCCGGCCTCTGCATCTTTACATTGAGCAGGGAGGCTACTCAAAGCCAATCCCTCCACTGATGCTTACCTCCAAGCGCGCATATCGAGAGCTCCATCAAAGAGTCCACTCGGATGCTGTCATGCGGGTGCACACAGCGGGCTGGGGCGACCGGCGCATCGGCTTCGCCGTGCATGGGAAGCTCCGCTTCGAACGCCTGCGCCGGCTGTATGTGCTCGTCGCCATGGAGTACCCCAACTGGAACCGTTGGCTGGGCATGCTTGGCGAAGTTGCGCGGCGGGCAACGAATTTGAACGAGCTGGTCGTCGATTGGGAGCCGAGGCCGAGCAGCGGCAACGCCAAGGTGTGGGAGGCAAAGCTAACGGAGAGGAAACACGACGAATTCTTCAAATTCTTTCAGACATAAAGAATCTTCAAGTGGTTAGATTTCATGGCGAGATGCCAGTAGGATGGAGGGAACGATTTGAGAAAGAAACTTCGGCCAGGTTGGTTTTGTATAAGTCAAAATGGTGGAAGGAGCCGGGAATGGAATAGGATGGGATTCCGAATGGGAAGCATTGATAGCATTTTCGAAGAGACTTTCAAAATGAAATTTACTCATCGATATTCATGTTTTAATCGTGTTGGGGCAGTCGTAAGTCTGTCCATCCGTTTCTTGTTATGCAGTGGGGTAGATACGCTCTTTCAGACGGCAACCTGAGTCTCTCCTCCCGGAATCAGACCTATGAGATTATCTGGTGTTGCTAGTTGATTACCGGCAAGGAATGCTGATACCAAAGGACCTTTCTCGCAGTTAGTGGTGTCAGCTTGCAGGAATGTATTGCTTTCTCCGCAAATGCATATCTTACGTCAGTCTCCTAATCGGACCTAACGCGTCTCATGATTGGACATGCCGTGCCGGGCTTTAAGCCGTCAAACCCGCATGCCCCTAGTGCTGATCGCCCTCTTCCTACCGCTGATTTCGGGGTCTGAATTAGGCTGGCGGGATTACTTCATCATGAACTTTGAACCATCATAAATGCCGTGACCCGTCTCCTCTTCTTTGCCATACCTCCTTGTTTCGCTCACCTTACCGTACCCCGAAGAAAAAGTCCCCGAGAACCCCCAACCCGTCAGGAAAGATGGCGACGAACCAAACACTCCTCGTCATCGGAGCTGGCCCACTGATCGGACGTTCTGTGGCCACTTTGTTCGCTTCAAAACGCTACAGCAATGTTGCCCTCATCGCGAGACGTGAAGAGCAGCTGCAGATCGAGAAAAAGGCTGTAGAGGAAGCTGCCCCGAGCGCCACCGTCAAGACCTACACCGCGGACATTACCGACCCAGAGGCCTTCACCAAAGTGCTCGACCAAGCGGATGCAGATCTGGGCAAACCCTCGTGCGTCTTTTTCAACGCTGCCAGGGTGCATATGTCAGAGATGCTGGTTCATGATGTGAAGGAAATGGAGTATGACTTCAAGGTAATCCCAGAATTCTCGTCATTTCCGCTGAAACAGAGTTACGTGAGATGAGCGGCAGACTAACGTTCCACCCAGATCAACGTCTCTGCATTGTACGCCGTGGCTCAGAGATACATCCCTCATCTCATTGAACTCGCCAAGTCCAGCCCAGAGTCGACGCCGGCCTTGATCATCACTAGCTCCCTTCTCCCGTACAGCCCGCACCCTGCCTTCTTTGCGCTTTCTCTGGTGAAGGCCGCCCAGCGCAACTTGGCACAGACTCTTCGGATGTCGTATGAGTCTGAGGGAGTTCATATCGGGCTGATCAATGTTGGAGGTCAAGTCTTCCCTGACCATGAGACCTGGAATCCGCCGAATATCGCCCAGAAGGCTTGGGAGTGGTTTTCTCAGATTAAGGAGAATCCATCGTTTGAGGTCAAGATCTAAGGCAGATCTAAATACCATGATAGGTGAAAATAACAGCCATATCAGTAGTCTATCTTCGTTAATTAATATGTCCCTTACGATCATTGAAATAGTCTTCGAACCACAGGCTGGTTTGAACGTCAGCTCTGCTGAATTTCAATGTCCCAAGCACATTTTGTCAAGCTTTGTGATATTGATAAAGCTCGCTTAACTTATTCTTAGGTGAATACTCCTCAGACTTACACTCTTTCCATCTCAACCTCCTGATGAGATTCGAAGCCCCACACACCTCCTTCACCCACCCTTCTCGCCCACCTTCGCTCCTTCCTTTTCACAGTTTGTTTTGATCTCTCACCTGAAGTTTCGTCTCTGCGCTCGGACCACAGCCTGGGCACAAGAAATTTTGTTCCATTTTCAAAAGCGAAAATAACCTCACCACCCACTAACCCAACCTCACGAGATCGTCTCAACAACAACGCGACCAAATCGCTTCTTCACGCGAATTTTGGCTTTGTGGGCTTGGTTGCTTGTGTTTTCACGCTCTTGCGTTTCTTCATTCATTCATTCTTTCTTTCAACAATTCTTTCACTTTCATACTTTGCGACATTCTTGTCCCAAGATTTGCTTCTTTCACAATGGCTTCCATCACCCACAACCAAGCCGCAGGCACTGATGCCAACCTTGAGAAGGGCTGCATGGCGATCAACGATGAGAAGGCCGACATTCAGAGCGGTGCTCCTTCTGATGATTTAATCGTCATCGATGACCAGGCTGCCCCTCTCGCCAGCAAGTGCTACCGCAGCATCAATCGGGTGATTGACCTCCGCAGACTTCGGTACGCCGTCATGGAGGGCCTCAAGACTGGACTGAAGGCTACCCCTGCTCTCTTCGCCGCCTACGTTGTCGCCATGCTCTACGTCCTGTTCCTGATGCCTGACCCTGCTGCCGCTCACGGAGTCCTTGGCCTGACTGGCGAGATCGCTGCTCGTCAGGAGTACTCCATCAACAACACCATGAACCTCGCCCACTGCATCCCCAAGCTTCATCAGCGTGGAATTCTCGATCAGGCTGTCGCTCGCCGCATCGCCAAGTACAATGAGCACTCTCAGCCCATCCGCCGCAACGTCGACAACGTCCTCAACACCAACCATGAGATCACTGATGGCAGCATCACCATGGATTCGACTGATGCTGAGGTTTTTGCTACCCGCGACGACGGCTGCGTTCTGAGCATCGAGACCACCGAGGGTCCTTTCTGTGAGTACCCCATCCTCAGAAGATCCAAGCGACCCATGCTGACTCCACGGTGACAGACGTCGAGGGAGAGTTTGTCCGCTGGGCCCTCTGGGACGACGAGTTTGGCATCCCCATGTACCTCGACCTCCAGATCATCGACACCGAGACCTGCGAGCCCGCCCCCAACGTCTGGGTTGAAGTCTGGCGTAAGCCCTCCCCCCATCTCTCCATTTACAGAAATGTCCCACTGACATTGTCCAGACGCGAACGCCACCGGCGTCTACTCCGGCGTCGTCACCAACGCCAACGGCGCCGGCGACTCCGACCCCGACAACGCCTTCAAGAGCTTCCACCGCGGCCTCCAGAAGACCAACGCCGACGGCGCCGTCTGGTTCGGCACCAACTTCCCGGGCCACTACGCCGGCCGCACCCCGCACGTCCACATCATGACCCACGCTGCCGGTACCGAGGCCCTCGCCAACGACACCGTCCAGAACAACGTCGCCACCCACGCCGGCCAGATGTTCTTCGACCAGAAGCTCGTCGAGAAGATGCGCAAGCACGAGCGCTACGGCAAGAACAAGCAGCACTTCATCGAGAACAAGGACGACGCCTACTTCCGCCAAGAGGCCGAGTTCACCGACCCCGTCATGAGCTACGTCCTCCTCGACCAGGAGAGCAAGGACATTGTCGAGGGAATCATGGCGTGGAAGCTCGTCGGAGTGAACATGACCAACGTCCGCAAGCTGTATGTTGCTGACACTTTCCTCGGTCAGTGAACGCGACGATGGCTTTGGGGGGAGAAACGATGGGGGAAGAGCAATGCTTTAGGCTTCACGTCCGATAGAAGATTCGATTGAGTAGCATTGGCACCTCAGATTAGCTGAGAAGTAGTGATATTTCAATACAGATTGAGAAGTAGCTCTCAATATCTCCAAAATTCGTTCCACGTACATGGCGTCAAAATAATTCCATACAAGGCCTCACCAAAGTGTGTCTATGAGAGGTCCATGGCACCGCTTGCTTGCTCCATCTTCTTGTCCTCGTCAAACCCCAGTGCCTTCAAAAACCGTATTACATCGTCCATGCCAGCAGGCGAGTTGAACCAATGTCCTCCATCCTGATACTCTCTCCATTCCACCTGACTCCCAAACCCTCTCAGCGTTTCCCGCAGAACGCGACCATTCTTGATGAGTACCAAAGGATCATCCACGCAGTGCTCAATTAACACTGGCGTGTTACGCATTAGCCGGTCATCTTCCGGGACGTTTTCCAATCCCAAAATCGCACGGGTGTCGGCGAGGTTTCTCCCAGGGAACGGCATGCGACAAGAGAATCCCAGAAAGGCGCCCAATCTTTCCTGGCCCTCTGGCAACTTCAAGTTGAGGAGCGTATGTACACTCGTCGCGGCACCCTGGCTGATCCCTGCGAGGATAATGCGGTCGTACCTTCCACCCACCAACTCCGCCTCTTGGTTGATCATCTCTCGGATCCTAGACACGCTCCCTCTCAGACCCTCGGCCTGCAGCTCCTCCCGCTCCGAGAAATCGGACACGTTCCAAATATCGAACCACTGCGACACCTTGTCTCTCGGAAAGGCGATGGGGATGCTCAGCTCGGCTTGGGGAAAGACCCAGCGGAATGACGGGAACGTGTCTGCCAGAGTGCGATTTCGAGAGTCTGTGAAGTATTGTAGAGATTGCGAAAAGGTTTGTGCGTTGTCGCCGCGACCGTGTAGGAAGACGATGGTGTATGTGTGGGCTGCCGACGGCGGGATAATCACGGAAGACAGCGGCATCTTGGTAGGTGATTTGAGAGTTTGCGATGACATTTGGGAACCTTTCCGTTGATTTTCAGATTCCCTGTAGCGTATAACGGTCTTTATTTGTGTGATTGATGCAGGTGCAGCCAGCTTGGCGGCAGCGTCGACAGGCAGCCCTATGTCGTGCCTATTGGCGGTGTTATCTACCCCAATTACCCATCAATCATTCAAAAGCCCTGCATTTGCTTTTCATCGCTTGCATGGCTGCAATATTACGATACTAAGATACCTACATCTTCATGCAACAGGACATCGAAGAAACAACGAAGGTTATGTGGATGTAAATTAATGTATGCAAGTAATCAATATTCGGGGAATCTCAGTATTTATTTGCAATTTCTTGTAAACCCCCTTTCCTCTGATCGTTCATCGATGTCCCACTCTTGCGTCTTAGTTAAACACACCTACCCCTCTCTTTCTTAGTATGCCGGCCGATTCATCCACTCTTTGGTTCGAAGCCTCGGGCGACTGACGACGTTGGTCAGCTCGGATCCCCCGGACGGGGTCCTCGTCGCCATGGGTCTATTCTTGTAGCCTGCGAATGCTTGAATTAGTTCGCGATCTTTTCTCCTAGCCGATGATGAGTGTGTTACATGTGGTATCATATCTCTTCGGGTCTTCGATAATAGCAAAGAACTTTGCCTTAGCCTTGTCACCGGGCGCCATGTTGAATGCAGTTCCTCGGTTCTTGGTATCTTAGATGAAATTGTACGTCTTTCTTGATGTCAATCAATGCGGTCTTTGAGCACTGCGATGTACAGAAATGATATGCACGATACGGAAAGCATTTGAAAGAGGGGTAGGCGTTCTTATATATTATCCAGTGCAATACACCAGCAAGGACCTCGTGATTCCGCCGCTGCCATAACCCGGGGTAAGGTTTGCCTCCAACCATTCCTATTCGTTCATCCCGTCCAGAGTGTTTCAACCATCTTCATTAGGATTCGGGGAAACGAAGTGGCCATCACCTTTGTAAATGAGGGGTAGCCCGCCATCCTCACACCAACACGCCGATTTCACCGACTCACGTCGCAGCATGATTGAACCTTCTTTAACAATACCGGACCTCCGGTTGGTCATCAAGTCTCCTGCTTATGCTATGCGGTAGGCATTGGCAGCTCGATATGAGCTGGACAGAGTCTTGCCGCGGAGCGAGCCGGTGGCTTCGGACCGCGAGGGGTCGGACGCGGTGCTCTTCCTGGCACCATCTCCGGTCGGGGTTTTCTGGATTATAAATCTGGACCGCGAAATGTCCATCCCATGTAAAATGCCGCCGGACTTATGAGCTTGTCACCGACAAAGTATAACTCAACGTTTCTAAGTTGTGAGGTTGGAACTATATGTTATCGATGAGTCCTGCCCTCAACAACTACCATTTTCCCAGTCCGATAGGACCGGTGCAACTCCAGTGCTTATACGCCAGTTTGTTGTTCTCAGCCTCATCAACGATAGCAACCGCCATGTCTTCGTTGTAAATACCGCCATTTGCTGCCTCAACTGCAGGATCCTCGGGACTATCCACATACACCTTGTACTCTCCCGTCCGCACTCCTGGACAAATACGTCAGCAAATAATTATCAGCATATCTCAGAACACTTGCCTTTGTCACGCAACAGACCAGGCGGAGATAGGAATGACCATGACTTCTCCTGGACGCCATTCCACATAGTAAAGGCGATCCGGCTACCGGTGATCAACCCCAAGGTGTGCTTATTCGTCAAAGTGCCCTTCAACCAAGCCCGCGCCCAATAGACGAAGGGGCTCAGAATCCATGAATAGACTTGGGATTGGAACAACTCGTCAAGTCTCGCCCAAATATGGCCGCGTGCGACTGGGAGGGACGGGACTTACATCTCGGCCGTTGAATGTGGGCCCTGTTCCATTTCATGAGCGTGGCGATCAAGCTGATGAACCGGCTTCCGTGATCCAGCCCACGCACCGTCATGTAGTCGAGATGCTCATCGGGCCAATTCCACCTGTACACCTGGTAAGCAAAGCCGCTGCCGGAATGAACAAGGCGAGTTTCCTTACCACCAACTGAACGCAAATTCGTCCTGGTCGGTAAGCTGAAGGCGATTGGATACGTGGATCGAGCCTGCGCCACCTATCCATCTTTTTTTTTAGAACAGGTCATATGCTGTCAGGACAAGAAGTCATTCTCACCAACAATGATGAATGGGCCATCATGTGTTGAAGCCAGCAAGGCCGTCTTGATCCTTCCATGACCCTCAACAGCCTCCCAGTAAATGTCCGATACGACTTTGAGACTCGGTCCATAGCAAGAGACGATAGCGTCGAAGCCAGACGAGAATATTTCACTTAGTTTCGTATGGTCTTTGAAGATGTCCACCGAAACTGACGACCAAGTGCCCTTGCCGGGGTTGGGCCACTGCTTGGGAGGACTCCGCGAGATGCCGACGACAGAGTGGCCTCGCCCCAGGAGCTCATCGACCACGCAGCTTCCCGCCTGGCCTTTGGGGCCGATGACGCCGACTTTTAACGTTCTAGACATTGTAAAGAGCAATTGAGTTGAAAAGTGGGGCTAGCAGAAGACTAACGGTCGATCAAAAGAGTGAATGATTTGAGTTTGAGTTGCTGTGAACTGCAGTCGTACTTAACCGACAATCTTTTAAATACCAGCCCCTGTATTCCAAAGAAGGGAACTTCTTAATTGGGCATCATTCATCACGTCTGGAATCCAGCACCTCATAAACGACGAAGATCCGGGATATCGGACATTTCGAAACCCCGGACCGCCGCTGACAACTCCAGTTCCCACCGCATCGCATCAATACCGAGTAGATCAACCACAACGACATGCCGAGATCATTCCCTCGCCGATCTTTACGGGGCTCTTCCGAGACGCCCTGCAACATTGGTTCATGCCGGAACCTGTGCCATGACGGGAGTTCCCGTGAACCGTGGGGTTCTGAGAAGCATGGTTCGTCTTCTGTTCCCCTCAACAACACGGGGGCCTTCATTTTACCTCGGCGCGAGAGTGTCGTATTTCTCGTATTAGTGGTTGCAGCTCTCATGGGGACAAGTTATATGAAGGACTTGTCGGGCCGGGGAATTGCCATTGACTATTGACTTGGGCCAAGCTCCGATTAGATGATTCGCTCTATGGCTGGCACCAGAAACGAAGCTGACATGTCCAGGCATATATGTCTTATTTGACCGGAGTGCTACGTCTACCATTTCTTCTCCACCAGCCCTCTTCACTTCAGCTTTATCATCACTTGAGGCTTCTTCTTACACATGGCATACGTCCTCCGGACACAACACGAGAGTTGTGATTATGCTATCTTGTAGAGCGTTTTTGTAAGCATTTTCACCCCCTGGGCGCTCTCGAGACCTCCACGGAAAAAGCGTGGTCAGACGGTCCACGCGAAAATCTTCAGTCGAAAAGTCTGCCATGTTGTCTTGAGACTCAAGTACGAACCTGAACTTCTTCTTGTCATTTCTTTCGCTCTGCCGTCTTTTGTCTTCCAGTCTCCATTCCATCACGAAGTTTTAAACGTTTACCAATGATCTCAGGTGAACATCAACATGTATTTGGGGTCCAACTCCCACAAGAAACAAAGCTATTCTTTAAAAAGACCTTTATAGCCTCTCTGTGTTAGCAGCTGCCATGTGAGAATTAATGATTGCCTGGAAGAGCTGAGCTGAGATCAGCTGCGTGCACAGCTGTATGGCCAAGGATGCAAAACCAGCCAATCGCTTGATATCAATTATTGTGGCAGTGAGCGGGGTAAATTTCTCAGAGGAAATGAATCAAGAGAGTAAGGCCCTGCGAAGTGGCTGGCTTCTATCGTAGAAGGCCGTCGAATAAGAAGGTATGTTCGGTCCTATAAGCATGCCAAGATATTGACATGTCGCTGGTCCAATAGCAAACACGATGGATCAACGTGCCGCCCGAGATTATCTCCCTGCCTCTCCACACCGTGTCCTGGTTTAATTGGTTCTGGACAAACGCCTGCATCGTAAGCCATCGAAGTTGTAATTCGCTCGGCTGAATGAGTGATTTATGTACCTCCCAGAACCACAAGATCCAAGCGGGGAAGTTGACCTACTCTCACGTTCTCTTTGCAGTCAGTCAAACCATTAGCAAGAATTGTTTGCCACAGAACATCTTAACTTTGACGTTTGATGAACATGGATTCAAACGGGGAGCTCGCCTTGGACCCGATATGCTCAGCATGCCAGCAGATCTTCCAGGCGACAGACGGCATGGTGGACATGGACGAAGTGGAGGACCAGAGTTTCGAGGCATTTCGCAACGCCGTATCACAGGGATGCTTTTTGTGTTCTTATGTATGGAATATGCCGTACCATCCCAATCTATACGAGAGCCTGAATGAAAACTCCTGGAGAAGGCCAACCTTCGATACCTTTACCGACGGAGAACAGCATGGAAAACCGTACACAATACTGGAAATGAATACTATGAAGCACTCCGATGAGTTCCATCTGTTTCCACTGCGAGGTATGTTCATTATCAAGTTCTGAAGTTTTACATTCGTATTTGACTCGGCGATCTAACATTTTTCCACGATAGATACGCCGCTGTGTTCAAACCCGTTCCCTCCGATCGAGAGATGCACCTCGTCAATTGCGACTCTGAATCTGGCTTATGAATTCGTCCAACGTTGTCTTTCTAATCACCAAGAATGCGAATCTTTGATGTCATCAAAGTCGAAGTGGCTACCTACTCGGCTTGTCGACGTAGGATTCGAAGGTGATCATCAGTGGAGGCTGATTGAAACGGCAAAAGAGAAGACAGACGCTACCCAACCATACATGACTCTAAGCTACCGTTAGGGCCCTCACCCTACGCTTCTTCTTAAATCATCTAACTTCCAATTGTTTCAGTCTAGCAATCCTATTAAACAGCTACCTTTAACATTTCGAGACGCCGTCGTCGTTACGCGTCACTTCGGAGTTCAATATCTTTAGATCAATTATCTTTATATTGTTCAAGATTCAGACCCCAACTAGGAAGCAGAAGCTCCCATAATGCGGCATATCTACGCCAACTCAATATGTAACATTGCAGCATCCGCGTCGGAAGATCCCAAGGGTGGACTATTCTGCGAAAGAGACCCTACAGCAGCAATACGTCCTTGGATCGTCGAATCGACCTTTACAAACGGCTCAGTAGAAAAGCACGTTATGATCAATGGTCTTTACTGGGTGAATCAACTCAACAACAGCAGCCTTCATGGTCGTGGATGGGTATTCCAAGAGTGCTTTCTCGCTCCACGTATATTATATTTCGCAAGAGACCAGGTTCTATAGGAGTGCAGCGAGAGCCACGGGTGGGAGGCATTTCTTGAGGGAATACCGGGCTTCGAACCAAACAAACCAACTACGGCAAAGGCCTTGAGAGGAAATGGACAAACCTCTCAGGGGGTCATTTATAGGCCTCAGGGGGCGATTGCAAAGTGGATGCTCTTGGCTGAAGACTATTCAATATGCCGACTCACACGCTCAGAGGACCGTCTGTACGCATTCGCCGGCATAGCAAAGGTTTTTCAGGAAATAACCGGTTATCAGTATATGGCCGGCGTATGGAGAGAGGGATTGCTGTACCAGCTCGCTTGGTATGTGTCAATACCTGTCCCTAGATCATCCAGCCGATACAGGGCGCCATCTTGGTCTTGGGCATCCATCGATGGAGACATGGAATTCACATCTAATTGCAATGAAAGAATGTATTTCTTCGCTGAGATCATTGATGTGCGTATCACGACAAGTGATACTGAATCAATGGTTGATGCCATCGATGGATTGCTCAAACTCAGCTGCCGCGTTTTCACCGCCTCTTACTCTCGGTCCAGCAAGAGCGAAATGGGTCACCTCGAGCTCAGGCAAAGTAATGCTCGATATGTGGTAGGATTCCTTTGGAGGCCAGACACACAGGACGAGCAGAGTGTCGTAGGGGAAGGCACGATCGACTTCTTCTTGTTCACCGAGTCCTGGAAAAATAAAGATCGATGCCTCGTTGAAGGCATTGCCATAGAGCGTGTCACTGCGGACGGCTTGTTCAAGAGGATCGGAATGATTGCAATCATCAACGGCGATGTGGAGGAAATTATTGCGTCTAGCAAGATGGAGCATAAAATCATCACTCTTATTTAAGAAATTTAAATAATATATTGTTAATCAAGTTAGGAGCTAGTGCGGAAATCACTTTAGAGATTATACTAGTATGTTGATATATCTTTGCAAAGAAAGGTTATATTTAATTACCTACTTAACTTTTAATTTACTACTTTTAGACTTCAAAACAAACCCAAGCTTTTTTGTGTTCTCTTCTTTTTCTTTCAGCTGTCCGCCCTTCTCTACATATAGTTGTGTTCCACCCATGTCCTACCTACTACTATTACCATACTGGCGTCACCTCAGAAGTTGCTTGACGTGTCTAAAGGGCTGATATCTGCGCCCGCGGAAGGTGCCAAGGAGCTGGAGGCGACAGAGCTCCTATCGATATAGCGAACCAAAGCGGAGCAGATTCTCTATGCTGGAAGAGAGGCAGAAATTAGGGCACGCGCAGGAAACCCTCGTTTCTTCTCCGTTACCCCTCCCCCCTATTCGAAGTATCTTTGAGTGGTGATTCCCAAGTATCCTCATTCCAGTCGTCGAAGGATATCCAGTTAGGCTCATGGACCATGAGAAACAGCCTCGGGTTTCTTTATCATGCGAATCTTGTGTCATGGGTGCTGGTAGCTATGCCACAATTAGAAAAGCGAAGCACGCTTTGAATCGTCACCCAAACAACAGGGTCGAGATCAATTTCAAACTGAGAGGCATCTGAGATGGTGGAATCGACCTTGTGAAGAGCGCAAGGGCGATGCTGGGCATCTCGAGCATTTCAGGCATCACATAACCGTGTGCAGTGGCCGTATGGTATTGAAGGGTTATTACACAACAGTACATGAAAAAAGAACACCCAGCAGCGGGTGCTCGTCAACGTTGAATATAATAATAGGCTAAAAACACGGAGGGGATCGGTTATCTAAAGCTCAACAGGAAAACACTACACCTACGCCTTCTCGGGCTTGGGAACGTTTGGCGCATCCTCCGCTACGTCCGCCGCTGCGGCGTGCTCGTGCTTTTTGCCCTTCTTCTTCTCCTTCTTGACGGCCGCTTCCGCGACGAGCTGCTCGAACACGAGGTAGTCGCCCTCCTCCTCGGGCGTGCGCTGCGCCTTGGAGAAGATCTCGGCGATCAGCACCATGGCCTCGGCACGCTCCAGACGCTTAGCCAGCGGCACCTTCTTGTCGTTGAGAACGGCGTCGCACACCTCGCGCAGCACGCTCTGGATCTCAAACTTGCTCCCGCGCCACGCCGCCGTCAGGATCTTGCCCGTGACCCGCCTCTCGTACTCGGCCTTGGCCTCCTCGGACCAGTCGGCGCCGCCCTTCTCCATGCGTGCCATCTCCTCGATGGTCTGCTGAGCGTCGATTGCACTGCTAATGGTGTTCCACGTCTCCTTCACGATAGTGCCCTTGTCCTTGACGCGGCTGAAGAAGCCGCCGATGCCCAAGAACTTCTGGCTCCGGAGCAACGCAGTGGCCTTGGCCAGATAGGTCTGGCCGATGGCGTGCAGGATATCGAGGCCGAACGACTCCATCTTCATGTTCTCCACCTCGAGTCGCGTCTTTTCCTGGAACGACTTGGTGACGTCGGGGCCCTTGTCGGTCTCGGTCCATACGCTGAGGCGGTCGAGGAGCTTGCGTGCGAGAGTGTCGACACGCTCTTGGCGGACCCGGGCTCGCTCCTTGTCGTAGGCGGCGAGCTGCTCGCGCTGTTCCTTAGTCAGGCCCTTCTTCTTCTCCTTCTTGCGCAGCGACTCCTCGGTCTCGACACCGCCGACCTCGTCCGACGGGCGATCCATCAGAGCGGGGCGGAGGGGAATCTGTGTGCGTTTCGGGCCAGAAGTGCCGGAGGGGCTGGGCGAGGGTTCCCTCTGGTAGGGAGGGGGAGGAGTGTCGGTAGCAGTGCCGGAGGATGCGGCGGCGGCCTCGGCGGCGTCGCGCGCCTTGAGCTTTTCCTTCTCGTCCTCGACGACGACGGCAGGGGGCGGTGCGGCGGCGGTGCCGCTGGCGGTGGGCTTCTCTGCGTCCTTCTTCTCGCCATCGGCGGCAGCCTTCATGCTCTCCTTCTTGGCCTCCTCGGTGCCGGGGAACTCGCCCTCGGCGCCCTCAGCACCCTCAGCACCCTCTGCTCCCTCCTCGCCCTCTTGCATCGTGATGTCCATCGTTGCGGTCAGGTCCTTCATCAAGCTGATCTCGCCGATCCAGTCGACGAAGGCATCGCCGCCAAAGATTGAGGTGAAGAACTCGGCCGGGTCGGCGAAGCCCTCCTGCGGCTTGGCATGGTCCTTTCCATACTTGTCGTAGGCTGCTCGGAGGTCCTTGTCGGACAGGACTTGGTACGCTTCTCCGATCTCTTGGAACTTTTCGTGGGCGGTGGGGTCGTTGGGGTTCTTGTCTGTTATGCTTGGCGTCAGTGATGCGCGCCCACGAAAAGACCTGCGATGCTCGTGGAGGGGTGCTTACCGGGATGGTGAACAATAGCCAGCTTCCTGTACGCCTTCTTGATTTCGATATCGGTGGCGGCGGGCTTCACGCCCAGCGTGTCGTAGTAGGCCGTGTCGACGACCATGTTCGAGGTAATTTTAGGAGGGGTAAAGTTTGGAGGGGGGGGGGGGGGGGGGGGGTATCAAGGTATAGCGATGACAGCTAGAGATCTAACCAAGTAAGAGTCGCACCGGGAAAAGGGGAAGAAAAAGAGAAAAATGCGGTCGGCGCGGCAGAGATCAGAGATCGCGGGTGGTGGCGGGTAGGGATACCAGCGATTATGATTCAAGCGGTGACAAGGTAGGTTGGCGATGAGGTAAGGTTGCTGAGGGAGGTAGGTAGGTCAGGTACGCAATATCCTCGTAGAAAATCACAAGGAAAACTAGGCGACGCACGCACGCACACACTGGTATCGGTGACGGTGACAGCAGGTGCACCCGACCGGACGGGAAGGCGCAACTCAGCAACGCTGCCCGCTGGGCCAAATTTTAGGTGGATTTTCGTTTTTGCGGTGGTGCCCCGCCAAATTACGTCGTTGGCGGCTGGCCATGGCAGATGAGGTGCACTCCCAAGTCCCAACTCCAGGCCTTGGTGGGCTGAGGCAACGTCCACCGGTGCCCAGCCCGCTGACGGCCCGCCACTTCCCCAGCGAGGTGGCATCTGTTGGGCTGACTGTTCAGTGCTGCCAGTCATACTTCAGACTTCAGGCGATGGTAGCTGGCGAAGTCCACTGCGGCCTTGGAGATTACGCGGACAGGGTCCTGCTGACAGGGATGACGTTGCACGGCACCAAGATCATGTTGCGACCATCCTGCATCGCGACTGTAGAGTTCCAACTTGCCGTGCAAACATGGTTGCTGCTGCTACTATCAACCGATCGCAGCAAGCTTGTCGGAGTGATGCAGCACCTATAAACGGCAAGCCACCATCTACACGTGGATGTTGCGATGGAGTTCTCCCGACAGATTCGACGATCAATACCGTACCGACCCAAATAAAGCTGCTCAACGCCGCGAGTCATCCAGCTTCCAGAACAATGCCAGATCTTCGGCATAGCTTCCGCCAGCTTCTATTGCATACGCTACCGGTGGGACCAGCCAATGCCGGCACATTGCTCATCGCAACGGCCATTCCGCCTCACGATGTACTCTCACTCTGCACTGAGAGCTCTGCGCTGACATTTGCCCGATTGCTCTGGATTCATGCTATGCTGCTGCCATTCTGGCTTGAACTATATCATCACATTTCAAAGTCCATATCCCCCTGTCAATTTTTTTTCCGCGTCATGATTCCTTCCAAAGCAAACAGCTCCCGATACGCCAATTCCAAATCTATTTCATTTAAACAACACCGTTGGCCTTCATGCGCTGGAAGCACGCCCTGTAGGCGTCGTGAACCTCGGGCACTGTGTAGCCGTACTCCTTGAGCTTCTTCTCCAGCTTGGTGGTGTCGAGCTTGCAGTTGCTGCGACCGGCCTTGATGACCTTCGCCTGCTCCTCGAGGGAGAAGTTCTTCCACGTGTAGTCGGGGCGGACAATCTCCTTGAACAGGGCGAGCACCTCGTTGTGAGAGATGGCGCCGGGGTTTGTGAAGTTGTAGATGCCGGTATCCTTGTGCTCGGCCATGAGGATGGAGGCGGGGAGCAGGTCGGTGAGGAGGGTGTTGCTGTTGGGGATGTCGACGACGCGGTCGTACTTGGCAATCTTGGTAACGAAGTTACGGGGGTGCAGGTCGTCGCTGACAGGCATGCGGAGACGGAGGATGAGGCAGTTCTTGTAGTGCTTCATGATCTGTGATAGGGTTAGCTTTGCCGTCGCATGCACAGAGAATCGATGACCTACCTCCTCAACGTGGCCCTTGGTGTCGGAATAGAAGCTGCCCTTGAAGTTGGCAGGGTCGGTCTCGAGGTAGCCGGGGCCGCCAATGGGGTGGGCATCATCGTATTGGTAGATGCAGCCGGTGGCGAAGACGGTGCAGTGGATGCCCTTGAGGAAGCAGGCGTCGGTGAGGTTCAGGGTGCCGATAACGTTGGATCGCATCGTGGCCTCCTTGTTGTCCTCGCACCAGTCGACGTTGGGGCGGCCAGTGCAGCCGGCGCAGTTGAGGACGTGGGTAGGCTTGACCTTCTCCAGCTCGGCGATGACGCCCTCGCGGTTCTCCATGCGGACGGTGGTGGTGTAGACCTCCTTGCCATCCTTCTCGAGGAGGACCTTGAGGTGGTTGGCAACCCAACCCTCACCTCCCCAGATGAGGAAGCGGTTCGCCGAGTGTCCGTTGGTGGCCATTGTGATGATGTTGATGAACGTGTCGTTATCGGGGGCGTTCGTCGGGGACGGGAAGTTCGAATTGGGTTTGTATCGGCTCGCTGGGATGGTGTAAGTTGGCAAGCGGCGGTATGTAGCTGGTGGCGGTCTTATATGTCGTTCGCTGGCAAGGGATGGAGTCGTGGGGTGGGATGGGAAGGGGATGGGAAAAGGACAAATTGAGTAATTTGTAAGACAAGATAGCAACATCAGCAGAGAAAAGGGAAGGCGTGAGACGGGATTATTTATCTGGGGTAAGCATGGCAGCGCAGGTGTGACCCAAGGGAGAGAAGGCGGAAACTTTCAGTTCAGGTACGAGTCGTATCTGCATTTCAGCCCATGGTCGAGACTCCATGTCCCATTGTCCCATTTGGACCGTTCACAGCAAGCAGCTGCCACCGGCACTGGACAGCAGGTGTTCAATGTCGTTCCCACCCCCACCTCCGGGAACTGCACTGGTCCTTGACACTCTGGACGTGGGCGGGCTTGCACACGGTGCGGTGGTGCTGGCAGAGGAATGAAAGCGCGGAGGTACCGCCTTCACCGCGCGACCCTGTAGCGCAACTTACGTACCTCGAGTACGAAGCTTGCTAGGAGCTGCGTTCCATGTTGATGGGCGCGTGTTATCAGACGGGCCTATCGTGCCTATTTTCAGTCAATAGTCGGCGGAGCTTTGGCAAGGCTATGGATATGTAAGCAGCGCCACGGAAGCCGAAGACAGCAACGGACGACAAAGTATTGTTAGTGGGAGACTTGAAAGGCAAGTAGTACTTTCTACCGCCGTCGTTGGGAGCCTCAACGACATGTATCGCGGATACGTGGGCCTATGATGAAGGGGGGGGGGGGGGGGGGGGGGCTAGATGTGCTCAGTATGCTCCCTTGGAGATGCAACGAGTGAGACATGCGCCGACGAGGTGCACACCGCATCGTGCTCCCTTGAGTCGGGTGGCGGTGGAGGGGAAGACGGTTAGGACGTGAGACTTGGAGAAGAAGCTCTCCGTTTCTGTCTCTGTTCTTGTTCCAGCGTCATGCCATTTGCAAGGAATGGTGGAGAAACAGAGCCTCACGGGTGGTATAGAAGCCAAGGATCTCTGTCGAGTTGCGTGGTGAGCGATGGGCTGGAAACTTGAGATAATATCCCAAGGACCAGACGATTGCGCACGCGTGCTAAGGTTCGGATAGTCGGGTCGCGAGGGGGAGGCTGAGCTGCTGCGTTTATTGGGAGGTGAATTGCATGCGTGAAATAAGTCGACTGCTCTCCCCACCCACACCTCATCTGGCGTGTCAACAGGTGAAGGAAGGGACGCAGGCCCGGTACTTATAGACCATCAGTCTCGGCCTCTTGGGTGCCGCCAAGACGCCCGAGGAGCAAACGACGCTTGATGCGAGCTGAACCCACGGAGAAAGAGAGGGCGAAGGAAGAGTTGGAAGCGAGAACCAACTCAACGACGCAGTTGCGGATGGAAGACCCTGAAATATGGGCAATACCTTCCTTCTCAGGCAGTACCAACAGGGTCGTGATCCGTGCCCCGCTTGGATGCAAAAAAAAAAGGGACCTGCATCGCTGACAGTCAGCACATTCCACCAGCCAATCACGCCGCGCCGTCCGTCTCATTGGCTCGCTTAGGTTTAGCCGAACCGGTGCTCCAGTTGGTCCCGTCGCCTGCCAAATGGGAGCTACGAGTGCGATGCAGTTGGTGGCCTTTGGAGCCTTCCCCAACAGGGCCTTCGACTGCGAGCTTCCACTGCGTTGTGGAAGCGTGGCAGGCTCGCAGACTGGTAAGGCACGCCGTGTGTCACTGTAGCATGGCGCCGCTCGCCGCCCATCCGCGCCGGCCCACCGCCCACAGCAGCCAACCACCGCGTGAGCTGTCAACTGGAAAGGCGGGCAACCACAGCGCCGTCAGTGGCACAGCGCGTGCACTTCACTGGACGGGCACCACACCACCGCCGGAGCTTGGCAGATCGTTGCATTTTGGCAAATTTGGGGAGGAGCTGCCCAGTTCCTTCACCTTACCCGGCGCATGGGATTGGCTCACGCTGATGACAGCGGAGAAATCTTTCCTCCTATTCCAGTTCCCCGTCAACTGCTTCGCTCCCGTCGTGTGTTGTTGATCTCCGGTTCCCGTCGTCACCGGTCATCCAGATCGCTTGCCGCAATCTGCAATTTGCAATCCCGTTCCTTGAGCATAAGAAGCGTCCGTGTCCCTCGCGAACTGATCTGATCCAACCCCTCGGTACCTGGAGAAAATTGCATCTGCGACTGCAACGACACCCGCAACTGTCTGCTTCACTGCGCGAACTTGCGGCCACCGAAGCAACTGGCGATTCTGGAACTCACGTCACCACCACCGCGACGACAGTCTGCCCTGGCCCTCTCGTTCTCGTCTTCGCCGCCCGTCGCCGCACGTTCTGACTGACCTTGCCTTGTCGTCTCTGCAAGTCTTGCCTTTGCCCACCGTCCGTCGCGACGACCGCTTGCCATCATGGGCGCCCTCTACTATGTCCTCCACCCGAACCAGCTTCGCTCCATCATTCAATGGTACCGTCTCCCTCTCTTTTGCCGATGCGCGCTGGCATGCGCTCAATACACAATCCGTTTGCTAATTAGCCTCCAGGAAGGTCTGGCACGAGCCTGTCCACCGCCGCGACCCCTCCAAGGAGGACCCGACCCTGAGATCATGCTTCGAATTCCTGAACAAGACCAGCCGTTCCTTCTCCGCCGTCATCCAGGAGCTCAACCCCGAGCTGCTCGTCCCCGTTGCTCTATTCTACCTCGTCCTGCGCGGACTCGACACCATCGAAGATGATATGACGATCGACATCAAGGAGAAGGAGCCTCTGCTGCGCAAGTTTGACACCCTGATGGAGACTGATGGATGGATGTTTACCGGCAACGGCCCCAACGAGAAGGACCGCGAGCTTCTGGTGCACTTTGACGACATCATCGTCGAGCTGAAGAAGCTCAAGAAGCCCTACTACGACATCATCAAGGATATCACAATCAAGATGGGCAACGGCATGGCCGACTACGCCCGCGATCCCGAGCTCAACGCGAACGGCACCAGCACCATCAAGGAATATGAGCTGTACTGCCACTACGTGGCCGGTCTGGTCGGTGACGGTCTGACCCGCCTGTTCGTTCAGGGCGACCTGGCCAACCCGAAGCTCCTCGAGCGCCCCGAGCTCACCGAGTCCATGGGCCAGTTCCTGCAAAAGACAAACATCATCCGTGACATCCACGAGGACTACCTCGACAAGCGCGCGTGGTGGCCCAAGGAGATCTGGAGCAAGCACGTGGACAAGTGGGAGGACCTGTTCAAGCCCGAGTACCAGCGCCAAGCCCTCGAGTGCAGCTCAGAGATGGTCCTCAACGCGCTCAAGCACGCCGAGGAGTGCATCTTCTACATGGCCGGCATCCGCGATCAGAGTGTCTTCAACTTCGTCGCCATCCCCCAAAGCATGGCCATTGCAACCCTCGAGCTCGTCTTCCGCAACCCCGCCATCTTCAACAGCCACATCAAGATCACCAAGGGCGACGCATGCCAGCTCATGTCCGAGTCAACGCAAAACCTGATGGTAGTCTGCGACGTCTTCAGGAGATATGTCCGCCGGATACACAAGAAGAACGACCCGCGCGACCCCAACTACGTGCAGATCAGCGTGCAGTGCGCCAAGGTACGCGACGACGGCTTTGTCCCGCGCCTATGTCTGTTAAGAAAAGTCAATTGCTAACACAATGCACAGATTGAGCAATTCATCGACTCATTGTTCCCGAGACAGGACCCCAAGAAGCTCGGAGATGCGGCGAAACAAAAACAGCGGGGCGAGCCGGGCATGGACCCAGGCGAAGCCTTCATATTGGGCGGCATGGTCCTGCTGACCCTCTTTTTTGTCTCTGCTCTTATGGTCAGTCCAAAATTTTCCTCTCGCTTGTTTTCTCTTCCTTTACCAACCTCTGCTCAATCCTCAACCTCAACACCGCGACTGACACGACCCAGATTGGCACGGCGTGGTTCTTTGGTGCGCGCTTCGACACGCTCTGGAAGTCGGACAGCGTCTACTGGCCCGGCATGGAGCCCAACGCGGCCAAGCCGTTGGAGCACAAGGAGCTGTAACACCAGACAGACGAGAACAAAAGTTGTTCTTACGCTTCATCTGACTTGTTGACGGTACATATTGATGAGGAGTTTTTTCGGTTGCTCTGCCGGTTCCGGTCACGAAATATTGAGCCCATACTAATCTTGCTAATACACCATCCACGATGGTTTTTGTGCGCCAAGCCTGCTGTTCGTCGCCTTTTGAACCCACGCCATTGAGATGACTTTCTTCCCAACAAACCCAAGCACGGATGTCAAATTGCAATTCAGTCCCACCGCTCGGTGGTCATGACTGTGGTTGTGCCGAAGAAGTGCTGATATCAAACCCACCGGCAAAGACCTCGTCCACAGCGGCGAGTACGGGGCGGGCGTGTCTTCCACTGTTCCAGGGATGCGCTCTTTTGCTTCGGCTTGCAAACATACCTTGAAATGTCTCCTTCATTATATATTCGGCGCCGATAGTTCGGATTCCCAAATGTCGCGACTGCCCATCGTCGTCACCGTCGTCGTCGTCTGATCCACGGGCATCCTCCCATCGGGTGACAAGACTGCCACCGACGCAGGAATATGAAGCAACGCGGGAAGGAATGAACAAGCCTCCCATATCTATATCTCCTTCGGTTCCCCGGACGTCAGGGAAGGCGCGAATCCAAAAATGAATCCAAATCCCAAATCCCCTTGAGCAGGGGAAGCATGCGGATATGTTCTTGTCATAAGAGTTGTAGACCATGCATGTCGTAGGGCAGACTTAGCTAAGACGAGTTAAGGTAATGCGCGCGGTGTCCGCCCTCGCGACACTTGGCTCGGGGTTTTTTTTTTTTTTTTTGCATATCGGATGAAGGGTTTCTGTCTCGCACTCGTCCCCTTTCCACCGGTGTTTAGCCCTGGGCTGGCCGGACCGAAAGTCTCTACCTTTGACCGTCCCGTCTTTCCCGCGCGCCGCGAGCTGCGAAGCGAAAGGAAGGAGGGAGAGGAGAAACTGGGGGAGGCAGGGCAGGCCACGCTAGATGCGGCTCTTGGAAGGCTTCTCGGCGTTCATGCGTCGGCTGGGAACCTGCCATTGCCTGTGCGGCAACGCAGCTGACACCAGTTGTTGTTGCACGCTCCGTTGGGAGGTCGTCTTCGTCTTTGTCTTGCTCTTCTGCCCATTTTTGCTTCTTCGTTGAAGTCTTGGAAGCCGAGTCATTCTGGCCGAATACCCCCCGTGACAGCACATCGATGACCACAACACATGGGGAAGGAAATAAGGTACAATCACAAATAAAGAGCACGCGCAATGTCTAGGAAACCCCCTGTTCCAAGCTATATACCTTACCTGCCCAACGTTGTGGGCTCAACTTGTTCGGCTGGTTTCTGCTTTTCCTCAGCCCTTTTCCCGGCCTCCGTTCCAGCTGAAGGCGGTTCGTTACAGAAACCCCCGTGAAGCCCATGACGCCAAGAACTCGGTTCTCCGTACTTTTGCAACATCCCCCCCCCCTCGCCCCTGGGATCATAACAGGCGGGATTGGAGGGCCCAGCAGGTATCGGGGGTCTGCGTCAGCGTTGTTTTGTTGTTCGGGGCAGGCGTTTTTAGGGTTCTCTCTCACACACTCTCTCTCTCTTTCTCTGACAGGTCTACACATATGATAACACAGCTTCAATTATTATGGAGAAGGAAATCCATCAACTCGTCTTCGGTTTTCTCACAACCGCCGTGGAGGAAGATCACTGTCGCAAGAAAGAAAGACAATACCCCCCCCAGAAGCTTTCCTATTTCGGGTTCGGGGTCCCGAGACGGGGAGGTAGGCAGGTAGGTTTGTTGACTCGTGCTCATAGCTGATCCATTCCGACACAAGCTTGTCTCTCTCTTCTCTCTCACTCTCAGCCTGGCCTTAAAAAGAAGCTTTCGGGAACAAGTCAGCGAAAGGGCGAAGGAGGGAGGTGAGGGAGGCCTGGCCTCGGAAGCTGTCTTCCGTTCTATTGGGGGAGTCCACTCCCGTCCCCGTCCCGTCCGTTCGTTGCGCTCGCTACATCATAGAGAGCAGAAAAAGAGCGAGAGTTTACACTACCCTCTCGGGCAATTTTTAAGCAACTTTAGCTTTTTTTCACCTCAACTTTTTCCATCTCTTCTCCAATGTAGCAGGCAACATGTTGTCGAAGAAATTCCGAGCCTCATCCACGAGACTAGGCGGTTTTGGAAACCCTTTGGCCCGTCTGTACTTTACACACCCGAATGCGGTGATGGTGGCCTGCCTGCCTGCCTGCCTGCCTACCTGCCTGCTGCTGCTTCTTCGGCCGGAGAAACTCCCCGCGTGTCAAAGGGACACCAGGGCGCAGCAGAGGGGCAAGAAAGGACGCAGCCGAGCAAGCGGCGCTAAGTTCATCCCCGTCGTTGAAGGTGGCCGTGAAACCTTGTTTCGAGTGTGAGAGCGAGAGTGAGCCGAGTGAGCGAAGAAGGTCTGGCTGCTGTTTTGGCTCTGCTCTGACCGCTGGACCTCCCTCCCCGAAAGCTGGGGGGTGGGTGCGCGTGCGTTGAGTAAGTGTAGTGTAGTGTCGTCATGGCGTCATTTTTCCTAACGAGACTCGGGATGGAATAAGAGAGGGAAAGGCTGGCTGGCTGGCAGGCTGCGGACAGTTCAACGGGGTTGTCCAAGTTCGCGATACCACCCTCTTCCCCCCCCCGGCCGGCCTCGCATCGTATCGGTAAAGATCCAAATGCGAGGGAGGATCTGAAGGACTCATGCAGATTGGGTTTTCCGTCTCCGTGTGCGCGCGTGCGTGACGTTCTTTCGCCTCCCATCTCATCTTGTTCCAACGGTCCGGTGAGAAGGGTGGGGTGTTGCTTGGTGATCGTCGTTTCGCAGAGTGTGATATGTGTATTGGAAGGTCGTGATCAAGGCGAAGGAGACATGTCACACGGTGGATAGGCAAGAGGTGAAGTTAACGTCTTGTAGCTGTCTGCTGTCATTACCTAAGTCTTCCCATCTCTCCTCCGTTGCAAGTAAATACAGGTTTTTGGCTTATAAATGAAAAATGATTCAAGAAAATTCGTTTGACTAGACAGAGGGGAAAGGTTGTAAACCCAAGACAGTGAAGAGTTACGAGGAAACCAGCCCCGTCGAGGGTTTTTGTTCTTTTTCTTTGCGTCTTGTCTGTGGAAAGTGTCTTGAAATGCGGTATGGTGTTTGTGTGATGACCTCTTCTTGCTTGAAAGTGTCTTTTTACATACAAGTTATCCCCCTCTCGATGGTCGAGAGACGGGACAGGTTTTGCAGTCGAAAAGGCCCGCGCGCCATGCTATGACTGGGTATCCTCTAATAAAATGCCGTGAATATTTTTACTCTCTTCTTTGCGTTTCGTCTCCTCCTCGAACCAAAAAAATGAAGTACACAAGTGTCGCGGATATTAAACCAAGGGAATCGAGGTTAAAGAAAAGACGCCATGTGTGGTTTCATGCTTCGAGCTCTCGTAAAATGGTAATCGGACCAATGAAATATGTCGCTTAGAGCTGGCCGTTGTTGGCAATGCGGTTGGTCGTGCCGGCAGTGTTCTGCTGGACAGTGGCGCCAGAGGCATCGGAGAGGGCGAGGATGCGGTCGGTAACGGCCTTGACGGTGTTCAGGCCCTCAAGACCCATGAGGTAGGCGGCGAGACCAGCAACGTGGGGAGAGGCCATGGAGGTACCAGAGAGGGTGTTGGTGGCAGTGTTGGAGGTGATGCCGACGGAGAGAATGTTGACACCGGGGGCGAAGACGTCGACGGACTGGCCAAAGTTGGAGAAGGAGGCCTTGCGGTCGTTGCGGGCGTCAATGGCACCGACGGTGATGGCGTTGGAGCGGAGGCGGGAGAGGTGTTGCCGGCGTCCTGGTTCTCGTTACCGGCAGCGACGACGGGGACGACACCGGCGTTGTTGAGAGCCTGGATGGCGCGGTTGACAGCCTGGGAAGCGGAGCCACCGAGGGACATGTTCATGACAGCCTTGCCAGTGAGGTTCTTCTTCTGGACGTCGTCGATAACAAACTGCATGCCCTCGAGGACACCAGAGTTGGAACCAGCACCATCGCCATCGAGGACCTTGACACCGATCAGGTCAACGTTCTTGGCAACACCGAAGGTGCGGCCGCCAATGGTGCCAGCAACGTGAGAGCCGTGGCCGTTCTCGTCAGTGTCCTATCTCGTGTTAGTTTCCAAGGTTGAAGAAGTGTAAGCCGGGAGTACATACGACGCTGTTAATGAAGTTGGCGCCAAAGGTGGCACGGGTCTCGAACTCGGAGTGAGTGGTCATGATGCCGGTGTCGACAATGTAGGCGGTGATGCCCTGGCCACCCGTCTGGTCAAAGACGTAGCCGGTCTCGCCAGCAGCGGCGTGAGACAGACGAACGAGGCCGGGAGGGGCGTTGGTCTGGGAAACGGTGGCGGACAGCTTGACCTTGGCATCCTGCTCGACGTAGGCGACCTCGTCGGCGCTCATGACGGACATGATGAAGGTGTCGTCGGCCTCCATCGTCATGGCACGCCAGCCGTTCATCTTGAAGCTCTTGGTGGAGGTGGACAGCTCGCGGCCGTCGAGGGCGCGCTTTCCAATGTTGCGCTTCTTGATGGAGGAGATGAAAGACTGCTGCTTCATGTCGATGGCGTCGTCGTCGAAGGTGTTGTTGTAGACGACAATGTACTTGTTGGGGATCAGGTCCAGGGCGTCGAGGTTGGAGATGGGGACACCCATGAAGGAGCCGGATGTGTTGGTAGAGCTAGAGCTGGCTCCGAGGCCGAAGGGGGCGGCGAGGCCGAGAGCGGGCAGCAGAGCCGCGACGAAGGTGGAAACGGCGCGAACCATGTTGGGCGAGATGTGTATGTAAATACGGGTTGTTGATATTTAAGCAAGGAAGGTCTGTACGGGAGAGAGCTAGCTCGTCGTCGTGTTTGGTGTGTTTATGAAGAAGCGAAAATATGAGACCGCTGGTCTATCAGCAAAAAAAAAGTCGACGGCTGAAAAAGAGGTCGTCGAGGTGTGCGTGGGAGTGAGTGAGTCGTGGTCGAGCGACGGAAGGAGTGTGATGTTGAGAGAAGATGCAAGAAAGGATCCGGATACCAGTCACGACACAAAGCCTTTGTTACGCTCTTGATCTCAAGTCAAAAAAGCCCGAACCGGAGTAAAACAAATATGATAAAAGAATAGGCGAAGAAGTGGACAGAGGTTGTTGGAGGAGGAGGTATAGCTATCCGGCCGCACGGGAGACGTGGGAGCTGACTGATGGATATACTAAAATGGAGAGAGGATTGGAGGGAAGGAAGATGGAAGACAACAAGAGAGAGAGACGGAGCAAGAAGATAAAAGACGCAAGGCCAAGCACAGCTGGGTCTGGATGGAGGTTGAGAGAAGTAACTTAAGTATAACGACGGGCCACGAGGAAAAGAAGGGGGGACGAAGTGGACGACAGGACTAGGGGACGGGAGCGAGCCGGGGGGGTCAGCGGTACATCAGGTACCTGCATCTATGGTCTGCGGTCTGGTCTGCGCTGGAGCAGCTGGGCCATGCCTTGCCTTGCCTTGCCTTGCCTTGCCTTGCCTTGCCCTGTATGGGAATGGGAAGGGGGGGACATGGACTGGGACCTGACCCGGGGTGGGAATCAGAGGACTGGGGCCCTTGGGAGCAGGGGTGGATGAAGTGTGGATGGGGGGGAGGGCTTGTGCTCGTGCAAGAAGACGGACAGGCCAGGCCAGGGTTAGGAGCAACGAACGATGGACTACGACGAGAGGCAGAGAGGGTGAGTGGGAACAAGGGACAGACAGACGAGAGAGAGAAAGAGGGGACAGTGCTCTTTGCACAAAGCGAATAAGGCCTTGGACCCATGGACTCCAAGAAGACAAGGAGTGAGAGCCGAGAAAGAGACGAGAAGGACAAGAGAGGGGAGAGCGAAAGAGAAGTCACTCACTCAGACCAAAGCAAAGCAAAGCAAGAGGCAGAGAAAGACCAGACCAGACAAGAGATGCAGATGCAGATGCAAATGCAGCAGGAGGTACAGACAGATACAGAGTACGTACCGGTCTTGCTGTGTCTGCTTGTCATGGCTTGGGCTTGGCTTTGGGTCGACTGCATCCGAGACTTGGCAGGCAGGCTGTTGCATAGATTTCCATAGCAGAAGCAGGAGGCAGAGGGAGGCAGTGGCAGTGACAGCATGCAATCACAGCCGTAGTACGGCTTGGTACTGCTTGACTGATTACCCTCGGGGAAGGGAACAGACACCGCCAGAGAGCCAAGTCCCAAGCGCCTTAGCCAAGTACCCTTCCACGCACGCGCAGTCTCAAAGTGAGATCAACAGAGCAGCAGAGAGTCTTAGCTCCTCCCCTCGCCTGGCCTCGCGGGTCCCTGCACAATTTTCCCTCATCATTTCCTTGTTGTTGTAGCGCCGATTTGTTGCCTCTTGTCTTTACTCGGGAGGGTGTAGTGTCTCTCGGGAGCAGGCCGCTGACACTAGGCTAAAATGTGAGGTACTGGTGAGGTGCATGTATTTTCGGGCTGCGAGCGACTCGGCGTGCGTGCCAGGCCAGTCGAGTCGAATCCGGTCCAGGGCGCCAAAATCAAAATCAAAATCAACCACCACCACGAGGAGGTGGCATTGGCAGGGTGCCAGGGTCGTTGATTGCCGGGGCGCCACACACACTGCACGCTTTTTTAGTGCGTCGTGGTGCTGGGGGACACACACCAACGCAGGCCAACCATCCCTGGCACGCTGTCGGTGACGTGCGGCGAAAAAGAATGGGATGGATGGACTGGTTGGTGTTGACGAGATGGATTTGACGATGAGATCTCGGTGACTGTCCACCCGTTGTCTGGCCCAGTCATCCTTGACAGCTGAGAAATGCAAATAGCAAACCCCTTCAAGACGTCTGCAATACTTCGGACCAGCAGCACGCACGCAGTGTTGAGGGTGAGGTGAGGTCTTCTTCAGTTGGGAGGAAACAGAAACAAGCCTGGGGGGGGGGGGGGGGGGGAAGAGGCGCATCGAGCAGAAACATGCCGTCGCAAACCGCCGCCTCCTTGGGCTGTACCCGCAGCTTGCAGCAAATGAGTGCCGCAGCCACACGCGCCCAAGTCTGAGAGAGAGACGAAAATGGGCAGAAGCAAACATGCAGTTTGCAGTTTGCAGATGCCGATGGCCACAGCCGCCGAGAGGGAGCAGGAGCAGCGAGACGACGACGCCGTTTCGATGTGCAGCAACGAGACGCCCGTCGTCCGTCGCCCTTCCTTGGGGTATTCTTTTTCCAGAACCCAGTGTTGCTTCCGTCTCAAGCCCGGACATGGACCTGCCTAAACCTGGGCTGGGTCTGGGTCTGGACCTGAACCGTTCCTTCCCTCGTTGCAGTTTCTTACGGTTGCCTCCGTCACTCACTCCCTCCTTCCGCGAGGCAGGAGTTGAGGTGAGTGAGGTCCTTCCTCTTCCCGACTGCAGTCGCCGTTGGCCGTTGCTCTTGCTGTTGCTGTTGCGTTGCTGCTCCTCCCCTTTTGCCCCTGACAAAATCTGGCAGGAAGGTCCGTTCCTCTCGTTACGGACAGTAGCGCCTGCCCTTCTGCAGGGGCAAGTACGTTTCTGACGGAGGCTAGTCCCGAGACGGCAAGGCGTCGAGCGTAGCGGTTCCCTTTTTGGGCGCTGCGGCAGCCAAGCGCGCTTGTGAGTGGCCGTGCCAAGTCAAACAAGCCCAACGCCTGGAGACGCTGGTCGTCGATCCTCCCCACTGGGGCCTGTTTCGACCCTGTCATTTCCATAAATCTGTAACGTCCACCTCGCCTCCATTCCCAGCGCTTTCCATTTCGCTGGCGCTGTGCGTGTCCCACCCAAAGTGCACTCAATCAACACGACGACGGAATCTAACCGTTCAACTGAATCACTGACTTGCTGACTGACTGAGGTGCACCACAACTGCACCTGACTCCCAGGAGACGCGGTGCACCGGAGCTGATGCTGGTGCTGACACTGCTGACACTCATGACACTGACTGCCCGCGAGACTGTGCAACTGTCAAACCCAGCCTTACGTACACCCATGCCTCCCTCAACACCCGACATCGCCAATACCATGCAAGCGTACTGCGTACACCACAACGTAGGTACTGCTTCTTGGCTCGGCTTGGAGGTTGCGAATCGCATGCGTCGTCGATACCCTCACCAGTCGCAACCTCGCAACATGCCACCTCTTGGCTCGTTTCCGTCAGCATCACCAATATGTCTTGACTCTGCGCTATTCCTCTGGGCTTGCGTCTCCTCCTCCTTCCCCTCCTGCCTCATGCAAAACCCTCTCTTCCGGGCTACAGCAACACATCCCAAGACCACACGTTGTGTCTCAACCGGCACCGCAGCCATCTCGCAGATACGCTTTGCATCTGCAGCCATCACTCGACCCGTCATCCATTCCCCATCCCCATCTCCGCATCCCAATGCTTCTCTCCCATTTCCCCATGTAGTGCACACCTTCGTCGGTCATCAGCAACTCCTTCCACACCCCCCATCTCGGTCCCGTCGTTCCACTGGCCCAGACGGACTCCGCCATCCCGGCAACGAAGCTTTTCTTCATTTCATCATGACGGTCCTCTACATATCGCTAAAGCCCATAGCCCGTCAACCCGTAATGACGATGCATGCAAGCATACACACATACTCTCGTCCCCCCTCGTGCAGTCCCGTCGACTGGACTGGCTGCCGTCTGCCGAATCCCGCCGTCTACTCTCTTGGCATCCCTGATGTTGCCATGTGTGCCCGCCCATCCCCGCCGCGAGGTCCACGAGTTCCTTGCCCGGCACCGAGACACCATACCCACGGCCTCTCTCCGCTCCTTTCGTCCCTCACGTCACTCACACCACACTGACCGACTGATCGATCCCGCTGTGTAAGCAACTCTAAAATGTGCCCCCCTCCTCGAATGCTTCCTCCGAGGCACGTCCGGCCCCCTCTGGCTCGTGGTGATGAACCGACTAACGTGGCTCGGCGTGCAAGCCAACGGCGCAAGCCACACGCCGTCGCCGCAGCCTGGCTTCTCGGTGCTTGAGCCGCCTCGCACAATCGCCTCGCGCAATTTAAAGGGGAAGAAGATATCAAAAAAAAAAAAAAAAAAAAAAAAAAGCAACTCAGTGCAACACCAAGCATCCAATGGCTTGTCTAGTCTTCCACATCCAGGACTCTGTGTAATATCACGCTCTCAATGCAAGTCCGCATGGCACATCATGCAAAACGCACCGTCAACCCAGACTGAACCAAACTGAAGGAGAGAGCAAAAAAAAAACATCTCAACACCTCGGCCGCTCGTGTTCTCAGGCCCGCATCCGTCCCATGGCCCATAGCGGGAACAGCACACATACAGCAGCATCTGCTCAGCAATACGACCTTCGAGGAGCTTCTTTCGAAACCGTTGAAACCCGTGAACCTCCCTTTCTCGCGTCCGAACCCTGCCCTTCTGTCACCGTTCTCCCCCTTCCCTTCCCCTCCCCTTCGCACCCTTAAACTCCGGGGCGACGCTCGGGGGGTGCTGCAGCAGCAGCCAGCAGCAGGAGGAGGAAAGGGGAGGGGGGTCACGTCAACCGTCAAAACAGGTTAAACCACAGACGCTCCGCCCGTCAATCTCCCGCGACAATCCCCAAGCACACCCTCGTCGGTAGGATCGAAGCGGTCGATGCGGAGAACAGACCATAGTCCAAAGGGAAGCCGACGACGGCGGCTGTATCTGTACCTACTACAACGGCCGTGGGCAATAAAGACCATGAACCAAAATACCAAGTAACCTACCTACCTAACCTGGGCTCCCCCCAAATCCAGTGAACCGTAAATGTGCTCCGACTGGGGGAGGGAGGGCCCAAAGCAGTCCCCTGCGCAATAAGCTCTCCAAAAGAGCATTCCTGTCAGATTCCTCAAGACGTGCGTGCCGCATCAACAGAGTGTGTGTGGTGAGCAATGTTCTTCAACATGCGGGTTGCATTCGTGGTGGGAATCGAGGGGAGCGACGATCTCTCGTTGCAAAAGAAACCTGGGGGGGGGGGGGGCGACCAAAAAAAGAATTCGCGGCAAGGCGACGCTGCCAAGACACCCTTGTGCCATATCCCGTCCCGTAGTTTTGGCGTGCAGCGAACAAGGCCAAGGCCCAGACCGTCCTGTCTCTGCTGCGTGTCTCTCTTGTCTTCCCCAGACCTGGGTAAGCGTAAGCGTAAGGTAGGCTAAGTCTAACATCATCTGGGTACAAGCGAAACCCGTTCATCGCAGGTATCTGTTATCCGGTTTGCAATACATTGACGCCTTTGCGAAAGCTAACGCCACGGAATGAAAAGTGCGTTGGTTTGTGCCAACAGTCCGCGAGCAAAAAAAAAAAAAAGACGGGCAAGAAATGCTATATCTGCGATTGCAATATATCGCACACCGGCATCTCAACGATCCAGCTCCTAAAAGAACAAAAAGGGCTGAACCTTCTTCGTTCAGCCCCGGGTTTGTTGTGCAAGGTTCAACCAGGGGTCCCTAACGGCGGACGGCGGCCAGCAATAGGCAGGTAGGCCATTTACTCCGCCGTGCCCTATATTTCGACGTTCATGCGCCGAGCCCGGGACCAAGAGGCTCAGACGTCGTGTTCGCGGTGGCGGTTGTTGGCGTCGTCGTCGTCGTCGTCGTTGTTCGGCCGGTTGCTCTATATAAATTAAAGCAGGCCGTCGGGACGTTGAAAAAGGTTCAATCTAAACGAGCCGCAAGATGATCGTCGTCGCGGGCGGGGAACACCATAGCCCAGCTTTTAACTTTGAATTTTACCAATTCGTGCGAACGGCGCGTATTACAAAGTTAAAGCTGAGGGGGGCGCCGCGGGAGATGATCTTTCTGCTTTGCTCCGAAATTGCAGCACCGCAATTTGGACGACAGAGAGCGAAAAAAACAGAGTACACACGCACGATCCGCAGGACGGCTTCAACTCTAATTAACTACTGCGCCGTTGGGATTGCGTTATTGGTGATGCCGTTGCGTGAGCGAGCCCCCAAAATTTAATCTGGCGCCGGAGGTTTAACGGAAAACTCTCGTTACCTTAATCGACGGGTTGCCGTAATGAAGGTGTGTGTCTTTTTTGTGTCCCAGACAGCAGGTTCGCTGTATCAACATTGGTTTGGTGAATGGCAGCGAGATCAAGACATTTGGTCCCCTGGAAGATGGCACAGAACGTACAAACACCGCTGTACTGCGTATCGTTGGAAATTTCCCGCAGGACCAGGCTACCGAATGCATTCCGTACGGATTCAAGAAAGAATCACACATGGGCCCCTGCCAATCATCGGAGCTAACGTCGCACGAAGGTGGGAATCGCAACGCGCACGTTCCGTCCTTTTTGCTTTTGCTTTGCTCTAATCTCGGGAGCGCTCCCCATCTCGGAATGGAGCGATCTCTCTTTCTGGCGAACCGTGGCATGGTTGATGCCAGGTACCTCGAGGTACCTCAAAGTTTGGATTTGTGCAAACTGATGTTGCTGTTGCTTCTGTTGCACAAGAACGGTGGCCGCAGCAGCAATGACATCCCACACTCGTCGTCATCCCTAAAACCCAACCCAACCACAGCAGACGACAGCGGTGGGTGGGGGGCACGTTCGGCGGCCGTTTTGAGACATGGACGCGGCATTCTCGGGATGCGGGAGGACGAACCGCAGACGTCCCGAAGGACGGGCTTGATATGGTTTTTTTTTGCTTCTTTTTTTAATAGGTGCTTACGACGGCGTGCTTCATAATGGACTTTCTATCGTGAGAATGAATCGCCGAGTGCGCTGTCTGGGGAACGCCAAACGTCGTTGGAATAGGGGTCCATGGCTTGTTGGCCGGCGATGTCTGATGCAAGACGCAGAGTCGCCACGTGAAGTAAGCTCATTGCCGTCGTCGTCGATGACGACGCAATCTGCACTATCGCTACGGGATTTCAATCTCCTGGGGAGGTCCACCGGCTCCGTTGAAGAGGCCTCGCGGAGGCGCGGCGGCGGAGGAGGCAGACAGGGCCGGAGATATCGCGGGTGGGCTGACGATGGGCGAAATCTCCGGCAGCACAGATGCCAATGAGAATCTCTGCAATTATTGACCCAATTCAGCCTCTGGATGGTTATTCGTCCGGCTGGGCTGTCAAAAGCCGGACAAGCAACGACCATGCAGCGGACGTCGCAAGCGAGCAAGGCTTGGTTCATCTTCTTTTCCATGGAAGACGACCGAGCCTCCAGAATTCAGAATCCAGGCTTCGAGGGGGGGGGCGGAATTTCCAGCGGTGAGGAGCGCTATGAAGGGGATAGATTAATAGCGGCCGAGATTTATGCCATGGGGCCCGTTCAAAGTCGTGCAAGGCGATTGCTGGTTGCCCCTCGTCCACTTTTTGAGCGCGGCTGAAGGGGACGACGTTCCCCACTGAAGGACAAGACCCATGGTGAAGCAGCACAGCAGGCGACGCCAGACTGAAAAAAGACCAGACGACAGTTGGACAGGTCCCTGTGCTGTTGGCCAGGTTGACGGGGGGGGGGGGGGGGGAGGACTCGACCGAGGGAGAAGGAAAAGAAGAAAGAGGCGCCAGCACCCAATCGCTACGGTGAAACAGGCGTGGCGCGGCGGGTCTGGGTGCAGGTGATTGGTTGTGACGGATTGGACATGACAACGGATGAAACATCGACGGGCCTGACAAGTCGTGCAGGCCGCGAGACAGGGCTAGGCGCAGGCAGGGGGTCATTCATCATTGTGCTTTATTGCCCATTGATGCAGCAAGTGAGTGAGTGTGTGCATTGGACATTTGGAGGCGCCGGTTCCCTGGCGGAGCAGCGAACGGTTCGAGGTGACGACGCCAGTCTCAGAGAGCCGCCCACGCCATCCCATCTGCGCCGCTGGGTTGTGTATTGTTTGTGATTATGTGTGATATCCCAAATTGGTGATGGCTACACTAACATTTGGGGTACAGGCATTTTGCGTGTTTGTGTGGCTCGGATTCTGGTGCATGCTGGTAACGACTGACACACTGGGAACCGTACAGATAGTACAGCGGTACTCCGTACAGAAACTGGGACGATGAACTATGTACCAACAATTCACGGAGCATACGGAGGATAGGTACAGAGGACCTGACTAACCGACATTCGACGAACCATTCATTGGCCCGGGTGGTTATCGACGACAAGCCATAACGCATCGTCAGTCCACCGGCGCTGGAGAGAGATGAAGGAGGGGCACCGTCACCCCCGTCCACGATGCGACGCTGCACGCATGCAAACATCGCCGCGCCCTCGCTTACAAGCAATAAATCATTTTGTCGTAAAAGAGGGCATCGGCTACAACACGTACGCAATATCCCAAATGCCTAGGGACTGGTACGCGTTCGTACCGCCGCAGTGCCAATACATCGTAATCCTGGGGACCCGAAATAAAGGGTAATTAATCTACTCTGTAGAAATCTTGCGTTTCTTGTGTAAAGACTCCACGGTCCAGAACCACGACCTAGGTACACGAGGAAATGCGGCTGTCTCGCGCCTTGGCTTGCAGCCTCGGAACGGGATTCTTCCACGTCTAGTCACGTATCTCCAATCTGATCGGCGCCCGGCACGATCTCGCGCATTCCTGTTGCAAAGGATAGATTGGGGCCCTCTGATTTCTTCCATTGCCAGTTCCGGCCCGGGGTGGTTCTTCTCTCGACGGCCCGCCGATTCGGTCTCTCCATCTCCGGAGCTTCAACATCAAACCCGGCTTCTCTCCAATCCGCACCTCATCGGCGGCCGTTCTAAATGGAAGGCAAAAAAATTCCCACGAGTAGGAGACCACCGTTCGCGGTTCGAAATCTGAACGGCGTCTCTCCTCGCCCCAAACGATCCGAACCCTTTCGTAGCAAGACCGTACCTGTCACAGATAGGGTGAACCCACGCAGCCGTGACCATTCCGCGGCGCGAGTGTCAGCGCTCGTCTCTATCCGCAACGCAAGCAACGAAGATAGCGCCGTCGCCGCCGTCGCCGCCGCCGCCGTTATCGTCGTCGTCGTCAGACACCTGCCAAATTCTCGATTTCAGACGAGTTTCTCTTCCCGGTTCGAACATTCAACCAACTTGCGTTCGTCATCCATCTCCAACACGAACGAACTCCTGCACGTTTTGGAACCCCCTCCCCCGCTTGCCTGCCGTTAGAAGGTAGTATAGAAAAAGGGAAAAAAGCCCACGCGTCTTCGAACATTGCCAAGACCTCTCCTTCCCGGGAAAAATGCTTGTTTTTTTTTTTTCGTCAAAGGCGAAGGCGAAGGCTTGGAAACCCGCGATCCCTCGCCCACTTTTCGGTAACCGTTGGTAGGTCTTGGCAGCATTTCTGAATCACGAGGAATTGCGCGTCTGCGCACCGCGCTTGTGTGAGTGGTGAAAAAGCAGAGAGACCCCCCAGCAGCATCAACCCAACCACACACAGCTCGGAAGTTCCGACGTTTGACGCCGCAAGAAGGTGAGTGTGCTGGGCCCGAAGAAACCCCCCCCTGGGTGTAACCCCCCACAACCTACCATCCCTCCTCCGATTGAGCTTGTTCCAAAAGACTGGAGCCACAAAGTTGGAGTAGTAGCAGCCAACAACCGTAACCGTACCTTGCTTGTGTGTCTTTTCGCTGGTGTCGCCCGCATACCGAACAAGCATATGTTTTGGCAGTGGTGAATCTTTCGTCGATCATGTTTTGTGGTCTGATTTGCGCCTGGGTGCGTGGTCTCGAGGTTTCGGGGAGGAGGGTCGTCTGGTGATATTCGTATCCTCTGCCCGACGTGTAACCTTGTTTGTCCCTTCATCTTGCCCATGAGAAATGGTCACAGCCAGTCTTCGGTGACAAATCGCGGGAGCGGACCAAGAGTGCGGCGCCGATCGGAGGGAGAACAGACGCAAAGCAAGGACAAACTCCCCCAGTCCTCTCCGTTGATCCTGGGACGCCTTCTCGGCCAACGCCGTGCGTCGACCGGCCCCGGTCATGTTTTTGGTCTCTGATGGGTTATATCAAAGCTATTCTAAGGTATCCGCGTGCGACGCCAACGCCAGAATCCCTCCCCCAGGCCCACCGCCCGCCTTGTCGGATGGCAGGATCCGAGGCGCCGATCCCTCGAGTCCGCTTTGATATCATATCAGATTGTCGGGTTTGGTGGTATTACACGTTGGTGATTGGCGATGGCGCGTCCGGTGTTGTGACTTGTTGTTGTTTCAATATTTGAGAAGGAAAAGAAGACTTCTGAGGCTCGCTTGTTTGTTGCTTAGCATTATTAGGATTAGTAACATATAGTCGCGCTTGCCCATTTTTTGCCAAGATGATCTTCGTCGAGATTTGTTTTTGATGTGTGTTGGCTGGATGGATCTTGGTATTGCTGATCTGGTGAAGAACGAGATGTGCAAGTTGCCAAGTGTGACATCTCCGCGCCTTTGGTGATCCTGCCCTTGGCTTACGGGATGGGCCAATGTTAGATGATTTGAAATGTTTGGTTTTTGGGTACGAAGGCACCTCTGGGCGGCGGGATGGACTTGCCGAGCTTGGTATTGTCCTGCTTGTGGGGGGCTCGCGAGGACATGGCCACAGCCATGTGTTATGGATGGCCTTGCTGTTAGCACTGGTGAAGCTTCTTGGTCTTCTCTCCGTTATGCGATACTGCGATGAGAGATTACCGGGGTCCTTCGACCCAAAATGTTGCCTCTCAGAGAGCCGGTCCAGAGGGCCCGTCGTCGTCTTCGTGTGGACATTACCGTTTGCCATCATTGCCTGAATACCTATCATCAAGAACGATTCCGACGAAGCAGTAATGGGCACAAGGGAACCGCGTACGCGGCGTATTTCTTGACTGTGTCCAATTACTGTTGATCGAGTAGCGAGGCTGAACGCCGCCCGTTGTCATAGACAGGACAGCAGTTCCTTCTATGTCTTGCCAGGTCATCACGGTCTTGTGCATATTTCCCACAAGAATTGTTGAGAATCTTTTTGCTGATGTGTATTACACAGACTCCTATGTCTTCGTGTTGTGAATCGTTTGCCAACCTTTCGAGGCCCCGCTGGCGTGATGCTTGACAGGAACACGGTCTCTGGCCCAAGTACCGAGCCCGGCGGCCGTCTCGATATCGTCCTTGATGAGGCAAACAAACTCCTCGACCTCCATCACAATATCCCCCGTATGGCCATGAGAAAGGCGTCGTAGCCACCTCCCTTTGAAGTCGACAACACGTAGAAGGCATGTTGTAATGGAACCGGCGTAAAACTGCTCGAACGTCTGCTGAAATCATACGTGATACTGAGCACTGGAAAGACCGACCTTCGGTGTCAGGAAATGCCCGCCCCAGGGACACTGATATTGCGAGCTGAACCGGATAGGTGGTAACACTATCAAAGTCTAGCGGGAAAAGCCCATCCGAGAAGGTGATGGAGAAAGTGCTGCGGAAGCCTTTCAACGACAATTTAAACGTGCTCCTGAGGTGGGCTCAACGGAACATTTGATAGACTAGCAATTCCCAAGCATACTACATCTGAATTGCGTATGGTAATAAAATATCCCATAGACCGGCGTTCCTGCTCTCGCTCTCATGACCTCGTGATACACGTCTACACACTGCGCCCAATGGGTGTACTGTTTTGGCTCTCGGGTTGAGCTTGTCGACACGCAATTGGGGCTCAGGTAAAACGAACAGTCTCATGAATGATGATTGGAACTTTCCAAAGCTGACCGTCATTGGCCCAGGGCATTGGGTTTTGATAGTCTTACCAGGCGCGTTAATAAGATTACACCTTTACGCGATGTCACCATGTCCATAGAAGGCGTATCCGTGTTGAGATATCAGACCAAACGTAGGTATACAGAGGCCGACTGAGGCCACGTCTCGGACGTCTAAGATTTACAACATAACGGGTACGACTGAAATCTCAGTATCCCAACCGGCGCGAGGAAGAGTATGTTATCTATTTTCATCACATCCTTCTACCATGGAAAGGCAGCATATTCCCCCCGTTCTAAGAGATGCGTCCAGGCATCATGCAACGAAACGAATAGCCTCACATGTAACAAGTGGTCGATCAAGGTATAATGCAAGACTCACCTCACAGAGTTCTGAACGAAGCTAATGTGGATGCGCTGTCTGCGGACATGCCGACGTCGTCAGCCGTACCCAAGGCAGCATGCCGTCGCATGTCAAGCTTGATATCACCATTTTCGGTCGCTTCCAGAGTCATGAGCTCGCTTGACGTCGCGGATTACTGTTACAACGAGGCTCTTGCTTTTCCAGCTGGGACGATCCCATGATAACCTTCCAGACCGGTCCAAAATGCTATTGACCGGGGCAGGTTCCAGAGTACTGGGACCCGATAACGAGAGCGCGCGCGGGGACCGACTCAGTTGGAAACAAGCGCCTGGTTGTCGATCAATCAAGCGTGGAAATGCAAGCTGGCGTGATTCACGATATTCGACTCAGTAGAGCGTGAACTCTGCGCTTGGCAATGCGCCAGACGATTCTTAACCCCGACAACTTGGCCGTCGCCGCCAAGCCAACCCGAGCAGTATCGGCGCCGAGAATGCGTTGATAAAGAGGGTTGTCCGCCCTCCCCGTTGCCCCCCCCCCCCCCAAGAAATTGGCCGTCCGTTGCCGAGACGTTGGCATTCAGCGAGGCATTCTCAGGCGGTATCTCTGGGCGAATCCCGATGTCGTCCACCGGCCTTGGTGAGTTTGATGAATCATGTTAATTTGAGCAAAATAACATTTCTGCAGTCGCTCCCGCCCGCTCGCGGAATGCCTTCGCCGGAGGGACGGCGTCGTCGGGTCAGCACGTGCCCGGTGCTCTTGCTCCGCATATGGCGACGCTGTCATGACATTGGGTCAGAGTTTGAACTCTCGCGACACGTTACAGCTGACTAAAGCAGGGCGCGTGATCGTTCCCCCTGGGAAGGTTGACGGCAGCAGCTGCCATGCCTGCCGTAGAACAAGTTGAAACGTGGGCGTGGAAGGTTGGCAAAGGCTATTTTGGCAACTCAATTGGGGTGTGTTTCGTCATTTTTGGTTGGCGAAGGACGAGTTGTCATCCCTTTGTCATTCGCTCCAAACTCTGATGGGGCTGAGGTAGGGCAGGAGGGCTGGTTGTTTGTCGATCAGCCGTTGTCCTGTGCCATGCTGAAGAAGAAGCATGTGGCATGTGATGACATTCCAGGCCAGTTCAGTTGTTGGTGTTCTGCCGGAACATTTCCGGGACTCGCAAGGTTGGACCAACACGTGCGAGTCCTCATTGGCGGCCGGGCGCGGGAGACAATGGACCCCTTCGGAAGAAAATTCGGGACAAGGAAGAAGAAAAATAGGGGAGTGACGTGATGGAGTAAAAGTTGTCGGATTCATGCATCGAGCAGAAAAGGTGGGATGACTTGCGGCTTAATGGTGCAATCGGATGTGTGCCAGGAGCCAAAAACCAGGGTTTTTCGATGATGTAAGCATGTATAATTTCCCCAATTATCGGCTTTTCGGGGCACTTTGCTGAATCCGACGATGCCCCCCTCACGCTGGCACCAGCCTGGCTTTATGAAAAGTCACTCTGTGAGACCCTAGATGAGACAGTATGCTTCAGGAATGGCTGGCGCACTCTCGAGGGATTCCGTCTGGTCTGGCATGTCAAAAAGCAGGGCCAGCACCAGGATTCGAGTGCCAGGGTGGACTTCGTACATCCCTGTTCCATGTTAGTTACATTCCAAGCATCAAAATGAACACCTCTCAACAACTTGCCGTCATCGCTGGTACTACCGCTGCAGCTGTAGCTGTGGCTGTCGTGGCTCTGATCGACGATATTATAACGAGCCCGGCCCCCGGGTAATTCGACACCCTGGTGGCACGGAGTGGGCGTCTGAGTACGCTGCCTCACTGCTGTGTGGTGACCGCGATAACTTCCACCAGATGTTCCGCGTCTCGAAGAGGAACTTCATGAATATCGTGGCTTGGCTACAACACCACAACTTCGTCAAGGATACCAGTATCAGAGCTCTGAGCATAAGCTGATGATCGGCTTGTATATACTGGGCCAAGGGGCGCGTCAGCGTACAACTTCGAACAAATTTCAGGTAGCGCAGAGCACCGTCTCAGAGATATATCAGCAAGTACTCACCGGCCTTGTTGCCCTCCACGATGAGGTTGTCAAGCAGCCAGACGCCTCATACGTATCACCTCAGATCGAGCTGAAGGATAAGTATGGCTGCTTCACAGCTGTATCGGAGCGATAGATGGGACTCTCTTGCCTGCCTATGTGCCTGCGCGGATGAAAAAAGAGGTTTATCATCGCAAGGGCCAGCCGCAGCAAAACGTACTTTGTGCGATCCGATTTGACGGAATATTCACATACGTACTGGCAGGCGCAGAAGGATCCATGAACGACGCAGCGTTGATGCGGCAGGCGCGTAGTCGATCGTTCAACCCGCCGGCAGGTCGGTACTACCTCGGAGATGCTGGATTTGCCTGCGAGAGGGGCATCTTGACGCCCTTCCTCGGCGAGAGGTATCACCAGGCTGAAACGAGGGCATACATCGATGCGACGTCGGCAAAAGAGGCGTATAATATACTCCACGCTGGCAGAAGAGTGAGGATCGAGAACCTCTTTGGCGATATAAAAAAGCGGTGGCTTCTGCTTGAGAACTGCCCGGCAGAGTACTCCTATAAAGATCAAGTCAGAATGGTGTATGCGGTAACTGCGGTTCACAACTTCGTCGCTCTCAAACGGCAGGACGACGTACCTCTCAACCCTACGCAGGATTGGGCGTTGGAGATGGCAAGAAGGCAGGCGAACGAGGTGGTCGGTATGAGGGCTGGCAAGGCAGTGCGGCACGACGTAGCGATCTGGGCATGGGAAGCTCTTGAGGCGAGGCGGGCTCGAAGGAGGGATAATAATAATGGCAGGCGTAGCGACGACGACGACGCGATCGAAGTGGTTATATAGCGTGAGGTCGGCTGGCGAGGTGGGTTGTTGACGTTGACGTTGACTTGACGTTAGAGTCGACGCCAGAGGTAGAGAGAAAAAGAGCTCTTTTTTTGACGTGGTCAACTTGGCAAAAAGGCCGATAATTGCAGAAAAAAATCGTGTATTATTTAACAACTAGTAAACGCCAGCAAACAAATCAACAGTCAGTCGTCAAGTATAATAAAGCCCGTTTAACTGCAGTTCAGCCAAAAAAGCCTCCTTCTCGTCGATCGACTCGATACTCAACCAAGCGACCGCCTCCAACGTATGGGCTCCAAAGTATCGAGCAATACGCGACGCCGCGCCAGCCCTGACGCGATGCCCAAATAACCTGAAAATCACGGCTCGCCGCGTCGACGTCGCCCGACCCTACCTCGCGAGGGGCAGAGATCGCCTCTCCAAGTCGATTAATCCCCCGCTCGATACGCCCGCCGAATTTGTCGAACTGATGACTCCTCTCCTCACCCTGCCTCGTCAAGCGGCGTCGAACTGGCTCTGCCGACGAGGCCACGGTGGGTGCGGCGGCATTTGCCACAGGATTATCCCCGGGGTCGTCGAAGTTTGACCGCTTCCTCTTCTGGCGTCGAGAGGGCTCGCCGAGGGCTACTCCAACCTCTTCTGCCTCATCCTCGTCGTCAGAGGTAATCTCGATGGCGTTGGCACCGCTTGCCTCGACGATAAACTGGCCCGTCGACACCTGGTCAGGCCACAAGACTCTGCACTCGTCGATGAACGGGAAGCCCTTCTTTCTGATGGCCCGCAGGTAAGGGTTCTTGGCGATGAAGTCCTGCCAGCAATCTTCTGACGTATATATCATACCAGACTCGTTGTCGTACTCGACGCCTGAGCGGAGGAGGCTCTTGACCTTGTGCCACTCACACGACAACGACTTGAACTTGTTGACGAGGGTCTTCCGGGTGTATCCCGGCGGCTCCGGGAACTCTGCCTGCATCTGCGGCAGGATATTACCCATCGCGCGGTTGACGTACGGGCTTCGATTATTGGGCAAGTTCCCCTCGTTGACCTGTTCCTGGGTCAGGATGAGGAACAGCCGCAGGGCCTCGTGGGACCAAGTAACCCTCGCTGTCGACGAAGAGCGGGGGGGCGGCGTCGATATGGCGGCGGGGGCATCCCTGCATCCTCCAGCGTCAGGGATCCCTGCGTCGTCTCGAATACCATCGCCTTCTCGTCGTCGAAAGGAGTGCCTAGGATCGTTGTCGCGGTAGCCATCGTTGCTGTTCTGTCTGACTGCAAAAGAAGATGTAGGAGTCGACAAACCCCCCATCCCTCGCCTTCTTCTGCGAAGAATTTGACACTGACGAAGACCTCATACCAGTGATCCGTTTGCGGCAAAACGACGCATCAAGAAGGCGGTGAATTAACGCCTCGATCGCTGGTTACGGCAGTACGACGAGGCCTCTGAGACAGTGGCGGCGGGGGTTAAAAGTCCTGGTTTTTGGCTCCTGGCACACATCCGATTGCACCATAAACTCATGCGTTTGTGTTGTTGGCTGTTGCCTCTTCGGAACTCCCGCAGATTGGCGTCGTTCGGTTCGCTACGGTCGGCAGACTGCGGATGAGGTAAGCAGACAATGACGCCGCAAGCATTGGGAAATGGGGTTCGATAAGGCAATCGGGGCCTACCTTATCAGCGATAAGGAGCGCAGTGGGCAAGGTACGGTACGTACCTCTCGAGGATAAGGCAGGTGGAGTCCAGACAGGTGGAGTCCCTCCAGGAGTGGCGCCGTGGTCGGCAAATGAGCGGCGGTGTTGACCGGTGGTGGGCGTGGCCAGTGGTGGCCAGTGGTGGTTGCGAATGCTGGGACCATCGCTGGACGCATCGACTTATCGCTGGCCCGTGTCGAGGGTCCGGGCCGTCATCAGTGGCTTCAGTGTGGCCACTACAGCAGGCTAAGGCAGCGCTGCAACGGCCAACCACGCACGGCTCGGGCTGGACGGCGCGGACGGAATGATTATGTTTTTGCTGACTCTGACTCTCGGAGCTCGTCGCGGAAGACGGCTGTGCACGTCTCATCGGGCCTGTTGAAGATGGTTTGTTGGTAGTGGTGGTGCTGTTGATGCCCAGTGTTATTGTTGTTCCCGTCCTCACCTGGTGATGAATGTTAGTGGTTGGTTGGTTGGTGAAGCCTGAGGTGACTGACTGCCCGGCGCATGTTGATTTTCCACTTCGTTGGTTGCACCTGCCTGCCGTGTCCTGCATCGCCATTGCCTTGCCAGCGCTGCTGCAGTTGCCCCCAGTGGCTCTTGCTCTGTCCCGAGTGTTGCTCTGTTGCTCTTGCCTTCCATCCATCAAAAGTGTTTGCGACTTGGGCGCACCTGCCCGACCAAAAAGTAACCTTCCTTCCAGGTTTGCGTGGTGTCTTACCTTACTCACCAACATCTCACCTTCCAACTGCAACCCTCCACGCAGCCCCCGAAAATAAGTTACCGACTGCCGTTCCGTCTGTCTCCTCTTCGGCTCCGTCATATCTCTCCTGCTTGGCTCCATTTTCCCGGTTTGCCTTTTCTTTTCTTTTTTTCTTCTTCTGCATCGTCTTCTTCTTATTCATTTCTCTTCTTTTTTGACTGTTGGTTGCCCCCCTCTTCTCGGTCGACTCTTGCCTCTTCCCGGCTTTCATCTCGTCACCGAAATCAAAACCAGACCACACCGTCATCATCAAATCTCCGTCCTCCCGTTCTGGACGCAACCCTGGCCGGTGTTATCTTACCTTATCCCTTGGTACCACCTTCACCACCCACTCTCTGCGACTGAGACTGCGACTGCGGGAACCCCAACTCGACCACGCCACCCCCCGTCGACTGACCGCCTGCCTGCCTCGTCCTCGCGTCGCATTGCCTACCTGTGCAGCCAGCGACCGTCAACCCTCCACTCCTCACCTAATCTTCCTGCCGCACCGCAACACGCCGCTCCCGCACCCGCCCCCGCCGCACCGCCGCCCTGTACCTCGCTCCTCGCTGCGTTGCCCTGCGTGCTCGCGACCCTGCGACTTTGCGACCTGCTTGCTTCACCTAAAGCAACCAAGTCAGCCTTTTTGCGCTCCCGCCCGCCCAAACACTTTGTCAAGTGTCCGGCGCCCGTTTCATCCATACACGACACGCCAGCATTGAGTCTCGGTGTCTTTTGGTCTCTCAGTCTCTGCTTGGTCTGCTCTATTCCATCGTCTCTTCACCCAAAGACCCCCTGCGGCTGCATCTGCATCTGCGACTGCGCCTGAACCGTCCACCTTCTGGGAATCTCTCGGTCCGCAACTGTCAACAGCAGTCTGCAGTCTGTCACTGTGGTTTTTTTTTTTTTTTTTTTTTTTTTTTTTTCCGACTGCCGCCATTCGCTCGGCCACCCATCGATCGACACCACCCATTCTTAACTGCGTCCTCTCGACAACTCCTCCCTTTCACTGCCCTATTGGACCATTTTCTGCCGCTGCGCACGCGACCGACCGCGTAAAGTGGCTTGGTCAAGCGAAGCGACCCCAGCGCAGCGCTACCGCCACGACTAGACTGGACTGGACCACTCCCTCCCAGTCCCAGACTCTCAGCGAACTGACTGGATCGCTGGGCCGCTACACCTGGACCTGGCCCTGCCTGCCCTGACGAATACGGCGGCCTGCCTACCAAACAGCTGCTCAGCATTGTTGACCCCCCCGGTCTTGGTATCAAGGGTCTCTGAATTATTGGGACTTCATTTCCCCCACCATCGTCAAAGCAGCCCAGGCCAATCTCCCTTCACCTTCCAGTTTTACCTCCCGCCTGACAACCAATTCCCGCCAACCCCGACGACGTTCGACGCTTTTCGATTCCAACCTGCCATGACCCTGGAATCGCCGACTTCACCACGAAAAACTTAGCTTTTCGATCTCACATCAACCATCCAGGCGACCATGTCCGTTTGCGTCGAGCAGTCCCTGCACACAAACGACGACGACCACCCCGACGTCACGAACAACGTCTCCCGAGACCGAGACCCCTCCGGTATCGATAGGCGACCGTCGCGAGACGACTACAATGGTAACGCCAACGCTACAGAAGAGTTGACCTCGATCATGACTGCCTCAATCATCACAACAATCCTCAACACCGCTTCCAACCCCGTATCTCCCGGACCCTCCAGTCCTCCCCTCGAACAGGCCAAGAGCAATGACTTTGTGCCCCCGACCCGCCCCAGCAGCACTCCCTTCCTTCACCCCGATCAACGCAACTCGGATTGCTGCTGTCCGATGGCTGAGGACACCGACGCCTACGGAGGCCCGGGTATCACCACCCATCCCTACTCCCTCGAGACCCCGGAGGCCTCGCCCTCACTGAACCTGAACGATCTTCCCGCCGAGATTCACGAGTGCATCCTTGATCATTTGTTCGGATACCGCGTATCCACAACGTCCAAGAGTTCGGTGGGCATGCCGAGCGTAACCAAGAGCTGGGGAACCGCGCTGCGACACTCCCGGCGCAGGGAGTTATCAGAATTGGCCCTGGTGAGCCCGGTATGGAGAATCTTGATTCAAGAGCGCTTGTATCGCCATATCAAGATCAAGGCGACGGTGGAATCCCTCGAGATGGCCATGATTTACTTCAGCGAGCACGACCACCTTCGCCGCTACGTGAAACACATTGAGATTTGGTTCCCGGTGTTCCAGCCCAAGTACGGACCGCTGGCGCTAAGCACTACCCTCGCCCTTCCAACAGTCACCATGGACGGATTGACGAATGCGACCTACACCCTTCCCGCCAACAACTGCAGCCTCGAGGAAGCCTTCTCTTTCGTCTCCCAGGCGCTGCCTGACGTCTGCGTAATGACGATTGAAGGTGGTGAGAGAAAGAAGGCACCGAAGGTGCAGCACAGCTGGCATAGGCGACCGGCTGGCTGGCATCTTCCTACCCTCGAATCAGTGCGCACCTTGGTGACAAAGGGCCAGTGGAATCTCATGCGCAGCGACTCCGATTTCGCAGCCATCTTGGGTTCCCTTCCCAATCTGAACGAGTGGCACGGTTCCTACAGCAAGCCCAAGTCCAAGAGCTACCTAAGCATGGCCAGCATTCTTCCCAAACTGCCGACAAACTTGACGTACCTCAACCTGTGCCTGGAGAGCGACTACAGACGGGAATTGACGTGCCCTCCATTCTACATGAAGGTTTCAAACCAAGTGCACTTCTGTACTCGGCTGGCGGATGCGACACCGGCGCTTGAGCACCTGGCATACACCGGCCGTGTTTGCAAGGCCTTTTTCAACATGGCGGCCATAAGATCCGACCCGAGAACAACCCGGCTTAAGACGATTGACTTGACAGTCAAAAACTGTTGCCGCCCGGTGCCCCAGTTCCACGACTCGGGAAGTGGGATTCAAGATATGAACTTTATCCACGCGTTTGAGATGCTTGTCCTTGCAGGCATCCACTCCATGTCAACTCTGAAAGCGCTTGACTACCTGCGGATTCGGTTTGTGGACTTGGGTATGTATTACCTCCAACACCCTGCACTGGCTTTGTACTGACTGATTGTTAGATTCTCCTGTTCCACCATTGAACCCATACTTTGTCCTCCGCGACGGCTGGTGCTCAGGCGTATGGAGCGACAACATTCTAGCAGAGTTGAACCGAGTGCGGCCAAATGCGAAGTTTGAGCAGTTGAGCGAATCCTTTGGCGAGGTCGGATTTAACAAGGACGGCCGCATGATCATTAGTCCTGACTACCCGCGCTCGAGGGTCCTCTCACTGAAGCTGGCCAACTATGCCCTGCTGGCTGGTAGCGTCGCCGCACTACCATAGAGAGCCACACATCCGCGCACAAACGACGAAGCAAGCAAAGTGTGAATGACACCATACGCTTCCTTTTCTGCTTTTCTTTATATCACGACAACAATGAACTTGCACAGCAACAAGGGGTACCGGAAGGGGCGTTAATTCGAGGTTTCTACGCCATAGAAGCATCATACCCCTAATCTGATTTGGGAAAACCTGGGTCCATGACTTTTCTTATCTCGACGGAGTTGGGGGCATGACACATGGAACGATGGGTTAATATGGAGTCTGGACGGAAGGGGGGCAAGAATCGGCAAGTTCGTTTTGAGGCATCTTTGTCTTTTGGCTCTGCATGGGAGGAAGATATTCCTCCTTCTCTTGTCCACCAGTCGTATATGGTCAACAAAAAATGGTTTCTCTTTCTGCTATTGCGTTTCCTGGCCCGTTGATGTGTGATGTTGAGAGCGCTGATACCCTCAGAAAGTGGATGTGCAGACTCGACAGCTTTGATCATGAGTTGTGAGTATCTTTGCAACCTGAAGCTGATTTTGTGTATGCTTCAGCGAGAGTTCGTGGCGGGGGGACGGTCTGAGTTTTATAAACAGCTCGGCGGTGTCTCTTTTGAGGTCTCGGTTCCGGGCAAGACGCGGACCAGGATACGACATGCTTCAAATTTGACGAACTCACGCTAGAAATCCCATGGAATCATCGCGGAGTGGTAGTAGCTGCTCTAGAGTCTCAAATACGGAGAGGGCCGGGTTCTAGGTCAGCACAGGGTGTAACATGCCCACTGCCGAAGAGACAATAATGCAACCACCGATGCAGTCATGCGGCTCAGCGGTCCAGCCCGTGTCCCAGGCTGCACGGTAAACTTGTCGTTCGGAAGTTCGCGGTGACGTTGCGCTGGGGAAAAGGATGAGAGATAGTTTGGGGCAGGTCCTGCTTACCTCTTTTTAGTACATGCAGCGGTAGCGGTGGTCTGCGAGAGGACGCGAGTTGGAATTACCACAGTCGCATCAAAGGATCTGGCTAAGCGGAGGACGGCCAGGGAAGTTAGATTGTAAATGTAACGCCGTATCAAATAGTTCGTCTGCATGTCAGCCTGCTGCCTTGCCTGTTGGTGTTCTCAGGGGAACATAAGATCCTTTCTTACGAAGACCTGGAAGTGGTAGACGGCGGTACTTATAAAAACGCTGAGCCCAATGTTCGACTTGAGAAGCTTCTTGGATTTCTTGAACAATATCTATACTATCGAGTCACGACTAGTACAAAATCTTGATAATCCAGGCCCTGTGAAGGCTCGTTGACGAAAACATCCCCCTCAAAATGCGCACCTCAACAATTATCACTACCGCCGCGGCCCTCTTGGGCGGGGTGACCCAGGGATATCTCCAGACAATCGGCCTCCCGCAGACAATCAAGCCCGGCGACGTGTGGGAAGCGCCGGTCACGACGTCCATCATGCAGCCCAGGCAGGACCTCATGATCTGGGGCATCGGCGACACTGCTTCCGTCTACGCGGGAAGCATTGGTTGGGAATTCCACCGGACCAATTTGTTTCGTACGTACTCTCCTGCTAGTTGCCATTGTCTCTCATCTTCCTTGCCGGGTATGGAAGACGGATCATTGAATTAGCAGTGCTGACCTTTTGCCGATGTAGAGGAACTTTCAGGCGGGTACAATGACACGATCCCGAACCTCTCGATCCCGGAGTCCCTGAACCTCGCGCCTGGGGAATACGGCATCCAGGCTGTGATTTTGGAATGGGCCGGTGCTGTGAACACTCCGTCGCTGGAGACTTGGTTCTGGAACGTCACGATTGGAGACGTGACGAGCGAGGAGCGGGTGTGGCAGAGCGCTCATGGAGTGAACTCGAAGCGTTGTAATCTTGTGTAGAAATGAGAGATGCCTAAGTTACGTATATCAATGACTAGTTACTATTTTCTGGTGCAACGTATCCAGGAAATAGCCATGGAAATTCATCATATTGTTCTTGTAGCCGCCGCTGCCGCTCACGTTGCCGCTCGCGCCGCCGCGCGTCAATGTCGTCAACAACCTGCTTGACGCCCTTGCAGCAGCATAGCTTGAACTCCTTGAAAATGTCTGTTGGCCAAGGATAATGTGTCGTTGACAGGCCCCGATAGGAATAGCAATGTGTAGACTGGAAGTACTGCCTCAAAATGCTGTCGACGTGTAAGTTGGAGTCGGTTTTGGAGCATCCTTCGCTGTCACACCACAACACGTTTTTCGACAAGCTGCTGTCTATTTCGTACGAGCCCGGGTCCAACAAGTGAACTTTGCGGATTCGACTGCCGCTATCCTGGACATTATTACTCCAGAGTAACCGGCGCCCTTGAACGAACGTCTCTGTCCCCCCTTCCTCTGTCGAAAATGAATATTCGAATTCGCAGTCGTAGCACGTGAAGCTTCTCCAATAATTTTCGTTGTGAGATTGAGTTCGAACTTTTGTCCAATTTACATGCGGACAGAGGAGCTGGTCGTAGCCGTGTTGCTCAGGAGCCTCGTCATCGACCGCAGAGAGCGGAACTGTCCAGCTCATTTCAATCTCACAATTGACCCTCCCATGGTCACCTGGGGACTTCTCAGAATACCCAACCTTTGGGGATTTTGCGCCATGAACTCCACCAAAGCACTATCTGCACTCGAGAAAGGCGAAGCCGTCGGGCTTGGGACTGCGTCTGCTTTCGACCCAGTGCCTGACATGGCCCCATGTGAAAGAAACATGGGAGCACAGCCGCACGCGCCCTTCCCAGAGGATACAACGCCTCTTCTTCCGTCTGTGCAGCCTGAAGAGTTGCTCTCTCGAGAACCACAGCCTTTGGTGCTCCTCTCTGCAGCCAGAGCACCACAGCTTCTCCTCAAAGCGAGCCAGGTGGAGCTCCAGTTCCGTTCTGTCTGGGATACGCTGCAGGCATGGCTGGCAGAGATTCGCATGGCTCGCTTTGAGAAGAAACTGCGGTGCTCTAGATGTAGACAGGAGCACCAAACGTTGCAGCTTATGCTGTACTTCTTTCTGGCAGGTGCAACCCTGGTGTCTTGAAAAGTGGAAGTGGTCCGGTTCCCAATTGTCTCTGAACCTTCGGAAGCGCTTCTCTCTAAAGAGTCGGAAGAACAGATGGGATACTTGTCGGATGAAATAAAGGTCGGCTTCTCGCATTTGGTACATGATATCCATGATGACTTCCTCGGGAAGAGCACAGAGGCGGCTCTGTACTCTATTTTGGTGCTCTCGATCGAGCACCGCCGTCGTGAGGCTCGGTTCCTCCATGCTGGTAGTAGGCATTTGCGCGGTGGATATGGTAAGAATGAATGGTCGATGTGCATGGATGAAGAGAGCCGTTTGTTGATGCTTTAATATCTATGCCGTTTTTTTTCAATGACTCAAATCAGTGACTCCGATGGCGTCGGAGGACGAAGAGGTTGTCCATTTTTTCGCAGACGCTGTGGGCAGCGTTGAGTTTTGTCAGCCTACGAAATTTCCAGCAGAACCTTCCTCCTTGCTCTTCTCGGCTTCATTTTCTCAATTTTGTTCACCCGAACGACCTGTGTCTTCAGCTCTGGTGAGAAATCAAAGATGCAGACACTTGACGAGGCGCCAAGGAGCAGAGGCTAAGTCCCGGATCCGCAGCCCGTGATTAGTCCCCAGAAGCCAGTTGCCCTGGCTGGTCCGGCCAGGCCGTTAGTAGGGCTCCAATGGGTACTGGTAAAGCTTTTCAGAATACTAGTAATGGGGAAGAAAGTGACAAAAAGCAAACGTTTTAGCTAATACTTTGCCCTATCCGGCGTATCTCAGCTACCGTCATGTAGGCGTTTCGTAAGATTCTAACAGCCTGTAAATGGAAAGAGTCGTCTACAAAAGCGGTACCGAGACAGCTGAATCATCCGCAAGCTGAATTCTGGGAACTGGCAAACGAGCTGCGGATTTGGGTCCAAGGTTTGCACATCGAAGGGTCAGCAATGAGAAAGAGGGATCCGAGGTTGAGGATACCCCTTCGATGACTTGATATTTTCATCAGGGCCGCCTTGACTGTAGGCCATTAGCCGCCGTGTTGCCGAACAACTGTTATTTCCTTTCTATCGCTGCCGTAATTGAGGTTTTCTGATTCTGCTTTCCATCGTCAAGCACATAGATCAAGCTTCACTTCTCAACGAGCGATGTGCTTCCAGTTCTAGTAAGTTCAAAAAATTCTTCCCTAGTTGAAGAGAAGATTCCCATGTTTAGCAAGGTCGAGTTCCTGATACCTGCCTTGACACTGTCGTATAGCCCTGACGTCTTTAGGCTTGAGGCCTATTTGGAACCAAGTCCGTTAGGTTCTAAGCGTAAGAACTCTCCAAACCCCATGGTATATTCTCATGAGCTGCCATGATATTCGACAGATCGTACAACATACAAACACTCAAATCTCCCTGTGATCCTACTGTACATGCTTTCTTAGAATGATATGAATAGAGCAAAAGCTTGAGGAAACTCGCAGTCTCCTAGGAAATGCCAACTTTGAACTCCAACTCTTGTCAGTCAAATTTGCGTGCTTTCGCCTAATTACCACTGTGCCCAAGGAACAGCATATGTCATCGCCTCGTCGATAACCTCAATTTTCTTTTTGTTTGACTCTGGACATTCAAAATGAGGAGGTCCAATAGCGCAGCTGCAAAGTTCGTTCGTTGACCCGTCATATCTCCGTAAAGTTCTTCGTAGTTCGTCACACAAGTATGTGTTAGAAGAATCGCATCTCCTACAACGAGACATGGAAGTTAGCCAATGTTCAAAACCCAAAGGAAGGGACGACCAAACGTACTCGGGCTCTAAAGGGCGATAAACGAATTTTTTGTAGGATTGGTTGTTAGACAGGATGTTCCTGAAGTCACCCTGAGCGTTGTAACATCCTTTGGTGTCGCACCAGAGGACATGCTTTGAGAAGTCTTTGTGCATTTGGTATGACTCTGGTTCTAGTGAGAGCGATTTAGAAGCAATTTCGAGATCAGAGTAAATCTTTTCCGGAATTCTTTGCGATCTCCAAAGCATTCGACATCCTTGGATAAACGTCTCTTCTCCCGACACTGCTTTGGCCCATGAATACTGGAAGCTGCAGATAGAGCACTCTAATAATCCCGGAACATGACCTGGTACGATATGCTTCAGGATCTCTGTCCAGTTGACATGCGGGCAAAGCATGCTGTCGTATGTGCGTTGTCTGGAAGAGCAGCACTCGATAACGGAAACGGGGAGTCTCCAACTCATTTCAATCTCGTAACGCCTTCTCTTCCTGCCACTTTTCGTCTCAGTCTCCTCGGCAAAGACCTTTACCGCCGGGTTTTGTGCACCACTGACCCCAACGAGGCACTGGTGGCATTCGAGAAAGCTCCCGCCATTGGGGGGATTGCGTCTGCGGTGTTTCCAGTCGCTGATATCATTCCATCTAAAAGAGAGATGGGAACATAGTCGGACACGTCCTTCCCAAAGAATACACCGCTTTGAGAGCCCGGGCTGTTCATGTAGCTGCTTATACGAAAACCACATCGCCTCATGCTTCGTCCTACAAGCAGAGCACCAGACATCTTTTGTGTGGCGAGCTATCTGCTCAGCCAACTCATTCTCGTCCGGGATGTGCTGCGAGCATGGCTGGCAGAGAGCTTGACGCCGCAGAGTGAACGCAACTTTCTCGCTGCAATTACACCATATTGAAAACATGTCGTACCAAAGGTCGAGTGGGCTGCTGACAAGAGGGGGGTGGATCCTCCTGGCGTAGTCGTACTCGATGAAGTAGTTTGGCTGAAATCGACTCGCTAAATATCTGTCATCACGCCAATGATAACGTCTTTTGTTATAATTGCTCCAGGAATCAGTCTCTTTGGAAAAGCCGAGTTCTCGAAAACGAATTGTCCCAGAGAGCCGTAAAAAGAGATGGGACACTTGGCGGGTGAGATAGAGCTCGGCAAGTCGCATGTGGAACATGATTTCTACGACAAGTTCCTCGGGAAGGGCGCAGAGGCGGCTCTGTACTCTGTTTTGGTGTTCGCGATTAAATACAGTCATCATCAGACCGTCGGTGGGCGCCGATTGATGATTCTTGGCGGGCAGTTGCTCCATGTAGATAGTCGTCAATTCTGCGGTGAATGATTGTGAGAAGAAAGTTGGGTGAACATTCTACCCATGAAGAGTGCCGTTCTTTTATGTGTTCAAGCACGATGGTCTTTTTCAGTGACTCATTGTCAAGCTGAACCTTAACATTTCGGGGCGTCCGAGGACGAAAAGGTTGTTCATTCTTCCCAGACGCTGATAGCAACATCGAGAAATTTGTCAGTAATTAGAGTGTTCTCTGTCACTGCGACTATGAACTCCCTGGAAAGCCCCTCCTCATCGCTCTTATGAACTTCATTTCCTCGCTGTGATAAACAAGGACCGCGTCTGTCTCTCCCGTTGATAAGAACTTCAAACCTGCAGATGTTTGACGAAACTATAAGAAGCTCATGAAATGCTAAGGTTTGCGTTCAGGAGGGTAGAAAGAGGGAACTACGACGTCAAATACCCCTTCGCTGACCTTTCATGGCCATCAGGGTCGCCTCGGCTACAGTGGAGAGGGAACAGCCGTCGTGTAGCCAAGTTGATAATATCAAGAGTTTTGCTGTCCGGGCGGGCAGTAGACCTACCTAGACGATAATAGGAGCAGCGATGACGACGATAACGAGGATAGAGGTAGGGATAGGGATAGGGATAAGGATAGAAGTAGGGACGACGTCACGACAGGGATGACGGCAGGGACGATGGGGACGACAAGGGTAATAGGAATAATAGAATTATGCTGCCGTATTTTGAGGAGCAGTCTTGCGGATGACAAGAGACATAACAATGACTCAACTGGGCAGGAAGGCCATTGACATGCGTGAGCGCCGTGGCAAGAGTGGTAACAAGTGTCTGCTGAGAATCTCTCCATGCGATCCCAGCAGCTCTTTTGCCGCATCTGAACAGCTGTGGCTGGCTGATGGCGGGAACAGGTACGCCCAACGCTGTGGCTGAAGCTGACGAGAAACACCCCCTCATTTTCCCCATGAGCTCTCAGGGTCTGATATCCTAGAATTCGACCCGTCGAGACCATATTCAGATTGCAGATGGGCACTGCCGTTACCGGAAACATTTGGGGGCTTGCCTCATTCATGCCAGTCCCATTTTGCCACTGCAAACGTAAGGAACGTACGGCTCCATCGCGTGTGAGACATCTAGCAGCTTGGCACAAAAGCCCTCCGATTCGTCAGTGAGCGTGGAGGCTTCGAGGGATGTCCCGGACGTTGGTACTCGTGAACCTCAGTTCCTAATTAGCATTTTCTTCCCGTCTCGCGTGTTGCGATTGAGCATCTGGCATGTTCGGAGCTCCATTCGAAAGACTTTGGCAGGTTGGCACCTGTGTCGTTGCGAATGTGTATGAAACAAGAGAAGATGAAAACCAACGGGTGTTCAAGGGGAACATGCAAAGGACGAACCCTCAATCATCTTCTGCTGACTTTTGACGATAAATGCCCATCCAGTTTCTTGGGTCGACCCCAGGACACGGCAGATCATGCATGGAAGATTCCACGGGAATCAACATTGCCATGTTGGGGCCAGAGAAATGCTGGTCCCACAATTCGGTGGCGTTTCGGCCGGTCTTCTCAACGCGGAAGTGAGACAACCATTGCTCTGCCTTCTTCCTGCAAGCAATCTTGGCTAAGCGAACCGGCCCGTCGGCTGGAACAGCCATGATAGCTTCATTCTTAGACACATTTTGAACTTCAGATCCTGATTGGTAGGGATCCGCGAGATGAATATGGATTAATATCCACTGTCTGAGTCTTTCTGCAGCTGAGGTCTACCGGGACACGAAGCGAGTGATTCCGTCCCTCGAATGACTTGACACCTTCTCGGTTTTCTCCGTGTTGGAAAAAGTGTGGATTGCAGTTGGCGTTGATTCTTCACAAAACTGATTCGCATCTTGCCGGATGAGGCAACTTTACATTTCAGCCCCAGCAATCCCTTTACACAAGATGCCCATGCTGGGTTCAAGTCAGCTGGGTACACAACTATTGGAGAGAAGAAGTGAGAAACACACTCTCATTTGGCGCGCCCAGCTCGCCTTGGCGAACGAAAACATGGTCAGCTGAACCACAGTCTATGTTGCGAATGAGTTTCTGTCAATAAACGCCACGGCTCTGTAGTATAAGTTCGGAACACGACAGACTTGTAGAACGCAGTATCAAGAGAAAACACAAACACTGCGACCAACTCCTAAATATAAAATGCTCGCCAACTTCGCGTTCAGAATTATCTCCATCCCACTCATCCCTTTCAAAATACTCAATAAACATCTTCCGTACTCTTATCCTCCTCCTCCCAAACCACAGAACGACCAGGACCCAGATACTCCCTCCGCTTCATCCTCAAAGCCCACAAAGATGTATATCTACCAAGGCAAGCTCAACTGGAAGGGTGCCGCTGTGGCGGAGGACGAGACCTTCATCGTCATCTTGCCGAATGGCCCAGTCCGCGTTGGCGATACTGCCTTTGTCTTCTTCCAGTGGAAAACGCATAAAAACCATGAAGTGAAGGACAACTGGTTCCAGCCGATCACGATCGACGAAGTTTCCAAGAACGCCAAAGGAGACGATGTATTCACCCTCAAACACCCTCATTTCTCGTGGTCCATCGCCAGCCAGAACGTTTATGAGAATATCCAGGTCAGCATGTCTGACTGTGGATGCTCTCGTTCTCCCCCAACAATCCTCCAGCGGGTTTATGGAACCCAGTCTTATGGCAAAATCAACGAAGCTGCAAGAATCTGGATCGGTAAGATCAACTGGCCCATCCATGGTTGCAACGATGCCTATGCAAAAAACGAGATGGCTGCTTTCATCACCCCCGAGGGCTTTGGCGACGACAAACCCATCGTAGCTCTCTGGCACTGGACCAAAAATGGTCGCAAGAGCAACGACACGTCTATTCATTGCAAGAGTCAACAAAAACAGAGTCAGGACAAGAATAAGCTCAAGTTCAGTTTCAAGTCCTCATACGATTTCGAGTGTACTTACAACAAACACAACCACAAGCTCTCTGTCTGCATGAGATCACCTCGAGACGATGACTTCAAAGAACTCGGAAACTTTGCCCTCGTCGCTACAATCGACCGCGAATCCCAGTGAGTTTCATAACTAACTGCACACTCGAAGTACTAACAGCTCCTACTTAGTCATTTCCACCCGCCCGACTCAAACTCTAACAGTGCTGAGACCGAGTTCAGGCTTCCCCAGCCTCAACCTTCGCTTCCGCACATCCGCGACCCGATGCCGTTTCCTCGTACTCTGTTCGAGACTTTGACTCACACGGCCGCTTTTGTCAACCAGGCAGGATACCTTGCCAAGTACGCTGAAGAGGTATGATCTCGTCGGTGATTAGGTTGATGCAATCTGCTGATGACTTGCAGCGTTTCAACGCTCTGGACGTCGAGTTCCACCAGCAAAAGCAGCGTCTCGACGCTGATCATGGACAGATCGAGACCCTGAAGGGGCAGAAGGCCAGCCTTGAAGAAGAATTGCGAGCCCTTGAGGCAAAATACTCGACTGCAGACAAGGAGAGAAAGAGACTGAAAGAGAGAACGGCGACCTCAAGTCAAAGAACGAAGGGTTGGAGAAAACGCTCAAGTACGCCCGGTCCGAAGTCGAGCGCATGGAAAAGGAGCGAACGTTGCATGATGCGATCGACAAGAAGCACCAAGAAGCCGACGAGAGGCACCGCAAGAACGATCTCGAGGACGCCGAGAAGCGCTATGATGCAGATGTCAAGCACCAAAAGGAGGACAAGGAAAGGCGCCAAGAATACGAGAAAAAGCTCAAGGATGCTGACGATAAGCTTGTGGATGCCAACAACAAGCTTGAGGCTGCTCTGTCTGAGATCTGGCTCATGAAGAAGGAGAAGGAGGAGCATAATAAGTTGGACCAGAAGCATCACGAGGCAGACATTGAACACCAGAAAGACGACAAGAAGGAACGCGAGGCATTCGAGAAGTTCAAAGCTGAGCATCTGGCAAAAGACAATGCGGTCAAAGACCAGATTAAGAAACACTTCGCGCAACACGACGAGGACGAGGCAGAAGCAGCGGAACTCAAAAGACAGAAACAAGCCCTCCAAGAACGGGAAAGAGCAAACGACGAAAGAAAGAACGCAAGACTGCGCGCGGAGCAGAGTCTTTTTGAGGCCTTGTGAGGGAAATGGGGCTAAGTTTCTTTTGTATTGGATTCGTTGTCAGAGGCTCGCTCAACTGACAACTTGGTTGTACTGTCCCACAACACACTCTTTCAAGTTCGTTTCCTGGTTTGTGATTTGGCTTAGAGTTGATTGACTCATACACACTAATACACAATTGATTCGACGCATGTCTTCACGGCCGTCAAAATCGAAATTTCATGGTAAAGTGAGTCTTTGTCACGGGAATCAAATCGAATCCCTCGAGATCTGACCGGCCGCTCTTGTGTCTGAGGCTTTCTACCATCTCACGAGACGAAATAAAGTCTTCTACTGTTACAAAACTTGAAATTTTGTAGACTTACTTACGAAGTATCGCCTCAATTGACGTCCGTCTCTTAGCTTTATTTACACCGCCATTTCATCATGGCACAAGATAAGACACTCAGTTCGTGATGAAACTAGCTCTAGAGGTGAAAGCTTCACTTACAAGAAATGAAACGATTGAGATAAATGAATATCCGGAATCAAATATCACAGTGAAAAATTTGCAGGGCGGTGTGCTTTTATCTTGACTCTCAAACTGTTACGAGAGCGGAACGAATTCTGGGACTTCACACATGTTAGAGACTATCCCCCGAGTTTCATGAACAATGGCACTTGTTTAAAAGCCACATCGGGATACGTTGATGATATTGACAAGTCCTTTTGGGCTTTAACCCTGACCTCATGTTCAAAAACTGACTCATACGTATTCGGGTCGGATGGCCGTCAAGGCCAGATAAATTTATGCAAGAGATACGTCAAGTACTCGCTAGATATACAAAGAAATTTGTCAAAATATATTGACAGCAGGTAGTCCCTTGCCCATTTAGCAGCTGTTCTTGATACCACTCGCGTACATGGCAAACGAGTCCGCGTTGTTGAGCGACTGAGACGCGCTGATGGTGTCGACGCAGCCCTCGTATCCGTAGCAAACATCGTCAGTGGCGCCGATTTCAGACAAGTGAGTGGCCTCGTGGATCATGAGGTAAGGCAGGTCCATGCCACGGCAACCGGCGCCAGAAACGGGGACGGTAAAAGAGTCCTCGCAAAGGACAATGTAGCCGTCAAGACCGGGCTGGGGAAGCTTGTTAGTACTCGTGTCATCAAAGAAGAGAAGTTAAAGATGACTTACCTGAGCGTAAGCAGCAGCGTTGGCGCAGAAGTTGCCAACATCGGTGCAGTACATCTTGGCGTCCGCGGTCGAGCTGCCGAGATAGTCGGCGACCTTGCCAAGGACCTCAGCAGCCTTGGTGCCCGACGACTTCGAACGGAAGTACGGTCTACGCGGGTACCTGCCTTGGCAGCCGACTGCGCAGCGGCGGCAAGCTTCTTGCCCTCGGCAAGACCCTTGATTACGGCCGTCTTCTTGCTTCCGGTGCAGTCGTTCTGGACGTTGGCACGCTTAGCAGCCAGGCTCTGATGGAACGCGGCGTGAACCTCAGCAGCCTTGACTCCATCGACCTTAGTGGTGAGAACGCCCGAATCGTAGACGATTTGGCCGGCAATGTCGTTGCTTCCCTCCTTAGCGTAACGGAGAGATCCGACACTCGAAACATTAAACTCGCCGCCGGTGCTAAGGTCGTGTACTTTGGCGGGATCCCACTGGACCTCAACCTTCTCGCCGGCACCAATTGTCTTGAAGGCAGAGTCGGGGAGGTTCGTGTCGCGGACATAGACGCGGATGCCATTAAACGCAACTCTGTTGACTATTGGATTCTATCAGAGAGGACCATTCTAGAAACCAACTTGTAAAAAAATAGAGTCATAGTGAACTCTACTTACCACCGTCAGTAGAGGCGGTCGTGAATTGAGCCCTCTCAATTGGAGTATCGTCGAGAATAGAACCAGTCTTGAGAACTCTCAGCGGGCTGCTACCGGTGTTGGTGATAGTAGCCTTCAGTTCGCTGTTGCCAACTTGCTCGATCTTGACATCAAGAGGGCTCGCGTCTCGGCGGGCAAGGCTGATAGCAGCGCCATTAGCAAGGGCTGCAAGGCAGGAAACAACAGTGGCGGCCTTCATCTTGGCAAAGGGATATGGAAGAAACGAATGTAAGAACGAATGAATAAATGAATGAATGGTCGGATGAAAGAATTATCTTCCAGATTTGGTTGGTATCAGCTCAGCTGTTGGATTGCGACTTGAATATCCTTCCTTCGTCAGCGGAAGAGCACGACTTTATTACTTCACATCCTCGTGAAGGAGCTGCCCGCCGGCCCCGCTGTGGGATGCTGCGTTCAGCCTGGACCGAAACATGAGTCGTATCGTGGAGAATGAAATCTCAAAGATCAAGATGCTTTTTTCCGCCACTAGAGACGGGCAATTTGGGGACGGGGCTTGAAGACAGCAACTTTCCCGACACGTTCGCTGGGGCAAACTGAGGCTGATGGACAGTGACCCGGGAACAGGGGTCGGATCACAGTCGTCGTCGTCTGTGCCTTCACATTCCAGAAAGACGGCACTCTGGCCAACACTGACTAGTAAGCATATTAGAGGATGGAAAAGAATTGTCACGAGTTGTTCCCGGCCCCTCTCCACGGAAGATTATGGTTGTTCTGAATTGTCGATCACAACGATTTGCGGTGGGAGTTGCCTGGTTTGTAATACGTTATTGCAGCCGTGTGTTGATTTAAATACTGTCTTCTAATTCGCTGTATGTTTTCATAGCCGTGCACTACCAATCAGAAAGTGTCTTGGCCGACTTGGCACAAGTGACAAGTTAATTCAAGGGGTTACACTTACCATTTAGCGAGGCATGGCAAGGCGAAAGATTCTGGACTGGTCTCTTTGAAATGAACTGGCCTCATTAAGAATTAACACAAGCTTGCCCCGCCTGTGTCACAGGTTTTAATATTCTGCAAACGTCGCTTAAACTTGCCGCTTGCTCAGTTGCCTCAAGTTGTGCCTCTCATATATGGAATTCTCGTATTCCTCATCCTGTTAGTTACTCAACAACAGACCATTAACATATCATTACGGAGTTGCAGCCCCTTGAAGACTTCCAAAGCGAGAGTGAAGAATATGACAATCTTCTTACAACGGCAACTTTTCCCGCCTTCAATGACAACATATCCTCCTTAGTCCTACAACGGCAACTTTTCCTTCGCACAGTGGCATTTCACTTTCTTATCTACCTGCATATATTCAGCCTTGGAGTTGACGGGCCCCCAAAAAAACGTCCGTCAATATCCTGGCGCTCAAGCCAATTAGCATTCAATCGCCAACAAGGCATTCACATCGTATCATTCCATTGCCAGTCAGACACGGACAGAGCTGTTACACATGATCGCCCAGCAGCGCAGCCGAGGACGTCTATCGCTCCCAACCGCCTTGGCTATAGGCGCTCTCGTTATCATTTCCCTTTACTTCTTTTCGGCTCAACCAACGCCCACGATGATCGAGTCCGGGTCGTCGTCCTTTCCCGATCTGCAATTAAGCCTCTCCCAGGTCGCCGCCTCCAAACCCCCCAGCGTCTCGGTATCGGTCAAGAACACCAGCCCTGACACTCCCGTGACGATCCTGAAGTGGAATTCGCCCCTTGACGAGGTCGCTCTCGGTTTGGGCCTAGTGTTCATCACGCCCGCCGGGGCGTCGGAGCCCGTCCGCATCGACGCCGTCAAGCTTACCCGCAAGATGCCACCCAGTGCCGACTCCCTAGTAACGCTGCTTCCCGGTGAGAGCGTAAGCAATGTTATCGAGTTGCGCCAGCCGAGGGTCCCAGAAGATGCGTTGAAGGCAGGCGAGGCGAAGGTCATGATGAAAGGGAGGTGGATGGCTATTTGGCCCGGACTGACCACGAAAGATTTGTTGCAGCAGCCGCAGAAGCTGCAGTCTGTCGGCGCTGGTGCTGGTGGTTCGTTGACAGGGGATTGGAAGACTGAGACGGTGGAGGTTGGTCAGTAGCGAACTCGATATCTGAACTGCAGCTTACTCAATAAATGTAACCAACATGATTTGACTTCTCTTCTCTAATGGGACAACCGGTCCTTTGAGAAAATGACCTTCTCTATCACCCCTATTTGCGATTTGACGTTTCTTTTGCATAGATTTGTGCCTGTCGAGACTCGAGAGTTCAAGCCCTGTTTTAAACCGTTGCGTCAAATTTCGGTTCGGTTGAACAAAGCTCCTCTCTTAGGAGACCTTTCCTATCTCGCCCTTGCGGAACTGGCGTTGTTCATGAACTTCCAGAGCCCATTCAGTATGGGCGATTCAGTAGGTAGCGCTTAGCGTCTTACTTTCAACTAGGAGAAGACTGATGAAGAACGCTAAAACTTTAACAAAGTAGATCTTAGTCTCTCCATTTGAGTAACGCGTTGCCTCGTGTGCTACTCCCTAGTGTTAAATGGTTATGCTGCTCATGCCGAGCCTTCCGGTGTTGATGATCCTTATCCGCAAGATAACTGCATGTCATAAGACTCTCGAAGAAGCTAGGAGGGAAGACTAAATACAGTTATCAGAGAGTATCTTCAAGGGGTGTCGGTTGAATAAAGTGTGGACTGTAGTTGCATGAGTACTGAGATGTGTAATTTACTTTCTCGCACTTGGTTTGAATGTTCAGGTAGCTTCACACAGAGACGCATTAGACGGAGCGGGAACTACATGTGACGCTGATTGGTAAACCTGATTGGATCCATTACTTTTCTCTCCGATTCTGAGCTTACTGGAACATATTCAGCTGTACCACCTTGGGAAGCTCGGAAGCTCGGCATCGGTCGCTATGACATAAAAGCCCCGGGCCAATTAGATAATCGTGTAACCAATTTGTTATGTAGAGCGCAATTCGCAGATTTTCAAATGTAATCACCACACAGGCTTTCAGAATTAGGTTGAGTGTTGGCTGAAGCATGTAGCCAGCGTGTCTATTCATTACACCAGCAAGTACAAAAGGGCACATCAAAGTTCTTCCTTCAGCTCCGTCCCAGCACTTCACATCACCAAACATCGACTCATATCACTGAAAACTACCCAAACTACTTGTAACTACTCATCACTTAAAACTACTCACACTTGGATATTTCAATGCCTGCCACCGAGCTTACGGACGTTACGGCAGTTGAAAAGGCTATCGGTTCAATCGACCCCAACAAGCCGGTTTACATGCTCAACATCCTGAAATTTCGCCCCGTCGCTGTTTACGATTCTTCTGCTCCCGCCGAAATCCTCTCCCTCCCAGCCTGCAGCGGCCAAGATGCGTGGCAACAACGCTACGTGCCTGCTTTTTTTGCCCTCCCGACGATGAAAGGCACTCGCGTGCCGTTCTCAGGCAAAAATGGTCAGTAAGGTGCTAGGACTAGAGGATGATAATTGGGATGAAGTGGCTCTTGTGGAGTATAAGAACATTAGGGTTTTCAGAGACACAATCGCGAGCGAGGAGTACAAGCGATTGGTAGTGCCGCACCGGGTTGCCGCCCTAGCTGATGCGCGATTGTTCGCTTTGGAGTTTTCGGGCTCTATTTAAGTAGTTAGAGCTTAGAATCGGAAGAGCAGGACCAAACGGTTGTTTACATTGAGTCGACGCATTGAAACAAATATAAGTCGTTATACGTCAAAATAAAAATGAATATCTCTAAGACTGGATACATAAACATCTAGGAAGACGCTGGAAACCTGGTTTCATTCTTTCGGACAAGCCCACTGTGCATGAAACAGCATAACGGGCCCCAGAGCTTGAAGCTTAGAGCTCTCATCAAGCTAGCTCCAAGCGGGAACTTATGGAAGAGTCTGGCTATCAGACCACCAGCTCCTCTTCTCCTAAAGGCGTATGAGACATGACGTAAAAGAAAAGAACTGCAAAGGTTTCATGGTTTGTTCCCCAGGAACGAAGGGTCATCGTTGCCTACGCCAGTTCCAGCTTCAACTCACTAACCTAACCCACACGCCTGCTTCAGCCCCCACCACAGCACTTCAACTTCAACCAGCACCACTAACTCCCGTCAACCCCCCAAAGCTAATTAAAATCCATATCAAACTTCAAAAGCCAGTCAAATCCATTAGAAAAGTCCCTGACAAACTCCTCCGCCCTAATCACGAACAATACCCCCTCAAAATAATGCCCACACAATCCCCCACCCCTGCGTAACCCTACTTAGCCCCTAACTCCGCATGCCGTCTCCAACGCCTTGTTGGCTAAGTGGTATAGCGCGTCACTAGTAATGACGAGATCGGGTGTTCGATTCACCCACGAGGCAACAACTCCCGACTCTACAGTCGATCCACCTTTTTTGCATTTTCTCACTCACTCACGCACCCCTTCTCTCCTCTTTGCATCGCCATTTTCAAATGCACAACCATTCATCCACCGAGCAATTCAGTGCTTCTTTCTTCCCGCATAAAATCTCCCCCGTCCAGTCCCGTCCACAGCCTCCCTCGCCGGTCACCTCCGTCTCCGAGCCGAAGCCACGGTCCCCCGGTCCGCCTCCTGTCTCAACCCCAGCCACACACGCTCCCTACCGGGACACATCGCAATCACCCAAGCCACGCCGCTTCAAAAAAGGAGGCAGACTCACAAGGGTGACTTGACTCCCGGCGCATTGTCTCTGCACCTCCCGTAAATACCCCTACCCCGTAAATTGAGACCGTTGCGCGAGACAAATCACCCCGTCCGAAAGAAGCAATACCTCGGTCCCCTTCTCGACATTCATCCCTTCCGCGCCCATGTGGACCTGATATTTCCTTCTTCCACCCCGATCGAGACAAGAGTCCTGGTCCAGAACCCTCAGCCTCATCGCCGCCCAGCCCTCGGAACTCCCCGCCAGGGACCCGGATGGACCCCTGATCTTCACATCTGACATCACTCACCGCCAAAGGCAAGAAGCATGGCCTTGAAATCATCACCAGATCTTTAACTGGTCTTATTTGACTCGGATCGATATTATACACATCGGCTCGTCATCATCTGCATGTTCCCCTTTTTCGTCTCCTCCGTCTTTCCGTCTCGATTCTTGGTCTTCTTCTCGCGTCCCCTGCTCATGAGCAAAGGGCTCGCAAGGGTCAAAACTTCCTCCCCAAACCAAGCGCAGGCGAAAAAAAATCAGTTGTGGGCGCCTTCTTTTTGGACTTCAAATCCCACTCAGCCCGCCCTTGTATGTTCCGTTCTTTATATGTAAAGTTGCTTTGGGGTATCTGTTGGTACACAAAAACGTGTGACAAAGGAAAACCGGTTTGTTTGCAGAAAATGAGCAGTCGCAGTGTTTCTACCCTCCCTTCTCGGAGAAAGATGATGCTTCGCCGATGATGTCGTTCCTTTCGTTAGAATGCCGAAAGGCCGAGTAGACACAAATGAGAAAATAGAAAACGCCTGGTTCCGACTAATCCTGTCTCCCGATGCAATGTTTGGTGATTTTGTGAAAGGAAAATGTTCCGTGAGTGGTGATGTTGTGCGATGCCGCCGCAACGTCCAGGCCGCGACGGGAGACCCGGTCTGCTTAAAAGATTATGTTGTGTAGTTGGTATTGAAGGCGCTGCTATGAGCCCTCCGCGGGCAGCTCGATACCGCTATCGCGGTCCTGCGGCTCCTTGCTCCAATTTGGCGTAAGACTCCTCGGGGATTCTACTGGACTGCCCGGCGCTGATGCTCCATCCTTGCGCTCCTCCTCATCCTCGTTGTCTCGCAGGTAAGATGGCTGGAGCACACGTGGTGGTAGCTTCACATCGCTCGGTTGGACCTTGTACTCGAGAGCCTTCTTGCCCTCCTTGATGAGCTCCTCCGTCCAGTTCAGGCACTTCTTGATGCTCTGATTGATCTTCTGGCTGTCAACAAGCAACTCTCTGTGCTTGGTGAGGTCCAGCTGAAGTCGCTTTTCGTCTCGTTTCCTCCTACGAGTATCGCGCTCGGGGTCCGACTTGGCAGAGTCCGTTTCGTCAAGCTCGGATGACTCGAACATGGAATCCTCGAGGTCTTCTAAATCGCCCTCGCCCTCGGCCCCACCTTCACCTCCGGCTGCAACCTCTTCCTCCTCACTAAGGTCCGAAAGATCCAAAACACCTTCGATACCAAGGCCGGTGGTCGGCTCAGACGGCACCTCTGCTGGTGGCGCCGTGGGAGCCGAGGACAGACGGCCAGAGCGGGACAGTCTCTTGTACCTCCTCAATTCAGCCGTCTGTTTCCTGAGCTGCCTCTCGAGCGATCTGTTAATGGCCTCCAGGGAAGCGTTTGTAATCTCCAGATCCTGCACCTTGCGTTCCCTCCTAGCGTGCTTCACCATGTCGTTCAGAGGGTCGCCGTGGTTCGACCTGGTCGGGCTGTGGAGTTCATCCAAATCTCTGGAATCGTCGTCGTCATCGTCATCCTCCTCCTCCTCCCCCTCAGATTCGCTCAGCTCATCTGCTGCCTGCAATATCGACGCTATCGTGATCGGCTGGTTAGGGAAGAAGCTGGCCATTGTCGGAGACGACACTCCGGAGGGAGTCGGCGACTGAGAAGCCATAAACTGTGACATTATCATGGCATCGGTTGGTCCAGCGTCTGAGCCGACGTGGCTCGCCGGCCGGCTGTTGACATGGCTGGCTACCTGAGAGACGGCATCCATGCTGATTTTGCGCTTGTGCATCGAAGGCGCCAGGGGTGGCGGGCTGGTCATCTGGGTCCGAGTCTGCGGTTGACTATTGCTCTTAACCAATGGCGGAGCAACTGGAGCTTGTATCGGCTTATTGGGCGACATTGGTCGAGACACAAGCGACAAACCGCTTGCCGAGCCAGCTGAGTTCCTAGCCTTCTTTCTCGACTCTGCGATGGTCGGCCCCGTCCCTGAAGCTGCAGACGACGGCCTGAAGCCCGGAGCCAGATTTGGAGCTCCATTTGCATAAAAGAACTTGCTCTGCGGCGGCTCTGGCGTGGGCGCAAGTGTGGGTGATAATGATGGTGCAAGCGAGGGAGCGAGCATCGGCGTGAAGCCTACGCCCGCGGATGTGGGCCGATTCTTGTCTATGGCGCTGCCATTGGCGTACATGAAGGTGGAAGCTCGCTGTGGGGCTACAGGAGCAGCAGCAGCAGGTTGCTTGGGCTGGGGAGGTGGCGCGGAGGGTTTGGCGTCGCTCGCATAGAAAAATTTGGAGTCGGCATCGTGGCGGTTGCCGACGGTGGAAGGGACAGGGCTGAAGGTGACGACCTGTCTCCTTACCGGCTCAGCCTGGAAAGTGGGCTGGTGATCCCAATCGTTGGTCCGGTCGGGGTTCGGTGTGCCGTTGGGGGTGCTGTTATTGCTGTCGACGCGGGTCTGGCGATGACCGGATCGCGGAGTGATATTATTGCCCAGAAAGGGCGCAGGACTTGTCAGGTCGTCCTTGGGTCCTCCCCCAGTAGCGGCATGTAGAGTCGGGTGTTGGGTGTTGTTATTCGTATTATCGTTGCGGCGGCGGCCCAAGGGGGTTACGACGGAGGCTGGCTTCGCAGCAACTTTCGGGGTGAGGGGGGCTCGATTCATTCCCTTTGCGGTGAGGGAGGGCATTCCCGGCTGGCGGGTAGTCGTGCTGCCCCCTTTGTCGTAGGGGGGCATTGTGGTGGGCGTGGGAGAGGCGGATGCAGAGGCGGATGCGGATGCGGGTGCGGAGGATGAGGTGGGTGATGGTGTTGGCGACGGCTTCGCTCGCGCAGCGTTGGCAGGACGAGAAGAGGGGTTCAGGACATTTTGGTCTCTGTTGCGGAGAGGAGAGCGCAAGCTGGAGGACAGTGCAGGTTGCTGTCGTCGGGCGGAGGCAGAACCCTGAGGGGAAGTAGCAGAGGTTTCGGCAGTGGTACCCGCGTCGTTGTCGTCGGTGGTTGAGGTTGTGGTGGTGGTGGTGGTATTATTGGAGGCGGTCGCAGGTGGTGATTGCGGAGAGGATGTTGTGTTTGGGTTTGGGTTTGGATTGGCAGTAGCAGCAGCGGCGGCGGTTGGGTTGGCGGCTGTAGTGGTGGAGTGGGAGTTTGATGTTTTGGTGGTGCCTGCGCCAATTGTGGTTACGGTCACAGTACTTCTAGTGGTGGTAGCTGTGATGCGTGGCCGGGGCCCCGTTGCGGTTGGTGGGCCAGTGGCAGCAGTGCGAGTTGCAGTCGCAGCACTAGTTCCAGCGGCAGCGGCAATCTTTGGTCTGCTGGTTGGAGTGTTGGTCGTGGTGTTGCCAGTGCCAATGCCAATGCCAGAGCCAGAGACAGACCTTCGCGTGGGCGTGCTAGCAGGATTATTTGTGGTTCGGGCTCGAATCTGGGCGACCGTGGTTTGCGACCCGCGGTTGCTGGTGCTGGTGAGACGGGCCGCAAGGGCGTGGATGTTGGCGAGAGCAGCGCAGGTGAAGATGCCCTGGACGATGCTGTTGTTGATGTTGCTGATGATAGGGCGGGGTTGCGGGTGGCGGGTGAGAGCGACGATGGCCTGATGTTTCTGTGTCGGATGGGTCGGGCTTCTTGGGCTTGTTCTTGGTGAGGTCTTCAGAAGCAGTCGACAGATTGTTGCAGCCGGCCGGCGTTGGCCGAGTTGAGCGAGCGCATTTTGGGCAGCGGTGGTGGACAGGTACTCCTGGGGTTCCTCCTCCGTCCTCGGCTTCTCACTGGCTACCATGGCCGGGAAACGGAAAACCACATTGGACGAACACGGGCGGTCCCTGCCTCTTCTTTCGTAGTCGTGCACTCCTTTCCCAGGTTTGGGTATCCCGGGAACGAGGCTGGAAAATGAAAACCTGCAAAAGATGTGCAATGAAAAATAGAAGGGAGCAGGGATGGGCGCGGTGGTCGACTGTCCAAGTGCCCAGTTTACCGGTGACGGTGGGCTTCGTGGAAAGTGGTTCGCAGGGCCTGTAATTCCGCTTGAGGCAGTCGACGACGATGCCGGTTCTCTCGTGTGTGCGGTGCGGTGCGGTGGGTGCGGTGCTTGTGTGTGTGACTGTGCCCGTCGTACTGGTGGCACAAGTGCTTGCTTGCTGCAGGTCGGGGGTGTGCGAGGGGGGGTAGGGGAGGGGAGGGGTTCGTCGTCGGTGAGGCAAAAGGCGGTGATGGACCACTTCGCCGCTTCACCTTTTTCAGCTTGGGGTCCCGTCCGGATAGGAGGTAAAAAAAAGAAAAAAAAATGAGGCAATGTGCTTTGCAGCCCAAAGACCAAGACCGAGGAAGGAAGCAAAAAAAAAAAAAAAAAAAAAAAAGGTTGTTGGTTTGTTGTCTCGCGCTTGTCTCTCTCAAACAGCGTTGACTCGACACGAAACGGTCCCCGATTGAAACATGCAGGTAGGTAGATGATCAACGGCGTAGCGGTGACACAGAGCAGTTAAGGTAGCAGCAGCAACCAACCGCGAACAGACGTGTCCAAGGTGTGCCGGAATAGGGAAACTCGGGGAGCAAAGAATCGAGACAGAGCACGAGTGATGAGAGGGTGACTGAGAGATTGGAATGGGCAGCGGCGGCGGCGGGGGGGGAACGCAAGTTGAAGAATGTCATTCACGATTCCACGAAACGGGGGCGTCCAGTAGCAGCCCAGTTAGCCGCAAGCCTCAAAGTTGCATATTCGACTCCTCTCTCACGCTTGAACTTCACCGAGGATCCGTAAAAAAAGAGGAGAGCAGCAGCTAAACCTGGGAACGGGCATGGCAGATAATGCAATATGACATCCATTGGGCCATGTTATTCCTGGCGTGTTGTCATTCTTCGAAACCGCCCGTTGGATCCCCCCTCATCTCGATTGGCATTTGTTTATTCATGCGTCGCAACCTGCACAAACCCACTCCACACGACACAAGACAACCAATCCCGGATATCTGAGAGGTCGGCCGTCGTGACATTTCGTCTTGTATGCTGTGTGATTTGGTTCGAGAGGTGCAGTGTGCAGTGCTAGTCTCGAACTCTTGCCCGCCTTACGGATATCTACCCTTGGCCGTCACAAGCGTCCATCCATAAAACACCTTAGGTGTCTAGGTATATGAATGCAGCTTAGCGGAGACTCACAAGAACATGAATAAGGAAAAAAAGGGAAAAGAATATCGCCAAAGAGCGGGACAGGGGCGGCAGAGCGGAAACGATTCACATCCGGGAGGCAGCGAAGGAGAGACGAAATGTCACCGCCGTCCTTCCCCCCTTCGGACCCTTCCCAGTCTGCTTTATTTTTGTTTTGGGCCCTTGACAGCGCCCATCTCGTTTATTTTTTCCTCCCCCCCTTCCTCCCGTGATCCCGGGTTGTTGCCCGGCCGGGCCAAATTGAACGTGGGCACGCTAGCAGAACGTCGCGGTACGTACCTTACCTGTTTTCCCTTTCTTCTCAAATCTCGTAGCGCGTCATTCCGCCCTCCGAGGCAACACTTAACCCCACCAAAAGGGGACACCACACAACCCCTGTCGCTTAGCAGCCGCCCGTTAAGCAAAAGCAGCCTCTCCAGCTTCCGTTGCGGGCCCCGCCTTCAGACAGCTGACCACTCACCGTGACCGTTGAACCCGCTGACAATGACTGAAGACGCTCGCAGCGCGCAACATTCGCCAAATCCCATCACGACGTCAACCTCAAAATAACCTACCTGTCAAGACCCTCAATTTACAAACGACGACCCATCCAACTTTTGTCGCGGCCCTTCACGGCCTCTCCCAACGCGACACCAACAAGGACAAGAAAAAATGGCTACATCGGCGTCTCCCTCATCATCGCCTCCGTCGTCTGGGTCATCGTCGCCCCTCCGCCATGGATACACCCCTTCATGCCGCCCTTCCTCCTAACCTGGCGTCCCTCCCCATCCCTCCCCGCCGCCGCGCTCAAAGTCCCCGCCGAACGATGACAAGAACCCAAGCAACGGCACCGCCGCCCCGATGAGCAAAAGCGCACCGCACCCCCCGCCATCCATCAACTTCCCCGAAGACCCCGACCCGGCACCGGCACCGAACAACGACGCCCTCGCCATGCCCCCTCCTCCCACGATCATCCGCCGTCCGAACGGAGCAGCGGTCCCGGCCCCGACACCGGTGATATCAGAGCCGGAGGAGGAACAAACAACACCCAAAGCCAACCCCTCCACCCCCGCCGGCCCAGCCGTCCCCTCCTTCTCCCTCAACGAGCCCTCCTCCACCGGCCTGACCACAACCGCGAATCCGACCCCTACTCTCGGCCTAGGAAGCATGCCGCCCCCTCCGGCACCCGGGCGCGGCAGCATGCCTCCTCCCCCGCCCCTCTTCAACACCCCCTCGACGACCTCCCTCCCAGGCCGCGGCAGCATGCCACCACCACCACAATCCTCCTCTACCTCCCGGGGTCCCGTCCCACCCCGCCTCGCCGCCTTCCCAGCCGCAAACTCCCCCAACGCGCCCGCGGCCCCGTACCCAACCGTGGTCCGGCCTCCTCCTCATCTTCGTCCCTCGCGCCTCCACCAACACACTCCGCCAAACCCTCCAAACCAACCCGCAAAGTAATCCTCACCCCAGGCCACTCCCCGCTCGACTGGGCGCGCATATCCGGCCCCAACTCCGACCTGCGCAACCTGCCCCCCTCCACGCCCTACCTCAAAGTCACCCCCTCCATGCTCAAGAAGATGACCGGCCGCAAGGGCAAGGACGCCTGGATGGCCCTCGGCGGCCGCGTCTACAACATCACCCCCTACCTGCCGTACCACCCCGCCGGCGAGCCCGAGCTGCTCCGCGGCGCCGGACGAGACGGCACCAAGCTGTTTGGGGAGATCCATCCTTGGGTCAACTACGAGACTATGCTTGCGGCGTGTTTGGTCGGGCTCCTGGTGGACGAGGAAGAGGGCGCGAAGCCGAGCGCCATGGACGAGATGGATTAAACCCCTTCTTTTGCACATTTTAGAAGAGAGAGACAGGCACATACGGTTACTACGCTGTGTATTAACAGGTCGATCCTGCATACAGATACTGATAGAGTGATACCCCCATAATAGACGCACCGCTCATAGCGACCGCAATCATACAAACATCGCTAGTTGGCCTCCTCGGCGTCGTTGTCCGCGTCGTTCTCGCTGGCCTTATAGTCAACCATCTCAGCGTCGACGTCTGCGTCATTCTCGCCGACCTTGCTGCCCTCGCCGTCCTCGCCGCCCTCGCTGATGCGGCTTCTTGAACGCCTTCGCATTATAATTCCCTTTGAAACGTTGTTCCACTTGAACGACAGGCCGTCAGGATCAGCTTTGGGGCTATCTCAGCGTCTCCTAAACTTAAACTTCAGCCCGTCGTCGTCACTGTCGTCGCTGTCAGCCACCTCCCGAGGTTTCCTCGCCGCTCGAGTCTTCTTCGCAGGCGGTTCGTTGGCCGGAGCCTCAGGCGGCGCTGCTCTCTTGCCGCGCGTCGTTCTCTGACTTTGGCTAGTAGCCTGAGACTGTGTCGTCGAGGCGCGGGAGCTTCTCGATCGTGTTGGGGCGGGTTCTGGCTCGGGCTCGGCTGCAGACGACTCATCCTCTTCGTCGCTGCTGACAATGCTAATTGTGCCGCGATCTTGAAGTGACACACGTCGCGAGGCGGCAGACTGGCCAGTACTCGTGCCACTCTTCTGACTAGTATTCCTGCCGCTTTTCTGGGTGTCGTTGCCTTTCTTCTTCTGACTGTCGTCCTCAAGCCAGTACTCATCGCCAATGCCATAATCCTTCTTCTTGACCTCCTTTAAAGGTACAATGACTTTCTGGCGCGGCCGTCCCGTGAGCTCGCCACGTGGTACGAAGCCTTTGAAGTTTTTGCGTCCATTCCAGGCAGGATTCCATCTGCCGCTCGCTACGTCTTCCTCGTGAGTCCTGGTCGCCGGCCGTTGACGCACAGGCATGGCCACCGTGATGTGGTTCCGACCAATCTCTGCCAAGTCAAGGTCGGCTGGCAAATTGCGAAGGTCATCCTTTTCGGCCTTGGCCGCAGCCTCCAGTTCTCACGCCGTTTACGAGCGCGACTTCGAGATAGTCAATCTCTTGCTTCACCTTCTTGGGTTTAGTGGCGGGCTTCGGCTCTGGAGCCTTTGGAGGTTCAGGCTCCTTTGGTCGAGGGTCTGGATCTTCTCCAGCCTCAATGCGTCGTCGTTTGGCTGCAGCTGCATTTGGGATAATATCATCCATGATGCTATCATCCTCTACTGGGGGCCGCTTCCTTTGCGACCTCCTGGTTCTCGCCTCCTGTGACGATTCCGGGATTTCATCAAGTGCGGCCGCTTCTTGCGGCACGAATAATCCCTCCTCGGTCTCCGGCTCAGCGTTTACAGGAACGCTCTCTGGTTCTTTGGGGATCACAGGATCAGCATCCTCATCGTCGTTATCGAATCCAGCAAAACGTCTGGTGGCTGCCCTTCGCACACGAGCTGGTCTCACTGGTGGGACAGACGGTGCAGATTCTTGGGGTGTATGTTGTGAAGCGGCGGGCTGGTCAACATCCATCGAGTCACTACTCGAAGCCTGCTGCGGCGCTGTGCGCGGAGGCTCCTGAGTAGGGTCAATCTCCAGAGGTCGACGCAGAATACTGGCGTCTTTGACGAGAATCGCCTCAAGGAACTCGTTCTGCTCAATGGGCCTATGGTCTAATCGGAGCGAGACTTGAGTGAAGAAATCCGCGTACCAGGCCATAGCATCACCTTTGCTGGGCGTGTAGCGGACGACAACAACACCTCGTCCCTCGCTGCCGTCTTCAAAGCATCCAAGCCCTTTCTCGCCTGCTTCTGTTTTGACGTACAGAGTGAACTCGTCGACAGTGGTCGCGTTGGGAGTTACCTTTGTGTAAAGCGCCTTGCCCTTGCCGTTGATGATGGGGGCGCGAAGATTCTCAAATTGGCCCTTTTCGTAGAAAATGAATGTGTAACCCTCAAAGATATCGCGGCGGCTTTCGTCGGGGGCATATGCAGCGTTGGGACGCTCAACAGGTTCGCCGCCGCGTGGGGGCAGGTGACTTAAGGGGTCAGGCCAGGAGCTGTCGAAATTATCCTCCAGCGCACATATAGCTGTTGGCTCCGAAGTCGCCGCCGCAACAATCGCATCGACAAATGAGTCCGTCACGATGTATTTCCCGTTGACGAGAGCTTGAAGCCCCTTTGACGTATTACGCTTTTTTACCACCACGTGAGTTGTATTCTCAACATCGTATTCGGACGTAAGCTTGATATCCAGCTGCTCGATGTCGGCTCGCAGTCGGGAGAAGGGGTCGGCTTGCATTTCGCGACTAGAGAAACTGAAGGTCAGCACCACCGGGTGCCACGTCAGCCTAGAAAATAGTCAGCAGCAGTTCGACACTTTGCGACAGATTGCTGCCGTACCGGAAGACTTCTGTGCAACCGCCAATCTTAATCTCTGCCGTCGCTTCGGTCACCACGTGTTTCTCGCCCTTGAACTTGTGTCCATCGACCGTTGTGCCCGCCTTCGTGTTCAAGTCTTCGATCGTTATCGTCGACCGACTAGACAAATCTTGCTGCGAATGCTATCAGCACAGTTAACTTATGTATACACGACCAGAACGTACGCTGTCGCCTTCGGGAACCTTGTCGACTTGTATCGTCATGTGCTTGCGCGAGATGGTCTTGTGGGCGATCGCGAGGGTTCCGGCTGCAGTCGTCAGCAACGTGAGTCATTCGGGAGTCAGAGGAAATAATCGCATACGCTCGACATTCGCGGATGTTCGACCAAAGAGATACAGTTTTCCGGGGCGCAGCCAGATGCGCCGGCCTGTGATCAATCGCGTTAGCTTGTGTCGCAGGCAGCTCTCAGCAGGAAGCTCAATACGAACCCTCGAGCGCATTTCCCTCGTTGTCCAGCAGCCACATTGCGAAAGTAAGTGTCTGATCCACGGGATAAAATGTTTGCAGATCGTTGCGCAATGGGAGGACTTTGTGGCGCGGGGATGAAGTTGGATGCTTGGCCTGCAAGGTGCTGGTGGGGAGAAGTTGCGCGACTGGTTGGATCGCGTTTGGACGTGCTCCTGCGGGAAGGTGACGCCTAATCACGTGGCCACTTTCCAGGCAACAGCACCTTTGAACATGGCTCAATGTGCACCTGAAAGGTTCCGTCAAGGTTTTTTCTTTACACAGACGGTCAATGGACTTTCTCACGGAAGTTGAGCTGCTGGAAGGCTTGCGTTTGGTTGCCTACACGCCATTGTGGCCGAATCGACCGATTCACTCCAGCCAACGGTGAGGTGAGAGCCACACTCTGATTAAATCTAGTTTTATTCAAAATAAATAGTACACTGTCGCCTATGTATTGCTATATATCTCTTGGCCTTGATGGCTTTGACGGTGCTCGCTGCCTCGGCTCCATCCCCAATGATGACACCTAGGATCCAGCAGTTGACCAAGAAGAACCCCACCGAGGAGGCAAAGAGGCCCGGGAAGAATGTACTGTATCCCAAGAACTCGAGTTGGAATCCCTGCTGCAGCCATGCAGCCTGAGAAACAACCCAAAGGCCCAGCGCAGTCACTCCCAGCTTCGGGCTCTTCAGAAATGCCGAGTTGGGGAGGTAGAGCGGGAGGAAGACCATGTACCAGAGGAAGTACTGACTGGTGCAGACTTTGTTGAAGGTAACAAATGCAAAGGTTTGCGCCATCATTGAAGTTGCAAGATCCTTCTTCGCCACAACGAGAGGAATGAGGATAGTCGAGAGCAGAATCTGAGGGAAAAACGCCACAGACTCAATCTTGATCGTAGCTGTGGATGGCAGTGCCGAGTTGAGGTAGAGAAGAATGTTGTACGGGCTGAAGTTATGCCTGTGGTCTATCCTGGTGACGTGATGAAAGTAGGTATGCACCAAGAATGGGGTGCCGTAGCTGGAGCGTCTTAGCATGGCAACCAAAGAGAGGTTGATCCAGAACTCACATTTCGAACATGGCAATGTTCAGACCCATGAATGTTGCAAGACTGACGACAGCCAGCTTGATCCTCTCGGGATTCAAGAAGTTGACGATGGCTTGGGGTAGAGACTTCACACTCTCGGCGCCCTTTCGTCCAAGGGTCTCATCATCCATCCACCAGACGATCGCCGGTGCGTAGATGAACGGGTAGATCTTGAAATGCACCCCGAAGCCGAGCAGTAGACCGGCCAATGCCGTCCGTTTCTCCAAAACGGCCCATAGGAGTGCCATCACCATCACACCGAGCAGACCCTCGGAGCTTCCCCTCGTGCTGATCGTCGCAACCATGGGGTTGAGAATCCAGATGCTTGCAAACTTCAGAGCCCTTCCTTCATCGACGCCGCGACTCTTCAGAATGCGCACAATCAGCCATCCCGCCAAAAGGTCCGCCACAGCAAAGACCGCCTTCCCGAATGAGAACCATCCATCCCAGGCGGTCGGAACGAGCATCCAGGCTAAGAGAGGCGTGTATCGGTAGGTCTCGCGGTCGTAAGGCGAGCGTCCATGTGCGGTGAAGCGTGCGGCATCGGTGAAAACCAAATAATCGATCGGTGTACTTGACTGCCGAGTTGGCATCTTGCCAGAGACCGTAAAAGAGCATGCCGACGCGGAGAAGCGCGGCGGCGCCGAAGAGCGGCACGGGCCGGAAGAGCGCATTGAGGCCGGCCATGGTTGGTTGGGCTTGGTGTTTCAATCCTCCCAGTATTTCCGAGAAGAGGTGACACTTTTACTTTGCCATTGAACACCGTGCGATATTCGATCCCAGCGACCGGGTTCCGATTTGTTGATGCCTCGAGATTATTGAAGCTTCAATTCGTAGGTTCCCCTTCCCAACTGGGAAATTTGAGTGACGTGGGCACAACTGGCAAGCCCCTGGCTGTCGCAGAGGCCCGCACCCGCCGCTATGGACCCCACCCGGGGGGTTTGCTCCAATCAACCCCACCATCAATTCTGACCCTGTGCATCAACCATCAAACTGCATCACCGACTTCATCGCCGGGCACTCTATCAACTGGACCTCATCCATCGCTGCAACTAACTCACGATGTCTAAGCGCGATCGTGACGGAAACATGCGGTCCAACGAGGCCAAGCAGAAGCCCGCGGCACCCGTGACGCAGTTCACACCCATGTTCACCAAGTTCCGCGACGAGCTGGACGAGCACCACGACCGGAGAGAGCGCATCATCAAGGCCTCCAGAGATGTCACTGCTTTGAGCAAAAAGATGTAAATTCTCTCATTTGAGCAGAATCAGAACGAATTGGCTAACAATCGAACAGAATTTTCACCTGCCAAAGGTACCCCCCGCCCCTGTACCTCCAACCCCAACAGTGCACCACTGACACGACACAGAGTCAACAAGCTCGGTGAACTCCCCAACTTTGCACAGAAAGAACTCAACACCCGCATGGAAGAGATCAAGACCCACCTCACCTCAATCGAGGGCGACATTCAGGGCATCAACCGCTACCGCTACGCCTACTCCCTTCGCTGCCTCGAGGAACTTGTCGAGGCCCTCTCCTTCACCCACTACCTGCGCACCCAGACCCTCATCAGCCCAGATGACACAGCAGCCGCGGTCCCTGCAAACGTGCCTCTGACCGAGAACGACTACATGTACGGCCTCTTCGACCTGTTCGGCGAGATGATGCGCTTCGCCACCGTCACGACGGCCCAAACGGGACAACTCGCCGGCGTCGAGGGCCGCAATATTCTGCAGGATATCCACGAGCTGAGCAGCTGCTTCGAAATCCTGCCCGAGATTCCGACCAGGGACTTCAGAGGGAAGATGGAGGTTATGAGGCAGTCGGTGCGCAAGGTGGAGAAGCTGGGCTACGGTCTGGCGATTCGTGGCACGGAAAGGCCAAAGGGCTGGATACCTGATATGAAAGAGGATTTTGACCCTTCGTCTCTGGAGTGAGGCAGATGACGTTTCCGTTGGACCTTGTCACAATGATGTCTGGCATGCATGACGACGTTAGAGAGGGATCATTTGCAGTCATTAGCCTTGGAGGCAGAGAGGATGTGTCAAAATTCCGAGAAGAAAATTAACCCATCATGCTTGACATTTAGAACTTGTCTTCTCAATGTTGCATGCCGTCCAACATATGGGGTTATCTCGAAACTGTGGTTGAATACAGTCTCCGCCGCCTCATTTAATTAACCTCGCCCACCGGCTCTGCGGCTCTGCGGCTCTTCGACATATCCACAACATTAACGCTACTTATGACATGGCTGAGTCCTGCAAGTAATTGATTTGCCGACTAATATTTACGCTATGCCAACTGTCAAGTCCGCATATCATTGAGAATCAACACGACAAGATTCTGGAGCGGTCTTATAGTTTCTTTTTATGCATTATTGCGCTGAGGGAAGGATCGAGTAGAACAACATGATCATACCATGTCACTCATTGGTTCCATTCTCCATACCCCGCCCAAGCTCAAAATAAGCAAGCCCTTAGTTACACGTAGGGTTGTACGGCGTGTTAGGGTCATAAGACACGCAGCGATTGTTGCCGCAGATGGGAATGTAGTTGCAAGTGACCGGGGTGGGGCCACAGCAGTCGCTGTTCGCATTGCATCTGGCGTAGAGTGCCTCGCATCGCTCTGCACATCATCAGGTTAACAGCGAACTAAAAAGTGGTAGCGCGAGCCCATGTGGGGGTTTTGACTGACTCTCTACTGCGAAAAGAGTACCATCATCATTGTTGGGGGAGGATGGCACCGCCGCGACGAGAGCGGCGAAGGCAAGAAGAGCGATCTTCAAAGTAGAAGGCATTTTTGCAGCGTTGGGGGATGGTTGAATGATTGTATGTTGGATGTTGAAGAAGCGCAAAGGTGAAATGGTGCAAAGGGGCTCTTGTACAGGAACATATTTATAGAGGTATATGTGGTTGACTAGGATTGACGTAACTGCAGTGCTCCGTGACTCTCAAGCAACCGCCAAGTCCTATCATCAGGGGAAGTGGGTTGTCGAGCGACCCAAGCCAAGGCCTCCTAGATCAGCTTTGACTCCGACGTCGTCGTACTCCTCGGTTCAAGCCGAACGGGTGGTCTGAAAACCTCTTATATAAAGCGGTTCATTCTATCTCTCCGAGCCCACTACTTAAGCTTTCGAGGACCATTTCACACGGGACGACCGGGAATCCGTTCCTCAGCTCGGCGCCGACTTCGATTCCGTCGGCACAATGTTGCCATACTCTCTGAGCGCGGTTGGGGAATACACGATGCGTTTGGAGAGGCATTGGTCCGTTGAAGGGGTCGCATCACTTATGCAGACGAGAAAATTCACTGAATTCTTGGGCATATCGCAAGTCGTAACAGGCAGCGAGTCAGAGGCACCGTGGCACCGCACCCAGCTCACGAGTGCCGAAAGGCTCAGTATTGTGGGTCCTATCGAGTGCACAATTCATAGTATGTGTAAAGCGTGTCCTGCCATTTGGCCCCCAAAGTCTCTTATTATTAGAAAGCATGATCTTATGTTGGGCTTACCCGTACGAGTGGAAGACTCCGGATGAAATGGGTCCTCACGACAAATACCGCTGACATCATATATTCAAGAGACCCTAGTCGTATCCATGTAAACTTCACGAGTCCGCGGACAGCGAGAGCTAACCCGCGGAAACTCGGTTTCCTTTGCGAGAGCTAGTTCTTCCAATGCCTTTAGAGGATTGGTTCCACGGCCATATACACACCAAGTTCCATGAGAATAACTTTGTATGAATATTTCTATAAGACGACCGGTTGTGGCTTCCCACGCTTGCTTCGCGGCATGGGAGCCCTTTGGGAACCCTCATTGCTCCACACGGCTATCAATGCTTACTGCCCGCCCGCTCAGAGGCTCTCGACTGTGCCCAGGTACGAGATGGCATCACAGAAACCATCAGCAGCTACTTCCAGAGCTTCAAGGTTGGCGATTGCCGCGCGAAGGGAGTAATCAATGAAGATCTGCCGATTGGCAAGGTCATCATCATCAGTGCCATCACCTAGTCTATCCAGGTCGTCGCGGATCGAGCCATAGGCCACTGCCTGATTCTTGAACACATCGAAAAGGACTTTAACGCTTGCGAGCGCGTCCGCGATCTTCTTGTCGATTCCGACGAAGTGCTGCACCATCTTGTTGACGAATTGGATGAGCTTGGCCTCCTGTTCGTTTTCCTGCTGATGCTTTTCGTACTGCGCTTTCAACGTCTTATACTCTGACTTGAGAGCGCTGGCCTTGCGTGGGAAAACCGCCATACAGGCAATGCGAGCAAAGGGAAAGATCATAAGTCCAATAGCCAAGCCGATCGAAAGCCCGGTATGAGTCTTCCACTGGTCGAAGACACCGTTGTATCGGTCGATTTCCTGGTTGACTCGATTATACGACTTCTGCAAGTCATCGTTAAGCCACGCGAGGTAGCCCGTCTTTCCGTCTACGTCTGTCTTCATGTATAGTTCGACCAACGTGTCTAGGTCCTTAGAGATGCTTTTCGTGTCTTCTTGGAACTGCACAATGAAACATCAGCCGTTGCCAGATGACAGAGGTTTACACTAAGCTAGAGCATGGAGTTTTGGATGCAGGAGGGGCTGTCACCTTCAGAAGGGCCTCCATCAGCTGTTCGGTGCCGCTTTTACCCTTTGCAGCCGCGGAGGATTGCATCTGCAGTGTGATTCTGGCGCCGCTCTTGGCTTTGCGGTAGGCATCGTCCTGATCCGTCTGGTTCTTGTACTTGGCGTCGCATAGAATCATCAGCTGCTCGTACAAGCTGGCACCAGGAATGTCGCGCATGACCTTGAGAGCAGAATTGCAATAGACCTTGGCATCTGTACCCGCTTTGACTACCCAGACATCACGTTAGAGATGAGGTTCTGGTATCCAATTGTCCTTCTTTGACTTGAACACTATGCAAGAAAGCCAGCTGACATACCCATCTGGAACAGCGAGTTCGTGTAAAACTCGTTGCAATCTCCTCCAATTTTTGATAAAGTCGCTCGTGTGAGACCCGGAAGGGTCGCGTTCTTTTTCCTCAGCTGTGCGAAAGCTTCGTCATGGATTTTCGTGTCGAAGTCACTGGTAGAAGTCGGAAACTCCTTGCCAACCAAAACATAGGCTTTGAGATCTAGAAAAGTTCAGCTACTCTTTCTCCGGTATCGAAAAGTGAGACTTCAGTGATGGATGCAATACTTACTCATGTACGCCCGTCCCTGGAGCAAGAACTTGGGGGGCGGAGCGGGCTTGGAATCGTTTTCCACAAGCACGGAATCCCCCTCTTTCGGGCCAGACTCTACGAGCACAGCTTGCAAGGAGTTACTCAGTTCCATCATAGTGTTTTTGAGTTTGATATTCACTTCGCCCTTGGGATTCCACGAGGGAATCGGCCCAGAAGTAGGCAAGCCGGTGTCGAGTAGAGCCCCTGACATGGTAGGCTTTTGGAGACCAAGTGAAGTATGGTATTTCTGGCAAATGAGAGACTTGAATGCTTGATTGCTTTTAGTATGGGTTTCTCCTTGAATTGTTGAGGGATATGGTTTGCTTAATATACCTACTTATGCGTGCAGAGTTGCCAACTCAGGGGGCTACCAATCCTTGCGAAGTTCTTGGGTAACGGTGAAATAATTGGCAATATACGGCGCGTGGCAAGCCAGAGACGATGGCTAGCTGAAAACTGGACCGTGGAAGGCAATGCGAGCTGTGGCGTAGCTGAGCTATTTGATGTAAGACATATAGCCTAATGTAGCTGATGAGATAAATGCTTTTCCCAAAGTCTTTGAGTGATGCAAACCAACCAGTGACGGGCATTTCAGACAATGAGGGGCAAGTCAGAGACGATGGCTAGCTGAAAACTGGAATGGGGAGTTTCTGATGCTGTCTCCGTCGTAGCTGGATTATCTTGTGTAAGACGAAGAGCCCAGCCGGTGAGAGCGAGACAATTGCTTTTGCAACGTCTACGGGTGATGCAAACCAATCAGTGACAGGCTGTTCAGACAAGAGTGGCAAGCAACTGACGATGGCTAGCTGACAACTGGGGCGATGAAGTTAATGCGAGCTGTGGCGGAGCTGAAAATGTCTTGTCCAGAGACATTGATCAGTAACTGGAGGATCTGAGGACTGTGCCATACATGGAACAAGGGCACACGCGACACGGGCAGTCGGGTGCATTCGATTTGTCTGTGGCTGGGCCACTGGATGTCCAGATAAGCCAACAACCAAGAGTCTTCTGCCGTGTTGCTTGGTATCTCGGACCTCAAACTCAACCATTTAAACCAGGAAGCACCCCTGCCTCACGTCCGGGGCCAGCTGAAAGCTGAATCTGATGCAAAAATGTGGCGGACGTCACGCAATGCGAAGCTTCAGGCCATAAGGATCAGGTCTCAAGGTCGAAAAGCCGCAGAGCCAGCGTTGAGAATCAGTTTTCTCTGATTCCAAATCTCTAGGAACCTCGTGGAAAACATTGAAAATAAAGAGCAGACGATCCGACGAGAGTTTCCGCCAAAGACTCTACTTCCAGAGCATCTGGCCGCGCTTCCCAACACTTCAGAATTCAATCTCACGAAACTCGTAGCAGTCATGGCCGCACATACTTCGTCCAAGATCCATATCGCCATCAATGGTCCATCTGGTGCAACATTCCCCTCGTTCGCAAGCACCGACTTGGCCGGCGGAAATCTTCAGAAGATTTTTCTATCTAACATTCGCAACAAATGCAATATGTAAGCTCTAGTGCGAGCATCCTGCCTCTCGAGCCGTGTACCTCACTACAAATAAACCGGCTGACAGTTTCATCAGTTCGGCGAAGTTACATTTCACAGCAGATGGGACAACGCGTCTAGATGACCAGCTTTCGCTTGAATACTACATGTCTTTAACAGTGGAAGGCACAAAGATCCTCAAGGCCATCACGCCTGCGATCTCGGCCCCAGACGTGGCTGCGGATTCGTCCGCAGCTAAGGATGGACAGGCAGCAGCTCCGGTTGTTGTATCGACTGCCAATGTCACAACCTTCGTTGTCAAGATACTGGATGGCACGTCTGCCAGTGAGGCGTTGCGCCCCATCCCCGAGACGAATGCCGCGATGGCCAAGCTATTGGAGCAAGTCAGGCAGGTAAAGGGAGTTGAACCTGGTGTCTTGCCTGTCTTCACCAATACTGAACTGGCAGCACTCTCTGCCAATTACGGACCGAAACCCAGCGCCAGCCATTACAAAGAGCCTGCCGAGTTGACGGAATCGGAGTGGAGTACTGTGCTGAAGAATACCAGGGCTCTTTCGGGCTACTACGTCGACGACATACGCGGGATTTTCATGAAGGCACCGAAGGCTGCTTTCAGAGTCCGCGGAACAACGAAGCCAGTGGTGCCTCTAGATGGAGACGAACTTCAGCCTGTGAGACATAGTCGTCTTGTTGACTCGTTATGGACACTACTGATCCTCGCTTATACACAATGTAGATGCAGTACTACCCATTGATTCCTCCTTACCATATTTCCGACAACGCCTCTGTCAATGTCACCGAGATACAGGAGCAGAGTCAGAAGACGCTTGTCAAGCAAGGGTTCAACTTGGTGTCGATGTCTGGCAGCTTGTAAGTCATTCACTACGAGAGCTAACACATAGCTGGCAACCCTCATGGGCTATCACTAATGGAAGGGATTCAGAGGCGGAGGCATGAAGATTCCCATGACAGTGTCTGCAGCGGTTGATACCGAGCACTCGAGTACCAAGCAAGAGCGTAAAAGCACCTACGTGGACTCGTTGACAGTGACCTATAACGTGAGTGAATTTTGCAAGATTCGTTGACAAGTGTCGGGCAGTGAGCTAATTTCAGGAATCTCAAACAGTTCCCCCGAGTGGGAATTGAGTTTGATACGACCACACTTGAATTGACGCCAGAGTGTGCTCTTGATGCGAGAAAAGTATCGAACAGGGACCAAGTCCAGCATTTTTATCGTACATATGGTAAGGCAACTGGAATAAACGAAACGATCACCACATGCCGCAATATACTAAGATTCTGAACTAGGAAACGTTTTTGTCACATCTCTTACCCTGGGAGGCTTCCTGTTGAGCACTCGTAATGTCACGAAAGATGAGCAAACGACTCTAGATCAAGTCAAAGATCAGACTCGCAAGGCGGCTGGTATCAGCTTCCAGACTCCCTCCATTAGCGGTTCCTTGGGAATCGCGAACAGCAAAGGCTCTAGTTCTTCGGATGGCAGTGCTACACTCAATCAGAAAGCCACTCTGGCATGGGACGCTCACGGCGGAAACACACTCCTGGCAGCAAAGTGAGGGGCCAATCCCTTTTGAAATCCTGTCAAGTCCGGCAATGAACCTGAACACCAAGATATCAGTTCTGCCTCGGCTCACACCGTTCCAAGAAACACATCGCTAACATGTTTTTCTCCACGCAGCCCTACCGAGTGGGTCAACACAGTGAAGGACTACCGCCTCTGGCGTCTGATGGATGTAAGGGGGCGCATTTTGACTTGACGACCGATTCTAAACACATAATGAACTCTACTGATACTTGTGCGAAATAGCAACAGCGCGTCGTGCAACTCATTGGTCTAATCCAGGACCTGGACAGGGTTGCATACCAGAATCTGCTCTCACCGGAGGGGCAGACCAACACCGGCAAGGACCCAATTACGGATAATGAGTACAATAAGCGCATACGCATGCTTATAAACGAGGCCTGTAGGTCGGAAGACCCAGGAAGCAGCGCGTTGCTCAAGAATATGGAGGACAAGTGGCGTGATAAATCGTACAATGCGAGCCCGGCACTCGACGAGTACTTGCAGTTCATCAACGCTCATTACCCGGACGCGACTGCGGCCATTATCCCTCCTGGCTTTAAGTTCGGAGGGCTCAGCAAGGACCAGAAGATTTCCTTTGGGCTGTTCCTGGCCAGTAAAGGAGACATGACCTTCAACTGAGCAGGAGTTGTGAGACGAGGTCACTAGCTGGGATTTTAGTGTGTGGACCAACAGAAGATAGCCAAAGGTTTTATTCCTCGTCTCCGTCTTCTCTTCTAACTTTTCTACTATCGAGGAATATTGATGATGTACAATTTACAATTGCGATAACATATGAGGGGCGTCACGAAGCATGGGTAAGTGAACGGCTCGCTGGGGCTTCGTTGCCAACATACTTGCGCCAGCTGGATGAAAATGGCATCAGGAAGTTGCAGTTCGAGGTTACGCACAAGACTAGAAGCCTCAACAGCGCAAATGCCTCATGTGTTATACTATGCACATGTTTCTGCCTTCGGGCAGTGCTCGCGAGAGTCACGAAGTCAGGTTCTAAAATTAACCCCTACCGTCACCAGTTTCTCAAAAAGAGGAATAGTGCAAGATCCTGCCGTGTCTGACGCACGCATGGTGTGGCGGCGCAGTAGAGAAATCAATAGTCCGCTCCAACGCGGGACAGAGCCTGATCTGGAATGCAAGCAGACTGCTCCCAACAGATAGCTGATAACCCCCTTTGCCAGCCTGATCAAGCCACCCGACCCCGCTTCCTTCCACGTCAGCTCTCCCTACCTTAGTATTTCAAATAGGCAGTCTCTATCAGCGTAGATGGCAATGGCCTCTCCCGCGCAACCTCGTGAACCTCATACGCGACAATGGAAGTGATAGGCGGCGTCACCGCCGTGCTCCAGCTCGTTGTCGCTCTCTCGAAGACAGTCCAAGTTGCCAGCAGCGCGTATCATGACATTCGACGCATCGACGACAGGATTGAAGACTTTGAGTCGCAGCTCGAGGCTACGAGGTTTCATCTTAAGTTGCTAGAGAACTGCATCTCCAGCGGAACTTTTGGCGAGCATATTTGTCGGTACGCAGAGCTCGTCCCGGTGATCAAGTCATGCGATCGGGCGTACACCCGACTTTCCAACATCTTCGTCAAGATACACCGCGATAGATCATGGGCGACCTCCGTGAGGACGTACGCACGTTTTCAGCGTTATGATGATCAAATCCATGCGCTCAGGGGGCAGATCACAACTTGCATAGGGGCACTCCAACTTCCGGTCATAGTACATTCAGGGTAGGTCGTCTGTCTATCTCAATGGAAGTTTTAGACTGGGCAGCCTTCATCATTAACAAGGCGGCTTCATTCAGGTACAACGCAGCTGCGAGCAATAATCCGCTTGCGACAGCGAGGATTCCCATGTTGGTTGAAGATCTCGCCAAACGAATGCAGGAATTGGAGACGGCAACAACAGAGCATCAGCAGGAATTGATGGCCCAAGAGCTACACATCCAGCAGACGAAATCCAAAAAGACTGAATACAATGATGCCAATGATCTCGGCAGCCATGAGGCACTGGCAGAGCCGAAAAGAGGATCACAAACTTCTTTCAGCGCCCGGCAAGCTTCTATGGCTACTATGACATCTTCAGCAAATGCTACCGACCGCCTATCCCGCGTCAGCAGCACTCTGGTCGGACTCCAGCTAGAGGAGCCCCACGACACCAATGTGCAAGAGACAGCTTCGAGAAAGACAAGTTATTCAGACATGCAAATTGACATGGAGATGCTCGAAGAAACGCGCTCGATGATAACGGCAACCCAAGGACTGTGCGGGAGCATCAAAGACGCAGCCACGACCCTTGACTCCAAATCAATGTTGTCCGGCCCGTTGAACCCTCTTTCCCGCAATACGACGGTCCGCACTAGGCGAGGTCCTTATTCTGTTGCCCCCATAGAGGTAGACTTTGGCGAAATGCTGAGTGCCGGGCTGGCTTTCGGTCCATACATACACGGGGACAGGCACAGGCAAATCTCAGACTGGGCAATCGATGTCAACGGCGACGATGCCAGATCTCTCTCCGACACCGCATCAACCCGAGCTGGAAGCATATCCACTGCGCCAATCTCAGAGGCCACTTCATTAACATCGAGAGCGACGGGATTCAGCAGTCAAAGCCTTGCCGATGAACTCAACCAGCGACGGATCAAACACGCCGAGCAAATGATAGCGAGTGACCAATTCTCCAAGGCTATTCCGCATCTTGTTAGAGTGCTTGATGGCCAACCCGTCTCTGAAAAGGACCCTCGTCTGATACGCATGCTTGCTAAAGCTCTAGGCGAAACGGATCCCAACAGCAAAGACGCCGAGATTCTTTGCAAGAGGTATCCCAGCCTTGTTCTCCATCTCGACGCTCAACGCCTTGTGCAAGCGGAAATCCTCCTCGCGGAACCGAACCTTGGAGGGGTGATTCACTTACTTCAATCTTATGGGACGACGCAAGCTGAGGGTTTTGCGTATGACGAGGTCAACATCAACATCCGGCTTGTCTTATCCACTGCCTTGGTTCAGCTTAGTCAGGCGGACGAAGCTCTCCTCATCTTGAATCCCCTTTTACAGAGGGAAGAGCTCGACCCAGCACAGACGAGCGACGTCCACCGCTTGCTCGCCGAGACGTATGTCCTCAAGTCGGACCTGGACCATGCCAAATCTCATTGTATGCAAGCCATCGAGCTCAACATGGAGGTTCGTGGCCGCGACGACGAGAGAACCCTCGCCTGTTTGTCGCTCATGGTAGACGTCTGCCGAAAAACCATGGACCCCGACGAGGACATCTGGAAGGATATGCTGCCGGAGGGTCCTGAGAGAACTGTTAGAGCTTCAGCGTCCATTGGTGAAATCTCGGTGAGCTCTTCCAACCCGGCTCAGAGACTTCACGCGCTGTACCGGGATATGCTGGAGATGGCCGTCAATGACGTGGGAGCGGCGGCTGATCTGGGCACCGACTTTCTACGAAAGAACTATTACGTCGATGCACTTTCTGCAAAATGGTACCCAAACCAGCCCAAAAAGGCTTGTCAAATCTGCTTTGACTGTATTCGACGGAACATCATTGAGATGGTCAACATGAAAGCCTTACCCCTCACTCCGCAGACCCCGGATATGCTCTGCACCTTCCACCAGAAACCGGCCGACACCTGGACCGAGTTCAAAGCATCAGGTGGCTCTTACTTACCTTGCTATTCACTGTTATCCTTCTTCTCCATAGCAGATTCTATACCCAGTCAATGGCTAGGGAGGGACGAGGCTTCCGGTTGCGTGAAAGAGATTGAGTTCCTGCTGACGCTCGGAAGCCCGCATGACAGAATGCTTGGCGCTCTGGTCAACACGCCCGAGCAGTTCTTCGTGCCACAGAGGAATGCGGACCAATCTGATAAGGCCAGACGTATCGTTCGAACGCCATTATGGATGGCTGCAACCTTTGGTCAGAAGGCGGTCGTTGAGTTTCTCCTATCCCTTGATGTCACGGACCGGAATCAGCTGTCGTGCGACGGATTGTTTGCGTTCCCGCCGTGCAATCCTCAGGGCCGGGAGATCGTCTCCAAGATCAACACATCCATGATCACTCTCATAGACAAGGTTTCGCAGAAACAGGCGTTGCAACTGTTGAGGGCGGCACATGGCATGTGGAGGTGCAGCAGATTACCAGTATACGAAGCCCTTCTTGAAAAGGGGTGCCCTGGCGCAGCTGACCAGCCCATGCAAATTCCAAACAACAAGCGGTCGAGCACTTCGCTTTTTGGTGTTCTACGAGGATCTAAATCACATGTTTCGGATGAACTGCTACTGCCACCGGTGTGCGGTGTCGTGCGAACCTGGGTTGATGGATCCGTCTCGAGATTCGACCCCTTGGCAGTGCTCCAGATTCTCAAGAAGCATGGGGCCGACTTCAGAGCTACGGACGAAAAGGGGCGTACGGTATTCGACTTTGCACTCCGAGAGGCCAAGAAGTGTTTGAAAGAAAATGTCGTGTCAGGTTTGAAATATCTCGATGATAACCCGCCGCTCTTAAAGGCGTCTGGCATGAGTTCGGTGGCCTTAAGTCATATCAAAGTGGTGCAATATCTTCGTTCTGTACCATAGATTCCTTTACAGCCACTTTAGAGTAAGAGCAAGCTTGATGGGTGCAAAGTTACTGGTGGACACTCCGTAGATCTGTTCCTTTGTAGATACAAATACATGTTTACAGCTTTGACCATTGGTTAATCACGTTTGCTTACTTTAATGCCGCATTTTCATATGTCCTCGGGCGTGAATTCTCGTGAACGCCTACCGATCATCCTGTGGTCTCATCAATGTAATCGATTTCATGACATGTTCCTCTTCGCTCCAGCGGCTTCCTTCTACGAGAACAACAAGATGTACTTTCCGGAAATGTTGCGCAAATCTAGGTTTCTACCTTGAATCCGACCGGAAACAGTTTCCGGAGGACAGGAACACTACATCGCCATGCAGAGGCTCCGTAAAAGTTACATCTAGGCAGCAAAAGCCTTGATATCGACCTTCTATACAACACGCTTGTAGAATTCCTTCGCAAAGTCGCGACTCCCTATCAATTCATCCCAATCGCCATCCAGGCACGCCACCACTGCTTCTTGATACGATGCTCCCATTCGATGCGCCAACCTCTCCCTCGCATCTTGTAGGAAAGCTTCTTTGATCTCCTGCGGCTTCAGGGGACCCAGTGCATCTCCCCGCTCGTACTTGATAACGTCGTCGTAAATTTGCCTTGCTGTCTGCCACAGGCCAATTTCGAGGAGAACCACACCTAGCGAGTAGATGTCGTGCATCTTGCTGAAGCTGGTCCCTGGTAACCCATGCCGGTCTGGGTGGCGATACACGTCATAGTCCAGGTCGATAGCCTGCGGCGCCAGGCGCGTGATCCCAGTCAAGGGCCGCGAGAACTCAAAGTCTGTTAGGTAAGGGTTTGCAAAATCGCACCTATTCCCATCCGTAAGGAAGAAGAACTTGACCGCGTGCGCCCTGATGCTCTTGTGCAACCAGCCATCTGAATGAAAGGCACCGATGGCACCAGCCATGGTCTGCGCAACTAAAAATCGCTGCCTGAGCTCCAATTTGTATTTAGGCTGGAATTCGCTGGTTGATATAAAATCATTGAGGCTTTTGGGCACACGGTTCGCCGTGTTGAGGGGATAATCAAAGAGAAACATGTACTGGGCCTTCTCGGCGTCCCAAGCGTACGAGTTGAACGGTAATGTACGGAATGAATGCTCGCCGGCAGTGCGAAGAAGTCGGGCGAGCTGCGGTCCATACAACTCCTTCATAGGCTGGATGGTGTTCTTGCTAGCATCAGTCTCCGGCTGTGTGGCGATTTGTTTGTACTCGACAAGGATTCTAGCCTCGGCAACCTTGGCTTTTGCATCCTCGTATGGGATTTGGATAGTATTATCTTCGTCCGATGTTAGTCTTCATTAAAAACGACGTGCGAGGAAGCTTTCGAATGCTCCTACCGACGCAACTCTCACTGTCCTGCAGTTTATTACTCAGGTCATCGTTGGCGAGCTTGTTAAGCTCGACGTGGCCTTGAAAGATGTTGACCTGTACATCTTGATCACCATCCGCGCGAAGCCTATCCCGGAGATTCTTGTGTTTGTCGTAGAAACCAAAGCCTTCCAGGAGAGGAGGAATCATATACTCAAGATTCTGATTCCACTTTTCAAACGCTTGCAGCGTTTCCTCTAGCTTGCTCCTCCTAAACACCCACCGCACACCTAGCGGAAGACTTTGGAAAGAAATCAGCTTCTTTGATGGCGGGGTTGTCTTCGTACCCCCCTTTCGGGAGCCTCTGAATGGCCACCATCTTGACTTGGCCAGAGCCTGTTCACCAGCCTCATCGTCGACGCTGGGCGCTGTCTCAATTGCTTCATTCTCTCCATGGGAGTCATCGATCTCGAAAGAGTTGACCTATTTGAATTGAGGGCTTGAAGGCGAAAAGCGACGGTAGTCATCGTCAAGCAAGGCAGCGTGCTGAGTGTACTCGGCGAGGACCTTTTGAAGCTGCATCAACAGCTCTTTCACGGTGTTGAGATATTCCTAGAGCTATTCAGCGATGTGCAGGAGAATTCAAAATTGCGATGACGAACATCAGGGACTGTCTTGAGTAGTTTCATATCCACTAAATTGTCATCGGCAGCGCGAAACAGTCGTGATAAATTCTTCAGGCGATCGATCTGGACATTGTAGCGTGTCACAAGTTGAGACTGCTCCGCTTCATAACCTTTGATGGATTGGATCGTGTTCCTGATAAACTTCGCCGTCAAATACGCATCCTTGAAGACGCTGACGACGCCAAGGGCTACACTGAAAGGCTCCATTTTCTGTGTTGAGGCAAGTTGAAATCTGGAGAGAAGTAAAATTTCGTGCCGCTCCCAGATACCCCTCATATTGCTGCAGCCTGATTATCCAGTGATCACACGTTGGGTGAAACATTGTTACATGTATTGGTGCCTGATCTCCGAGGAATGATAATGTCTCGGCGCATATGCAGCTTGATTACATGTACATGTAGTCAAATCTGACAATGCAGCCGGATCAACTTTTCGTCTCCCTTCACCCACAAGCCATTCGTTTTCCACCGACCCAGAAGCCTTCAAGAGAACACCTGTCCAGATTCATATCGTCCATCTTTGTTGCCGAAATGGACTGGAATGGCGCATCGGAGGAACCGCTCCTCAAAAGCTGCCGGGGCGGTCGCCGTCCCATTACCTTCAACCGAACCGGAAGGCGCGGGAGATTGAACGCCCTCATGGCCGACTCCTCAACCCTAGTTGGATCCTCCCTAGATTTCAGCACACGACATACGCAAGTTCTGCGGGAGGTCGGAGGTGAACCTATAGCTGTTCTCAATCGCCTCCTGAACACTTTACAAGAGAGCGGCATTCCTGGGCCGCAGCTCTTTCGCCTCCAGAGCGAATTCTCTGAGCCGCTTGGCGAAGGCAGCCAAGGAAATGTCCGCGGGCTCAATGCCGACGCCACAAAGCGATACCAAGGTGCAGACAAGTCAATTCGAAATAGCTGGCCGGCGGACCGCATCGCCATCAAGCAGCACCTGGAAAGAAAAGACGATCATGTCTACAAGAGCCCCCTCGATAAGAACCGCTTTGACAGGAACAATCTATCATCACGGTTTCGGGCTGCTGAGTGCGAGGTTTTAGCGCTAGCTCCCGGATTATTCCAAAACTCCCCTAATATTGTCAGACTTGTCGGCTGGGGCTTATGTCTCGATACCGCTGAGGATCCTACAAGCTCATGCTGCGGCGGGTTGCAGCTACCACTTCTAGTTTTTGAGCGTGCGGAGATGAACCTGGCCCAGTTCCTGAAGGAAGTATTCGCCACGTCCCGGGATAGACAAAGTGACGAGGTATGCCTGGAGGAAGGCTTCGGAGCAGCGAGTCAAACACGCCACCCGCTGTCCTTGGCCGGACACACCTGGCACTCTTCTCGTTCTTGGGTCCGCGCTAAGCAAGATGTCTATGGTGATGTCTATGGTCTTGTGCGGCTGTTGTGCATCGATATTGGCCAGGGTCTGAAAAGCCTCCATGGGAATAATTTCACGCAGGGCGACTTGAAGCCTGACAACATCCTCGTTTTCAGGGAGGGAAGTGGGTGGAGAGCAAAGCTCTGTGACTTCGGATGCGCCATGGGACACGGCAACGACGTGTCCTCGACGCCGGATGACGCCGACAGGAACACAGATGCAGACCCGAAACTGAAGCGCAGACAACGCAGAACAATGTATCTGGGAACTCCTGGCTGGCTGCCATCCGATCGAGAAATCGCAGGTATTCGGGGGTTCGATGAACTGCGTCGGTGCGACCTGTACGTCTATGGCTTAATCGTCTGGAGCTCCTTCTGTCGACAAGGACAACCTCATCATGGCGATCCTAGACTGCAGGACATGCTGGAAGAAGTACAACAACTCACAGTCACCACAAAACATCGGCTCTCATCTACCGTATGCAAGCAGTGGATTGCATCCCAGGTAAAACAGGTACTGGAGGACACAATGAAGAAGCCCAAGCAACGGACCCTTGAACCATGGGCGCTTCTTCGTCCTCAAGCTTGGTGGAGACGAGAACAAGCAATTAATGTTGTCCACAATTCCAGAAAAGCTATTGATACAAAGGCGCAAGGTTCACGTGGCAAGAAGTTCCAATTGAGCCTCGAGATGAAAGAAAAGTATCATAAACTAGCTTGGTGGCTAGGCCATGATCAAGCTCTGAAGCAGGCAAGCCGCCACTCCGGCAATAATGCCGATGGCGACGATAGCAATACCAACACCGGACCGGCCTCATCCGTTACACTCGATCCGGATGACAACTGCCTCAGTACGAGATTGTTTCAAACCAAGAGACGGAGGGATGATTCGGAAAATCTTTATACTCGCATGGTATTGACGATCCGCAAACTGTGTATCGACCGCAAGAACCAATCTTATCGCTAAAATCTGTACGAACTTGCCCGGTTCCGGAGTCGCGTTCCCATGAAATGATGAAATGGTGGCGGAGTCCCGCGATGTCGCCGGTGTGCAGACCCAACATCCTGGAGGATGTTTTGCAGTCAGTTTCGTCCATCGATATGCACACTCTGGCGTGGCTTTGTGCCGGTCCGGTCGGAAGAGATGAAGTGAAGAGGCTAAGCACACAACGGCTTACATGGTCAAGCATGATGAAGTCGAATGTCTTGGACGAGTCTGAGAGACTAGACAGATTCCTCCTCCTGTTGCAATTCGGTGCTCCGGTAGCATCTCCTTCGCCACTACAAAGTGATGAAGCTTCCATCCAACAAGAACACCTTGATACCATCTTTGTGCAGTTTATTAAGTCCTGCAGGCCGGCTGTCATGGTTGTTGTGTTAGGACAGATTTTCCAGCGGCTCAGAAGGGCAGGAAAGGAAGGCTTGGTCCCCGACGAGATCTTGTACTATTTCGACCAGATGCTCCGCGGCAATCAACTGCAAGAAATCGTACATGATAGTCTAGCAGGTGCCACATCAGAAGCAGCGATGAAAGGAGTGCAGGGAATTTCCAAAGCCACGGAGCAGCCATTGGTGCCGAAAACCTCAAGCGACTTACCGCCCGGGTGGACGGCGATGGAAGCCAAAGAGGATCGTAGTAAGTGCTACAAGGACGTATTTACACAATCAGTTACCCTTACAGAGCCGAAGATCCGCCCCCTCCGGCAGCGCTAGCTGACTGTCGGATTCCTTCACGAGCGTCGCCGGTTTTTTCAGCTGAGAAGGCCACACGACGAGGATGGCACATCCTGTCATGTGGATCTTCTTGCGTGTACGCGCGCTGGCTCCAGTCCGAAAGAGGACAGCGAATTGGCGCAAGATCTCGAGCAGCGCTTCCCATACTACGATGAAGCTTGGTACGTGGCTGAATGGAGCACGGATCCTATGGGGGTCGACGTTTTGAAAACATTGAAAGATGATTGGGGAATTCGGACATTCACTTCCCGGCTGAGAGCACCCCGGATCAATGTTGGAAAGACTATCAGAGCTTTAGCACCCCGAATCGATGCTGGAAAGACTATCAAAGCTTTAGGAGTCATCATCATGGGAACACTATTGATCGTGTTCACCCTTGTTTTCAACTACAATATTGTCTTGATACTCCTCGTTGGAGGTCTCCTTATCATTTGGATAGGCATCATGGGCCGGGTTTGAGACACAGAAGACACGGCAGGAACATAGCAAGTGGCTGCCAACACGTCATAAAATTCAACAATTCATAATTGCAATCTTTTGCATAGCTTTACCGTGCTAATGAGGTACCTTGAAGCAAGCAAACTCAGGCTTGGTGTTATAATTATTACCAGAAGTAGATGAAAGGATCGAGGAATATGAGTCTCAACTCAGGGCTGCGAGTGCTTATCTAAAATAACCGCATATTGAACTTCCAGCAGTACTGTCAGCGAGCATAATATCCATGAGTATGCGCGCGATACACAGCTCACCTAGCCGGTGATTCCTACTCGCGCTCGGACGACTACGGGCGAAGAGGGGCGCGCGGCGTTCGACTTTACATTTCGAAGGGCGAAGAAATATTAAAGTGTCGTATGAAGTTTGAAATATCTCGATGATAACCCACCACTCACGAAGGCGCTTGGTATGGGCTCGATAGTACTTCTAAGTTGTATGAAAGTGGTGGGATATGTTCGTGCAATGATTTGAGGTGCTTTGCAGCAGTTTTAGAATGGGTTCTCTGTGTACAAATTGATATTGATGAATACCCAAGACATTTCTTTCATCTGTTTGGAATGGATATACGTAAGTACATATGGTTTGGATAATGCCTTACCTTTTCTTACCATCTCATCGACTGCCACAAGACGCTAGAAAACCCTTGACCAAATTTTATGCCCAGTTTAGAGAATATGAGTGTTTTGATTGGGAAAAGAGTTCCTTAGCGTCGCTCATTGTATGCTAATTGGCTTTTTCGCAGTGGGGGGTTCTGACGTCTTGCGGCAGTCGATGGGATAACGCCGCGTTTTCACACGTTCTAAACGTCATTTTCTCGTGAATGCCCACCCTTTACCTAGGTGTTCACCACATGGATAGACCCTTCTTCTACAACAGATCCAGCCGATTCGTTGGCCATCCCCTTGACTGTACAATATCCTCTAGCTCGGTCTTTGGCTGGATGTATGGCTTGATTGCAGTTCGTGCTTGAGTCCTTTGCTCGAAAGCATATGCTATGCTTATCAACTTCTCCTCGCTGAACGCTGCTCCAGCAAAACCAATACCAAAAGGCAAGTTCGGTGCTAAGACATCGAGATTGCCGAGGTCATCCTTCACAATCGGTGTGTCATCCGGATGCCGTCCGAAAGGAACAGTTATGACCGGCGTGCCCAGAAGCGCCGCGGGAGCCAGGATATATCTCGTTGGAAGCACCAGAGCATCGAGTGAATGGTTCTTCAAGGCCCCAGCGTATCCCAGTGGACCAGCAAGATACTGTCTCTCGGTGTAAAGCTCCCAGAAGAGGGGATCCGTGTTTCGAACGCCTCTGACAAGTTCTCTATCCCAGACTTCAGTGTTATGCTCCGGATAGCCTTCGCGTGGGTCGCCTTGCGTCCAGTTTCGAAGTTCAGCAACTGTGGTAATGTTGTAAGGATTGTAGGTGAGCTTTGCAAAGTATTCTTCCAGGTTGACGAGAAAGTCTGCACCCATGACCTGGCTAGACAGGTTGAGTAGACGCGTAACATGGTCACCCACGGGAAGCCATATGTCGTCTACGATTTCAGCTCCGGCAGATCTCAAAGTGTCTACCGCAGAGTCAAAGACTGAGATGGAGTAGTTGGTGTTTGGCCAAGGTGTGTCTTTGAACAGATGCCTCGGGATACCGATTCGTTTCCCCTGGAGACCCGAGTCAACACAAGCTGCAGCGTAGTCTGGTGTTTCCGTGAACGGTATAGCTGAAGTGTAGTTGTCTTGAGAATCCGGCCCCGTGATGGCTGCTAGTAAATGCGCAGCATCTTTCACAGTACGAGCCATCGGACCGACTACATCCTGATGCTCCGTGATGGGTATGACGAGGTGCCGTGAGACGAGACCGAGAGTAGGTTTAATCCCCACGAGATTGGAGACATCGCAAGGCATTGTGATCGATCCCAGAGTCTCCGTTCCAAGTGAAGCCCACGCAAGACCGATGGAAGATGCAATACCACTTCCCGAGGAGGACTCCAATGGATCTTGGTTTGGGTAGTACGCCCCGATCGGCTGGCCCCCTCGGGCAGACCATCCAGCGCTGGAGTTAGTACCCCGACAAGTCGCCCATTGGCCATGGTGGCCTTGCCAAGAATGAAGGCACCGGCTCTACGGAGCTTGGCTGCCACAGTGCTGTCTTCGCCGACTTTTGCGCCAACGAGCGCGAAAGAGCCAGCAGTGTTGTTCATCTTGTCGTCGGTCGCAATGTTGTCCTTCAGAAGGACTGGGATGCCGTGTAGAGGCCCAAGCAGCCGCTCGCCTTGCGCGCGAGCTTGGTCGAGAGAAGCAGCGATAGAGACTGCATCGGGGTTGATCTCGGCGACGGCACGAAGGTCATCGTTCACCTCGTCAATGCGAGCGATATAGGCATTCACCAAGTCAACGCTAGTGAAGAGGCCGCTGTTGAGCCCTTGGCGTAGATCATCTAGAGTTGCGTCTAGAAGGGGCGGGAAATTGGCAGTTGAGGGCTTGGGGCAGAATGAAGCTGCATAAACCGAACATAAAAGACGTAAGACGGCCTTGGCAAACCAAGATGATGCCATGTTGTTAGTGTTATTCAAGCGCAACTGATGTGAGATTTGATCTCACGAACCACTAACGCATTCCGATGTCAGAGAATGCCTCGTGGCGCAGATGTAGCCGTGATATCCATGGACGCGTTCTTCTGGGCTGACACCAGCCTCAAATAGGTTCGGAGGATTGCAACCCCGGTCAGCAATCTCGTGTCATTCAGCAAGGGGATTCGTGCGATTAGTGGGGTATTTGTCTCACTTGCATATGAATGTAGCTGCCTTATCTAGCTAGATCGTTGAACAGCGAAGTCTTGATAAGTTTCTTGAGATCAAAATACAACCCTGAGAGCCGCCGATGGGCACTCGGTATGCATGTTCGGAGGAAACTCCGGATTCAGTGGGGCTCATCTCGGACCGGGCCGGGAACAGTCCAAGAACTCCGACCGGCAGCAACCTGGCTTCCCCGGCACGCCGCTTGTCACCAGATGATATTGGGAATGCTGCAGTCGGTCATGGTTTCATGAGCCTTCTTTTTACAAGCGATATGCCCCGCTGACCAAGAAGAGTCAGCGGTCAGCTCCACAGTGTATTCGCTGGCAATTGCTGAGCGGCTGGATGCGCTCGCTTACGCCTTTCCTGGGGTGGGTAAGCAAGCCCGACAGCGCGTTCTTGAGAACCTCGTTCTTCCATTTAAATATCATGAGATCCAATTTTAGATGCGTTTTTCAAAGCAAGATTCCGCCACCGTACGGACTGGTTTGAGACGTGTGGTACAAAGCGCCCACTAAGCTCGAGCGCTTCCCGCCCCTGAAGCGTGGGGAAGTCCGGCATTCCGATACTAGCGCCCGCCGAACGTTCGCTGGCCAAGATGTTAAACCAAATCTACAACTTCTTCTTGAAAGAAGACGTCGAAACAGAGATCAAACGAACGCTCGTTCAACTGAACTTGTCTCCACTCATGGCGGAACACACTCCCGCGGGGCCCACCGGTCTCCCTCCTCGCAAGGGTATGCTTCTAGATCTCGTCTCCAACCTGGCTCATTCGGTCTGACAGCCTGCAGTTGACACATTCACCGGAGATGGGATCCATCACGACACATACCCAGGAATCAACCCACTCACTTCATCAGACTGCGCCGGCAAAGCGGTTCTCATCACGGGTGCCAGCAAGGGGCTGGGCAGAGCCATTGCGATCGGCTACGCCGAAGCCGGCGCATCTCATATTGCGGTAGCAGCTCGATCAGACGTCTCTTCCACCGTCTCTTCCGTCCGTGAAGCGGCAAAGAATGCAGGGCGAGATGAGCCCACTGTGTTTGCCCTCGAGATGGACGTCAGTGACATGGCCAGCGTAAAAGCAGCAGCGGAGAGGCTAACGACCGAATGGAGCCGACTGGACATCTTGGTCAACAACGCGGGTTACATGGCCCCATTCAACTTGTTACTGGACACGGATGATGATGAGTACATGAAAGCCTGGGATGTGAACTATTGGGGCACGTACAGAGTCACCAAAGCATTCCTACCTTTAATGCTCGAGGGAGGCGACAAGACAATCGTCAATATGTCCTCAGTCGCGGCGCACTTCATGGGGGCCGGTGGCGGGGCATACCATGTGTCAAAGTTCGCCCTCATCCGATTCACTGAGTTTGTTCAGGATGAGTATGGTGATCAGGTACGTCTCATACATTCCAGGTCTCTATGTAATACGGCCGAAATTAACGATACTTCAACCCGTAGGGTGTTCTCGCGTTCTCCATCCACCCTGGTGGTATTCCGACTGATCTGTCGTCAAACCTACCCGAGAAGCTACAATGTAAGAAGCTCAATTCGCCCTTTTCTGTCGGAATACGCTGACGTCAGAGTAGTTAGGATGACCGACACTCCGGAGCTAGCCGCCCATTCCATCCCCTATCTTACAAGTAAGAAGAGGGAGTGGCTCGGTGGCAGATGGCTAAGCTGTATGTGGGATATGCCAAAGCTGATGACTATGGAGAAAGAAGTCGTGGAGAATAATTTGTTGAAGTTCAAGTGCATGGGCTTGTAAGATGTGGCTAAGTCTAGTTGGATGTTGGTATTAGAGGGCGCATGAGATGACAAGAAGCTTTCAGCGATGTCCAAATGTAAATGGAACAACACCAGTTCTATCCTTTGGCAATATATCGAGCTTTGAATTCGATTACTGATTCTACGAAAAGTGTGATTCTTCGCAAAGTCGACTGCACTTCACATCCAGCACTTGGAGTAAGTGACTTGTAGATTCCCGACTCCGCGAAGTTACGAGGTATGATTTTCTCGAGGGTCGAATGCCGAATACGACTGGCTTATGAGATCAGTTTTTTAGCTGGGCGCTCTTCTGGAATTGTTATTCAGCCTGCTCAAAAGACCCGATAGTTGGGCATGTCAGCATTGTCTCGCTTGGCTGCATGTCATACTAGACAACCGAGCCGCAATGCCGTCTGGGCCTTGGCAAGGCATTCAAAAACAACATCAGGCTGCCTGCAGCTTTTCCCAACATCAGCCGCTCACGAGCATCAACATCAAACGTTGCAAAGGTTTGGAGTCACAAATGTTGAATTCTTTCCGTCGCTCATATTCATGTAGAATTGGCATGTTCCGATCAAAAGGCCGAACTCACGATGTGCAGGGCTCTCGGCGTGAGCGAGGGATCTTTACGCTACCAGCCGGCCCACGGTGGCAGAGAGATGCACGATTGCCAGGTATATAACCAGCGGTATATAACCAGCTTCTGTCTTTTAATACACGTATGGAACCAAGACTCATGATATAACCTTGAAAGGGACTTCGATTATCACCGACTCCCAGCATGTGGCAGGGCCTGCGGGACAGCCGGAAGCAGAACAGCCTGCCGCAGAGGAGCAATCTTGGGTCCGATGGCTAAGAACTGTCTTTATGACCTTCATTTACAAGCCGATCAAATCGTTGTTATGGATAATCACTCCTCTCGTGGTTTATGCGATTGAGCTGCTCGAAAGCTTCAGCTCAGTTGCAGCGGCACCGCTTGCTATTTTCATGATGGCATGGGTCTTTATCGGGCTTCCTTGGCTGATTAGCACAGGCGTGCTTTAGAATAATAGAGTGTTTTGAATGATAATGAGGCTACATAGGTAGTAGAAAGTCTCAACCCTTCAGAACGTCACGTTTCCTTAGCTTTGGTCAGTGCTAAATTCATACTTGCTCATTCAAGTCTCGTCGACTTCCGATGCAGTCAAAGAAATCCACGTATGAGACTGGGCCTCCAACTAAGTCTTCTAGTCGTGAGCTGCCAACTTCATCAAACTTTGGTGTTTCACAGAGTTCGAATGGGACAGCTCTCTTGCCAATTCGAACTGCATACCGAGTCCAAATTGCCACATCACACTAAGTGTAAAGTCAACATATTTAAAGCCAATTCCATGCTGTCCCTAGGAGCGGGTCAAAATAGGACATGGATGATTCAATCGGATTTCCAATGTTTGGAGAGAATCGTTATTAGGTAAGGTAGCTTTTAAGCATAATCATGACTTGGACCCAAAAACCATCCTTATCAATAAACTCTTTCGTTCCGATCTCCACGTCGAGGCCTCTAATGTGTCCACGGGGTTTGAGTCCTACGCCGGGTGCAAGTAACGTGCTAGGGAATTGATTGGAACACGACCTGAAGCCTGTCTGTCCTACAGGAATATCAACCTGGCAATAGAAAGTGCAGCCTAACACAGCCTGACCATTGTGTTTCAGTCGCAACGATCCTCCTGCTGTTCTGGCAGAATGTCCCACTGCATCTTTCGTCCAGCGGCACTCATTCACACACATGTGTGCTAGGGCTGTAGAAATATGCGCTGTGAGTGGTTCAACCGGGGGCAGACGGGCATATTTACAGGGGCCAAATACCGAAGCGAGTCTTGGCGGCTGCCTTGCACACCCCTACATTTTGCTGGTTACATTCAAAGACAGGCGCGCTATTTGATTCGACGCCTGCTTGCTTCTCAAAGGATCCTTCCGTTGCTTATGTAGATGAAATCAGCAGAAAGCAAGCTAAAAGCCTCAGTACCTCCTCGCCAAGTCGAGAGGCTGGAGTTTTTCAATGTCAACACCAACTCGGGCATAGTGCTGTGAGTTGAAGGTATTCAAAATGGCGTTCAACCTTCGACCGGGCTCGAGGGACCCCTCACCGCAATCTCAAATGAGAGACCACCAGTACAGCGTCTCACCGGTCTCACCGAATCTGTCCCGGCGCACATCGGAGACACGACTGGGGCCAGCTGATGCGGAGAGGCCGTCATCGGAAAGCCGCGTCAAGCGCGCCGGCGGCGCTGAGGCCCAAGTTGCTGAAGTCAACGACCCGCTAGTGTCTGTTGATGGTCAGAATCAGACACGATCGTACAAGCCAGTTGCCACGGATGACCAGGCCAACGACAACATCTCAGGCCGCAAAAACTACAATGCGACGGCGCCTACCATCTTCGCCGACTTCGCCGTCGTTGTCTTGCCGTTGGCCGTCATCGTCTTCGTCGTACTAGTATGGCGGCTCGACGGCTCCCGAGTTGGAGATGACCTCTCAGCCTGGAGAACGCGATCACCGTGGTATGTAGAGCCGCCGTCACAACTGTCAGAGAAGAGTTGAGTTCCGGGACGCTTATGCTGACAATTGAATCATAGCTTGCCACGGCGTTCCCTATTCTCTTCGCATCAGTCATTGGCCGTTTGATGTCAGAGGCTGCGAGGTGGAAGCTTGAGAAGGGAGGAACCATGGGTTTCCTCGAACAGCTCATGGGCAGCAGGACCGTTGGCTCAACTGTGATCACCCTCTTCCAACTTCGAACGTTGAACTTCGTCGCGATTGGATTGTTCCTCGTCTGGGCGTGTTCACCCCTAGGAGCACAAGCCTTTCTGCGCATGATGGATACGAGTCTTGTACCTGATCCGAGTCCCGTGGATATAGCCTATTTCGACACGCAAGCGCCGCTCGCCGATGGGGTATCGTCAGGACAGGGTAGCAGTGTCGTCGACAGTCTGAACAGACCGAAGCTTGCGAGTCTGGCAACATTGTACACGATCCTCGTCGGAACACCGAAGGCGAACAAAATCGACGCAATGGACCTGTGGGGGAACGTACGAATCCCTTACTTGAGTGCGGATGCAGACAGCACGTGGAGGAACATCTCGAACAACCCTGAAGAGGTCGAATACTCCTCTTTGGCTGGTGTTCCGGTTCACTATGCTGGAACTGGAAACGCAACTTTCTCTCTGGAGTCGAGCTACATCCGGCTCGTGTGCCCAAACGCTACCAAGTTCCCCGCCTCGGATATTGCCAAGGGCACTGCAAACAGGACGGTCAAGGCCAACGTGACGACCGACTATATGACAAAGGAATACCGCAATGGAACATGGCGAGGATATGACTACCAACGAGGATCCGGGGGCTACATCTCAACTCAATGGGGAATCGCCATTGACAGGTTTGTTGACCTGTACTGGATAACCCATGGAAAGGAGGGGCAGGGATGGGACTGGATGCCAGCGTATGCAGACACCGGAAGTCTGGCTATGTTTTCCAACAGACCGGAATCACCGCAGGCCCGACGAGATTTCTACTCCGAATGGCTCTGGCGCAACCTCAAATCACCAAGAAGAACCGCGACAACCTGGAGATTAGTTGCGACATCACCCAGAAGTACGTCGAGTCTCGTGTCAGCTGCTCATTCCTCGCCGGACAGCGATCTTGCCGAGTAATCGAGCAGCGATTGTCACAAAAGATCCATGCGCCGGAGCAAATCACGCAACTATCCTTTCCTCGATCTTTCGACTTCTTCGCCGGAGAGATGCCCGTCGCCACGGGCCGAGACATGACCGGCTTCATCGACCCGACTTTGTACTATCTCAAAGACCCGACCTACGAGAACATCTCGTCTGGCACGGCAGTCTTGATGGACGAACTTGACACCTCGAAAGTCGGCGCACGCTTCGGACAGCTGCTTAACACGTACCTGACCCTTAGCCAAGTTTCCAGCACCATTGCCAACACCAGCGCCGAAGCAGATGCCGTTTTCCAGCCCAACGTCACCTTCACCGGGGAATCATCGACTCTGATGGAGACATATGTCATCTCGAAGCTATGGATATCACTCTGCTTGCTGTCTGCGGTCGTTCTCCTGGCTGGAGGTATTCTCAGCGTCGTGTACATCCACTTGACCCACGGTCCTGAGATTCTGGGCTACGTCTCCACGACGATCCGGAACTCCAAGTACATTGATCTGCCGTCAAGTACAACTTGGTTGGATGGGTCAGAGCTGACTAACGAGCTGAAGAAGTTAAGGATACGGTACGGCTTCATTCGCGACGAGTCGAGGCAGCCAATTATGGCCGTCGGCCATGAAGAGGAAACCGCTCGGATCAAAGATGTTCTATCTAGGAAGTAGTGATGGCGAAATGAGATGATTGGGGTAGCTGCAATGAACTTGCATTCCTGTCTAGTGCATGTGACCCGTGATTCAACAGTTGTCTGGCTCCTGCGTTCGGGCTTTGGGCCTTGATGTGGGAAGGCGGTGCCGGCTTCACAAGTCGGAATCGGGGAAAGAACCGCTGATGCCTCGCAGGACAGCACCTTTCTGAACGCACGACTGCTACTTGTCCATTTTCAATGTCATAATTCCTCTCTCCCGAGCGTCAACAAGTCTTCCACGAACATCGACAAGTCTTTCACGAACATTAACAAGTCTAATTAACGCTGCGTCACCACATTATCTCTCCTAACAGTCCCCATTCCCCATCAGCATCATCTCGTCTGGTTAGCACAAGAACATCTCAAAATGCCTCCTGGTGCCTCCAACTCCGAGCAGGGTGGCACGAACAGGCCACATGGTTCTCCTCGGCCACGTCAACTTACCTCGCCCTCCGACTTAGAAGATTCGCCAGCTCCATTCGATGCTCAAACATCAACTTCGCAGCAGACAGGCGCAAGTAGACCTCTAGCTTCACCACAGCCACTTCGCTCGTCATACGCGTCAATCATCGGGGACCGGCCCGTCTCACCTACTCCAAGATCATTTCCCCAACTACCGCACAGTAGACCTACTGGTTCGCCTGGACCAGCTGTTGCTCAACCATCGACTTCCCAGCACACGGGCGCGAGTGGAACTCTCGCTGCACCGCGGCCACTTCGACCGTCATACGCTTCAATCCTCAGGGATCGGCGTGCCTCGTCTTCTCCTTCCCCACCAACTCGCGAACTACCACACAGTGGACTTACTGCTTCGCCTGGACCAGATCTTCCGTCCTCGCCACCGATAGTTCAGGGTCGATCGCCTCGCCTCGGATGGTTTTCGAGGCCATCTCCACTTCTGAACGGCATGAATAGATCTCCCGGGTTAGACGGTCGATCACCTATGCTTCCTCCTCCTCAGAGATCAACCCCTGATCCAGCTGGTCTCAGACCTCCTGGCTCTCCCCGGCCGGAACGTCTGACGTCTCCGTCGAGCTTCAGCAGTGAAGCAGCTCTCTTTCCCCCTCTTCCAACGTCAGCTCTCGAGGAGTCGCTCCAGCCAGCACGCCCTTCGTCTCGACGAGACTCCTACGAGCTACCGCCCTTGATTCGTCCTCACATATCGACGCATGCCACCACCAATGACAACGCACCGATCGCCTCCGCCCGGAACAATACAGCACAGGACATACCTGCGTCGCACCCGCAGGGAGCTTCACAGGATGCTATGGAATGGAGGTCTGACTTTGACGTTACAGTCGACGACATCAACCGCTCGGGAGCAGGAGATACACAACAGCAGACCCAAACTCAACAACACCAGGACGGTTCACACATGTCTTCTAGGTCTCCACCACCTCGTCCCGTTTCAAGATCTCCTTCTCCGCCCACGAGCAACCAGACCGGTTCCCGGAGCCGCGAGAACAGTGCACAGTATGTCGTACTTCCAAGTTTGCGGTCACATTGACTAACATCACCTAGGAACAGCGGTGCTCCCCAAGGGGGACCTTCCATTCACCTTGCTCAGGGTGATATCCCGCTACGCAGTATTCCTGGGGCTAGTTCAGCAGCATCCACAGTTCAGACATATGTCTCCTCGAGTAAAGACTCTACAGTAACGTCAGCTCTGCCTCAACCCAGATCATAGACTACCTAGAGAGACGAATTTGCCGGTGACCACATGGGGATATACCTTCTTTCCAGACATCCCCTGGCCAAGTCAACATCCACATCGCACAGTCACTCTTGATAAAGTCTGTGTAAGTATACAAGGCACTGCTCTTATGGCATCGTGGCTGACAGTTTGATAGGCCGACACACCAAGAGATCACTCAGTACTCGTCGATTGGGCGGACACAGCGTTTTGTCAACTATCTTGGGTAAGCCATCTCGTGAAACTGAAGTAGTCTGGAGATACTAATGGCGCGCCGCACCAGAACGACTTCTTCAACCCCAAATCACGATCGAACGACCCTGATTACTTGGAGCGTATAACACAGCGCATATCGCCTGATTTCAGATTTCTTGAAGGACGTCAGATCCTTTCTCTGCCTTACGAAACAGACAGTCTCTTCGACAGCCCAGCCCCAAACGGATACGGGGTTTTTGGAAGATCTCTTCGATCGTAACTTTGGGCCCGAGTCACCCGGTTACGACTAGCCTCAGACACAGTCGCGTGGTCTTGTTTGAATAAGTCATGGCTTGATAAGCAGACACATTGTACACATACTTTAGAGCGTGGTTGATTACGAATGATGGAACGGTTGACCATTAGCGCACTATCACATGCAGAAATAGATGTTTACTTGCGACGGAGACTGCTCAATGCCTTCTGCCGTGATCTGAAGACTATTGTTGTTTACCGGAAAGTGCCTTGATACTCAGAATAAGCACTGGTAGACGCCTCGACATTTTAATCGCAGCCATCAGAACGTACTGGTCACCTGGGAGTTTCTTTGCGCACCGGTCCGACCACGGACCCGCGCCGACCAACTGGGAAACCGACCACCATCTCTGAGCCTCATCGTTGATCTGACGATCATTCTGAATGATAGCATCATCGAGTCCTGTAGAATGCGAGCTAATCATCTCCCAAATCGAGGCTTGAGCGTCGTCGTTTGTATTGATGAAGCAGGCCAGGCGGTCTTCCCCCCGAACTTCCTTGACGGCAACGGTAGCCTTGCTGCTGTGAAGATGAGGGGACGCACAATGCGTGACCGAACATTGCAGAACGACTTGGCGCGCATGCGACTCGGGGAGTCTGAAAAAGTCGATCCCGTCATCCTCTGGTCCCAGCCTCGGGAAAGTGCCTGATGGAATTGTTGATCTGCAAATTCTAATCCGCAGCAGATCGTTGTCTTCCAGTGAGACGGTGAACATGTCCAGTCCTCTGAGATCTTCGTTCACTTGTTGGTGCGACATCGTCAGGTACATCGGAACCGCGTCCTCAAAGCCCATTTCGGCTCGTGGGATGTAGTAGATGTAAGGTGAGCTCAGCCTGGACACTGACACAGTGGTGTCAGGGGCGCCACTCTGCAGCTCAATGCAGAGAAATCCATTGAGCGATCCTCGGGCGCCGTCGAGCCTTTCGATAATCATACACTTTGGCCACAGCAAGCGCCTACGTCCTCCGTCAACCAGGACTCTGGGCAGTTGGACATGTAAACCGCGGCTGGTAATGGTGGGGGGCGTATTTGGGAGCATATATGTGCTGAAGTCCATCGACCAAGGCTGCAACATGATCACGTATTTCCACCTCCAAGTCACTAGAGAGCCAACTCTGTGGCCCTGGAGATCGACCATTTTGATTTGTCGGAAGAAACTGGGTGCCGGTGCGAGAATGCCACATGCGACTGACTGTCGCGTAAGGCCGCCCGTCCACAGCAGGATGCTTAGGTCTTCTGACGTGCGGAGAATCTCCTGTTGAAGGCGGATGAACGCCTGCGAGCCTTCTCCGTAGATCAGAGGCATATGTATGTCAAAGATGCCCAGGAGACAGTAAGCAAGGTCCTCCTGCCGTGTGGTTTCCCTGTTTGAAGCCCAAGACATCCGTTCTCCAGCGGAAACGACGGTATGGGTAGTTGATCCGTCTAATATGTCGCCCCGAATACCCGTCTTGTCGTGTAGCAAGTCGAGCAGAGACACCTTGGTGCCGACTTCTTCCCAGTTCTGATCGTAGAATTCAATAGCCCTGGGAGCTATAAGCTCTTGAAGAGTCCATCCTCGGGTAAACCACTTCACATTATCGAATTGGCGGCGGTCGACATCCCCTGGGTATTGAGAGGGTAAATCACTCAGGTAGACGTAGCAGACCCTGGCCTGCCGATACCACCGAAACATGGAGTTGATGGCCTCGGAGAGCTCGGCGCTCGATGTCTTGTCGATGCAGCACGTGTCTAGCCACGCCCAGTCATAACCGTCGCGACGTGCCTGTGCACAGCATGCCTCAATCTTCTTAAACCCTTTTTTGGACCGCCCAGCAGTGGTGGACAAGTCCTGGAGACTAACTTCGTCATTTTCCCAGGTGTGAGAGAGGATGGCGTATGGAGGGATGTCATCGACGAACTCGCAGAGATCGAGCGTCGTGGTGTGAAGAAGCCTCATGTTGTCTCACTCTCAAGGACAGGCTCATCGGTTATGCGCCCACTTGGCTTTGGATGTTGAATGCCGAAAATCAGGCCGGCGGTCGGGACGAGTGGAAAAGCAAAGCACCCCCATTGGTAGCCTAGACACACGGATTTGGGGTACTGCGCGCATCTTGCTGCGTCTATCATTGGCCACAGGCAACTGCATCGTCAGCAGCGGTTCAGATAGAGCTTGGTGACGGCCTGACGGAATGTCAGCAGCAGCCTGTCCATCAGATTGTCCGTAAGCACACCAGCTTTTCCTGGATCACTGCATCAAAAAAGTTAAGCAACACATAGCGAAGCATCGTTCACTATGGTGTACCTCCAAGCATCAACGTGGCGGACTCTTGGGCTGTCTGTCGCAGCAAGCTACGCGACCCTCGGGGCGTTGGACGTCTTCCTCCCGTACCGGGCGGGGTATGAGTTCTTCGGGCTTCCGCCGTCGGACGCGGTAGCGCAACTGATGCCGCTCCTCGGGATACGGGACCTAGCAATCGCAGCAGCGCTGTTCGCACTCGCGCGGCAGGGCAAGGGTCCGGAGATGGGAACGGTGATCCTCGCGGGAACGATGCTCTGCGTCTGGGACGCCGTGGCCATTTGGCAAGCAAAAGGGCCGAAGTTGTGAGTAGCTTGGCTAGCGAAATGAGACCGGGCTCGCTGACATGATGACACTCGCAGAGGCGGAACCATCGCGGCCGGGGTGGTGTTCGTGACGGGCGTCGGCGCCGGACTGCTGTGGTCATGAGACGAGGTATCCAGGGGATGGGTAGCGCAGCGCAAAGTGAAGGGGCAACTCGGTCCCCATGATCCCATCACCGAGGCTGCGCTTCGTCGGTTTCTCCCAGGGTCCTGCAGCTAGGTTGAGGCGAGCTTTGTGGCATGACGGGTGGAGGAACGAGATTGGCGTGGGCGAGCTAGGTTCCTGAGGCGTGTGTGGCTTTGGGGGTCTCCCGTGCCAGACGTCATCCGTCGTCACAGTCATCAGGGGGCGCGCGGGCCGAGAGCTTTGGCAGCTGTCGCATTGGATGTTTCTGAGCTTTCCATGCAGCGGCATCAACGGTCGTTTAAATCGATAAAGGCATTTACCAGACGGTATCAAAGCAGCCGACGTCTCCGAGGTGATGGAGCTGCAACATCAGATGCAAATGGCAAACAAACACTGACATCCCATGAATAAAATCCAGCAAATGGGACGGGAGCTTGCCATGGCAGCTTCCCCCAATCATGGAGCTACCTACCCTCGGATCCTCAGGCACAAAGTGCAGCTTCGGGCAGGGACTGGGCAGGGACTGGGCAGGGACTGGGCAGGGACTGGGCAGGGACTGGGCAGGCACGAACAGAGGCAGGCACTGCTTGCCGAGTGGTGATGCAATAGGGAGGGGCAACGCCTGCTTGCACGGGTGCGCTTTCCCCAGGCTCAAGGGTCACGGGCGGGGTAAAACCAGGTCTTATGCAGCAGCTGCGACCAAACAGCTTCCCTTCGCTGCGCGAAAGTGTCTCCCGACCCCCAGTAAAGTGAGTGACAGACCACATTCTCGACCTGCTGGACTCGCTCCTACCTATTGAAGCTCTCCGTCCCATGTGCTTGTGCCTGAGCCAGCAAGCGCCCATTGCCGTACCAACCTACCTACCTGCTTTACCTTACTTGCTGGCTTGATTGTTGCTTTCCAGACTTGAAGCGAGGTGGCTGACATCCGAACGAGTACAAAACACCACCACCTCCCATTCAGCCCCTCTTTCCTCCCGCCTCCAACAACAACATCGACACTACAACCCATACCCATCGCGAACCAAACTTGCACTTGCGACCAACCGGATATCCTGAATCATACAGCTTGTCCACTCCACGAAAGCAAGGCGGAAGAAGCTTTTGCACATCTCAATACCACTGAAAAACAAGGCGAGACATCCCTCAACCAAGAGACAGTTCGCCCCATTCGACCGCAGATACGAACCCGGAACCAAAGGTCCAAACATCCAAGAACCATCGAACAACCCCGGCAAACCACCAACCCACCATGGCCGACGACAGCACCAACAACGCGCAGCAACCCGCCGTCGACGAGACCCCCATCTCCCCCTCTCGCGGCGACCGCAAGAACTCCCTCGAGGCACACCTCCAACACCCGTCCCGACCGGGCGGAACTCGTCGAGAGTAAGTCTCGCCCGTCACCCAATCCCTTCCAATTCGCCTCCTTTGCCTCACGGCCTCACTTCCCTGTTTTCCCCTTTTTCGAAGTGTCACCGCACCCCTGCAACCGCTGTTCCCTCCAAACCCCACCACCCGTCTGCCCGCCTCACCCGCCGATCCCAACCACTAAACCCAGAGCATCCACCCGCCGGCGCATCATGAACATCACCCCATGATTTCCTCAACTAGCAACCCGTGAGCATCGTGACCACAGAGAGACTGACCATAACCCGCCTCGCAGAGAACATCCTTCCCGCATCCAACGCCGCGCCGTCTTTGATCGCCCACCAAAAGGACTTGAGATGCACATGCGCGCAGACTCCCTCAACGACAAGCTCTCCCACCGTCCCGACCCCCAGGCGCTCGTCAAGGAGGGCGTGCTCAAGGAAGACCCGCGCACCGCCGACGACAAGTACGCCGAGGCCATCGAGGACGAGTACGCCAAGCGTGAGGGTGGTGCTTAAAGACGAGTCCTATTTACAGCCTCATTATGGTCCCCCATGAATTGGGGCGGACGGGATTGATGTGGGGAAGTAAACCCGGCACTCTTGCGATTGCGATGCGACGTCAACGAGCCGCTGCGGATGACTTGCAATACGATGTAGGATCAATCGCAACTTGCAGTTTACATGTGGAGGCGGACGGGTCCCTTGTTTTCCTTGATGAGATATGAATAAACATCCAAACCGAATCACACCCAAAAACAAGTCGAATTGACGCTGGAACCAGGCAATGCGGGACGTGTTTTTCCTTGCAGATGGGTATCCTTAGCTAGCTGATCTACTTGTTTCCCAAAATATCACAAAAAACAATAATCACTGCACTCTATCACGAACAAACATGCTCGCGCCATCGTCTCCATCAGCCCTATCGTAAATGCTACCATGATACACACAATCAAGATGCGATGACATTTCAGGGTCCCCATCCCATCCCGTACCCATCCCCATCCCTATCTGTCTATTCTTGGAACACTCCCGTCCGGTCGAGGGTCGTTTACATGTGAACGAGCCCCTGTCGGATTTTTGCATGACCTCATCGCCTTGCTCCAGCCAAATTCCAGAGTCAGTCACTCGTCCAAAGGCGTCGGAGCTGTTGTCCCCTCCATACCTGTCAGACCAGACTGGCCTCGGCCTGGGCCTGGTGCTGTCTCTCTCCCAAAAGTGCTGCCAGCTGCCCTTGCATGACTGGAAGTACCGTACTGCGGGTAGGTAATGCAGGGCCAGGTTAAGGCCCGTAGCGAATCACCGACCACCCAACCCGCCCAGCGTCGCAGCGCCCGTAGACCCGGCTCTTCGGGGCCATTTTTCTTGTTTACTATGTACTTGCTTCCATTGCCTCTCTCTCAGGAGTCAGGGGGACCAACCAACCAACCACTGAGTGAGACCCAAAGGGTCCACGGGGGGAGGGACATGTTTTGCAGCAGCCGGATTCTGCACGTCAAGCAGGACGGGACGAGGAAAAAAGAACGACGCAAGTCATTCATGACAGACAGGCATTATTCCAAAATAGAAATGCAAAACATACTGGGGGTATTCACGGGCACCAAAAGGGGAAGGAGGTTTCTGCAATTGAAGGTAGGGGAAAACACAAATGATTTGTTTGAAACCAGCTTGGTTGAAGAAGACGCTGTTGGCTGCCAATGCATCGCCCGCGAACCCCAATCTAATCTAAACAGGCACATATACACACTGCTATGCTATGATGGTACAACAATCTGCAAGTTAATCAATTCCGTGCCTCCCTCATGCCCCATGGTCCCGTCGTCCTGGGTCACTTCCGCCTCGTGCATCTCGCATTATCATCCTTGCCCGTCAAAAAATCTCCAAATATTTCTCCGATATCCCATGTGCCCGTGTTAAAGTGATACAAGTATGCCGTACAGATGTTGTCGCTGCCGCCGATGCCCCATAGAAGCCCTGGTCCCTTAACGCCAATGTATGCAAAACAAAAAGTTGATGATGATGGAAGATGGTATGGTATCGATGTCGATGGCTTAGGATCGACGGAAGGTGCCGCCATAGTTTGGTGACGGGGCGCCGTGCTCGTAGCCGGACTGGTTGCGGTTGACCACCGTGACTCTCTTGGAGGAGACCTTGCTCGAGGACGTGTGGTTCTCGGCACCGTAGACGCGGTGGTAAACGGGGTCGGCTGGTGAGAGGGAGCGAGGGGTGTAAGAGCCGTTGGAGGATGGGTAGGAGCCCGAGGATGCGGTGTAGGCGCTGCTGATGGAGGGAGCGGCCTGGTGGATGATGACTGGTCTGGAAGACATTTTGTGTGATGTGAGGTTTTGTTTGTAAGGTGGTGTTGAGTTTGGTAGGACGGCGACTTGGTCGAGGTGAGAGAGGCTGAAGACTTGTTGAAGACGATGGACTCGTGTAGACAGATGCTTGTTTGCTTGATGAGAGACAAGAGCAAGAAAAGAAGGAGAGGCCGAGGGCAGGAGAGATATATACTCGAAGGACTGTTTGCAAACACACTCGATCTGGGATGGGATGCCTCTATCAAGTACACTGGTACGGGGGGCATAGCCATCAGCACTTGCCGGAGCCAGGGTTAAGCTGGTCGTGGGTACAGCAGACGGGACCCATCTGGGCGGCTTGCCTGGCCATGCCATGCATCCGGACCATGCCAGGCCAGGCCGGGAGAAAGGCAGCCCTGGGGAAAGTCTTGCAGCCGTGTGCGCGGCTGAGCAACAAGTGGAAAAGTGGCCAGGAGACAGGATGTGGTGGTCGCTGGCGCTGGGCGACGGACGGGTGAAGGTGGACGGGCAGTGGGGGCGGCGGTAGCATCATGGAGCCCCCTTGGACCTCGGACCATGAACCTTGGAACCTGGGGCTGACCGTGAGAAAGAAGGGTGTCACCTTGCCTCTGTGAGTCCTTGGGCAGCTTTGTCATATCCCAGGCCACTGGATGCAGGGACCGTTGGGCACAGGATGAGGGCAAAGATGGTTAGTCTGTTTGTTAAAGTCCTGGGATCACCAAGGAAGCAGGGAAGAGCGTTGTTGTTTGATGTTGCAGGTGCAGCAGAAAGGGTGGTGTTGCATGGTGGACCCGCCAGCATGGAAAGGAAACTCTTGCTGGAAGAGTCCTGCCGATGCCTCAGTAACTTTGTCAACTTCGACCCGGACCAATGTCCCGGCGAATGATACAGCTTCTGCTGCGCGGGTGCAGTGCCCCGGTGGCGAATAGCACGGAATGATTGGGCCTGACGACAACTGCAGGGCGCATACGCCAGGGCGATGATTGACGGACTGCCGCCCTCTTTCGCCCTACTACTGATGCCTCTAGGTGTATGTTCTTTGTTGTGTCCGTGGTGAACCCTTTGCTTCATGACACCGGCATTTAACGCCTCTCGGTTTAAGCGCCGTTGATATTGGCATCTTGCTTCGCCATGCGCGCAACGGGGAGCAAGTGCAAATCGTGCCAGAAACCCGGAGTGCATGCCAGCCTGCTCTCATTACGAAGCAGCAACGCGCGTTTATGCAGCCTTGAGCTCGTGGCTGCTCGGCGCCCAGTCTTCTTCAGCTTTGGGGGCTGTTTTGCAGTGAAATGGAAAAAGCTGACATCCCAGGAGGCCCTCCTCGTTTGTCTGAGGTCTGTCACTGTCTGAACTTGATCAGGCTGCGGCATAATTAGACAGCCTGGGCTGGAGGGAGCATGGGCATGGTTGGCTGCTGCAAGCGCTGTGCAGCAGAAGCTTCTAGGAAAGGCCCCGAATGGTCCGACGTGTGTTGTATGTGTGCCGTGGCCTCGAAATCCGAAAAAAGTCTTCTTTGGAGTGTGAGAGGCCGAATCTGGCATTCCACTAAGTCGAAAATTTTTCTTCCTTCTTTTGCTGTCGACATAGGCTGGCTTAGACCCTGGCGAAGCGACGCCATCGCTGCCCAACCTCCCAACCCATGGCCTGATGGTCGATGTTCCTCGGTCGTCATTGCAATTTTGCTTTTCTGCCCTCTCATCTCAGAGTTTCCACTCAAACGGGACCGCCCGCAGGAGGCAAGCAAAAGTGTCTGTGTTTTTTGTCGAAGCGGCCCAGTCGGGCTCTCCAACGGGTCAGAGTTCGGATCGTGCCTGATGTTTTGAAGATTGCTGGGGGGAAACCCTGTCATGCGGGCTGCGACAGCGACCCAACCGGCCGCCATCCAGCCCTTTCGATCGGGTCTCCAGCGGGTGAGTATGCATGTGGCAGCGATCGCTCCAGTAGCGCAGGTTGTCTGCAGCGTGTTATGCAGTGAATGCACGAAATGGGCAACGGATCGCGGATAGCAGTCTGCTGCCAGTGCTCTATTTGCCGTGTGGAGTGGTTCATGCTTCTGGCGTGCAGAAAGAGACGGGCAAGTAGGGCGGGCTGCATGGTTTGATCTGCGACTGGAGGTCGACGACAGATGGGCAGACGGGCTCTGGCAGAAGAGACGACGGAGCTAATGCTGATGACACTCGAAACGGCAAACCCTCAAAAGCGTAAAGCACGGGTGTGCTAGAGTGCGTGTGTCCGTAAGCCTTCTCTAAGTCGCCGTTCTATCGTTTGTCATTATCATATCGCGATGCCGGACGGATAGGCAAGGAACCATTTTGCGCCAACCCTCTACGAAGAGAGGTCGGTCGCCTGATTCGTCTCTCTTGCTGCAGTAGTCTCCGTGAAGCTGGCAATCGACTGGTGCTCGGGCATGTCTGACAGGCACGCGACAGCGCCGACTCGCTGGAGGTGGGTAGCACCTCAACAGCACCTCAACCGCAGGCCGTGATGGCCGCGATGACTGTCCTATGGGTTGTGATTGGCGTCGAGGTCGGGCTAATGAGACGCGACTGCGTGTTCCCTGTCTGCCTCAACAGCTCGTGTTGTTCCGCCTCGGCCGAAATGACATTTGGGCACGCTGCACAGCCCAGACCCGATGACTCCATCGCAGCCACGTCAAGATCACAAGCGGTGGCTTAGAAAAAGAAAACACCGAAGTGTAGAAACCTGGAACCAAAGCGACGACCGGTCCAGACAAACGAGGCAAGACATGCTGCGGCTCATGGATTCCTGGGCGAACTGGGGTTGAGTCAAATGACTCGGAAGAAAGCCGATCGCGAGTCCAAGGCGGTCGATAGCCTCATGTGCGGTTGACAGACCCCCACCATTATCACCAATAATCCTCGTGAAAAGGAAGGGATGGGAGAGTCGCTTGGGTATGTTGCTGGTGTTGTCTTGACGTCACACACAGAGTCCAGAGCTGTCAGCTGGAGCTCAGCTGGGGCATGGGGCAGGTCCCTGGCGATAAGCCACCCTCGTCGCATGCAGGTGCCTGCCCGTTATCGATAACGAATATGGGTCCGCGTCTCCGGATTATCCCTCCCAGCACACTGTGAATGAGCCAATCGGAAAATAGCAATGATGGAGACGCGGCGTGGCTTCAACCCACCACAGCTGCCCGGCGGTGGCCCCTCGTTGCAGCTGTCTTCCTTGTTGCCCGCCAGCTGTTCGTCTCTAATTCGACCAATTGACCGCTCAATCACAACATCTCGACCTTCTTCACCATAGTCTACCGCCTCACCGTCCCAATTCAGCCATAATGCAGGGTCTCCTCCTCTCTCTCGGCCTCCTGGCCTCCAGCGCCGTCAGCGTCGCCGCCGCCGAGCTCCAGATCGACGTTACCCAGGCCGTCGAGTGCGAGCGCAAGACCAAGAATGGCGACAAGGTCAACATGCACTACCGCGGCACTCTCCAGTCCAACGGACAGAAGTTTGATGCCAGTAAGATGCTGCGCCGATTGCCAGTTGCGTGAATGATGCTGACGTCTCGTTTCTCAAGGCTACGACCGCGGAACCCCTTTCAGCTTCAAGCTCGGTAGCGGTCAGGTCATTAAGGGGTTAGTCCAATCACTCGGCCAACAAGCAACGAACGAAGCAAAATGACTGACACCGTTGCAGCTGGGACCAGGGTCTTCTTGACATGTGCATTGGCGAGAAGAGGTAAGATGAGCGACAACCAAACGTTCGAGACCAACCGATCCTGACGCCTTACAGAACCTTGACCATCCCCCCCGAGCTGGGCTACGGCAACCGCGGCATGGGACCTATTCCTGCCGGCTCAACCCTTGGTATGTACAACCGACAACCAAATCATTGAACGGTTCTGGCTAATCGTTAACTTCCGCAGTCTTCGAGACCGAGCTCATTGGCATCGACGGTGTCCCCAAGCCTGAGAAGATCATCATCAAGGCCACCGAGAAGGCCAGCGAGGCCGCCGAGGCTGCCAAGGAGGGCGTTGCTCAAAAGGTCGCCAGCAAGGTTGCCGAGGCAGCGGATGTTGTCAAGACTATTGTCGCCGACTCCGACGCCGACGGCCAGGAGCACAACGAGCTCTAAACGGGCGCATCCATACAGGGCGTTAGACATGCGTTGGCTAGAAAAAAAGGGAAGGCCCGCTTGAGGCTTACTGCCTTTCCCAAAAAGAAACACGGGTCTGCATCATAGCATGGACCGGCGAATACGGGTTGACATGAGAAATATTTGACGTGCAACGAAGTTGTTATGGTTCTAGGCGAGCAACAATGCCAATCAATTTACGCGAAAATTCACCTGACCATGCGCAGTGCATTCATTTGTTTTGGCAGGATGTTCAATGTGGTCACTTTGTGGTTGTTCGATGTTGCGTCATGATATCATTGAGATTGATTGCTTAGGGTCTCGGTACACAATCGACGAAACCTTGTTAAGCGCCGTAACTGCCATCGACCATTACTCCGATCCTGATCCGACGGCTGGGCTTCTACATTGCCTTGTTCATTGGTCCTTAACCAGCCTGATACACAGCCAGGGCAGCAACATGCGGGTTGATCATGGTCAAGTTGTAAGGCGTGACATGCAAGTCGGTGTCTGTCAGGGCCAAGAACATGGTCGAGTTGATCGCCGGGTCAAACTCCCAAGTCGACACGTTCGGCTGGACGGTGTATGCAGTACGGTCCTCCAAACTAACATTCTGCAGGGCAGAGTACGTGACGTTCAGCTGGGAAACCCACGCGGCGAACCTGGGCTCCTTGACGTTCGTCGAGGTGATGTAGCTGTTGTTCGGGCCAACCGGCTGACCCGGGGCATCCCACTGCAAAAACACCTGGCGACCAGCATACGACAGCGGCATGGTGCGGTTCTGCGAGATGGCCGCGTTGCAGTCCTGCGCGGGGTCCGTGGCGTTGACGCAGGACTCGGCGTCGGTGATGTTCCCCGTCGCCGCCGTGTTGGCCCACCCGCCGGTCGTCTCGTTCCAGGCACTCGCCCCGTCGATGCGGTACGGGTTCGGCTGGTTGAGGACGTGCAGAGCCGGGAAGTTCTGCCAGATCAGCCGCGTCTGGTTCCACGGGCAGCTGGAGATGTACGGCGCCAGCAGCGTCCACGCCCAGCTCTGCGGGATGCCGACGGTGTGCCACTCGGGCATCGGGAACAGGCCTTCGAACTGCCGGAAGATCATCTGCTGGCGCGCTTCGGTGGTGATGCTCTGCAGCAGCAGCTGGGCGGCGGGGCCCGAGTTCAGGTGTGGGAGGAAGCCGTAGACGCCGGCCTCGCCCCAGCGGGTGAGCTTCTGGTTGAAGTCGATGTACTCGCGGAGGTTCGAGACGGGGTAGTTGTACGTGCACTGCTGCGGCGCCTCGGCGCCGAGCATGTTCGTGATGACGGTCGCGTGACCGATCTCCTGCTCGGCCATGAACTGCAGGAGGTACCGGTCTTCGGCGTTCAGGCCGAGCTCCTCAAAGTCTTCGACGGGGAAGGTAGTCAGGCCCCAGTGGAAGAGGTCGAGCTCGATGTACTCCTGGTACAGCGCCAGAGCCAGGGACTGGTAGTCGAAGTCGCTTTGGACGCGGTATACTGGCGCGGAGCCGTTGGTGCCGAGACCGCCGGCAGGAGTGTACGGCGCGGGCTGGTCGCCGTGGAGAGCGCCGTCTGCTGGGTAGTCGTAGGCATCGTCTGGAGGCGGAAGCTGCGGCACCTCTGAGGCGAGAATGCTGGTTGAGATGGCGCCCGTCGTGGTTGGCGGTGGGCCTGTGTAAGGGCCATGAGAAGTCACATTCCTCACGGGAACTTGGGAGGCGGTGGTTGTTGGCTCGGGGGTGACTGTTGTCTGAGGCTCAGAGACGAACGGAACTGCTTGGATTGTCGTGGCCAAGGCGAGAAGCCCAGCATGTTGGAGGATGCCTCGGGGCGCCATTATCCTAGTCATCTCGTTCTCTGATGAAGATGCGCTGGAAAAATCAGTCTTGTCTGAACCGATGAACAGTCGTGTCTTCTTATACAAGACGTATTGTGATTACATAGCTACGCAGAGCATCGGAACTACGACTCCATTACAACATCACAGAATCACCTCCCGATCTCGGCTCGCCATTCCCAGCGACCTCCGCGTTACCAGCGAGAGATGAGTTCATAGACTCGGGATGAACGGCTCATTAGAAAATCTCTGATCTCAAAAGGAAGATTTGACGAGGAGAATTGCAACGTCTTGCCCATACGCTACAGAGTCTTTGGGTGTAATTGTGCCGTCATCCGCCAAATCGAGCCTAACGGACCAGCTTACAAACGGCTTTTTGGTGTTTCTTCTTTGGCATACGAGGCGAGAAGAAGAAAATATCGAGTTTCCGATGTTCCAGGGGAAGAACCGCAATTATTTCCACAGCCTTCCCAACGGAAAGACGTCAGTAGTACCTCACGGAGTCAAGTCCGGTGTGGGACGAACCGGGCCAAGGGGGGGGCGCCGGTGGATCTGCTCCGCCGGGCCGTGACTGGTCGGCCCCGGTGTTAATGACGCTTACATCGGACGGGCGAGGCACTTTTTGGAAGCAAAGATGGAAGAATCCCTTACTTCGGAATGTGGAAGGGCGTCGGGAAGGATATTGGGTTAGATGAACTTATGGAATAACGACTGCGTGATGATGTTGAACGTGGGAAACGACATTATTCTACGTGCCGGCCTGGATCGGTCTCCGGATGTTTAGGTCCGGAGCATGGTCGGATTGTCACCTTTTCCATCCTTTGTACCGACTTAGGCAACCTCCCCGGACAAGCACAGCAAATTCCGATCAAAATACAGGTCACACAGACAACGTGGGGTACACAACAGGATCGAGATTCATTAGCAAGTATCTCAATTTGAACCAATCTCATCTAACCAACTCCGGCGACGGTCCAAGTCTCTAGCCTTCGATGCAAGATCTAGCCGCGCGGAGTCTATTACTCTAGCCTCTCAACTACCGCCCCCGATCTCCGGCGCCGTTCCAAGATTCGGCCACGCCCTTCACACCCCTCCAGCTCTGCTTCCGCATTTTATCTAGAGCATCAAGTCCACGTCATCTCGGCACGAGTCGCCGCCGTGCTTCAGTGCCCGGGGGCCGACATTTAGTTACCGTCCAGCACCCACTTCTTCTTGTCGTAGCTCGTGGGCCATACTCCGTTCTTGCCTGGCGCGATGATGCCGTTGGGGTCGAGCGCGTTCTTGATCGCCTCGTTGAGCTGCATCTGCGCGTTGTCGTTCCAGTTGAAGGCGTCGGCGACGGGGTCCATGAGGGCCGTGTGCGCGCGGAACTGGCCCCAGCCGTGGGCGGTTGTCTCCTTGATCAGCTCGTGGGCCAGCTTGCGGATGCGCGTCACGTCGTCTGGGACGTCGAGGCGGTACGGGATGCCAATAACGTGGTCTTGGGAATCATTAGCACAGTGTCTTCTAATGCGCAGGATTTGTTGACTTACGGAGTTCCCGCATGCCGACTGCGAAAGCACCGAGGTAGTCGAATCCATACTTTGTGATGAGATTCTTGGCTACGTCGTGCTGCTTCTTCGCATCCTCGCCCGAAACCTTGGAGATGGGGGCCCACAGGAGTTGACCGCCGTTGGGAAGCCAGCTACAGCGTATGTTAGCTCAAGTCTCTGATGATGCGATGACAAGCAGCAACTTACTTCAGACATCTCAACTCCTCCACGGTCGGAATACCCTGCATCAACAACTCACGGGCTCGCAAGGGGCTCTCCCGGGCGCGGTCCTCGGGGAGGAAGAACCGCGAACCCGGAATGGCGAGGAACTCGTGCTTGATGACGCCCAGGAGGACGTCGCGGACGGGCTTGGGCCCGTAGACAGCACCAATGAGCTGCCACCGTCCGAAGTCGAGCTTCTTCGCAATGGCATTGACTTCGTCTTCGGACAGCGGGCCCTCCTTGTTGGTGTACTTGGTCTTGGGCCCGCAGTGCGCGGCATTGAGCAGCGTGTGCCGGAGAAACGGGACGTTCTGGAGGACCATCTGAAGGCGGAGCGGCCGGATTATGTCGACGACCTTGGGCAAGTCCGAGTCGTTCTCAAAGGTGATCTCGTACGGCTGGTACCCGCCGGGGTTGGGCATCAGCCACATCCCGATCTTGGTCACGATGCCGAGGTTGCTCTGGGAGAAGAGCCCGTCGTTGTACGGGCCGTAGCCGGTGTTGAAAAGCTGCCACGTCTCGCAGCCAGGCTGCTCATCGGGTCGGAGGCTTTTGTCGGCATTGGGGTTCGGCACGCCGCCCATCCCCGTGCGCACCAGCTTGCCATTTGGCAGCACGACCTCCATGCCGCAGTGCATACCCCAGTGATCACCATACGGCGTCGCGCCAACGCCTCTCTCGACGGCATTGCCGAGCACGGAGCCCTGGCCGACAGGCACGGAAAGCCACAGGTGCTCGCGCAGGTTGTGCTTCTCGAGGTAGTCGTGCAGATCACGGAAGCTGACTCCAGGCTCAAGGAGGGCGTAAGCACCCTCGACGTTGACCTCGAGGATGCGGTTCATGTGGTGGCCCAGGTCCATGACCACGGAGCCCGGGACGCGGGGGGAGGCGCCGCCGTAGCCGAAGTTGCGCCCGAGGGAGATGGGCCAGACGGGCATGACGAGGTCGTTGCACAGGGCGACGAGGGCCTGGACGTCCGGGACATGGCGCGGTGTCACGACGGCCGAGGCGACGAATTTGTCTTTTTGTAGAGGGGGAAGTGGTCGTGTGACTTTGGCTGGTTCAGGTACGAGTCGCCCTCGAGGGGCTTGTCTTTGGGGATTACGCGGACATTCTCGGTGCCGCAGATCTCTTGGGCGCGGACGATGAACTCTTGGAACTTTTCGGATGTGAAGTTTGGAGGGAGAGTTATAGGTTCTGGGATTGGCGCCATTGTGGATGATCGGATGGTTGGCTGCGTGGAAAGGGGGTTGGTTCTCTGGATGTAGTATATCCAGCAGAATATCAAAGTAGAGTGGATGGTTCTAATGCTTCTTCATATTGTCATTCGGGATATTGAAGTCTTTTTAACATCGCTCTTGACTGTCGGTCTCGCATCAATCGCAATGCAACCTCAGCATGACGGTGGATCCTCGAGACAAGCCAACCTCGCGGACCGGACCACGATCAAGCAATTCATCGTACGGAGGCGATGTCGTGGGGCAGTTTTCCTTGCCTGTTTTAGATCCGCAAAGATCACCTTCGGGCAGAGCGTATGCAGATACGGGGACAGTCGGCAAAGAGCCAACTAAGCCATGCTACCCGGGCAAGTCCCAGAGACCGAGGCTCTATGCCGACAGAGTCGGGTCCGTCCGAAGTTGAGATTGAGATACGCGGCTCTTTCTACTTATTAAGGGTGGGCTTGCAGAAGTCGCTTTGGGTCAATGGACCGACCACCTGTTCGACGTCGACAGCTGCCTAATACGAACAATACCAAGCAGACACTTACTCGTTTCGAGACTGACAGATGCTTCCGACATGTGGCTTGAGAGAAGTCCGGTGTGGCCAGGATGCCGGCCCCGTGTAAGTGGTAACTTCCGTCCGTGGCGCAAGCTGGTCATGGTTATGGTTTTCTGTCGCAGCCGGGCTGAGTTAGATAAGGTACGAAAGACACCCGCGTGTCAGGAAACTCTGTTCCACCTGACGTGACGGGTGTCGTGGAGCAGTTTTGGGTTGCAGACTGAAGAGGCATCGTATGCGAGTGAGGGCAAAAAAAAACAAAAAGTAGTCTCTTGTCCGCTGGGCCTCCTGACGATGGGCGGCCTTGCAGGAGAAACGAGTGGCGGAAGCTGCGGACATAAGTCGACGGGACAGAAACTTGACATGAAACGTTATTTGACGGGAACCTTCAACACACAGACAGCCGTTCCCGCTGTGAGATGCTGCATGCTGCAAGATGCAGTCTTGACAGACAGCGTCTTACCGTCGCAGCGGGAGACGCCAATGAAACGAAACAAGTTGAGTTGGTCCCGTCCACCATGTCCGTGGGGTAAACCAGCCCATCGGCTCGTTCGGCCGGCGTTGTCCGAGATGGACGGGCGGCACATCATTACAGAGTTGGGCGTATGGTTGCACACCATCTTCGCCATCTGTATCTCATGTACATACACAACCACACACTCACATCGACACCGGCGCTTTACGCTTATTTTCTCGTTTTCTCTTGCGCCCGTCCCATCTCGATTTAGGGTTGCTTGCGTTCTCTTTCAAACCTGCCACACACCCAATGGCGTGCTTGACGTTGTAAAGCCGCAGCCCTAAGACAGGCGGGCGGGCGGACTGAACCGGGGTGCGGCCAGTTCCGGAGGAGCCATTGGAGAAGTCTCGCATCGGCCATCCTCTGTCGGCGCGGAGCGGACTGCGCGGTGTTTCTAGAACGTTTCCTGCTTTGGGGTTCGTCGGCTGTTCGGCCCAGCAGAACGAAAGGGGAGCTTGGGACACCATGGGAGCCCAAGAGCCCAAGCCCAAGCCCAAGCCCAAGCCCAAGCCCAAGCTCATTACCAATACCAATACCAATACCACACATACCCTCAGTCACCAGGTATCGTTGCGATTGCGACATGTTGCGAAGTGCGAGCGTTGAGCTTATTTCCCCCCCGTGGTGGCAGAAGGCAGAGCCGGACATTGGCGAACCCCCTCCCCTCCCCATGGAGCTTTGATCGGGGGTTCCCACGATTGCGAACTGCGTTGGGCAAAAAGGAGGGCGGGATATGACACGCCGACGGCCTTTACGACGCTCGTGAGCCACATCCCGAAGTGCGGTGCCAGATTGTCGGGCGAACCTCAACACCGTTTCTGCTGAGCGGGAGAACGTCATCAGCCAAGATCCCCTTTCCCTTCAAGACAGCCACACACCCATCACACCCATCTCACACACACCTTGGACTGAGACTAAACTTCTGGGTTGGAACCAATCCCTTGATCCAGTCGCGTCTTGTTCGCTCTCGTTGAGCTGTAGGTATTTAAGATTAGGGTTGTGTCCACATCAGCTCTAGAGGGGGACGCGTGATTACCACATACACTACATCAGAAAAGGATCCGGACATCTCCAGCTGCCAGCTGTCTGGGCTTAGCAGCAACTATAAATCAACTTCGAGTCATCTGCCCATTGCCTCGTTTAGCTTTGTTGCAAAAGGAACAAATCGTGACGAAAGAAAGGTCCTGCCGTCGAAAAGCAAAGTCAAGCACATACACTACGACGACGCAGCTTTGCAGTGATGGATCCTGCCGCTGCCCAGCTTGCCAACGCCGTCACCGAGCGTGTAATCATTCCCGTCAAGGGTGGCATTGACGACTGGAAAGAGCAGTTGAAGTCCATGCTTCAAGTCCTCCAAAACCAGCCCGGATATCTCCGCACTCGATGGGGCCCATGGAGCGAAGATCCGCAGAAGCTGGAGCTCCTCGCTGGTACGTGAATAACCTCCTTATGCCCGGGGAGGAAGAGGAGGACGGACTGAGCCGGGGAGGGAGGGGGACAAAAGCCGTTGCGCGCGAGCCCTGCCGATCAACGACCGGGGAAAGTTGCCGCAGTAGGGCAAGAGACCGGAAAGACGCCGAGCTAATGTGACTGTGCTTCCGCGATTAGGTTGGATCAACGCTGAGGCAAGCGAGGCCTGGAAGAGGACGAAGGACTATGCCGATGCCATGGCCAAGCTGGCGCCCGTGCTGAGCGGACAACCCACGAGCTACCTCCTGCAGTTCAAGCCCTTCGCACCGCAAGCCATCATCAACTCTCCCATTGTCGAGACGCTGAGCTTTGAGAGCTGCCGAGAGCCAGAAGAGAGGATGCGCGAGATCGTCGAGAGGGCGAAGGCGATGCCCGGATGCAACGGCGTAGCGAGCGGGTTCTCGCTGTGTAGGAACAGCTCCGGAGGAGGAGGTCCAAGAAGCAGCGGCAACACCAGCAGCAGCAGCATGGCAAGCGGGAGTGTGAGCCTCGTCGGTGGCGGCAACGGCGGCAGGACCTTCGTCGCGGTCATCGGGTGGACGGGGGTCGAGGCAAGCCGGAGGGCGAACAAGGCGGCGTACACGGGCGGTATGAAAACCGAGAGTCACCACGTCAACTTTGCATTTCCCGTCAAAGTATTTGGAGGATTATAGAGACTTGTGCGCATGTCCCGGGTGCATGATGTGGTTCAGCGGATTTTAGAAGGGGATATTTGATGAGCAGGGCGTTCATGTGTTGAGAGGGTTTGGGGCCTGGTTTGATCTTGCCCGTTTTCCGTTAGCATCCCGCACCTTTCATGTCGGTAGTTCTTGATGCTAGTTTCTTGGAGAGGGGTCTCGCGTACGGGGGTTTTTTTTTTCCGTTGAACAGGTGTTGTTTTCTGGGTCGAACATTCTCTTCAGCTTCTAGTCGGGCGAAGTGGCGAACTGCGGAATTGCGAAATGAAAACACCATCATACAAACATCGTCTCGAATCCCTCTCGCGTCCGTGATTCCTCGTGAGCGCACTAGAAAGCTGTCAGCCCGGAGATGAAGCATAGCTGTAAAGCTATCGACGTCCGCACCCCGGGATCCCCTGCCGGAGAGAGTGCGCCGGCTGTCAGCTCGCTTACACAACGCAGACGAGAGCAAGATGATGACTGGCCATAGTACCAAAGGTCTACTCATAGCCCAGGAGTTCCAGACTCTCCCCCATATTCGCACTAGACGCAATCGCAGGGGCATACCCACGGTCACGAGACTCGCACTAGTTCGTCCTGTGTGCTTTGATCGGTTTGTGACAAGCTGCATCCTTTTTCCTATATGCCGATTGACTTTCCGAACGCGGAACTTGAGTTGCTGCAGAACGCGGATCTTTGCGTTTGGAACGTGGTTCTGGAGGGGGGGTTTCTTCACCCTTTCACCGTCACTGCAGTGCAGATCGAGAACCAGCCACGGACGACGGGGACGAAGTGGGAATAGTGCCGGATGCTCAAGCGACTGACGCCACGCCCGGTGCCAGTGTCGGAAGAGGGACAGCCTCTTGGACGCTGGGAAGTGTTCCAGTGTTCCAGTGTTATCGGCGCGCCGCCCCTCTTTCTACCGCCACCTTATGTCGCTAGACCTCGGGTACGAGCCGCTCTATCCTTTCTTCGGGACGATGTTGCTTAGTTGACAGATGAATGGACGAGGAAGGGCGAGAAAAGAGATGAAGCGTCGAAGTCCCATGTCATTAGCGCGCGACATCCCCGCATTTCATGATGCGCGTCGTCGTCTACGGTCGGTCCACTGCGCTGAAGAAAGTGGAAACTGGTGCAGAAAATGATGAGGGAAAAGGAGATCTGTGGCAGCCTTCTTCTCGCTCGCTTCTCGGCCCCTGGCATCTTAATCTTGGCGGGTTCAAATTTCCATTGGGGGCCGCACAGAGAATGGGACCCAATGGCGATGGTGAAGGGTCGGATGGCCAATTGCTACCTCACTCCTCGGATGGAGAACGGTCGTCCTCGCACTCTGATTGACGGTTATCTCGGCTCTCGTGTCCTGATTGATACTAGGTCGAAGCTTTCACCCACGTGGAAAATATCTCCGGGAGGGAACAATGCGGCCCTGTGGCCCAGCAGAACGACCGGGACGCCTGAGATATCACGTTTCAGAACGCACGAGGGTGAAGACGTCCCATGCGCATGAACGGCTGTTCGGGGTATCTTGCAGGATGTGGTTCGTTGGCGTGTTTGGCCGGTGTCTCCGCCAGGAGAGCCGGGTGTTTTGAGTCTTTTTTCCCGCTTCATTCTAGTGCTACTGTGGGTAGGTTGATGAAGAAACATTGCATCTGGAGATGCTGGAGACCGTCTCGCCGGGAGATGCTGTCTTCTTCATTGCCGTCTGGATCTCTCTCCGTAATCCATTGTACGTCAGCAGTTGAGCCTCTGTCCGCCCACTCTAAAGAGCAGATGTGCCAGATGGCATGATGCGACCTTGATCACTTGTCAACTCGTTGGCGTGAAGAACAGAGCAGCGCACGGCCTCAGCTGCATCCATCAAGACATGGAACCCGTGTCGATCTCTGCTGATCCAGAACACATTTTTCGCACCCGTCTCCAGCAAGACACCGGAATCCCGTGCTGTGACTCGCTGGCTCGTTTACTGTGAAGAAGTTATCGACACTGTTGACCCATCGTCTCCTTTTAATATTCCCCGCCTTTTTCGCGAGATTCTTGCTAGCGGGACCCAGAAAGACCCATGCCGCCACGCTGCGCGTATGACAAGACTGAACCCCCGGAAAGGGGATGCCTGCATTTCCGGACCCCAAGTTGCATTCCAGGAGGACCTCTGGAAAAGGGCCCCGTCCCTCTGTTGCGTGACTTGATCTTTTCCAAGATCTGCGCCTGGGTTTCTTCAACAAACCTTCCTCCGGCAGTTGGACGATAGGGATGACGGCACATCGAAAGACAAGAAGACATGGCTGCCGTGCCTGATGATCCTTTGTCTTCGGGCCAATGGCTGTGATATCTGCAGGTTTCTGAAGCTGCATTGCTACCGTTCCTCAGGCTAACCCTTGGCGGCCGAGGACTTCCATCGGCCGAGGACTTCCATCGGCCGAGGACTTCCATCGGCCGAGGACTTCCATCGGCCTCTACCTTAATTGGTTTTTCTGCCCGCCAGAATACGTGCCATGCACGCAGGAACGGAGAGATTCCAAGGAAGGGCGTGTCGATTGCAGGTCCTGTCGTCTCATATCCCTCCGCCACCCTGTCCATAATAGTACGCAAGCCTTTCCTCTCTGCCACTACGGCGTCGTAGTGAAGGGCTCCTCCGACGTTACGGCGCTGTGGCGTCGGGCTAAGGATGACACTACCAATTGTCACCATGTGGGTTCCATCTGGGCCTAGCTAGTCCACCGAGGCATACCAGCGTCGGCTAAGGGTTTTGCTCCCGCGGCCTAGCCTGCCCGGGGCCGTTTGGGCTTCTTCTCCAGCGTACCCAAAACAAAAGCTTGCCATGTTATTGCCACAGGCTCACACTGAGGTGTAGTCAGAAAGACTCATGCAGTAAATACTCCGGAAAAAGAGTGGGACATGGAAACTGGGCGAGGACGATCCGCAGCCCACTGCTGTTTAGAGAAGCATGAAGCCTTAAGAGTGGCCTCTCCCACTCGACATGGACGCTGGGGGCCCTTCTTTTAGAGTTTAAAGTCTTGACGACATCCCACCGGTCTCGCCCTGCGGACCTTACCCTTCTCGCATACCGGGCGTATCCACGAAGCTTCGAGACGACCGGGCAGGACTTTGGCGAGCTCGAAACATTGACCGTACACATATTCGGCTTTAGACGACAACGACGACGACGGCTACGGCTCACGGCGGTTCACGATGGCGTCCAAGGTCGATTACCAGATCGCCTCGTTGGCGGCCGGCTTCACCATCGGCTTCGGATTCTTGACAGTATGGGAGGCTATGAAGCAGACGAGGAGGAACCGCAACCCGCTTCGAAGTTCATACATCTACATGATGTGGGGTGAGATTCTGGCGAACCTCGTCATCACAGTCATCGGCTGGTTGTTCTTGGATGGAATCCTAGGACCAACGTAAGTCTGAAGGGGAGGATACCTGTTAAGAAAGTCCATACTGACTCGGGTTGGCTAGGGTACCGGTGTTGTTCTTCATCCTCTTCTGTTGGGTTTTCGAGGTCCAACTGTTGATGCAAATCATCATCAACCGAATCGCAGTCATTGCGGAAAGCCAGAAGACAATCATGAGGTTGAAATGGGGAACCGCAGTGCTCATCACTGTGATCAACATCGCCGTCTTCATTATCTGGATTCCGTCCCATCTTTCCCCTCCTGTCAATGACACGTAAGTTGATCTAACCACAAGACGAGCCCTTCAACGTTGTTGACCCCATGCCCGCAGTTTCGTTCTTATCAACCACTACTGGGACCGCACCTCCAAGGTCCTCATCCTGATTGTCGATGCTGGTCTCAACTGGTATTTCTTGCGCATCGTCAAAACAAGACTCCTGAGTCAGCATGGTCTGGTTAAATACAAGCCCCTTGTCGGCTTCAACGCCAAGCTCATGATTCTTTCTATTGCTATGGACGGCATGCTCATCGGACTCATGTCGCTGCCCAACCAAGTCGTCTTCATCCAGTTCCACCCCGTCGCCTACATGGTTAAGCTTAACATTGAGATGTCCATGGCTTCTCTCATCACCCGGCTCGCCAAGGACCAAGACAGCGGTTTCCGATTCAACTCCCTTTCCTATTCTCAAGGCCACTCCCGCGGCCACCGCACGACACAGCACGAGGCCAACCGCGGCGAGCACGACGCAGGACTCAAGAGCTACCACCGAGCCAGCGTCGGAGCCGTTCCAGCCGAGTTGCAGTTGGACAACATCCCGAAGAGCGCGAACGGAATCCACCGAAGAGTCGACGTTGAAATCAGAGTCGACCAGACGCCGGAGCACTCCAATACTCCTTCATTCGGTGGAAGATCGAGACACGACGACACCGGCAGCGGCAGCACTTTCTACAAGATCGACGACGAAGACTCGCTCACCGGCAACCCCGGCCACCCTCGCTCTCGCTCGCTTGAGAAGAGTAACTGACCACTACCGAATTTTTCAACATACTAACTTCATGGTATTATCGAACACGACTGGAGGACTGGGTGGCATGCACTGGTTAAAATGCTGTTTTACACGTATACCCCATTAATGTACTTTCAAATGCACCAATGTTTTCCTTTGTACAATGTCACCGTGTGGTAAAGACAGGACTCTCGGTGGGCAGATCAATATGATTAGAAACTACCTCAACGCTGACGACCATTGCCTTGAGTGATTTTTGATAACAATGTGCGAAGAAGAAAAGAAGCTACTCCAAAACTTATGCGGACTCGAAGACTTCGAAACCGACCAAGTCGGGAGCCCATTCGCTGCCGACGTTCTTGAACTCCACGGTGTTGGACCTATCACCCTTGAAACCCTCGACCTCGACCTGCAAGCGGCCAGTGTCAAACCAATTGCCTCCAGAGATGGGGAACGCCCATCTCTTAGCAGTACCGCCGTTGACAGAGACAGTCATGTTGCGAACGTTGGCGCCATATCCCCAGGCAGTGTCGAGGGCGACATCATAGTTGATGAAGTCAACGCCAAGCAGCTTCTTGCCTTCGCTCTTGGCCTCGACGCCTTCGAACTTGACCGCAGCCCCTGACCCGATGTTGCCCACCTTCGACCCGCTGGGCAGACACCCACCACTGCCGCAAGCCACCGCGGCCGCTGATCCGGACAGCGTACCGTTCGTTGTGGCCGTGTAATAACCGGTGGAGCTGTGGACCTGCTCCGCCCTGGAGAGGTCTGAGAGCACCAGCAGCCTGAGCTCGTGGCCCACGAGGGTCGTCTCGTAAGTCCCCGAGATGGAGCCGATGTCACTCGCAGCCCAGACGTCGCGGGCGTTGGCCGAGGCCAGGCCCAGGACGTCGGCGACGTCGAAGCTGACGGCCTGGGAGTCGTTCTTCCAGTTCGCGATGCCGACGACGAGGCGGTCGCCAGAGAGCTCGCCGGCCCAGACGTCCCACTCCTCCTCGGTGAAGCGGCGGACGAGCTGGGCCTGCTTGGCGAGCGGATCCTGGTTGATTGCAATTACTTCCTTGTTGGCGACGATGGACAGGGTGTGCTCCGGCACGAGGGCGGGGATGGCCGGGGCGCCCAGAGTGAGGGGCGACTTGTTAATACTCCACATCCCCATGTGAAACCTTTCCTCTTCAACAGACAAGGCGTTGAGGCCGACGCTGCAGTGCTACAGTCAGTTTCCGCGGTGATGTCAGGTAGACTATCATCAGACCACTCACATCAACATGTCCATGTCGGGGAAGGCACCAGGGCCGGTGTACTTGTAGAAGGGGACGACTTGGTTCGTGATGCGCCAGATGCTGCGCCAGCTGTTGTAGATGTCGTTGCTGATTCTCCAGCTGTTTCCAATCTTGGGAACCCTGCATGCGAGATTAGCTTCCGTCAATGTCAGCAGACAAATGCGGGTAAGTGACGACTTACCAAACACCCAGGTCGGTTCCCGTTCCCCATTGGCAAACCTGGTAGACCATGTCTCGGTCGGTGGTGTTCATTGCCTCGGCCATCGTCACGAAGCGGTCCGGGGAGATGGCCTCCTCGGAGACGTAGTCGACCATCACCGTAGGGTCAATGGGATAGCAGTTGTCGTATCTTTGAGTTTGTGAGAATCGCCCTTGAGTCTGAGAGAAGAAACTTACTTCAGAATATCCGCGCCCCAAGCAGCAAATGATTTCGCATCGGTGAGCTCATGGTCTGGAAAACGTCAGCTCAACTCAATTACTCGTAGTAGTAGTGCTTCTCATACCCAGCGAGGCAGGCTGATCAGTGGATCCGCATTGGAAGTATCCGCCGCCGGAGTAGACGCCGAACTTGAGACCGAGGTTGTGGAGGTAGTCGCCGAGCTCCTTAGCGCCTCCGGACGGGAAGAGAGCCGGGTTCCACACAAGCTCTCCGTTGGCGTCACGGTCCTTGGCCGGCCATCCGCAGTCCGTCGTGACGGTCGAGTACCCGGCCTCCGCGAGACCGGTGTCCACGACGGCGTGAGCGTTCTCCTTGATGATCGTCTCGTTCGGGTAGCAGTTGTAGTAGTTGTAACTGTTCCAACCCATCTGAGGCGTCGGCGTCTTGACGGTCTTGGCCGAAGCCCGGCTGGCAAGCGCCGTTAGAAGAGTGAACGCGACGGAGGCCATGGCTGCACTGGAGCTGCGCTGTTTGGAGATGGATGGTCGAATCGAGACGATTAGAGAGGCGCAATCATCGCATCTTGCGAAACAGTATTTAAGCATAATTCGTCGGACGACTCGTGTTCATCTTATAGCTTGATGCCAAGAGCGAAATGCTACCATCCTCTCCGCACGGCCCCGTGTTCCCCGGCATGGATAGCTTGAGTCGAGCTGTAGTGAGGTCATCGCAACTGTTACGCGCACCATTGAAATATCGTTCCGATGTAGGCTATCCACCGAGCTCCGCGCCGAGGATGCGCGTCACAAGACGAACAGGCGGATGCGCGTGGAAAAACAACGCGGGGGAATCAGCCGAAAGCGAACACCGGGGAAGGTTGCATTTAAGAAGAGCGCGCGATTCCGAGTCGGGCGCTTATAAAATGTGTGATGCGACCCCGCGATCTGGCCATGTTTTCTCCACACGAACCGGAGCAGAAACCACGTTGGATTTTAAACTTGGCAACCAATTTCCCCGCATCGGAGTCGCAATATTGTTGGGGTTGCCATGAGGAGACCGAGAGAAATAGGAAACACAGGCGGGATACGACAGGCCTGCGATGACCAGGGTCACGGGTGACACCGACGTTTTCGTGCGGTTACGACTCATGCGCAGATTCCGGGGGTGGGCCGACTTCATCTTCACATGTCCGCGGGTTGCGTTTTCAAAGTCGCATTGAAAGAGACACTCACGTCTCGCTGTTGATTGTGTTCCTACACCAGTGTTAGAACGCATCGTTCCCAAGTCTTGAGCCATCTCAGCCTAGGCTCCTCCAACTTTGCGAACCCAACTCTCTCATATGTTTCCAGAGATTCATCGCTCGTTCGTCGAAGTATCAGGCAAAACGCAGGCGATCGCGACCACTCAGTCTCATCATCCTCTGCTACATCGTCGTCGGTATAAACAAGCATCAAAAAATATTCATCCTCCCGAAAGTAATGAAAGTCGACTTCCCAATCAGCATCGTCACCTGGGCGAGTGATGGTGCTGACTGCTGAATATGTAATCTCCACCTTCTGTTTTCATGCGGAAAAGGCTCGCCCAGCCCATTGGAACCGAGTCTTCAGGACCAGCTGGCTCATCAAAATTGGCAGTTCCAATCGAGTTTTGGTCTAGAATCGTTTCAACCACTTGACGGCTCCGCACGAACGGTTTCGTCAAGGCCTCCACCACCAGCTTTGCTGAGAGGATCTCGCCGTATGGGTTGTCAGGGACCGTAGGGTTGATGCTGTATTCCAGAAGTTTGGCACTTGATGGCGTCGATTTCAGCACCACCTGTTCCTCAACCGCCTGTGGACCTTCGAAAAGCACCAGGTCATCAGTCACGGCCCATGACCATGATGGTGCTCGATAAGGCTCGTTGACGTGCTGACAAAATTTCATCTCTGCTGTCCAGAGCAGGCCTTGTCAGAAATTGGCTGTCCAGATTCCAGCCAAGTATTCACCTCCTATGGCTGGATGAAGTCGTTGGGCCAAACCTGAAAACGCAGGCAACTTGTCTGAGCCGTATGTCAATCGACGTTGCGAATACGCGTTTACAAGCTCTGAATAGTCTCTGAAGACCGCATTGATATCAAGTGGTTCTGTTTCGGGCTGCCGTAATATATCGGAGCAGATGACTCTGGAAACATCCTTGTAGACCGTCTGTGGTGATTTGTTGCCTGCCGGCAAGTCGTCGGACGATTTGAAACCGCGGGGACATCTCCAGTAAATCATATCTTGGCCATATAGAAGGTGCCTCGGAGACAGTATGTACTCCTGAAGAGTCCATCCACGCTCCGCTAGGGCGCTCTGCCTATCTAGAGATACGAGGCTCTCTTCGCGTAAATTCTTGCGTCGGACGGTGACCTTAGAAGTATTGTCGTTGCCTCCAAAGACGTCCAAAGTGGTGGAGCCACCGGAGCTCTTTGCCGATTGGCTGGTCTTCAGGATCCCTGACTTGCTGCTCCCTGAGACCATTGCTGAGATCGTCACTGTCGAGTTTCGATATACCAGCCCCATTTCCTTAGACTCAATCTCCCAATCTGACTTCGAATCTTGCTGTATGCACAGAGAGTCTATCCATAGATAGCGAATACCAAGATGACGTGTTATTGTGATGGCGTCACGAAAGTTAGCCGGTAATACTTCTATGTCGATGTTCTGTTGGAAGAGCGCAGTAGATTCAGTCGTTAAAAGAGGCGATATTGCCCCACCCCAGCAGTGGCTCAAGGCGACATAGTCAGCCTTCAAGCCATGCGAGAGAAACAGACGAACAGACCCTTCATTGAGTGATCTGCCGACATCGATGACTCTACTCGGAAGTTCATGCATCTGATGCGAGAGACACGATTCATGATGGTGACAGCACTCTGTAAGCCATTCCTTGGCCAGTTGATGATTTGTCAAGGACCCAAGATCTGGATCAACTTCGAACCTCCCAATACGGAACCTTTCCACATGAACCGCCTCGTCTGTTATAGAGATGTGAGCTCGCAGTCATGACCTTCTGATGGACCCGATTGCTTTCAACCAACCTTTAGGAGTACTCAGTCTCAACACTAGCTGGGGAAATGACCATATGCCATAGTTCTCATCCGTCTCCATATGCAAGGTTCCAACTTGGACAATGATTTCATCAAAGACCTGTACATCTCTCAACCCTTGCGCATCGTAGAGATGCGATGTGTTGATGCAAAGCTTTACGTCTGAGAGGTCGAGTCCCTTTGCAACTGAGTACATCGTATGGGGATACCCGTCCAAGGACGCATTAGTCGTCTCATTCCACTCTTGTGGCCACTCCAGAGGTTGCTCTGCCTCGCAAGGTGTCTGCTGAAAGCATTGGAGTATTACTTGACAGAGATCGCAGCCATTGTATGCTGACTGCTCGAGAGCGCTGAATGAGTCGTGGTGCTGGTAATAGGCATCCTGTGGAAATCTCTGCGCTTCGAAGCTGATTTTGGCGAGCTCGACCAGTGCCTCGATTGATAGCTTGGTGCAGTAGATGCATCGCTTGTTCATATTGGGTTGTGAGTTACCGCCTGCTGCATATGCGGCAAAAAGAGCAAGAGAGGAGGGCTATTGAATGAGCATGCAACGAGCGGGGTTTTAGGAGGTGCGATGATGAATGAAACGTCAAGAGCATTGCAGTGGAAGGATTCAGTGGGGTCATTATCTTGCATGGGGCATGGGCCAATCCCGTCAAGTATCGTCCTCGTCGAGTCAAGAATGAGAGGAGTAAAAGATGGCGACTCTTGAAATAGAGGACTGGAGAGCCAAAGACACGCCGAGGGAAAGACTCCGATGCCAACCTGATTCTTGCTGTCTGCAACTAACGAGGCGCATGTTCCCATGCTTGGGGATATCAAAGAAGATGTATGGGCAAGTAGAGATGCTGCACTTGATTCAAAAATCAGAATACGGAAGGTGCTCAACATCAACTTCTTATGCATAGCCTAAACAAAATAAAAAGTGCAAAAGGAAAATCTAGCACGACCTGGTTTCGATCCAGGGACCTCTGGGTTATGAGCCCAGCGCTCTACCCCTGAGCTACCGTGCTAATGGGACATGTTTGATGAGCGGTGCCAAAGCATGAGTTTCTTAAGAAGTCATGAGAAAATGAGTCACGAGTATGGGTCTGGATGAAAAATTGTGTCAACTCAAATCCGACCAGTGGCAACAGCACCAAGTGGTTCCACAGATCCACAATAGGCCCGCTGAATCATTTGGCTTGCAGCACAACCGAAAATGGCTGCCTGTCAATGATCAAAGAAGGTGATACGAGAGTGCTTTGTTGAACGGTCACTTTCAAGTCGCAAAAGGTTTGCAGAGTATCAAAGATTGTCTCACGTGGCAGATGTTGGACAGTCTGGATCCCTGCCATATGGTGCGAGCAAAGGCCCAGAGTGAGATCCAGTCTTTTGTTTTACTTTCTGGAAGCAATTGGATACTACAAAGATGTTTTCACTTAACATACCCAAAGCACCCAGTGCCTTCTAAGATTGAAGCTAAGAAGAGCATTGGACTTAGCAACCATCATGGTTTCGGACTTCAAAAGGTGTTAAGGGGCATCGGGGTCTAGTATCTCGCTAAAGAACGCCATTTTTGGGGTTCTCCCTTGTCAGAGGGTGCGATCAACTTCCGAAAAAGGTATCTTAGACGTCTGAGGTCTCTTTTCCGTTAAGGTAAACGGTCTGTGACGCCCTCAGACGTAGTGATGAGAGCAAAGTATCGCACACGTGTTTTGAATATGAATCTGTTCAATGTTCGAAATTAAAACGAGTTGATGAGACATAAAAAGACCTGCTTGATTAAAAAGATCCCACTGCCTCCACTAATCCCTCGACTGATCTGAGCCTCTACAGGATCTTTTCTTACGCTTGGAGGTCAGAGCCTCGCCCTCACAGGTGCATACCTCGTCTCCCCGTCACAATCATGGGTCTTACAAACCTCGTCGTTGTTTTAATTCTCTCCATCTTTGCATCTACGATCATAGCCAGAAAATGCCCGATCGAGTCTGACTGTATCCAAAATCTGTGCAAGGACATCACATACGACATTGGTGGGCCAGACTATGAGACGCCCCTTGTCTTGACTGCCCGTTGCAAGAATGATGCCGGTAACGAAGTCCTCACATGGATTGATCTTCGATGGTGTATCGGTAACTTTGACGGTTTCCTCAAATGGGCCGATGCGTTGAGTTCCCCTTTTCTTGCCCCGAGAACGCCTCTTCGGCCATTCTACCAAAGACCCTAGAAGGGCACACTACTCGTTATTGAATCCTATACCAGTTTCTCGGCCTCAAACGCAGCTAATACCTTTCTTCCTTAGCGGAGGCCACAAATGCAAGGGCTGTAGATTGGAGCAGGACCCCAAAGAAGAAGGCAGCACCTTGTACTTGTACTGCTCGAATTGTCCGCGAAAAAATTGGTTCTGGAGAGGCAATAATTGGTCATGGCTTGATATTTGTGAGTATTTCTTGAAATGTCCATGGTCAGTTGGCTGACATCATACGATTGATTGTCTAGCCTACGGTATCTGGGTGAAAAATGGAGTCATTGGCTGTTATGATCACTACGGCTCAAAGACTGATAGCTTGAAAACTCTGGCGAGAGTATGAATGCTCATTGCATTCTTCTATTACCAAGTTCAGTAATATCTTGTACAAAACATCAGCACACTGGAAGGTTTACTAGCCCAAGATTCTCCCTTCGACATGTTAAAAAAGCCCCAAGATTCGTTGGAAAGCAAAAACATGAGTATCTACGCCACCGAGGAAGTGTTTCTGGAAAGGCTATAACAATTCTATGGGCTTTGTCCTGGGTACAGAATTATGTTTGCCCGAATGGATGATGATTCAGGTCAGCCTAGGTTCCACGGTCACCGAGCCATTGTTTGACAACGTCATGCTTCCGTCATACAACACACAAAACGGCTGGTATTGTTCTAAATGTTCATTTAGCCGCAAGGCCATGCAAATATAGGCGGCAGGTGAGCATTGACATTTGTAATTTTCAAGACGACACATAATATTAGTAGAACCATAGTGCCCATTGTTACACACTGCTGTGAACCACCGTTGATTCAAGCCTTGATGACTGACAAACAGAAAACTCATTATAATCAAACACAAGGAATTTAGAGAGCCGGGATTGATCTCAGCTTAGGACAGTTTCAATGAATGTTCAACCCCCTCAAGAAGAACGCAGTACATCTTGCTATGAGATTTCAATATAGTTGATTCGCAGAACTCCATCATACATTAGGGAAAGAAATTGTAGGGTAATTACGGCATATCGACAGGCAACGGGTCATCGATAGCCGCTCTCAGTGGAAGTTAGAAACATTATGGGTACTAACGTTTGTCGTATTCTCCCCACGAAGTATGCGCGAATTCGATGGCTAGACGAATGCATTCCAAGTCCAATGGTTGGGAGCCTTCGGTCGAAGCAGCTTGTGCAATGCTGACAATATTCTTGATGTGACGTCCATTTAACTCCAAGCCGGAAAGTTCGACAAGATCTGCTTCTTCGACTGCGATCTTTACTTCTGTGGTCTCTTCAACCTTTCTGAAGAAAGCTTGCCATATAGACTTCCGAGCATCTGCAGTGAGATCTTCGTACTTAAAACAGAAATGGATGCGGCTCTGGAAAGCCCCATCGCAGCTTTCGATACGATTTGTGGTTAGGAGTAGAATACCTTGGTAGTACTCCAGTTGCTGAAGGAAAATCGATGTGATGGCGTTTTGAGTGAGGTTTTGATCACTTCGTTCAGTGAGAAACACATCAGCTTCATCAAGAAGCACCACCGCCCGCCATGTCTCAGCAAGCTCAAACACCTTTGTGAGCTTTTGATGTACTGCACCCGAGGTTTCACCCAGCTCCCCAGCACTAACGGTGTAGAGAGGTCGATGCGCAATTTCTGCGACAGCTTCTGCTGTCATAGTCTTCCCAACGCCCGGTGGTCCTGCAAGAAGACCTACCAAGCCCCTGCCTTTGTCGCGCACAAAGCCATCAAAACCACCATCGTCCGACTTATTGCAATGATTCCGTATGAGCGCGCGGATGAACTTCTTCTTCCTTTCGTTGAGGACAAGAGATTCTATGACATCGTCATTCCATGTTACTTCGTTCAGTCTGGACACTGCAAAAGCGCCTGGGAGAGTGTCAGCGTCCTCATTGAAGTAATTGATAGTATCACACCACAAACCCCATGTCTTGTCTCCGAGACTGAAACCATTCATCCGAGAGCTCAAGAGGATCTTTTGCTCTGAGGTAAGCTGGTTGATTGGCAGAGAACTAAGTATCGCCGGATGCATTGAGCTTTGCGGGTGTGTTCGGTGGAAGGTGGTAGGATCAATGATCACACGCCCATGTGACTAGATGATTGATCAGACAGGAATCCATTGACCCTTACTTGAAAACCAATAAGAAACTAGGTTCAGAGAAGGATGGGAACGATTGGAGTCATTAGAGTCAATACTGACGTTGAACCTCTTGTTGTTTTCCTCTAGGGCGTGACCTTTGTACTCCAGAAGAGGCCGTCCACCCATGCCCAACAATCTCTCTCCTCGGCTCTCAAGAGTCGCTAGAATACGTGGGTATGAGGGGTTCAAATGAAGTGGGATGATTTGCAGGTCATGGATTGGTATGCACCCGAAGAACTGGGGTATTGAACGTTCTTGAGGCCTGACATATCCCACCCGCTCCCCAAGAACATCCACATAGTCGACCTCCACTATGAAACTCACCGTCTTATCCCGAACGTTCTCATGATATTGCGAATTTCTTACTCGGAAGACCTGTGTTTCTCCCAATCCATCCAGTGTGTAAGCAAGACTGAAAGGTGGAAATAGGCTCCACATGAAGGAGAAGTCAGTTTGATGGTGTAGTAGCTCTCTGCATGCAGTAATTGTTCCCTCAAAATGCTCATTGGTGAACTCTACAACTGCTTCAAGCTCGAAAATCTTGTCTTGGTCGGGAACGCCAGAGTCCTTCTCATCTTTGAGCATCTTTGTCAGACGTGGCAGGGCGTGATAAAGCAGTTTAAGCTTTTCCGTGCGCTGAATTTGTTGCAATCACAGCAATTAGTTTCTCTGATATTCGCAACAGAGTGCGTATCGTCACCTACCAAAGTGATGACCCTCGATGACTTAGAAAAGTTCAGATTCTCTGCACGATTGAAAACATCCGACAGGGCCTCTGCAATATGTTGTCCGCGTAGCTCAACGATGTATTGGCCATCGAATGTTCGTTGTGTGCTGAGACGACGAATCACGGTGACGGCATACCGCCCGAACTTCCGGTCGGTGCTTTTTGGCGTAGAGGTCTTGACGTATACAAACTTGGACGACTTCCTAATGTGAAACAGTGTGAAATCTTTTGTTGGGGAATGTCGCGATAAGCTCTGGGAAAATATCAGACGGGGTAACTTACTTGTGCCAGCTGTGTTTTCATCGTCAGCCATTATGTTTCTTGGGATGAAGGAATCATTTTGACATGGAGTTCTGCGCAACTCACACTTTGTCAGCCCGCATGATTTTCTCCCGCGGCTTTTTGGGAGCGCCTGTGTCTTCCTGTGTAGTAGCAGGCATCTTGTCCTTCACGTTACTGGCGCTGCCTTCTGTCATCTCTCCAATAGTAACGATGCTTGTGGGCAGACAAGCTTGCCCAAAATTTCCGGGCGTCCAGTCTTGTGAAAAGATATCGATATCAGCCAATTTCTAATGAATCAAATAATGAAACACTGGTTAATTGTTGTAGTGCATGTTCGGCGAAGAAATCCTTTTTGTAAAACCCTGAAGGTCGGGAGAAGACCGCCAATGATGACGGTTGCGAATGGCACAGATTCAATGAATGACGCGATCACACCACTTGGCAGGCGGAAATTCGAAATTGAGCCACTTGTTACCTATACCGAACCTGATGCTTGAGCATTGACACCATCATGCAATGACCTGCAGGAAGTGCAGTTACACCGCATACTGAAGCCAATCAGATTCCACACAGCCTCATCTTCTCAGAGCCTGCTTGTGATATTAGTCTCCTCATTCGACCGATAACGCGGAGAAATGTGCAGCACATCCAGCCGGGGTAAAATGCAATATTGATAGCTCCAGCTTATCATCATGGCCCTCTTAGTGATCACTTGCCATTTGATCTCTATCCGGATTGGTGCCCACATCGAGTGAGTGTGCATTCTTGTCTGGGCATCGTAAGATTCTGACTCCCCCATGGAAGACATTTCCAAGTCAGGAATACCGAAGGCATAAAGTGAGGCTGTCGAATGCAAGCTTATCTCTTTCCGTTGTAGTTGCAGGATATGGTGCCCTCGCTGGGCTGATTACGGGGCACGGTTAGGTTGATTGTCCCCGCGACCTCTGTTGTAGGTAAGTATCAAGGGACGTCACATTGAATTTTTCAACCACTAGCCAGAAATGTCAAACTGGCAAGTTTGATTGATAAATCATGTACTCGAAGATTATTTCCTTCAAGTTCCATATGTTTTCTTGGATATTCAATCGCCAATCCGCCTGACCATCAATTATTTCATGGACCAGAAAGTGCCGCCTGAGGTAGGTTGGTCGTCTGGAAAGATTCATGAACCGAGAAACCTAAGACAGACTACAGGTGAACAAACTTCACATGGCGGACCAATTAGGCCTGTCAAACGCGGGACGAGGAACATCGAACTGCCTGGGTCGCAAGAGTCCTGGACGTCGTCACTCTACAACCCCTCAACTACGCCGAAACCCAACGAGTTGCTCCCAGCGGCCAACAGAAACATGGATAGATCCAATCCTTCTGGATCATTTGCCAACATGGACAGCGACGTCCGGTCGGCGGGATCCACTGTCGAGGTTTACACGATCGCGTGGATCTGCGCATTGCAAGAAGAGTTCCAGGCAGCGTGTCAGATGCTGGACAGCGAAGAGTTGGAGCCACCTGATACCATGATCAATGACGACAACGCCTATGCTTTTGGCAGAATCCAGGAACACCATGTCGTTATTGGATGCTTGCCCATGGGGTGTTCAGGAACTGTGAGCTCCGCTTCTGTTGCCAAGGATATGGCGAATTCTTTCCCCAATCTCAAGTTTGCACTCCTTGTTGGCATAGGAGGAGGAGCTCCAAACAAAAAAAAAGATATTCGCCTTGGGGACGTTGTTGTGAGCATCCCTAATGGGACTCAGTCGGGCGTAGTTCAGCTGGACTTTGGGAAAAGACTTCCCAATGGCCTTTTCGAACGCAGAGGACATCTCAACGCCCCACCAAAAGCACTACTTGCAGCCGTGAATAGTGTTGAGCGCTTTCAGGAGGATCCCAAAAAACCAGACGGCATCGCAGACCATGTCTCACGAATGGCGGAGATGAACGGATACCAACGTCCGCTGATCGACAAACTTTACCGCTCCAACTATCTACATCATTGTGAAGGAGTCGGTAATGAGAATGATGACAGTGAAAGTGAAGTCGAGGATCATTGTCTGCAATGTGGCACGGACGCACTGGTCAAACGCCGAGAACGAAAAAGTCACCGTCTGGTCATTGCTCATTTCGGCACCATCGCGTCCGACAACGTGGTTATGGCGGATGCGGAGATACGAGACAAACATTCCTCAGACAAGGATCTCAATGTCCTTTGTTTTGAGATGGAGGCAGCAGGTCTGATGAACAACCTTCAGTGTCTTGTTATTCGTGGAATCTGCGACTACGCAGATTCTCACAAGAATGATAGTTGGCAGAAGTACGCGTCTGTTGTTGCAGCTGCATATGCAAGGGAATTGTTGATAAGGTTGAGACCACAGAGCGTGGCAGTCATGCCTTCGTGGATCGTTGCAGTGGACCGCCGTAAGTGACGCTCTTCCGGGGATACATGAAGGTCTCTTGCGTCCATATTCTGACAGACGAGTGTCCACTTGTAGTAGGATCCAAAGTTGATGCAATTAGAGAGAGTCAAGAGAGTGAGATATTTCACCGAGCTATAATTTGAATTGAATTGTGTATTGGATACTGACGTGGACGTCAATACCACTCAATTTCTGGCCGCCCTGGGCATTAGAATCTGATGCTGACTCTATCGCAGAAGAAATTCAGAAAACCGAAGATGAGCGTACGACTAGACAGAAGCTGGAGACTCGTAGGCCAATTCTATTTGTGGATTGTAAGTCCGAACTAATAAGAGTCTAGGTACTACATTGGAGGGTCTCCGAGACCGCCTCATAGCTACGCAACTGGACCATGCGAGTAGCGAGGTGTACGAGAACGCACATGAGAGGCGGCATCAAGGAAGCTGCAAATGGATTTTTGACCGCCAGGAATTTCGCGAATGGACAGCTCCAAGTACCTCCTCTCCCGTTTTTTGGTTAAAAGGCACGCATGGGGCAGGGAAAACCTGCCTCTGTGCAGCCGCCAGCGATCACATATCCGCCCAGCAACCGTCGCATATCTCCATAACCCGACAATTTCTTTCCGCAGATATCCAAGTATCTCGAAGCGAGTTTCTACGAGACATGGCTAGCCAATTACTTTCGGCCTTTGTCAAGATGTCTTTTCAGTCTGTCCCTGAACTCCTTCAGCCGTTCTTGGATATTGACAAAAGACATGCCGAGGCATTGGAGAAGCTCATTCGAGCAGTCGTTGAATGCCTACCAGGCGTTTACATCTTCATCGATGGCGTCGATGAGGTGGTGCTTGAAGAAACGAACATCGTTTCCAAGTACGTTGAATTCTTGCTGCAGATAACACTGGAAAATCGGAGCAAAGTCCGACTTTGGTGCAGCAGCCAACCGTTGCCTCACATTACCAATTACATGGACAAACCTCAATGGCGTCATATTATTCGGCATATGGAACTTACGATAATGGACACAATTCCGGATATGACAAGGTTTCTCATTGATGCGATTCCCGATATTCCAGGAGAGCAAGATGGCATTGCCGCGAAACGCCTGCTCGCAAAGGCAATGGCTCCTGAAGTAGAGGGAAGCTTCCTTTGGGCTAGCACCATGATACAAGACTTCAAGGAAGTGGCGGAAGACCGTGAGGATTTTCTGGAGCTACTCTCAAGCAATCTCCCGACGAAGTTGAGCGAGATCTACGAAAAAAAGCTCAAGCGAATCCGGCTAAATAAGTCACTAAAGAATCCACCTATTTGGAAGTAAGTTCTCAAGCCGACATAGTTCTACTTATCTTAGCCAAGTATACTAATCATTCTCGAAGGCTGGTCCTTTCACTTCTCGTGTTTGCCAAGCGCCCACTTCGGATGAACGAGGTGATTGAAGCAATCGCAATCTATCGTATACCGACAGGGCACGACTTGCACAGCAATGTCGTTGTGACCAGGGACAAAATTCTCGAAAGCTGCTTATCTCTAGTAAGATATAGACCAAGACCAAATGACCCAGATAAAGATACTGGTATCATCCGTTTGTCGCACTCAGCAGTTCGGACATACTTGCTGGAGAACTCCAACACAACTACAGCCCGCAGTGAGAAATTCGAGGAGCTAGTGACGAACTCCGTCATACGTCAGTGCTGCCTCCGTTATCTCTTCCAGCCGCGATACGCACAACTTTTGCAGAAGCAGAATGACAATTCTTACACTACACATTGCGGACTGCGTCTCTCAGCCCATCGTTTTCTTCTGTACGCAGCTAAATACTGGTACCAATACTTCGACACAGCAAACCTAATGCCGATCTCCGCTGAGGACGAAAAGGCTTGGGAGGAGCAGCGTCGCGATGTCTTGGCATTTCTGCGCTCGCCGCAGTTCATTACTTGCATTCAAGTTCAAAGCCTCTTTGTAGTTGGCCACTTCCTTCAGAGATTCGACCCTTTGACCGACGAAGGCGCGCAAGCTAGAAGAACTTTGCCAAACTGGATATCGAGAGACGAAACCCGAATCAATCAACAGTATCTGTATTTCCAAGGGGAATGGTGCCGGGTCCTTCAGTCGCGGAAATTTTCCGCTTTCAGTGGAGAAGTTGATCGCTGCCTATGGGCGGCGCTGGGCGCTGATAACTTTCTCTCCCACAACAAGTCCCGATACAAGAGCTTCGAGGTCAGTGATGGAGGTCTTCGGCTGCGAGATGGAGACAGTTGTCAAGTGCACCATGTTTCTCCAGACGGAAAGCGTGTTTGGATTGGATGGGTTTCCGAAAAGAAGTGAGTGCCAATATCTGGACGTTCTGGGAGTAAAGTAAAGAGACTAACAAATTTCTGCAGTGAATCGCCGATGGCTCGTCTACGCTTGGAATCCTGGTTGCTAGATGAACATGAAGGTCCCCAGAAGCAGGAAGAATGCGACCTACAGTTCTCTTCCAACAGCAACCATTTGTCTCGCTACGCACTCCCATGCTCCAAATTCTTCCACTCAATGCCATTCATCCCTCAAATTGAGTCTATGGCGCCACCAATAGCTATATCCATTCACATGAACGGTTTCGCGGCCAGAATCGGGTCAACGTTGAATCTCATCGCGCCATCTCGGGATGCCGATGCCATCTCAATCCAAGAAGCGAATAAACAATTCGGCCCAGGCTGGGAGGACATTTGCACTCGAGGGCGATTGCTTGTGCTCAGTCGTCGACGGGTTTATCGAGATGTGGATGGTGGCAATCAACGAAGTGGACAAGGCCGCAATAGTTTTGTGCAGAAACGATGGCGTCTCGAAAGACAAAACGCTACATCAGATCGTATCGTACGCAGATCATTTGAACACCGTCGGTGGTTTCATTACAAGCGCCCGGGCAATTCTAAGGGCCGCCGTGGAAGCTTTCGAGTCAACACAGACTCATCATCCGGCATCTTTAGCAATGAGGAATCGAACTCGTCATCGGAAGTCAGAATCAGATTGAAGTCGGAATCATCTTCATTATCTAGTTCGTTGGAGCTTCGAGATCTGTCATCGGCCTCGGAATCGTGGAGTGAAAGATCAACAAATGCAGTAGAAACACCAGAAACGACGAGTAGAATACTTTCTGCCCTCAGTCATTCCAGAAGATCTTCCTCATCTCAATCCATTGGTAGCTATTCAAAAGTCTTTGGGAGCTCTTCAGAGTCAAGCGAATCAGCTTTGGAAAGCGAGGCTCTCGAAGGTGATATTTTGCGGGCGGGCACGGCCGTGTTGAACCCACAACCTGCCAGTGAAATTGTCATTGACACTTCGGCCTTGTCTGTACAGTGCTCTTTGTGCAAAACTTCCTTGAAGACCAACTGGTACCGATGTGTTAGGTGCAAGGACGGCAAATTTTCTATTTGCTTTCGATGCAAAAGCGACCGCCAGTGGTGTTTCGATGATACACATCACTTGTTTCGCATCCACCACGGGCATGATATCCGTAAAAGAGCTGCAACCTTTCAAGACCAGACAAGAGCTAGTGGTATGCGATACTGCAGCATCTGGCGACCGGAAAATTATCTTTCATTACCGAAGGAAGCATCACCGAATGATCCACGACTCGCCTCCAATCATTCATCCCAAATACCCCTTAGTGGTATGGCCTGTGACTGGGTCAGCTCTCCTCTTTTGTGATATCGACAGAAACAAATGGTTTGAACAAGGCATTAAACTGCGAGGACATGCTGTCTGTGCAAGCATTTCGTTCTCACCATGCGGCAAATTCCTTCGCGTCGCTATCATCAACGCTCTGCCTGAGTATCCGAAGTCCGATTCGAAAAAGACTGCGACAGATGCAACTGACAAGCCCAAAACCTTCAGGCCCCGACTTTGTCTTCATCTTCACATGGTATTTTTGCAACTTTCTGAGTCAAAGCCAACTAGAAGCCATCCCCGTCAATTCGCTGTGGGAACTTGTCGGCTAGGCTGTTCCTGTGCAAGGTCAATCACTCCGACGCTGCCTTTCGCTTTCACTTGGGAGGCCGATACTTTATATCTGACTATCAGCGATACCTTTTTGAACGTATGCAAAGTGTCGTTCCCTGATCTGGAGCCATACCACGGCGCATCCGCACCGATCGATAGGGTCTTCTCGTTCTCGAAGCCAAACGACCCTGTGCTACTACCACGATCAGCTCATGGGAGATCGGTTCAGTTTTTCTCGGCTAATGTTACAGGATCGCAGGCAACAGTGTTAATTGGGCCAAAGTATGGACGCCATCCCAAACCACCGATCGTAATGTATCTGGCCGAGCAGAATCTCGGGGGTTGGTCCCAGTTCGCAGCTGCAGATGACGACGACGATAAATATGAGAAGCCAACCCAACAGCTGAAACTTCGAGGCCACCTCGAAGAGCCTTTTGATACAGCAGAAGACTGTATTATTGTGCCTTTCGACGGATATTGATGGGCCGGACGTACTTCTGCGGTATCGCGAGATAAAGGATTGATTCTTGTTGGCGTTGTTGGCATGTGTAATTCGCTTCATAATATTTGCCTTGTTCATGGCCGGTGACCGCCATTTTTTTGGCGAGGAGATTATTATTCAACGCAGAATTATTCGTCTGGTAGTCTCCTCCAATCCTTTCCTTCATGTTGCAATAGTGAAGCGCTGCCACGACTGGCTGGCACTTTCAATACACAGGACGTGATTCCATGTTGACCTCACGATGTCACAAAGGCATCTATTTTCTTCTGACTTTTGAAATTTCATATGAGACATGTCCAAGACTTTTTAGTTTGAAAATGATTCCATGGCCGAGTCACCAAGAAAGTTCAAATGAACTTTTTGATGCCATGATACTTTCTGACTCCAGCGCCCTCGGCCCGGAGAACGACACCCAGTCTCAAAAACTGCCCATTAATCGGCCGTAGCCTTTGCATATTGCTCGCCGAAAGCAGCATACCAGCGGTCAATGACCTCACCGGCCATGCCAGGGCCGATGGTCTCATCACCATTTCCCAACTTCTTTGCGACCTCCTCCATGAACTCATCCACACTCAGAGCGTTAGGGTTGTTTTCTTTCTTGTTGTCATTTGGATCCGATCGTTCCCGGTGAAGATCAGTAGCTACCGTCGGCGGTGCGATTTCCACCACCCTGACCTTGGAACCACCATTCTTGAGCTGGGTGCGGAGGTTCATGCTCCAGAAGTGCAGCCAAGCTTTTGTGCCGTTGTAGACCGGGTTGATGATTGAGAATGGAATGAAGCCCAGGACACTCGACACATTGATGATCAGAGCTGATTCCTTCTTCTGCAGGTGTGGCAGCAGGCCCAAAGCCAGGTGCATGGGGCCGCGGATGTTGATGTTGATTTCTTGATCGGCTTTTGAAAGGAAGTCATCATCCTTGAGTACCTCGAGAGGTCGTTGGACCCCTGCATTGTTGACGAGGCAGTCCAACTCCGGATGATCGGTGGTGATCTTCTTGACAAAGCCTGGGATAGAGTCGACATCGCCGGTGTCAAGGGCATAATAGCCCGCAGCCCCGATTTCCTTTGTCGTTTCCTGAAGTTTTGACTCGGTGCGGCCAGCGAGGAGAATCTTCTTGGGGGATGAGTCCCAATATCGTCACCTTTTTAATTCCATGTGTCGGGTGGTGACGCCGGGGCTTGTGTCGGCGACGTCATTCATCGCGCTAAGTACACGGTGGGCACTGCGGTTTTGCAAATACTTCAACAAAACACCTTCATCGGCTCATAATTGGTAGTACATTGTCATTGGCTTCTAGAAATCACTCAAAGAATGCTAGTCTCGCAGCTTCTAATAGCCTAAACGTAGAATGGAGAAGGGCCCTAGACACAGTGAACTGCCCACCAGGGCGGGCCTGAGGTTGAGATCGGCTACGTGGTATGCACGCTAACTAGTCTGAGGTTCCACTGAAAGAATCTGGAATTTGCAATCGGGACCATACAACCGAGCGAACCTTTAAAATGGATCAATGGGATAATATCGCATGGTCAGCAAAAATCTGATGAGTCTCTTCAACTGAGCGACTGCTTGGTTTCGAGGGAACCACCCACATCACCTCGGCTATATGGTAATGTTGTATTCTCAAAGTAATGTTCCCAAAATCATTTTTCAAGCTCAGAGTATTCCAATCAGTATTCAGATGCTGATAATTCCTCTGTTGCTGAAGATGATCCGGTGCGTGGTTTGGCCCAGGCTAAGCAATAATGAAGGTTCCCCTGCGTTAGCGAACTTAACTACCCTCGAAACCAGCTTCTGAAAACTGGAGAAAATCCTCTCGAGATCATATTTTATTCAACAATTGTCTTCCCGAGGCTCACAGACATACACTCTCTGCTTTTTATGACTACCATCAAGCCACTCGGACTGCTTGGTGCATCTGAGGTTGGTTCTAGTGAGTTTCACACCCCGACATCCCCAAACCTATCATTTTTTGGTCAGCATGAAAAACCTGATGTAAGGTTTCATTAATGCTAACGCCTTATATAATTACTTCTAATCACGTTGAATGAGATGCCGTGTAGAGGTTGGCATTCTCCCGCTCACCGAAACTTTTCTTGAAATATCCTCTCTATCACTAACTTTCAGCATAATTGTTTCTTTTTAGCATTGTTCTCGCGAGATAGTGGGGTTTCATTCACCCATCTGTAGTTTACATCTTGAAGCGGGACTATCAACATCCCCAATCAAGATCCAAACCCCACCAGGGTTTAGCCATTCCCACAACCCCATCGACCCGCCGTCAAATCTTAGTGTCTCTTTCCGGCAGCGCTTTCAACAATTCAAATGGTTTCGTGGTGTAGTTGGTTATCACGTCAGTCTAACACACTGAAGGTCTCCGGTTCAAGTCCGGGCGAAATCATCTTGGGCGAATGGTTTAGTGGTATAATACTCGCTTAGCATGTGAGTGGTCCAGGGTTCGATTCCCTGTTCGTCCAGTCTTTTGCCTCGTCGCGTTGCGAGTTGCTTTTTATATCAGTTGGGAACGTGGACGGATGTGTAGATGACCACGGAGTGTTGGACATGGACGTTGTGGATATATATACCTACGCGCCGCCTGTAAGCCTGAGTTACACGCTGGCAAGACTCTGCACAGAGGTCAGATGTACATTATAGACATTACTCTTGGTTCTATTTTGCCGTTCTCTAGTGTTTGTGCCCATGGTTCTGTATAGGCGTACCCCAAACAGAAAGTCTGATTTACAGAATATCATCGGGCTTAACGATGACCCAGTTCTTGTCGGCAGTAACGGGAAGACCCAACTTCGTCTGCTCAGCCGTGTACTCCTCGATCATGCCGTTCATCTCCTCCATAGCACTGTCCTTGCGGTTAATCCAAAGGTGGATGCCGCCCTTGGAGACGTCGACGCCCTGGAAGATCATGGGACCATCGCTGGCAGGGGTATCACCACCGGCAAGAATGGGCTTCTTCCACTCGTCAATGTAAGTGAGAATGGCAGCCCACTTGCCCGTCATCCATGTCGCAGGAGTCCACAGGTAGGGGGTCATGACGAGACCAAGGTTTGCCTCCTGATCGTAGGTGCCCTCGGTGATTTGCTTGCGGGAAGTCGTGAGCTCGCCAGAGGTCAGGTTCTTCATGACGAGAGTGACGCCGATAACGTTCTCGGGCTTGACGTTGTAGCCGTACTTGGGGTCGGAGGCGACCATGCGGACGAGCTCCTCGCCGGAGGCGGTGATGACGTAGACGTCAATGCCGTTGTTCATCAGCTTGTTGTAGAGCTCGACCTGGCCGGTGAAGATCTTGGGAGGAGACACCTCGGTGGGGGTAATGACATCGCCCTCGTAGTAGGTGGTCGAGATGGTGGTGTTGAGCGCCATGAGCTCGTCCACGTAGCCCTTGAGCTCGCTGAGAGGAATGCCGCTGAAGATCTGGGCGGCAAAGGGGTAGCACAACATGTCGTCAATGTCGCACAGGCGGAGGTAGTAGCTGTACATCGTCTCGGTGTAGTTGGCCGTGTCCTTGAAGGGGACCAGCTTCAGCGAGGGATCCATGGCCTCGCGAGTGATGACACCCTTGCTCTCGAGGAACGGCAGCAGCGACTCCTCGAGATCGAAGCGCCAGCTGGTGTTGTCCATGTCGAATACGGCATAGTTGCTCTGGTTGGCGTTGGCAGCAATCATCGCGTTGAGGGACTTCGCCGCCTCCGCGGGCCAGGTCTTCAGCTCAGGGCCAACAGTGTGATTGCTGGCGTAGACCGAAGGAACGGCGGCGACGCCACGGGCGAGGGCCAGCCCGAGGGAGGCAACGACGGGGTTGACGGAGGCCTTCATCTTTGCTTGCGGTGATGGCGTTGTCGAGCTAGTGTTCTTGGGAGTAGCTGCGCCTTGCCAAAACTTGGAGACCAGTCTGAGAGAACGATGCCGGCAGAGGTAAAGAACGGAACGGAAGGGGACGGGAAGGAGCGGGAAAAACCCCCATTTTCAACGGCGGCCGGGCCGTTGTCACGTTAGCAAAATGCAGGCTTCGATTGGACGAAGGCGACCCCGAATTTCGGCTTCACTCAATTCAGGGAATCATGGTCCCTCCTGTTCGCTTACCGCGCTGAGTCTAGTAGATACTGGGGTCGCCAAGGTACCGGACTCGAATGCGAGTGTTGGCGTTCGTTGGCGATGGTGTCGCGACGTCGCGTAACATCCACTTTGTGGGGTTCCCAATTTCCCCGGCTTGTCTTGGTCACATTTGTGACGTCGAGCGGGATTAATGAAATGAGAAGCTGATAAGCTTTTCGTAATCCAGTGGAGTGCTCATGGCCACGCCGATAAGAAACGAGCGCGAGTCAAGCCTCATCGCGGCTCGAAGTGTTCGAAGTCTTCAGCTGTGTTGCATCGGATGAACCGTTCTTCAGCCCTATGCCGCAGCGGGGGGTTGATGCACGAAGTGCCAAGGCCAGATATGTGCATCAGGGGAACCGGACCTGCCAACCCGAAGCAGAAGGGTTCAACCAGGGCCCTGGGAGCGCGGTTATCACTCGGACGGCCTCACGTCTGAAGCCGATCAGGTGATTCAAAAGATAAGACTCGGGAAGCTTGTGGTTGGATCGGGAAACTGGTCGCGTGCTCGGGAAACACTTGGTACCTTGGTAGCAATGCGGCGTCTTACACTTTGCCCTGGCTCTCTGCGAAAGCCAAGCTCCGCATCTGTACATGTTTCCGGAATTTCGGCTTGGCTGCATGCGTTCCAAGTTGTAGCTGACTCGTAGTATCTCCTAGAAAACAATTGTTGTTGATGGCATATTTGAGGAACGCCGATATTGGAAAAGGTCTTCATGTTGGGAAAACCAGCTGCAGATTGAAGCATTGGTCGCGTCACTGTAGAGCTATCGTGGGTGGCATCCATAGACCCACGCAATACAGGACCCGAGAAAACAATAACAGACCTATAAGGAATAGGTTTTCTGTCAATCTGGGTGTCGCATGAGATGCCCTTATCGTGGGTGTGCAGACGATTGCTTATTCGAGAACCGCGCATGTCGATGGCCAAGGATCGTCAACATGTCGCTTGAAGCTCGGGGCACCTAATCTTTATCTGAACAGAGAAGAAGTTGATTCAAGGTTGTACAGAGGTCGCTCTCATCCAATGATGTCCGTACAGTGATAGATCCAATCACTTCAAGCGAGTGAGAAAAGAATTGAGCAGCGCTCTTCCAGATGTCGACATCGGGCATCGGGGGATCGCTCGGGCGACCAACCCCGCATGGCCGACACAACACCACCCGGTTCCCGCTCCAGTAAGATGTTTGCCCGATGTTTCCACCGAGAAACCAGACAAACGGCGTCGTTCCAGAAGAAAGAAGGTTTCGTTTGGCATCTTGCCCCGAAGTACAGGCCGGGGAATCCGTCCATTGCCAACTCTTCCCGCAACAACATTACGCTTTGCCTTGGCCCGCTGCACGACACCCTCGACTTAAAAGGCTAGCTCAGGATCTCGCGATCTCGCATCAAGACACCTGTCGTAAGTGAACAGTTTATTTGGAAAAAGTAGTTTTCCGCCAAACCCACATCATCAGACAACATGGCCCCCGGTACCATCATCGACCAGATCCCTGCAGACCGCCTGTCGTCGAGCAAGGGCGCTGCTTACGCCGAGTCTGATAGTACCACGGAAATCAATGCTGATAGCGACACTAGCGTATCTGAGACCGGAGGCCGGACCGCCTCTAGAATCAAGATGTCTCGGTCCAAGTCAACCAAAGAACAGCTGAATGGCCTGTTCGAAGAAAACATCACGGCCAAGATCTTCAAGACGGCAGCAGAATCTCTGGTCAACAATGTAAGCATCACGAAGTCGAGATGTTGATACATTGCTGATGATATCTAGAATCCCCCGACAGCATATCCCGAGTATGTACTCCAGACTGGCCCCGAAGCGGGGAAATACCACCTGCGAGAGGCATCCTTCTGGACGTGTGGTTTCTTCCCAGGAAGCATCTACTCCCTCATGGAGAGGCTAGTCAAGTTCCCTCAAACGATGCCAGGTGGCACCGAAAAGGCTGCGTTGCTCTCAGAACTTTGGTCACTTGGAGCAGCATGGTCAGAACCACTCCACGAGACGGCAAAGCGAACAGACACCCACGACATGTCTTTCATGATTCAGCCATCAATGAGAGTCAGATGGGAGGTTGCACAGGACAAGCAAGCTTTGAACTCCATCATCACTGCAGCGAAAGCTCTTTACACTCGGTACAACGACACCGTTGGAGCGATGCGGTCGTGGGACGCTCTGACTCAACATGGTGTCACCATCACAAGTTTGACAGATGACTTTCTCGTCATCATTGACTCAATGTGTAATCTCGACCTGTTGTACTACGCAGCATCTCACACAGGTGAAACCTATTTGTGGGACGCAGCGACCAGGCATGCGAAGACACTGATCAAGTCGAACCTGCGAACGGAAAAGGATCCCAGAGGCCTTGTAACTGGCCCATTCTACAGTACCATTCATGTCCTCAACTTCGATCCCAAGAACGGCGAGATTAAGGAGAGACGCACCGGTCAAGGATACAAGGCCGAATCAACTTGGGCGAGAGGGCAGGCCTGGGCCATCTTGGGCTACGCCCAGACTTTCCTGTGGACTGGCGACAAGGAATTCCTGGACGTTGCTCTTGGATTGGCTGAGTACTTCATCTTCCGTCTTGAGACTTCGCCAAAGTCGGTCGAGTTTCCCGTTGAGGGAGAAAACCGCACAAAGGGCCGTTACGTTCCTCTCTGGGACTTCGATGCACCCATTGAAGATGAGGCCAATCCCTTGAGAGACTCTTCAGCCGGTGTGATTGCTGCCAACGGCATGCTTGTTCTCTCTCAAGCTCTGGCAGGCCAGGGCCTCAACGAGGAGAGTGTGAAATGGCGAGAGATGGCTATTCTCATTGTTAAGGATACTCTCGACTTCTCGCTGGCCGCTGAAAAGGCGAAGTTTGTTTTCGAAAACGGCAAGATCACGACTATTGACACGGAAGAGGGCAAGACCTTTGAGGCCATACTGAAGAATGCGACGGCGAACCACAATGCACGGGACCACAAGCGATACTGGGACCATGGGTTGGTATATGGCGATTACTATCTTATTGAGTTTGGCAACAGATTGCTGAAGATGGGACTGGTTTAACTATGCATTTATAGACAGGGCAAACTAGGGTATCTCAAATAGACTTCCTACCACCGTCATTACTTCCCACCATAGAACATATCACTCCAATCGCGCGTTATCTACTTGATTCCACCCATTCACTGACATGCCGGACTGCCCAGGGTTCGCAGTTTGCGCTGTAAACATCATGTCATCGAAACTGATGATTCTATCCATCTCCATGAACCTCTGATCCATCAGCATGTGCGAGATGGCGGAAAGTTCATCGGGCGCATCCGAGTCACGAGGAGTGAATCCGGTGATGGTAAGTGGTGAGCCCATCGGCCCAATCATGGAGCCTTGGCGAAGCTGGCTTGATGACTGCTGTGCCGGAAAAATTGGGGGTGGTCTTGGTTGCGATGCGGCTGATGTTTGGTGAGGTGCCAGAGGGCTCGATGAAGGGGCCTGAGCCGCCTTGGATGGCTGTGAGAAGAGCGCGTTTCCCTGATGGTGGCTGAATCCTGGCGTCTGGGCAGATGGACTGCAACCTTGGCCGCTGATACCGCTGGAGTAGCCTAGAACATCTACTGTGAACTGGGAGTCTGTCTCGCACTTGTGGTGGAGATCCCGTAGTTGAGCAGCATACTTGCCAGCAAGGCACAAGGCATGCTTCTCTCGAAGAATTGGGCCGACCCAACGCTTGGCCATTTCCTCCAGTCCTTCCACGAGAAGCCAGAATTCTGGGACAAGATCCGCATCATAATAACGCCAGTGTACTACATCTTGTGAGACAGTGAATCATTAATGCTCTCTTCCCGACTGTAAACTTACCCAGTAAGACCCTTGCACTGATGAAAACGCAAAACGCGAACTGACTGGTTGCCGGGCTGTTCTCGGGGGTGTATTTGAGATACTTCTGGGTAATGGTTGCAGTCTCAACTGCAGCAATCTGGCAAGTTTCTGCACTGCAAAAGCTGGGAAGCTTCACAATATTTGACCAACGAGACTCCGGATACGCTATGCGCTGGTGAAGTAAGATCATTGACGTGTTGTGGGTGACGTGCGCCAAGGTCAAGTTAGGATCCATGTTAATAAGCGCTGGTTGTCTAGAGATATTGGAGTCTTTCCATTTCTGAGGCAGAAACATCTTCCAACTGTGGAATGTTAGCATGATCACCTGCGCGTTGCAAGTAGTGAAACTCACTGAACTAGACGAAGGTCCAACTCCTTGAACCGTGTGAGCCAGCTGCTAACTTCTTGACGGTCCTGAAAGTTAATCTTTTGCTGGAGGAAGTAGGTCGTCACTCGGCTCAACGACTCGGTCGCCTCAATACAGTAGGCAAAGGCGCCAACAGTAGTCATATCGACCGTGTTGGGCCCTTTGTTAGGGTTTGCAGACACCGGCGTTTGCGGCGGCGCATCGGCTGTCTGCTCCGGGCTGGGATAGTGTGCTGGCAAGAAAGCGATGGAGTTGCCGATCTTTGCAGCCGAGCGATCCCAAATGCCAAAATACGGGGTAATCACCGACTCTTCCTTGTGCCACAGGCCTCCGTCTGCAGGCAGCCTGCGGTGGACATCGTCGGAGGTCAAGCTCGTGTTCCACCTGGAAGACTGTTAGATATCCACGACTGCCGTCAGGAGGATGTTATGACTTGAGTTCTTACCCTGTGGTGACTGAACAAAATCTAGGCTAGTTAGTGTCTAACGTTGGAGGCCTCAGGAAGCAGAATACTTACCTATCCAAGTTGAAGATATTCCAAAAGACTCTGCGTCTTTCCTCCTCTTCGGTCCAATTTTGTGGCGGTTCTATCGAGGGCAATGGCTTCAACAGAGGCTCTTTTTCGCGATGGTCCGACTCGATGCTCAATTGGAGGTACTCGACTGTTCTTGTTAAGGACCCCACGATTGACCATGCCTTGGATGCATCGCCGTTACCGATCTGATACTGAACGTTAACAACAGTCCACTTGCTCCTTATAAGAAAACTCACATCACAGAAAGCTATAATGATAAGTGCCTGAAGATTCTCGACTGAAAGATGGTCCATTGCGTTGAGTACCACGATGCTCCTGGATCTTGAAGTGCGGCGCTCGACTTCTTGCGCCGAGAGGCGGGTCTCGGGGTTGTCAACAAAACGGATAGCACCAACCACCATCGCGTGCAGGACGACGACCAATCGGGGAAGCTGTTCTGGGTCGTGAACTCGTCGGCGAAATTGAGTCTCATGCAGTATTGGGATCCATGGCTGGATGATATTGAAGTGAATGTTGATTATATCCTCCAGGAGCTCTGGTGACGGCAAACTTGTGGTAATATTCTCGAGATCTTCGAGAGGAAAGGCGAGATCGATGTTGGGATTGCCGCAGCTGTCAACGCGTCTTCTTTTTCGAGGCTGGTTATGAGGGTGAGACACTATCTCCAGCCCATCGACCGTGTATCTTCGGGACGAGCTGGAAGTTGTGGGGGACAGGACTGCATGGTCGCCGATAGCATCGGGACTGCCTGCTTGAGAGCCTACTTTGGTCTTGGAATTGAGCTTATGCAACTCACGAGCCAGCAAAGACAAAATGCCGACGACATTCTGAGACTCCGTAGGACCGCTGCTCGACTCTCCACTTCCGCTCGAGGCCGGAAACTGCAATCCCTGCTCTGATTTGCTCAAAAGAGCATTCTCCAATACCTCTGATCATTCGTCAGTTCATCTACGTGTTTGGTACGTGGCATCATCGGATGTTAGTTTAGCTACGCACCTACTCTTCGGTTTAAACTCTCAACCGCTCCAGGCTTAATTCCAGGCTTGTTCTTCTTCAGGTCATAAACACAAGGTGAATCTAGCCAATCAGCATCTCAAGTCCGCAGGTGAGACATCGGCGGAGCCCTCCGGCCGTGAGAGTCCGACGTACCCAATCGCTTGCAGTGAGAACATGTCGGCTGGTCGCGCGAGCAGCGGAGCTTCCGGCGCCGACAACCCTGGCAAGATGGGATGTCGTTCTCGGAGGACCCATCGTTGGGTTGCTGCGTTGCGGATGCCGACGTGGCCAGGTCCATGGCCTCGAAGAGGATCGCCGGGCAGCGGGTTGGCAAACAGCAGTGGCCGGCGGCACGGGCGGCCGGGCTGGGGGTCGCGAGTGATGATCGGCCGTAACGAGAAGCACAAGCGAGAGCGGGCGCACGCCGGGCGCAAGTGCAGCGCGTCTGTGTCTTCCCGTCGGTTTTGCGTGAGAATCGTCGGCCAGGGAATCGTGCGACGCGACGATGCAGGATGTGGGCAAAGAGGGTTTTCCGTGCTTATGAGGTGGGAATTTGGGGGCGTTTGTGGGGGAACCGGGGGCCCTTCGTCGTTCGGTTGCAAATGGCCGAGGGACCACGAACGCCGAGGGGGCTATCTGCTCGAAGTGATCGTCTTGTGCTTTCCTCGCTCTTCTCCCCTCAAACGGAGAGCAAAGACAAGAACGGAGCTTTCCCCGCATTCTCGGCTTCGTAGGACCGGGGTGAGAGCAAGGAGTGGGCAGTTTCGTGGAACGAGGTTGGTGCGGAGAAACTGGAGAGACAACAGGGGTCATGTCGAATAAGCACCCCAGGGAGCTTTTGCCCGATGCCCGGCGCCACACGAACTGCTCTCTGCCGCCCGACTGAAGTTCGTGTGGGAGGAGAAATGTGGCTTTGGCTGGGGTAGCGCAGATCAGATGAACGTCGTATCGATGCCTCGTTCACATAAAAAGATGTGAGAACGGCGTGGAGTTGCATCTCCAGTTTTTTGACGTCGGCTCCAGGACCACGGCCTCGGATCTTCTGAGTCCTCCGCAGAGAGTTCTCCTTGTTTGCGGATACATCAGGCGAAGTCGACAATGGCTACAACAACATCGACCACAGTCTCGGAAGAGACTTCTCAACATCAACATGTGACAACGGAACATCATGTGGCCAAGGAAGCAGCGGCCCCAGCTGTTGCTGCGTCGACAGTGATGGAGGAGGCCGGCGAGACTGAAAATCAAGCACCGAAGCGTTCCCTCTGGATCGCATGGCTTTACATGTTCGACTGGTATCCTTCACATCTTTCGAAACAGGAGAAGAAGTTTCTGCGGAAACTTGACGCTTTCCTGCTCACATTCACATCACTAGCCTTCTTCTTGAAGTGGCTGGATTCTTCTAACATCAACTCTGCCTATGTATCCGGCATGAAAGAGGAGTTGAAGCTTTTTGGAAATGAGTGAGATAATGACTGAACGGGCAACTGGCGTAGCCACGACTAACCAAATGTCTGCAGATACTCCATGTTCCAAACATTCTACAATATTGGCTATATCATCTGCCAAGTCCCAGCAATGCTCCTTCTGTCCCGACCCAAATACTCCCGATACTTTCTGCCAACTATGGAGGTCCTGTGGAGCGTATTGACATTCGCTCAATGCAAGCTTCAAAGCGCTCCTCAGATCTACGGCACCAGATTTCTACTCGGCGTACTCGAGACCCCAGTTGCATCAGGTTCTCTGTTTATCTTATCCTCGTGGTACAAGCCCGAGGAGCTCTTCAAGCGCGCAGGCTTGTGGTATGTGTACGTAAACAAGATTAGGTAGACATTCCCTTATCTTTCGGCTTCTTACTGAAACTTATCAGATCAAATAACATTGGCGTGATGTTTGGTGGATATCTCCAAGCGGCAGCTTACAAGAACCTAAACGGGGTCCACGGGATGGCAGGATGGCGCTGGCTTTTCATCATAGACGGCTGTATCAGTCTTCCCATCGGAATCGCTGGCTACTTCATTTTCCCCGGCATGCCCACTAGCGGAAAGCCATGGTGGCTCACTCAGGAAGAACACGAAATCGGCCAACGAAGAATGAGAGAGGAAGGCATTGAAGAGCCCAAAAAGATCAGCATGCAGATGTTTAAGCGAGTCTTCTGTCACTGGCACTGGTACATTGGCGTGCTGGCCTATGTGTTATTCCTGTCAGGAGCGTACCCTCACGGTGCGTGTTCTCATTTCCCGACTCGTCGCCCTTTCTAAAGAGGCATTCACTGACGCATAATACAGGCCAGATGGCTTTATGGCTTAAAGATCAAGCAGACAAATGGGGCATTTACACGGTGCCACAAATCAACACCATACCCACAGGAGCGCAGGGGGTTTCAGTTGTGGCAGCTGTGCTGGCTACGTCTCTGTGCATGGTATATCCCACGTGGATCATCTTCCAGATCATCATGGCTATTTTCATGTTTGCAAACATCGTCCAGATGGTCTGGTTTGTGCCGCATGGCCTACACTTTGTATCTTACTATCTCTTCGGCGTCAGCGCAGCCGTCACACCGATCTTGGTCCCAACCGTGAACTACTGGCTCAAGGACTCGGCTGAGGCACGTGCATTTTGTACAGGAAGCATGCTGGTGAGTGGATTGTGGTTTCAGATTTTTGCAAAAGCTAATGAGACCTATCAGACGCTCGGTTTCGCAATATCGAGCTTTTACCCCCTCGTCGTCTTTCCAGTGGTAGAGGCTCCTCGGTGGAAAAAGGGATACATTGTCAACTTCTTCTTTATCCAGGATGCTGGGCTTCGCTCACTACTGGTTTCTTCTTGTATCGCAGGCAGGAAAAGAGGCAAAAACAGCTGGATCTTCTTGACGAAGAGAATTTGAAGGGCACTGATGTCAAGCATGTGGATTAGCTACATTACCAGAAGCAGTCATCCACGGAAACAAACGATAAGGGAACGGTCTGTATGACTTATTATTAGATTCCATGCGTGCCCCGCATATCATGACACTACTGTTGTATGCCGGCAACCAACATAAGAAATAGGCGTCCGACAGATCACACAAACACCGGAGGATCACCGGGTCATTCGCCCGACGCCCGGGTTGATATGTGGAACCCGTCTCCTCGGCCAGGACGAAATAAGACCCAGGCCGTTGCAGCCTACAGTTGCGGCTCTTTTCGCCATCCCGAACGATTCATGCTATTCCAGACTCGTCCAAAATGCCACCCCTGCCAGGCTTCTCAGACAACCCTTTCAGGACCCGATCGGACCTAATCCGTGCCACACTTGCTCTACTTCGACCGCTGATACCCCACTTCTCTCCGTCCAAAGCCCGCATCCGGCTCCCGGTCTCAACGGCGACGCACTTTGACGAGACAGCGGCCCAACTTGAAGGCTTTGCGAGACCACTATGGGCGGTTGGGGCTCTCCTTCTTGGAGTTGAATCGATATCGGACCCACAGTTGGCAAAATCGATCAGTGAAGTGGTCCAGCCATGGATCGATGGCTTCGTTGCCGGGACTGATCCAGAACATCCAGAATACTGGGGGAAGATCAACGATATGGACCAGCGTATGGTTGAGGCCGAGATTGTATCGTTTGCTTTGCTCTCAGCCCCCGAGAGAATCTTCAACCCGCTAAGCGACAAAGTCAAACGGAATGTCACGAACTGGCTCCGTACTCTCAACGGGATGGAGATGCCCAAGAATAACTGGCGCTGGTTCCGAGTCTTTGCTAACCTAGCACTTAACAAAGTCTGTGGTGTACCATTCGAGGACGTTCGAGACGAGTTAAACTCGGACCTGGAGCTTTTGGATACGTTCTATCGCATGGATGGCTGGTCAGCCGATGGGCCTTGGCAGACCGCCGAACAGGCCCACGCTGAGTTTGAGCAGTATGAAAAGACAGGGAGACGTGACGCCATTGGAATTGGACGCCAGGCGGACTACTACTCTGGTAGTTTTGCCATCCAGTTCAGCCAACTGCTTTACTCGCGTTTCGCTGCAGATGTAGATCCTGAGCGAAGCGCGGTCTATCGGCAGCGTGCCAGAGACTTTGGAGCTACGTTTTGGAGATATTTCGGTGCTGATGGTTAGTATTGCGTGTTCCATGTTCAGAAGAATGGCAGGTTGCGTCTAACTGTCTGCAGGTGCCGCCATCCCCTTCGGTCGATCTCTGACTTACAGGTTTGCCTGCGGGGGCTACTTCGCAGCCGTGGCTCTGGCCCAAGTAGAGGATCTGCCAACGCCTCTGAACGCACCCGGTGCCGTGAAGGGGTTCTTGATGAGACATCTTCGATGGTGGGCCAAAAGCTCCGACGACATTTTCTACCCCGATGGTACTCTGAACATTGGCTGGATGTACCCGTAAGATTCCACCCGTTTTCATCCCTTTTGAGGCTGTTTCATTCACTGGCGTCTCCATGATGATGAGCCTCAGCCTTGGCATCAACCCTCCCCCAGTCGTGGATGGATGGCATGTGTCCGGAGCAGGTGCTGACATCAGAGTCAGGAACATGTTCATGTGTGAGGATTACAACTCACCACAGTCCCCCTACTGGTGCCTGAAGACTCTCATTGCCGTTGGGCTCGCCGAAAACGACCCATTCTGGACTGTAGAAGAATCTTCATATCCTGAATCGGCGCCGTCAGACTCAGTGACTGTCGTTCGGGCTCCGCAGCAGATTCTCTGCAACCATCCCAGCAGCAACCACCACTTTCTCCTCTCGCCGGGCCAATTCGTCGCATGGCCGATGAAAGCAACCCAGGCAAAGTATTGCAAATTCGCTTACTCCTCGGCTTTCGCCTTCTCTGTACCGACAGGGCCTCTCATCCAACAAATTGCGCCTGACAATGCCCTAGCCCTCAGCAAGGATGGGGGCGAGACCTGGGCGGTCAAGTGGAGGTCTGATGAAGTGAGGGTTTCAACAGCTCATTTGAAAAATTCGTCATCCTCAGAAAAGGTACAAGTGGCGAGCGCTGTCTGGTATCCTTGGGGCGATCGTGCTGTCGCTGTTGACACGACACTGATTCCGCCGACGACTCGTTGGCCGGACTGGCATGTGCGCATCCACCGGATCAAAGCCAATGAGAAATCTAAGACATTGCATACGGTCGAGGGTGGATTTGCCATCTTCAGTCGTAAAAGGGCCGATGGCATGCCGCTTCCTGTCACTGATACTATCCCGGATGACGCTACACTGGGCGCAACTGAGGCAATCGTTCAGAAAAAGAGCTCGGTGCTGATACTATCCTCCGCTGGTGCGAGTGGGGTGGCCACGAAAGGTCTTGTTGGCGATGGTAGAACATCAGACTGTTTCCCCCTTAAGCCAGATTCCAACACGAACTTGGCGTCACAGCGAACAATGATCCCAGTTACATCTCACAGCGTTGTCAGAGGTATCGAGACTGGATCTGAGTTTGTTCTGATCGAGTCAATATTTGCCATTTCCGCAGAAGCGAATGGTGGACGCGGACTGACTGGGAAAGGACTCGTACAGCGTTGGCTAGATGTACCTGTTGTCTGTGTTGGGACTGACTCTGTGTCCAATGGCGAGGAGGGCATCATGGTTGATTCTTGAAGTTGAAAACGCAAGACCACAAGGTCTCAGGGACGGGAGCACTGATTTCATTGTGTAAGGGAGACGTGGATTATTATTCAGTTTGAACATATGTTCTCATGCCTCCTGACACCTCTTACATCCACAATCGAATCCCCAATTCTTCCTCAGGATCGCCATCCTTGCATCCCTTGCCATATCCTTCTCTTCGCCGCCCAAATAGGTGATATTCATCTCCTCTCCATTCGCAATGTCTTTTGCGGCCCTGAACTCCCATACCCTGTCTTCCCTTCTTTTCACAATATTTGGGCCGCAAGAGTGATTGAAGTAACTAGCCGATGGCCAGCAACCGTAGCCAAAGAACTCAGACCCCTCATCTTCCAACGAGCGGATACCGAATGAGTTGTGGCTGTCGTGCGAAATGAGTAGGTGGAAAGTCTCCGGAGTGACGAGGGGAAGAAGTCGGAGAGGAAGAATGGCGAGCAGATGCAGATAAGTGCGAGTGAACGCTTTCAAGTTGTCTGCATTGCTGTACGGCGTTGAATCCACAGCGAGCGACAGTACATGCTCCCACTTGTCGGGGTGGTTGTACCGAGCGACGAGACCGCTGACGCAAAAGCTCATGACGTCCGGCTGGATCGGTTGCTGGAGCGCTTTTTGGACAGCTTTGCGATGTTGTTTTGTGATCTTCACGCCCTCGCCACCCAACTCCGCCATTCTTGACGCCCGGACAAGTTCCGCCTGTGCCTTGGTCTCCTCCCAGGCCTCTGCAATTTCATTTGCTTGTGGCCGGGACAAACCAATGTCAACCATGTCATTATCCTCTTTACTCCTCTTCTTGACCAGCTTCTCCACTTCAGTCCATGCCTGGACGCCAAGATCACCAGTCTCCTGGTGCCACTTCTTCTGGCACTCCTCCGAGCAGAAGGCGAAGCCCACGACCTGATCGCGGATGCGCAGGTCTCGGCCGTAGTCGTACGCGAAGCACTGTCCGCAGACCTCGCGCTTATACTCGCGGAGAAGGGCGAAGACCGTGAGATCTTCTGCGCGCCAGAGGAGGGTGTTGACTTCGATGTCTTGAGTGGCGAAGACGGCACGACCAGCGGTGGGTGTGTCGCGTACTTCGAAGAGGGGCGAGATGGGTGCTCCCGGGAGGGGTGCTTTTGAGAGATCGTCGGAGGGAGCCGAGGAGGCGGAGGAGGGTCTCGAGGCGCTCGATGCTGGATAGCTCGTCAGTGAGGCGGCGGTATCGCTTTCGAGGAGGTCGATGATGGGGTTAGTTGTCGATTGAGACATGTCGTCGCTGTTGGCAGCGTTCATTGTGAGTGATTGTAGGTTAGCCGTGAGTGAAGCAGCCATGTTGAATTTGGTGATGTCCACTGTGAATGAATGCACGTTAGTCGCAGGTGAATGTGGTGATATCAATGCACACGATTTGGGCAGTGTGGTGACACGCGGGGTCAGCAGACGTCTGCAACCGAGGAAATTGAGTCTCTGTGGTCAATCTTGGTAGCACTGATGATGCAAGATAGCAATGCAGAGCGAACGAACTGTGTTCAACTCCTAGAGGCACGTATACTGCTGCTGGAAATAAGAAATTGAAAGAATGCCATGCTGCAGAAGCGGTAATTTGAGGTATGGGCAATTTGTATTGGAGGGGTAAAGGGAACGGAGAAAGCGATGAAGTAGGTGGCGGTGGGTTTTTAAATCTCGTGGGTGGACCCGGACCCTGAGATTGAAAAAGCTGACTCTGGACTAGCGTGAAGCAATTCCGATAAGCGAGCTGGGTGCTGCTTGCGGATTGGAAAAAAAATCTGTCGTGTTTCGGGCTTAACGACTTGTTCAACGGTCCAGACTCTCCGGGGGCAAGGTCTCAACAAGCGGTGAAGAAGACAGATAGCCGCCCACGCATGGTGCCGTAAAACGTTGAACACGACATTGAGTGTCTAGTTCTTGACTGGGGCTTGGAGGCAACAAATACGAGAACAGCAGAGACATGAAGGTTAAACATTTAAGCTTCGGATGAACTACGGTTTGCATCGGCATGGTTTCAGCCTTAAGCTGTCAAGGTGGAAGACAGTGCCAGACAACGACTAACACAGAAAATTTTGCTGAAATGGAGAGTCCTTTAATTGGTCAATTCAAAAGACGGAGACAGACTCGAATATAGGATGCGGTCCTCGGGAATTTGGTGGTAAAGAGAGACAAAAGGCTTCGCACAATTGGTCAGGGAACCCCTGGCCAATCACATGCTTGCGACCGATCACATGTTCATAGATCCAGTCCACGAATATCCTACATAGTTGCTACTCTGGTCATCGCCATTTGCTCCATCCCTTCAGAGCTTAAAAATGAACATCAGTTGAGGAAATAATTCATTTAATCGCGAAACTCTACGTGTTGTTCAACGGAAGAAGCTTCTGGCAGTGTACAAAGATGTCATGAAGTAAAACACGAAGTTCTGCCCCAGTGACCTGCACTAGTTCTTATCTGATATTTAAGCTGCTGGCAAGATTGCGACTTTCGTGGGGATAGCGCTGTATTTCGTTTTTTCTGAGCACCATTAGTTGCTTTTCGCGATTACAAATGGGGATAGCGGAGTTTTTGGGTAGCGGAGTTTCACCAAACATGAGTCTTACCGTCTTACAAATCAGGAAGGCAGATCGTGGAGGTGGATCGAGCGAGAATGAGCTTACTCCTGCGTGCCGTCACTCCGACTTCGCGTGTCCGATCTCACCCTATCATGACATTGAACCAATGCTGACAGCAGTCAATAACCTTCGCCCCATGTTATTCCCGGCTTCGTCAAACGTTCACCACGAAGACTATCTGATATATCATGCGGAGGAGATTGGTCACCTCTTGCATGGTGGTACGGTACCCGCAACCCGATGAGATCATATAAGACTCCCGCATTCTCAATCTCGTGAAATGAGACTTTCCGTTCATTCCGTTATACAAAAGCATCTGCTCTTCTAAGAACACCAGTCATCACTGTCTTCCTCATCTCAACATGGCTTATCCAGAGACCTATCAGTCCTTCAGGCGAACTCTCGGCGACTTACCCCAAAGTGTTGAAGCCGCTAGCGAGACACTGCCTAAGAACCTTGGCTCCAATGACGTCGTCATCAAGATCCACGCGGTTTCTTTGAACTTCCGCGACGTCGGCATACTCTATGGACGTTATCCCGCCAAGTCCATAGACGGAGGTATCATCGCATCTGACTGTGCAGCCGAGGTCGTGGCAGTTGGAAGCACTGTTAAGGACTTCAAGTTGGGGGATCACGTTGTTCCTATATTTTTCCCTAATGACATCGATGATTACATTGACGATGATGTTACAGCACTTGGAGGAGATGCCCAAGGTGTTCTTCGAGAGTATGCTGTCTTTGAGGCCAAACAACTCGTTCACTTGCCCAAGTACTTGTCTTGGGAGGAGGTGTGTTGTTTCTGTGGAGGTTTATCTTCACTGGGAGTAGTTGCTGATTCAGTCTATTTTCTTCAGGCATCTACTCTTGCCTGCGCCGGAGTCACTGCCTGGAACGTGTTGGATCTCCCCAGCGATGCATCCGAAAAGAACATGAGCGTTCTGTTGCAAGGTATGCGACTTTGAGCCACACCCGTGTCGACCTGAGTTGAGACTAACCACTTGTGAACAAGGGACTGGTGGTGTGAGCATGTTCTCCCTCCTCTTGTGCATTGCTGCTGGGGTCCAGCCAATCATTACATCGTCTTCCGACCAAAAGATTGCTGCTATCAAGAAGCTTCATCCTTCGGTCCAAGGAATAAACCACAAGACAACACCCAATGTCGCAGCTGAAGTCCGGCGCATTACCAACGGCAGAGGCGTTGACGTCGTCGTCAACAACACTGGTCCAGCATCCATCATAGACGATCTGGATGCTCTGCGCCAGAAGAACGGCCATGTTTCCCTCGTTGGATTCTTGGACGGATTCAAGGCCGAATGGGACCAGAGCGCGATTCTGGGCTTCATGAACAAGAGAGCTAGTCTGAGGTGAGTTCGGAAAGACGAAAGACTATAGGCTGTGCTAATATCCCCTCGACACTGTAGAGGCATCAGAGTTGGGTCCAAGAAGGACTACATTCAGCTCTTCGACTTCCTCGAGAAGCACCAAATTGCGCTCACTCCTCTAGTTGACCGTGTGTTCCCCTTCTCCGAGTCGCCGGAGGCTTGTGACTACCTGTACTCCGGAAAGCATGTGGGAAAGGTGGTGATCAAAATCTGAGGGATGCTGTGTTACCGTATCCAAGGATGGTTTGGCATTGTGCTAAGTAACCCCTATCATACTGGTTGAATGCTCTGTCACAAGGAGAGTGTTATAGTTTCTGATGATGCGGATGCAATACGATATTTTCCATTATACAATTGACTCTGGGACTATTAGCTGCACATGATCATTGAGTCATTGACTAGCCCATTTACTTTTGCAACGTAGCTGGATTGCGCTAGCTATCAAAAATAGCCGTAGCCAGTGAAGGCTGGTCTGTTGTCCGAAGCAAAGAAGCGGTGGGCTGACGTGACGATGCTCGACATGCACGAATCAAGGACAGTCAGCACCAATATACCTTCCGACATTCAGGAAAGGTCAATGGGACGGCCGTTGGTCCAGAGGTCGGTCATACGTATTATTGCACAACCCACAACATTGTACCAAAGATCTTGGGTATTCTGGCATTCCACTAGAGCTAGCGAAGCAGTCATTGCCATGTATATGGGGGTGGGGGAAATCCTGTTATCAGCAATATGCAGCAGCAGCGTTCAACTTCCCTATTCATGCACCTCGCGAGTCAGCAGTCCATGGCCCTCCCAATGATGCCCATGTTCGAAAGATGGGATTCGCGAGTGCATGCCAGCATAAACTGCACCAACAAAACAAGATTCCCAGATGTAGCCGACGCAGCCGATGTTGGAACCGATGGAGACTTCTAACTCTACAGGGGTATCGAGCAAGGTATTCACCAGCTCACCGCCCTCGCTCTCCATGGCGTATCAATGGTGTGATGAATGCAGTTAAGAAACGTCCAAAATCCAATTTGCTGGTAGTCAATCAATTCAACCAGTGAGGCCACGAACATCTTAGAATCAATGCAAGAGCAAGCATAGATCTGCAGTGTCACGGTAATATTCTTGGTTAGTAAACTTGCCCTAGATGCCCCATCGCACCCTTTTCCTGCCAGGGTCTTCAAGGAACCCTGTGAGATTAACTATGTGTGTATTGAGCAGAAAAAGAGCGTAGGGGGGCCCCCTAGAGGCGCGCCCTTAGGGCGGCGAGGGCGGTGGCGTGTAGTAGAAGCGCTAATTTAATACACTCCCCTAGATTAGCCCGTAAAAGCTTAATTTACTATAATTACTATATATACTAAAAGAGCTTAAAAAATAAATAAAAATTAAGTATTTAATAACTTAGTAAAATACTAGTTAAACTACTATCTATAGCTTCCTATTAGCCTATTAATCTCTTAAGTAGTTAATTTATAGTCCTTATTATTCTTATTAAACCTCCTAATAAGTAAAAAGAGTAGTATTATTTATAGAGCTTCTAAATATATTTCTATATCCTTTCTAGGTCTTTATAGCTTTATAAATAAGAAGCTAATACTCTATAATGTTACAGTCAGCTATCTAACAGTAGGGTTTGCTAACAGAAGCTGGGGATTGATATATAGTAATAGTATACTAGGGTTATAGTCTAGGTTATAAGTTATAAGCTTATATTATAGATTAGTAGTTAGAAGCTAAAGTAATTAATTTTAAACTTAATAAGTTATTTATAATAAAAGTAAGCTAAAAGTATCCTAAAGATAAATATAAAGATATTTATAAGTTAATTACTAAAAAGCTATAGAAGTCTAACTATAAACTAAGCTTAAGTTATATTATATATAAGTCCTAAATAATACTCTTTATCCTATTACTAATTCTTTACTAGATACTAATAAGTACTTAGTAATTATTAGTAAGTGCTTAGTAACTCTAACTAAGCGCTTAGTAACCTATACTACTTACTTAGTTTTATCTTTATTATTATATAATTTATACTATAGTTTTTCTATCCCTAAGTAAGTCCCTATTATTCCTATAATCTTATAGTATAAATATCCTATCCTAGCTACCTAACGCCTAAGTAAGTTAGTCAACTGTTATCCTTATTTACAGGTTATAACATATAAATAGTATTAATACTCTTCTTAATATTACTATAAAATAGCTATTAAAGGGTTTTTCTTTAGTAGCTATTATCTCTATAAGTAATAAGTTTTATAAGTAGCTAGTAAAGTAGTTTAAAAGCTTTTACTCTATATAGCTTTATAGTACTTATAATTAAAGTTAGTATTTTTTCTCTTTTAGTAGATCTTTTTAATAATATAAAGTATATTTTACTAGCTTAGTAAGCTACTAATAAAGTAAAAGTACTTATTAAAACTATAATAATATATACTATATACTTTATAACGCTCTACTTACTTTAGAAGTAGTAGTAGTAATAATAGCTTTTTATTTATAATATACTTTTAGCTTTATAGAAGTTCTCTATAGATAATTAGGATTACTCTATAGAAGTTAGTAATAACCTCTTATAGATTAATACTAGTAGTAATATTATCCTTTTATATCTTATAAATAGTTAACTAAATACTTAGAGAGCTATAAAAAATTATTATAAAGAGCTAATAAAACTATATATCCTTCTAAAATAGGTAAGTATTAGAGATATAGAAGCTTTTAAAATAGATAGCTTTAAAGCTTTTAAGAAACTTAACTATAGTAGTAGTATAGCCTAGCTAAGTAAGTACTACTTTATAAAGCCTCTTATATTTATTAATAAGTATAACTCTCTAGTAAGTAAGAGAGAGTATAATATAAGCTTATAGTAGTTTAAGCTACTATATAAGAAGGTTTTATAGTATATAATATATAGTAAAGTAAGTAGAGCTAAGTATAGTTATAATAAGCTTATATATCTCTTTAAGCTTATTAGTAATATAGTTATATTTAGTAAGATTAATAGTATAGTTAGTATATAGTTATATATATATCTTAAAGCTATTAGTAGAGAGATTATAGAGGCTATTAGTAGCTATACTAGTATTAGTATACTTTAGAAATAGTACTAGAGAGGGTATTTTAGGCCTTATAAGTATAAAAAAAAGGCTTTAAATATCTTATTACCTATAATAAGTATTAGGTTAATATATTACTATATATTAAGATTATAAGCTTTTATTTTAATCCTCTAAAGCTAGTAGAGCTACTTAGAAAGCTTACTTAATAAAGTATTTATAGCTATAGTAGCTATATTAGTAGTAGTAAGGATAATTATAGCTACTATTATAAGATCGAAAAAGGCGTTAAAAAAGTATTAAAAGGGGTAGTAGGTAGGCGTTAAATAATAACGTATATAAGACTCTTAATTATAAGATTAACTATATATATTAAGCAGAAAAAGAGCATAGGGGGGCCCCCTAGAGGCGCGCCCTTAGGGCGGCGAGGGCGGTGGCGTGTGGCAGAAGCGCTAATTTAACAAACCCACTCTATCGTCTGATTTTCGCGGCCTGTAGGCGTGGCACTTCTTTCCACTTTGCATGCACGCCAGGAGATGCGGGGTTGGGTTACGAATGGTACGCCGGTATTCAGCCTATCCAGATTCACTGGTAAGGGTGTCTTTCGTGGCCGGGCGTTGGTTACCATATTTCATCAGGGGTTGTACGGAGGGAATCCCACCTGGTGAACATCTACAAAATCACAAGCTACGCCAACATGACTATGGCAATCAACCATTATCGGCATTGATGGAATCAAACACTGTTTCAGCCTATTGTTTTGATCGGTATTGGATGTCGATACTGCCGACAGTTATGTGTTCCACTGCATCACGAACCCGAAAGCCTCAAACATACCCAGGATCTGTCGGCGGGGACCAGCTACATATCTCTATCTGCAAGGGTCTCCTGCGGCCCCCAGTACTGGGACCAACAACCAGCAACACACTGGACTGAAATCTTTCTAACCCCTCCCAGTTGCAGAATTCTGCAGCGGGGATGAGAACATTCCGATGACGTGTCACGGGAACCACATCATTGATAACTCGGAGGCTGCTCCGAGGTTTGTTGGCTCCAGAGAATGAGGGGTTTGGGACCATTTTCTACCGAATGTTCCTGAAATCATAGTACCGTCCAGATCGACATCATGTATGGAACGCTCTCTTTTGACAAGAACGAAGACAATTCCTCGACAGAGTTTTACGCATTTTCATCGATTCGCGGGAGGCGGCAGAGACAGCCAGCGTGCGACGAATGTCGAAGAGCACGCGTCAAATGTCGAGAGAAGTTCAGCAAGGACAAATGTGCACGGTGTCACAGCACGAGAAGCATGCACGTACAGCTCAAATCAACACACATCTCGGCAATCAAATCAGGCTGGAAAGGATGGACCATCTATATTGACTCGACCAGCCAAAGTCATCGAGGAGAAAAGGGTGCAGGATGGGGGCAGCCACAGAGCGATAAATCCAACACCGCCAAGAGCGCTCAGCCCAACACCAAGCGAGCAGGACGACTTTGTTGGCAGAGAAAACATCTTTGATTTCCAATTGGACAATTTCGATCTACTTGGCAGCCTAAGTGCAAGTCCAAGTACAGCAGCAACATCTCGAGAAATAGCAACTCGACAAGTGGAAGTTGGTCTTGACCAGATGGGCAATCTTTTTGGTTCCATAAACAACGCTTTTGTGACACGACATATCCCAGACACGATTTCAACCCCGACTTATGTTGATGAAAGCTCCATCGACAACCGCAGTCTTTCAGACCGAACTTTAGCAGAAGCATCCTCCTCGTCGGCACCTAGAACAAGCCGCAGTACGCCATATGGACAGGATGGACGAACCAAAACTTTGGAACCCCCTCTGGAAATACATCAAGCGGAATCCACCCAGGATCAGCTACCCGATCGCCTATCACCCCTGACTGGGTTCCGCGATGTTATAGATGTCATGAGACTTTCTCAAAGCCCTTCCCAATCCGACTCGGCAACCTGTTTTCCGAACTTATGCACATGTCTACAAGACCTGACTGCAGGTTTGTTCAGTCTCCAGACAGCTGGCGAGAACATTCGTGTGGACCGTTTACTGCTTCTCTTCAAGCGTTGCATATGCAAATGGAAGGGTGTCGACACCTGCGCTTCGGCATGTTCTACTTCTCCGAGCCTCGCGCTTCTCTTGTTAATGAATGTGCAACAATTGGTCTCGCTGCTATTGACAGCTTCATCTTCGGCAAGAACCGGAGACGTTGCAAAAGAGCCAGGACTGTTAGGTTCTACTCTGAATATCAATATGGGATCATTCGCTGTGGAGGATAGGGCTGATCGGCGGTTTATCACTCAGCACCTCATAACTTCGAGAATGAAGGAACTGTCTTCTTTCATTTCAAAGACGAGTCTCAAGGTGCATGCTTCTGGTCTGGACATCGTATATGAAGAGTACCAGCGACAGATGGAAAGGCTTAGGCAAGCGTTTACTTAGAAGTTGGTAGGGGATCTAGAAGCGCCTCCAAAGTTTCAATTAGACCCCGCAAAAACATTGGCAATGGTGGTTTTAGACGGCAACGTTTGCCTCAAACATCAATCTTACATATGTCCTAAATGACAGAAATTCGTACCCTTGTCAGTGCATGGGGGAACATGCGCCTGCGCTGGTTGGTCGTGAGATGAGTGCCGATCCCTATCGATCTGACATCAAATTCCCTCTGAAGTTTGGCAACAACAGTCCATTATCTTGAAATGGAATGAGTGATTGTACAAATCCCGGGATTGAATGGTTCGCAGTAATTTTGACAAGATAGCACGGCTTGCGATTGGGCCCAATGCGGTGCGAAGCAAAGCAAAGCGATTCCGCGGATGTCTCCTCATGAAAATGTGGGACTTGTGTTACACGAGCGCATGAAGAGCATTCAGGCAAACAGTAGCAAACATCCGAAGACAGGTATTCTTCCGCAGAGCCTGCTCGAGCCACACGTTCGAATGAGTATCTGTTGGTGTCAACTGCATGTTTCGGTGGGACCATTTCGGGGACATTGAGTATGATTGGGGGAGGTGTGCAGAGTCAGACTCATCTCCCGTCTTACACATTCCGCAAAGGGTTATTGCTCTCAATTGGCACATGATACCCCGGCACCAATCTCGCCCGGCCTTCAAGTTATTTTCCTGCCGCTGGGTGATTTATCCGCATTCTAGCTTCAGCCTGCTCAAAATCACATATTATATAAATAAGAGACAAATTTAATACCGCCCATCTCACTTCGCAACGTGACCCAAACTTTTGAGATGATGCGTCCGTTCTTGCATTGATATCTGAGAGAATTCGCCACATGTCGGAGACAATGTTTGCCTTCTTGACTAATCTCTGGAGAACGCCGGGGCCTCAGCGTGTCCCGAAGATGAAGTTGTTCCTGTGGGATATTTCGATGATACCATCATCTTCAGAAACTTTGTCTTTTACGCCCCTTTCGACTTTGACAGCGTCCTTGCGCCTGAAATGCTGCATGACTCCCTCAGAGATCTGTTGAGCCAGCCGGGTTGGAATAAATTGGGAGCCAGACTGAGAAGAAATGTAAGTATTGGTGCTCTGATCATCCGAAAAATAACCTCTTGTTACACGATTGACGAAGATCTGACTTGGAATGTCCGTAATTATAGGACCGCGGAGAGCTTGAACACCACATCCCAAAAGCGTTTTCCGCAGAACGCCCAGCTGTCGGATTTGAACATGTTGACCTAAGTCATTTGGCCGCCGAGGACCATCCCACTGCATCCAAAATACCCCGCCCACCGAGCAGCGGTCAGCCTACTATTGTCGGTGATCCCAGCTATCTATCGGACCTTTACCTCGGCCCCGATATCCTGAGAGGATTGAATGACTACCTCTTCACGGATCGGCCACAGCTTGGACTGCGTATCGTCTCATTCAAGAACTCGACAGTCATGGTCCTTCATTGGCTGCATTTGTCGGCCGATGCCGTATCTATCGGGTCTCTTCTCAACGCTTGGTCGCTGAAACTTCAAGGGCGAGAAGATGAGATACCTAGGCCACTGACAGGTGCCTATGCTCTGGAAGGTTTGGGCAAGAATCCGACAAAGCCACATGTTCTTGCTGATCAGCATATGTCCATGGTTAGTCTAGGCAAATGGCTTTTCTGGAACTTCTACAATCTGGTCCTCAGACCGAAGGAGAATCGCGTTGTCTGCATTCCTGCTGAGTATCTCAAGAGGCTCAAGGAAAAGGCCATGACTGAGCTTGAGGCCGAGACAAGTATCGACGGCAAGGAACAACCGAAATTTGTGAGTGAAGGAGATGTGATTCTAGCATGGGTTGCACGCCTCTCATTCTCAAGTCTTCCTGGAAATTCTGAGTGCACGGTATGTAATGATGCAAAACAATCAAAGGCTAGCGCGGCATACTGACACAATAATTCTCCTAGATGGCGCTACAGCAGGTTTATGAGTGGCGGCGGGCTTTGAAAGACCTGGTTCCCCACGACAGGCCAATACTGAGCAATTGTGTCGGTTTGGTTGTCACTCTGATACCCGCGAAAGATCTTCTGCTAAAGCCGCTGAGCTACGTGGCTTCCCAAGTCCGTCGTACGCTCATTGAGCAAGGCTCGCGAGAGCAGATTGAAGCCTACACAGCACTCATCCGACAGGACCCTATCAACAAAGCTCCCCCTATGTTTGGCGACACCTCCATGAGGCTGTTGATGTTCACAAACTGGCAGAGGGCTAGACTATATGAGACCGATTTCTCAGCTGCATCTGTCACCAAACTTGATGGCCCCTTGTTTCCTTCGTACATTCAAGCAGTACCAGGACCTTATGAGTTTAATGATGGACTCCTTCTTTTCGGTAAGGACTCCGCTGGAAACTACTGGTTTGGAGGACAAAGGGCGCAGGGACAATGGGGTATGATGAAGCGCAAGATAGAAGAAGGTATGGAGGAAGTCTGAGTTGAAAACATATCTGTTTACGTAGAACGTCTATGCCATCTAACATACAATTCCGGTTTCCACCACAGTACATGTACTCTACTGCTCTATGAATTTTATTTCCTTGTTCACGAGCTCCATGTCATACAACCACAAAAGCTTCGACAAAACGAGGTTCAACTCCATCCATGCAAAGCTGAACGCAGACGCAAACCTGTCAGACTTATCAAATCTTTGAGAGGCGAGAGCCGGCTGTGACTTACTTTCGTCCTAGGCAGTCTCGGGGGCCAAGCAGAAACGGGCGACTGGCATCCTTGACATCTGTGCAGTGAGGGTCCAACCATCGCTCTGGTTTGAATTGCCAGGGATCGGAGAAGTACTCTGGATTGTGAACGGTGGACCAGGGACTGACGCTGATGTCGGTCTGTGTATTAATAGTGAGTTGTTAACAGTCTGTAAAAGAAAATGGTACGCTGGCTCAGATTCGTGCAAACTCACGCCTTCAGGTATGTATTGACCGTGCAGCTCAAAGCCAGAAGAGAGTCTAGTCGCGCCCCCAGAAGCGGGAGGGAAAAGTCTAAGACCTTCATTAATAACAGCTTGCAAGTATGGTAGTTGCTGGGCCTTCGATCCGGTTATTTCGTCGTAAGCTTTGAAAGCTGTACGAATCTCCTGGCTGAGAAGTCCCAGCTTCTCCGGATTCTGACCGAGGAAGCATGTCAAGGCCGATAGAGTAGTTGCCACGGTCTCTCCACCAGCAATTCTGCGGGTTCGGGTTAGATTATTGCTCCTCCAAACTTTCATGAAAGTAAATTCGAGGGAATAATCATTCGACATACGCGATTGTCGAGACGTGAGCCGTCATTTCCTCCTTGGAGACTTCCCCCGCACGAACCTTGTCGACGAGCGGACTGACGAAATCGCTTCGAGCCGTTTTGATTTGAAGACGACTAACAATCGTTAGTTCGTGAGTTCACTGATAACAATTGGTTAGCTTTTGACTTACTTCTCAACCTGTTGGCGGCTGTAGTTCGAATGCTGGTTGTTGGTGACAATCCATGTGGGAATGAGTAGTCTCGCAAGTTTGGACACCCAGCCAATGCGCCGCAAGTTGTCAATCAGAGTGACAATGTAAAGATGCTCGAGGGCAGTATCTGCCCAAGAGTTTAGGATATCTGGTCTTGGAATCAGTGGAGCTGACATCTACCAAAGCATGAATCGAATACAACCCAGAGATGAGTCAACTCACCAATGTCAAGACTGCGGAAGCTCTCTCCGAAAGCCATCTCGCCGAGAATCTCAAACGAATTCATGTTGTAACATCTCGTCATGTTCAAACCTTTTGTTTCAGGGCCCCCCTTTTCTCCCATATTTGTGACAAACCTGTCAACAATTTCTGAGATAATATCCTCTTGTTCAACCAACACACGTTGGGAAAAGGATGGGCTCAAAATTTTGCGCATGACGGAGTGCTTTTGGGGATCACGCTCGCTTCCGATGCATCTGCTGCTGAAGCAGCAGCAAGGACGTCATAGAAAGGTCCTTTTCGCGCAATCTGCCTGCCGCCTACGGGGTGGCCGTAGATGGCTTTCCAGCTCTCTGCACTGGCAAACGAGAGCTCATTTGGCGAGATGCGGACTATATTGCCTGGTAAAATATGTCAAAAAGAATGTCGCATGCGATAGAAGCAATGAAGGTTAGGAACACACCATATTTGCTGTGGGCTTGTTCAACTGCAATGTGAATTCTGCCCCGAGAACTGTGGAAGAACCGGTATAGCTAAGTCGTAATCATAGCGTAAGTTAAAACCATATTTCATGCAACACCTGCTTTTCTACCTACCAGGGAACATCGGCCTAAAGTTGGTCCTGGAAATTTCGCCAGAGGATGAAACCATAAGTTGTAGCTCCATACAGCAATACATCGACAGAGAATCTTATTTTCAGCAGTCAGTGATCTTGCTTTTCGAGCGCCTCAGAAGTTGAAGTGAACATTACAATCGTGATTGTCCATGTGACCGCTGCTTTCCATTCCCACTCCTGCGACCTATCGTGGACTCTTTTGGCAAGCTGTGATCCTATAGACCAGCGAGACCTGGTATCACAGGTCTCATTTATGATGACATTATCGTACATCATGGTGAGTTGCATTTTTCGGATATCGTAGCGTCCCACTGCGAATTCCAAAGGGATGATGAATCTGCCTCCACATATACTGTTGGTGCGCCCCTTCTCAGTGTACCACAACCAACCAAACGTGGCCGGCAAGTTCCAAATAGGAACTGACCGATCGCTGAATCCCGAAATGGAATTCCTAGATCCTCGTTTTGGAAAGAACACCCCGAAAGATTCCTGGGCTATTCAGATCGGGGTTTGCTCGCTGACTATGTAACTTCAAGTCTCTTCTGAAGGCTTTTCTTCACCCGATTATCGCTTGGATACCAAAACGTGGAGTATTTTCTGGCCACATTAAAGTGAACGTCGCCCAGTTGCCAAGAGAATTTTTTTGCGGCGTTTCAATAGTTTAAAAGAATTGTATGTGGCATGATGGGTAAGGTGCGCATGAGCAACTTGTGATAGGAGATACTTATAATGATATTGACCTTCACTGGAACAGATATTATCCACAATCACTGCTGGTCCATGTGAAAACAACACGTTGTGCGAAAAGTCCTAAGTGTCCCAATATGTCTCTCATTTCGTGGTTTGTTGAGAATTTATGCTACGAGAAATAGTAACGCAATCATCCCCGCGCCAATCTTTATATCGGTCTATGATAACCTCAATTCCAATGCACTTTGATTGGCCCAGGAACAATCAAGAGTCCTTCTATGCAGGCGGGAGATGCATGATGCCTGTTTCGTGGACAACATGGCCCTCGAGGCCTAGATAACGACCCGTTTTGAAGCTGTTGATTTTGTTAGTTATCTTCGTCCGAATGCTCATGATGTGGCAATTGAAACTGTAGATCAACTTGCCTCCAATACAGATTCCCTTGTGCCAACGCCCTGCAAACTTCCACAAATCTCATAGCTTCGCGGTCAATCTTCTCTCCATAGGACGGCAGCTCTGCCAGAGCAAGGTACCATCTTCGGTAGCATTGGTTTACCATATTACCAATCTCGTCCATCGCCTGCTGGATACTAAGACCATCCTTCTCCATGAGCAGCGAAATCAAGTTGTGGTCTACGCCTAGCTCCAGATCTTTGCGGTAAGACAAGACGTCGTTCACCCTAAACAAGCGTACGATGTCAGCTTGAGGGCTTGAATACAACATTCTGTGCAGTCTCAGTTCTTACAATATCACCAAATCTGCCGAGACAGTCATGCATTCCTGCAGACTGGGATGCTCGTACACATGCTGCGGTAACTTGATGTTTGAGCCGTACTCGGTCAGGTTGATGGCAGGATACACGCCGATTGTGCCTCTGCGCATGTTCATGTACTCATCCACGTCACGTGTGAAGTTTTGGCCGCTGATTTGCTGGTCGACCTGCACGAGGAGTTGTGCAAAGTAGCGCTTGTGTTGATCGATCCACCGGTTTTGCATCTCTACATTCGAAAGTCAGCACTCTGTGAACTTATCTCTTTAAGCGTACGCAAAACCTAGCTAGTCATCTGCTGTGAGACGAGAGTGGACAATGAGAGAAGGAGTTGTAGTCGGTTTCGAGGACAATGTAGAACGAACCTGGACTAGATACTTCACTGATGGCGTCCCAGCATCTCTGAAACACGTATCGAATGGGATTGGAATCGGCAGTGTAGTGAGGCGCATCGCCGCCCATGATGGCTATGTTTTGACTGATCTCCTCCTCCGCAGCGACTGGGTCCTCTCTGAGATGTCCTTCATCAAACTCTTTTATGACAATGCATCATCAGTAACATGGTGGGAAACAAGCTCGAAATTGGAGAGCCACGTACGATCGTCGAAGAGAAATACCTGTTGAGGCAACCATTGGTTAGTATTTGGGAGCATTTGAGTTGGCATGGTGAAAGAACGAACCCAGTGATGCCAGTCCAACATGATTTTCAGGCGGTCTTCCGAGGCAATTGGTGACCAAATTGATGCCAGGAAGCACAGATCAACTTTGGAGTTCTTCGCTGCTTCCGCTTCGTCGTACTTCATGACACTACCAAGCAAAACTCGATGCGTTAGTTTCAGGCTGAAAACGATTTCACGTCGCGGGACTTAGTCTAGAACCGGGTTTGACAATATCTGCATACCTTGCAATCCATTGGTCCCCGATGGCCTTTGCCTCAAAGTAGTTGGGATTGACAACAAGCTTTGTGGACATGATGGAACCGAAAAGCTCCGGGATGCGAACGAAAGGTGGCCGTTCTGCAGTCTGCTTTCCGTCTGGTTTTGATTGCTCTGGGGACGTCATACTGACGGTTTCGTAGCCAGAGTCTGAGCTGTTGCTACTGGCATTGCCACAGGCTGAATTCATCTCGACGTCCTGTGACTGGCATAAGGGTGCTGCCATATTCAAGGTTCTATCTTCTGGTGATGGGCGTGCAGAGTGAATTGAATAATCATTGACGAGAGTTGGATCTTTTGGATTGAGCGGGACTACCAGATATTATCCATCGATCACATGTGTAAACTCCACTGTCCATAGAGGTTTCCCTCTCATCCTTATGTATGATGCCTCACCGTCATACGCGTGTGCTAGCAAAGGGCAATCTGCTATAAGGTACCTTAGGAATGAAAGCATAGCTAAAGTTTAACAACAGGGGGAAAAGGTATCTGAAAACAAGAACCACTGTATTGCGCGCGGAGAACGTATGATACGGCCAAACGGCAATTGCCAAAAGGAGTAAACGCCGACAGACCAGTGCTTTCGTCAAACTTGGGTCGGAGGCTGGGTCTTATTCAACACAATATGAGTCGGCCAATCTCAATCAGGAAATGCTAATTTACCAATTCTCATTTTGGTAGTGTCCTCTTTTCCCAGCATAAAATCGGGCTTTGCCAGGAGAGTAAACAGTGTAATCCCGGTTCTCTGGCGTCACTGTGTGTGGGCCTACTAAGAATTGATGTTTTTTCGTAGCGAAGTCCCTGTGGCTCGGTGCAGTTCCGACGCGTTTACAGCGCATTTTCCAGAATTACAGCAACAATGGAGGGATGAAATTTGACCTCAACTCTGGCGGAGCCAAAGTCTTCCCAAGGATAAATGAGATTTGACCAGCCAGGTTTCGGTCGCGGATGGGTAGCATGATTGATGCACGCGCCTCCAGCGGAACGACAACGATATTGTGTTTGATCTGGTATGAAAGAAGATGAGGACATGCATCGATCCATCGCACTCATTTGCGTTTGCCTTACCCGAAACCCCTGTTAGTACGCGATTTATTGCCCCTTAACACCACTTTTTACTATCTATATTAATACTACTAACATTAATTAACACGCTTTTTAACGTAATTTAGGCTTTTTAATACTATTTAGAGCGTAATATATATATAATCTTATAATACTAGTATAGGATAATAATAATTATATATCTATATAACTAGTATAATTATTAAAGCTAGTAATATTATATAGAAGTAAGAATATTTCTTTAATATTAAGATTCCTATTAATAAAGCTAGTAATATAAAAATCCTTTCTATTTATCTTAGTTTTTTAAGAAAATAACTATAAGAGAGAGCTTATACTATATTAACTTTAATCTAACTTAAAATAAGTTATTTTTAATAAGATAACTATTATAGAGACCTTTTAATTAACTATAAAAAAGTTAGCTAAGTCTTTAAGTAGCTTTAAAAGAAGTAAAGTAAGCTTAGAATATAAAAGGAGTAGTAGTTATTTAAACTCTTAAAATAGAATAAATATAAAAAGAAAAAGATTTTATACTAATAGTAATATATATAAACTTATAATTATAATTATTATTTAATAACCTTAGCTATAAATAAATTTTATAGATAATTATTATAACTTATTAATACTAAAAGTAATAGATAATAATACTAGTAAAATTAAAGAGATATTTATAGATCTACTAGAAGTTAATAATACTAAAGCTATTATTAAGACTATTATTAAGCTATAAATTAATCTTACTACTAAAAAAGATAACTTATTTAAAAAATATTATTTACTACTTCTATTATAATAACTATTACTACTATTACTACTTAATATAGAGCTTTAAGTATATATAGAGATTAAAATTATTAGGAATACTATTAAGATATAGCTAAACCTTAAGCTTAAAAAGTTAAAACTAAATAACTTCTACTTAGTAGTTAACTATATTATATTAGATATAATCTAAGATTTTAACTATAAATATAAGTTATAATATATTAATTATACTTTTATATTTCTCTTTACTTAAGTCTTTTTTACTTCTAAGATAAACTATTAAATAGTGTTCTTAAAGGAGATATTCTATATAAACCTAGAAAACATTAAAATATTATAATTATAGCTATTTAAGTACTAGCAATAGATTACTAATACTATCTCTAATAATAACAAGAAAAATAAGTAACTATAAATTAAAATTCTTATTAACGCTATATTAAAACTATTTAACTAGTATATACTAATCTCTATAAACTACTATTATACCTCTTAGTAGTTATTTTTAATACTATCTAGTATAAGTTCTATTTAAATAAACCCCTTAATTAAAGTAATAGAACAACGCAGGGGCTTAAGTAAAGAAAGTGAGGAGGTGTTGCTGTTATTAGCGTTGTCTAGCGTGGTCGTCTAAGTACTATTATTGTCTAGCGTCCTCTAATTAGCGCTATCCTTCGCTATTATCGCTGTTATTATCTATTATCCCTAGTTATTGCTATCGCTGTTACTATCGTCTAATTAGCTAAAACACCTTTAATACTACACTAATTAAGCTATACGCGTTATATATTTCTAGTAAGCTAACTAGAAGTAACTTACTACTAAAAGAGTCCTTAGATAGCTAAAAACCTTAAATAAAAGCCCTCTAGAAACTAAAGCTATAGGTTTACTTAAACGCTTTACTACTACTAAATAGCTTAGTAACTTACCTTTATTACTAAGTAGATCGCTCTTTTATTAGCTTTTTTTACTCTAATTAAAGTAGAAAAACTAGGATCTAAAGAAGTATTTTTAAGGGTACTTCTAAGCTCTAAAAAGTATAAAGAAAGGTATAGTATTACTTAGTCTACTATCTATCTTAAAGCTAAAGCTTCCTATTAAAGTAGCCTTAGTTAGAACTAATACTTACTAACTAAAGCATAAAAGCATAAAAAATAATAAGAAAAAGCCTATACAGCCTACTACTCTGTTCTAGTAATACTAATTTAAAACTCTATTAAGATACTTTTATAACTTAGTATAACTCTATAAACTTTACACTAGAATAATAACTTTATTAAGCTTATTCCTATTAAACTTAGTAATACTAGTAAGTTATTATATTAATAGAAGTAGTAGAGCAACTTATTATTAACTAGTAAATTAAAATAGAAGAGGACCTAGGATATTTATATAGTAATCTAAGTTATATAGATATAAGTTAGGAGTTAAATATATTAATAATAAAATAGTATTACTAGTAATTATTATATATCTTATCCTTTTAGCTTAATAGAGCTGCTTTTTTATTTTTAGATTAATAAAAAGCATTTTATAGCTTAAGTAGAAGCTATAGCTAACAGATTAATAACTATTAATAAAGCTCTAGAAGATATTATTATAGATATAACCTTATATTATAATAAATATTTTATTAAAACTAATTCTAAGCTATAAAGTAAGATTATATTAAAGTTAAGAAGTAGTAGAAGTAGTAGAAGTAGTAGAAATAATATTAATAAGTTTAATTTACTCTTTTATTTAAATATTATAAACTAAGTTAATATCTTATTACTATTACTATATTATAACTATATACTACTAAATTTTCCCTTCTATAACTATACTCTTATTTAGTTATTATTATTAATACTACTACTATTAATACTACTATTAATACTACTATATACTAAGAAGTAGAATTTACTAATTTTATCCTCTTTACTACCTATTCCTTAGATTAAGCTTATACTATAACTTCTTTATAGATATATATAGTATCTATAGAGAATAGAAAGGATAGGAGATAATAAATAAGATACTAATCTCTATAACGCTTTTAAGACTATTCTATAAGCTTATTTTTAATTTAAATCCCTCTAAAAATATTAATAGATTAGTTTAATAAAAGTAATATCTCTATAAGTATTATAGAAGTAATTAGAGGTTAAATTAAGTAGTTCTTACTTAAGTAGAATATTATAAATTTAATAATAAACTATAGTTTATACTTACTACTTTATATTATTAAAAGCTAACTAATTTTTTAAGTAGATAATATATTACTTCTTATTAATACTATTAATTAAGATCTTCTTACTAAAATAACTAATAATATTTACTTTCCTACTATATCTTTTACTTAATTACTTAATAATAATAATAATAATAGTAATAAGCTTTAATAAGTAAAGAGAGGTTTTTTCCTACTTCTTTATTTAAATATAAAGATCTTAACTTTAATAACTAGTAGTAATTCATCTAATAAATAGGATATACCTCTAATACTATAGCTAAAGAGAAATATATTATAATTAAAGCGTTATAAAGCTAACTAACTATTAAGATTAAATTGTTTTTTATATTAATATTATATTATTTTAAGTAAAAGAGACTGTCACGGGCTAGAGCCCGGATTGATATCTCCGGCTTCGCCGGAGCAGTTACCGAGATCCGGCTCCGTTGGACCCACTATTCTGCCGCAGTACGCCGCCTAACCCGGCCTGCTTCACCGCTGTTAGGTGCCTATCCCTGTAAAGTCCTTTTCTTCCTTCTTCAGCTTAGAATAGTCAATCGACGGCACCTCTACGTTGAACAAGCCTAGGGGCCAGCCCCTTACATATTCTAAGCTCAACAACAGAAGACGCTACGCGAAACCTCACGAGAGCGACACGATGGATTCGCCAGAGGGTAGCGCAAACGACGCGATGAACGCCGAGATTGACCGCCGGATCAACGAAGCGGTTAACGCAAGCATACGTCCTCTTCAGGACCAAATGGCCCAGCAGACGGCCCAGATGACGCAGCTCTTGACAGCTCTGAATGGGCTTATGTCACCGGATAGAGCAACCCCTACGCCGCTTACGAGTAGCGTACCGACCCCGTCCACAGCCGATACGACTATACAGGCTCCGAGTGACGATACAGTAATGGTAGCCGAAGGGCGGAGAAAGCCCCTACCGAATCCCCCGAAGTTCACGGGAAGGCGCAAAGACTACCCAGCATGGTCTCAGCAAATGCGCGATAAGACAACCCTAGATGCAGGACTTATGGGGGGTAACGCCGAGGTTTGGTACTATATCAACTCACAACTCGACGTTGACCCTCAGCAAGTTGTTGCTACTTTCTACGCCGCCGGAGGCCCCGGGGGCGAGCGAGACCCCTCTGAGTTCATGAGGTACTTGGACCGTACGTACAAAGACCCAAGTGCTGCCTCCTGCGCAGCTGCTACGCTGCGAACGATCCGTCAGCGGGACGACCAATCCCTCGCCTCCTTTCTTCCCCGATACGAGAGAGTATTGTCAGAAGCTGGGGGGGCTAGTTGGGCAGACCAGGCGAAGATAACCCTCCTCGAGGGAGCACTTAGTACGCAGCTCCAACGAGCCCTCGTGACTGTCGACCTTCCGGTTGATAACTACCATGGATGGCTCATGCGGGTACAAGACGTAGCCGCAAGGCTGGAGAGGCTTCCAGCTACAACGCGCAGAAGCAGCTCGTACTACCCTAGAGCCCCCGAAGCAAGCAGGCACCATGACAACGATGGTGATGTGGTGATGACTGGCGTAAGCCGCGCGAGGAACAAGAAGGGAGCTCCGGAACCGCAGCGCCGCAGACGCTACTCCTCCTCGTCTGAGTCCGAGGGTAGTGAACAACCGCAGAAGGATAGTCGGCGTTGCTATAACTGTAACAACATCGGCCATATCGCTACACGGTGCACTAAGCCAAAGCGTCCAGGGCCAAAGAAGATCAAGAAGGTCAAGAAAGCCAAGAAGTCAGAAGAGAGCAGCAACGATAGTGCCACAGAGGAGCTGGGAAGCTCTGAGGCTGAAGAGAGCTCGGGAAAAGAGTAACTCCAACGCAAAGTCGGGCGTTGGAGGCAAAGCCTAGTGATAACGTCCGTCACCCACTTTCAGCCACCCCCCACTTTCGGCCACCCCAATTTTTATGCCCTCACATTGATATACATCAACTTCAACCAATATTTATATGTATTATGATGCGACGACGATGCAACTTTCGCTATCACTAGGGTTTTCTGACTCGCTGGATTCATCTGTGCTACTTTCAAGTTCGCCCGCCTCGATTTGAGCCCTCCGAACAGCCTCAATATCGGCAAACTTCGAATTTGGGCTCATTTTGACCTTCTTCCGTTTCCTGGCCCTACTGGCATCAACCTCTGCCTGCAGTGCCTCAATCTTTCGCTGGGCTACTGCTAATTGGTATGCCTTCTCATCAAAGCCCTTCTGAACCTTCCGGAAAAGCAGGCGCTGCGTATGCTCATCGTTATCTAGCTTGCTGAACAGGCTGAACTGATCCTGAAGCTTATCCCTCTTCTTGGGGGTTGACCAAGGGACTGCTGATGTATCTGCCGCCTATTTTTCGCTTGCTTTGCCATCAGAGAGCCCTTTGCAGACCTGACCAGCTGGTTTGGCAGGGGTTGATGTGTTCTCAAGCAGCAGAGGGCTCATGAGGGGTCTAGCCATACTGACAGGCCACAAACCAGTCCATTTCCAGCCACTGATGATGTTCTTGCTTGTCAGGGCTGCCTTACGCGCCTTGCCATAGCATATAACGAAGTTTCTCTTGCCCACAACTGTACCAGCATCCTATTCAGCCAGTAATCCAAGCTCCTTCTTGTATGCTGCCTTGAGGGGCCCAAAAACCGACTGATCAAGTGGCTGAAGGACGTGTGACGTGTGTGCTGGCAAGAACAGCAAGTGTATCTTGTTCCTGAAGCATGTATACATAAAAGCAGTAGTCTCATGGCTTCCATGACCATCCAAGATCAATAATCTGACCTCTGAGGGGTCCCCTGGCTGGGTTGAAGGAATAAAGACCTCTGTTAACCACTTGACAGCTGTAGAGTCTGAAGTCCACCTATTCTCTGTAGCTGTGAACTTCCAGGATTCATATAGCGTTAGATCTGGAGGGAACCACTGCTGCTGGACACTCTTGCCCTTGTATATAACAAGTGGAGGCAGTGCCTTGCTAGTTGCAGAGATACACTCGATCAGAGATGTCCAAGCACGCGATCCAGGCTGTTTCTTGCGGATAGAACAAGTTTCTGATGATCCAAGGATAAGCCTATTTGATCCTCTGCCTTCTAGAATACCAGTCTCATCCATATTGTATCGATTGGAGGCCTTGATGGCCATGATCTCAGGTATAGCAAGGTGCTTGAACCATTGCCTGATTACATTAGTTGAAGCTCCATTGATACGCTGGGAATCGATTGCTCTGCTTCTTTGGACCCTTACAGATGGGTTTCTCTTAATAAAAGACTGCACCCAGTTCTTTCCAAGAGGCTGGGAGTCTCCATGGATCTGTAGGATGCGTTCAGCAAAGTCCTTGAGTTGCTGATGGGTTGGAGGAAGGCCTAGGGCAGCCTGGATTCGAACCCATTCAGCCAGATGGCTTTCCTGGGTAGCAGAGAGCCTTTGAAGATCCGAAAAGGCTATATCCCGTGCCTGCTGGCCATTCATACGATTTTTCAGCGTTGATCGTGGTATACCCCATTCAAATGCAGCTTTTTTTACACTGGTACCGCGTGCAACAGCTTCAAGAGCCTGGTTGATATCATTTTCTGTATACTGAGGCATATGGATCTTAAGAATGCCGATATGAAAACGACGACGATTGAAGTAATTGGTGAAGTTGTGGAAGATTGAAGTTGGTGGTCATCATGGCGGTGAGGCATTTTTTGGGGTGGCCGAAAGTGGGGGGTGGCCGAAAGTGGGTGACGGACGTTATCATCAAATGGAAGCAGTTCAAGCATCGCATGAGCAGCAAATCAGCAGTGATCACTGCCCGCATACATAAGGGCACTCAAGCAGACGCCCTGGTAGACACTGGGTGCGACCTATACGCCCTTGTCGACCATGACCTCGCCCGCAGGCTGCGCCTACCAATAGTAGACCGCTCAGAGCGGATACTAGGCAGCTTCAGCGACGCTACAGGCGCCACGAAAGCGACAGGTGTAGTTGTCTTTAACCTAGAGCTATGTGGCTATGATGAGAAGATCTTTGCGTATACTGTCCGCGGTCTTGGGGATGACCTCTTCCTTGGGAAACCGTGGATGGAACGGAACTGCGTCGTATATGACGCTTCTGCGCAACAGATACGTCATAGGAGAGGTGGTGTAGACTTACGACTGAAAGGCGAGGAAGAGCCAGAACGAATACGCCAGATTAGAACTGCTCGACTCCTCCCAGGAGCCCCCTTTACAACGCTCTACAAGAGGGCGCAACGACAAACTGGAGAAACTGCAGCATATGAAGTGCGGGCTATTAGCCTGGCAGACATACAGAAAGCCCTCGCGAAGAAGACAGAGAAAGCAGACCTTAAGGCTCTCCTTCCGCCAGCTGTTCTAGCTGAATTTCGCGAGCTATTCCAACCCGATGAGGCTGCTAACCTCCCACCACATCGCCCCGGGGTCGACCACGAGATCCCTATCAAGCAGGACAGTAAGGGCAACGAGGCTGTACTACCATGGGGCCCGCTCTATGGGATGTCACGAGAAGAGCTCCTCGTCCTCCAGAAGACCCTGCGAGACCTACTAGACAAGGGCTTCATCCGCGCTAGCAGCTCCGAAGCATCAGCCCCAGTACTGTTCGTACGGAAACCAGGAGGAGGGATACGCTTTTGTGTTGACTACCGCGCCCTCAACGAACTCACTAAGCGCGACCGATACCCCCTCCCCTTGATTCGGGAAACACTACGGACTATTAGCGCTGCAAGGTGGTTTACGAAACTGGACGTAGTAGCAGCGTTCCATAAGATTAGAATTGCAGAAGGGGAGGAGCATAAGACAGCATTTCGGACCAGATATGGACTATTCGAGTGGCTAGTCGTCCCCTTTGGCCTCACAGGAGCCCCCGCCACGTTCCAGCGGTATATTAATGGCGTACTTCGAGAATACCTTGACGACTTTGCGACGGCGTATATGGACGACGTACTGATCTACTTAAATGGGTTATAAAAGGACCACGAAGCGAAGGTCCGGCTAGTCCTCCGCAAGTTAACTGATGCTGGCCTCCGGCTGGACCCGCATAAGTGCGCGTTTTCTGTGAAGACCGTTAAGTATCTTGGGTTTATTGTTACAGCTGGTATAGGCATCTCCTGCGACCCTGAGAAATTAAGAGCAATTAAGGAATGGGCTGCGCCAAAGACAGTTAAAGGAGTCCGGAGCTTTTTAGGATTTGCAAACTACTACCGGATCTTTATCCCAGCGTACTCAAACATCGCTGGGCCCCTTATAGCCCTTACGAAGAAGGGTGCCCCATTCTGCTGGGGTGAGGAACAAGAAGCAGCATTCTAAGAGCTAAAAAGGATCTTTGCAGCAAAGCCTGTCTTACACCAACTAGACTCTGAGCTTACAACCTATGTTGAGGCTGACTGCTCAGGCTTCGCTCTTGGGGGAGTACTATCGCAAGAAGACGAGCACGGAAGACGTCACGCAGTAGCATACCACTCGCAGCGGCTGAATGCCGCCCAGTTCAACTACCCAATCCACGATAAGGAGATGTTAGCTATTATGAGCTGCCTGCGAGAATGGAGGGCAGAGCTACAGAGCGTTGAGAGCTTTAAGATCCTATCCGACCATAGGAACCTCAAGTACTTTATGCAGAAACAGAAGCTCATGGAACGATAAAGCTGATAGGCAGAGGAGCTATCTCAGTATAACTTTGAGATATAGTACCGCCCAGGAAGCGAAGCGGTAGTGCCAGACGCACTCTCTAGATGTGAACAAGACGTACCTACGTCCCTAGAAGACGAGCGCGAACAAGGCTGGATTCTCCAGCTTCTTCCTGAAGTAGCCCTTCCCTCAACGCGTACACGACGTGTAGAGGTAGCACCAGCGATGCTTGTATTTACTGATGATAAAGAACTACAGCAGCTCTGGGATCAGACCTAAGCAGGAGACGAAGTCTACCAGCAGGCCTATACTGCTGTGAAACAACGAGAAAGAAGCTTCCCACCTAGCCTCAAGCTAAAGGTTCAGATTGCTGAGTGCGAGATCGATAACAGTAACCGACTGCTATTCAGAGATCGGATCTGGGTACCAGGTAGCGAAGACCTGGATAGGGAGGCGAACACGCTACGTACTCGTATCGTCCAAAGTATCCACGACTCAGTGCTTAGTGGCCACCCTGGTAGAGATAATACCCTCGCGCTAGTCAGCAGACGCTTCTACTGGCCTGGCCAGTCGCAGTTAGTACGGCGTTTCTGCCGTAACTGCGATGGTTGTGGGCGAAGTCATATCTGGAGAGAACGCCGCAAGGGACTCCTAAAGCCACTGCCGATACCACAGCGTATACGGAGCGATCTTGCTATGGATTTCATCACAGATCTACCCCCTACAGATAAGAACGAGAGGTTCCTCTGGGTAATTATCGACCGGCTAGGTAAAGGCGTAACCCTCGAAGCTATGCAAAGTATGGAAGCCGAAGCCTGCGCTGAACGATTCCTGAGCTGCCACTTCCGCTTCCACGGCGTCCCTACATCGATTGTGAGCGATAGGGGAAGTAACTGGACAAGCCGCTTTTGGCGGCAGTTCTGTAAGCTGTTAGGAATAGAGCAGCGGCTTAGCACTGCCTACCACCCGCAGACTGATGGAGGCCCAGAGAGGATGAACCAGGAGATCCAGGCCTACCTACGTAACTACGTCACCTACTCACAGAAGGACTGGGCATGTAACCTTCCAGCAGCTCAGCTAGCGCTTTGTAGCCGCGATAATAGCGCTATTGGGATGAGTAGCTTCTTCCTAGAGCATGGATACAACCCAGAGCCTATTAAGGTCAAGGAAGCAGACCCAGCAAGCTCTGAAGGCACCCGTGAGGGCCAAGCCCGCAAGTTGGTAACAAGGCTTCAAGATGTGATGGATATGGCCCAATCGACCCTCGCCTCAACACAGCAACGCTACGAGGAGCTGGCTAATAGGAAGCGCCAGCCTACAGAGAGACTAGAAGTAGGCGACAAAGTCTGGCTTCACATGGGGCATTACAGATCCCCTAGGCCTTGCAAGAAACTGGATTGGTTACACCACAAGTACACAGTTACGAAAGTCATCTCACCATACGTGGTAGAGCTTGATGTACCAGCAGCCATATACCCACGCTTCCATGTGGATATCCTGAAGCGCGCAGGTAACGACCCCTTACCTGGTCAAACGTTAGATGACGAGCAGCCGCCACCAATTATAGACGATGAAGGCGAAGAGACCTGGAGTGTAGAGAGTATCGACGCTGCTACCTGGAAGCGTCGAGGGCGCGGGCGACGCCGCGAAGTTCTGGTTAAGTGGGAAGGATATACAGAGAGGACCTGGGAGCCTGTCGAGACGCTCCAGGGGACAGAAGCAATGGAGGCTTACGAACGCCGTTATGGCTCTGCGATGGAGCACGATGGAGACCCAGCCTTAGCGCCGCGGGCGCGCCGCCGGAGGGGAGCGGGGGGGTGATGTCACGGGCTAGAGCCCGGATTGATATCTCCGGCTTCGCCGGAGCAGTTACCGAGATCCGGCTCCGTTGGACCCACTATTCTGCCGCAGTACGCCGCCTAACCCGGCCTGCTTCACCGCTGTTAGGTGCCTATCCCTGTAAAGTCCTTTTCTTCCTTCTTCAGCTTAGAATAGTCAATCGACGGCACCTCTACGTTGAACAAGCCTAGGGGCCAGCCCCTTACAGAGACTCTTAATAGTATTAAAGTCAAATATAACTACAGCTATAAACTTAACTTTATAGTAAGCTCTCCTCTCTATTAATATCTTTAGCTGTTTTAATATAAATACTATAGTAATAAAAGTAATTTAAGATAATATTAATATAGCTAGCTATATAAATAGTATAGTTATAAAGAGAATTAGTAAAGAAAGTATTAGTTACTTTAAGTTATTTAAATTATATAAATTACTTCTATAAGTAGCTTTTAAGGTTTCTAAAGAATACTTTAATAAAGTTAAAATCTAGTAAGTATATAAGTAAATAGAGTAATTTAATATTATACTCTTAGTAAACCTCCTCTAACTACTTTACGTTATATTATACTATATTATCTATAATTAATATTAATTTTAGGCTAGGAAATACTTCTATCTTTCGTAATATAAAGTTCTTAACCTAAAATAAGAAGCTATTAATATCTATATTAAATAAATAATATAATTAAGAAAACTGTTAATAGTAAGAGCTAGTAAAATAATACTATATACTTCTTTTTAAAATACTCTATTTTAATAGCTTTATACTTTTTAATATTTAATTTATATATCTAGTACTACTTTAATAATTAATACTACTCTTATTAATAAAAATAATATATTAGAAGGGGGCAGGGTTTTAAAATTTCTAGCATTTTAACTTCAAAGTAATAGATTATATAGAAGGTTTTATAGGCGTTAGGTGTTATTATAAAAAGAAATAGCTTATATAAGTAGATAGAAACCTAGTTAGCTTTCGATAAAAAGACTAAGTAGATAAGTAAGAAATATATTGTTTTTATAAAATTCTTATTTTTCTTAATAACTTTAGTAACTAGTTTTCTAAAAAGAGCTACTAAAATCTTTTAGCCTAACTTATAGTAAAAATCTACTAAGTTCTACCCTTTAAAAACTAAATAAAAATAAGTATTTTTAGGCTTTTTTAGCTTTAATTAGCTCTACTTTTTATCTTTCTTCTTAATCTTTACTATACTTCTTAGGTTATTCAAAACTAAAAAAGAGTAAAATACTATAGAGATAATACTACTAAACTTCTTTTTAGTAGCCTATTTTCCCTTAAAAAGTTATATAACCTAAAGGATAAAAAGGATAGAAGTTATAGATAAAGTATAACTTAGTTAAGCTTATATTTATATATTTATCTTTATATCTTTTATAGTTAGCTAGAAAATTAATATATAAGTATTTAGGTGTTTTTAAGAGGTTTCCCCCTAAAGTAGAGTACTTAGTATAATTAATAAGTTTTCTCTCTTACCCTGTTATAAAATTAGTAATATAGTTATAAATTAATATAATATACTTCTTATATAGTCTAGTTTTATTATTAAGTAATATACTAAATCTTTTCTTTTTCTACTAATCTTTTTAAAGTAGTAAAAGATTACTAATATAAATATAAATAAATTAAACTTCTTTTTAAGAAAACCTTAAACTTTATTAAAATAATAATTAGTTTTATTATATAAGAGTTTAAAAATTACTTCCTTATAAATTAGTATTATCTTATAATACTTAAACCTTATTAGTTAATAAGGTTTTAGTATATTTCTAAATACCTCTTATTATTAATAATAGATTTAAATTATTATAATATTATATTTAATAAATTTATAATTAATTTATTATTAAAGTAATATATAAATAACAACTTTTTTAACTAAACTTATTACTTACTACTTAATAGCTTTAATATTATCTACTTTATAATATTAATATAATTTTAATTAAATAAAATACTAATAAGAAAAATAAATAGTAAGAGAGCTATATTATATATTTTATTACTAGATAGGTTTAGTAATAAGATCTCTAATATTAATATATTTAAGATATTCTATAGCTAAAAAATAAAATATAGTTATATAAATATTATAAAGAAAAAAAATACTTATTAATAATAATAATAGTTATTATATACTTAGATTTTATAATAATATACTTTAATTTATAAATAATACTAGTAAGATAAATAATAATAATATTATAAGTTCTAAATTAATATATTTAGTAATAGTTTTAGTTTTTTCAGTACTTTAAATATATACTTAAGAGGAGTTAACTCTAGGAAAATAAAAAGGAAAATAGTATATAGATTCTAGTAAAAAAAAGCTCTTCTAAAGCTATTAATAATTAATTTATATAATAATTATATTAATTAACGCGTTTATAGCGTTTATACGTATATATAGCAAAAAGTGGTATTAAGGGGTAATAAATCGCGCACTAACAGGGGTTTCAGGTAAGGCAAACGCAAATGAGTGCGCCAATTACCCCCCTTACCCTTCTTCATCTAGCCACCGGCCAACATCACTCATGCCTTTCCGGCTGATCCGCATATCTCCATCCACTCCATCGTCTGTCGCTTCACATGATACGTTCCCTCCTCGATTAAGGTGGTGTGCGGTACCCGCGCAACTTGATGTCTGAGGTGCATGTAATACTCGTCTAGGACCAACTTGTTCACGTTGATCTTGGTCGCACCTGCAGCGATGCATTGCCGCATGAGTTCAGGCGGGAATCCATTGGTACCGTGAAGAGCAACCCGCACTCTCCCGCCAATCTGTTTTTGTATGTTGTCGAACCTGATTCGCAATTAGATGTGTCCCAAAGATTAACCAGTGCATTGACATACCTCTCGAAGTCCAAGTGCGGACCTTGCTTCCCATATTCGCCGTGGACGTTGCCAAAAGCCGGAGCAAGAGCATCAACGCCTGTAGCGATGAACTGGTCAACCTCTTCAGGTGTGGTCTTGCTCGCTTCCAGCCCGGCCGTGTCCATCACCCCGTCTTCAGCGCCCTCGATCCTCCCCGGTTCTGCTTCCGTGGCAATACCACGCTCGTGACAGTACTTGACCCATGTTGCGGTCTTCGTTAAATTCTCCTCCTTCTCATAGTGCAACATATCGACCATGATGCTGTCGAAGGGGAGGTTGTCGGCCGCATGCTTGATGATTTTCTCGTCTTGCGCGTGGTCCAGATGTACTGATATCGGCACACTTGCTCGGCTGATGGATTCCTTGGCTGTCCTGACGAGCAGACCGTCGGCGTAGGTCACTGCCCATGGGAAGAATTGGAGGATGAGGGGCGACTGGGCTTGTTCCGCAGCGGCAACAAGTCCATAGATTTGCTCGAGGTTGTACGCAATGGCTGCAATCACACCATATCGTCCCTTTTCAGCATTCCGTAGGATCTGGAGATGTCGATTGTTGTCTTTCCAATTGGTCGGCACGGCCATGATGTGTGTTCAAGCCTTCGAACTAGGATGATGCTGATATTGATGTGTTCGTCAAGTGGTACTGGTTGGAAACCCCAAGCATTGGGTATTTGACTTATTTCTGTGCATGATCCGATATCGATAGTGGCGAATTTACGTCAACCACATGACGGATGGGTCTGGGGTGATGTGTTGGCTTCCGTGTCGAGGAAATCGATTGGCAGTGGGTCTAGGTCGTCACGAGGGACGTCACGATCACCAAACAAGACGCGAACTCTTGTTCCATGTTGACCTTTGGTGCGTCTCATCCCCGCTTCATCAAAATTGGTAACCGATTTGGTGAAACCTAGGCCAAAAACGCTTCACGGAGGTTTTATATGATGCAGCTCGAGATTGTGCATCGATGAGTGGTCATGGAATTTTGGGTTCTGCTAATGACACTTTTTCTGACAAGTGAATTCATCTTGTCGCCAATTTGATTAATTCTCTTTCCCCTATGTCTCAACTGTTCTCCGGCATTTCCCATCTTGCTGTCAATTCCTCACCTAATGGCTTGACTGGCCAGCCGGATCTTTCTCGGCAAGCCTCCAATAGACCAATAACACAATCACGTTCTCTCTTGCTTTCGAGAGGGATCCCAGCTGAGAACGTTAGCATGTGGTCCACTTCAGGGGGCGGTAGCGACGATGACATACCTATGTAAAGACACTGAGAACACATCACACTCGATGGGTAGTCAGACAGTGTCAAGGCAATCCCGCACACTTTCTTCACGCACTCCATTAGACGCTTCCGTTGCTGCGTGTACTGTTCTAGACCTCCTAGTACAGGCACATTTAACAGCAACAGTATGTGAGCGCAGTAGTAGACTTGGAATGCGATCGCTTGGAAATGCGTCAGTAATGATCTTGGTCCCTTGGAAAGGTGCTCAAAGCGTCACGGCTTACCACATGCTGGAGGGTGAATCCAGATTGGATCAAATACGTCGTCTACAGAACCGGCGTAGGGCAGTGGTTGAAATTCTGCCGTTAGATGCCTCCTCCAGTTTTCTAATTGATCTTTCAATGCATCAGCCGCCGCAACCCTCGCAATCGGGTCATTCTTTGCTGCTTCTGTGTCTTCTTTGGAACAGAATGCTACGACTTGGGCAAAGAAGTACACGGAACGAGCCGCAAGTTGATAAGGATCCATCTCGTCCAATGTCTTGACCGGCCTCCAGAATGTGAAGGGGCGACGCTTTTCACGAAATGCAGCCCAAACATCTTGGCAAAGCCACGTCCACCATACTGCTTGCTTCAATCCCCCAGAATCGCCATGTATGGTCTGAGAGCGCTGTATCCAGTGAACGCCTTTAAGGTGTCTTTCCCAGTCTTGACGTGATCCGTCCAACATCTCATATGCAGATATGATGGATGAAGTAGCAAGCAGTTCAAGACTTGTCTTGTATGTGTCGTACTGCATTGCCTCTTGAATGTAGTGTAGAGTCTTGTAGTAATATTTCAAGGCCTCATTCAGATCTTGATGATCTTTTCCTCCAGATTTTGAGCTCAGAGAAAGGTGGCGAGCCGAAAGCGCTAATACCGCGTTCATAAGACCTACATTGTGCATCTATTTCAAGGCATGGCTGCTCAGTAACAAACCCTGGCGAGGAAATATTTGTGAGAGACATACCGCTAGTTGGGGAACTTGTGTGCCGAAAGGCCTCCTAGGGTCGAAGAAGTCCATCTACTCAAGGTTTAGAACGACCAAAAGCCGGGAGCAAACATGTCTACGTACCCACATGCTGATGTGCCTCACAAAGTTCTGAAAGATCACATGCTCATGGGCGGATATGTGCAACGGGCTTGTCGAATACCAGTTCTGCTTCTCGAACTGCTGGTATTCGCCTAGCCTTGGTGTCCTCTCCATCAAGTAAGAGTTGGAAGTGCATGGAGTCGGCGATAGACCATCTGAGGAAACCCTCGGTTGAGCTTTTCTTACTGCTGGGGACTGCACAACGGAACTTCCGAAAATATCAACACTTTCTTGGTCGATATTGAAGCTTGTAAAGTCGAACTCCTGCATAGCAGCATCTTGAAGAAGTAAGTCGACCCATACTGCCGTTGCGTTCTCCAAATTGGCACCGTAAGAGCTGTTTGTTGTAGCTGAGTTGTGAGGCGTAATACCCGTGCATCTTGGTTCTGTAAGATGCTCCGGACATCCCGCCTGAACATTGGATGTTTCGTCAATCTGAAAAGCTGGCGATGTCTCATTCTGAGCTCCAACACTAACGCCGGCGCCCGGCGACGTATTGGGTACATTCAGCTGAGTCTCCTCATCCCATGATACTTCGGGTACGGAAATGGGCCCTTCATCGTTGACTGCTGGAGGTGTTCCTTGGGGCTCTGGGGATTGCGGCTCAGGGCTAATCGATCGCGGAGGCAAAGGAGACTCTTGTTGTACTGCATCGCTCTCATGTTGAGTATGAGACACATCTCCGGGGCTGCCTGTGCGTTTTCTGTTTGGTGGCCGCCGTGGCGCATAAGTACAGATGTGTTTGGTTCTTTCGCAACCTCCGCATGTTGGTTTCTTCTCGTCGCACTTGACGTGGCGACGACGGCAGGTTGCGCTATGTGGTACATATTTAGCCAATGAAATAGGGGACCATACGTCCGATGGAGAGAGGAGAAATAGGTTTATTACCATCCAGTTGTGTTTCTCAAGCCCCGGCCTCTGGTCAGTCGACCTCTAGTGAAGTATCGTTTAGTTCCCTCCTCCTCGGTCACCATGTTGTAAACTTCTGTGGATACTTTTCGCCGTGCCAGAGATCGGAATGATAACTCTGCCCGGAGTCACGGACAGCAGATGTCAGGGCTGTGGTGATACCTGGTCGCATCATTCGTGGGGTCATTGATAGCAACTTTGGGAGATTCCGAGCAGCGTCGACACCGTGGAGGAAGCCGCATGGAGATCCTGCAGCCGGTGCGGGGTAATCTGGGGCAACGGTCCACAATTTGGAGACCCGAGCCAGGTCCCGGAAGTCCCGTAACGGCCCGGCGGGCGGCCGGCCCTGGCGCCGATGTTGTCTGGTGTGCGAATGGAATGTAGCCCTCAGAGGCTATCTTTCGGTCGAGAAACAAAATTCAAAGGCCTCTGGCGGCTTGGATGAGACGAGGTGAAGTCTGTCTTGGTGTTGATCTGCAACACCCACAACTTGGCTCTTACGCATCGGGTTTCCCTCGAGACGAGGGTGTGGGACCTTCGATGGCACGTTGATCATGCGGGGTAGACTACATCGTGGGTTCACAGGGCAACTCACCTCACGGGTTCGATTCAAGTAGTCTGCTCTTCCATCGGCTTTGAGTCTCAATATTGTCGATGACACGAGGAACTATTCAACCCTTTAGCATCAATTGGTCTCACGATGGTCCTGTCTAGTTGCCGTTTGCTGAGAGGCAAGACTGCTGCCATTACAGGAGGCACAACTGGTATCGGTCGTGCGATTACTTTGGAATACTTGAGACAAGGTGCCAACGTGGCTGTAAACCACCTGGGCCTGCCCCAAGACAAGAAACACCGACACAGCCTATTGGAGGAGGCCGAAAGCATCGCAAGAGCCGGAACCAAAGCTCAGCCAACTGGCCAGCTGATAGAACTTGCTGGAGACGTCACCAACCCTGAGACAGGAAAAGCGCTTGTCAGTGCAGCAGTCAAGAAATGGGGTGGGCTTGATGTTTTTGTTGCCAATGCAGGCATTTTCAAAGCTGCGGAGTTTCTCACGTACGTCGGTCCTCTTCTTTTTGCATCGTCCTCATTTCATAGTCACTGACTTTGTCCGAACTCAGCCTTGAAAAAGATGTCTTCGACAAAAGCATGCAAGTCAACGTCAACGGTGCATTCTACTCCTGTCAGGCGGCGGCCAACCAGATGGTGAAGCAAGGACGTGGCGGGTCCATCATTGGAATATCATCAATCTCGGCCCTCGTCGGTGGCGGCCTGCAAACACATTATACACCCACAAAAGCCGCTGTATTGTCCATGATACAATCAATGGCAATTGCGTTGGCGAAGGACAGGATTCGGTGCAATGCGTTGTTGCCAGGCACAATCCATACACAACTGGCGGAGCCTGATATGCAGAACGAGGAAAAGCGCAGATACCTCCAGCAGCGGATACCCATGGGTGTTGGAAAGCCCCAGGATTTGGCGGGACCAGCAGTCTTCTTGGCCTGCCCGGAGCTGAGCGGATTCATGACGGGATCTCAGGTACTCGTAGACGGCGGAATGTTTGTGAATTTGCAGTAATCAAATCTCCCAGCCACTGAGCTGAAGGTTTTATAAGTGAGATTTTACGATCATGCTACTTGTTCAATGAAGTGAAGGCATCGTGTGAGCTAATTTTGGAAGTCTTCGATGGCTTACTCTTTCCAGCGGCCCGCTGTCCCTAAGAGAGGTAACTTGTGGGGAAGTGCCTGGACAAACATCCCGGGTTGCCTGCGGCATCCTACGCAGCCGGAAATAGAGCCGGCAGGATCAACTACTCGTTGTAGTCGTGCCGCACCCATATCAGCCCTACTAAATATTCCTTGATCTCTGCTCGTTGTTGTGGGCCCGCATTCCTTGTGTTGTCTCCATGGTTGTGCATGTTGACTGTCATCGCCGGACCAGCTGCGTGGAATTCCGGCTCGCAGGATTGACCTGCGGGGTGCGGCGCTGCCGCTTTCCAGGGAAAATTGGAGAACCATAGGCGGCGAACGGCTCTACGTAGCCGTCATTCGCGCGCGGGTTCATCTTCGTTAGACTTCGATTTGTCGTGTTGTGTCAAGGCCAGCGGCATCTATGTCATAGGTTGGCTTACGGAAGCCGCTGCGATGACAAGTTCGCCAAGATCTAAAATCCCGCAATCCTACGTCAAACCAAGAGATCCAGTCCCATCGGCGATGCTCTGCAGATGACATCGGTGGTGCTCCACTTAGCCGTTGCTTACCTACCTGGCGCGCCAGACTGCTTGTCTGACCGACCCTATTTCTCAAGACTTAGTCATGGCTCATGAAAGCAGAAACACCATTCTATCCATAGATCGCTGTGTGCATCGTGAACGTAGTTCATGGTGAGGATGCTTAGCAAGGCTTTCATGCTGGTTCCAGAAGTGAAATGCACCCCAGGCAGCACGCTCTAATCAGTAGGCATAGAGTAAGCAATACCGTAAAGCCGGGGTCATGGGATACAATGATTGCGAAGCTGTTAGAAAGAATTGCTTTCTGGGAGGCAGCGACAAATGCATTTCTTGCGAGGTGGATGAAAACGACTTTCACGCGCGGGAAGGTTTGGCAATGACAGGGGGCCACGAGAAGCGAGGCGCAAGTAGGAACATCCTTGGACTAATTTTTGCCCCGAGTCCCCGCCCACGATGTCGGTCACTGCGTAGCTAAATTAAGTGCTCAATCATTGATGACCCTTTATCCAGCTTCCATGATGATCCGGTGCTCACAAAGACAAAAGACATTTTGCAATGTTTCTTAGTAAACAGGGGAAGAGCACTGCCATCTGAAGTCATGGTCGATGAGAAGCAACCACCAGGCCTATTCACTGGAAACTCCAGACTTAGCCTCGTCGAACGGAGAACATATAAAGACTGTCAGGCTTTTCCGATGAATGTCTTCTCGGCAACAGACTTGAATCCATTCTTCGATCTTCGACAACCAAGAAACGAAACCCTCTAACGAGTCAACGACAATGTCGACCTTGAATAGCAAGAACGGGACTCAAAGCCGCAGGGCTTCAACTTCGGGCGGTGAAGCAGCAGCAGCTACAGCTCTGGAGGGCTTTACATCAGAAGAGCAGAAGAGATTATGAGACGGGTTGACATTCGTGTCGTAGCCACTGTCGGGCTTTTGTATTGCTTTTCTGTCATTGACCGATCGAACCTACCCTCCGCTGCCGTTGCTGGCATGACAGAAGATTTGGCCCTCGTCGGAAACCGTTATGTAAGTCATCATTGGGCAATATTTCGACTTCCTTAGATTTCCTTTTCGGACAAAAGCCCGGTATGTTTTGGGGGTGTCAACGCTAACGTTATTTTCAACAAAGTCGATCATCAGCCTTGTTTTTTTCACGACCTATACTACCTTTCAGCCAATCTCAATCATCCTTGCTCGAACCATTGGCCCAAGAGCCTACTTCACCGGTGTACAATGGTTTGCGGATTTATAGTCATCGGCATGGCCTTCCTCAAACATTGGGGCCAGATGGTTGCTCTGAGAGTCATTCTTGGGGCGCTCGACTCAGGTTTCTTCCCAACTTGTGTTTACCTCCTTAGTACTTGGTACACCCGCTGTGAGTTTACATCACTTGAACACAAACGACTTGCGATATTGATTTTTCATAGACGAAGTTGGCAAGCGATACTCAGCCTTCTACATTGTAGTGTGTCTCGCCACAGCGTTCTCCGGAATTCTGGCATTTGGGGTATGGTGTTCCCAGACAGAATCAACCTCGGGGTTGAAATTGCAAACTAATCGGTGGAATAGTTCACCAAACTTGAAGGAAAGGCGGGACTCCGCGGGTGGTCATGGATTTTCCTCATGGAAGGCATCATCACATGTTGTCTCGGAATCCTTTGCTATTTCGTGTTAGTTGGTTTCCCCGACACCAACAAGCGAACCTGGGGATTTCTGTCTCAGCGAGAGATTGCATGGGTTGTCTCTCGCGTTCAGGAAGATCGCGGGGATGCAAAGCTTCCTTCTCTCAGTGTCAAAGGGTTTCTGCGAGGCGGGGCCGATGTCAAGGTGTGGGCATTTGCATTGATTTACTTCAATCAGGCACTTGTCAACTTTGGTGCGTTGTTGAACTTTCGAGCATTAATGGCTTGAACTAACACCCTCGTTCTGCAGCTCTGTCGTTCTTTCTCCCCATCATCTTGAAGGAGAACATGGGCTTCAGCACAGGTAAAGCACAAATCATGATCGCCCCACCGTACATGCTTGGTGCGATTCTCATGTGGATTTCTGGGTGGTTGGGGGATCGCTTCATGGTACGTGGTCCCATCATCATAGGGGATATGGTTGTCGCCATTATCGGAACCGCTCTAGTCGGGTTCCACGACGACGTGGCTGTACGGTACACCGGAGTCTTCCTGCTTACTGCCGGTTCTTTCTCTTCCATTCCTGTCGTCATGGCCTATCAAGCGAACAACATACGAGGACAGTGGAAGCGGGCATTCTCTAGCGGCTTGGTCGTTGCGTTCGGCGGTGTTGGCGGAATCGCCGGTTCTCTCATCTTCAGGTAATTAAGTGGTCTTCATCTCAGCAGCCTACCCTTTCAGCAACCGTTTCAAACTGGTCAAGCCCATAAATGCTAAACAAATTGCAGAAGCCAAGATAAGCCCAGATATCTCCCAGGCTTAAGTACTTGCATGGGATGTGCCGTCTTGAACATCATCATTATTCTCGGCCTGAGCATTTACTTCCATTACTGGAACGCTAAAGCTGAGCGCGGTGAGTTTGAGCTGGAAGCTTCAGAGGTGAGTGCCATTCACCTAAGTTTGACACATAACGCGGATCTGACATTTGCTCTTTTTTTCTGTCAGGAAACCGATGCTTCCGACTTCCGGTACACCTACTGAGGCAATTCAAAAAAAAAAAAAAAAAAAAAAAAAAAAAAAAAAAAAAAAAAAAAAAAAAAAAGGTCAACAATATTCTCTAGCTAAATCATGGACTTTTTGAAGTTTCGTTTTGCTTTATAAAAACGATTGAAAGCTCCGACTGGCCTTCGACTGATGTACTTTCACAACTCCTTTTTCTCAAATTATGTACCTTCCATTAAACTCATTAAACTCAGTCATTACCGAGAATACAGATTTTTCAGCGCGTGGCTTGCTGTTGTCGTCTCATCAAGAAGGCCTTGCGATGCGGCTCTTCGATCCCAAACTCAGTGACATTCGTTTCCACCGTTTGGAGAAGCTGGAAATCCAGCTTCTCATACATCGGCTGCGCGGCCATAGTAGCCATAACCCATACCTTCATTCCAACAGCGTCCGCTTGCTCTAGGCCCTTTTTGACAAGGGACGACGCAACGCCCTTCCGTCTGTGTTCCGGATGTACTGTCAGATAGTCGAGGACTTTTCGAGTTAGTCTTACGTGTAAGAATGTTCGATTGTTGATGTGGCTCAATCGAATGGGGCCAACATACCCAGAAATGGTCCTTCCTGAGATTTCATGAGTTCGATCTCAGCATTCTCGAGTGGAAGACCAAGAGCCTCTTGCAGGCGCCAATCCATCCCCGGAATCATTCCATCCTCGGTATTGGCTTGGAAGTCGGCCTTGAATCTTTCTGATTCCTCGTGAGTTGGTTCTCGAACAAGCGCCTCTGGCCAGTTCAATATGCCGTTTGCATCCGGCAGGATCCACCGAGCGTAGCCAACAATTTCACCAGTTTCATCGTCGGTAGCTTTCAAGTAGCGTTTTCCTTCGCGACCGGACGCGAGGCCATGCGGCATACGAGCCGCAGCACCTCGAATGATCTCTTCTAGTGTAGTCGACTTCCAAAGGGCTCGCCAGTGCGCGTCGGTATGGTAGAATGCCATCATGTTGCTCTTGGAAACCCCTTGAGCGTCATCATAGTCGACGGCAGATATGGTGAAAGTCATCTTATCGTAGGTAAGATAACTAGTTGGAGAGGTCTCAACAAAGCCGGCACTCGAAGTTGAAGCAAGGATAAAGACGCTGGTGTCTGGCACAGACCTTGAAGTCAAATGAAAGTGTATCGAAATTGGCCATCTGGGTCTTACTCTTTCTTTAATACCTCACCTTATTTCTTTTCAAAAACGCTTGCACATCATCTCGCCGTAAGCAAGTATACGTGTTCTCTAAAAGCAGATCATGTGAGTCTGAGGATCAGGGGGGCGAGTTTGGTGTTATCGCATCGTCAGCTGGACCCCTGTCAGTAATTGGACTGTATGTGGCCCGTCGTAAGCCGGCTACATGTGGCAGCTCAACACCTCCAAGCCCGGGTCTTACATCATCGTCACAGTTGTTAACGTAGTGGGCGATAAGCAAGGGGGGAATTAAAAAAACATTGACGGGACTTTCGATTTCCTCTATGCACCACCCAATTGACGAGTTACTCTGATTTAGATGACGTAACTTTGCATATCATCCAAAAGTGCATCTCAGCTGTCCATAAGAAGGGCCCTGGTGAGAGTGAATAGAGTGACACCCAGTGATAAGATCCATGCACGAATATCCTCGCTAAGAAGCCGTCTGACCCAACAGATCATGTCTACCAGCGCTGACTCATCCTGCCTGGGTGGTAAAACCTGCTGCCTCGGATCGGCGAAGAAGAAAAGTTAGAAGGGAAGAAAGAGTCGTCGATTTCTTCTTTGTCTACCTAGACCCCACTCGTTCCACCCACCAAGTACCACCGGACTGAGTGATTGCCTCCACCAGTCCACGCAGACGACCATCTTATCAATCAAAATTCCTGCTGATTTTGTTTTCTCCTATTAAGCACTGTGACGATTGCAATGTCCTGGTGCCTGCAGCCTATCAAAGCTCTTCTCCCATCGCATTTGGCAGCCAAAAGCGAAGCATGTGCCGAGACGCAGAAAACACCACAATGCGACTTTTGCAAAAGATTCCTTTCGGCGATGAAAACGAAACCGACCGAGCACGTGGCTCTTGACCTCGAGCCTTTCAATCAAATTGTGTCCTCGGCATGCACGCGCCATCGGCCGTTATTGGAGAAAATCACGAGCTGGTTAGACTTGCAAGAAGGAGCCACAGAACCACTACACCTTTTCAGAAACTACTTCGATTATTCAGTAACATTTACGCTGAAAGATAATTATGGTCAATCGTCGCCCTCCTTGGATGTATTGCAAAGTCCTAACGGAAAGCAATTTGCTGGATATGGGATACAGCTTGATTCATCCTGGATCGACAACACGACTCTTGCTCGGTGGTACGACACATGCACGTCTAGTCACGGAGACAGGTGCAGCAAACCCGAGTATCTTGGGTACCTTCCCAAACCTGAGCTAAGAATTCTGATTGACGTCGCGGAAAACCGTTTGACTCCAGCTCCTAGAAATGCTTCTTACATGGCGCTTAGTTACGTCTGGGGCAAAGTAGACATGCCAAAAACGTTCACGGCAAACCTATCTCAACTACAAAAGCAAGGGGCTTTGAACAACACTGCTCTTCCGAAAACCATCCGGCATGCTATGTATTTGACAAGATTGCTTGGCGAACGTTATCTATGGGTGGATAGCCTCTGTATTGTGCAGGACGATGAGGAATTTCTCAACGGTCATCTAGGCCGAATGGCATCCATCTTCGCCCACGCTCAAGCCGTCATCATTCCCATTGACGGAGAGAATGCTGAAAGTGGGATTCCTGGGTTGAAAGAGGCGCCTGCGGCGCAACCCAGGCACCTTGAGCAGGAGACTATCCCATTTGGGGAGAGGACGCTTCTCATTCGCACCAAGCTGGGGATGCGTGGAAGAGGTGAATCATCATCCAAAAATGCTGACTACTTCAATCGTGGATGGACGTTTCAAGAACACCTGTTTGCACGGAGACGCATATGCTTCGAGAATAACAGCGCATGGTTTCAGTGCTGTCATTCTACGCAGTTCGAAGACCACAGCCATCCGGACCTTCCCGACCACAATCGCGACTTCTTGTTGGATGTTAGGTACCCTTCGCTCACTGTCTTCTCCCGCCTAGTGGAAGATTTCAACCAAAGACAACTCAGCTACCCGCAAGACTGTCTCGCCGCCATAGCGGGTATGCTTCCGTGCTACTCAAGGGCATTCAAAGGGGGGTTTCTTTGCGGGCTCCCTGAGATGTTTTTCGACGCAGCTTTACTTTGGCAGCCTGGAGATGATCTCGTACGTCGCGTGTCAGTAGACACAGACACAAACCACGGCGGCATCAGTAGCGGGAGCCTGCCGACCTGGTCCTGGGTAGGATGGCAAGGCCGTCTCGACTTTGCCGGGTGGGCAACGGGGAATGATTTCGTGGCCGCATGCAGTGGCTGGATTTCCTCTTCGCGGCAGCAAATAATCCCGACTACCACATGGTCCACCAGCTCTGATATTTCTGGCAGGACCGGAAAGAGACCGGTGGAAGTTGAGTGGGCACTATGGAGAGCTCGCCACAAGGACCAAAAGTGCCACCTCCCTCCAGGATGGACACGAAGACGGCGGCGAAAAGGCGAGAGCTTGACCGTAGAGGAGTTCCCCGACGGTTTCGGCGAGTATTTGTACAAGCACGAGTCTTGCGGAGCACTGTTTTGGTACCCTATACCCCTCTCGGATCCAGACTACCAGCACCAGCAAAAGATTCCGAACTTTTCTGAGGCGACGTACCTCTTTGGCTCTGTGCAAACAGCACGTCTTTCAGCTTCAGGAGCGGTATGGATGCACGAAGATAGTGTTATCATCGGGCCAGTCAATCCGCCGACTGCTCATGTGACAATACGCACTTCACAGAACGAATGGGCCGGAGTGCTCCGACTACATAGCCGGGATCACTTCGAAAGACAGGGATTGAACCCGGCGAAAAGTCATGTTGAGCTGCAACTGATTGCGATATCTCGGGGGTTCATCGCAAATGGTCTTGAGAATTATGTTGCTAGAGAACTTCCAGAGTATGTTTCGGAAGAACGACCAAGGGCTAGCGAGAACTATGAGTTTTACAACGTCATGTGGATCAGCTGGAGGAATGGGATTGCTTATCGAGAAGGCCTTGGTCGAGTGCACAAAGACAAGTGGGATTCTCTTCAGGTTTCAAATATTGATATTGTACTTGGATAATTTAAATTTTGACGGCAGCATTCTCAGCCTGCTCTAATAGTCTACCTATATCGATATTCGAGGGTGTTTCAAGAAATATTTTCAGTCGCATCTCCGGACGAAGCCTCCCTATACCGTCTGTTTAAGTCGGCCAAGCATAAATCCGTCAAGGTACTCCAGACTTGACTTCAAATCAGATTTGAGAAGAGACTTTGCCGCCGTCATGGGCAGCCTCTCTGGGGCGGGATATGCGAGGTACGGCAGGGAACGAGTCCTGTGAGCGGCCCGAAACACCTGTTTGATGTCAATATCAGTCATCTTTCCGATGAGACATTTGGTGGCAAACTTACTCTAAGGCGCTTTACAACGTCCTCCATCTCTTCGGCGATCCGCGCATGGAGCTTGTTTTCGGAAGACAGCTGGTCTCTAAAAGAATGCTTCCGGAAGGCTTTGCCTAGTGCACGCTGTCTTACAGGCACACTACGCTCCAGGTCTTCCTCTGACAGGTAAGGTTCAAGACCGAGGAAGGCATCCAACGCCTGGAAAAGCAAGACTTGGTTTCCGCTCAAGCCGTTGAATCGAACGTCGGGCTGCTCTTTGTTGCCGGCACTCCAAGCGAAAAAGCTCTGTACTCTTGACAGCCACACCGATCGAGGGATGCGAGCTTCATGCATACGGTCGTAGTAGCTTTTCAGTACTGTCCTCAACTGTATTCCCACAGCCGCCACATGACGCGCACACTCTGCCATGTCGCCTCTTGTCCAAGTGATAGTGGCGAGAAGAATTTCGTAGTAAACGGACAGGGCCCGGATTTCGGTTTCGCGAAAGATACGTGCGAACGCCTCTTCGGCCGCAACAATGGGTGGCGTCATACCAGTGTTAGCTCGAAAGACGTATTCGCCATCGACATCGAAGTTCAATATCAGATTGCTGGTATTGTTGCCGGCGTCAGATGCGCAATCAAAATGTCGTTGCATGTACTTCCATGGAAGAACGAGCTCCTCAGGCAAGTCGATCTGCGTCTCGAGCTGGGCTACCTTCACAACCGGAATGGTAGCCCATCGATAGGCATGTCTGCAGGAAGCGATGCAACAATAAAATGCATTGTATACATCTTGAGGTATCTTGTTCCACTGACCGGCCTCTGTGCTGCTCAGAAGACCTTCCACCTGGGACAGGTCAACTTCTTCCCGCAGGAGTGTTCGGAATCGGGAGCGGAACTCGTTGATGCGGGCGAGATTGACGCTGTCGTCCAGTGAAGGATTGGCTTGTGGTATTTGGGGGGCCAGCTCCATGTAAATGTTCCGGTACGGCCGCAGAGCTTCAGGCCAGTCTTCGAGCGCATGATTTGCTCGGGGTGGCCATGACCCGGCTCCATCTTTCTTGACAAGATCGGACAGCACAACAGCTATCTCGTGACGGCCAACGAGTTTTTTGATATTCTCGATGTTTCGGTCTCTCAATTCTTCGTCGGTCTCACTCTCCTCGGAGGCTGGTTTCTCATTCAAAACTCTGGGTAGTTTGTGAGACAGAAGAAGCTTCCATACCCGAGAGGCAAGACAAGCAGCCCCGAGGCAACAGAAGTACGTGATGAGGATTTCCGCTTTCATTTTGGGGCTCTCTAACAGCCGAATGGTCGATATTGAGGGGTGATACAGGTGATCCCAGAAAATGCTAAGCAGATGAAGTGTCTGGAGAGGAGCAGTGTGTCACGTCAAGTGTAAACGGAATGATGGCAGTATAAATAGTCGAATCCGGATCACCAACGCTATCTCTAGAATGCAGCTGCCTCATCCTGATATCATTTGCGATACCGAAACTGCGGGTACATGTGTGACTACCTAGCTGTGCCTCCTGTCACCAGCACCAACAAGTGACTGTGCCCCATCCACGCGCCTTTCTTCACCCGGCATCGGTGCCCGAAAGAGGTTCATTAACCACGATTTCCAGTTTATTCCGAGCAGTTACGTCCGAAATCGAAATTGAGGACTTTTCCATAGCCAATCATGCTTGAAATATCGCAACTCAAGGTTGGGGGCGTTTGAACCTCAAAAGTCTAGAATCTGATACGGGCGTAGAAGGCGACCCACCCACATACAAGATTCAGTTTCCAAAAAGATGGGAGCCTAAAACTCGTTGTGGCCTCAATCCCAACTAAGAATAGAGTATGCTTAGCATCGGTATGACAAAGACTGAATTTCAGCCATCCTGCTTCCCAAATTCCGTAAATGGCAGAATGTTTCGAAAACGAAAGTATAGTTAGCCTAACTGAACTAGACCACAACATTTTGCTTTGGAATCAGCAGCATCAGCAGTAAGATTCTGTGAAGACCAAGGTACTCGAAAATGGAGCTATGAGATAGCGTTTTCGAGTGTCAAAAAGTTTAGCATCATTGTCAACATGACATTTTGCCATCTGTGTGTTTACAATACTAGGGAACCTTCTCGTGATAACTCCGGTGTTGTGACGACATAATTACACATTCGCAGCGGTCAGGCGAGCCGCGTAACGATAGAACTTGCGAGAGATCTGCATACTTCTGTCGAATTGGATATAAGAGGGATCAATTATCAAGGTTGCAATTAATAGTTCTCGCTCCAATCAATTGTTGTCAAGGAGATGGGCAAAGGGTCATACTCATTCAGCAAGTATTGTATCTTGATACACGTCTCGGTAAATCTTGGGATGGGAGGCTTTCCGAGAACCCCTGCCTGTCTCGCTGTTTTTGCATGGCACAACAATGGCTATATCCAATTATTTCTGTAGTAAGATATACCTGTCTTCTGATTACCTTGGTCCCTAATCTCTTCGGTAAACTAGACAACTCAATTACTTAATCGTAGTAACTATCAGTTTTCCTTCGATTATTAAATGATTTTGTTTGATTTTACCTGCAAATACCTTAACCAAGGCTGTCAAAGGAGCAGCTTCTGAAACTGAAGTACTAGACCGCGGCAATAAGGTTGTCCTGCGTCCCAACTCCATCCGAAAGTATACCAACATCAAGCTCAGTCACGAATGGTGAAACTTAGATCGGACGGCCTAGTTGAACGAGTAGCATAGTACGTCATGCTAATGGAGGTGGTTATTCTAGTCAGCAACGCCCATTATGTTGGCTTTGGGGTTCCGTCGATGTTGTGCTGAGTTTCTTCTCACATCCACATAAGGTACATGGACGTGCATGGAGACAGCCATCTGCGAGCCAAAGTTGCACTTCTTAGATCTGATTCGTCAGCTTCCCAGGATTGCATCTTGATGATCACATGCGAGAAGATGCGATCCAGTACCACAGCAGTGGAACGCCGTAACACGTGTGCATCCTCGCAGATGCTTGTAGTTCCACAATAGAAGCCCTAAAATTGCATACTAGGTACGATTAAGACACATGCAGCAGGGCGGTCTCCTGGTGAACTCATGCATATTTGACCCAGAGCATACTTGATCGGATGAATCGAAGCACACATGAATCATTTTCGGAACAGACAGACGTCGGAATTATTGACGGCCACAACTGACCTAGCGGGACAAGGGGTAAGCGCGGCCTAGTTCCATCTGCAGCCAGAAAGCGCCTTATCCGCTCAATCACCCAATGGATCCATGAACCTCAAGCCATACGTTCGCTGTCCAATGGCTAGAGGAATCGAAAACGTCCACGCCTTCCTGCAGTGCGATCAAATCCGGAGTCACGATGCTGTGCTGGTTGCAGAGCGCGTAACATACACTGAACTCTCCATCGACTCACCGATCTAGCTTGCATCGCAACACGGAATATTGGTGCTCGATAACAGGTCATGTGGGAGGCGATCAGGCAGGACAAAAGGCCGTGGTATCGCTACCGCTTTTGGCCAGCCTGAAAGCCATGCTTCCCGCAAATGCTCGACTGCATGCCCAGAACTCGGCTTTTTCCCGCAACTACCCGACAGCGCCCTACCCCTCTATTTCATGTTGGTGCTTTTATCAGTTTCGTCGGACTGTTTTTGCCGTGGCAAATGATCAACTGCCGTTGGTTAGACGTCGTTCGATAGCGCACGTACAGGGGCGCGGATCCCTCTCAACCCCATGCACCCCGCAGGCCCGGTCTGGCAGGTCATCCGTTATGCTGTGCTGTTGGTCGTGCGGGGTGATACGGATATGTGTATGGGACGATCACAGAACTTCTGTTAGACAGCTTGATAGCGCAACGTTGAACCGAAGGAATGCAACGTTGTTGGGGGTTTGGTGAGGAGATGGAGGAGATAGCGGTGTTTCCCCTTGTCGAACGACCTATCTCGCCCGACAGCTGGGCCGAGACCCCGACTCCCCCGCCTCTGCATCCGCCACCAACTCTAAGTCGGCAGACGGGTTTTCCGACATATATTGTCGGAGCTGTCCCCGCGTCCCGCATGATGTTGTTGAATTGTCAGTCCGGCCGTTCATTTCTTCCTCTGAGTTGTCTTGTCAATTCACTTTCACCGGGGCGCGGACGGCACCACCGCGTGGAGTTCTGAAGCCAAAATGTCCGGAAAAGCGGAGATCACCGCCGACCAGCCGTCCCCGGCCGCGGACGATATCGAGAAGATCCCGGCCAAGGTTGACACCAATGAGCGAATCGGTGACCAGATCTCCCATGAGAAGCTGGAGGAGTTGGCACCAAACGGCGAGCATGAGTACGTCCTGGAGAAGATCAATGGCATGACAGAGGAAGAGGCCATCGAGATCATCGAAGAGAGCGTGGAGTTCTTCAAGGACGACTGGAACTTTCCCTCTGATATGCGAGAGCGGATGAAAAGACTCCTCGAGGGACCCAAAGCGTATGGCGAGTTTTACGACCGCGATCTGAGGATCGATGCAGTCATGATCCGCTACTCGTCTCCTTACCCCGGCGTTCGCGCCGTTGCCGAGATTCTGGACGACCAAACCGTCCCGATCGAAACCATCCGGGCTTACTTCCTAGGCATTGGATGGGCTGTCATCGGCACCTTCATCTCGACGTTTTTCAACTCTAGGTTCCCCGCCATTTGTGAGTCTCCTGGAATTTCTAGACGTCATGCTTGAATTAGTTTCGACTCTCTAGTCTCTCGCTAAATTCTTGAACGTGCAGCTCTGAGCGGACAAGTCATCCAGATTCTATTATTCCCATGCGCAAAAGTTCTGGAATTCATCCTGCCTGACTGGGGTTTCACAGCTTTCGGTGTCCGCCACTCATTGAACCCGGGTCCATGGACTTTCAAGGAGCAAATGTTCGCGACCATCACTTACAACATCGCCATCTACACCACCAACAGTTATGGAATGATCCTCGTCCAAAAGTCGCCCGTCTACTACGGCCTTGATTTCGTCAATTTCGGCTACCAGATCATGCTGACGCTTTTCGTGCAACTCATGGGTATGGGTTTCGCGGGCTACCTTCGCCGATTTAGCGTCTATCCCGTCAAGGCACTGTGGCCGACGATTCTGCCGACGATTGCCATGAACCGGGCGCTTACTCGGCCGGAACCCAGGGAGAACATCAACGGATGGACAATCTCTCGGTACAAGTTCTTCTACGTCTGTACCGTTTGCATGTTCTTTTACTACTGGATCCCTGGATACCTGTTTACTGCTTTGGCGACCTTCAACTGGATGACCTGGATTTCGCCCCAAAATGTTACCCTCGCAATTATCACCGGCTCTTCGCTCGGACTGGGCCTGTTCAACCCCATCACCACGTTCGATTGGAACATTGCCACATCCTCGTATGCCGCGTTGTCTATGCCATTCTTCGCTACGTGCACACGTATGTTGCATCGAAACATTCCAGTAGGTATAGTTGGCTGACGTTGAGACCAGAATACTGCGGCGCCATTCTCGGCGGAGTCATCATTCTTGGAATTTACTATACCAACATGTACAACACGGCATATCTTCCCATCAACTCATCCTCGCCGTTTGCCAACGATGGCACGCCATATGTAGTTCAAAACGTGGTAGTTGACAACAAGCTGAACGAGACACTTTACCAAGACTACTCCCCTCCGTTCTACTCAGCCGGCTATCTCATCACGGTTGGAGGCAACTATTGCTTCTATCCGATTTATTTCCTCTACATCATGGGTATGTCAAATTGGCTGGTCCTCATTCAATAGTGCTGAGCTAACATGATGCAGGCAACCAATGGAAGACGATTTCTGCAGCCTACGTCGATTTCTACAAGGGTCTTCGTTACAAGAAGGGCAACTACGACGGAGCGATGGACGTCCACAGCAGACTCATGGCCAAGTACAAGGAGGTCCCCGACTGGTGGTTCCTCCTAATTCTCGTAGCCGCCATCGTCGTCTCCTGCATATTCCTCAGCATCTACCCGCTGGACACACCCATCTGGATCACGTTCCTCATGATCGCCATCAACTTGGTCTTCGCAGTCCCCCTCTCATTCCTTTCGGCGACGACGGGAACCAACCTGGGTCTCGGCGCGTTGATCCAGGTCATCACCGGCTACATGCTCCCCGGCAACACCAACGCTTTCCTCTTCTCGCAGACTTTGGGCTCCTGGGCACTCGCCGGTTACGGTGACAACTACGTGCAGGATCAGAAGATGGCTCACTACACGAAGATCGCGCCGCGCGCGGTGTTTAGAAGTCAGATCGGGACCATCATCATCACCTGCTTCGTGGCTGTGGCGACTCAAAACTTCATTTTGCAGAATGTCAAGGGGCTTTGCACTCCTACCCAGCCCAGCCGCTTCACCTGCGCAAATGACGGTGCACCGCTCTACACCAACTCTCTAGTTCGTTCAACAAACACACTTGCGTTATGAACAAGATACTGACAATCGCCCAGATGTGGGGTCTTTTGGGCTCAGAACGCATGTTCGTCTCGTTCTATCCAATCCTCAAGTGTAAGTGCTTTTCCACCCATCATTGGAGATCTGGCTGACACCAAGTTTGCAGGGTGCTTCCTCATTGGCACGCTCATCGCGATCGTCTTCCTTGTTGGCCAAGGGTACGGCCCCAAGTACCTGCCCGGCGTACGCGAGAAGCTGCGCGTGAAGCTCAGCCCCAAGACGTTTGCCCTCCTCGACCGGACCTTGTTCCCCTTCGTCGCCTCTCTCCTCTGGCTCAACCCTGTTCTCGTCATCCAAGGCATCCAGCACTGGGCGCCGTCCAACCTTTCGTATAAGACGCCCGGGATGATTCTGGGTTTCATCTTCATGTACTGGCTGCCCCGGCACAGGCTGGCTTGGTGGGAAAAGTACAACTACGTCCTGTCGGCCGCTTTGACTGCCGGCGTGGCGGTTTCGGCGCTCGTCATGTTCTTCGCTGTGGGCTACAACCCTATAGCTCTGAAATGGTGGGGGAACACGGTGAGTGGTGCAGGAGTAGACGGCAGTCAGGTCGGAATCCTGCCAATCCCAGAAAGGGGCTATTTTGGACCGGAAAAGGGAGCCTTTTAGACGTCTTGGGACGAGATGTAATGGGACATGAAAGAAGTTTAATGGTGTGAGAACGGTTATCGTATCCGGCATTTTGTCGGGTTCTCCGGACTTTGACGGGGACGCAACCCCCGTGATGGCCGGGGGAGGTGGAGTCGTCACGGGATCTTGGCTCAATGCGGGCTCCTGACGCCGCCGTTTGACATTAAGAGTTGAGCCCCTTAATCCAAAAATATCAAACATGCCTCCTGAAGCATCCGGGATTTCTCAATGCAATACATGGTGAACCGCAGCAGTTATGAAGAAGTGTAAGTACTTTTGTGCAATGTAAGTATCTAGAAAAGTATGGACAAGAAGATGGCTCTCAAAACTGAGCCGACATATGCTAACCCCAACCCTAATGTGAACGCCGTTCTAACTGCAGCAGGGCTGCATGCAATGAAACGTAATCTGACAAGTCATGAGTACGGTGCTGTGCGTGTGCACCATGCGGTTTACTGCTGGTTGAACAAGAACACGTTCTGCTCAAGCTGGCGGGTGTTGAGCTGCAACATGTTAACATTGACTCGGCAACGACGAACAAGGTAGAACTTACGAAGCTCATGCTGATGTTGTGGAGGTTGGTAGCACCCATCTGCGCACCGTCACGGACAATCTCGGTCTTCATGATGTTGATGGCCTTGGTGACACCCTCAAGACCGTAGCAGTTGGCGTACATGAAACTTCGACCAGTTAGTGGACAGGGATCTGGATATAGATAAAACGGGAGTGACTTACGGACGACCCATGCCAACGGCCTTGACACCGAGAGCAAGAAGCTTCAGGACATCGTTGCCGTAACGAACACCAGAGTCAGCGATGACGTCAACCTTCTGGAAGACCTCGGGGGCGTTGCGGTAGATCTCGTAGGCGATCTCGAGGGGTCCGGGGGTGTGGTCGAGCTGGCGGCCGCCGTGGTTGGAGATGTAGATGGCCTTGGCACCCTTCTCGACGGCGAGAAGAGCCTCGTCGGCGGTGGTGATACCCTTCAGAATGATGGGCAGGTTGGTCTGGTTCTTCATCTGGTCGTAGATGTCCCAGGTGAGAGCGGAGGAGACGGAGTTGGCGTTGGTGGTGTCATAGCGGGCGGCACGGTGGCGGACAGAGTCGCCGGGGGCATCGATGGTCCAGACAATGGCCTTGGCGCCGGTGCGCTCGGCACGGCGGATGTTCTCCCAGGTGACGGACAGGTTGCCGTTGGTGTAGATCTGCTGGAAGATGACCTGGGGGCCGTTGAGGGTGTTGTTGCTCTTGCCGGTGGCGATCTCCTCGATGGACTTGGAGGCGTACATGGAGGGCTATCGCCGCGTTAGCTGGTGATGTCTACCGATTTACTCTATGAGGCCATGACTTACGACGTAGAGAATGTTCTCGTTGCCAGCGGCGCGGACGAGGTTCAGCTCGGCAGCCTCATCTCCGTAGGCGGCGCGCGCAGCAGGCGCGATGAAGATGGGGGCGCTGAAGTTGTAGCCCAGGATGGTGACGCTGTTGGGACGTGTTAGTCAAAAGGATGCTTGCCTTGTGTATTGTCGTCGTAACATACGGAAGGGTCTCGTTGAGCTTGGTGACATCGCTCAAGTGCTTAGAGCGAAGCTGGACCTTCTGCCAGACGTCGAGGTTGTGGCGGTAGCTGAACTCGCCAGCAGTACCGGTGCGGTAGAAGGAGTACTTCTGGTTGTCGAGCTTCTGGCGGGCGGCCCAGTCGAAGTCGGGGATGGCGCGGATGTCCTTGAGAAGGCAAAAAAACAAAAAAAAAAACCTAACCTAACCGACATCACTGACCCTCCCTAGGAAAGACTTTTTTGTTTCTTTGGAATCAATGGCCCACGCACACGGGTTGGCGAGGGCGATTGGCAGCAGCATTGTCATTATCCGTGGGGCTTGGGTCGGACAACAATTCCGAGAACGGGAGCTGCCAAGAGATAGCAGGGAATTCTCAAGGGATATTGTCACGCAATACGGAGGACTTTTGGCGCATATTCAGATGTTAGCGGTGTTTTTTTCAACAAGTCCTTATTCCCGTGAAGAATCCAGGGAGTAACATGCAACACACTGAACAACAAACATGGCTGATTGCCTTGTTCCATCTTCCCCATGTTGCTTTTCCTGCGGCCGCCGCGGCTTAAAGCTTCGTGAATGACACGCTTAGCAGCCCTCGTTAACTACTCCTCATAGGCTGGCAATCAAGATGAGGCTCCCTCGGTTTCCCTCGATTTGAATGGCACAGTCGCAATGCAACGGAGCCAGGTTCACCAATGATGTTGCGAGCCGATATGAGCGTTGCACCTCCTCGATTAAGACGGACCCCCCACGCTCCGATCGCTGGAGTCCGTGATCGCACAGCCGGTTTTTCGGGCCCTACAAGGCAGCCCTTAGACAAGTTTGGAAATCATCATCTCGGCTGCAGTTTCTGATCACTTTGAGGCTCTCAGGCACGGACTGAGCGTGGGCAGCAGGAACGATGTTAAATCTCATGATGCGCGGGCGGCGCGGGCCCCGGTGGTTTTGGTCGTCGGGAGCTGCCTCTCTCCTCTGTCTCTCTGTCCATCTACACACACACACACATACACTCTCTCCGTCTTGCTTCATTCTGTTCAACTACTCGTTTTCGTATTCTATGCCACCAACCAATACCAGGGTGACTTTCACTCCTAGTGGGTTCGGTGCTCGGCGCAACAACACAGCGTGCTACGCCTACAAGCCAGGGGGCGGCACAGCCAAAACCCGCAGCCCCTGACTCGAATCAACGCTGAACAGCCAAATTCACACAACACCATGATTCAAGACAGAGGCAGGATCGTCGAAAATCTTTTGATTTGATATCCACCGCAACGTGCATCACCACACCGCTTGAAGACGCGACACCACCCAGGTGGTTTCTATTTGTTCTCCGCCATTGGTGAACTGTGTGACACATTCTGAGTCTATTTCCTACTAAAAAGACATCGCTTTACTTAATTTTTGTCATTTTTTCCCCTCATCGGCCACACTCAGCAGACTAGACAGAACTCGTTAGACAACTCTCAATCATCATCATACGATGGAATCGACTTACTTCCAATAACGCCGTTGACGGGAATGTCTATCGACGTGGTGTAGCTCGCGGCGTCGCTAAGGAGGTAGACGTACGCACCACCGAGCTCCTGGACCTCCGCCAGCCTCGGGATGCCTCCGTAGTACTTCAGCTGCTGCTCCCAATCCGGCTGTTGTGGGACCCAGTAGGTCATCGCGGTGCGGACGAGACCGGGGGAGACGCTGTTGACGCGGATGCCGTACTTTGCCCACTCCATCGCCAGCGTGTGGGCCATGTTGCGGATGCCGGCCTTGGAGGCGCCGTAAGGTGCCGAGGGCACGCGCTGGATACAATGTCAGTCGCGCTCAATGCAATGGTTCCTTTCGGATGTTAGAGGACCAACCTTGTTGGGGCGGTAAGACGCCATAGACGCCGTGAATACTACGGATCCCTTGATGCCGAGCTTGATAAACGCCCTCGCCGCGGCCCTGGCTGTGTAAAAGGCTCCAAACAACTAACGCATCATTAGCAGTAGCTCCTGAACCCCACGCTGCATCAAAAACTCACGTTAACACCAAACAGCGTCTCAATCTCCTCCTTGGTAAAGTCCAGCGCCGCCTTGTGGTTCGTGCGGCCGGCGTTGGCGACGACGCCGTGGATGGCGCCGGCTTCCTCGACAATCTTGTCGATGGCGGCGGTGATGCTCTCCTCCTCGGTGACGTTTGCTTGCACGTTGAACAGGCGGCCGGGGAACTGCTTAGAAGCCGCCGCAAACTCTTCGCCGGGCTCCGCGAGGTCGATCGAGTAGACCTTGTCGGCGCCGTTGAGGAGACAGCACTCCGCGACTCCGAGACCGATGCCGCGGTTGCCGCCGGTGACTTTGTGTTCGTCGTGTCAGTGGAGGGGGGCTGTGTCCTCACTCGATGGTGTGTTGCGACGTACCCACGATGACCTTTCCCTTTAGTGTGAGAATTGGCTGGACTTCGACGGCTGCCGTCGCCGCTGGCATTCCCGTTGATGAAGACATGATGTCTGGTGTGTGATGTATAAGATACCTCGGAATAGGGAGGTTTGCCGTGTAAGTTTGAAGGGGCTTTGATCGGTTGATGTCGAATCTTACTGGTAATTCAGGGGAAGAGAATATAAAGCCATGGCATCGTCACGTTATAAGTGCATTCAATCCCCAAACATGAAGCGCAACCATGATCCACAACTTCGTAACAAACCGGATCATCTCGAGCTTCAAACGCATCATCACACATTCCCTCGAGACGAGCAAAGCTCTGAGCTGGGCGCAGGCCAGTCAGCGCTGGCGGCCGCATGCTCCACAATCGCGGGGTGAACGCGGGGTTAACAGCACACAACTATGAAAGATTCCCTCGAGACGACGCTGCGGGGTGATCTCCACCAAAACACCTACACGACAGCAGCGCCTCTCAATGCGGTCCGGCGGGCATCGGGTTGTGACAGTTGACGGTGTTTGGCTGCAGCGTAAGATCTCCGGCTGAAACACCATTGGCGAAGTTGGAGAGGCGAGCCGTAGGTTTGGCGCAGCATGGATGTCGCTCCACGTCTGTTCATCCGGAGAGACCTGCTGATCATCTTGAGGTTCTGCGTAGGTGAGAATTGGGGTAGCGGATGGAGGTTCCTGGGCCAGAAGCCGGTGGGAGGAGGGACAGCCGTGGTGTCTTCATGCAGTGTAGCACTTTCTTGTGAATGAAAAATGCGATATAAAGCCAACGTCTGATACGATTATTGTACTGCTGTTCCTCTCTCATACCAGAGTTGCTGTATTGTATCATATAATACCCGCCATTCCCCTCAAAACTCACCATGAGTATGAGTTTCTTCAGATCCGGCTCGGCTCAGATCCTTAGGCGGCGCAGCTTGGCCCCAAGGCAACAACTAAGAAGCCTCACAACTCACGAGCTCAACACCGGCGCAAAACTCCCAGCCATCGGCTTCGGGACCTTCCAAGATGCAGACGCCCAGGAGGGCGCCGTCAAGACGGCGCTGCAGTGTGGCTATCGCCACATCGATACCGCCAGAGTGTAAGCCAACCCCTCGCGTCGGCCGGCTTGCCTGCCATCTATCGGCGCGCCAGACTGACATGCCATGTGCCAGGTACGACACGGAGGTGCAGGTAGGCAGGTAGGAAAGGGCATCAAGGCCAGCGGCGTCCCCCGCAAAGACGTCTTCCTCACGACCAAGCTGTGGTGCAACTCGTACCACCCGGACGACGTGGAGCCCGCGCTCGACGCCTCCCTGAAGGACCTCGACACGCCCTACGTGGACCTGTTCCTGATGCACTACCCCTGCACCTTTGCGCGCGGCGAGGACCGCTTCCCGAAGGACGCGTCGGGCAAGATGGTCATGGGCAAGACGACGTTTCTCGACACCTGGAAAGCGATGGAGGCGCTGCTGAAGACGGGCAAGACCAGGGCGATCGGGGTGTCCAACTTTAGCAAGGACGAGGTGCAGACGCTCCTTGACAGGGGGTCGGTGGTAAGTCTCTCAAGGGCCGACGGATGGAAGTTTGATGGAGGCTGAAGCTGACTCACTGCCTTTCGTCAAAACAGGCGCCCGCGGTTCACCAGATGGAACTCCATCCCTACCTCCAGCAACGCGAGTTCGTAGAGTGGCAGCGCGCGAACGGCATCCACATGATCCATTTTAGCCCGCTGGGGAATGAGAACTCGTTCTACAGGGAGGTGTCGTGGAGCAAGAAGGAGTCGCACATGCATCGCTTCATCGAACATCCCATCCTCGCTGAGGTGGCGAAGAAGCACGGCAAGACGCCGGTGCAGGTGGCTCTCGCGTGGGGCGTAAACAGCGGCAGGTCCGTCATTCCCAAGAGCGTGATTGAGTGGCAGATTAAGCAGAATCTCGAGTCGGACTTTGTGCTCGATGGCGAGGACATGGATAAAATCGCCACGATGGACTTGAAGGCCCGGTTTAACGTTCCGTCTGAAGAGTATCGCTGGCCGTTGTACAAGGGACTAGACGGGGTGTGAGAATCCAAATTAGCATAGATCTGGGGTCCCGGACTCAAGTTGATTAATCGTATTGCCGCCACGTTTCTTCCGTGTAGTGATAATGTGGCATGTAAACGTACTGACCGACAGTCCATTTGCAAGCGCTTGGCTCTTTCGCGTAGTCTCTTGCGGCTCACGTTGAAGCATACCACGTAACACGGAGGTCATGATAGGATGAGTCTTAAGATATGAGACGAGATGAGGCTGCGCCCGAGTGGTTTGATTCTTGAGTCTATCGTGCGGAATATGGTATTTAAATGTCAAAATCGTCGTCAATGTCATGCTTTTTCTGTCGCCCGCAACAAGCTCTTCAGCACCCCTTGAACAACACCCATGACACACTGTGGCCGCTTCCACCACAGGTACACAGCTCCCACAACGAAGGGGCTGCAAACGAGAGCCTCAAACGACTTCATCAGGACGTGTCCCTGATGGTCGCTCTTGGCCACTACCTCGGAGTACCGTTCGTTTCCAAAGCTAACGCGGGAGTACTTCGTCTGCCATCCGAGGCCAGGCAGGTACACAGACATGGCTTCTTCCAACCACTTGCGGAGGCGGTAGCGAGGAGACAGAACCGAGGCCCGCATTTCGACGTAATTCTGCAGCGCGAGGTCGTTGATGGAATGAGCGTCCGGGACTCGGTTGGCCGTGTACTCAGCAAAAGCCACCGTTCTGTGGTACGCTATGGTTGAAGCGTCACTTCCTTCTCCCGACGGGTTGTTGTTTTCATCCAGAACCCTGTATTTGTCAAGGACAGAGAAGAGAACGCGGACGTCTTCAAGGCCTGCGTTCATGCCTTGGCCGTAGAAGGGAACCATGGCGTGAGCAGCGTCGCCAACCAGGACAGCAGATGACTGGAAGTGGTGAGGGCTGCACTTGATGCTGATCAGAGGCAGATGGGGATTCCTCTTGAATGACTCGATCAAGTCGTTGGCGGGAATCAGGTTTGTGACGCCGGGGAAGTGCTTGTCGAAAAAGGCTGGCAGGCTGTCGGGGCTGCTTTCCAGAGCTGCGGTCTGCTCATTGGGGAGGAATAGCGTGCAGGTGAAGGATCCATCCTATAATTGTCAGTCAGTATTACTTGCCGATTTGTCCAGCTTCGGCAACTTACATCGCTGGGAATGGCGATGAACATGAAGTCCTTTCCGGGCCAGATGTGTAAATGGTTGGGCGAGATTCTAAAATGAGGGCCGACACTGTCCTTGGAAGGAGGCTCCGCGGGCTTAATCTGGAACTCGCACCAGAGGGTGTCGATATACTCTTGCGTATAGTCCATGTGAGCAAACTTCATCATGTGGTACCTGACGGCGGAGTGGGCTCCGTCGGCGCCAATCATGAAATCGAAGTCAATCTCAATCTCGCGCGCGCGACCAGTGGCCGACTCGGAGGTCATCACCTCGAACCAGGCCTTGCACTTCTTGAAGTCGGCGCCAGTCAGCTTGTGACTGAAGAAGAACTTGACGTTGGGCATCTCCTCGAGAATGTCGAGCATGCGCTTATTCAAGCCGGCGCGATCCACGGCGTAGATTGCCTGAGCAGTCAGCATCTGGGTTAGGAGCTCTGGAAACCGGCCGACTCACCCTTCCGTGAATATCGTAGTCCTGAGAGGCCTCGTACAGTTCACCTTTCGGGGTTCTGCCATGGATCATGCGACCGCGCATGGGGATGGTGGCACCAAAGACATGTTCCAGTAACTTCGGCTGGCCAGCATTGCGCATAGCGTTGATACCGCGCTCCGAAAGTGCCAGATTGATGGAGCGGGTGAAGTTCAACAGCTCGGTGGTCGGATCTCGCAAGTCTACATTGCGAGTGTCAGTGGTATTCAATTGAGTTTGTGAGTGACCAGGTTTATCGTCAATGAAGTTGATGCGGCCCCAGTTCAGAGATATGCAACGGCCAAAAGCAAGCAATCTTATCAATCTCATCCACATCACCGCCTCGGCGCAGATGGTGGTGGGGCTTGGAGGATCCCCCGCGACTCTGCAACGGCGGCCGAGCCGAAAGAGGGCTGAACGGGAATAGCAACACGCGACCGAGACCAAGAGTGAAAGACTTACCAGGACGCAACTCGTAAATCTCGACATCGTGACCGCGTTGCGCAGCATAAAGCGCAGCCAATGAACCAACTGGGCCAGCGCCCACAACTACAACTTTCTGCTTGCCGGCCATTGCTGGTTGGGCGCCGAAACAAAGAGGTTCTCCAATTCCAACGGGATAGAAAGCTGGAAAAAGGAAAACAGTCTACGGCCAGTGGCGTGAAGAGACTCGCATGATGATTTCGCACATTGGCGGGTCGAGTCGGCCGGGGGGAGAAGCAAAGTGGGCGGCCGGGGACAGAGAGGCAGAGGGAGACAGCGTCAATGACTTGCCGCAACGCCGCAGAGCGCACCTTTCTTTCACCTGCATTTGAAAGCTTTTTTGTACCAAGAGCCCAGGTTCAGGTCCAGGTGGTGCCCGTTACCGTCTCGGAGACGTCGGCTATTTCCCGGAAGCCCCGACAAGGGAAGCTCCGCGGTGCCATTTGCTTCGGTCTTTTGCCGCAAACGCTGACTATTCGCACCTTACCTGCCTGTGCTGGTATCGCTATCGATAATGGCCTTATCGGATAAGATACCACACAATCGATAAGACACCTCAGACCGTTGGAGCAAGCGCCCGCCAGCCCACCAAAAATTGTCGCTATTGGTGGCGGGGAACCAACCTGGGACACTGGACGTGGAAGCGCCCGAGCTGCGCCAACGTACCTATCACAGCCTCGGAGTCTTGGCCTCCACTGGAAATAATTCTTCGTCAGGTCACTTTTCAGTCGTACCGTAAGGTAGTTATTTGCTGTACTGTTAGCTGCCGCGCCGCATTCTCCATCCGAACCCTGTCTTTTTCAGGGTCCTTTTTGCGTCAACTTCCATTGTCTGTTTTCAAGTCTACCATCGTCACCTCGTGAACACACACCACTGCCCTTCCTCTTGCGACACACGACCGACGACCGCCCACCATGACGGAACCCCCCGCGAAGAAGAAGTGCTTGGGAGTCGACTGCCCCAACGATGCTGGATCCCTCCAGTGCCCGACATGCTTGAAGCTGGGAATCAAGGACAGCTACTTCTGCTCGCAGGACTGCTTCAAGAAGAACTGGGTTAGCACTGCAGAACCATGCCCGCGACGACAACGGCAACGGCTGCTAACTGCGCGCAGGGCAACCACAAGGCCATGCACAAGACCGAGACAAGTATACTCCACCACGTCCTCCCGCCAAAGGTCGTCTCTAAACCAGATCCAGAGACAGGTGTCTTCAACCCTTTCCCGACTTACCCCTTCAGCGGCCCCCTCCGACCCGTCTACCCTCTTTCTGCCCGCCGCGAGGTTCCCAAGTCGATCCCCCACCCCGACTGGTGGCAAGATGGCCAGCCCAAGTACCCGAGGTCCATTCTGAACAGGAACAAGGTTGATATCTTGGATGTCAAGGGAATTGAGGGCATGCGCAAGGTCTGCCGCCTGGCAAGAGAGGTTTTGGATATTGCTGCCGCTGCCATCAAGCCCGGCATGACGACGGACGCCATTGACGAGATTGTCCACAAAGCTTGCATAGAGCGAAACGTGAGTGCTATGCGCTGGAACCAGCGCGCGTAGGCAGAAGAGCTGATTAGGTGCCCAACAGTCCTACCCCTCTCCCCTCAACTACAACCACTTCCCCAAGTCGGTATGCACCTCCCTCAACGAGGTCATCTGCCATGGCATTCCCGACCAGCGCGTCCTGCTCGACGGTGATATCCTGAACATTGACGTTACGCTGTACCACGAGGGCTACCACGGCGATCTCAACGAGACGTACTACGTTGGCGAGCGGGCAAAGGCCGACCCGGACTCCGTCAGGGTGGTGGAGGCTGCTCGCGACTGTCTGGACGCCGCCATTGCTGCGGTCAAGCCCGGCACCCTGATCCGCGACTTTGGCAACATCATCGAGAAGATCGCCAAGGAGAGGAACTGCAGTGTCATCCGCACGTACTGCGGCCACGGCATCAACAAGCTGTTCCACTGCCCTCCCAACGTTCCTCACTACGCCAAGAACAAGCAGGTTGGCGAGTGCAAGCCCGGCATGACTTTTACCATTGAGCCTATGATTGCTCTTGGAAAGTACCGGGACATCACTTGGCCCGACAACTGGACCAGCACAACGAGCGACGGCAAGAGGACTGCGCAGTTTGGTGAGTGATATCTGGTGGAAAAAAGCAGGCATGGATAGATTGCTAATGATGCTATAGAGCACACGCTCCTTGTCACCGAGGATGGCGTGGAGGTCCTCACTGCCAGGAAAGCCGACTCCCCTGGTGGAAAGATCCCGATGCCTGGCGCTAACGGCGATGCCAACGGAACGACCGCATAAACAAGCATTAGCATACACATATGCATAAATAAGCAGCAGGAGGCGTTGTGGTGAGGGGGGGAATGAGGAGAAACATGGTTTGGTGCAGTATTTACGTGTTGAAGGCTGGCAACACCTAGGTATCCAGCTCATGCAGGGTGTTGAGCCGGCAAAGCGGACGATGTTGCTAGCGTTGGGCATGATACCTTGAGAATCATGACTTGAAAAGCGAAAGAATTGATGCTGAAAGCACGGGCACGTGAGATCGGATCCAAGCGTGACGTCTGGGGCGGTCCCCTGTCCCATGTGGTGGACGGAAAAGACAGCTGTCAATCGAGGGGCATTTATGCCAGGGACATCCCAAGTCTGGGACATGGACATGTGCTTCTTCTGTTCAAGCTTCCGGTCCAGGCTGCGACTCGGACTCGTAATACAATAGCACGCGTCGTAGGCGGCAATCCGGGCCAAGACCGGCAGAGACTCGGTCGAACCCCCAGCCTCCGCTCCCAGCCACCCGGCGGACACAGAATGGACGTTTGACGATGATGCGAAATGCCCCTCTCCCCACCAGGCACAGCCATTGCTGGACTGTCGACAGCTGGATGAGGGGCGGGAGCAGCAACTGGCAGCTGGGACGAAGGAGGGGTCCTGTTTGCTGCGATGGGGACCCCTGGGGATTTTCTGGGATTTTCGGTGTTTCCCCTCACGCTTGTGCCGTCAACTGCTCAGTGTGGTGTGGCTCAACTGGCGGGTCTGGAAGTCGTGGCCACGCATCGATGGGATTCGCTGGGGTCGCCGGTCGGAGGGTGAGAAAAACGCTGCCGGAGTATTTTCTAGCGGTACGTATCCCCTGTATTGCCTGGTGCATCGGTGCACCTGTGAGGTGAGGTGCAGGCGGGGCGCAATCCCGGGGCGCTGACTGGCTGTTGGTCGGGTGTTGGCCGCTGCACCGCTGGCCAGGCAGGGAGCCCACCTAATATTTGCTGCGCTGCTGGAACGTCCAGTTGAAGGGGACCTCACGCTGCTGGTGGTGGTGGTGCTTGAGGTGGTGGTGTGCTGGAGCAAGGCATCGACACTGGAGCCTCTTTCATCATCAGAAGGGAAAACCTAGCCCCGTAGCTTTTGCCCGCGCGCACCACCACACACCCACCCTCCCGATTTTCCACGGCCCAACCCAACCTCAGTCAACGGCACACTATCTGCGTAGCTTCTGTGCTTGTGTGGTGTCCTCGACCCAGTTCAGCTCGCTTCCTACCTAACCTTGCCTCTCTTACCTCACCTGGCTTCGCCTCGCCTCGCCTCGCCTTGCCTCAACTCGCCTGCCAAAGAGTCGAGTCTCCTCCGTCTCCGTCCCCGTCTTTGCCTCTTGCCTTCTCCCACCAAAGAAGCCAACAAGATCCAACCACAACTCGACTTCGCCATCGACCCCTTGGATACCCACACGTGTCGTCTGGCTCTGTCTATCCATCTCCCTCGCACTTTTCTGCAGCTTCCGCAGCATCCCCCCGACTGCAATTCCTGATTGCAACGGTTGCCTCGGCGCAGAGCTTCCCTCGTACATCACCCCAGTGACGTCGAAGTATTCCACCCGCCCGCATCGCACACAGCTCCAAACCAACCCTTTTGAGCGCAGGAAAAAAGAGACGAGAGCTTCCCCTCCTATCTCCAACAACAGCACCTCCGATCAGTGCTGTCTGTATCTCTGCCAACTAAACACCTCACCTTCTCTATCTCGATCAAGCGCAGCTCGCTGCCAAACCCGTCAACATGTCTGGCGAAGCGTGGTTATACCTCCTCGCCGTCCTCATAAATGCCGTCAACCTGTTCCTCCAAGTCTTCTTCACCATCATGTACAGCGATCTGGAATGGTACGTTGGCCTCCTCCTGCCCTCGAGTCGACGCGCGCCCACCGTGCATCGCCGCTGGCCGTTGCTCTGCGAGCTTAGACAAGCTGCAGGTGCTGCAGACGCCTGCAAGAACGCGCTCGTGCTCTTGATCACTTCAAAGATGGGACAATTGACAGCTAACCCTCACCTCCTACAGCGACTACATCAACCCCATTGACCTCTGCAACCGCCTCAACACCTACATCATCCCCGAAGCCGCTGTCCACGGATTCCTGACGTTCCTGTTCCTGATTAACGGCTACTGGGTGCCGCTGATCCTGAACCTGCCGCTGCTTGCCTACAACATCAAGAAGTACGTCACATGCTAGAGACCACAGCGGAGAAGGGATGAAAGCTGACTCTGGCCTAGGATTGTCGACAACACCCACTTGCTGGATGCCACCGAGATCTTCCGCAAGCTCAACATCCATAAGAAGGTAAGCAAGCACCACTCTAGCAAAGACCAATGCATGCACATATCTAATACCGTTGCAGGAGTCCTTCGTGAAGCTCGGCTTCCACCTCGTCATGTTCTTCTTCTACCTCTACAGCATGATCGTCGCCCTCATCCGCGACGAGGCTCACTAGAGCTGAACCGCTTCTTGCGAACGACAACGGGACGGATTCCAGTACATACATTACCATGCCGTGTGGACGAGAGTGAGCACACCGAAACGCAGACGCTGCGCCTCTCCGCGGACGGACGCTACGAGGTGGCTCATTACGAAGGCATAAAGCAGGCAACTGCTAGACATGGGGTCATGATACCAGGATGCGGTGGTGGGGGTCTGGGGCGGAGAATACGGCGCGGTTGCCCGCGTCTTGGTCTCCCGGAGTTTACGGGCAGAGGTTTGGTTTTTGATCGCCTCCGTTTGGGATTCTGATGATGATGAACGGGAAAGGAACGTGACAAAGGGGCGGAGGGAACGGTTGTGGAGGTTTATGATGCGAAAGACAAATACCTAGCTGTTTACTTTATGTTGCTGCCAGGCCGGCTGGTCCTGGGAGCGGCGGGTTGCGATAATTGAGTAATGACAGATGTTTTATTGCGCCTTCTGTGCCTCTGCTGCTGCTCCCATCACCATCAAATAAGCCTCAAAGCTTGCCAGCTGCTTTTCCAGGGTTCGACTCGTAAGTGTCCTGTGCTCGTTGGCTGCAGCTGTCCAAGCTTTGCTGTACCCAGGGAGCTTGCATCGCCGCAAAAGCTCAGGCCTGACATCAGAGTCACGTGACACTAACTTTTGCAGATGCGACCAGGACCTTAACAATCGCGACCAAATCCTCCAACCGCGACGCAACCGCCTTTCAACCCCAAATCTCCCGCGACCATACGACAACATCCAAGATGTCGGGCTTTGGAGAGTACACGCCAAACATGGCTCCCCAGGATGCCCTGATTGTGCGCCAGGAAGCAGAGCCCGACCACGCCGTCGTCCCCTACACCGGCGAGGACCTCGCCCGCCCGAAGCTGGGGCCCGCGAACCCATTCAAAGACGAGACAAACACCACCCTGAAGCGCAAAAACGTCCTCACGGGAACAGCGGAAGAGACTTTCCTGTCAGAACACACCTTCCGCAGCAAGCACCGCGCGATCGAGCGGAAAGGAGGACCGGAGCGCGAGTACCAGACGGGCGAGGCGGTCAAAGAAGAGGCCGCGAGGATACGTTCCGGGCGCGAGAAGAAGGGCGACGCATCCATTGCGGAGGGCGACGGCGCATACGTCGGGCCCTGGGCGCGGTACCGTCGCGAGGAGTACGAGGTCGTCCGCGAGGGGGAGGAGCTCGCGAGCGACGAGGAATACGAAGAGGTCACGGACGATGACGATGTGGTGGAGAGCGGCACCGTCGTGCGCGCGCCCGAGGCCGCCCTGACTAGGAGGAAGGAGGTCGAGGAGATGGGCGAGGAGACGACGACGTTCCACGGGGCCGCGGAGAGGGACTACCAGGGCCGGACGTACATGCACGTCCCGCAGGACCTGGACGTCGACCTGCGCAAAGAGACCGGCAGCATCACGAACTACATCCCCAAGAAGCAGATCCACACGTGGCGCGACCACAGCAAGGCCGTCACGGCGCTGCGCTTCTTCCCGGGCTCGGGCCACCTGCTGCTCTCGGCCTCGGCGGACTCGACGGTCAAGATCTGGGACGTCTACCACGAGCGCGAGCTGCTGCGGACGTACTCGGGTCACTCGAAGGCGGTGGCGGACGCGACGTTCAACAACGACGGCACGCGGTTCCTGTCGGCGAGCTTCGACCGGCAGATCAAGCTGTGGGACACGGAGACGGGCAGCTGTCTGGGCAAGTTCTCCACGGGCAAGACGCCGCACGTCGTGCGCTTCAATCCGTCTGTGGAGCATGCGCATGAGTTTGTGGCGGGCATGTCGGATAAGAAGATTATCCAATGGGATACCCGCGCCGGCAACGAGATTGTGCAAGAATACGGTATGTTTTCCTCATCCCCTCCCCTGTTCACGCTATATGCTAATATGTACGTGTAGACCACCATCTGGCCGCAATCAACACAATCACCTTCGTCGACGAGGGTCGCCGCTTCATGACGACCTCAGACGACAAGTCGCTGCGCGCGTGGGACTACAACATCCCCGTGCCGATCAAGTACATCGCGGAGCCGTACATGTACCCGATGACGCGGGCGGCGCCGCACCCGAGCGGCAAGTACGTCGCGTTCCAGTCGTCGGACAACCAGATCGTCGTGTACGGGGCCAACGACAAGTTCCGGCAGAACCGCAAGAAGTCGTACCGCGGGCACAACAACGCGGGCACGGCCATCGACGTGGACGTGTCGCCCGACGGGCAGTTCCTCGCCAGCGGCGACACGCAGGGCTACGTCTGCTTCTGGGACTGGAAGACGTGCAAGATGTACCACAAGCTGAAGGCGGGCGACCAGGCCGTCACGTGCGTCGCGTGGCATCCGCAGGAGACGAGCAAGTTTGTCTCGGCGGGCGCGGAGGGAGATATCCGGTACTGGGACTAGAGGGGGGAAGGCTCTCAGGGGCTGCATGCAGAAAAGCATGCGGGCTTTCTTGTATTTTTTTTGTAGGCATTGCTTGGCGTTGGGAGAAAAAGGGACTGCAAAAAAATTGGACTGGCGCGTGTGTTGCGCAGTACGCTACCTGTATGGCTTTGGTGCAGTATCTCTCAACCAGTTACAACTAAGAGATGGGCCGCATGGTCTAGTTGGTAAAACATCTCTAACAAGTTAAAACCAATACCACCCGAAGAGTTTCTGGTTACTCCGTTGAGGGTAGGGGCGCTCAGTTCGAATCTCGCAAAAAAAGTGAGGAGGGCCTAACGGATGACCGTTGCGTTGTCTTTTGTCATTCTGGTCTGATTTATTTTTTGACGTAGAAGCTGTCCATCTTCAAAAATATGTGTTGCTGCCACCGTTTCCTTTTGGTGAGGCTTGTGATGGGCAGTTCGCGCCTTCCTTGATGGTGTCCTAAGGTGAGGTTGAAGATGTCCGTCACGTCCCCCCTCAGCCTCCTTCCCGCTTAGCACGCTACGCCTCGGAACTAGAACTTTGCTTAAATTCCAGCAAATGCAACAGAACAGCTTTGAATTGTTAGCGGGTGCATAAATAGAACAGCCTTAGATCTAGTTCGTCTGGCGGCTACTTCCTCGAGTACGCGAAGCGCGCCGGTGCAGATGGCTGAAGTAATCCGGCGCCTCCTTTCCCGCAAATCAGGTGGTGCAGTCATCGACGGGCCATTCTTGGCTTGAGCTACCCCAAATGCATGTCTCATTTTTTCGTCCCGCGCATGGGATGTTCCTCGACCTTTTTTTTTCTCTCTTTCCCATCCTCGCTCGTATCGTACATGTTGTCATCTCACAATCACGGGAAAGAGGTTGTTCAATCACATGTTCGTCTGATCTTCTCCTTACCTGCCATCACGGAAGGCCGTGGTTTCGTTGACCTCCGATATTCTTGCCTCTTTTCCCCTTTTTCCGGGCTGGCAAGACTCCTCCGAATAGCATCGGCGCGCGGAGATGGACTCAATGTACTGGGATGTCTTCCCTGCGGACGACTCAGACTCCAGCAGCGACGAGGAAGATAACCAGTGCGCGCCGTCCTTGGAGGTCCCGTGCGCGAGGTGCAAGGACAGGAAGCAATTGTGCAAACGATGCAGACGGCGCCAGCAACTTTCGAGCGCTGGGGCGAGAAAGTCGTCGCTGGAGAAGGCCTGCTTCCCTCCTCCCCGTGCGACGGCCCCAAGCAGCTCCGACCCCCCCGTGCCCGAGGTGCTTCTCCCGTCACCGGACGACGAGGCTCCTACGCCGAGAAACGGTGCAACGGCCCGGTGTACGCGGCCATGTACACCGCTTCGCCGTGCTGGATGTCGACTTACACGTCGAGCACGTGCGCCACGACGTACACCGCGGCGCATGAGCGGTCGCAGCGCGAAAGGGCGCCGCTTCTGGAGGTTGCGGGCCAGCAGAGGAGGAGGATGCAGCCCCGCCGGCCGCGGATGGCGGAGAGGCGGCGGTCTTCTGGGTGGCAGACGAGCGAGGTCGAGGGGTGGGACGAGAGGGAGATTGAGGGGGGCGGCAGTTATTGGGATGTCGAAGGGGCGCGGTGGGAGGAGCAGAGGATTCGCACGCCGGAGCGGAGGGCGCAGAAGAGAGGCTGGCAGAATGAGAGGGTGCAGAGGACGCCGGTGGTGAAAGGGGCTGGGAGGAGGCGGAGGTGGGATGAGCAAAAGGGGGACCTTCGATGGAGGTCGCGGCCGCTGGTTGAGCCGTTGACGCCGAGGTATCTTTATGATGTCCTGATGGTGCAGCGGGCGAGGTTGCTGGGGATGGCGTTCATCTCTGGGAAGGGCCATTCGAGGGTTGTGTTTGGCATGGCGTATGCCAGGGGGACGGGGCACGCGAGAGGTCTTCTGTGTTTGCCTGCTCAGAAAGATGAGCCTTCTGGTGATGGGACTGGGTTTTCGTGGAGGGAAGGTATATGGAACGGTCTGGTTCGGTGGTTATGGGGGACTGAAAGAGGTCATGCTGTCGATTTTAGGGACGTAGACTAATGGTTCCGCATCTAGGGCAAGATTAACTATATGTGTCGGACTAGATGGACTGAAAAAGAGCCTTGTCATTACATGTACTTCAATGAGTCTAAGGGACTAGAAAATACAACTCAACTCTTTTCCGCCACCCCTTTCGTATCCTTCATTGCCCATCCCGGCAGCTTCTGACCTTGCACGTTGAACATTCTATTCCCTCCCTTGCCCTGTCTTTACTCTGCTTGAATGTCAGCTTGGTTGCCCTCACTATCATCATATACTTCGTCCCCCCATGTGTCTTGCTGAAGATCGATTGTTCCCCCTCAAGCCTCTTCCTCCCCGGCGACTGAGTCATCGCTTGTGCTGCTTGGATTCTGCCCCTCTTCTTGTTGTGGCTCCTCATCTTCTTTGTCCTCTACTTCTTCGCTCTCTCCGTCGCGCTGAATGTCGTTCTGTCCCTGCTCCCCCTGCCCGTCTTGTAAGTCAGCTTGGTTGCCCTCATCATCATCCTCTACTCCTTCATCCTCCCTTACGTCTTTACCAATGTCGTTTATTCCTCCTGGGGCCTCTTCCTCGCCGGCGACTGAATCATCGCTTGTGTTGCTTGTGTTCTGGTCCTCCTCTTGTTGTGGTTCTTCATCCTCCTCTTGCTGTGTTTCTTCATCCTCTACCTCATCTTCTACTTCCTCATCTTCTTCATCCTCTACTTCGTCCTCCACCTCGTCCTCTACTTCTTCCATGCCTTCTTCTTCTTGCTGTCGCGCCGCTTCCGCAGCCCTCGCAGCCGCATCTCTCTTCTTTTTCGCAGCTACTCTCTTATTGTGCGCCTCTTGTTGTCGCGCCGCGTCCGCAGCCCGCTTCGCTGCCTCCCTTCTCTCCCTGTCTTCTCGCATCTGGTTGAGGTTCCTGAGTCCATAACGGGGATGAGTGTGCCGGGGAGGTTGAGCGGGAGCCGGAGCCGGAGCTGGAGCTGGAGCTGGAGCAGGGGCGGGAGCCTTGGACTTGGAGGCCGCCTTACCTCCCTTTGCTTTGCGCTTTGTAGGAGGCCTGGCGGGCTTTGCCATCGCAGAAACCGCCGGGCACTTGATGGAGATGATAACCCCGCTTTCCATCGACTCCGTGTCGCTATCGCTAAAATGATCGTCGGGAGGGGGAATGACAGATCTGGTTTCAGCTGAGAGCGACAGCTTGCGGCGCTTGGGGCGCGGTACCGCATCGTCCTCGTCTTCTTCCTCGTCAGCCCGCGAATGCTTGTGCTTGACGCAGCTCCCCTTCGCGCCTGGCGGGAGACGAACACATGCTTTCTTTGCCAGCCCCGTAGGACGATCCCCGCGCTTCGGCCTGCAGAATGCGGGATGATCGCTGGTCCAGGTCCCGCGAAACCCGTTGCGCAGCGCGTCCTGGATATCTTCGAGGTCCTTCCGGATGCTGCTGATGCGCATGGAGTCGACGTCCTGACGCTCCGAAATCATGTCCATGCGGTCGTCCACCGATTCCTGCATGGCTTCAGAGCCGGATTGGCGGCTCTCAATTCGATCCTGCCTCTCAGATAGGATTTTCATGCGCATATCGGTGTTGACTTCCCATGTGCGGCGCTGGGTAGGCGAGGAGACGAGGTGGTTGGAGCCTGAGCCTTGGGATGGGGTCCGGCGGAAGCCGAAACCTCCCACGAAGTCGTATTCATGTTCTCTGTAGTCTGCGAGGCTGCTAGTGTCGTGGGAACGAGTGGGTGCAGAAGAGGGCGAGCCTCGCACGTATTGAGGAACGGGGGCGTTGACGTTGAGATGGGAGTCGAGGTCAAAGGACATGGCGACATCTTGGGGGCTGTCGGGGGAGGTGTCCATGTCGGAATCGGTCGAGTTCTTGGAGCCCAAACTCATTTTCGAATGATTCGAACTTCTACTCAGTGTTAGGCGATTTGATTTTAGAATCTGATTTGATGCTGCGTTGAATGGCGGTTATACTGAAGGAATATATTGTATGATTGCGAGTGCGAGTTGTGAGCTGAGTTGAGATCGACAATTGAGCCGGCTGGAACCCGTGATATATGGCCGTCGAAACTTACAAACCAAGTAAAGAAACAATGCTTTTGTAAGTTACAATGGTCTTTGTCAGTGGATGGTTGCCTGTCAACTGCACGAGCATCTCGAGTTGCCTTTGTCTAGGTAGGTGAGGAATGTCGTTGAGCAAGGTCAAAGTGGCCGAACTTTGATACTTGAACAGCCGTAGGGTAAGATAGATGGTTTCATTGTCTTCTAATGGGTCTTGTGCATAAATTCAACCAACGAAATCTCAAGGCCATGTGCGACCTCGAACAAAGGTGTCTTTTCACATCACCTCGATACCTAAGCAGACCCTTTCTTGTCTTTCACCTCGGGTGAACACTGACCTTTCCTTTACATCTCATAGGTCTACGGCATAGCCTTTCATGGATATGTCTAGTCCTCATTGGCTGGTATCCAGGTCGGCCTTTGACTTGACAGGAGTTGTGACCATGAGGTCGATGAGGGAATAGGCGACCTTGGCCGCGGCCAGGACTGTTGTTTCGCCGGCGTTGTCGTAAACAGGTGCCACCTCAACCACATCGGCGCCCACAACAGAAAGGCCTTCTAGACCCTCGAGAATTGTGAGAAGCTCTCGGGTTGACCAGCCTCCAGGTTCAGCCGTCCCGGTGGCTGACATGCGTTAGCATACATATCGCGAAGTAGAAATGGGTCAGCTGGAAATACCTGGGGCGTAAGCCGGATCAAGGACATCGATGTCGACACTGATGTAAACCTTGGAGTCACCGACGCGCTCCTTGATCTTGGAGACAACGCCCTGTGCGCCGAGCTTGTCGAGGTCCCGTGCTGTTACTATTTCAAAGCCGCACCGAACATCGTTTCTCAGATCACCCTTTCGTCTGATGAGAGGGGCTCGAATTCCGGCATGGATGGAAGTGTTCAAGATGAGGTGCTAGCGGAGTCAGTTATGGTCTAATGCAATTTGCTCCAGATTAGGTTACTTCTTCATGGGCAATATGTAGGAAGGTACCGTGGTTGAGGCCACTGGCAGCAAGTCAGTCACAATGGCATGGAGGTTCACAAAGGGGGACTTTTCAACTCACGCATAATCTGATATGCCTCCACCTGAAAGACTCATGTATAAGCATCGACACAGATTTCGAGGAGACGCACTTACCGAGAACAGAAGGGTCCCACGTATCTGAAGTCCAGTGTCAGCAACTAATGCCAGGCCAGTGATCGTTGAGACAAACCAATATGACTGTCAAAGTGAATGACAGAGACAGGTCCCCATTTCTCATACGTCGATCGAAGAGCTGACAATGTTGTCGTGTGGTCGCCGCCCAAGGCGAGAATTCTTGGTGTGACAGACACGACCGAGTTTGCTGCTGGTCGGCCAGAGATGCCCTTGTCTTCATCAGCAACTTGTTCCTGGATTTGGAGCCAAAGACCTGTCACCTTATGCGCCTTGTCAAGTCGCTTCAGAGAGACAGTGTTGTCCAACCACGTGAGACGTGCATCACCGCAGTCAACGACTCTAGCCCAACTCTGCAAGGGGTCGCGGCCTATGAGGACGGTCAGCCAGGGGGCCGACTCGTGCGGCAGCCTGGGGGAAATGCCGACCGGTGTAAATGTCCCATTGCCCAGGCCCTTTTCTCTGGCTGCCCATGCGAATTGCCGGCGGGCCAAATCGAGCTCCCGGGCGGCCAGTAGTTGTCTGTTGCGTGCATAAAGTCAGATGCATACGCTGATTGATGTTGGATTCGGGGTGGACGGACTGTATCGTGAGGGGCGCCGAAGATGGCAATGTCATATAATTGACCTTCGGCATCCCCGCCAGAGAAACAATCCACAAACGGCAGGTTGGCAAAGGTCTTCAGTCCAGCGATGGTATCGGCACCGAAGATGTCGATATCGTCGTCATTGGTTTGAAAGCTCAACGGCATTTGGCCGTGAGGGGCATTGGCCAGGACCCGGTGGGGGAGCTGCCACGCAGCTGTGCCTTGAAGGCAAAAAAGAGCAACGAATAGGGTATGCATCGTCAATGACAAGCTCTGCGACGAGACGATTGCCAGTTCCAATGCCCTCGGTCGCCAATTGCTTAAGAAAAAGTGTAAATTCTCTTCAAAACAAGCACTGGTAGCGCGCCGAGCGCTGTGTAGGCGAATTACTCCTATCGGGGAGAAACGGCGAGCCGAACATTACCTAAGTTCCTTCATCCCTCCCTCCCTCACTGCTTCGTCCCTTATCGTCATGCATATCCAACCTGCACCACTGCAACGCATCCATGCATAAGGGAAAGAACGACCTTCGCCAGGCAGTTGCCGCGACCGAGGAAGGGACGAGGTTTCCTTCCGCGGGAACTCCCAGCGCACGATGTTTGGCCGCTGCTCGATGGCTCGGGTGTCGTCGCAACTTCATCCAGTGGATAACAATCTTTCCGCGCTGTCATCTCCAAGCCATCAACATCGCATCACTCACCTAACATGATGGCAGCAGCCGCTTGACCTACCTACGGTATTATCCTCTACGAACTGCATCTTTAGCAATCCACCCTCTACTCTTTCCATCTTCGAATCAGAAATTACTCTCTCCCCCCTCATCTACCACACCATGAATCTCCGGTTCGGCAGATTAACAGACGAAAATATCCGCTTGACCCAGATTGACCACGATGGCGCTGTGGACGACGACGATGCGAATGAAGGTCCTCCAAGACCTCTCCCGAAGAGCAACTGGAAGTCCATCTCGAAATAGTGGATCGACGAATACCTCCTCGTCGCAGTCTGCATCATCGGCGCGATTGCCTTGGGAATCATTTTCAAGAGATTCGATGAAGATTTGGTGCCAGTGCTGCCCTTACGTGTCGACTTCGACGTCATCATAGTCGCCATGTTCACGTGTGTTCGCGTTGCAATGAGCGGCATTGTCGAGTCCTGCATCAGCCAGGCCGCTTGGATTTGGGTCTCTGACGCCCGCCAAAGTCGTACACAAGACATGCGTGCAAGGCTGGAAGACTTCAAGATATACGACGAGGCCTCGCGCGGCCTCTGGGGGAGCATCTGCCTCATTTGGCGTCTAAGGGCAAGGTAGAGTGGATGCAGCCCCCGACACTCTTGATCAATGATTAACTCTACAAAACAGGCATCTGGCATGCATCGGAGCCTTGATTGTCATCTTGGTCCATGGACTCGAGGCATCCTCTCAACAGCTGTATCAATACGAGCCCCGACCATGGACAAACAAAACAGCAGGCCTAGTCAAGCCTCCCCCGAGAAGTGATTTGTAGGACTTCACGGTAAAGCGGGCACTTGATACACGTAAGTACATGCCCTCTCGTCGTTTCACTTTTCCTGACGAAACGCAGGGCTCGACCTAAATGTATCCACGAAAGCCGCCATTTACAGCGGCATTCTTTCGCTCGACGTCAAGGAGATTGGAGCCGAGTGCAAACCTGACAATCATACATGTATATGGGAAGTCGTTCCCACACTGGCGGTTTGCGGCGAATGCAACAAACTGAGTGTCGAGACTGCCTGCAGCGATAAGTCACAGACTTGCCTGTACAAGACGCCATCTGGCACTTCATTCGATGTAGCCAATTCACCGAACACGGAGAAGTTCAAGGTGACAAATTCGCCTAACGGTATCTTCCATCACATCAACTCAACTTCACAAACCTACATCAACGTATTTGATGTCCTTTGGGTGTCGAGAACAAGGCGGAAGACCAAGATCCTTGCACACGAATGCGCCCTGTGGTTCTGCATGAAGACTTACACGATCGAGGTTGGTGACGGTGGTTTGAATCAGACAGTTCCGGAAAAAAGAAAGTGGCACACGACACGCTTTAAGAAGGACAACAGTGCGCATTCCGGCGAGTACGTTTTCATTGACATACCGGACGAAATGAACGTTACGAAGCCATCTCGATACAGCGTCACCAAGCAGGCACTAGCGGCACTGCAGAGGTTCACAGATCCCCTGCTTGAGGGAACGTACGAAAGTCAGTACACCATCATCAACTTCTCCTCGGAATGGGTCGAGGGTCTCTACAACGCCCAATGGAACCTCAAAAAATGGATCAATCGCTTCAGCACCAGTCTCACGAATGAGGTAAGACTTCACGGGCAGATTCGAAACGAGCAGATAGACCGGCTGCGGTACGGCTGCCCGGCAGTCATGGAGAGGCAGATGATTATCGTCGCATGGTGGTGGCTCGTCTTCCCAACAGCCCTGATTGTCATCAGCATTTTCTATCTCTTCCACACCATTATCCGGGGAGCCCGTGATAACATATCTGTGTGGAAGAGCGACTCGCTGCCGATGCTGTTCTGCCGGATCGATCCTTCGATACTCCTGAAAGTCGGCGATGGCATGGACCTGCCCAACGGCTTGGACAAGCGCGTCGGAGACGAGAAGGTGTGCTTGTTGAGGGAGGAAGATGGCGATTGGGTGTTCAAGCCGATCGAGAGCGAAGAATCATCGTCAGATTCCGATTCTGAGTGAGGGACCTCATGGTGATCCTGGCATTGGATCGACATCATAGTGCATTGATACATCAGATCGAACCTAAAACAAAACGGCAGTGCGGGTGAGGCAGTTGAATATGACGGAATGGACCTGTCAGTTCCGTGTTTGGTGTGCCACATCGTCCCAGGTGGGTTGCGTGCGGAAATGTTCCGAGATTCGGGGTTCGGAGAGACACTAATGACTCGACCTGCATGGTCAGTTGGAGAGAGTTACATCGCTGGTGATTGGCTTTCGGCGCCGAGCTCGTGTGGAGAAGTTCTGGGATGTCTCCCTTCGAGACTCGGCTGGTGTCATCGGCAAACGATTTCCTGACTCTCATTTGCTCTGTCAATTCCCATCCCTCCACTTCCAACCTCGGCCTTCTTCTTCGAGATCGAGCCTCCAGTTCGTGATGTTGGATAGCGTTTGCCAAGGGACATGGATATACGAGTCAGCAAATGAAAGTCGTCCAGTTCCGATCAATCCGATTTCACAAACCATGCCGCCGGAGCAACGGACGGGGACGGGGAATAGCTTCCCCTGGTCATAATTTCCGGCCGCGAGCTGCATGCCCCCCAAGCTCCGTGTCCACCTATGCCGCTATTGATATCCCCAGACGTGTAGCGTCAAAGGATCGTCGACGGCTCCAGACCCCCAGACTTTGTCTCCAGAATTCCATGCAGTCTCCCCTCTTCCCCACACCCCGCAAACCGCTTTCCGTGTCCCCAATCTTCGGTCCATCCTGATCTGGGAAGTTGAACTTTTCCCGACATCCTCGTGTGTTTTCTCGACCCGTAGTCACCGCCGATAAACGAGCTTCACCTCGGTCAGCTGCTCTCTCTCTCCACGGATACCAAGCAAGCATATACATCGTCCCGGCCGAACCCACATCATGGCAACTGAAGCAGCAGCAGCGGAGTCTTCCAAACCCAAATCACAGAGCAAGATCCGGAAGCGCGCTCCCAAGGCGTGCCTTTCGTGTCGCGCTCGCAAAGTGAGGTGCGATGTCTCACAGCGTGGCCGTCCGTGTATGAATTGCTATCTCGACAGCGAGACATGTGTTGTGACAGGGAGAGCTTCGAGGTTGTAAGTGGAATCGCGACTCCTGGCGTTACTTGTACTGGTGCTGACCGCCCACAGTCGACGAGCTCAGCAGAGAGATGAGGCCGCGAACGCAGACAACGCAGAGGCGTCCTACCCGCCGTATGGCGCTGAGTCTGGGGAGCATACTCACGATGTCGACCCCATTGCGACAACAGGCAGCGACGGCAAGACAATACCATTGACTGAGCCCAATGGCCCGCATCACGGTCACGACCACTCTCACAGTGACGAATCATCGCCATTAGCTGCGGACAATGACCGACAACAGAGCCCGACAGCGCACAAGAACACTTGTCGGTATGAACACAGCGGCCATGGACACCCCGTCAAGCCCGCGACCGCAACAGGAGCGAGCTTTGAGTCTCTCCCGGCCGGTCCGTTACCTCTTAATGGCGCTCCTGGAGGACAGCTATCTGCCGACCAAAGGCACCTCAACCTGGACGTCACCTTCTCATTCTACCCGTTTCTGGCTCTGGGCAACCTTCACAACATCCCCCCTCAAGATGTCAACTTCCTCGAGCTCCAGGGCTGTCTAAGGATACCGACGCGCGCGATCCTCGACGAGTTTGTTCAGCAGTACTTTCTCCATGTACATCCCCTCCTCCCAATGCTCAACGAGGGTGACTTTTGGGACGTGTACTGTGTGAACCCAAACAACATGCCAAGCGACCGACTGTCACTACTTTTGTTTCAAGCGATGCTCTTCGCTTCATGTAATGTAAGTTCAACTGACTGACGGCTCTTGAACCGCCTCACTGACCTCATTCCAGTTCGTGTCCCGCCAAACAATAAAGACTCTGGGCTTTGCCACAATACGCGCCGCCCGCGCCGCGTTCTACAGACGGGCAAAGCTCCTCTACGACCTCGAATCCGAGTCCTCGCCCCTCGCCATCTCCCAAGCCGCCCTCCTCCTCTCCTTCTGGTCCCCTCCATCATCGCCCGCCTTGCGGAAACAGAACACCGCTTGGCTCACCATCGCGATCCAGAACGCGAAGACCGTCGAGGCGCACCACTACGCGACCCGCACCGCGCCGCCGAAGAAGCGCAACCTCCTCAAGAGGCTGTGGTGGTGCTGCATCATCCGCGACCGCATTGTCGGCCTCGGGATGCGCCGCGGCGTGCAGATCACCCGGAGCCATTTCGACTTCGACTCCAACGGCATCCTGGGGTACTCGGATTTTGCGGACGAGATCGAGCGGAGCAGGGTGTACAACCCCGGCACGAAGCGGTGTCTCGCCGAGATCCTGGAGCAGCTCGTCGAGCTGTGCGTCGTGCTGACGGATATACTCATCTTGGTGTTCCCGCTGGACGACAGTCCCGGATGGGGCCGGGAGATGCGCGCGGAGGAGCAGGACCGGGTCCGCGGGTGTAAGATGGCGCTGCGGAGGTGGTACAAGGGCGCGACACTCAGATTCCCCATGTTCGGGGGCGGCTCCGTCGCGAGGATGAAGTCGCCGGGGAATGAGTTCCAGCATGATTCCGTGATCTTGTACACCAACCTGATGTACATGTACTATCAGTAAGTTGCCTGCCCTTCTCACATGTTCAAGCACCGTCGCTGACATCCGCAGCTCTTCACGCGTGGTTCTCAGCCATCACGAAGTCCTCCACCTCGCGATCACGGCCGCCGCCCCTTCATTCAGCGCCATACCCACATCAGACCTTGTCATCATCGGAGAGAATCGACACGAGCTCCAAGACGCGGCGTCCGGCGTCACGGAGTGCCTGAAAGAACTCATTCATCTAAGGCTAGCCCGCTGGCTACCCATCAGCGCCGTCGCATGCACCGCCCTGCCCCTGGTCCTACACATTCTCGACGTGAAGCTTTCCGCCTCGTCGCGATCATTCGATCCGAACACGCAGTCGGCGCTGAAGCAGCACCGCCTCAACATCCTCATCGAGGCAATGAAGACGTACCAGCCGCAATACGACGGCGTCGACTGGGTCAGCGAGACAATTCGGCACATCGTCAACCTAGCGCAGATAGACGCGGCAACTGGGGAGGCTCCTGCAAGCGCGAACGAAGGCGGCGCCGTGATTGCCGACTGGACAGACATCCTCGCGTCTCAGCCCAGCTCATACCTCCGACTCGCACTGACGATGGACCTCTCGCTGAGCAAGGGACGACTCCCCGAGGACGGCGACTTCCCGGTCAGCCTCCGCGGCCTGTTCACGGGCGGCTTCAACCCGCTGAAGGCACTCCTCGAAAGGAAACGGAACGAGATCAGGGCAGGTCTCGGCAGTCTCGGCGGCTTGGGCTCTACGGCTTCGATGATGGACTTTGAAACTGGCACGCTGCGGCCGGGTCTCTTCCGCATGGAACCGGGCACGGTGACGGTCATCCCCTCCGACGAAGACAGCAACTCGCCCACGTCCCAGAGCCAAGACAGTGCGACGGACGAGACCTCCCCGCGCGGGAACGGCGCCGAGTACCGGACGACAGGACGACGTGAGCATGGCGGACCGGCCACCGTCGGAGGGGATCGATGGGCTAGCCGCGGAGGTGCTGGCCGCGTTCCCGCTGGACGACCAGTCCGTCAGTGTGGAGGGCGACTTTGACGGCATGTACTTTGACGGGATGCCCGGGCACGACGGGCCCAACGGGTGGATCGAGACGGCGTGGGGGGAGCTCACGCACGGCGGGGAGGACAGGACGGATCGGGATACGGCGCGGGTGTTGCTTGAGGCGCTGCGGGAGGGGGACTTGGCTGAGTGTGCTGCGTGATGTGGGACGTCTGTAGAGGGTATGATTAGAATGATGACGAACACTGCATAATGCCAGACTTTGCAATGATGCGTAAGGGCAACTCTCGCCAGGTGAGTGAAGATGCGCGGCCAACCAAAGTGAGCACAAGAAAGGGTCCATTCCATGCACGTCTTGCGGCCGGCATTCAGTGGCCAATGGCAGTTCCTCAGGAGTGATTATCCGGCACATCAGTTTCCTTATCTCATGCACCACTTCCCCGTGAGACGGAAACATACGAGATCTGCCCCGTGCAGGTCGGAAATGCCCGGGGAACCGCGTTGGGAGCGCAGTCTGGGAAAGCAGACCCGTCCCCCGCAAAGTGAGGTCCTCCAACCCCGGATCACCCACTCCCCACAGACTGACCTTCCCCGGAGCTAACCCCGCGATATCAGGGGCGGGGAATAGGCCGGGAAGATGTCCAGCTCAGGTGACACGAGTGTGCTTTGGCAAGATCCAACGGTGATGAGTACATATACCGCGAGCATGAATGATACACTAGACCCCTGTGATACCTTTCGGGCAGTTGGACCATTGACATTTACCTGAGAGCCTGGGTACACTCCTCTTATCCCCTCACGATGGACGTCGAAAAGGCCGGCTCCATCGCTCACGAGTCCATGAAGGAGGATGTATCCCAAGAGCAGAAAGACGGCATCCAGCATCCCATGCCGGAGATCCTGAGGTCTCTATCCATGGAGGAGTACAGGAAGACCGGCAGGAGAGCGACGTTCAAGATGGACATCATCATCATGCCAACGCTGATGATCACCTTCATATTGAACTTCCTCGACCGCAACAACATCGCCGCGGCAAAACTGGCCGGGATCACGGAGGACCTGCACCTGTCGGAGACGCAGTATCAGACGTGCGTTTCGGTTCTGTTTGTGGGATATAGTAAGTCATCACCGCATATCTCCCAGAAACAAAGGGGAGCTAGCTGGCTGATGCGCAGTGCCAGTCATCATGCAGATCCCGTCAAACATGATCATCGGCAAGATCAAGCTCCCAGGCGTCTACATCTGCTGCGCCATGTCACTCTGGGGCATCGTCACGGCGGCGCAGACGGTGGTCAAGAGCTTCGCCAGCCTGGCGGTCGCGCGGTTCGCCGTCGGCTTTGTTGAGGCCGTCTTCTTCTCGGGTGGTCTCTTCTACCCCTCACTCTTTTTCAACCGACGGCAGTACGCTCTCCGCGCAGCTCTGTTCTACTCGGGGTCCCAGCTGGGCAACGCGTTTGGCGGTCTGCTCGCTATCGCCATTCTGAAGCTGGACGGCAAATACGGGCTAGAAGGTTGGCGTTGGGTATGTAGCATACCTCCCTCTCTCTCTTCTCTAACCCCAGGTGACTAACACCAACAGCTATTCCTCGTAGAAGGCGTCGTCACAGTCGGCCTCGCGCTCCTCTTCGCCTTCATCCTCCCCAACTCGCCGGACGGCATCAAGTCCCTCTCGGAGACGGAACGGGCGTGGGTCAAGTTCAACTACGAAAAGGACCAGGGCCAGAGCGACGACCGGTCCGAGGTGTCGGCGCGGCAAGGCTTCATGCTGGCGGTGCGCGACCCCAAGACGTGGCTCATGCTCGCGACGCTGTACTGCATCTTCACGTCGGCGGGGGTGACCAACTTCTTCCCGCCGGTGGTGGCGACGCTGGGGTACTCGCGGACGGTCACGTACGCGCTGACGGCGCCGCCGTTCATCCTCTGCTGCGCGACGATGCTCGCCAACGGGTTCCACTCGGACCGCGCGGGCGAGCGGTACTGGCACGTGGTGGCGCCGCTGGGGGTGACGCTCGCGGCCAACGTAATCGCGGTGTCGACGCTCAACGTCGGGGCGCGGTACACGGCCATGATGCTGATGCCGGCGTCCTTCTACGCGGGGTCGACGGTGCTGCTGTCGTGGATCGCGGGGACCATCAACCAGCCGGTGACGAAGCGGGCGGCGGCGATTGCGCTGATTGTGTCGGCGTGCAACACGCCGAATGTGTGGACGCCGTACCTGTACAACGGGGCGCCGAGGTATTTCGCCGCGTTTACGGTGAACCTGGTGGCGGCCGGGGCGGCGATTGTGACGGCGACGGTGACGAGGATGTATCTGAGGAGGGAGAACCGGAAGATGGACGATGGGAGGGAGCTGGGCGTGAGCGGGCCGACGGCGGCGCAGCGGGCTAGTGGGTTTAGGTATATGTTGTAGGTGGCGGCTGATAGGAGGTGAGCATCAAATAAGGACGGTTGAAAGGGGTTGAATACTGAGTCTGTGTTGGGAAGAAACAACCGACTAACACGACAACATGGCAATGGTGATGTGATGTGGTCACGGTTGAAGACGGAGAAAGACAGCCAGTGGAGCCGATGAAGTGAAGCCCAGTGCATTAGGGCCCCGGACATGCCCCTCTCCATCTGGCTGCAGCGCCCTTCTGACCCCTCTGCCAGTAAGAAACAGGGGTTTGGTCAGTCGTCCCGAGGTGCTCCAGTGGCTCCTTGATTCCTCCTCCTCCTCGACCGTTTGCAGATGATGCCTGCCAACTACCTATTCGAAACGGCTCTACTTAAAAGCGAGTAAATTGCTTTGGAATGATTGAATCGTGCCACTTGAATACAGATGGATCGCGCTGCTTCTACCCGCGCACCGCCGCTGAAGATCGTCCCGTACCAGACACCAGGACAAACCGGCCAGAAACGCAAACGGAGAGGCACTCGTGTTGACGGCCACAATCGGCCATCTTTGAAGATCAGAAATGCCTGCATGACCTGCAGAGAGTGAGTTGGATTATTCCACAGAACAGATCCCAATGCTGACGCCCTTCTAAGAAAGAAGACTCGCTGTTCCGGTCACCTGCCATGCATCCGTTGTCAGCAGCACGACCAGCCATGTCAGTACATGCCGACGACAGCATCGCCATGTCCGCCAGAAAGACGCCCAAGGGCAACCCCCGGCACCATCGCCGATCGCAACGGCGACGACAATCTCCTTCGAGCAACAGCCCTCACATGATGCCCAGCTGAACAGTCTTCGCGACTTCTCACCAATCCAGTCGTCACCACCCGCAAACGGGGCCTCCAGCGAGACTCCCGACGGGCCGCTCCAGGAGGATCAGTACGGCCACTTCCACGGCGGTGCCTCCGACTTTGCCTTCCTCCACATGGCCAAGCAGAAACTCGCCCGTCTGCCGTCAATGTCGATTCACTTTTCCGACTACCCGCTCGCCGCCTCTGGCAATCTACCGCCGATTCTTCCTCCGAAACCCATCGCCGACAGGCTGATGCGGACCTTCTTCGACTTTGGCCTGACCACCTCGCGCTTCGTGCATGAGCCGACGCTGATGGAGTCATTTGAGAAGCTCTACAGCGACGGCCAGGGCGACAGTCTCAACAACGACAGCTTGGCTCTGGTTTACATGGTGCTGACGCTTGGCTCCCATTACTCGAGAGTCAACAACATGTATTGCGGTTACTCTTCCAGGTACGTCATAGGCGGCCATCACTTACAGTCCTGGCTGACCCTCACCGACGAAGCGTCCGATCCTACCACATGGCCGACCGCCAGCTCCAGAGAGAATCCAGCAAGATCACGTTCGCATCTCTTCAGGCGCGGCTGCTCGCGACACACTACCTGCTGAACCACTCGCGCATGCATGAAGCCTGGTCCTCGTTCGGCATCGTCGTCCGCCACGCCCAAGCCCTCGGCCTTCACCGCCGTTCCGTCGGACCGTTGAGCAATTACATCACCCACGAGTATCGCAAACGACTGTTCTGGGCCATCTACGTCAACGACCGAATCATCAGCAGCATATTCGGCCGTCCATGCGCTATACACGACGATGACATTGACCAAGACGAATGCGCCCTGGCCAACGACGACGATATCACCGCAGATGGTTGCCGAGTAGCCCCCAACGGAGAGTTCTGCTCTGCCGCGGCACTCATTCACTATTCCCGTCTCTCCAGGATTTTAGGCAAGATCCTGAGGAAGTTCTACAGCCCTGCCGCCCGGAACAACAGCATCACCCAGCTACACCAGTTTGCGGCCGAGTTCGAGAAGAGTCTGCTGGACTGGCAGGACAACCTCCCAGCGTACCTCAACTACGTCGCCCTGCCCCCATCGGCCCTATCCACAATGACCCAACGCCAGACGTGCACGCTGAAACTCATGTTCGCGCATGCAAGTCTCCTCCTGTACCGACCGTTCATCCTCTACTCCATGGACCCTGCCACCGGAGCCGTGTCAAGGCTCGAGCAGTGGGTCAAGAGATGTCACGACAAGTCCATCGAAGCGGCCAAGGTGGTCGTCAACGAGTGCCGCTACCTCTGCCAGAGAGGGCTCTTCTCGAGGGCGTTCTGGCTGGTCAACTATATGCAGTTCGCCGCGCTGGGCACTCTGTACATGTACTCGCACCTGTGGCCCGAGGCGACGCATGTCAGGGAAACGGCAGAGGAGGCCATGGCCGAGTTCCCAGTCGGTGTGCAGGGCGACTTGGTCGGGCAGCGGTACGTTGAGATATTGAGCGAGCTGCGAGAGGTGACGGCGAGAACAACGTCGGCGGGGATGGACCTGCTAGCGAGTGCGTGTACAGTTGACGAGATGCCAGCATTTGAGGCGTCCTTGATGGACTTTTGGTGGGCCTTGGTCGAATCTCTTCTTTGACACTTCGGCTATGGATGAGTATGTGGATGTCGAAGCCAGGTAGTCGATTCCTTGGAAAACCACCGTCGGCATTTTACACTCTCGTACCAACTTGGATACAGGCCAAAGCAGTTCCTTCAGTGCTTTTCCCGGAACACTAGCCCGTATTGACATCATGAGACCCCAACTTTGAAATCCCAAAGAGTCTGCATCATTCTCACGACTTCTCCGGGGAACGGTGCCAAAATTACCGGATTAGGCAATCCACAACTTCCCCGGGCGTCGACCCCGCCCCCGCCTCCGGGCGATGGTTCGGGGAACACTACTCATTACTGTATTCGGCAATCACCCATGGAACCGTCTCCCCCGGCGGACCTTTCGAATCAACAGCATTCGAGGACATAAAGACGGAAGATGCACGTAGGACTTCAAGATGGATATACTTCAACTCAGACACACAAAGGCGGTGCCTTCATAAGCAACAGTTTCACATTTGACATTAATACTTGTGTTGATCTACATCAGACAAGTCGTCCACATCTCCAACATGACTGAAGTCCTAGGTTACAGCGCCCCTGAACTCCACTCAAAACCTGTCTTCTCGCAGGAAAAGTCTGTGGTCCAGGATGACGAGAAGCTCTCGCTGCACGGTAACGGCGGTGTCCTCGACGATGTCAGGCTACTCCAACCCGTGTACCCAGACACTCCCATCGAGGAGATCCAGAAGAGATACTGGCAAGACGGTGTCGTCTGGGTACGCTCTTTCCTCCGCTGATCCTCACACCTACTCACTAACACACGCCGCCACAGGTCAAGGGCCTCCTCAACCCGGACATGGTCAACAAAATGCGTTCAGACTACCTCACCTTCGTCAACAACGGCACCGGCATGCTGAAGCCCCGGTACCGATCCCGCGGACGGCATCTTCTCCGGCCTCGACTGGCGCGAGTTCCTCCTCCCGGGCGCCGTCCGCGTCGCCTGCGGCCTCAAGGACGAAGGCCCCTTCGTCGACAACGCCATCGCCAGCCACAGCACGGACTTCTACCAGGACTTCAAGGATGCGGTCGGCCGCGAGCTCGAGCCCTTCGTCGGCAGGCTCGCCGGCTTCGAGGAGAGCTGGTGTCTCCCGCGGTCCCTCCTGCGGTGCGCCGTGCCGGGGGGCGAGACGACGCCCGTGCATTACGACCAGATCTTCCTGCGCGCGGGGCCCGCGACGAGCGTGACTGCGTGGGTGCCCATCGGCGACGTGGAGCTGGAGGGCGGCGGGCTGATCTATCTGGACCGCTCGGCTGAGATCGGGAAGAAGTATGAGCAGGACTTTTCGAGGGTTAATGCGGGGCTGCCCGACGCGGACAGGATCTAGGCGTTCAACAGGAACATGGAGAAGGGCGGCTGGCTGGATAGGAATGCGAAGAAGTTCGGGGAGCACTGGTCTCGCGGCTGGCTTGTGGTGAGTCTCGCCTTCTTTGAGATTCTTGGGGGATACCATGGTTACTGACGATGGCGTTTTGTAGGGAGCATACGAGGCTGGTGACGTGGTATTTCATACCCCGTACGCAGTTCATGCCGGGGCGATGAACCAGTCGCCAAATGGCCGCATTCGCGTGTCAACGGATCTGCGGTTCGTGGATAAGACGAAGCCGTATGATGAGCGATGGACGTACATTGCGTACTCCGAGAACGACCCCAACGTTGCGAGCAGGCAGCCAAAGAAGTCTGGGTAGGACCACAAGTGATTATGTTTTGTACATCTACGCCGATAACCAGGCTCTTGTACGTTCATCTTCAATGACAACTGTATTATATACTCTTTCAGAGGTCCTACCGCTCGATTTCGGATTCCATAAGGTGCCGTCATCCCTCGTATAATTAACCCTATGGCTTCTGCCCATACACCACGTAGCTGCGTACCATGTTAGCATACACCCCCATCAGCCACCGGGGCAACATACTAGTTCAGGAACCCATGTATCCCCCCTCTCTTCAACTCCCGACGAACCTTGGCCAGGAACACAATCACAGCCTCCTCATTCCACCCAAGCACCCCGCAAAACAGCTTCATCGTGAACCCCTCCAGCCCATCCAGCGTCTGCGCAAGGTTACACATCCCAATATCCTGCAGCTCCGGGTCCTTCGCCCACGGGCCGAGGGGAATCTTCAAGTCCCGGCGGTGCACGTTCCGGAACCCGGCGTCTCTGACCCAGCCCTCCAGCTTCGGCCCGGGCGCCGCCTCGCGCTTCAGCCTGGCGCAGGCCTCCATCATCAGCGTGTTCCACCGGCAGACTTCCGTGTCCTCCAGCGTGCCGTCCTGGCAGTCGAGCATGAGATTGTAGTCTTGGAACTCGGCCCATCCGCCTGGCTTCAGATTGCTAAAAGGCGGGGTGTCCAAGGTCAGCACCAGTGTGGCGTAGCGACAGGCATCGCCTTTAAACTTACTCGTAAATATTCCCCACGTACTTTGGCCAGTCTGCCAGAGACGCCGCCATGTACCGGCTGAAGATGAAGTCGTACGGCTGGTGGCCCACCCATGTATCCTCAACGTCGTCGATCTCGAACTTGATGTTGGGCGGTGTCCTGGTCTTTTTGTCAGTCTGCCATCATCGTGTGAAATTATTGGTGTTGTGATGGAATCCGTTACCATTCTGGCTGAATGGCGCTCAGATCGTTGCCGATAATCTGTCTCTTAGTGAGAATCACATCATCCAAGACTTGAGCAGGCTGCCGTTATGATGCGTACCTCAGCGCTGGGAAACATCTCCGCCACTTCAATCGCCCCTGGGATGTCTTAGTACCCATCTTTCTAGGTCCTCCTGCGCGATATCAGATGACACTTACAGATGCCCGTTCCAGTCCCGACATCCATGATGCGCTGCACATTATCTTTTATCGGGGCGAGGAATAGCTCCCCGCCGATCGCTTTTCTCTCCATGCAGTGCGTCAAGTCCAGGCGGTCCATCTCGTCCTAAGCTAGACAGTCAATGTTCGACTCCCACCAGATACTTCAAGAAAATTGACCTCGTCATTCGGGAAGTTATACGCTGCGCATATCGTCAGCTGTGATTCCTACGGCTGCATCGAATTCAACTTCTCACATCCAGCACGGAAGGCATGATAGCGCCGCCCGTATTCAGTCGGGTAGTTGAGAACCGATGACGTGAGAGATGACGTGTAAGACGAACTACCATCCAGGTTAGCTACAGCATCCCATCCCAAATGCGTTTGGTGAAAAATTGCCGGCAGAGCTCACATTTGATCATCCGTCACTGAATTATTATCCTGCGCATCACATTAGATTCAACATAGGGGGACGAATGCGTGAGTTTAATGACAGACCTCCGAAGCATCGATGACCTCTTGCGGTGTCGGTGCCGGGGCGTCGCCGGTCGCGGCCGCTCGGGCGGACGGAGACTGTGGGGATTTCGGCGACGACTTGGGCGACCGGTGTGGGCTCGCCGGCGCCGCCTCCGCGGGTGAATCGGCCATCCTGTTAGGCTGAGTATCCGGACTCTCTTTCTCAAATCCTCCGTGAAAAAAGAACGAATCTGGCGTCGTCGGTAATGTGTCAGGAGAGGAGGGTTTTGTAATGCCCTTGCAACGTGGGCTCAATCTCCGCAGCGTGACTCGCTGTTGGTGCGGTCTATCGTATTATTGCGGCACAGATGTAGACGAGGCAAGGGTGTTTCGTCATCTTTCATTTTATCCCCCCGGTCGCAAGTGGGCATGCATTCTCGGAACGAGATGGGGTTTGTCGGCCAAAGTTGCAGCGTTCGCCGTGGTTGTGTAACTGTCGGCGGCGCAACAGCTCGAGACATCCCGATTGGAGGCAAGGAACGTTATCAAAAATGCAAATGCAATTCTCTCTGGTCTGTTGCATCTGAATCAAAGTCGCGCCAAAACCAAAAGGCAAACCGCTGCAGCCCGCTCCGCAATGTCTATCTGGTCCTCTCTGTCCAAGTTGCTCCCGCTCAAATATCGTACAAACGCCCAAACACGCCTAAAAGTTCCACCTGCTGTGGTCGAAACCGCCGCAGTAGCCGCAGCCGCAGTTAAATCCGAACTTATAATACAAAACAGAGGGGTCCTTGCCGTAGCTGATGGTCAACTCGACGCCCTCCTCGATAACCCATGCGCGGACGTGGAACACCAGAAACTCCTCCTCCGCATCGTATTTGTACTCCACCTTGGGCCTGCAGGAGTGATTGAAACGAGCAGCGATGGGGAAGAGGCCGGCAACGTCTCTACATGCCCCCGAACCCTTCTTACGGGTCGAGACGGTGCCTTTGGGTAGCTTGGATGCGAACCTGAGTGAATGGTCAGCAGGAGATTGAGAAGATAATGAAAAGGACATACGCATTGGTGTTCCAAACAGCCTGCGCCTTAGTCTCTCCATCACGACCAAAGTAAGCGTGCAGATCATCGGCGACCTTCCGCTCGTCCTCGCGTAGGCTCAGGACAGACGATTCGACATCCTCGTAAGTTGCATGATAGAGAGCCTTCTCGACGAGGATTCGGTCTCCCTTGGTCAAATTCTTCGTGGCAAACGCGCCCCAGCCGGCCATAGGGGAGCGCCGGACCTGAAAGAACTCGTTCTGAAATATGACGGGTCTCTCCTCCTCGGAACCGTCGCCTCCCCTCGCCGCCCTCAGAAGCGGAAGCCCGACGGGTTTGAGGGTCTCAAGGTCGTGGCCGAATCCGGTACTGGTGATGTTAGACCGATCCTTCTTTTCATTGCCATCCGACTTACCTTATCAAGTCCACCGACTCATCGTTTCCCTCGCTGGTCATGTCGGTATCGCTGACGTCGTTCGTGTCAAAGGGCGAGAGGATGTACTCGCTGTAGCAATTATATTCGTCGTCCTCGTCATCGTCGTCGTTATCGTCGTTGTCGTCGTTGTCGTCATCGTCGTTGTCGTCGTCATCCTCGTCGTCGGGTTCGCCCCCAATGACAATGTTACGGACGAAGGGAATCGTTCTCCAAGTCACATGTTTGCTATCCATTGGCTTGAGTTTCGATCCTACGGCCTTCGAGAACACCATGAAGTCTTCCCTTAGGTTCTGTAGTTAAGTATAGTCAGCGTGAGGGGTCTGAACGAGTGTGCGCGCGTGGCTAACCTTGAGTCCGATCTGCAGGTGAAGGGAAAGGAGCTCGTTGACTCTTCTTGAGTTGCAATCTGAGGGGAGTATTGCGTCCAAGTTCATGGACTGAATCTTCCCGCTTGTGTGGCTCTCTCTATCCTGCGGTCTGGGAAGGTCGTGGGCCAGCGGGTCGCCCATTGCAAGCGGCGGCAGCATCTTTGCGGGCTGAGCACCAGGCCGTGCCTTTCTAGACGAGTAGAAATGCTTCTGAATAGGTATATCTATGGGAGAGCGGACGGTATATTTGAATCCAAACGAATGTAGATGATGTGGTGTTGAAATGAATGCAGTAATAGCTCGGCTGGGTCCAAAAAGAATTAAATATGTCTGAAGTTGATGGCCTAGCTGTTAGCAAGCGCGACAATATGCTTCTTTCCTGGCGGGAATGAGCGTCGAGCTTTAGAATGTAGCAGTTCGGGTTTGTGCTATTGCCTCTGTGACAGAGGCGATCGGAAACGAAGGAAGTTGCTGGAGAGTTTCAATTGTCGTCCCTGTCGTCCCTGCCACGTTATGGATGTCGACCGGGCAGTGGTAGAGCTCTTATCAAGGCTTATCAGTATCACCCAACTTTCTGATAGCGCCTTCTGTTGAATGATGTTGGTTCGAGTTTTGCGGTTGTGGTTGTCGTCGTCGTTGTGAAGCCGGTACTATTTGACCCTGGTGATGGCACGAGGCTTGCTTGCTCTTGGGCAGGTTGTCGACGGTAAACTGAAGCCGCAATGTTAAGCCGCGAGGAAAGCCCAAGTCTTTTTTGTTTCTGTAGGATGTTCAAAAGCTGACGAAGAATGAGCGAGGTGTCTGTTCAGTTGGAGAGAAAGAGAGGGTCGTAAGATGAAGAGTCAACAGCGTAGGTAGAAGGAAGTAAACACGCGAGGTGCGGGTGATCTTGCCGCGGCTGCTGGTATGCCCGAGTAGTTGCTACTGCATTGACGTTGTGCGAGAACTCGAGAGCGACCGGTAAATTTGTTGTGTCTGTTTGGCGTTGAGACGAGGTTGATTGGGTTTGTTATGTGGGTTGCCGATGTTGTTGTGTTTTCTCCTGGAGGAGTAAACACGGGAAGCTGCTACTAGGTTCTCACAACTTCCCCATGAGCAGAGTTAAATGCAACCGCTAGAGCGGAGGAAGGAAGCCAAACGGTTTCTGAGATTTTCCGTAAGCTAAAAATGGGCTCGCTGGTCTTCCTTGCTCGTTGCGAGGCCGAATGTTGGCAGCATGGTGAGATGTTGTTGCTGTTGTTGCTTGCAAAAGTTGATCCATCACTGCTTTGGCGCTGGCAGTGTGCCTTCAATTGCTCTGGGGTCGCGTCATGTCCTTCGAGCCTCTTGTTCTTTGAGTATGCATAATATACTCCACCAGAGAATTCCGAAAGCAAGATGACTACTAGGTACTATGAAAGGAAAGAAGATTCTGTTGATGTGGAAGGAAGTGCCGTCGGGGATATGGCCTATCCCGTCTCTCGGTTGATGGGGAGAAAGAGACAATAGAATGACAAGAGTCTTGCTAGCCGGGCAGTGTTAGTTAGCTATCCGGGTAGTATCCACCACATAAGTAGTATATCTATACTAAAGTAAACACGCTCCTATACTCACTTTTATTATCGCTATCGTCATCGTCGTTATCATCGTCATCGTTATTATCGTCGTCGTTATTACCATCGTCGTCGTTATCGTCTATATTTATCGTCCTCTACTATAATCGTCCTCGTTAAAGTATTAGGTATACTACGATTTACTCATAGGGGACACTGCCCGGATAGCCAACTGACACTGCCCGGCTAGCAGAACTCAATGACAAAAGCACAGCAAGCTGGAAGCCAGCATTTGAGATTTCCCATGGCACAATTTAATTGGCGTTTACTGTTTTTGTGAAGAGCATGAAGTAGTGGGTTTGATGTGAAAACAGGTCAATTAAGGAGAGTTTGGACCCCCGTCATGTTTGGGGTCACCCTCACTCACAGCAGAAGGGCGACGTAAGCCGTCTGATAGCGACAAATGCCAGGTCTATACGGCTTGTTCAAAATTACTTGGCCATTCGGTTGACAGAACAAGCTTCTGACAGAGATTCATCCGACTGACAAACACTCAAACTTCTGCAGAGCCATGTGCTTGGGCCCGCCGCAGCTTGGCCTAGGGAGGCGTTCGCAACCCATGACGTCTTGGGAGGCATTGCATGTACCTAGCATGCAAACAAAGATCCAATTCCTTTACATGGATCTTTCTGTGTGCTGCTCAGGAATGCAGACCCATTACTTTGTGCCCAAGTAAAGGAAACTTCAGTCCTCATGTGGCTCTTTTCCGCTCAGGAAACAGAGTCAAGCTTCATCTGCATGGCAAAACTGAAAGAATCGTGGCAAAATTCCAGACCCCTACTCAGTATGAACCGTAAATTATCGATCAGACTCTGGAATTTGATGCCCTCCTGTCGAACAAGTGCCCCTGCTCCTCCCAACCACAGGAGGCAAGTCTCAGAAAGAACGCCCCAGATTGGCCCCCAACGGAGTCTATCATAGCCTTCAGTGCCATTCTGGGGGCGACTTAGTCGTCAAGAATGCACCCCGCTTTAAGTCTCTGAAATTTGAACTGCCTGTGGCTGAATAGAAGGAACGAAGGGAGGTCGAAGGTGGCACAATCGGTACGTGGCTTGAGTACGTCGGGTCAGGTTCCTGGGCGCAACGTCCCTTGAAGAGACGAGACAGGTACAAAGCCATGGTCGTTTGAGTCAAAAAAGTACTCAAGTAATACCGGTACTTCTAAATCGCATGGCGTAAATCTATGGTTATTACATGAGGGCTGCTAGCCGGGCAGTGTCAGTCAGCTATCCGGGCAGTGTCCCCTATGAATAAATCGTAGTATAATACTTTAACGAGAACGATAGTAGTAGAGGACAATAATAATGACGAATATAGACGACGACGACGACGATAGCGATAATAAAAGTGAGTATAAACGTATTCACTTTAGTACAGATGTACTACTTATGTGGTAGACACTGCCCGGATAGCCAACTGACACTGCCCGGCTAGCAAAACTCTATAACATAACCCTTGAATGTTAGTACACAGCCTCCTCCCGAGGCAGGTCACGATGAAGACAGCCCAGTCACCTTCCGAAAGATTTACATGCGGACAGAACAATGAATTGAATTAAAGCATCTTCTCTTGATCATCAGACATATCTTCGCAAACGGGCTCTGCCACCATGATCTCGCCCCGCCAGATTTCCAACAAGCTGACTATCGGGAACAGCAATACCAGGATAGACAGGAACTGCCCGAATTCCCACCTCTTCTCGCTGTCGTCGGCGAGCTTGTAGCCTTGGGGACCGTCCCCGAAGCTGGACGAGGCAATGAAGGACCGCACGGCGGCACCAATCGCCGACGCCGTCATGAGGACCAAGCCGCCTATGATCATTGGCCTGGCAAAGCGTTCCCCCGCGAGTGGATGTACCAGCTAGCGCCCAAGAAGACGAGGACATTGGCGACGATGACGGCGATCGTCCCTGCGTAGTCGATGGCGGAGCCCCCATCGGAGGTCCCGTTGACTGAGGTCCATACACAGCCGACGGGCAGCTTGGAGTCCTTCATGCCCTTGCCCAGGCTCTTCAGGATGATGCCGCCGTATGTGCAGTTGAGCGCGAGGTTGACGATCATGAGGCTCTGTCGAAGAGTGCGGAGGAGCCAGTCCTGGCGGAGGAGCTGGCCGTAGATCAGCAGGGTGGCGTTGTGGACGGCCATGCTCATGTTGGAGAGGCACCAGATGATGAAGAAGTGGTAGGGGACGATGCGGTTTGTGGTGGCGAGCCCGAGGATGGAGATTGCGATGCCCTGGAGGATTTGTGTATCGGAGTATCCGTTGAGTAGCTTGCGGCGGATGCTGGACGGGCGCTCCTTCCGCTCGAACAAGACGATAGACCAGCTGAGGAGAAGGGCAATGGTGGCAGCGATGGTGAAGGAGAGCAAGACGGCCGTTCCGGCGATACCGGCATTACCAGCCACGGAGATGGTGGCCGGGTTGACGGAACAATCCGGGGGGCGGAAGAAGGGCATTTTGTCGAACTATAGGTACGAGACTTGCGTTTACAATATAACCCTTGAATGTTTGTAAGCGTGGTACTTCGTTAGAAGACTGTCTCTCTTTAGTGCCTACTTGATTCTGTAGGAAATATTCTTTTGCCTTAGAAATGACGAGGCGATTCAGGTAGAGACGGGCAAAGTTGGGTATCGAATTCGAGATTGAGGTTCGGCGAGCAGCGTGGGGGAAAATTCGTAGGTGGACGGGATTCAACGTGCAGGCGAAGTGTTTATTCCCAGCTCTCTGTAAATCATGGCTCCATCATCGACGCTTCGGTTTGTTTGTTTGATTGATTGATTCAAGGAGAGACTGCCCTGCCTCGCGTGCCACCAGGGAGCGAGGTGGTGTTAAATAATATGATGGAAGAAAAAGCATTCGTGCGTGAGGCGCGACGCATTAGACGCATTAATGTGTATGGTAAGGGGTGGGCCTCCCCTTTTCTGACTGGACCTGGACCTGGACCCCACGGCGGCGAGGTTCAGCGGGTATGACGTACCAGTAAGCGCTGCAGTGGGCTTTCGTCTGAAACGGCCGCCCGCTGAGGAAGATCCCTGAAGCCACTGGATGACTGGCTCGCAGATGCTCTCCAGCGGCCTCTCAGCGGCCGTGTCTGCGTTGCCGCTGGTGGCTGTGCCCCACTCAAGCCACCCGCTTCCCTTGTCTTGGTGGTTGCAGATCCCCTCGCATCCTCCGCCTCGCCCTCTCACCATCCGAATCCATCCCGGCTGCCTCAAGGACCCCTTGTCTTGGGCCACAATGCGATCCAGCGGCACTTTGCCTGGTGCCTGGACCCTTCCTCCACCTCCAAAAGGGTCTTTTGTATTTTTTTTTTGGTATTATTTCCGGATGATTCGACCGAACCTGCTGCATCGGACCTTGGCAGGGAATCAAGACAATGAAGCCACGCGAACAGAGGCATACAACTCGTGCTGAGATTGTCCGACGACATTATCGCAGGCCGGCCGGGGTATCGTCGATCCGGGGAGAGTGGACTGTCACGGACACTGAAGATCGTCATCAACCTCGTCGTTGCTTCTTCCGCTAGCCACGAGTCGAGCCTTGCTACTTCTGTTCTGCTGATCGCCTAGAGAAAGTCAGCATTCGTCGCGAAGAGCGAAAGAGAAGGTTGGCGTCGTCGGAAGGGCCACCAAACTCACCTTCTGTGCTGCTCGGGTCGTCGACCACCTGACTTTTGGCAACTTGCGACATACAAACAAGCCTCAGTTTGTTCGACGAGATCGCAGCGATGGACATCGACGATGCGCTTGCCGTCGCTGGCTATGGTCCAGCTTGAGGAGCACCTTGGCGACATCCGTCTTCATCTTGACGAGCTCTTTCCGCTTCTCAGGCGTCGCTTCGTATGTCGTATTAATACTGCAGAGAAATCGTTAGGCACGTCCATGCGAAAGCATCCGACTCCTTGTGTTTTTTCCGGGACACCTACAAATTAGATACCGCCACACTGATATTCAGCATGATCTTTTGCGTCGCAAGCTGTTCTCTGACGTCGGTGAATTCTTTGGCTTGCAGCGTCAGCATCGTCCTCTTCCACAGGCCCAGCTTGCCCCCGGAACGGCCCTCGGTCGCCTTTTCCAACTTCTCCTCCAGCAGACACAGGCTTTTGGCGTATTTCTTGAGGACCGTATCCAGGTCCCGAGCCGTGGACGGATGCAGAACTCCTTTGGCCGTTTCGTCGTTGCTGAGGTAGTAGAGCAATGTCTCGAGGATCGACAGCACTTCTTGCAGATCAGCCGAGAGGGTCGTGAGCACTCGCGGCGCGTCCGAGATGGCGTCAATTTGCCGGCTCACCGCAGCGCTGAGCTGGACGGCAGCCTCCAGATGGCCCGCGGTACCGCTAACGTCGACTGCGTCCGCCATCCTCCCACACACATGTCTGTTGAGGCTTCTTCGATTGTGTGAACGATACAGACGACAACAACCTCACTGCGCGTTCGTCTTTTCGACCAAGACGATGAGGACCACACCAACCCTTAAGTAGCGAAGGCGCCGGGCGAAGCGGGTCCACGGCGCAGGAGGCACAGAAGAGCTTCATGCCGGACTTCGTCCCCTGAAATGGCTCGAAATGGGTCGCTAACTCGGTGTTTTACAGGGAAGAGCAAGGGTAACAGCGGACACTACAGCTAAATTGCTTTAGTCTTCCTGGGGTCCCATCTGCTCCAGCCGCATCCAATGGCTTCCTTGCGCTCCCAGTGAATGTGACGTACAGAATGGTACTTTTACCAAGGAAATGGGGACGAGTGGCCGTCATATGGTAAGCTGCATATCGGGCCATGATCATACTTGCGAAAGGTCTACTTTATTCATCTTCTTTCTAGGACAACAGAGTCTCTCTCTCTCTCTAAGCGTGGATGGTATCGAAACAAATCAGGAAGTCGCTCGTTCAGGTGTTGTTACAAACAAAGGACAACAAAGGAAAAAATGGAACATTTAGTGTTGGGTGGGCGCACTGCTTTCGCCACCGTCCTCCGGGACCTTGCCCTCGGGCGGCGGCAGTCTGACAATGAGCAACAACGTTAGCGCGACCAAGCAGAAGGCTGCGACACCCAAGTAGGGCAAGCCGATCCAGAGCCCTCCCATCTTCATGCCCAGGCTGAACAGGCCTGCGAGCAACGGCTGCGCGTACGTCTGTCCTGCAGTCTCAACCAACGAGATGATGGAAAACAGCCGGGTGCGGTGCGCTGCGTCGACGTAGACATTGCTGACGCTCTTCACGTAACTGCCCCAGCCGGTACCCAGCGACAGGATGGCGAGACCGCCGATGAAGGACCCAACCGTCGGCGACGCGGACATGCTCAGGGAACCGATCAACAGCGCCACGGAGGACAGGCGTGCCAGGAAGAGGTCGCGTTGGTGGTCGTCCGACAGGCGCAGCGACTTGGGCATCTTCGTGGATGCGAGGAGCCTCGAGAAGGCCGGCAGGATGAGCACAATCGAAAGCAAGACGCCCGTGCCGTACAGGGACGACAGGTAGCCTGTCTGCGACAGCGAGACGTGGTATCGTTTCGAGGCGAAGATGGACATGAATTGCAGCGTCGAGAGCATGACGGGGTAAGAGGTGAGCATCGCTACAAGCAGAATTAGGAGGGACGGCGACTTGAAGAGCGCCAAAGACTCCTTCAGTCGGAGAATCGTATGCTGAATGGCCCCAAGCGCGGGAGATTCAACCTCGGGCTCGTCCTCAATCGGGTCGTCGGAAACCTGGGCAGCTGGCTTGGTCTCGGGGATGAGGTGGATGGTGAATATCAAGGTCGAAAAGAGACCAAATGCCAGCCCCATGACGGGCCAAGGGCCGGTCTTTTCCATCATCCAGCCGGCGATGGCGGGGGCGCACAGGTTCCCAATCATTGACACGAGGTGAACGTGCATGAAGCTCTTTGCCCTGGTGCAAAAGTCAGCATCTCTCGACAGTGGACAAGGGAAGACTCGGAGACAAACCTGTTTTCGGAAGTTGTCACGTCGGCGAGCATTGAAAGCACGATGGCGCTCAGAACCGCATTTCCACCGCCAATCATCAGCATCGAAGGGCCAAACCAGAGAGCCTCCAGGGGAATCACCCGGGGAAACGCGCAGACCGTGGCAAACCAGGCCTGGTCCAGTGCCATGCCGAAGATGGTCAGGGAGAAGACCATCTTGCGTCCGAGGCGATCAGCAACGATACCCCAGGGGAACGCACAGATGGCGCCGATGGAGGCCTGGAGGGCGCTGTACACCGCAAAGATATATGCGACCTTGGACTGGATGGCGTCCTCCTTGCAGAGGCTCTCGTCGATGTTTTCGTTGCTCAGAACGTCATAGTAGTGGCGGCAGACGATGTCCTCGACCTTGCGGGTGGTGGGAATAACCCATAGCCCGCCGGCGGCAGACCCGAGGAGGATGATGGCGCAGAAGATGCCGACAATGACGTTTGGGTCGTGGACCTTGGGGACGTGGATGGTGTTGGCGGCGCGGATGAGGGAGTCGGTGCGGCCACGGCCGGCACCGGGACGGCGTGGGCTGCCGTCGGCGGCGATGAGGGGCGTCGACTCGGTGGGATCCTCGTCTACCGAGTACCTAGACGGCGCGGCGGGTTCGTGGTCCCCGTTGAAGTCGTCGGATTGCTCGGCGCGGCGATGCATCTTGGCTGCGGTGTAACGGTTCCGTGGGCTTGGCTGTGGCGCTCCGATGCTCTCTCAAGAATGGGGTGTAGTACAAAACAGATACGAGTCAGTCCCTTGATCCAAGAGGGACACTCAAAAGGAAGGAAGGGGAGGGAAGACAGCTCAAGAAATATGAATGAGATGGCATCGCTGGGGCAGGGCAGGCAATGATGATGGTGTGGTGACAAGACGCAGAGTGCAATCTTATCCCTTTCCTGACGTGATGGGACCCCAACGTTCGGACACGCGGTCTGAAACTGAAAATAAGGCACTCCCTGCGGCAACGAAGTGCTTCTCGCTCTGCCGCCGGAGCTACTGCTGCAACCTCGACGTATCTGCGACTCGCGAGCCGTGTGTGCGTACCTGGGCTTGCGCAGTCGTGGCAGCTTATTCTTCCTCAGATCTGGCGTGGCGCGATAAGAAAGGGACACACGACACACGATGTATGGCTGCAGCCAAGGGCAAGGTCCTGCCCGAAAAAACCAGGTTGAACGAGCAGTCGAGGATGTAATATTCCTCCGTCTTACTATGAGATGGGCTCGCGCTCAGGTTGAGGCCCTGCCGGCGGACCTTTGCTCCAAAGTAGGAAAAGACAGCAGACGGGGCAGACGTAAGTGCCCTGTCGTCATCAAATGCATCAAAAACCAAGCAAGAGAGGGAAAAAGGAAGAAGGAATCTGGCGAAGGTCGGGCTCCGGCTATTGCAAGACGATTTGCGAAGAGATCCTACGAATGAGCGGCCAAGAGAATATTCCAAAGACGGCAATGCAATGAGCTGTGAGAGGCGCCGCACGACAGGTTGCGCTGTATCGACGCCACCCGCTTCAAAACAGCAACTGAAGCTACGCAAACGAGAGGTAATAGGGCTGCATGAATTTTGGGGGCGCGTCAAAAGTCCCGACCGGCTGGGCGGCGGTAGCAGCTCCTCGATGACACTTGACACACTGCCTGCCGCTGCTGCTCTGCTGCTGTAGCTCGCTCTCTCTCTCTCTCTCTCCCTCTCTCACACACGCAAGTCACAGTTCAGACACGCAGTGGAACGGGCGGGAGAGCTGCTTTCGACGTCGAGCTCTTCCCTGAGTCGCCAGGCCCAGCAACCTATCATATGGGGGCGGCAGCGTTCCCAATTTCCAGGTTAGGCATGGTGCGACTTCAGGGATGGACGAAGGAAGAGTAAGACTGATCACTGAGGAGGAGCAAGAAAGCTCCCCCTCGGGATTGGGTTGGAGCTCGGGGCGCCCAATGAGCGTGTTCGGACGCCGGCCGCCTCCCGATTGGGGATGTCAGACTCGGGACCTTGCTGTCTGTGTGTGTGTGTGTGTGTGTGTGTGTGTTATGCGTGTGTTGTGTGTTCCAGCAGCGTGTTCGGCAGGTATTCGGAGTGGGAGCGAGTACGTATTTCTCATCACGACACATCACGACACCGAACCAGACAGCGAGAGAGGCAGAGACAGAGACAGAGCACTGACGTGGTCCCGCTTGCGTGGCGGCTTTCGACTGAGAGAGCATCCCGCTGCCCATTCTCATTGATTGCTCATGCCCATCGTCGTTGTCGTTGTTGTCGTCGTCTTAGTCTTCCGTCGCCTGGTGACTCGAGAGATACGCCAACGCAGGTCCCAGGTCCTAGGGCAATGGCACTTTTGAACCGAGGCAAACAGATGCCCAAAGCTGTTCCCCTCTTTTCCCCCATCTTCCCAATGACAGACAACAAGCATCGGAGTGGCAGAATCGTTGGGTAATGGGTAAGCTTAATCCGCCATTCGCAGCTCTGGACTCTCTTCTGTTTGCCGCCCACTCTGCAAAGGGCAATGTACGCGCGTTGGGACGACAAAGACCGCGTTTCCCTTCGCATTGCGATCCTCTGCGCATGCTACCAGGCTGGGACCAGCACCTGAGTGAAGGTCCGCTGCGAGAAAGAGAGCAAAAGAGTTCAGGAACTGGGTGTTTGCAATTCGGGGGACTGCCCTGCTACCCATCTGTTGGAACGGGGGGAGATTGGGACCCTTCGCCCCGGTTCCTCCCCTTCGCCTTCTGGGTGGTTCACGGCGGCCGCCTATCGGGTATCATCAAATATCCATTCTCTTTCTCTTCTCAGTTCTCTCCCTCGTCCCAGGTTCTTCCTGACGGCCGGAACGATCCGCGGGTGCTGGGCCCCTCGACCAAACGGCGAAACGAAGAAACCTGAGGAGACAAAGCACCAACGGTCCCCAAACACGTGCAAGACACGTCCGAGGCGCAGACGGCCCAAACGGCGCCTCCCTCCTCAGTCTCCTCTGGGCCCCTCCCTTCTCGCTTAACTCTGTTCGGAACAGATCAGTCTGGCCCGGCGCTCGGTGCAGGAGATGACCAGTCCACCTCCCGTACGACTCCGCCCAGAAGGCCCCTGGTCCACGATGTGATGCTCGCGGAAGAGAGATATGCTTCCCGCCAGGCACCTCCCGCCCTCGAGTGGGGGATCAGGAAAGCAGAAGCCAACCCCTCATCTACGGGGTTGTCCATCCAGAGGGGAAGAACTCAGAGCAAGGTGGTGGTGGTGAGCTATACCAAAAGGCTATTGGGAGCGGGGGAAGAACATGGAAAATGCATTGATTCCCAGCTTTGGAATGGGCATTTGGGCAAAGGGGTCTGGTCTGGTCTGGCGTGATGCGCGCTTGAGTTTGCGCGCTCTCTCCCACGTTGTCGTCCCTCATCCCGACTGCATTACAGTTATGAACGCTGAGTAACTGTCAATGCAAACCGAATCCAAATCCATCCAGTCGCCGCTGCACGCCGCGCACGAGGCAGAAATTTCAGTTGTGGTGCAGGCAGGTGGGTGCAGGTATTCCCGAACTCTCGGGTTTTTCTCATTTCTCCTTCGTCGCTCCTCATATCCCACACGCACCCGGCCTGGCTGCGACGGTTTTCCTCTTGTGATTGCTAATGCTACGGTAGATGTTCCCTGCGAGGAGAAACCAACTGCCCGGACATGGCCACCGTCTTGTTGCCCGCCCGCTCCCAAGGCTGGCATGGCATGGCTGTACCCCCCTTCCCTCCATCTATCTCTCCATCGTCTTTCCCAAAACCGTCTTCCGAGCCATTTCACTCGTCACCGGCATGCTTCTCCGATCTTCCGGACCCAATTCGGCCCAAAGTGAGCAGCAACAACAACCGTCAGTACCCAGGCCCCCGGGCTTCTCCTCTTCGCGCTGGCTGCTGCTGCTTGCTTCCCTGTCCATCTACCAACAGCATAAACATTCGTCCGGGGACTGGGACTCTCGCTACCTCCAATACGAACACGCACATCCCTGGCGATAATGTAAATGAGATGGTTGTCGGTTGTTCTTGGAAGAAGAGCCGTAACCGTCATCCGTTTTCCTCTGATTCTCAGCGAGGAAAATAACGCCCACCCCCTCCCCGCGAGCACCTCCTTCCATGAAGAGGTGATGAATCCAGGATTGCCCGCATCTCGCCCTATCGACCGGTACTCCACGACGAGTGCTACTATGGCGCAGACTTACCTGGATACTGTCTCCTCCCCGCTGAGCGGGTTTGACGTTGAAGAACATAACTGGCCCTGTGGGGGCTTCGTCGTGTTGGCGCCCATCACCCTTCGAGGTCGAACGGAGGGCCAGGCCGGAAGAGCAACCTGGTCGATTCCCCAGCCAGCTGAGAAAGTCTCATGCTCCTTCTACTCCTCCTAGCTCCTTCTGAAGTCTGAAGGAGCGATTTCCTAGTCATACTTTGATTTGACCACAACGTCCGAACAAATTGGATGTGGCTGGGCTGAGAAGGTGTAAGACGCCCACACGCTCGACAGGTGAGCATGTCCGTTAGGCATCTTCGCATCAACCCCCTCGCACCGTTTTGCTCGTCTGTTGGGCCAGAGATGGGCAGACCCGCACCGCTGGCGAGGATCTGGGCGCTTGATAAACCTGCTGCTGGTGGTCTCGTTCAATATGTCGACGAGGTCCGGTTGGTCATAATCTTACCAACAAGCGATGCCCCCCCCTGCAGCCTCTTCGTGAGGACGCACGCCTTTCGTGTCTGGCCAATCCGCGTTTGCCTTTACCAGGGATAGTTGGGAAGTAACCGCCGCGCTGCCGCCTTCTTCCACTTCATGTGCTTTCTACAGAGTTGCAGAAGTCCGAGGAGGCCTGGGTTCATGCTGCGCCAGGCCTGGCGCAACATGAACCAGGTTGCCGTTTCTGTGGATACGTTGACATTGGGGAGCCTCAATGGAGCCACCACCGCGAGATGTGGCGTTTGACATGACGGTACGCATACCACCGTGCCAGTCAACGTCTACGGGGACCGGTGAACCACGGGCCGAGGGCATATTTTGGCAGCTCGTCCTGCCTATCCCGCCGGCAGGCATGGGAAGCGGAGCGTGGCATACGTATGGCTGGTCCGTCCAGCTTGTCCACGGGGTAGAATGTGTTGTAAAGCCAGGACTCATTGCAACTGTAAAGCCAAGACTTATTGGAAAGCTGGGACTCACGAATTGCTGTATGTTTATGGCTTGTCAAAACACGTCTGCAGCACGGGAATAGGAGATCGTCTACTGGATGTGACCCGAGAGACTGTGGTATTGTGGCGTTATTACCACTCTTCGGGATTCACTGATTCTCCGCCCAAGCCCAAGCCCAAGCCCAAGCCCAAGCCCAAACCCAACGCAATGTCAGACTCCATAGTTTGAAGTTCCACTCCAAAGTAGGGTCGAGACTCGACTTCATGCTGCTCGGGCGAGGTTCGCAATCTATTCGCCATCTGAGAATATCGCTGATCCTTGGCCGCTCTCTCATCAGGAGGCTCCGCCGCTTTTTGAGTTCTTACACTTGTCGTACCAACCAAGATCAACGAGGACTGTGAGACTCGGCCGAGTGACAGCACCACACTTTCCCTGTTGTCCAACCCATGTCTGTAGTTACGTTCGTCTTGTTAGTGCGAACGTATGCCCGGGCCTTCTCCCCGATACCCGGAAGAGCGAGAAGGAGGCTAATGAAAGACGAAAGAACCTCGCATAATGTGTCCACTGGTGCTATCGCCATGTCCCAATATCAGAAGACAGGTGGGAAAACAACGTGGCGTACCCCTCATCAGAGAATCACGCCCCCGGGTGCGTCATGAGGGCCGTTTTTAGCACTGGTATTTCCAACGCCCGTTGCTATGACGAGGGTCGCAATGAATGGGGGCTGTGACGTTGTGTATGTCCCCGCAGCATGAAGCTATTCCCGGTTCCAGCTCCTCTTAGTACCGTTGAACATCAACATGAACCGGTCGAGTGGCCGGGGGTTTTCACCGGATTGAGCGCATACGAATCCCCTGACAACCTCTCGAGGGCGGTTTGATGTTCAATTCGCGGCTTTATCATGGTTGACAAAGACCAGCAGAGCAACAGCCAGTCAGGCTGGCTAAACGAAAGTGAGTGGTGGCTACTTCTTTCCCCCATGCAGCTCGTGATTGGTGTACCGAAGTTGACGCCGTTGGAGTTGGTTTCATTGGCTGCTCTCAGCATCTGGGTTTCCGTTACAGTTGCGCACGGGAACCGTGTATAACCCCAGGTGAATATGTGGTCACAGATACGTGGTAGGAGGAGGAGGGGGGGGGGGGGGGGGTTGGAGCAAACTGCATACGCCTGGGCGCTTAGAAGAGGCAACTCTTTCGACGTGAGCACGGATTATCGCCAACGTCGGTCTAGTCCATGTGGCCAAACCCCCCCGGCGTAGCCCCCTCCCCTTCGACAGCCTCTCCAAGAAGCGGTCGAGATTCATCATGCACGTTACTTCCATCATGGAACATTCCAACTGAATTGCGTCCCTAGGCGAGCCCCTTGGACAGCGTATCTTCATCTGGCTTCGACGCAAGAAAGCGGTTTGAGAACAATGTTTGCGTCTTGATGGACAGCGCCCGCAGAACCCAAGACGGTTGAGATCGGCTGAGAGGGAGTTCTTGGCTCCTTTCATTCGCTCTCGATCTTCGCTCCTGAAAGACGATGTTGCCATCGCTTGCTGCTTCCAGGGAAGATCGAGCAGGAACCGAAGGCCAAGGACTCTCTCTCTCTCCGTGCCCGTCTCCGTGTCCGTCCCCATATGACAGCTCCCAAACAGGATCCTCAGTTCGCTATTCGTCAGGCCTCCATACGACATGTGCAGTCGGGAATCTCCTGTCTCCAACGTCAGGTTTGCTACACCAAGGCTGCAGGACGTCGTTGTTGCCAACGTCTGCTGGGTCGCCTCCTTGAATCTGCGAAGGATGACGAGCGCTGAGGTGCCTGCCATGATGCTGTATTGCCACTCACCGTCTCCCCGAGCGCTTCCATCATATGTGACCGCCATTCAGCTGGCCAGTTTCAGGCCTCAATGCTAACTTCAAACTCCATTCAGGTCTGGCTTGATATCTGACGAGTCTTCAGCCGCCCAGAGCACTTCCCCTCAAGCTTCCTCGCCGCATCTGACGAGTCATCCCGCAGTGGCACTGCGGCGGCGTTGGTGTCACCGCCAATCTTCCCCCCCTTTTGGCCCTCGCCCCCTTTCCCGCGCCGCAATGAGCGGCTCGCCTGAAAACATCGACAGCGTTAATGTGTGTCCCGTGTTGATTCTGTGTGACTCGAGTACTCGGATAGATCGATTTCTGTCCCACCCAGGATCGGATGTATCTCTTTGTGGGCGCCCAGAGAGGAGCTCTGTCGAGCTCGGCGGCCGAGTATGATGCCACACAGCTGGTGGCACCAATCAGACAAGAACGATCGGAGAATTTACTTGCCACCATCATGTGGCTTGATCAGGTAATGCCCGACGCTGTGAAACGATCAACTGAATGAATGATGGTATGAAATGGAAGGCCATTGTTTGCTGTGCACGTCCTTCTCAACTGACAACTGACATATTATCCACGTGGCAATGAGCCTGCGAAGACTTCACTTCAGACGTGTCGCGGACTGATGGGGGCTGAAGCCACCATGTCTCTCCTCTCCGGTTGCCCCTTGTACCCCCCCTCCTCACACTGCTGGCGTACAACTTAGTGCATCTTGGTTCACAAGGGAATTAGAGGCGGAGACCAGATCGAGCCGCGTTGGCCCCGAACACCGAACATGCCTGCAAGCCCGCACACCATGGCGGGGAGCCTGGTCAGCCGGTGTGCCAGCTTGCTAGCTTGCCAGTGTGCCAGTGTGTCAACGTGCCAGGTATTTACGTCTTTACGTCCCGGGGCCCGGGTTGGACAGGTCCGCCCGTGACCCTGGAGCAACGGAACGTTTCTCATGGTAGACTTTGAAGCAAGAGGGACGTGATTTCAAGAGACGCAGCGGATTAGACCTCGTACAGTGTCCAATGAAAGGATGAGTTATCGCGCTTATCCCGGCAACTGCGCCAACGTCTTTGCGCCACCAACCGCAAGTGTTCTCCATATCAACCTGATGCAGGACGCGCCCGTTGGGTGACAGAAGGGGAAGCAAACATGGACTGCACGGCGGCCGACCGCAGGGGACTGATCATGCTATTAGGATGTAGGCCGGGCCAGGTCGTGGATGTCGTGTACCCGCCAAGTGCTGTACCAGCAGGGGTATTTTGAAAGAGAGGAGGGGGGGGCATGAAGAGGAGGGAGCAGGAGGGTGAACGTTACCATCCTTTGGCTTCCCCAGATTGGGTTCCCAGCTTCTCGGGGTGGTGGTTCGCAAAGATGAAAGAGGGATTTCGGCTCCAAACACCGTAGACGAAGCTGATCGCTCCACGGACGGACCGCAGCGAGCCATCGGGACCGGTCTCGTCCTCCGATCACCGTGGAACCGGTACCCATTCAGAACCCGAGCTGGAGACCGGGAATAACAGGCGCGGGTTCCGGCGCTCTCCATTTCGTGTCAATGATCGAGGGCGTCTCCAGCCCGGATGCAAGCCTACGTCTTCCGAGCGTCGAACGGCCCACTAGATTGAGGGCAACGCTCAGATCAATCCTGATATTGTCATGTTGGCACTAAGGACCGTTGATGAATTTGCTTACACCCCTGCCCGGTGATGTTTCTCAGACCTCACAACCCCGGTCCGGTGGTCATCGAAACTCCAACACGATTGACAAGGGTGAGGAAGAGCCAATCATGGACCAGGCCAGCCTCGACATGACCGCACCAACAGAGGTTGAGCACCTTGAACGAGTCTTGAAATGTGTGAGATGGTGGTATTGGACCCGACGGGACGGGTCGACATGCACACTAAATTACTATCACACATTTTATCACATTCGCTATACTACGTAATTTCCCTTTTCCCGTTCACCAGTACATACGGCGTATGCGACCTGCAGTTTGCTTTCTGACTAGCAGACTGGGCGCACTCCGGCGATTCGAGCGCCTGAGCAATTTTCTGATAGCCCTTGTGGATCTACTCTCTCTTCTTCGTATGCACATACTTCATGGATTCATTGCGACCTCACAGTCTACGAATGGGAGAGACAAGCTGTGACCGGGGATCAGGAGGGTGACTTCAGAAGCAAGGTTGTTGAATCCCTGCCAACGGTGCTGCAGATGGCTAACGAGAACCAATGCACATTTGACCATCTTGTGTAGTTTAAAGGCTAGCAGCATACATAATCCCTTTGTCCATCGTTTCGATGCCCGTGGAGAACGATGCTGGGATACACAATTCTGCCCAGAAGACAGAGGCAGGGGTTGTTGGCTCTCGTACGCACAGGCTGTGTTGTGTTCATGGTCCTTCACATTATCCAATCATGCAAGTTTTCTCATTTCTCTCCGGCCAGAGAGACCTGAGACGCTTTCGAGGTTGTGCCCAAATGATTTTCCTGAACAAAAAAAAAGTGACAGCTCCGTCCTCAAATATCAGAACGGTGGTGGCGGACGGATAGATGAGGTCCATCGGTCCGAGAGGTCGGAATATGAGGCGGCGACGGTGTTACGTTGTGCAACTTCTGGGACACGACTTGCAGACCAACTTCATTCTGAACCTGGAATCCGGGTTGTTTTACCGGATATCTGGACTTTGCAGGAGGACCAGAGTCTGTGTCGACCTGGAGGGTATCCATCGCCCCTCCTGTCCCCCCTTCCACCCTCCCCTCCAGGACTGGCGGCTCTTACCACCGGGGTCTAGATATTGATCGATCGTTTCTTTTCCCTGTACCATGTTCGCCAAGATGCCCCCACTCGCAGCCTTTTTTTTGAACAGTCGCCGACGACAGGGACTAGCGGGCAGACGCCCTCGAGTTGTCGAGACCTCCAACAGAATTCAAGAACCTGGTCACCCGTTGGCCCACATCGACCAGCGTTGCGTGTAGCGAGAGGCAGAGAGAAAAAAATGCTGGCGTAGCCGTACATACACCGCCAACAACAGCGTTGCATTGGTCCTCAACTGGTAGGGCGTGCTCTGCGCCAGTCTTCTTTCTCTGCTGGCGCCGTTTGTCCTCCCGAAGATCCATGCCGGTGTGGTCCTAGCCGACATTGATGCATCAGCACCTTACGAAACCCATGAATGCTTGCATGGTGGTATCTCGGACTTGAGCTGTAGGGCTTTGTGGGCTTACGATACCGTCGCTATAATGGGATATGGTATCCGTTCGATGTTGGCGTCTTTTCCCTTGACAGTTTCTACCTTACCCCACCCCTTGTCACGTTATCGTTGTTGATATGCGGGTAGACATCCATCGCTTGTCAGGGTGCATGCCGCCTTCCTTCTACCTTGAGCTTGATTTCTCTTTTCTCCCGGTCTGTGGTAGCGCTCCTGTCTCAAAGCCCACACTCTTTTGTCCAACGTCCCTGGTACCTGGACTCTGCTAGCATATAAGAGCCAGTGCGGAGAACTTACCTCGTTCCTATCCTCCTTTCTTCTTCATCAGCCCTTCATCAGCCTCCTCATACGACGAACACACTGTACCTCTCTTCCATCTCATCCTTTGCAAGTTCGTCTCTTCGTCTTCGCTCGTGTCGCCGTCGTCTGACTCCATCTAGGGACATTCCACACTGAAACCTTCAGACTCTCTAGACGTTGGAGAGCCTCTCAAGATGGCCATCAGCGTCCAGGAAAGACGTGCTTCCCAGCAAGCAGCGCAGCGCCCGACCCAGCAACATCCTCGAGGCTGCCACCAAACAAAGCGAGACCCGAACCTCTACGACATGGAGACCTTTGGGGGCCAACAGAATCTGTACTCCCCCGCGGAAACCTGGGAGCCCAATCCTCAAAGGCCCGCAATGCCCTTTCGCGAGCCGGACATCCTCGTCAGCCTTCAGTTGACGCCCACCGTTTATTCACTCCGATCAAGCGACGTCTTCCGCACCCAACCAAGACTGAAAACTCATCATCCACAGCACCGATGGCCAAGAAAGCCCGCACACCAAGCCAAGAACCCGAGGGCTCAGAATACAGACCGAGACTTCTCTCCGTCGAAACCCTTCTTCAGCAGCCCACGGCGCTATCTCCTCCTCACCACCGATACGTCCAACAGCCCGCACAGCACCCTGCCCAACATCAAACCCACTCTTTTGTTCCTTCGCCATCCAACTCACCGATCCCGTCTTTGCTCGTCGCTTCCCGAGCTTTTCCACCACCTCTTCACGCACCGTCCATGTACCCCCATATGCAGGGTCGCAGATGTTCTGCGTCTCCTCAATCCAGACTCATCAGCCGCGAGGAAAGTTCATCACCCATAATTCCCGTCGCATCGGCCAATGTACACGGCAATCATCAGTCCGGACAATACGCCTACACCGGTCCCAGTCCATCATACAGGGGACAGTCCAAAAGACAGGCCAACAGGAGCTCAATAGCAAGCTCAGCAAGCAACAACGGCGCTGGATCGCTGGATATTCAGCCGGAGGAGAGGCTGGACCAGCAGCCTTCGGTCGAAACCATGGTGCAAAGGCTGCAGAGCATGACCCCCGAAATGCTAGAGGAAGAGTTTGGTCAATTGGACGCGGCAACGCTGAAGTATCTCTTCGACGCGAGCGAGTGGTGCAAAGGTCAGATCGACAAGTCCAGCAATGCAAGAGACACACTGCTGGGGGTTATCGGAGAGCGCGAACGAAGTGAGCCCAGCGGAAGTGGTCGCGACGCCTGTTACTACTGCTATGATATGTACGGGAAAGAGAGATTCTGCAAGGAAAAAACCGCCCGCGCCATCCTGAAAGCCAACGGAAATTACAAACCTTTCAACGAGAGGCGTAAATACCCCGAATCGACCAACATTGAACCCTTGCGGCGGTTCTGTATGGAATGCGGCGTCCGTCTCCACTTTTACCGGCGCTACCGGCGCTTCTGCACTGATTCACCGTCCGGCCCGGATTGGTGGGCCTGCCGCTGCCGGGTGCTACGCCCCGTTGTGGATGAGGAGGAGCCTTGCCCGGATTGCAACTGCGTTTCCGCTCAGGAACCCTGACGAAGACGATGATACCTTTGAGTCGGACGATTCGGATGGGTCGGACGCTTGATCGACGGATGGCAAGCTTGTCTAGAGTCGCAGTCGGCTTGCGACGGCGGTGCACGAGGGGAAGGAGACGGCGTTTCGGAGCACTATGCTCCTGTCTACTGTATCATCAGCTTTTCTTTGTATCTTGGATTCGGTCGCTCCTGGCGAAGTTTGTTTTGGCGCAGTCGTCGAAATTTGGAGGGTGTATCTGATACCGGAGGACAACAGCACTCCGGCAGAGTTACACGGGAAAATTGGATTGATGGGAGACAAGTTGTCAGAGGACGGTGAGGCATTTTGAAATTAGACCGGAAGGCTTGTTTGCTTTGTTTATGCGAATAGATTTAATGCATGATTTTGGATTGCCCAAGTGTCTTTTCTATGACTGTATCTGAAAGAAATTTCTATAAACGCCGGGCCCATTCTAATGTCTCTCTATTCATATCGCTTCGGCCTGATCAACAGGCGTCGAGGCCGGCTTAGTTGTAGCCTGACCTCCCCTTGGTCGACACACCGTGATCCCGAGTGCGGTTGTAGCCGCTGCGGCCTTGAGGGACCTCTCGTCGTCGTTCGCTTTCCGCCATTTTGACGTACTGAGATCCTTCGCGAAGTCTTCCGCTGGCGTCTCTTTGCCTAGGGCTTGATCTTGATGTCTGACGACTTGAGCTGCGGGAATTCTGGGAGTCCATGGCTAGCTAGTAATGATGCGAGCGACTGGGTAGCGGTGTGAGCAGGGTCTTCTCATAACTGGTCGAAAGCGTACTCACCTTGTGAAATTTAAAGCAATGTGCCGGATCGACTGGTTGACACTAGTTGACCTGAGGTGAATGCTGGATTCAATAGGTTTGTTGATGAAAACACGTGCAAGTTGACAAGAGCGACAATGAGGTAGATGTCATTCTCTACAGGACTTTATGTAGAAAGAAAAGGCCCGTATGAATGATGGAAGCATTTGACAGTCACAGCTACTGGTGGCGATGCGGCAGGGACTTCCATGGCTTGTATATTCCTCCGACAACTGCGCCTTGAGCAAAGTTCACAAGGCGAGAGTATACATGCGACTCTTGGAGCAGCCCGCCCTGGCGTTGAGCAGCGCAAGGCCGAAGGAAGGAAGTTGATAGGTGCAGATTAACTCCATGCTGCATGGAAACAGCCCACTTGACATGTGCCTTTGGCTTGATGATTACTCGGCCGAGGGGGCGCAAGCTCCGTCTGACCTGGGATTCCATAGCACGGGTCCATGCGAGACTGGGTCTTCGACGCATCGCAGCGTTCGATGTTCGGACATGGAATGCCAGTAAGAAGATGACCAAAAAGTTCCCGACCTAGGAAGCCTGTGATTCTTCCAGAAACCGGACGGAAGGGAACGCAGTCTCGTGCAGCGGAAAGGGCTAAATCGGCCGGTGGGCAGAAAGCCAAGTTTGCTGCAAGGAGCTTGCCATGAGACCCGGAACCCTTCCTAGAGGACCAAGGTGACGGAGAGTTTGGACGTTTCCCACTCAGAAGGCGAGGTTTGAGATCTTGGACATGCGAACCATGTACACGGACGGGCCACGGCAGACTGTGCCGAAAAAGCTTGTGGCTCTCCCTGTCCTGGGCGCGGACAACGTCCGTCGATGGAATCCTACCGGCGTTCTCCTGTCCGTGGGCAAAGTATCGGTGCCGGGAACTTTCCAACAAGTCAGATATTGAAGCAAAGGCCGCGAAGAAGCGTCTCAGGTCTGGGAAGCTAGGGCATGGAAGATGCGCGCCTCGAAAAGAGTCTGAAAAGTGGGCGGTGGTCAATTCGCAGACGAGGCGTCGAAGGATTCTCACCGGTCGCGTGGCAGTGACAGAGCTTTTCCTGGCGTGGCTAATCCCCCTGGCCCGGCTGCATCCTGCGAATCCTTTCATGGATCACCCCAGAGGAAGACCTCTCTCAAGAACCAGCCCTACCGGGAAGGCTTAAGCTGACAGCTCGGGTTCAATCAATCAAGGGCTGCCGTCTCTGCGAGCTTTTTCCATGACAAGCTTTACCGGATCTCCAATACGCGTCATTCGCATGCCGAAGGGCAGACCGCATCGAAGCCTGGGAAGGATATCCACAGCTTATACATAGTGAAACGATGTTGTTTCTCTCGGGAGGCTTGCCGGTATCGTATTTTTTATTATTCTTGAGATGAGGAACGGTGACTCATCAACCCAAGACCAACCGTTGCTGCAAACATGAGCGCTGCCGAAAACAAACAATCCAGACAGACCCGCGGGCGGCTAAGTTCGCTTGATGGTGCTAGTTCTCACGGATGCGGCCGGCAACCTCTTCTGACGTCAAGCACCCGTCAGAAACGTTCTTTGCTTCCACGAGGCTTAGCGGGATGGAGTCGGCCATCTTCGCTCGGACTCAGATACATACAGTATTCACAGGACGGCCCGTCGCTGCGTTTTGTTTGAAACGGAACCGGCACCCGATTCGAAGATGCAGGAAATCTGAAGCGGGCATCCGAGCCTTCTCCCCCATCGAGACCCGAGACTTGCGACCTTTTCGGCCCGCTGCATATACTGGCGCATCGATATCAATCAAGACGCTAACTAGCATCTTCGAAAAAAAGTCTAGATTGCTGCCGTCCTGGAAGATAAGCAGGCACACATCCACTTCAAGCAAAAAGAAGGTGCGACAACAAGGCGATGCGCAGAAGCAGCCGGCCTATACTACCTACACAGACGAAAGGCAGTCGGAATAAGACTGATTAGAACTCAGATTTCAGAGAGGCGAAAAGTTACAGTCAAAAGTTGAGTCCTCAATCCATCCCCCTTTTCCCTTCTCTAAAACGCAGAAAAGAGAAGGGAAGAGGCGTAGAACCGACAAGTCTTTCTCCTAGATACCAAGCCTGTATGCCTGTGTATCACTGTTTTTGTGTCACCCCTTGCCAGATTATCAACATGATCCTAAAGTTTGCCTGGATGGAACGAACATGGAGTTAAGCCGCCGCGAAAGGAATCAAAACACTGTTTCGGAGATGGCTTTGGATCGCGAACACGTTGAGAGTGGACGTTGTTATCGAACGGACATTCTTGCGGATGGTCATATGTAATCAGCAGCGAGCCCCGCGCCGTCGTTGAAAGCCGTTTTCAAACAACTTAAAGTATGGACCAACCCCCTTGGCGACCGAAACATGGTACTTTCGGTTCCCGCCAGTCACAGTCGGTAGGGAAATGCCCTTAACATTCTCACTAGACAGCCACATTCCGTCAAGGCACTGAAGGGATCTTGGTAGGGATGCCGAGAGCAAAAGAGGCCGGAAGCGTAATGTGGCTGCGACCGTAACGAAGAAGATCGCGAATGTCAAGCCTCTACCTCATCGCGCCATACGACGGCGAAGACGTTGTATGTAGAAGGTAGCGCTCTGTAACTCTCATGTCTCGGTCGGTGGAGATGGAATGGCCACCGACCGAGACCATTATCAGCTGTACGTGAAGTATTAAACGAGCAGGGCGCTCGCCGTTTATTCCACGTCTAACCTTCTCCACTGTCCCAGTCCTTGGCCTTCATACATTTCGATATAGTCTAGTCCAGCAAAGACCATTGACTCGGCATCACCATCACGATGCAGACTCCGATTTCCAACGTCACCGCCAACAGGAGGTACCTGTCGATCTTCTTCGCCGGTGCCACCGTCCTCCTCCTCCTTGCCACGGTTCACGTCTCTCGTGAGGGTGTCCCCGAGGCTATCAAGCAAACAACAGGATGGAATAGGTGTGTCCTCCCGCCCCAAAGCCTCTCATCATGTGCAATGAAAGGCCTAGGACATTGACATTTCAATCGCAGCGCCCCCAGCAATGGTCACACTTACACCCCAGGACATGTGACTACGTACGGCGGCAAGCACGACAAGCGGCCTACGTTCGCCGACCTGGCCAAGGACTCGGGCACGGATAAGGTGACGGACCACAACTTCGCCATTCTGTACGACAAGTACCTCCCGGCCTTCCGTGACAGTCACGTCAAGATGCTCGAGATCGGTCTCGGCTGCGGCATGGTAAGTCTAGCCCCTGGGCAGCATCGCCTCCTCCCCGATCGCAAGCTTACGCCGTAGTAGTCTTACGGTCCCGGTGCGTCGTTCTCGACTTGGATCCAGTACTTCCCCCAGTTGGAGATCAACATCATCGAGTACAACGAGGCTTGTGGCAAGGCATGGGCCGCCGAGCACCCTCAGGCGGCTGTCCACTATGGTGATCAGGCCAACCCGGCGTTCCTCCACGCAGCGGGTGCCGCCGCCACGGCCGATGGTCTCCTCGACATCCTCATCGACGACGGTGGCCACAGCATGCGGCAGCAGGAAGTCAGTCTCATAGAGCTGTGGCAATACGTCCGCCCTGGCGGTGTCTACATCATCGAGGACCTGCACACCAGCTACTTGACCTCGTGGCAGGGCGACCCATCCAGGACAGACGCCACGAAGCGCACCTTCATGCGCTTTCTCTACGAGATTATGGACGACATCATGAGCTTGCCTGCGTACGAGGCTCACATCGAACCCGTCGGCGCCACCAAGTACCCCTTCTCGCATGAGATTCAGAGCATCGACTGTATGGAGGCGATGTGTGTGTTGGTTAAGAAGGAGATTGGAGCGCGATAAGCCGCTTTTTCCAAGGGGTACGAAGAGGAGTAGCGGGTGGGATGGGAAAGGAGTCCGGTTGTTTCCCCCCTTGTCTGGATACTGGTATGCATCGATTAAGGTACTTCTCAAGTCAGAGCCAGCAAAATGCTTAAACATATTTTACGATTGCATCTCCCACAGTGGCGTCCAGCCAGCCCAAGAAGACTATTAGGCATGCGGAAGCTTGGTGCCTTCGGCTGAGTGAGTGCGACAAAGGATGGCGTCGGGGATAGTTTAGGCTAGGGAGGTGGCGTTTATATTGGCAGATATGCAGAAAAGTTCGTCAAGTTGTCTGGATGGGCAGAAATGCACGGCATGCGCCGAAGCTCCCTTGAATTATCGTGCAAATCTTTGGAATGAGGACGGACCCTGGTGCACCCTTGTGTTGGCCTAGTATGTCGGGTCTCATCATCCCTTGCCTCCCGTCAAGAAGCCTCTCTTCTCGATTGCAATCCATACCATATGTCCCTTGAATGTTTAGGAAGGAGGATGGAAGTCGCCCCTTCTCTCCTGAGATTTAATATACTTCTCTTCTTAAGCAGGTACTAGATCGAGACTTCCGTGTACACCACGGGAAGCCACGCTTACAAACATTCAAGGGCTGTGTAGTGCACATTCTGGCGACTCCCCTCCTCCTTCCTACTTAATCTAACTGGGCCACCAGCAGCACTTCGATTGTCCTCTCTTTATCCTCCGCCTTTGAAGAAAAGCAGTCGGCCTTCCTCTTGGATCCGCAATCGAAGCATAATCACACCTTGACTCTCGATTCAAAGATCAACCTCCACCATGGGTTTGCCCGCCAGCAACCGCCGCGTCGTCCAGATGCTCTGGCTGGCTGCCGGATTACTCTTCGTGGTCGCCCTCCTGTCTGTCATGGGCGGCTCGCCTCAGGCCAAGGAGTGGGCGGCAAACAAGGTCGGCTCCATCGCCAATCTCGGATCCGGCCGTCCCTCGCTGCGTGAGGCCATGGCAAGATCCGAGGCCATCTGGAAGAAGACGGTCCGACAGCGTCACGAGATGATCGCTGCCGATTACGGTGATGCTTCCAAGATGCCCATGTATGAACCCCTTTCCAGTTATCCTGCACTGATAAACCAGGAAATTCAGATGGCTGACTATCCATCTTCGCATCCACCAGGTTCCCTGCCAGCGACCAGGAAGCGTACAAGACGAACCCGTACTCGATCTGGGACTTCGCCCCAGCTTCATGGAGCTGCCCTCACGAGGTGGAACGCGTCGGCCGCATGGGAGACGGTGGCAAATGGGTATGCGGCATGTCGCAATACGTCAACTACCCCAAGAACAAGCAGTGCGTCATCTACTCGTTTGGTGTTCGTGACGAGTCTAGCTTCGGTAAGTTGCCCGCCATAGCTGTGAGTATCGGGAATGCCGTTTCCTGGCAAAGTTCGCCCATCAGAGAACGAAATGCTGAGCCGCACGCCTTGCTATATCTGGGCCTACGACTTCTCTGTTGTCGACTTTGGCGAGCAGCTGGAGGCTTCCAACCGCCCTCGTGCCACGTTCCTTCAGGCCGGTATTGCCGGAAAGACGAACCTGGACGCGAACCCTCCATTCTACAGCATTGCCGACTTGATGGAAATGAACGGCCATCAGTACATGTACGCACACCTCCCCACCTACCGACTTCCGCACTGAATATATATACTGATGTGGCGATCTCACAGTGACATTCTCAAGATGGACATTGAGACGGCCGAGTTCGAGGCCATGGACTGGTTCATGGCCGACTTTGCCAGCGGAGAGTTCCCTATCGGCCAGCTCATGATTGAAATCCACTTCTTCCATCAGAAGGACTCCAAGGTGTTCCTCGACTGGTGGGAGCGCATGGAGGCGCGTGGCCTGCGTCCTACTTGGACCGAGCCCAACCTGCTCGGTGTCACAATGGGTGAGGCCCTCCCTCTTCTCGCCGAGTACACGTTGGTCAACGTCGAGGATCGCAACAACATCCTCTTCCGCGGCAGGTAAACTCACTGAGCATACGGTGTTTGGTATCATGTATGGTGTTACTGCATGGCTTCAAGGGTGTTGCCGGTACATGCGAATGGCAAATAACTTGTGTGGATATGGATGTCCTATTAGTTCAGTTAATGTGTGAATTATGGACTCGTCTTCCCCAACGTTCGCCTATGATTTACAGTCACAAACTTTGACGACGGTCTGCCGCACAGCCCAAGACGGAGCGGCCCGTTAGTCGGCGGCGGTCGGCGATATCACGGGCCATAACCCGGAGTTGTCATTCTATGATCCTTGAAAGAGACGCAGCTGAGATGGGACTAAAGGCAGACGAAAATTCAATCATTCGGTCAAACCTCGGCACCTTCCAGAGTTGGACCATGGTTCTGCAAATGGCGGTCGAGAAGTTTAAATACTGCCAATTCCAGGGATCGTTCGTGGGCAAACGGCACAAAACCAAAAAAGGTTTCCTTCCTGCTACGAAAGCGCTGCATGTCAGCTTGTCAGTCCCGTGCGCTAAATCTCTTCTTTCCCCAACCCTCTCCCCGCCCTCCCTGGTTTCCCCTGGCATAGCTCGATCCCTCATTTGCCGTGGTCAAAAGTCTGGCCTATCGTTGCCCTGGCTTCCCCTGGCCGTAATGCGGTCAGCCAGTCCGAGGAGGGTCGCGTCCGTCCCCGATGTCTGCGCGCGGCGACAAAGCTTATTTGGACCCTGCTCCGTCCAAGTTTTGACTACGCAGCTGTAGACCGGATGGCGTCCGAGTGTCAGGGCGGGCGTCGGCGGAGTTTCTTGATTGTGGCAGATCGGTTCACGTACTGATGGGATGGTTTGTGTGCAAAGTAGTTGGTAAGTGTGTCATTACGATGATTTTTTTGTCATGATTTTACAGGATTAAACGTGCAGGGGCTCTTTTTTTTCATTGCACCACACACTTGCTGGGCAGTCCACACGGTCCAGACTTGACGTCCTTTTCGTCAAGTTCCTTCGGCGCCCGGCTCTCCGTCGCGGGCGGATCCTTCTTGACCGGGGCCGGCTTGTCCGCTCCGTTGGTACCGTTGGTTGTGCCGTTCTCCACCTTGGCACCGTCCTTGCTGCCATGCAGTCAACCGACGTGCTTGGCAACAGTCTCGTAGAAGGACTGGCCCTGGATGCGGGCGATCTCAAGCTCCTTCTCGGAGGGCTGGCGAGAGCCGTCGGCACCGGCGAAGGTGCCGGCGCCCCAGGGACCGCCGCCATGGACCTCGCTGAGGTCGGCCAGCAAGGGGAAGGCCTTGGCGTAGCCGAAGGGGACGTAGATGATGCCGTGGTGAGCGAGGGTGGACATGGCGGCGATGGCGGTGGACTCCTGGCCGCCACCGAGGGAGGCGGTGGAGATGAAGAGGCCGGCGAGCTTGCCCCAGTAGCCACCGGAGCTCCATTGCTTGCCGGTCTTGTCCCAGAAGGTCTTCCACTGGGCGGGGAAGGTGCCGTATCTGGTGGGGATGCCGAGGAGGAAGGCGTCGTAGGACTCGAGGGTAGTGGGGTCCTCGAGGACGGGAATGTCGCTGGGCTTGGGGGGAGCGCCCATCTTGGTGAGGACCTCCTCGGGGAGGGTCTCAGCGATCCTGTTGAGTGCACAATGGTTAGGCGGGTTGCAAGCGACTTGGGGCGGAGTCGTTGTTTGTAGTGTAAGACGTACTGGAAGAGGTCGGCGGTGCCGCCGGCCTTCTCGATACCGGCCTTCTCGGCCTCGGCCAGGGTACGGATGTGGCCGTACATGGAGTACTGTTGTGAGGGCGCACGGGATTAGCATGGCGGTCTTAAGGGCAGGGTTGGAGTTGAGTTGGCGATCGCGGCGGGGTTCAGGGCGCCGAGGTGCGGGCAACGCGTATCGAGGCGTTATGATTGTATGCGGGAGTCGTCATGTTGTCTGCAGAACGAGGCCTTCGGATGCAGCCAGAGGCATCGAAGGGGACCGACTGTACACAAGGCATGCGGTATACATGGAAAGGGAGACAGAAGTTGCCAAGCCACCGTTGAGGTTGGGAGAGGTAAGGTAGTAAGGTGGTAAGGTAGCGGCGGGTGGGGGGAGGGGCAGAGAACAGGACAGAAGAAATTGCCCGGTTAGGAAAGAAGAGCTACTGACTGGCGGTAGGTACTTACGTAGACGATAGCGATCTTGGGAGCCATTGTGATGGATGGGTGTCTCTGTAAGACGAATTGATAGGAAAGGGAGGGTATCGATTGCAGTGAAGAGAGGAAATCAGTGCTCAACAAAGAGGAACTGGAGAGGGGAGGGAACGAGGGATGTTGTCTGGTGGGAAGGAGCACATCTTCTTATATCAATCTACCTTACCTACCTTAGCAAGGTAAGGAAGGTACAGTACCAGGGTACGGATACGTTACCACGCAAGGCCGGCAACTTGGCCAGGCACGGAAACGTCTAGAGAGGGGCTGGATGGGTTTGGGGTTTGGATACGGCGGTGGTGCATCATCAAAGGCACGCTAGACTCGGGCAGGGCAGGCCAGCCAGACGGGCGTCAAGGTAGGTAGGTAGGTAGGTAGGTAGGTAGGTAGGTACTTCCAAGTTCCCTTTGGATCTGGACGATGAGGTGCGGTTTCATCCAGCTTCAACGGCCAAGAGCTGGGCTGCTGCTCAGCTAAGGTGCTGTAAGCAGGCGCGCGACAATTGACAAACAGCCAGGAAGGAAAGCAGCTGCCCTGCCCCTGCCCGGCATGGGGAGCTACGGCTGCTGCCCCTCCAAGCTGGTCCATGCTCCGCTGCGGGGCTGGCCTGCTTGCTACCTTACCCGACCTCAGGTACCCTGGGCAAGCTAGGTACAGATACCTTGGATTCGCGATCTCAACATACCTTACTATCCGTACCTAGTTGAGTACTTACCCGACATACTGTTTCTGTGCAATGAAAGTCTCACAAAAAACTGATCACAGGAAACAGACACAATCCGAATCGGAGCCGCGGGCGAGGATGGGTTGCGATAGGCACGTCAGGTCGACGCAACATCCAATTCAGCCATGATGGAAGCTACCCGGAGAACACCACCATCTTGCCCATCGAACCCATGTCCAAAACCACCCGTGCCGACCTGCTTCAGTAGCTGCCCTGCAACAGATGGCAGTGATTCGTGGCCCAGCAGCGGGGGGGGGGGGCTGAAAGAGACGAGGGTGCTGAATAAGTGCTTAACAACGCCATCAGCTATCATAAGCCTTACGAATACACAGGCAATCCCTCTCCTCGACCACCTTGTCGGTCGTGGGGTAAGGGCGGCACTTCCATTGACACCTTAGTCTCGCCAACCTGGCAGCCAACGGTGGGGGGGGGGCTCTTCTTGTGCCCTTCTCTGGAGGAGCGCAAACACTTTCGGATCACGGGTGTATCACGGATTGGCCTCTTGCCGTCGCCTCGAATTGGCATGACGAACCGCGAGACGAACCTAACATCACGAGCGTTCCTCACTTAGAGTTGAGGCCCTCGAGGGTCAAAGCTCACCCAGACAGCGGATGGGATCAGGTACCAAAGTCTGTTCTCCCTCCATCGTTGCTAAATACCGGAGCCGAAGGCATCCTTTGCGAGCGACGTCCGGAGTAGCGCCAGCCAAGGGGAACGAAGCAACGCCGTTGGCGGTGACGATCGATGGTAGGACGAGGAGATTAGTCTTGACTGACAAATGGCAGCCCATCTCCTTCTACGGAGCTCAGAACACCATGAGCCAATGAACGCTGGGCATTCCAGTGTCTGGGACTGCACGGAGCATCTTTTCTTCATGACTTTCCATAGTACACGTGGGACTCCTATTCCCTCTGACCGACCATCGACGGTTGCGCCCATCGAAATCGTCGTCTGATATCCATAGGCCCCATCAGATCACAAAGCAGATGGTCGCAGGTGCCGTCAAACGCCGTCAGCATTCAGTGGAGACATGGACTGGACCCGACCACGAAGCACGCTGCGGCACGCACCCCACAAATTGTCATTGTCATCCCTCGCGCGCGGGTCTGAGTTAAGCGGTTGCTAAGCTGCACCAGCGCCATGATCCAAGGATGAATCAGCAACACACAGCGCTAGACCCTCACCTGCCGCCGTAATAGGGCGCCCTCGCCGCCGCTGGTGCGGATCCGCACATGGCCTGTAGTACCTTACCTTCATGAATCGCTGGCTAGTACCTTAGCCTTCATTTTCGACATCTGGTTTGATCCTGTCCGTTATCGAGATCTCCTACGAGGTGACTCCTGAGGTCCAGGTCTCGCTAGAACGACTTGGCTTCGCTGACGGGGTCGCGGAGCAGCCAATACCTATATCGAACCTTATCCGCACCACGAAAATGAAGCGCATCTCTGCTTCTGATGCATCGACGGACCCTCACCGCCAACCTCGCCGCACTCTTACTTTGCAACTCTCCGATTCAGTGACGCAGATGGTAGGTAAACGAGTTCCACTCCGTGTGCCAAAATTGGCAAGCGCCCGCCGACCTTGGTGGGGTCCGGACCGTCACGCTGGATATATCAACATGCTCGTTCTCGGTGAGCCGGGTCGGTGAACTGAGGTGTGCGCTCTCACCTGGCGCTAGCCTCCCACACCCGTATCTGGCTGGCAACGGCTTCACACATTTCAGGTTGTCAATTGCTTCGCTATCCCAAGCACTCTGCCTTGTGCATCTCTGATTGGCATCCTGACCATATCAAGTGAGATGGGTGACTAGTGACTTGTAATTCCCCAAAACGGAAGCGGTCTTTCGCTGCACCCTTGGCCACCTCACAGTGGAGTGTCAGCATTGGCATCAGCATAGGAAACTCGTAAGTGTCAATCATTCATATTATCTGATTACAGTAGCTCCATCTCTCGCATTCTGTCTCGGGTCCAAAATCTTTGAGCAACGCATCTTAAGCCTCACAATGGGCCAAGAAGCCTCCAAGCCGAAGCTCGGGACCAAGCTTCAGGTCATCGGGGCCGGCCTCCCCCGAACTGGCACGGCCTCCTTCAGCAAAGCCCTCAAGATCCTCCTTAACGGCCCCGTCCATCACGGCGGCACCCAAGTCACCAGGGGCCCGGAATCCGAAATCCGCTCCTGGATCACCGCTCTCGAGCACACCCCGATCAAGTCAGCCGAGGACGACAAAGTCGTCCGGGAGACGCTGAGAAACCACCTGGACGACGGCTTTGCCGCCGTGCTCGATGTGCCCGGCATGCTCTTCCTCGAGGAGCTGCTGGAGATGCACCCCGGCATCAAGGTCATCTGCACCGTCCGCGACCCGGACGCGTGGGTCCGGAGCATCCAAAAGACGGGCAACGCATCTCTGCAGGCCTTTCTGTCCTTTGCACTATTCCTAGTCCCGACCATGCGCTGGTTCCCGCGGTACATTGCCGCGATCCCCAAGGGCCGCTGGGGCGAGCTGTTCCCCCACGAAGCTCCTGTCCCGGACCGCGGCGTGTGGGACACCCATCAGGCGTGGCTGAGAAGGGTGGTTCCCGCGGATCAGCTGGTGTTCTATCACGTCAAGGACGGATGGGAGCCTCTGTGCAAGGCTCTCGAAAAGCCGATCCCGGATGTGCCGTTTCCGAAAATCAACGACGGGGACGCGATGGATGCTTTTGCAAAAGAGCAAATCATGCGCGGGCTGGCCCGTTGGGCGATTGTCTTTGGCGGCGCCGCGGCAGTGGCTTGCGGTTGGTGGTGGATGCGTTGACTCTACAAGTGCGCGTCTTGATGGTCGTGATCGACGTGAAACAGCTTTCTCTGAATATAAACGATGGCAATACATTATTACTGGCCACTAATTCAGGCCTTTAAAGACCGCTCCTGCTTCAGCTGGAAGATCTTGGCCAAAGTGAAGCAGAAGCAACCCACCGTCAGAGCCGCCGCTCCGTACCCGATCATGGCCTGCCACTCAACCTCACTGTACCCTCCCAGGATCGCGCCGGCAATAGGCGTGCCGATGAGGATCGAGATGCCCGAGGTGAAGTTCATCATGCCCATGCGCGTGCCCACACGGCCCAGGTCCGGCGACAGACTCACGATGACACTTGGCGTGATGCTGACCATACCTCCCGAAAAACAACCGTAAATAAGGGCGAACACGATTAGGCCCGCCATGTTGTTGATCCCCAGCCACGCAAACATCATAATGGCCGCCCCCGCAGCAAGCGACGTCTGCACGTACACCGCGCTGATCTTGTCCGCGAGGTAGTTCGGGACCACGCGTCCGGGGATGCTCCCCGCGCTCAGCAGCGTCACGAAGTACGACGAGAAGGACGCCGGGCCGATGCTGCGGCTGACGGCGAACAGCTGGATGTAGAAGAAGGCAATGTACATGGACAGGAACGCGAAGAAGGAGCCGACCATGACCAGCATGAAGGCAGGGTCGCGCAGCGCCGTCCGGTCGATCAGGCTCCGCTTGTGGCCCGACGGCGGCAGGGTGTGCATCCACACGGCCGGGATGACGGACAGCCGAGCAGGATGAAGCCCATGATGCGCGTCGCCCACCCGAAGCCGATGACGGGTTGCAGCCGCCCGAAGATGATGGGGAACACCATGCCCGCGATCGGGGAGCCCGTCGCCGCGATGCCGATGACGAAGGAGCGCCGCTTGAGGAAGTACTGGCTGAGGATCGCCGTCGAGGGGAGAAAGGTCAGCCCGCAGCCGAGCCCGATGCACACCCTGCGCGAGCAGGACCTGCCAATAGGTGGTGCACAGCGAGGTCATGAACTGGCCGAGGAGGATGAGGAAGAGCCCCGCCCAGAGGAGCTCGCGGAAGTAGCCCGCGTCGTACAGCGGGCCGGAGATGGGCTCGACGAGCATCAGCAGCGCGCCCTGCAGCGATCCGATCCAGGAGATGGCGGAGGGCGTCGCGGCGAGTGTCGTCTCGTAGTAGGTCTGGTACACGCCGAAGGTGTTGACGAGGCCCCACGTGGCGGCGAGAACGACCCAGGACCCAAGGACCTGGAGCCAGGCCTCGAGCCCGCCGTCCGGGACGGCGCCGGGGTCGGATGTCGTGGGTGCCGCCGCCGTGGATGGTTGGGATTCGGGGTCGTTATCCGAGTTCGAGCCGGGCGTGAGAGTCGTTTCGGAGGGGTGGCTTAATGAGCGGAGGCCCGGAGGCAGCGGCACGGAGCCGTGCTTCTCATCGGCTTCGGCGGCCGGGTCTCGGGCCGAAGACATGCTCTAGTTTTTTTTTTTTTTTTTTTAGAGTTGGGAACTTTGCTCGTCGTTTCGTGGTGATGTTGTCCCGAGAGGGGGATCGTTGGTTCATGCAAGCCTCCTTGGCGGATGAACCTTGCTCGTTGCGACGTTGCGTGGGCGATCCTTTCGAAGATCTAGTCGGGAAATCTGTCCGGCGGCTCAAGTCGATGTTATAAGTGAGAAGAAGGAGCGATTAAACATTAAATAGGTGTTCTCCCCAACGAGCGTGGTCTTATCCTGATCTGACGCCGAGCAAAAGGAAACGAAAGGTCGGAAGATGTATTAGAAATCGGGAAGTGGAAGCGGCAAAGGACCAGTGGCGGCGGCAGCAGACGGACGGACATTTAAAAAAGGGGATGGGAAACAATGGAACTCTATTGCACCATTTGCAAGGGTCCACTGGTCCCTATCTTTGGGGCTTATTCAAAAGGAAAAAAAAAAAAATCTTTGTTGATGGATTTGAGATGCGCATCCGCCACCTCGTCCCGGCAGTGCGGACGCCAGGGCATGGGAGGGTTGCGATCGGGAGGCTTCTCCCGAGAAAGTCATGCCTTGGATGTCCAGCTAATACACCTTGGTACTAGTAGTAAACATGCCTAAAGGATGGGTGAAGATGTAAGTGATTCCCATCGTAGCCAGTTCCCGACAACTGAGAGCCGCAACTGGTCTTTTCCAGCAACAAGCACCCCCGTCTCCAGGCGAGGCCAAACATGTTGGCAGGGTGAAGGCAACAAAAGAAGCAGAAGCAGGCGTGAAAGATTGCCGACGTCAACTCCCGTCCTTTGCTCGTCTCCGCTATATTCCCACCGGCTAGGCCGAGTCTAGCTTAGGCTTCCCGGTGCACTGACGACTGGACCCTTGGGAACTCGAATGATTTCCACATTTTGACGACGACGATAACGGAGGGCCCACGGGCGAGGATGTTTTCGGCGGTATGCGGCCGCCGAGGGCGGCGCGGACGGGCCCCATGCCGGAGGCCATTTGCATCCGAGACTTTCGGTCTCGTTGGAGGTGATGGGAGTGAAGCTCGCTCATACGATGATGAAGTCGGTCAAAGCTGGCTCGCAAACCTAGGGCCAGCGGTTGAGCGGTGCTCTGGGGCTTCAGCTCTGACGTGGTAGGTGAGCGAAAGCTTGCTGTACTCACAAAGCGAACTATCTCAGATGATGTGAAGTCAACTGCAGAACGCAAAAGTCAAAGAAGAAAATTCAGGGCCCAGCAAATGGACGGGAGCTGTTCTTCGGATGAAGCTGGCTTGCGCCTGCGCGAGGTCTCCACACACTCCACGCTAGGGTACTCGGGTAATGAAACAGCTGCGGAAATCATCGGGCAACTTGGCCGAGCGGTCTAAGGCGCCAGACTCAAGCGACGAGCTTGCCCTTTCAAAGGATTGTATTCTGGTATCGAAAGATGCGTGAGTTCGAATCTCACAGTTGTCATTTTTGCCTTTATGTTCTCGTCGGAGTGATCCGAAAGAATGTTGTTTTTGATTCGGGATACTTACTTACTTAGTGCAAGCAGTATGGTGCGAATTGTCAATCATCAGCTACTATTAGCTATGTTGATCCCTCACGAGAACGAACCCAGCTGCCCAGTGGGGATTATGCTTAACCCGTTAGGCTTTGCGCTTGGCTTTGGCAGCCTGCAAGTGCGAATGTTGGCGCAAATCTTGTGGGCGCATGGGTAAAGTATCTCATTCACCACCGACCTTACTCAATCCATCCCAATCATTGCGACCGAATTTCGGATTTCTACCATCGCAAGTATTATTCAGGGAAAAGAGAATACTATATACACGCACATTTGGAACAGAACAGGCCACTCAATCCAAAGTCCTTTCGCCTAGGGTACAGACAGACGCACGGGTCACCGTTTCCCGCTGCTCCGCCGTTCTCAGACACGAAGTGTCGGATCCCCTTCACATCATCGACCGGTCAGCAACGCCACGCACCGCCGTTGGGAGGGACATCAGCCCAGAGGGTGTTTCACGTTGGCCGGATAATGGGGAGACATGATGTCGCGTCCTCGGCTGGCGGCTCAGAAGTCTGGGCCTTGGATTTTCTACCATTCAATGATCGATTGAAGCTCTCCATAGTTCGAGCTGCATCTTGTTCCTCGAGAGAAGACAAAACACACTTTGGTTTTGTTACCCAGTTTTTTAGTGTTCTAGAAAGAGATTTTTTTTTACTAATAAGCTTCAAGGCGTGACAGATATCCTGCCATTTGGCCTCATCTCTCAAGGTTGCAGAGAACCCTGAGGGAAAGGATCAGCGTGGCTATAACTAGCCAAACACACACACAACCATTGTCGTCGGTACTCACTCATCAGGAACTCCTTCTCGTTCTCTATCCTACGACAACCGAGGCCATGAATCACGGCAGCGCGCCTTACTCAGACACCCCCGCGGTGTCTCGCATCACAATGACTCCATGACAGACATCAGCGTGTCGCTGCTCAGCGAAGACGACAAGTCATGGAAGCAAGCAGACATCGAAGACAGCGGTGGTTGCGCAACAAGACGAAGCCGGTGCGCCAAGAAATGCGAGGTCTTTAGGCGATGGCGCTGGGTATTCGATACGGCTTTGATTCTTGTCGTCATCGGCCTCCTCGTCGAGAGGCGATACCTCCAGTCACCCGCCCACGACAAGCGCCTCGAACCCGTCGGCGACCTCACAGGCTTCGCGCCAGAATGTTTGTCTCTTTTCGTCCCAGTTGAAACCCCTCCTGGCTAACACAAGAAACTTATAGTCACCCAGCAAATAACAACCTTCCACCCGACAACAGACTTCGTCCCCGACGACCCAAAGTCGCTCTTCACCAACGCCTCCCTCCAGGAAAACTGGCTCAAAATGGTGCCCCGCGGCCTTGGCTACCTCTGGGTCAAGAACCCGCGCGCCCACAGCAACCTCCCCGTGCCGCTGCCCGAGTTCGCCCCGCGCACCGTCTTCACCACCTCCATGACGCACCAGCTGCACTGCCTGTACGCCATCCTGGAGAGCTACGCCGGCCTCTCAGTCAACGGCAGCGCCGCCGTCGACATGCACTCCCACATACCCGAGGGCGCCGGCGGGCCCTGGCACCTCCAGCACTGCTTCGAGTACCTGCGCCAGGCCATCCTGTGTTCGGGCGATGTCGCGCTTGAGGGCACCCAGACGACGTTTCCCCCCGGGTTCACGGGCAGCGACGGGTGGGACGCGAAGCACGTGTGCAAGGACCCCAAGCAGGTGTATGAGTACCTCGACAAGAACCGCGCATTGGATGATCACTGGATTTGATGATGTCTTGGGATGAAAATTGGAGTTTTGGGTTATCGGCGTTTTGGGACGGGGGGTGCTCACTTTACGGCCATGACTTCGCAAAGCATGGATGAATTGAATGAAAATACTTTATATAAATATAGGTCGGCCGAAGTTTTGAAAGGCACATTTTCTTAGCAAATCAAGCCATCTTTTTTCCCACCTTCGCCAGTCTACAATGAATCGTTGCGTGGCTATATTGAGTGAGAAACGGTACAGCACCACGCAATGGCAATCAAAAAGCATCAGTCGTGAGAAACGGCAAAAGGTAATGGACGTTTAGGGGATTGAACCCTAGACCTTCCGCAGATGCGAGTATGCAAAGCGGACGCGCTACCACTGCGCCAAACGCCCACCAACGCGTTATGTGAATAACTTCGGATACTGTCATCCGCTCCCAGACCAGTTCATATACGACGAGCACAAATGTTGCATATTCACTCAGCATAGTAAATCCCGCTACAGCTTTGCATTTGCTAATCGTCAAGTGCTTTTGAACAGTCGCTCTGCGCGTCTCTTGCTTTTCACCTATTATAATAAGCGTTGTGCAGAGGATGGGAACGCCACCAAACACATGTAGTCCGTGTTGGGGCTTGCTGTACGAGACAGAAAGAACAGTTCGTTTGATACGGGCCGCGAGAAGTGATCGCAAAATGAACCGAGGATTTCCGGGATCTGGAAAGACTCATTGATAATACTCTACCTTTTCCGGCTGTCGTCTGATGGGTCCCTGTCTCTCTCTGAACGGCGTTGGATATCTTCGATTCTGCTTGTACCTGCTAAGGCAAATGCATATAGCGCATGACATTTCCGCAAGTCTTTTTCACGGATAGTCCAGTATCTTGTATTGCTTGTCTTTGACTCGGTGCAGGGCGGGAGGCAAATTCAAGCATTAGGCCAAGATGCTTGGCATGTGCAAACGGGTCAGGACCCAAAATCAAGACTAGGCCAAGCAACAGGAATTGAACTTCGACTTGACCCCAGCAACTTGGCCATGTCATAAGAGCAAGGGTTACTTCCATACAATGCAGATCATAAAGCATACCTTCCGTGCACTCGGACAGCACTCGGCAGAGAATAACGTCAAGAGCAGTAGAATCACTGAGCACAGAGAGTCATTTTCAAAGTGAAAGCTTGAAATGATTGCTTCGAAATATGATGGCACCTCGGGCGCGCAGGCCGCAGAGGTGGTAAACCTCCTGAACACGCTTTGGTATCCTTTATAACTCCCTGTCCAGGCCGAGATTCGCCCAACGCCGATATCCAGTTTACTGGTAAGGTACTATACAATGATTCTGGAGAGCTTGTCTCGTCCTGACAGCACTCGCTCAGTGTGTATGTGATTTGCCGATTCCGGCCATATGTATCAAAAAAGATCGCCACCAAATTTTATTCCCTTGCAAAGGAGGCTCATTAAATCCAGCCGTCATTCATCCGGTTTTCTTTCTTCTCTCCTAACCAGTGCCGGCCATCACCTCTCGTCGTCACGAGGTCTGGCGCTGGATGGCTCAATCACGATCTGTGGTAATTGTTGTAGTCGAAGGCTTGGTAATTGTGGTATCTTCCTCTGCTGGCTTTGTTGGCTTTGCTGCCCAGATTGGCCAGTCGTATGCTCCTCCGCGGCCAAGTCGGCCATATTTGAGGCGAGATTTTCTGCGCGTTGTTGAGAGGGTCCAGGATAAGTCGGAGGGGGTTCGACGTTTGACTGAGGGGTGTTGCTTCTGGAGTGTTCATCATCGAGGGAAACTTCGTCGTATCCGGGAGGAGAGTAGATGGGGATGCCAGCCTCTCCAACATCGGCCTCGATAATCTCAGGGCTCGAACCGGCTCTCGTATCTAGACGAGGCGTATCTGGTCGCGAGTTTGCCCGAGATCTCGGCAGTCCAGGGGAGGGGAGGTCGCTGTCTATACTCATGACGGAGCTCCCTCTCCTGTGGCCCGACTCGGCAACAGACCTGGTTGATGTGGCGGCGATACTAGCGGCGTCCGACAACAAGCCCATCCTCTCACTTTCCTGACTGTTGGCTCGGATTCGGGTGCCATCGTGACGTGCAACTCCAAGATCGGCGTAGGATACGCTGGAAACATTCCTTTGGCGTTCGGCCTTGATACGTTCATGCTCTTCGCGAAGGACACCAACGGCGCTGTTGCTGCTAGCGTTGCGGGCTTGTGTGCGAATATTCTCCAGGGCAACGTGATCGCCACGGTCTCGTGCTTCGCGACGCTCTCTCCTCCTTTCCTCGCGTTCGGCGAGTTCTTGTCGTCGAGCCAGGCGGATCTGGTACAGTGCTTCCATCTCTTGATCACGCAGTTCCTCCTCATTCTCCTCCGTCGGGTACTCAATGACAACATCCACACCGCCACGCTCGCCCTCGCGACCCAAAACCTGTTCGTTATCGTTGGCATCGGCCCTGTAGGCTGGCAGGGTCATAACGGAGCGAATAGAGGTGTTGCGGTTCACAGCGCTGTTGGGGGAGCGGCTGTCGGCTTGAGATTGGTTGGCGGAGGCATCGAAGCGCAGGGAAGTCGGGCGAGTACGGGAGCTGCGGGTGGCTAGCTGTTCGGTGGAGTTTGATTCTTCATCCTGAGCCTGTTGGTACCTGCTTCGGCCAGCGCCCGTGTTCCATATTTTGAGGAAGCCTCCGCGGGAGGAGTTTTTCGAGGGCTTGCGATTGCGTCGAGAGGCGCGGAAGGAGAAGATTACAAAGGCGACGAAGATGATGAGGACTAGGGCGGCGAGGATTGCCTGTATTGGCGATAGGTGTTAGTGGTGTTGTTGACTGACACGAGCGGCCCGGGGCCATGGCATGATGGTGTACTTACAATGATGGTGACTTTCCTGGGATCGCTATCGCCGTCACGGCGACGCAAGGCCCTGGAGGAGTGCTCTCGAGCAGCTCCCAGAAACTGCAGAGGTATTCGCATATTGAGATACATGTTGGTAAAAAAACGAGTGGCAAAGGATGGAGGGCGCAGAGCGGAAGAGGCGGCGGTTAAGAGGGCGGAGGTGACTAAGGTAAGGCGCAAGGCGAATTACGGCGGGGCGTCCCAGCTGCGCAGGGCAAAAAATAAGCGTCAGAGCTGGGACATTGAAAACCGACAATGGATAACAGCAGATGGAGAAGCGGAATATGGAGGAATTCGCGACGCGCAAAATGTAATCGAAGTCGGCTGCGAGAAGGGTTTTCTTCCGTCGGGTTGAAGACGCGGGACGAGACAGGAAGGAGGCAAGCAGCGACGGGAAGCGCAGACTGCTCGCTGGTAGGTGTGTGTGTGAGTGTGTGTGAGGGAGAGGTGCGGATGAGGTGAGCGAGGTGAGGCAAGGTAAGGTCAGGAAGGAATGGAACAACAGGTGCAGGACAGAGGTGCAGGTCCCAGTTTGCAGGCAAGGTCCCGGGGGGCAACCCAAAGGCCAGGTCCAGGTCCAGGTTCAGGACCAGGACCAGGTGCGTTGGTGTACGAGGATTCCAGGTGGGACACGGGATGGGGATTGGAGAGGGTGCCAGTGGGTGTTCAGCCAGGAGGTGTAAGAGATGGAAATGGACACTGCAAAGTGCCTCTTGGGGTACCTATTTGGGGACCGACCTCGCCTTATTATTAGCAGGAGCTGAGGGTGGAGGAGAGGGGGTTTGAATGAGAGAAAGAGAGAAGAGCAGTGAAGGGTTTAAGCATAGGTACCTAGGTAGGTAAGGATGGATATGAATAAGGTATGGAAATGGATATGGAGATGGATTCCAGATTATGGATTATGGGAAGGAGGGACGTGGAGGCAGCAGCGTCAAGTCACGGTCACAGGTTGACCGTCAGCCCGGGCAGGCAGGAGGAGGTCAGGTCCCGTCAGCACCACCGTTCATTCCCGTCCCTTCCCCATTTGCAGTTCCAGCCAAGCCTTTTCCTTTTTTTTTTTTTTTTTTTTCCTTCCGTCCGTCTCTGTCTCTCGTGCCTGCCGTCTCGTTCTCCTTTCGAGCATCTGCAGCTCCGGATGCAATGCAATGCTCGGTGCACCCAGTGCATCAATCACTCATTTCGCAGACAACTCCCAAAAACTGCAATCATCCAGTGTCATCACCCACCACCAACTGGACAGTAGTAGTTCACCTACCCAATGCTGTGCAAAGGCCGTCCCTCCGCCGACAACCCTGGGCCTCCAAAAACACGACCTCGACGGAAACACTAACGTCCCACCCCGGGTTCGTGTATGCTCCTTAGTGGGCGCCGGCGGCGGGAACAGCCAGACCCTGGGCCAATCAGCCGTCCCCTCTGCTGCGACGATGCGAGTCGTCGCGTCCTCTGCAAAAGACCCCGCGGATACAGTACACAGCAAGCTCGATGATATCAGACCAAGAGACACCGCCCGTCCCTGATGGCTGGTTCTGCGCCCGAAGGGACCGAACCGCCACGGAAGACACGGACACCCAAGAGGCTATGCCCGTTGACACACGACGACGTCCACACTGGATGAGGCTCTCCGGATGGCAGGGGAAGCAATCAATGCAAATTTTTTGGGTTTGCAGAAGATGGCACCTGTCCAACTGGTGTTCGTCGAATGAACAACCCCTCGACTTTTGATCTATTGCACCCGGCAACATACGCGACGGGAAACACGAACCGGCGAAACAATGCGGAGGGAAGAGCCCTGTCGTGTCGAGCAAACGGACCAAGCTGAATCTCGGGAACCGACCTCTCCATCAATGCGTCTCCCGCTTCCCTCGATTAGATTCAAGCAATTGGTATTCCCTCGGCCTTCACCGACGAACCACTTCACGCGCCCATCTCCAGCTGGATCGGAAGCCATCTCTCGAGCCCATCTCCGCTGCATATGCCGTCAGACCCTAACATTCCCAGTTCAACATCAGCCATCAAGCCACCAAGCCATCGCCGCCTCATTACCAGTCAGCCCAACCCCGACCTCCAGTCTCGGGGCTTGAGGCGGTGCGCCAGGCGGTGCGCCAGGCGGTGCTGCCGCCAAACCTGTTGGTCAATCGTCAGTGGTCACCACCACCCAGCCCTGCCCACTTCTCCGGCCCCTCGGTCCATGGCTGTCCTGGCTGCTGCAACGCTACAACGCTCCATTCGATCCCACTCTGTCCAAACGCTCACCACAAAGTATCGAGACCCAAAACTTTTGGACCACCACAGCGTCACTTCTCCATCGCTACCCCCATCTCGTCCTTGACACGGGGTCCACGCGTGACATCAGACGAAACACTGTCTTCCTCCTGGCGATGATGCAGTTTCCGTTTTCGAGAGCGACGGAGACCATCTTTGTCCTGGACACTGATTTCGCTTCTGTCACTTCCCGCGTAGCGACTCGAGCAGCAACGAGGCGCCTCAGGAGTGACGAGGTCGCCATGCCGCTGGCCGCCTTGGTTTCCTCGGTCTTTCTCATGACTGATATTCGAGAATGCGCTCTGCCACAGCCCACAGACGTTGCAGGGTTCCCCAGCCCGATCAAAGTGCAAAAACTGATCCCGTAGCCGCCAACCACACCAGTTGGCAGAGCCTGGGAGACTTCTGGACGACAGCAAGGATGCCCCGCCATGAGGCGCACCGCCTCATCCCCAATCGCACTGTGGCTTTTGCGCTGTCCCATCGCAACCAACGGCAGGATGAACAGAGAGAGCCCTGTTTGATAACCAACCCCCGATATCTCGCGCAACTACAAAGCCATCCTTGCGAATTGATGCCTGTCGCCAGCCATGCGCTGATGTCCGCATACGATTGCGAATTCCATCCTGGCTCCAAATGCCCAAACCTGCAAGTTCTCCAAGCTGTGCCCTACTCTCAGGGACGGATGGCTGGTCTCAATGCAAGTCTCAGACAAGACGCAATTGTCTTAGACCTGCCTGCATGTCGTCTTAAATTGCCCAATCGCCTGGCTGTGCCCTCTCATTCGCAGCTCCTCGCGAGTAGCGCTGACAGAGGCGGAACCGGTTGGCATCCCACTTTCGTCCATACTGGAGGAGTATGGCAGTCAATCGATCTCATCATAGGGCAGTCGGCCGTGCCTCGGGTCGAACGAGACTTTCGGTTGACTGTGGCGGCCTCTGGTGCGCCGTCCCCAACGCTTCACACACAACACCACGGAATCCGTCCCGCATTGGACCAGGCGCAACGCAACGTTAAATCGGCCTGTCGTCGTGCCACAATCTTCAATTATACGAGCAGCGGGTTTACCCCAACTGCCCCTCATTCCAATCGTCCAAGAGCCAACGCAAACTCGCAGTGCAGACTTGCCACTCCCACGTTCCGTCTCAGCTCAGCTGGGATGAGCTTCAAGAAGCTCGCCCGCGAAGCACTCTCTGAACCCGGGAGCAACGAAACACACGAATCTCATTGGACGCGGGATGGACGCTGTCGTCCCACGGTGTACATTCTCAGTCGGATGCAGAGTGCTTTTGAAGGATGATCACCACCACACACCGCAGTCTGCAGTTCGAATCCTTTGAGCCCGCCTCCACACAAGCACCAAGCACCACCGCAGCGACCAACACCGCGCCCCAACGGCGATCTGCCGAAGCAAGAAAAAAATATGCAGCCTTCCTCACTGCGCCACGGGTCCTTGACGACCGGCCCCCAAAGTCGCGAATCCTACCAGGCCACCACGTTGTTGCTGACACCCGTGCATGACGTATAATGCGGTCCGTTTGTCCAAAGGGAAGCGATCAATCATTGCGTGCCGCCTAAATGATTTGAGTAATGTTTCCAGGTGCAGACAACGAGACCGATATTCAGCCTTGTCGCGAACGCATATTCTGAAGTATTATGCGAAGTCACCGTCATGATGATTTGGAATGCACCGATGATGATCATATGATGCCCACCATCCCTGACTGAACTCAATTACTCTGGTAAGCACCGATTCCAGACTTCATATCCGCCCAAGAAACACAGAAAGACGGACGTTTGCGATTGGGTAGGTACATAGCATCATGATGACAATCAGCACGCCTGGTCGAACGTAAACCGTGAGCAGATTCGTTGCGATCAAACAAACCCGTTGCGCAGAGTTCAAATCCAAAGAACCTCGATTATCAGATTATCTCGTGAGAAAAAGCCTGTCTTAATAATCCACCACTCAAGAAACCATCTTCGCCTTCCATCAAGGAAACAACAACAAGAACATCCTCACCCAAACTTCTTCTCAAACTTCCTCAACATGCCCGTGACGCCCCTCTCGAGCCGCCCAGCGTTCGCCTCCAGTTTCCCCGCCGGCTCCTGCTTGACCATGTACCCCTTGTACCGGGCCGCCTCCTGCTCCGTCGGCCGGTAGAGCTGCTGGTGCACCGAGTAATCAACCGCCGCCGGCGACTGCGGCTGCGTTGTGTACGAGTACTGCGAAAATCCTCCCAGCGGCGTGGCTCCGGGGCTCGTGACCGGGGGCGTGCCCGTTGCGCCTGGCGTCTGAGGAGGAGGAGGCGTCGGCTGCTGGGTTTGTTGCTGTTGGGGCGCTTGCTGAGGCTGTGCCGGCGCTGTCTGCGGCGGCGGTGGAGGAGGAGGGGGCTGCAGGCCCGGGGTGCCGGGAAAGTTGCTGCCGTAAGGGCTGGTCAATCCGGGTGAGGCCAGGCCGCCGTGGACGGCTTGTACGGGCATGGTCACGGCGCGTTGAAGCCCGGGTTGCGGAGGCGCGCCGAACTGCGGCGGCGGGGGTGGGGGAGGGAGGCCGGTAGCCCCGACCTGGGCGGATTGGAAACCCGGGGGCGGGACGAAGCCGGGGGAGAAGGGGGCCTGGGCGTCGTATGCTACTGCGGCCGCAAGGGGTCCAGCCCGCCGTCTTCTGGGGGGAGTCTTCTCTCGGTGTCTGATTGCCTCGGGCGCGGCGGGTGCAGCGGGGTTATATGCCATCGGCACAAAGCTTGCTGGAGGTTCCTGCTGCGCCGGGACGGCGGACGTCGGGGGTCCCGCGAAACTGACGGGTGCGCCGGCTGCTTGTTGAGATTGATGGGGGCTGCCGTAGTGGGATCCGAGATCGCGGCGTGCTCGAGCTGTTGCACGACGGCGCTCACGGGGTCGGCTTGGTGAAGGTTGTGGTGGTGTGATGGCAGCGCCGGCTCGTCAAGGATCTCGACCTGCGCCGGCGGGAGAACTCTGCGGATGCCATTGACGAATTGTAGAGCGTCCTCCTGCTTCCAGAAGTAGATGTCGAGCGAGTGGAGCTTGTAGTGATACTTGTTCTGGTTCTGGGGGTCGTATGTCGGGAGATGCCACTCCATCTGATCCGTCGTTTCGCCGACGGTGAGGGTTACCATGCATTGGTGATTATAGGTGTACTGTACGTGCGTTTGATCAAGGACTAGACACCACCATTGTCAGCTCTCTGGCTACGGCAGCGCATGGCGCAACATACACCCGTCAAACGCATCTTGATCGTCCGTGCCTGGGTGATTCGCAATCTCAATGCGCGCGCGGCGGTCGTTCGCGTTTTCGAATAGATAGACGTAGGAACCCTTATCAAAGCGGTGATGAGGGGGGTTATTCGTCTGCGGGCCGTAGAAGTAATGTACGTCTCCGAAGCTGTGAAGCGTCACAGGCCAGTCAGCCATGATTGTTATCTTCCTTCAAGCCAAGTAGCACTGCTACTCTTGTTTTTCTTGCGTCTGAGGAGATGGAGCAGACTCACAGAGTAGCTACGTTCTCCTCGCCCGGCCGGGTCGCCATCCTAGTTTTGTTGCAAACCCGTGTTTCCAGGAATAGATTTTCTGGTCGTTGGGAAAAGGTAATCGGCCGAGCAATCAATCTAAACCCCTCCCTCCCACTCGCGAGGGTGAGAAGCACAGAAGCGGCGCAAGCAGTGGAATTACCCCGCCTCGGTCAAAGGCCAAGGGCGGCAGCAGGACGACAATAGAAACAGACTGCCGTTGGAAGGTGTGTGTGTGGTTTGGTGTGGCACGTTTATTGCGGATATTTTGCAAGGAATAACACAAACATACTCTGTACGGAAGGAGGACAAGAGTGTCGGGGGAGAGAAGGGGGAGGAGGGTTTGAGAGGGCTAGATAATTAAGGTAGGTCTCCTTGGAACCGGCCCATCCTCTCTCTCTCTTCCATCTGCCCTGCCAGTCAGCTTTTTGTACCACTCGGTACTCGGTCGCAAGAGAGAAGAAGAAAAGACCCAAGCAGAGAGTCTTGAGACCATCCCACTGTCCCGCCCAGAGCTCCAATGTGCCGGCGTCTAAATGCATGCTGGTCGACTGGAGGAGCCTGCAGGTGGTCGCATCGAGTGGTCAACTGGGCGCTTACAGGAGGTTGAAAGAGCCAATGACACGCGACGGCCGGGGGTGAAAGTGAGAAGAAGCACTTGCAGTCGGCCACGGTCCCCACGTTCCTCCAAGTGGAGCTTTGTGAGCCGATGGGCACGGACCATCGCCCGTCGACTAACTTTCTTAGTCATCATTCGACGACCGGCCGGGCTGCGTCCCAAAAATTTGGCGATAGCTTCCATATCGCCGGTTTGGTCAGGTGACGGCCTGGAATTTCGCAATATTTGGAGCCACTCCACGCGCAGCACGCTCCTTTCAAAGGTCAAGGGTGACATACCAACCAGTCAATTAGCCCAATCGAGCCTCACGCCGTGAGAATATCCCGCCCATGTCCCGAAAACTTGACCGAGTCTAACTTGTCCCCTCCTAGAACCGAGCAGCCTCCAACACCCTCTCGCACCCCCCCTACGCAGCCCTTCCCACGATACCCGAGCCCCGGTGTTCAACCAAATCAATCCCTCAAGATGGGTATCACAAACTTAATCCACGCGTGCTCGCACCTCCAGAACGCCTCCCGCGCCCGCCTCGGCATGACCTCCATCGTAAACACGAAGCACAACCTCAACCTCGCTCTCGCCCTGCAGCGCGCAGGCTTCATCTCCTCCCTCTACCGCGGAGGCCCCGCGCCCCCATCCCCGCAGGAAATGTCCGAGCCCCCGGAACCCATCACCACCGCCAACGTGGCCACCCGCCGCCTCTGGGTGGGCCTCAAGTACTGGAACAACGAGCCCGTCCTCAAGGGCATCAGCTTGGTCACGAAGCCCAAGAGACCCGTCAACATCTCCATCCAGGACCTCGAGCTCGTCGTGAGAGGGTTCCAGAGCAAGAACGGCCTGGTCAAGGGCATGACGCTGGGCGAGTGCATGTTCATCTCCACCGACAGGGGCGTCTTGGAGGCGAGGGAGGCTCTGGCCAGGAAAGTGGGAGGAATGATCCTGTGCCGTGCAAGGTAAGAAAGAGAAGAGAGAAAAGAAAACCAGTGACGGATGGGGTATTGGACGAAGACAAGGATTTGGTCCGCAAACGGATAGACGAATGGCCTCAAAAATGGAGTCTTGGGGAAAAGGCACCAAAAAGGGACAAATGGGCGGCTGATTTGTAGACGCCCGGCAGGAGACATGTCCTCGACGTACTGTACAAAATCTGTATTTTGTAGAAAACATGAACACACCATTTCACGCTTCACGTTGGCCCGGCCCTGCTACAACGCTTGCTTGCTATGTACAAATGCACCAAGGAGGATCACCACAACAGGAACCAAGGAGCTTGAATCGCCGAAGTGAAAATGCTTGCGAGTGGTATTCATTCTCTATAACTAATCTTAATCCTCGGGCTCCAGACACCAACTTATTGCTCCGGAACCCCTAAAAAAAAACTCTCACGAACGAAGAAATTTACGCCTTTTTGTCGGTCAGGTATCATGGTACACCCCAATCGTCTAAACTATACACTTGCCTTCACCACTATTCAACACGCTACACGCTTCTTTATGCTGTCTCAGTCTTGACTTCTGTGGTCGCTGCGCTGGAAGCAGGAGCCTCGTTCTGGTCCTCGACGTTCTCCTTTCCATCAGCAAGGAGCTCCTCAAACTCATCCGGGCTCTTAAGCTCGTGGTTGTCCCCCTCGTCGATGGACAGTCTCGCCGCCTGTTGCGTGAGCTCATCGAACTCGGGAGACTCGGGGCGATCCTCGTTGACGCCGTCGGACCCAGAAGTAACGGCGGCACTGGGCTCGGGATCAGAGGTCTTGTCCGAAGAAGACTCCTCAAGAATGGGCTCTGGTGTGACTGGCGCCTTGACTGGCTCGGGCTCGGGCTTGACCTCGACGGGGTCCTCGGCCTTGTCGGCAACCTCAACGACCTTCTCAACTGTCTCAACCTGAGCAGTCTCGGGTGCCACCTCCTCAATCGAGGTCTCCTTCTTGGTAAAGGGGCTTCCTGTACGAACGGATTCGGGAGAGCGCTTAATGGTCCTTCTCGGGCTCCTCGAGACGGATGAAGCCTTACCGCTGCCTTGCGTGGAGCTGCGGTGTCTGGGAGGTGTGACGGGGGCCTTCTCGGTGGTCTTGGAGCTCGAGCTCTGGGTCGGACGCATCATACGCGCCAGGAAGTTCTCGTCAACCTCCTTCTCCTTCTTAGTGATAGGGTGATCCTGAAGGGGCTTCTTCGGCGGGGGTCCAATGCTGGGCCTGGGGCGATTGATGACCGAATTCTGGCGCTTTAGAGTCTTGTGAGGTCCGGCACCGGCGGCGCTCGCTCTGCTAGCCGGGCGGCCCTGGTTGCCGGAGGAGCGAGAGAGGGTCTCGCGGGGAGCTTCTCCCTTGACCTTGGAGACAGACGCAGCAGTCGGAGCCATGAGGGACGCCGGGAGTCTAACGGGCCTTGTGGGAGACTTGACCTTGGGCTTAACAAAGCCGGTGCCGCTCGGCGGGGTAACATTGACCGGGGCAGGTTTCTTGTTCGATCCCGCCGTCTTCGCGCCCGTCTTTGGCGTGCTAGTAGCCGGCTTCTCGGGGTTTTCTTGGCTGGATCATGGGCTGGCTTTGGGGCGCTCAACTTGGAGCCGGATTGAGGCAGCGCGGGTGCCTTGGTGGTGGTTGGAGACCTCGTGGGCGTCTTCGATCTCGCCTTGATTGCTGCAGGGGGCGCGAGGCTCTTCGGGGCAGGCTTTGCGGTGCTTTTGGCCTTGGCGGCTGGCTTCGCCGTGTCGGCGGCAGCTGCAGCTGCAGCTGTGCCGTTGGTAGGTGCGGAGGGGGTCTTCTCGGTCGGGTCTCCGGGGAGAAGCTCGGGCGTGGGCGTCTCGATGTCGACGTGTTTGTCGGGATTGTGGCTTGGCTTGTCGGTCACTGCTCCGAGGCTTCGCGTGGCAGCTTGGGGAGAGCCCTTGGTCGCGTCAGGGCGGCGAGGAGACTCGGGAATGGTCTCGCTAACAACACTCGTCTTGAAGCCACCGGAAGTCTCTTCGGTGGCCATGGTCTTATCGGATTGGCCAGAGACAGAAGCCTCTCCCTCGGTGTGGCTGCTCAGGCGCCGCTGAGACAAGCTCGACTCATTGCTGGGGTCTCGGCGAAGTCCGACTCTGCCGTCCTTTTCGACGGCTACAAAGCTGGTGCGAATCTTGGAGAGGGGTCGGGCTGAAGGCGGAGGGGTTTCGGTGCCGTCTGAGAAGGTTATGCCGTTAGCAAAGCTTCAGAACAGGACGCGATTACAAGAGGACATTGGGGGTGCGATTCATAGAAAATTGGTGCTGGGAGAGGCGAATTGCAAGCCGGAGCATCGCAGTGCAGCTATGCAGAGCAAATGAGAGACGAGGACTGGCAGCACTTACTGGACGAAAGTCCGGGCGACCTGCCTCGATCTGGCGGGCTCGTCGCGTCCTGTTTCTGCTCGAACATTGCCCGCAAGTTCTTGACTGCGGACATGGCGACGGTGTCGGGTCGCTGCCTTGCGACGAGGTACTCTGCTAAACTTTCGGTGGAAGCTGTAAGGGAGGTTGGAGTTGCGACGACTATCTCGTTGGGCGATATGTTGGCGAAGAAAGCGCGGCGCAAGAAGCTCAAGGGCTATAAGGAGGAACTCGGCGCTGGAGTGTTTCCAGCACGCAGGCGCATGCCGAGTCAGGTTCGTATCTGCGGAGAAGGCGGAAGCAGGCTTCGAAGTCGGGCAGCAGTCACGACGTGTGAGCTTTCGAAGTCGTGGGTTGGTTTGGGGGCTGAGCGGGAGGGAGAAAGGGCAGGATTGGATTCGGGGGCGGTGTCAGTGCAGCGAGGCAGGCAGGCAGACAGACAGACGATGGATGATCAGCAGCGTTGTGGGTATTTCGAGCTGGGTTTGTGTGGAGTTGTAGGCGGGTGAGAGACGGGAGAGCAGCGAGGTGCTATGCTAAATGCATGATCTGTAGAAGAGGAAGATTGCGAAAGCTGTCTTGTCTCGATGTCTGGGGGGGACTGCTGTGGTGTTGTGTTCTGAAGGTGGTGCGTGTGTGGTTGGGTTGTCTCAGTCAGAGTCTCTCTCGTCTGGTGTTTGGTGTCCAGTAGTTCCAGTCCCGTCTCCCCTCGGTGGGCGCGTTTGTCCGTCCACTTGGTTCAGGTCCCGTCGGGTCTGTGGTCTCCAAGGTTCAGTGCGAACAGAGGAGAAAATGGAACGGTCACGGTCAGGGTGTGTGAGGTACGGTGCGGTGCGGGACGGATACTCGTGGGTGCTTGCTGCTGGTGCGGGTGGTTCGAGAAGGGGACAGGTGAGGTTGCTTGTTCATCAGGGCTAGCATTTAAATTACGGCCACCCCATAATCCCATAATCATAATCAGAAGGGACTGGATCGATCAAAAAGCCCACCACGCGGGAGGCCACTATTTGCCAATTCGAACGCACCAGACCACCGCGGTCTGCTCGTGTAGGGCCTGCTCGATCCTCGGCGTCATGTACTACCTGCTTAACTTTGGGATAGATACCTCATCATCAAGAGCGAGAGTTGTACATACACCATTGCAGAGTAGGGATACACTCTACTGCGCAGTACCTTAGCATTAGGGGGGAGGGGGGCGGCGAGGGGTGTGTGCGAGTATTCAGGGGTTCCCATACATGCACATGCTCATTCGCTGCTACACTGCCAAACCGACCCGACGCCAGCTCACTGTCACAGACTTAGCTCGTCTTCAACATGAGGCGGTGGGTGGTGGGTTGGCAACGCGTTTATGTAAGGACTGGTGGCATATGCAGTTTATGCCTGTATGCATCATGTACACTGCCTACCTATCCACCTTACAGATGCACAGCTACACAGCTAACACAGCCAGGCGAATGGTTCGCGTTCACTGCAACACCGCGGTGCGCGTCCCCAGCCTCCCACGAAAGAACATGCAGGAGCTCCAACGGCGGGCATCCACTGGCCATTCCGGCTGCTCTCGCTTGTCGAAATACCTGCAGGGCCTCAAATGGGAGATCCATTGGCCCAGGGTTGTCGAACATGGTTCTGGAAGCTGTTCATTAACGGCCAGTGCCTCTTGGTCAGCGAGGGTCTCTCCCAGGCCTCCCTTTTGGAAGAATTGTCATTTGGGCACATGAAAAACACAGAGGGGTGGGTGGTGATAGGGCCCAGGATGCCAACAATATGAGGTACTCATTACCTTACGCGGGTACTTTTGAAGACACATCACAAGTCAATCACGACCTCACAGCTCAGTGTTGTCAGCCGGACCCCCTTTTCCATCCATTCATCCCTCCAAACCCCGTTCCTCTATCCCTTGGCTTGGTGCAGCTGCAGCGCTTGCCCTGGTAGGAAAATGCCCCTCCTACCTCCTCTCTCTGCTCTCACCTCTCACCTGAACTGGAGCGTTCGGGGAGTCAGTCTTCTGCTGTCCTCTCCAAGCCCGTGCGATGCCGCCGTCGCCGCGGTTTAGTCTGCAGCTGCAGCTAGTGCCTGACTGTTGGGCGCGGCAGGATCGACAAAAAGGGGAAATTCGGTGGGAGTGACAGTTTGGCAGCCGTCGGATGCCGCCAGCCGGGCGCAATGACGAGACGGCGCTGACAACTTACAGCAGTAGCTCTTGTAGCTTATCAAAAGTGAAGCACGCCTACAATCGGTCTCTGAGGCGATGGACATGAACTCCGCCGGATGAGCTTTCTTTCCCTTCCTCAGTTCCATTTCTTTAATTTTTTTTTGTTAACCTAGTGGGAAAGCTAGGTACAGCTCCAATGCACGGTCTCCTGTTTCAGACCACCTCTGCCAGTCTCTCTTTTTCCCATCCGCTGTGCATTAGTGCGTCTGCTGGACTGCGAGCTTACCGCCTCTTGCCGCTTAACCCGTTTATCAGAATATGCATTATTCAGAAAAGGGGCAACGGCAGGAGCGACGCGAAACACGGCTCGGCGAAGGGAGGGAGGAAGGGGGAAAAAAAAGTTCGTTCTTGTTTACTCAAGCGGCTTTCTTTATCCCTAGCTCATCCGGCTGCTCCAGCAACTGAGCCCTCCACCGTTTGACAATGAGAGACAAAGATCAAAGAAAATGACAATCCAGCATCCACGGAATCACGCAAAAGAAAAAAAGAAAAAAGAAAAAAAAAGATCGAAAAAAGTCATGTATCTGGAACGCGACTCCGGTCTGCAGCACGGCCCCCTTTTTGCCTTCCATTTCCCACCTCGGGAGGGCAGAGCTTCCCCTCTTGCAATGCTCTGGAAGCTCTCTGGAAGCTCTTCAATCCCGGCACGCCCGCGCTGTTCCCTCTGTTCTCCAACGCGCTAGAAGCGAAGAATGTGGGGAGTCTCTCAGGGGTCGTCACATCACCTCGGCCGCCAACCGGCGACAACCTTGCCCATGTAATTTCCGTCTGTGAGCACTGAGGACCCAAGTTTGCTGTGCTCCTTCCATTGATTGACTTGCTGCTGCTCGTTGCCTGATAGATCATAGGGCCGGCTATGGTGAAGGACTGTGGCCCGAGTACCCGGCGTGTGCCGCGGGGATGGGTAGCATTTCAGGACTGAGATGCTCTCATGCTCGCTGTCTCGTGGTGCAGAGGGCGAACAGCGCATCAGCGGTCGACACGCGGCGTCCACTAGACACACCGTCCAAGATGAGATGCGAAAGCGAACCATGCGCTTCGTTGCAGCGGCCAAGACCGGAAAAAAAAAAAAAAAAAAAGGGTTCACATTGAAAGAACTGGACTTGACGCAATGGCACGGAAGTAGCCGCGGTTTGAAAGCTCCGATGTGTTGGACCCTGCCCTAAGAATAACGGCCGCCCGTTGGTCGCTCGCCGAACGGCCCTCGGTGTGGCTGGTCCGACCTCCGATATCGACCGTCCATGCAGGTAACTTTTTTTGCGTCTCGGCTGTGAATGAGTCGGCTTTGTATTCTTCAACCAGAAGACAATCCACCCTCTGGCCGCCAGTTGAAGCCCATCATGTCTGTTAGAACCCTCAGAATCGGTAAGTATCCTTTGGCAAAATTCAATTGGTCAATTCCGCATTTACTAAACATTTCCCAGGCCTGATCCCCGGTGACGGCATCGGCAAGGAGGTCATCCCCGCCGGCCGCCGCATTCTCGAGGCCCTCCCCGCTTCCCTCGGCCTCAAGTTCGAGTTCACCGACCTCAAGGCCGGTTTCGAGACCTTCGAGCAGACGGGCGCCGCCCTCCCCGACAAGACCGTCGAGATCCTCAACGAGTGCGATGGCGCCCTCTTCGGAGCCGTCTCCTCCCCCACTACCCCGCGCAAGGGCTACTCCTCCCCCATCGTCGGCCTGCGCAAGAAGCTCGACCTCTACGCCAACGTCCGCCCCGTCAAGTCCGTCTCCACCGACCGCAAGCTGATCGACATGGTCATCGTTCGCGAGAACACCGAGGACCTGTACGTCAAGGAAGAGAAGACCTACGACGGCCCCAACGGCAAGATCGCCGAGGCCATCAAGCGCATCAGCGAGAACGCTTCCCACCGCATCGCCGCCATGGCCGGTGAGATTGCCCTCCGCCGCCAGAACGTCCGCGCCACCGGTGCCCCCAGCATCCACCAGAGCCCCCTCGTCACCATCACCCACAAGTCCAACGTCCTCTCCCAGACCGACGGCCTCTTCCGCCAGACCGCCAAGCAGGCCCTCGCCAACCCCAAGTTCTCCAGCGTCAAGGTCGAGGAGCAGATTGTCGACTCCATGGTCTACAAGCTCTTCCGCCAGCCTGAGGACTACGACGTCATCGTCGCCCCCAACCTGTACGGCGACATCCTCTCTGACGGCGCCGCCGCCCTCGTCGGTTCCCTCGGTCTCGTCCCCAGCGCCAACGTCGGCGAGGGTTTCGCCATGGGCGAGCCCTGCCACGGCTCTGCCCCTGACATCCAGGGCATGGACATTGCCAACCCCATTGCCACCCTTCGCAGCGCTGCCGTGATGCTCGAGTTCCTGAACGAGGAGGCTGCCGCCGCCAAGATCTACGCCGCTGTCGACGCCAACCTGGAGGAGGCAAGCTCCTCACCCCTGATCTCGGTGGCTCTGCCAGACCAGCGAGGTCGTCGCTGACGTTCTCCGTAGGATGTAGGGTATCGTGTCGAGATAAAATTTGGAATGAGGCAACTTCCGTGACTGGATATGGCAGTCGGCGCAGGCAGCTGTGTCTTTGATACCTACCATATTACTAAAGTACTTGTTTGACCTAGCAACTCTGGTTATCATCGCTCTTTCCTGCCGTGCAATGAGTGAAGTCTCCCTTCTGTGGCACTTGCATGCGCAAGCTCCTGCTTAAACACGCTGTCCAAAATCTTCGCCCAAAATTTCCTCCCAGCAACCCTGCAAATGCCAGCCTCGCCACTAAGATGAGCTTCGTGGCTTCTTACGCTTCCATCATCCCTATCCCTCCCTCGTCCCCGCGCCAGAGCCGCAGCTCTCTGGCGTTAGACACCAACAACGGCGAAAATGCCAAGACTCACCACCGGCTGCCCGACTGGCTCAAGCAAAAAGCCCGGCGACTGAAGCACGCCCGACATCAGCAAGCTCCGCAAGAGTCGACCTCGACAGCCGAGCCAGAGAAGATTGAAGCAATTCTACCACCGACATACCCAGCACCTGAAAAGGTAGCCAAGAAAGCAGACAACTGCATCGGGTTGAGTTGCTTTGGTCCCAGTATCAAGCGTGATCGGCGTCCAACACCCTACAGATCCACATGGCAAACAACGGAGGCAGACAGCATACGTCCAAGCAGAGCATCAAGCCGTGGTTCAAGGGGCCCGAGCAAGAGGATGATTGAGCAAAATGTTTGAGCGTGGCTTGGAGTTCAGCATTCCCGCCGAGGATGCTGGGGGATTGTTCGCTGAAGTATGTCATGGCAGCTGCGAGGTCTGGAAGGACAACAGCCGGAAGCTCTGAAACCGAAGCCTATTACCAACAATAATCAGCCCTATCAAATCCTCTTCACGCAGACACCGGTGGTTTCGCTGTCTTTCTCGGAGTGTCGCCACCTTGCATTTCCATTTAGCTGCAGAAGGCTTCCCCCAAGAGACTTTTTCCCCACGAGTCCTCCTCGTTACCGTTCCTACAGAGTCGCCATACTACTGAGATTGATAAAAGCAGAAGACGAAGACGGATGCATTACGGGGACTGTTGCATAGTAAGGCACGTTGGGAGAGACGAGGTCTGTATTTCTTCAAAGTCTAGTTTCTATCATGAATCACGTATCCCCGCAAGCCTCTCTATTCAAGGCTCCAGGGTGATTTTCGTCCAGGCTCTACATCCTGGGGTATGACATTAGATAGATATACATGTATGTACGCCGCTCAAATAGGCGACATACGACCGGCCCTTCTCGGCGAGCTCATGACGCCGAGCGGCAGTCCGCTGTTGATACACGACGTGATGCCACAAATGGGCCACGGATTTGATACAAGACCCCAGTAGGGGTAGCCAATGTGGCTTACTTGGTACGCTTGGCAGCCAACTCCTTCTGGTAGTTGGCGATGAGCTCCTTCCTGCGGTGGGTGTTAGCATGCATGATACACAAAACATCAGTCGGGTGAGGAGACGTACTGGAGGTGGGGAGGGGCGGCGGCGTAGTGGCTGAACTCCATGGAGAACTCGCCCTTGCCCTGGGTGGCGGCACGGAGTTGAGAGCTGAAGCCGAACATGGCGTTGAGACTGCAGTCGGCGATGAGGGTGAAGTCCTCGGTGCCGACCTCGGTGTCGTGGATGGTGGCGTTGCGCTTGTTCATGAGCATGATGATGTTACCCTGGAACTCGTTGGGGGCGGTGATGGTGGTCTTCATCAGGGGCTCGAGGACCTGGCCGCCGGCCTCGTCGAAGGCCTTGCGGAAAGCCATCTGGGTGGCCAGGCTGAAGGCGTGATCGGAGGAATCGGTAACGTGGGTGGAACCGTCGTTGACAATCATCTTGGTACCGATGACCCTGTGGCCGAGAGAGGGCCCCTCTCGGTGACCTCCTCGAAGCCCTTGCCGCAAGCGGAAAGGAACTTGTCGGGAATGGTGCCACCGACAACCTGGGTCTCGAAGAAGTTCTTCTCGGGGTCCTCGAAGGGCTCGATCCAACCAGCGACACGGGCGTAGTCACCAGGGCCACCAGACTGTCTCTTGAAGAGGAAGTCGTAGTCGGTCCTGCGGGAGATGGTCTCGCGGTAGGACACGCGGGGCTTGCCGGTCTCGCAGTCGACCTTGTACTCGCGGCGGAGACGCTCGACGTAAATCTCGAGATGCAGTTCGCCCATGCCGGAGATGATGGTCTCCTCAGACTCCTCGTCGACGTGCAGACGGAAGGTGGGGTCCTCGCGCTGGAAGCGGTTCATGGCCTTGGAGAAGTTGTCGGCGTCGCTGGTGCGCTTGGGCTTGATGGACAGCGACATGACGGCGTCGGGGACGAACATGGAGGACATGGTGTAGGGCAGGTTTCCGTCGGTGAAGGTGTCGCCGGAGGCGCAGTCGACGCCGAAGACGGCGCAGATCTCGCCGGCGCCGATCTCGTTGACGTCCTCCATCTCGTTGGAGTGCATGCGGACGATGCGGGGGATGCGGACCTTCTTGTCGGTGCGGGAGTTGAACAGGTAGGATCCCTTGCGGAGCTTGCCCTGGTAGACGCGGATGTAGGTGAGCTGGCCGTAGTTGTTCTCCTCGAGCTTGAAGGCGAGACCGACGAAGGGGCGAGTTGTAGGGCACCAGCTTGACCTCGGTCTCGTCGCGCTTCCTGTCCAGAGCCTTGTTCTCGACCTCGGCGGGGTTGGGCAGGTAGTCACAGACGGCGTCGAGGACGGTTTGGATACCCTTGTCGGCAAGGGCGGAACCCATCATGACGGGGGAGAACTTCAGGGCGATGGTAGAACGGCGGATGGCGGCCTTGATCTGGGGAATGGTCGGGGTCTGCTCCTCGAGGAAGATCTCGGCAATCTCGTCGTCGACGTCGGCAAGCTTCTCGATGAGTTCCTGGCGCTTATCCTCGACAATGTCCGCGTAGCCGTTGGGGACCTCGGCGACCTTGACCTGGGTGCCACGGGGGCCCTCGAAGTAGTAAGCCTTCTTCTCGATGATGTCAATGACGCCCTGGAACTCGTTCTCGGCACCGATGGGGACCTGGATCGCGGCGGCGGGGATTTTGAGCTTCTTGTTGATCTGCTCGACGGCCTTCCAGGGGTTGGCACCCATGCGGTCCATCTTGTTCACAAAGCTGATGCGGGGGACGTTGTAGCGCTTCATCTGACGGTCGACGGTGATGGTCTGGGACTGGACACCGCTGACGGCGCAGAGAATCATGACGGCACCGTCGAGAACACGCAGGGCGCGCTCGACCTCGATGGTGAAGTCAATGTGACCGGGGGTATCGATGATGTTGATGTGGTATTTTTCCTCTTTTCCGTTTTCCGTTTTAGTCCAGTCGGCGAAGGTGGCCGCAGACTGGATGGTGATGCCTTTTTCTCTCTCGAGATCCATGGAGTCCATCTTGGCGCCGACGGAGTCCTTGCCGCGGACCTCGTGGATAGCCTTGATCTTGCCAGAGTAGAAGAGGACTCGCTCGGTACATGTCGTCTTTCCGGAGTCGATGTGGGCGGCGATACCGATGTTGCGCACGCGGGAGAGACGCTGGGCCTCCTCGGGGCTCATCTTGGCGGCGACGACCTCGGGGTCAGGGCGGCGGCGTTCTCCTGGGCCAGCTTCAGGGCCTCATCGGCGGCGGACCGGACGCGGGAGGTCGTGGAGAACGCACGCCTCGCGAGCTTCCATGGTGCCGGGGTCGCTTGGGTGGTGGTGGCGGCAGCAGCAGCCTTTACGTTGACGGCGATGCTGAAGGGCCGACTCGAAGGCTTTGCGCCTGTAAAGAGGCCGCCATTCGGCACTCTGACGGCCCTGGGAGCCCTCATCGTGACCAAAAGCGTATGCGGCGTATACAGAAGGGCAAGTATGGAGTAGGTAGAACTACGAAAAGAGGGAGATGGGACCCATTGGAGTCAGGATGGTCTGATAGCGCACTTTTTTTTGCACTCCCACACAATGCATGCGAAACTTTTTTTTGCAGGGGTCCGAATTCGCGCCGGCCGCGACGGCACGTGTTTACGTGGAGAAGTGGAGCATTTCCGGAGCTGGACGAATGGCTGCTGCGGGATTACGCCGGCCGGTTCAACGGCGACGGGTCGGGCATTTGTTGGCATTCACAATTGGCATTCTTTTCTTTCAATGAATGTCTTTTAATTTCGACGTGTCTCGGTTACGAAAGATGAGCCTCGACGTATTTCTCGAGCTTCTCTAGGGCTTCCTTGAGTACCTCCGTGTGGCACACATAGCCAATCCGGACGTAGCCTGGGAAGTCCTTTCCGTCTCCGAAGCATTTCGAACCAGGTACGAAGAAAACCTTCGTTTTGTTGAGAACGTCCAAGCAAAACTTTACATCATCTACCGGCTTTCCACCATTGGAGAATTGGACGAATGCCGTGGTTCCCGCCTTTGGCTTGACCCAAGAGCAGACGCTCTTGTGCTTTTCGATGAAGGCTTCTAGCAACGCCTTGTTCGTGTTAGCGAGCGCGACGTTACGCTTTAGCAATGGCTTCCAGACTGGCTGCGAAAGGGCGTAGGACGCGACCTGGTCATCTATCTGGGAGACGCTGATGGTGGTGTAGTCTCTTGCTGAAGCGATTGCCTGGATGATGCCCTTGTCTTTTGATGCGATCCAGCCGATCCGGATGCCAGCCAACGCATAAGACTTGGACATGGAACCTGTGACGATAACCTTTTCGTAGCCAAAGGTGGTGACAGGAGGCGGTACTTCGGAGCCATCCTCGAAGAAGTTGTGAAACAGCGGGCGGTAAACCTCGTCTGAAAAGAGGATGAGGTTGTGAGCTTTGGCGAAGACGACGATGTCCTTGAGCACTGTTGTGGGGATCGGTGCTCCAGTGGGGTTATTTGGGTTGTTGATGATGATCATCTGCAATACTGTTAGTCAACACGATCGCATAGAGGACGAGAGGGAGGAATGCCTTTGTGTTCGACTTGACGAGACTCTCGAGTTCTTTGACATCGGGGACAAAGCCATTCTCCTTCTTCAATCTCCATAGTGAGACATCCGCGCCCAGACTCTCGGGAACGCCATAGAGCTGTTGATACGTGGGATATACACAGATGACGTGGTCGCCGGGGTTGACGAGAGTGTAGAGCAACAGGAAATTGGCCCCAATAGCGCCTTGAGTGATGAGAACATCGTCCTGTTCAAGAATGCTTCGTGCGCCCGAACCGTCACTGCCGCACAGTTCGGCAACTCGTTGACGGAGGGGATCAGAGCCTCGGATGGGTCCGTAGACGAGCTTGGTGGAGAAGTCAATCGGGCCTGGAGCGCTCTTGTCTTCGGAGAGTCCCATCAACTCATCCACGGAGACGGAGGCGGCACATGTTTCGGCGATGTTGAGGCATCCCGGGGTAGTCTCATACTCGTCCATCCATTGCTCCACCTCGAAAGCCGCAATTCGGACCATGTTGGAGGATTCCGCTGTAGGGACCAAGTGACGACTCGATGGGCAGTATTGAAGACGGGTTCGGTAGACGGGCTTACGGCGCAGAATTGAATCGACACAATGCCAAGGCCTTACGGAGAACGAATTCGACGTCTCAAACAGTTGCTGGCGGTAACTTTGAAGACCGCTTCGACCTTTTAATGTGGGAGTACGTATCGGGTGTTGCGTGTGAATTCCGAGAGCACGGGCGACATGTCAGACACCAGCGCCCTCCCGTAGTCTAATGCATGACAACGACCCGTCAACAGGGCGCCAGGTGCGCATCGGAACCGGCAGCACTAAGAAACCAGCCGGAGGGTCCAGGGGCAGAGAAACAGACGGATCGGTTCCCTTAGGAGAGTTTGGAAATGGGGTTTTAGATCCGAGCCAGGGTTGCATTGGTGCAGCAGCTTGAGCAAGATCAGACTGCGTGGGCTTGGAGGGCTTGGAGCTCTGACCTGCCGGAGTCACTTTCCGCCAGATGTCCAAGCGACTCAAAAGAAAAATATGGAGCGTCGATGGCCGACTTGGATAGATTTTATATTGCCAACCCTTGGTTGAAAGCGGACTACAGACCGCAACTAGGTCTGTAAGCCTCTTTCAAGGCGCCTTTGAGTCTGACGTGGAATGCTTGAACGCATGTTTAGAAGCCCACTAGAAACAGCAAACAGGGGAATTCGATTGCCTCGGCTGTGGCTTAGTTAGGCTGTTACTCACGGGACCAATCCTTTGGCTGTAATGTCAAGTCGTGGCTGAACCAAAAACTGTTTGCGTTGAGCGGGCGGGGGTCCTGGGTGTCGATTATTGTATTCGTTCCAGAGGAGGAGTTGGCTGTGTCGCAGCCAAGACACGCTGTTCTTTTCCTCGAGTTACGAATCGTTGACATTGGGGGACAGATGGCCTGCCTGGGACATGTGTGGGCTGAAGATTAGCATGTCAGATGGACTGCGTAATGTCCTGTGCTTGTCTTGTCAACATGTGGCTTACTTTGCGCTTAGGACCGGATTCGCATTGTGAGGTGTCGTTTCAATGGGTAATTCGCCGCCAGATGAGCGGGTAGATGTTAGCAAAAGTGTATTGTTCATGGATCTGGCTCCTGGCGTGTTCCCTGTTCCTAGCTCGCTCTCTCAAATATACCTTAGGTACCTTATTCGTACCTTACAGACAGACAGACGGATTGTTGGGGGTTATTCTTAGCGTCAGTCTGCCCGCCGTCCCGTCCAGTGGTTGCCTGAGCTGGCAGCGGAAAACCACGCAACCAAGATCAGGCACCCGAACTCTGTTGCGTTGTGTCGGTTTCCATGTGGGAGCACCTGTTGGAGAGACTTGGAGTCCAGCCACCCCACGGGACGCTGGTGCGTGTTTCCGACAGGCGCAGTGGGGTAGACGTGTCCACTGTGACGCCACCGTACAGTTGTCCAGGTCGCTGTAACTGAGGTCCAGTGTGCGGCGCGTTGCTGGGCGGCGGGACGTGGGACGTGGGACGTGGGACGTGGGACGTGGGACGTGGGACGTGGGACGTGGGACGTGGGACGTGGGACGTGGGACGTGGGACGTGGGAGCCAAGCGGGCACGCGGGTTATTATCGGCCGCGTGCACCTCATCCGGTCGGTGTACGTACTCACCTACAACACCCACTGGACGACCTAACACCTTCTTGGGAACTTACCCCAGCTTCCTCCTTCAGCAAGGTACCGGCTCCGTAACTCGGCCAGCTTGGACTGCGGTGCCACAAGGTCACAGGTACGTCGACTATCTGCCCATCTACCTACCTGCCTGCCTACCTATCTCCCGCTCTCTTCTTCCTGCCACCATAGCCAACCCGAGCCAGAGCTTCTTCTCCATCCGTCGCTCTACTGCTATTCATCCATCACTCCGTTTGCTTACCTCCATGTTTCCTTTTCTCTTCTGACATCGTCTGTTTCCTTTAGTCGCCTTCACCATCGACGATAATCCCAAGCCCGCTCTTTCGTCCGCTTATCGGTGCGGCGTCGTCTCTCCATCGAAACGCCCATCATGGCTCCTCCAAGCCTGAGGAGCCTCCTCGTCGGGGCCCTGGCGTGTCTTCCAACACTCGCCGTGGCCCAGCGCAACTATTCCACCGCCGATATGCTGCGAGCTCAGCTGACGCTGCTCGACGATCGTCCAGACAACTGCCCTCCCTGGTGAGTTTCAATCTCGCCTTTTGCGACCTCGTTGAACCCGCTATTGGCACCCCGAACCGCTGTCATGATTGCGACCATGACCCCAAGGCTGACAACATTGCGCGCAGCTTCAACTGTCTCCTCCCCGCCCACAAGTGCACCCAGTTCGCCGGCTGCAATGATTATACAGGCAAATGCAACTGCCCTGAAGGCTTTGGCGGCGATGACTGCCTCGAACCACGTACGCCGCCCACTTGTGAACCGCTTTGTCGCAGAAGCGAGGCGCATCACTGACACCCCCGATAGTTTGCGGTTCCCTCTCCCGTGGCGACAACACCGACAGGCCGCGACGGTCTGGCGACCTTTGCGAATGTGACGACGGCTGGACCGGCATCAACTGCAACGTCTGCACGAGCAACCAGGCGTGTAACGCTCTGATGCCTTCTCAAGAGGGCGGCGTGTGCTACCAGAATGGCGAGGTCATCAACCACAACTACCAGATCTGTGATGTCACCAACAAGAAGATTACCGACCTTCTGGGCGACAAGCGACCTCAGGTTACCTTCACTTGCAAGAAAGAGGAGGGTAACTGTGACTTCCAGTGTAAGTCCGAGCCGAGTCCATGCCCTCCAAGCTCCGAGTTGACAACTGTTGCTAACCATCCTCAGTCTGGGTTGATGAGCGCGAGTCCTTCTACTGCCATTTGACCGAGTGCTCGTCCAAGGCCGACATCAACGAGAGCCAGAACAGCACTGATTACAAGTGCAACAAGATCGAATGCAACTGCATCTCCGAGCGAATGCTTTGTGGAGAGAATGGTTCTGTCGACATTAGCGACTTCCTCGTCGAGGAGATCAAGGGCCCCGCAGAGTTTGAGTGTCTTCAAAAGAATGGAGGGATCAACAACTGCGCGTTTAAAGAGCCCGCGATGGACGATCTCATCCTTCAGCTGATCGGCGACAGCAGCATCCAGCTCACCTGCCGTTCCGGCGAGTGTCTGTATCATACTGAGGTCCCTGGCTACGAGCGCCCCGTCAAGAAGATCAACACTCCACTTATCGCCAGCATCATCGCGGCATGCTCCTTGTTTGTCGTTGCCATCATTCTTCTCACCTGGTATCTGTCTAGAAGGCAGTTCGCTTATGGAGCTATCACCTTGGATGACTCGGACGACGAGAGCTTGAAGCTCATGACCAACCACAAGCCCGCCTCTTTGTACTTCGAAAATGTTGCCTACGAGCTCAACGGCAAGAGGATTTTGAACAACATCCAAGGCATGGCCCATCCCGGAGAGGTCACCGCCATCATGGGTGCGTCGGGTGCTGGAAAGACTACGTTCCTTGATATCCTAGCTCGGAAGAACAAGCGCGGTAACGTTTCTGGCGACTTCTTCGTCAACGGCGAGAAGGTCAACGACACGGATTACAAGAATGTCATTGGATTCGTCGACCAGGAAGACACGATGCTGCCGACCCTCACGGTGCATGAGACTATCCTGAACAGCGCGCTTCTTCGCCTGCCTCGCAATATGGGCCGAACCGCCAAGGAACAACGCGTCTTTGAAGTCGAGAAGCAACTTGGAATCTACCACATCCGGGATTCGCTGATTGGTTCTGAAGAAGGCAAGGGCCGAGGTATCTCCGGCGGAGAGAAGCGCAGAGTTGGTATCGCCTGTGAACTTGTCACCAGCCCCTCTATTCTGTTCTTGGATGAGCCTACTAGCGGCCTCGATGCCTACAACGCCTTCAACGTCATCGAGTGCCTGGTCACCTTGGCCAAGAACTATAAGCGAACCGTTGTCTTCACGATTCATCAGCCGCGATCCAACATTGTAGCGCTGTTCGACAGATTAATCTTATTGGCGCGCGGAGGCGCAGTCTACTCTGGCCCCTTTTCGCAGTGCCAGGGTTACTTCGATCGTATCGGATACTCATGCCCTCCTGGTTTCAACATCGCAGACTATCTGGTTGACCTCACGATGCACGCCGGATCTACTACGTCAGAGGATGATGGCACCCTCAACGCGGAAGTAGCCAGCCTGGGACCCAGCAGCACTACTGCCGTCAAGTCTATTGCGAGCATCCCCGGAAGCATTGCCGAAGATAGTGGTGTCGAATCTTCCACTTCGCGCCCCAAGAACAGCCGCCGCGACTCGGTCAAGATTCGCCAGGAGCGGGAGCTCTACACTCGTCGCAAGAACACTGTCGACACTGCGGCGTCCTCCGATGCTGGCGGCGAGGATGTTGGATCTTATAAGCTACAGAACCAACCCGCTGGCTTTGTTCCCACGATCAACATTGAGGATCCCCATGATCTCCCCCCTGCTGCCTACATCGGTACCGATCTCGACATGTTGATCAGATCCTTTACAGAGTCGGATATTGCTGGTTCCACACATGATGAGATCCAGCAGTCGATTTCAGCTGCCCGAGGTGCCAACGGACAGAATGCCAACGGATACAACCCAGAGGGCCCCAACATCAACATCAGTGCCATCGGCAAGGGCTATGCTCGTGTCGGCCTTGGTCGCCAATTCATCATTCTCTCTAACAGAACGTGGAAGAACCTCTACAGAAACCCAATTCTGATGCTGACGCACTACGCCATCGCCATCCTTCTCGCGGTTCTCTCGGGATACCTATTTTACGGCTTGACTGACGACATTCCCGGATTCCAAAACCGCTTGGGTCTCTTCTTCTTCCTCTTGGCTCTGTTCGGCTTCAGCACACTTACGAGCTTGAACGTCTTTGCCACCGAGAGACTCTTGTTCGTGCGCGAGCGAGCCAACGGCTACTACCATCCCATCACATACTTTGCGGCCAAGCTTCTGTTCGACATCGTCCCATTGAGAATTATCCCTCCCCTTCTCATGGGTGCCATCATTTACCCAATGACTGGCTTGGTTCCTGAAGCCGGTCATTTCTTCAAGTTCATTCTAGTCCTGGTTCTCTTCAACCTGGCTGCTGCCGCAATCTGCCTGTTCATTGGCATCATCTGCAAGGATGGCGGAGTGGCTAACTTAATTGGCAGCTTGGTCATGCTGTTCAGCTTGCTTTTTGCTGGCCTGCTGCTCAACCACAACGCTATTCCCAAGGCCGCTATCTGGCTCCAGACTCTCTCGATTTTCCACTACGGCTTCGAGTCTCTCATAGTTAACGAAGTCCTCCAACTCACCTTGGTGGACAAGAAGTACGGACTAGACATCACTGTCCCTGGAGCAGCCATTCTCAGCTCCTTCGGATTCAATAACGATGCTCTCTGGACCGATGTTATTAGCCTCGGTGTCTTTGGAGTCGTCTTCATCATCCTTGCTTATGCTGCCATGCACATCCTTCTCGTGGAGAAGAGGTAATGAGCCATGCCTGCTGGCGGCAAAAGCACCTTGAGTATACGAGTGTACGATTATGGAGCACCAGGGCCGCCAGCATCAAGAACGTGGCGGCTCCCGTCGTTTTCATAGAGATCCCGCAGACACAGACAACAGTTTCTTTTTCGACTGGCAAAAACCTGCCAATGTGCATATGGGGTTCTTCGGCGTTGGAGGACATGTACGTCGTGTTAGTTTGATATCGATGGCCTTTTTATAATGCTACAAAGAATCTATGGTAGTACAAGTTGAAAGCACCCGAGATGACTTTGCACCCAGGCGTGACATGACGATGCTGTCCGGTTCAAGCCACCACAATTGAAGATGCGAGATTTTGCAGGGCTAAGACGTAATTTGTGTACGATCCGCCAGCTGAGCTGGCTCCTTCTTAAAAGAGCCCTTGTCCAATCTTGCCTCCGGTCAACTCCTCGGCAACTATCTTCTGTCTCGTGACGGTTCTGCCCCCTTGAGTCTGCTGTGAGTCGATGGCGTTCGACTCTTTCTGGAGCATTTCGTCCAACATGGTCTGCACCGTTGGGGGCGCTCCCCAGACGTCCCAAGCATTCTCCTGGTCCATGACCATAGACTGGCCCTGGCGCTTCCAGAAATCCTCGGCGAACAGCCTGTCCAGCTCATCGTTCAATTCCTCTTCGGTCACGATGAAGTCAGAGGAGTTAATGTACAACTCCATGAGCGCGTCCCGTTTCGCATCGGTCTTCTGCTGGGCGAGGGCGGCGGTGTTGGCCTTGCTCTGCTCGGCGCGCTCGTAACGGTGAGGATCAAGCTCCACAGACATTGTAGCCTTGAGAGATGACAGAACTGAGCTACGGGTGAGACGGTCATCCTCACGCTCGGGGGCCTTGGCTGCGCGCGTGTTGTCGAGTCGACGCTGCCTCGAAGTGGCGGCTATGGCGTCGGCAGTGGTCTTCTTGCGCTGGTAGAGTCCCTTCAGGGCGGTTTGGAGATTCTCGCGACGGCTGTCAGCCATGAGTCGGCGGTGCTCTCGGCGAGAGCCTGGCTCGACAGGCCTCTGGGAGGCTTCGTTCGAGGGTTTCGGGGCCGTTTGTGTGAGGTATTCGGGCTTGACCTTGCGGTCCCCCTCCTTGCGCGGGAAGGGGTCGCGGGGCACGGGGAGGGTTCCCCTCACGACCTTGAGCTTCTGTTCAGAGGACTGAGATTGAGGCGGTACCGGGACCTGGATCCATTCGGGGGATTCGGGAGGCACTTTGAGGTTCGCAGTCGTGGTCGAGAAGGGTCGTGTGAGGTTCATGCTGGATTTGGCGGCGACGGGGAGCCGTGCCAGGCGCGCGCAGGTGCATCGTGATGACATTTTGGCCTAGTCGGCTTCGACCAACTTAATGGCACCGACTATAAGGAGATTGACGTCGCTGGGAATGGAGTCGACTCGCGGCTTAGGGTAAACTGCTGTGGTGGTAGGATCATGGACCTGAGAAATTCTCGATTGTCCCGGGTTTGATAGAGACACACCGGTGACTCGAATGGTGGTGCAGATGGGTGGTCGCTCTGCGTCTGTCAGCGGGTGGGAAGCACCGATAACAAATCACACCCAGGTGTGAATGTGCCATTCTCAGAGGGGAGAGCTGAGCTGGAGTTTTGATTGGCTTGTCGGGGTACGGCGTGTGCTCGACCCGAAGTCTCCAAAAATTTCAGCAACTCCACTAAAAAAATCCCAGGACCCCACCAGTGCGCAGAGAACTTCTTCTTTTGCGCGAGCTCCAACCTCCCTCTCTCAATTTTCCTTTACAACTCACCGACTTCAACTTCTGCCCAGTCTTCCTCCCTCTTCTCTTTCAATTTTACGACTGGGCGAGTTCGCGGTCACAAGAAGATGGGAACCGGCAAGAAGGAGGCGAACCGAAAGGTTCGCCAGGGCAAGACCGGCGATGGCATGGGTAATGTCAAGACCAAGGGCGAAAATTTCTATCGGTAAGCCTGCCCGCCTTCCTGCTTCAGGAACATGGATTCTGGCCCCATTGGACGCGTCCCTAACATTTCTTTGCAGCTCTGCCAAGAGGGTGCGTCAATTGAATATCCTCAAGGATGGCAAGGCCCAGCGCAATGCCGACGGTGAGATCACCAAGGCCGCGTCGTTCCAGAGCCGCGAAGTTCCCAACGCCCGGATCGAGCCCAACCGCAAGTGGTTCAACAACACTCGCGTCATCTCTCAAGAGAGCTTGACAGCGTTTCGCAGTGCCATGGCGGAGAAGGCTGCCGACCCGTACTCGGTCCTCTTGAAGAGCAACAAGCTTCCCATCTCTCATCAAGGAGGGCGAGACCAACGGCCTCAAGAAGCACCAGGCCAAGATGACGATCGAGACTTCGTCTTTCGGCAGCACCTTTGGCCCCAAAGCGCAGAGGAAGCGTGTCAAGATCAGCTCGGGCACCATCACGGACTTGATGGACGACGCGGACAAGAGCTTGGACACCTACAACGAGCGCCTCGAGCAGGCCAAGCTGCTCAGTGGAAACTCGGGACCTTCGGCGGACGGCGAGGACGAGAGTCACGTTACCATGTCGATCGAGCCCATTTTCAACAAGGGACAGAGCAAGCGTATCTGGAACGAGTTGTACCGCGTATTAGATTCTTCCGACGTCGTCATCCACGTCCTCGACGCTCGCGACCCCCTGGGCACGCGCTGCAAGAGTGTCGAGAAATACCTTTCAGAGGAGGCTCCTCACAAGCACCTCATCTTCGTCTTGAACAAGACTGACTTGGTGCCTACCAGCGTAGCTGTAAGTTTGCACATTTCTCTTCTCATATCTTTCCTTCAGACCCCAGTCGTTTTGTCAGGAATCCTTTCGCACTTCGGTGCCCTCAATGGAAGGTTCTCCGTTACACGCTGGGAATATCAAGGGTCGTCTCGCTGTCCTGGTCCTTGGATCAGGGCTGATGGGGTCCGTTTTGGATTTCCCATCATGAGACGAAATTGCATCACTTTGAGTTGAACTCTGCTAGTGCTCTTCCGAGCCTCGATGTGGCGGTTTTCTTAGTAGCGAAGCATACATATCATCACACATGACTGTGTCGTTTGTTTGTTTTCTGAAGCAGACGCTAACTGGACACAGGCTCGTTGGGTGCGATACTTCTCCAAGATCAGGCCAACGCTCGCCATGCACTCTAGCATCACCAACCCCTTCGGCAAGGGAAGCTTGATTGAGCTGCTCAGACAGTACGCCAAGCTCCACAGCGAGCGCAAGCAGATCTCTGTCGGACTCATCGGCTACCCCAACGTCGGCAAGAGCAGTATTGTCAACACCTTGAGGAAGAAGAAGGTCGCCACCGTTGCGCCAATTCCTGGAGAGACCAAGGTCTGGCAGTACATCACTCTCACCAAGAAGATCTGTAAGTCGCCCTCACCTTTTCCGATGTCAATGTACACGAGCTAACACACCCAGACCTCATTGACTGTCCTGGTATTGTCCCGCCTTCTCAGACGGACACGCCTCAGGACCTGCTCCTGCGTGGTGTTGTGCGTGTCGAGAACGTTGAGCACCCAGAACAATACATCCCAGCCGTCCTCGCCAAGGTGAAGACTCACCACATGGAGAGGACGTACGAACTAAAGGGCTGGAAGAATCACATCGAGTTCCTGGAGATGATCGCCCGAAAGAGCGGTCGTCTTCTTCGTAAGGGAGAGCCCGACGTGGACGGTGTTGCCAAGATGATCCTAAACGATTTCATGCGCGGCAAGATTCCCTGGTTTACTCCCGCGCCGGTGGATGAGGATGCCGAGACGGGTGAGGCCGTGGAGGGTCGCGGCGGCAGACTCGGAGAGATGCCCCTGAAGCGCATGCGGGATGACGCTGAGAGCATGCCTGATACCTCAATGGGCCCTTCCACCGTCGCTGGTGACAGTGATGAGGAGGAAGAGGATGATGAGTTTGAGGGTTTCGGATCCGAAGACGGTAAGGCCGAGGGCGACAAGTCCTTAGCCGAGGCGTCTGAAGACGCCAGTGAAGCCTCGGACGATATGATCCCGCTGGATGCTGACTCTGATGACGACTCCGCAAGTGACAGTGAGGGTGGTGACGGCGCTGCCTCGGAGACGAGCTACAACACCTCGGTCCGTGCGATCTCGGATCGCGCCAGTACTAGGAGTACCAGGAGCAGCACCGCTGCCAAGAGGAGAAAGACATGAGGCTCTCTGAAAAGCTAGATGATGTTGATCCGTCGCGACGCCGAAGTTTCGGCAACGTCGCCAGCTCGGGTAGGGAAACAGTCCAATCATCGTCGATCGGGCCGACTCAGGGACTCCAGATCCTAAAGTTCAGCGCCCGCCAGCGTGCGGTCACCGCACTGTTTGGTATGAGATCACAGGGCAACGGCAGCCGTTACAAATCTGATTGCGGCCTAAACATGTCCCCTTTCGATGTTGGGCGACCCGAATGCGGCTCTTCCGGAGAACCGCAAAACCCCTACTTCCCTGTTCCTCCCACCAGCCTGGCACGGGCTTTCAGCCGCAAGGTGTTTGTTCCGAGGCTCCGCACGCACGCGTCTGGGGAAGAGCTGAGCTTTGAAGTGTGTTTAACCGTATGATACCCATGTCTTGTCGCAATCGAAACGGCAAACGAGGTTTTGCCCGTGGAACAAGGTCCCATTTTGTGATTCGAGGAAACGAAACCTCGCCTGCCCTCGTACCTACACCGCGGGAGACGACTCAGTGTCTCGCAAGGGAAGAAAAACAAAGATGTCAAGAGTTAGAGAAAGATACATACACATATACACAATGACTCTCGTTCATTAGTCAAGAGAATAGAAACGATTCGTTCGATGCAAACTTTGTTTCTCTACGGTTCCCTCCCCATGTTTCTTGTTTTGACCTTGGCCGTTCGCTTCACCGCCGCATCTTGCCGCGTAGTCCCTGGAAAGATCGGGCGACGGAGAAGCGAAGATGAGGGGATGGAAAGAAGAGGGGTGATTTGAATGGCAAGGTTTTGAGTTCTTGTCAGGACTAAGCAAGAGAGTTTTTCCTTCTTCCTTTTAATCCTCCGAGTTTTATTCCTTAGCCCAATCGAACCAAGTCGTCGGAAAAGTCACCGCCTTTGGTGGTTGTTTCTGCGTGGTTCGCCAGTTCGTGATTCTAACTTCTCGCACCCCCTTTTTTCCAGCCAAGATGTCATCTCGATCTGGCTCCATCTGAAGTTCCTAAGCTTGATATTTTATGATCTCCCTCGCTTCTGAGAGGCGGCAGGAAAAAAGACAGGAAGGGCCAATTGCCTTTGAGTCTCCACGTGGATGCCGTATCCGATGTTTGTACGAATGCCGTATGTGGTTCTTGAAATCATGTTTACCCAGGCCTCCTTCAGGCCTCCTCCTCAGGCCCCCTGTTGGTTGTTCTCTCTGCCCACCCACACCCACACCACACACACCCCTCTTTGTTGAATGACTCTCTCATGATGTTGACATCGTCGTCGTCGGACATCATCAGACCCCCGCCAACCCCTCCCCCTCACGACCCCCTCGTCCCCTTTTCCGCTCCGGCCAGACTTTTTCTGCTCTCGCCCGGCTAGTTTGACGGCCGCCTCACGCTGTGATTCGCGTTTCCCCTCTCTCCGATGTCGTTTCCCAAGCTTTCGAGGTGGTTCGAAGAGAAAAGCCTAAAAAAGATAAGAAGACTTCGACCGTCGTCCATCGACGTAGTGCTTGTCGTCGCCCCCTTTCCCCTTTCTCCACGACAGCATTCGCTTTTTTCGTGTTGAGAAGACAAGAAATTCTTCCTCACCTTACCCATCCCGACAGTAAACTCCTTTCCCCCAAGGGCGTACTCCCCTGACGGGCCGTGTGACGTTCGTTTGTCACCCGTTTTCTAATTTGTATTATACCACTCAAAAGTTGTACATCCTTCGAGAGAGGACAGGAAGATGCGTCTGTCGGTAATCACTGTCGTTTCCCTGGCTACGAGCTCCCTCGCTCTCTCCCTCGGTAGCAGAGACGACCCCAATGCCTTGGCTGCCGAACATGGCCGCGGCCGTGGAGAAGGCTGCCGCGCTGGCGAACGCCCAGGCGGCGGCGGTAGTGGTGGGATGAAGAGGGACAATGCGAACCCTCAGATCGACAACCACTTCCCGGGAGGTGGTCATGGCGGTGGTAAGGGCCCCAAGGACTGCGACAAGCCGAAGCCGATGCCACCGGGCCCGGACAAGCCTGGAGCTAGCGACGCGCCCATGCCGATGCCCATGCCTATGCCTATGCCGCCGCCGGGAGGAGGTGACAAGCCTAAGCCAATGCCCCCGGGTGGTGAAAACCCCCCGAAAACGCCACCCGGACCTGACAAGCCCGGATCAAGCGACAAGCCTATGCCGATGCCCCCGGGTGGTGAAAATCCCCCGAAGACGCCACCTGGACCTGACAAGCCCGGAGTCAGCGACAAGCCTAAGCCGATGCCACCGCCAGGCGGACCTGACAAGCCAGGACCTGATAAGCCAGGAGCCAGCGACAAGCCTAAACCGCCCCCTGGCCCAGGAGGCGGCGGTGGTGGAGGTGGAAAGGGGGGTGACGATTGCAAGGGCGGGCGTCTGAGAGATTGCAAGTCGTTCAAGTTCATGGCGAAGGGTTCCGTTTCCGGCTCTATCGGCCAGTTGGACAGCGGACAGCTCAGGATCGGGCTTGAACCGGCGACCATGCATATGGAAAAGGGGGAGGTCAACGATGACAAGAAGCGAGGCTGCTGGTGGACTCGTAAGTGATCCAGATTGCTGCGACTTGGAACTATGATAACTGACTGTGATGGCTTAGCTCCTACCGAGACTCTGCAGTGCGACGTTGGCCAGAAGCCCGACTCTGGGTTTTCGGTTGGCTGCGACGGACAGATCACGTTCAAGAACCAGACCAAGTTCTTCCAGTGTGAGGCCGAGCAGCAGCAGTACAATGTGTACAAGAAGGCTGACCAGGGTGCGAAATGCGCTGAGGTCATGCTATTTGCGGATGGTTGCCGTGAAGGAGGCGGAGGTGGTGGAGGTGGTGGCGGCGGTGGCGGCGGCGGTGGTGGTGGAGGAGGAGGAGAAGGTGGAGGAAAGGGCGGTGATAAGCCTGGCGAAGGCGGCGGCAAGGGTGGTGACAAGCCGGGCGGCGGCAAAGGAAATCCTTCTCCTCCGAACAACGGCACGGGTATGCCGGGCAACGGAAACCCGCCTTCAATGCCGCCTGCGAAGCCTCCCAAGTCTAGATTCAGGTTTTTGCGGCGTCTGTGAGAGTTCACATGCGGACGGGATCTGTGGTGACGCCCTTTCGGGTGATCGCAGGTTGCCTGCCGCAAGGGATTCGGGATGGCTTCGGGACTGGATGCTGAAGCCTTGGACGGGTGCTCCCTTCGGTCATGGATGCAGGATATCTATGTGTCTTGTCTGGACTGTGCGAGGGTTCCAGGTCGAGTAATGTAAGAGATGTAAATGAAGCCTCAAGAAACGCAAGAGGCAACCACAAAGTATTGAATATATAAGATTAGATATCGCAGTTCCACTTGATTTGCATGGTTATGTGGTGTTGCTTGTGCACTTGGGGTACTGCAGGAAGAGAGGTACGGGGCAGTGTCAACAAACACACGAAGCTGGTCTGATTCGAGGTTTCTTGATCAGGTCGTCGACAGGCTGTGTGGAAGAAACATGCTCATCACCTCAAAGGAAGCAACGACGAAGAGCACCTTCCCAAGACTGCCTGCCTTTCAGACCCACACCAAGGTTGTAAACAAACGTCTTGTTCACCACGTGCCCGAGACTAGCAACCGCAAAACGTGCGACTCGACAGTATCCTTTTGTGTCGAGGCACCCTTTTCTGGAGCTTCCCACCCTCGACTTCCACCACCCTCGTTTTTCTCCATAACGACACTTCTGTGTACATATCACGACCGACGTTGATAGTCTCGTTCGTTTCGATCTTCATTACACCACCTTGGTTATTCGGCTCGCGACATTCCGCTAGACAGTATTCGGGCACTATTCTATCCGCCTTGAGTCGTTTTCTAAGCAGTCGTACGCATGGCCCCGACTAAGGCAGCTGAAGAAGGAATACGGAATCTTGTCGAACGTGTCTCATCACGAACCTCGACATCGCCCCGCCCTGCCGAACCTCAAATGCAGCGCCGCGCCGACCAAGCCCACAACCGCCTGACGATGTCGAACTCCCGCGCCGAAAACGCCATGCAGCAACGTGCTTCCGATATTCGAGACAACATGGAGCTTCCTCGTCTGAAGCGTTCCTACGATCAAATGAGCGATTCGAGCCCCCATCCCGTCTCCCCAGGTCCTGCCTTCCCGAGCGACCCCCTTGATCTGAACTTGGACGGCGCGTCTATGGCTTCCTACATGTCCCAGATGGAATATTCTCGTTAGTCTCATATCAAATACTCGTCCGGGTATTTACTGACAATTGAAAGCCAACGTGTCGGACTTCAGCCCCTCTGGTCGTCCGACGCAGAATCCGATGGTGGCCGCCCTCTCGTCCGGAAACATGCCCCGCATGCAACTTCGTAAGAACAAAACCTTGCGCCCCGAAGGTCACCAAGATTCTTTCTAACCTGTTCATGTAGACACCGATGGGAACAACCGAGCCAGCCTTGTTCCATCCAGCAGTCCGCCGGGATACCGTCATTCAAGTAGCATACCGTCGACACCTCGCCGCCCTTCGTCCCTCCGAAAGGTCGCATTCCCGACCTCTGATGGCACCTCTAACACGATGTCCAGCAACAGATCCAGCAGCACAATCACTCCTTCCCCAAGCCGATACGCTCCTGGCGCTATGATGAGCAGCAGCCCAATTCGAGAGATGAAGCTGGCTGATCCCTTCAAGCCCACCAAGGAGTCCGACGCTCAACTGCAGATGATGATGTTGCACCCCCAGCCCATTAGCGAGCATCAGAGCATGGTTAGTCGCCAGGTCGAGAAAGCGCGCGAGCTAGCAAAGAACGGTCACAAGGGCCCCTTCCAGGTCGGCCGTCACTTCTGCCTGATCGATCCTTACAATGGCGAGCCCATCCAGATTGCCGTCATGAAAGCTGACGGCACGGGCAATGTCATCTACAAGGACAAGTTCGGACGGGAAGTCTCCAAGATCTCGCCTTCAGGCAACGGAGAGCCGATGCCGGGTAAGAGAGGAGAGTTCCTTGGCTTCAAAGAAGACTTTGGCGCCTCACACCTCTTCGGCCCCGCATAGGACACGGCCATGCCGAAGCAGGCGGAGGAAGAGATCAGCCCCTGGAGCAAAATTGGGAAAGACGCGTGGATGGGAGTTAAGACGGCTGAGTTTGAAGACAAGGTTGAAGAGGAGTTGCTCCAACCCCAGCCGCTCCCCACCCAGTTGGGACCGACCCCGGCTTGGCTGAGGGAAGCAAACGAGATTCTGGGCATCGAGGAGGATGGAGATCCCTTTTTGACTCTATACGACGAACATCCCGGCATCCAGTTCTAAGGTTTCCGCGGTCTACCACTTTATTCGAGCGAACCTTGGGTGCGGACTTGGGCAGTTGATTGTTGGTTTAGACCTATCCAGCTTTGGTAATACCCCGACGGCATTTGGGCGTTGTGTTGGCTTGTACTCGCGATTTGGACTCGGGCGATTTTATCTGATGCCTTGGAGTTTTGGCAGACGGATTTGGGGACATTGTCAGTTTTCAGAGCTAATCAGGGTGTGTATGAGATGTATCAAAGGGTAGAAAAGACTATGTTTTATACTCTCGCTCTGTTGATCTGGCTCATCTACGGCCGGCAGAGGTTTTCAGCAACCTCTCAACCTCGGAAGTGATGTCAACCAATGGGAAGCTCGTTCTGTTTCCTGCGGTTGAGCCGGAGACAGGAGGGTCTGCGAAGAACTCCTCCACCATGAAGAGGTTGTCCCCAATCTGTACCGGAGCCGTGACGATTCCGCCCTGGGCTGCTGTGGAGTTGTTGGGAACAGTGCCCAAATGCTCAGCTGATTTCCAGGACCCATCTTTAGATCGCAGCACGGTGATGCCCTTGAGGTTCTCTGCAATGAGTAGGACCTTGCCGTCATATCTCGGCGGCAGGTATATCGCATCCGTGCTGTCGAGGCTGATCTCGGGCGTTCTCGGGACCAGCTCGGGCTTTCCCTTGTCGTCCTTCATATTGAACCGGTAAATCCGACGGTCCTCGTTGTTATTCGCCAAGAGGATCTCCCCGGTCGCCGCGAGCCCGGAAAAGCCCATCTTGGTGTGGTTGATCTGCTGCGGGAGGAACCAGGGTCGACGGCGGACCCCTGGGGTCGACTTTCATGATGGTCCCGGGGAACGAGCCGACGACGTACGTGTTCCCGCGCGGGTCATGCTCGATATCCTGGAAGCCGCCGTACTGGCCCTTTGTCACGGCGGTGATGTTCTTGTTCCAGAGGACCTGCTTCTTGGCGGGGTCGTACTTGATGATGAAGTTGTCGCCCGAGATGTCCTGGCCTGCGGTGTTGAAGGCGGCGGCCGCGTCGACGACCACGGAGACGAGCTTGGTGCGCTGGTCGACTTGGACGCCGCCGATGTGGAGGGCCGGGTTGTGCGTGATGCCGTCGAAGGTGAGGACGTCCACCACCGAGTCCTTGTACGGGTCGTACACGGCTACGCTGGCGTTGAACAAGGACCTGGGATGGGTTTAGTTCGTGAGGTGTGTAAGAGGGGTCAGGCTCGGGTACCCAAAGTAGACGATGCAGTTGTTAACGTCCCAGTCCGCATTTTCGGGGTATAACTGGTACTGCTGGATTGTAAAGCTGCCTTTGTTGAACGGGGGACAGGCCTTGGAAGGGTTCGGGGCCGCTTCTACGAGGACCATGGAGGAAATCAAGGCTAGGAGGAGGTAACCGCACGGGTGATGCTGAATGGAAAACATCGCGACGGAACAAACAATCAACAGATTGAAAGAAGGAAAACGGCAGAACGAACTCGCTGGAGACTGTCGAGATATGACCTCAGGAGAAGGGCCGTCACCCTATGTATATACCCCATTTGCAAATATGAACTCAGCGTCTCAAATTAAGGAAGGCGCCAGGATTCAAGCTGGACGTCCAGCGGGATGCCTGCACAACAAAAGCTGCCGTTCCTACGGTTTCCTCGGGACCCATGTATTGTGCCTGAAGACAAAAAGTGGCAAGATCAACAATCCTCGAGGATTCCATGACCGGTAAGGTGGTGCTCGGGATGGGATTCCGAATGGACGGGGAAACCATGGCCATGGCAGGGAGATTACCTGGGCATGGTCCCCGGGCGATAGAACCGGCAGTTAATAAATGGGGTGTCCGGGCTCTGGTATGACAGGTTTGCGTGAGATGTTCCGTGCTCGTGGGGTATTAGATGAGAGACACGGTCGGCGCTTGGGGCAGGGGATTGCTTGTTGCGTGGGTTGTGGTGGACAGGCTCGTCGGCGATGTTTTTGTGGGTATTATTTATAGACGATGATAGTCACCTTTCAAAAGGAGAAGACATGCCGAAAAGAGGAATAGTTCCAGAGAAGGAAGGATGATGATATCAAGTCAGCTTTTGTCAGTAGCTTGCCGAACCGTGTGTCTCTGTTGCCAAGTGTGTAAGCGTCACCACGTTCCCCTAACCAATGAAAAAAGATGCGAGGCTGCCAGGCTGAAGTACGGCAGAAGACTGTCGTGGGATCTCGTCAGACAGCAGAAGCCTGAAGGTTTGCCATACGGCAGGGATCCTATGCTGGCGAAGGTTTAACGGCAGGTTCCAAGCCAATGGCACGACTGCCGAGTTGTCGTCGCAACGTGGAAACAGGGGCTCAGTGGCCCGAAAATGCTCACTTGCGCTGGTTTTCAGCGGCTTGGCAGCAGATGACTTGCATGGCCATCGGTGTTTGACAGGGAGATGTGAAGCTGTGAATCTTTGTTTCGCGATGTTGGAGGAGATGGATGAGGGGAGGTTGAGTGAGTGTGCTGTGTGCTCCACTGTGTGTGTTCCTCGCCGAAATGGAACGTTGAAAAGAAGAGCCCCACTTGGCTCTTCTGTTAAGCTTTTGTTCATCTTCGCTAAACTGACCGAAAGAGGGAGGAAGAGGGCGCTATCGGCGCTAAAATACCGGGCCGCGGGGTTAATTACAGTGCTAGGTAAGTCCTCCATCCGTCCATCACCCAATCCAACTCGACCCCCTTCGATCCTTCACATCAGCCCATCTCATCCAACCTCGTCTATTTAATTCATCTATTAGTCCTTTTCTAACCTAGCATCGTCCTGTCTCAACCCAAGATCGCCATAACCCGCCAACCACCGTGATGACTCAAAGCCCGGTCAGCCAGGAAAACTCTAGTTTAGCACTCAGCATCGCTCACTAATATCTCACCAAGACATTTGGTTCAGCCCTGGTACTTCAGATGAGGCATGCATGCCTTACGGATCCGAGAGTGTCGTATCGGCCCAAAGGTACCCTGTGGCCTTTCTGATCTAGACTCTGACTGCGGTCCACAACACCGAGAATTAATTGGCAGTGTTTCATTGCGAACCTTGGCTGCATGGCTGGTGCTCTTCCACCTTGGACATTCGAACACCAACATAGCTCTCCCATTGCAGCACAGGCCGCGGCGCGCCTCAGCCGGCATCTTTTCTTCACTCGAAAACGTGGGTATCGGACACATAAGTAAACAAACCGTCTTGGCGTTTACATCCCTTGCTACACTCAACAAGTGTTCCTTCGGTTCGTTTGCCGGCTTGCGAGCATTGACTGATTTTTTAGCACATGCCACATGGACAAGCTGCCCGGGAAAGCTTACATGGCCGGTTGGAATCCTTCCGCACGCACCGGCAAACATCATTTGTCAAAAATGCATCCCCCTTAAACCACAGACCTTGAGCTATCCTGCCGTCCTGAATGGTCCATCAGCCAGGCACAGATTGGACGGCCCGTCCCACGCAACATGTGGCGCACATATGAAGCGAAATGCCACAGTCCAAATCCTCCACACACCGAGGCAGAGAAACTGTTCGTCCTGTTCGTATCACGCAGTCCGATAACGCGCTACTGATGTACGATTTTGCTTCTTGTCTTATCTTGGCTTTACGAGTCCGACGCACAGCAGCATAGCATGGGCTTATGCGGGCTGACTGGCTGAAAAAGAAGAATATGCAACGTCAATTTTAGCACCGCGCCATCGCACAGTCTGCGTCTTGGCCACTAGGGATGAAGTGTCTGATATCTTCATCCCAAGACATGGCGCTACACGATGCTACGTTGGCATTGCCCAAGCAGATAGCCCGTTGCTTCAAATAATACATATTCCGTCTGTTCTTCCTCTTTTCTCGCGTCCCGTGCGGGCTGCCACAATGGGATTTCCGGCTTGCCGTATCTGCTGTAACCCTTGATTGTCCACACTTCGTCTTCCCTCCTAAAGTGTGTCCATCGTGGCGGCTCACACACCGCTTCGCAGACGACTCGAGATAACCGCACCAGATCCGCCTGGAAGCGCATCTGCGTGAGAAATTTTACAACGATGCGAGAAGAAGTACGAAACAGAATCGAGGAGCCAGGGACCTCCGACGACGAAACCGTCGTCGTCATCCAAGATGGCGTCGCCCTGAACGCTGCAGGCCACAGGGACCAGCTATCGCGCCAGTACGGCCTTCTGGGACTTGCTAGCATGGCCCTTACCGTGGACAACGCCTGGGTCGCATTGGGCTCGTCGATTTCGGTCTCTATTCGTGAGTCAACGCTCAGTCTCGCAGCTTAAATGTCCGTAACGAACCGGGATTGGTCTAGTCAACGGTGGCCCACCCGGCATCATTTACGGCCTCCTTGTCGCCGTCTTCTACTACTCCCTAATCGGACTGAGTCTGTCAGAGGTCTGTACTTGCTACTATTATCCCTTGTCTTGAACACATCGTGAGCTGTAACTGACGCAACGTCAAGCTTGCCTCTTCGGTCCCGACCGCCGGCGGCGTCTACCACTGGGCCACCATCGCAGGAGGCCCTCGATGGGGACGGATATTAGGTTTCTTCACCGGATGTACGTCGGTCTGCTGCATCGCATCACGCGAAGCAATAATCACTTACATGTAACCAGGGATCAACTTCTACGGCTGGCGAGCATGTCGCAACGTCGCGTCTACCACCTCGACACCTCGTCAGCCAGCCATACCACGTCTTCATCGGGTATTTCCTGATCCTCTGGGGCTCCGCGTTCTTCATCGTCTTCGCCAACAAGTACGCGCCGCACACCCAGCACGTGGGCACCGTCGGCGGCATAGTGACCATCATCGTCCTGGCGGCAATGCCGAAAAGACACGCGACCAACCACTTTGTGTGGTCCTCTTTCAACGAGAATAACGCCACCGGCTGGTCGGGCGGGGTCGCGTTTCTCCTGGGCGTCCTCAACGGCGCCTTTACGATCGGGACTCCTGACTCGGTTACCCATATGGCGGAGGAGATGGGCCATCCCAGGAAGGACCTTCCCAAAGCAATCATGTTGCAGATCACGCTGGGGTTCGTCTGTAAGTCTTTGCCCTCATCTCATCAGAAGACAAGTGTTGGTTGACTTGTTTGACAGATGCCTTTTGTTTCGCCGTTGCCCTGTCGTACGCCATCACAGACATCACCGCCCTCCAGGGTGGCTTCAACACCTTTCCGTTGACCAACATCTATGTACAAGCAACTGCTGGGGACAACGGCGTGCGCAACCCAGGCGCAGCTTTCGGACTTCTGTTCATCATGCTCATCTGCACCTTGACCTGTTGCGTGGGTCTGACGTTGACTGTAAGCAAAAAGTGCCGGTTTACCTTTGACTGGGGCAAACAACTCGCCGTCTGAGTCGCGTCAACGACTAATCAACTCACAAAGGTTTCGAGGACCTACTGGGCACTGGCCAGAGACAACGCGGTGCCGCTGTCAACTCTGTTCGGCCGAGTAAACGAGCGACTCAGCTGTCCCGTCTGGTCAACCCTGTTCGTCTGTAAGTCGGGTCCAAGTCTTACACCGTCCCCGGTACTCATTTTTGATTGACGTCCAATCCAGGCGTGCTTGCTACTGGGATAGGTGCCATTCCTCTTGGCAGTTCGACGGCTTTTCTCGCCATAGCTGGATCATTTGTCGTTCTGACGACCATATCCTACGCCATCCCCTTCGCAGCAAACATGCTGTCGGGGCGGAAGTATTTCCCCAAGGGACCGTTTCACCTAGGACGAGCGGGGTACGCAGTCAACGGCCTGGCCGTTCTATTCATCGTGTTGTTTGATGTTCTTTTCTGCTTTCGTAAGTCTGCGTCCGTGATGTTTCCGTGGGGTTTCCCGGGCAATCAGGCTGACCTACTGCCGGCAGCCTTTGTGTTACCAGTGAGCGAAGCGTCTATGAATTGGAGCAGTGTAATCTTGGTAGGGACGGTGGCGATTACCGGGCTGTGGTGGGCGGTGCACGCCGTCAAACATTACCCCGGCCCAAAGGTGATGGACTTGTACATCGAGACCGACGGAGTGCCGCCCGTGACCGGTGAGAAGCCTTCGGCGTTGGCGATGGCAACGGAGGTCAAGCAGAAAGAAGCAGAAAGCCTACAGAGCTGAGAGATGATTGTACGTCCTACAGCAGCTTTTGGATTGACTTGACGAAAGATGAACAAACAGACAAAAGAGACTACGGTTGCCCTTGCAAATGGACTTTGTGCCACCCCAGAAATTGTTGACAGGAATTATGGTCCGACATCTCCAGCTGCCGCATCCGCGTCCGGATCGCGCTGCCGAAGTGGCGGGGGATGCGGACGGGCGGTGTTCGGGACAACCCGCCATTTGCATCACGTACATCCCGCAAGCTGCGGGTGACTAACTGGAATCAAATTCAGGAACCTGACGGCCCGCATTGTCAGCTCGTTTTCGCTTTTGTGCGTGTACAGCTGCAAAAGCGTGCTAGCTTTGTGGCCGGTTTGCCGTTGACGCGGGGTCGAGGGCGCGATGTTCGAATGCGGAATTCGGGGGACCATGGTCCGCCGTTGCAGCCCCATACGTCGAGGCGGACATTATGTCCAAGAAGGGCCGCTGGGTCTCTGATTTGACTTGCGATTTGACTCACCACTTATCTCATCACGAAGTTTGTTCATGACAATGAATTGGGCAGTTTGTGGAGAGTTGGTTGGGGCTGTATTCTGCTGGATTAAAACTGTGGACGGCGGGATGGTGAGCAGATCGGAGGAAGCGAGAATGAGGATCTTGGTTCTGCCGACCCAGAGGAGTTCCAATTGAAGAGCAGTGTCCCGCCCTGGATATGCAATGTAACGCAGAAACGGCGCAGGTATGTCATATCGGGCCACCCATCCTCAGACCTGAAGTGGGTGTAAACCAGGTGCTTTTTCGCATCCGCCCCGGTATTTTCGGATGTGTTCCCCTCGATTGCGGAGTGCCTAACTGCATCGTTCGAGATCAGGGTCCAGTCGTCCGCCGTGGCTTGACACAGGACGAGTCCTCGGGACGCCATTGATGGAATTTCGCAGTCACATGGCAAGAAGCTTTCGAGGGGGAAGGAGGACGACGATCCGTCGAGGCTGATGTTGCCGATCAGGACAATGTCAGAGTTGTTGGGCGACACACGTCGAGACTACAAAACGACGGCATCCCACCGGCGCCTTCTGGACTGCTTTTGAAGAGTAGTTTGCAGGAAACAACACCGCAGTCTCCCATCATGAAGTCAGTCGTTGCCGGAGTGCTCTCTCTCGCCGCTGCTGCCTCGGCGCAGCAAGCTCTGTACGGCCAATGCGGTGGACAGGGCTGGACGGGACCGACGACCTGCGTGGCCGGCGCCGTATGCCAGTATTCCAACGCCTGGTACTCGCAGTGCGTTCCCGGTAAGTCATCACAATGTCGCTCTTGGTGAAGAACAAAGAGCTGAATATCCACAGGCACCGCCGCGCCGACGACCACCTCCCGAACCAGCACCCTCGCCACCTCCACCGTCCGCACCTCCAGCTCCTCCTCGGTCCGGACCTCCTCCACTGCCGCGCCGCCCGCGACCAGCACCGGCTTCGCCAAGGCCGTCGGCACCAAGTTCAACATTGACGGGGTGACCAAGTACTACGCCGGCACGAACTCGTACTGGATCTCCATGCTGAGCTCCTCGCAAAACGCCGACGTCGACCTCGTCATGGGCCACCTCAAGAGCTCGGGCCTCAAGATCCTGCGTATCTGGGGCTTCAACGACGTCAACTCGATCCCGTCCAACGACGTGTATTTCCAGTACCTCAGCGCGTCGGGCTCGACCATCAACACGGGCGCGAACGGCTTGCAGCGCCTCGACGCCGTCGTCGCGTCGGCGGAGAAGAACGGCATCAAGCTCATCATCAACTTCGTCAACAACTGGAACGACTACGGCGGCATCAACGCCTACGTCAACGCCTTCGGCGGCGACCACAACGGCTGGTACACCAACACGGCCGCGCAGACGCAGTACAAGAAGTACATTGAGGCCGTCGTCAGCCGGTTCAAGTCGAGCACCGCCATCCTCGCGTGGGAGCTCGCCAACGAGCCCCGCTGCCAGGGCTGCAGCACCAGCGTCATCTACAACTGGGCCAAGACGACGTCGCAGTACGTCAAGAGCCTCGACCCCAACCACATGGTGACACTCGGCGACGAGGGCATGGGACTGCCCGGCGATACCTCGTACCCGTATCAGTACTCTGAGGGAACCGACTGGGTTGCCCTCTTGAACATTACCACGCTTGACTTTGCGACCTTCCACTTCTACCCCAACTCATGTAAGTTCCGAGGAGAGATGCTCGCTCGACGGGTGCTTGGCTGACATGAAGATAGGGGGTCTCGGGTACGATGCGGGCAGCAAGTGGGTGACGGACCACGCCGTTCAGTGCGTCGCGGCAAACAAGCCTTGCTTCTTTGAGGAGTGTAAGTGAATGATAGGCGATGACGCCCGTGGCCTCACTCGAGGCGGCGATGCAAGAAACATTTGCTGACACGGAGGACTCAGACGGCACCCCCGAGCGGCACTGCGAGCTGGAGAGGCCGTGGCAGATCACATCCGCGACGACGGCCGGCATGGCTGGCGATGCTTTCTGGCAACTCGGCGACACCATCAGCACCGGGCAGACTCACAACGACGGCAACACCATCTACTACGGCACCGACGAGTGGACCTGCTTGGTCACGAACCACGTCGCGGAGATTAGCTGAGCGGGATGATGATGTTGATGACGATGTGCGAGAGGTCCGGAAAGAGGTGGTGGAAGCAATGCGACCGGTAAAATCTCGCCAAATACCGTAAATAAGCTTCTTCTTCGATGTACATATTGTGTTAATGGAACTTTGTGTGTGTTGATTGAAAAGCTGGAGAAAAGATCAGCAACCCCAGACATGGAAAAGTGACCACTGTAATTATAACCAATCAGAGCCCAAGGGAATCGTCTGACGTGCCTCGGCCCCCCCCCCCGCCCAGGAATCATGGAGGCGTCATCGGCGGCGGCCCCTGTAAAGCTGCTTATCGATAAGCTGCTGTCCGCGAAATAATCTCAAGCTTCCCCGGTCGCTCCCAATGCTTCCTCTCAATTTCCACCTCGCACGAATATCTGCTCACACCGACGACCAATTGACACAGCACGCCGCAATGGGCGCAACATCGTCAAAGGCAGCACAAGGCGCGGCGCGCAAGTTTCCGACCCGCGCGCCCGGCGCCGTGCCGCCCGCATCAGCCACCAGAGCAGCTCCGGCTCCCCCTCCTCAACCGCAGCCCAGGACACATGCAAAGGCACAGCCTGCTACTACGTCCAAGACGGATGGTAAGCTACCTTATTCTTCCTAACATGCCCCGCCGAGAACCTTCGCTGACCCGCTGCTCCTCGCAGATATCCTCACGGACTCCATCAACCCCGAAGTCAGCGAAGAGTTCTCCTCCCGCCTGCGCCAGATGGGCGTTGTGCAGCCCAACCCGACATATTCTGCCACTTCGACGGCGTCGCTGCCACCTCATGCGGCTGCCATCTCAAATCCAGGCCCCTTGTTTCCCCCCACGTCACGAAACGCGACACTGGCTACTCTCGAGGCGAGGCGCGCCTTGCAGCAGCGAGCTGAAGAAGAGTTTGAGAATATGGGCAGGAGCGGGAACGAGGGCAGGACGTTACTGGACCTGAACACCATTGTGCAGATGCATCTTATGCGCGACAAGGGTCACTCATCAGCTCAGATCGAGGAGAGGCTCGGTCTGAGAAAAGGCATCGTGGAGAAACTGGGTTGTCCGGGCATCACGAGTCCGGCTTGAGAAAGACCACAAAAAAAGAAATAATATAAAATGTGAGATTGTATTATATGTGTAAAAAAAGATGATACGCTAGACTCCTGATATCGATGTATTTCGACCAATCGACCAAAAAAAAGAAGAAAAAAGACACTTTTCTCCCTTCTCCAAACCATGCAACAGTCTACCAGGCGCAGTGGCCTCCGTCAATGCGCAGGTCGCTGCCCGTCATGAAGGTGCTGGCATCGCTGAGCAGGAAGACGGCGGCACCGCGGTACTCGCCAGGGCTGCTGAGTCTGCCCAGCATGTTGTGCTTGGGCCACTCCTCCTTGCGCTCCGGGTAGGTCTCGAAGAGCGCCTCAACCATGGCGGTCACGATGTAGCCGGGCGAGATGGTGTTGACGCGGATGTTGTGCACGCCCCATTCAGCCGCGAGGTTGCGTCCGAGTTGCAGAACTGCAGCCTTGGAGGCGTTGTATGCACTGCAAGCCGCGTGTTACGTCAGTCTTGTGTCACCACAAAAGAACCTCTTCGCGAATCCGCTTGCTGTTGAGGGGAAGAGAGGAGGGGTAGATGTGAGAACTTACGGGCAGATCAATCCCCTGTTGGCGACTGTGCCGCTCATGCTGGCGATCAGAACGATGCTGCCGGGCGTGTTGAGTCTGATCATCTGACGAGCGACGGCCTGCGCGGTCATGAAGCAGCCGGTGACGTTGACGCCCATCATCCTGTCGACATCCTCGGCCTTGTACTCGAGAGCGGGCGTCTCCTGCTGGATACCAGCGGCGGCGATGAGGCCATCGAGGCGGCCGTGCTTGTCAGCGATACCCGCGACAATCTCGTTGAGGGAGGCGACGTCGCGCACGTCGACCTGGTGGTAGGTGAGGGTGGTGGCGAGCTCCGTCTCGGCTCTGAGGGCGACCTTCTCAAAGTCGGGATCGGGCTTGGGGAGGCGGTCGATGGCGTGGACTGTGAAAGCGTGTGTTTTAGTGTCGTGTGCCTAAAGTTTGTGTAAGTTGGTTTCGAGTGTGCTCTTACCAGTTGCGCCGGCCTCGAGGAGAGCCTCGGCTTGTGTGAGACCAAGACCTCTGGCACCACCGGAGACGACAATGACCTTGCCGTGGAGGCTGAACTCGGGGAGGACGCGGGTCATGGTGGGCGATGTGAGGGGGACGGCGGCCTTGGGAGTGGTGTTGAAGCTCCTGACCGGGTTCACGACCGGGTTCACTACGGTTTGGGCGAGCAGAGGCTCAGCGGCCAGAGGAGCGACGGGGAAAGGTTGGGTTGCGAGCCTGGAATGCGCCTTGTTGAGCTGGGCGCCGAGAGCGAACGGCCTCAGACGGGTTACGTACCGAGACATCTTGTCGAAGTGACAGTTTAGATATGTGCAAGTCCAAGGAAGATGGAAGGTTGGGCCTGGGAGTCAATGGCAAGTGGTGATCCGTTGGTGTCGGAAGCCGGTTGCTGTCTCTGGGAGGGAAACTGGAGGAGATGGAGGAGCGATGTCGCACGGTCGAGGTGTGTGAGCGTCAGTGTTAGTGTGAGTGAGCTTGAGATGAAAGCGGCGGCGGCGTCTAAGACGGGAGGGCGGAAACTTTATCGACGAAGAGGAGGAGGAGCGTTTGGTTGCTTATTGTATGAGAGTGATGAGTTGATGAGTTGATGAGTGTGTAGAGTGACGAGCTGTTCCTCAAGTGCTGAGAGCGGTTCGTCTTCTCTCGTCTTTATACCTTTTGGAACGACTGATATCGTCAACTTTGGCATGCCGGGCTGGGTTTCCCGTTCCCCCGCACAGCCATTACCTGAGGAGGTATGGAGGTCTTCACCCCTCACCCTTCCTTCACCCACGCCACGCCATGCCACGCCACGCCCATCCAGGATCCTTTTCCTCCCGTCATGCCAATCCAGTTCTCAGATCAGCGTCCCCGAAGCTCAATGGCACGGCACCGAACCGCACGCGCGACAGTTGCACCAACAGAACATCTGCTAGCGCCGAAGCAGGCATGGCATCGACAAGGTCTGGTCCGGATGGATTGGATTGGATTGGATTGGATTGGATTGGATTGGATTGGATTGGATTGGATTGGTGCGCCCCAGGGGGGTTGTGTTGTTGGTCACTAAGTTAACTGCCTTACCTTACCTCAAGACATGTCCCTGGCTGGTCCGGTCCGGAAGCGGACTGGCGACTGCGACAAGCCTCGTGTCGTCTGGCCGGACGTTCCGCCCTCATTCGCCTCAACCGTGTTTTCTTTTCTCTTGCCCTATTCTTTTCTTAGTATCGTCGGATGTCAAGTGAGCAGCAAAAAAGTGGAAGTGGCCCACCGTCGCGGCCGCGGGCTCGGTGCCGCCCCGTTGTTCTAGGTCCATGTATGTGTGTGTGTGTGTGTGTGTGTGTGTGTCTGTCCGTCCCAACTTTGAACTGCGCGTCGCGGCCGCATGAGCTCTTGCAGGTCTCTTCCAGGCAGGGGGGAAGGCTAGAACATCCAAACGAGAGGGTCCGCCATTTTCCGAGACAGGTCATGCGGTGGTTGTCAGATATCAGATTCAAGATCCCCGCCCATGTTCCTGTAAGCTCTTTAGCTACGGGGAGGGGAGGGGAGGGGAGGGGAGGGGAGGATAGGAGGGGACAGGAGGGGAAAGGAAGCGATGGCGAGGGACGAGGGACGAGCTACCAAAAGAAGCTCAGAAACAGCAATTGGAGGCGCCCACCACCACGAGACCATGAGCTTGGAGCCCAGGAAAGCAAGCAAGCAAGCAGGCAGGCAGGGATCCTGGAAGCGGGCACAGGACCCTGGGCCCCGCGGCGGAAACACACCGGCGGGATCCGTTGGTTCACGGTTCACACGAAACAGAGACATGATTCGTCGGAACATCGGGAGACAAATTGCCCCGGTACAAAGCTCTCAAGGCTTGCCTCAAGTGTCAAGGATGCGAATGGCATGGAACGTTCTTAGTGTAGGGTGAGAGGTGAATGAAAGTTGGGTATGTCCATAGTATTGCTGAGGCTGGGTCTGCTGGGTCCGGCTGGAATCCCGGGTCAAACACTATTGGGATACTACATCGAGAGTAGCAGCACTGGGCTGCAGATATGGGTCCATCGTGAACCCTTTTTCTGTCTTCGTGACCACGGCGCAGGGAAGTTGGACCCCGTTGTCTGCCGCGAAATAGAAGTCCAGACTGTCACGTCGAGCAATGCAACTCCACGCCCCCCAGTCCAGGCCATCCGGGAGTGGATCCAGTCTGGGGGAATGCGGAGTGCAGTCAGGGACCCCCCACCGGATTGCCAAAAAGGGGAATCCGAGGGGGAATCCCTTTCGGGGTGAAAGGGGCCCCCAATGTTTCTTTCTTCCCTTTGCCTCCATCGTGATTGAGTTGACCGTTGACGCCGGCCACAAGTCCGTTCGGCCAAACGACCCAGAGACGAGCTCATCAAACATCCCCGACTCCTGCGCCACCAACAAACTCGGTCAGACCAGTCAAATTTTGATGCCATCGTGACGCATGACTCTGTTCGAACACGCAATGCAACAACCAAACACGACCCGATGCAAAGCCAGAGCCTGACCCTCTCTCTTCCCGACCCTCCCTTCTCTTCTGTTGGGCTCTCACCAATGTCAAAGCTTCTCTCTCTCTCTGTCAGTGTCCCGGCTCTATCGCAAGCTCCATCTCCGGCTGCGGCTTCTGCTTCCGCCCGCCGTTTTCCTTTCCCACTCCTCCCACCACTCCTCCCCTCATTGCCACCGTCGCAGTCATTTCCTTTCCCGTTCCCAGCCCGAGCGACCACTTGTCCTCGAGCCGCTGCACACCTGCATCGCCCTCCTTGGCGATCCACTGCTGGACCGCCCAGAACGATTTCAGATACGATATCCCGAGCACAAAGTCCTCAAACCCGATCGACAGCCCGGTCACGGCCATTTTCCTCCGGACGGACCTGCCCTTGGCATCCGCTCCCGCGTTGGGTGCCGCCACCAACATGATCCACAGGAATATCCCCGGAATTCTCTTCCAGGTCATCAGACTCACCCGTCTCATTGCAATGTACGCGTCTTCCAGCACCTCCTGATCGTCAAACTTTGAAATTTGGCGGAGAGACCTCACCGCCCAACTGTAGATCAGCCCCGCGAGCCTGACTGTCTCAAGCACCCAGTCCGCCTCTGAGCTGGCTTCTGTGGGCCGCCGCCGTGACGCTCCCAAATTTCCCAGCTTATCGTACAGCCACGATGCCGTGCTTCGGATCTTCGGCGTTCCTCCTGTCGGCAACCCTGTAGCCGCCGAGGTCACCGACATCGTGAGAAAACGCACGTCGTCGAGCACTCGGGCTGCTTCCACGCACAACCCAAGCGTCTCGGCAACACTCTCGAAGCTTGTCGGTGAAGCCAGCAGCGGGCTGTCGTACCGGTCGGGCCACGTCGTTGGAACTGGTATTTCTTCCTCCCTCACTGGGTCGTTTTCTTGCCAGTAGAGGTCTGTCTCGAAGCAGCATGCTATCTCATAATCGGTCCTGGTCATCGATCGTGAGTCTTATTGCGGCGGCACAGCGACGATGCTGAAGGCGGTCTTACAGAATCATGATGGACTCGCCTACAATGTCTTTGAGCCCCCTCATTCCATTGCGCAGCTTGATCATGCGTTTGATGCCTCTCATGTGAGCAAACATGCTCTCGTCAGCGCCCCAGAACCACTGTAGGGCAATTAGTCATGTCCTTCGTGGAGTTCGTCCTTCTTTATCCGACTCAAAGGAGCAAGAGTGCGTGTCTCCTTAAAACTTACCTCCATGACCACCAAATTCACGACGCTTCGGACCATCTCGACAGCGATTGCGTCGAATGGGCGCTCCATGTATTCAGCGATGATTGACAAAACATGAGCTTTCAGGGCGAGTGATTCTGGGTTTTTGGTGATCTCCAGGCCATGTTCCAACGATTGAGTTGTCGACGACATGAGAATGCCAATGTTCGGAAACAGCGGCGACTGAAGCATCCAAGGAAGAACCTCTGCTAGGAACACAGGAGGCTGGCTTTGACCATCGATTGACACCATGTTGGGAGCGACGACTTGAATGTCTACACAGTCCTATTAGCCAGGATGCGAGTCATTAGTGCAGCTCATCGACTAACAGAAGTGAAGAAGCTCCGTGGTTCTGGGGCCCTGAGGGAGTGGCATTCCATTGAGCGTTGTCACCTCGGTGAGAATGCCTCCGATGGACTTGGGACTGTTGTAGAAGAAGGCCATCGGGTCGCCGTCGCCGTCGAGGAAGAGGTTGGCTTGGGCGCGGGCCCGAGCTATGATGGCTTCATTCTCTTGTTGCTTCTCTTCAGAGGATCGCCTGGAATCCGTCCAGCAAGAACCACCACGGACACCAGATTTCTTGCACACTTCCTTCGCTTGCGTCTGCAGAGCCACGGTTCCTGGGGCCGTCAGGCGCGCAGACGTGTGACTCGCAAACGAGTCCTCGGGTCGTTTGCCGGACCCCACAGAGAAGGACGACAGCTCAAAGGTGAGGACCTGATCCTCATAGGCGGGCTTCGGGGTCGACTCGACCTGCGTGATGGTACACTCCACCGGAGGGAAGCGCCTCGAGCAGTTCACGCAGGGGGCATCTGGCCGTCGGATTATGCACTGCAACCCCTTGTTCTCAACACCGATTCAGAGGCCCAGGTAGATAGATGCAAAGGTGGATCGGAGTCCGGGCCGAGCCGGATTGACTTCAAAAGGACGGCGATCACTCACCTTCTGCTTGCGTTTTTGACACTCGGTGCAGGACTTTTGCACTCTCATGCGCCGCTTCGGCGGGGGTTTCGATGCTTCCGCCATGGTGACTGAGGAAACTTGACATGATGAGAGGTGAGACGTCGCATTTTGGTCGCACCGAGCAGCTGAAATCCAAGACGGCTGAAAGAAGATGAAAGGAGGTCGTCGGGCCACTAACATGCTGTTGATTCAGCCACGGCTGAGCGAACGTGAAGGGAGCGTCTGGATTAGAAGATATTGAGGCGCAAGGGAGGTGGTATTGCAGTTAGGCGGATAGCTGCATGATACTGTTGCATGGGGTGAGTGGATTGATGCATACCCAGTATGTGTGCGTCTGCGCCCATCGCCAAAGGCGGCTGTCCTGAAATTCCCCTCACCCTCAGCTGCTGTGTCTCCAACTGTCTGTCATGCGAGCGACAGAAGCCGTCGGTGCTTGACTCAAGGATGCGAATTAGATTCAGGCTTCCTCCACTTTTCTTGATTATATGTAGCTTCACATCTCCCAGTCGTTTATATGAAAGCGTTCTGTCCCTCTCAAGTTTCCAAGTTTGTCGCTCCGGCGGACCGACAACAGCGGATGAGGCGTTGAACCGCAATCGCCAACAACAGCCCTACCGCAGTATCGACACGATAAAGCAACCAAGACAACAAACCGAACCCAAAATTTATCATTGGCTAGGTTGAATGGTTCGGCATCGTTACTCTGAATGAATCAGCCAGGGGCGATAGGTTCACCAGCCGTCGTCCACCACGCCGTTTTCGATTGCCAACCGCAAGCAGTCTCCTATCGTCCAGGTCGATTCGCTGTCTCGGTCAATGCTCGGCCCAGGTCAACCCAGGGGTTTCACTCAATGGCCGTCCTAAAGGAAGGGAACCAAGAAGCCTCTGGCGTTATCTTGGGGTGGGGGCAAGCGTCTTGTCGCGGCTCGTCAATGCCATTCACAACAGTCGGCGCTAGACTTGGAGTAGGTTGCCACTGGATCGCAAACGAATGAAAGAGGAGGAGCATGAAGAGCACCAAGATCGTCGCGGCCAACCGCGAAAGGAAACCCGAGCCCAACAACACGCGACATCTTGCCATCACAAGTCGTCGCCCCCTCAATCGGCGATTAATCGCCTGGCTGATCAACGACCATGAATGACGACAGAAGGATTACAGCTACGATTTCATGAAGTGCGACTCGGGCATGGGTCAGTCGACGCGGCACGGAAGTCACAGGCAGGCAAGCAGACGTCTCGGTACTTGTTTGCCGGAAGTGCGATGTAAGTCAAAAGGCGCGCAAGCCAACGGGAGGAATCCTGCAGCGCGCCGTAGCATGTAATCGAGGTTGCCGTCGAGCGACCGGAAGGATCACGGCCCAGGCTTGCTGAAGGCTTGGTATGAAGTCATACCGTGCCAGGCGATTGAAAGATTTTTGCAAACTTTTCATCGAGAAGGCGAGGCTTCCGGCGGCTCGAAAACTCGAAGCAGGGGACAATGTCCGGCTCCTGGTGCTTTAATCCTGCGGGTGTGACGAGTGCCGCGCCGCGCGCCGAGACCGTGTCCAGGGGGTCTACCGATTTTCTACCTCTCGTACGGCCGCTTACTGCGTCCTCAAAGTCGGAGGCCCCGCCGCCGAGCACGAGGTCCGCTTGGCGGTGCCGCCGATCATCACCCGACTGCCACCAACGTCGCCTTGGCGGCCCGTCTTGGAGGCTGACCGTCCATGAGACTCTGTCGACGTCTGGTTCTCGACGCGGCTGACTAGCATTCGGTTTGGCTACTCTCATCAAGATTCGCCGTGGTCACTCGTCTCGTGCGTTTAGTAGAAAATATCACTGTTGGAGCAGCTAAAGACCCGGATGTGTTCGTTGGCAGTGTGCAAGTGAACTTCCATGGCAACAGGGCTGCACAATATCGAGAGTTTGGAACACCAAATGCTGGACGACGTCATCCCGACTTTGAAATGCAACAAGTGTAGCAACGCGTGTAGAATATGCCGGGTGCAACTTCACTTGCCGTCTCACTGAATGGGCGAAAGACCCACCCCTCCTGGTGGTCAACCAGCACGATGTGTTACACGGTGTTACCGCCGTCGAGGCCGTCGATGTGCAGGAGGCAATGCTTTGCTCCACTAAACACTCCTTGGCTTCGACAGAGCTCCCGCACATATTCGAGCAAGCGGTGGTCAGATGGCCCCGTACGCAGCCTCGACTTGACCGCCGACTCCCCAGACTCCAGTCTTGGACGTTCCACTCATCCATCTCCGTTGAACGCAGAGATTGGTTCCCGGCCGTGTATGCCATCATGAACCAAGAAAGACCCCTCAATCTTGGAGCGCCGGGGGCCCACATGGAACGTCTTGTCGATACCAAGAGGAGGGTAATGCCCATGGGGTTGGATGTCTATAAACACCTCTCATCTCTCCTCTTCCCCATACTCCCCTCTTTTCTGCTCCTCCATGATCATTATTGCTCCCCAAGACTTGACCCACCAGACGGACTTGCATCTCTGCAACATTGCTTGGTACTCAGTCCTCTGATCTGTCGCAATGCCTCCCTCCAAGGTAGACACGGAGTCTCCTCCGGCGGACGACCTCCACACCGGAACTCGTACGTCAGGGAGCGATGGCCCTCCAGACAAAGCCGCGCGAACTTCCACCGCCGCCCTCCTTCGGAACCCCTTGGTGGGGTTGAGTCACGACGAGCTGATCAAAGATGTCGACACATTCACAGACAAGTACGGCTTGACTGAATACAAGGAAGAATTCCGGAAGGGCGCTCTGGTTGCCCAGGCCAGCAATCGGCCCGATGGCTTTGAGACTATTACGGCTCTCAGCGAGGAAGAAAAGGCAGTGCTCCGGAGAGAGGTCAGCAACCGATGGGACCAGCCGTTCATGCTGTACTTCCTCTGCTCCCTGTGCGCCGGATCAGCCATCGTGCAGGGGATGGACCAGACGGCAGTCAACGGAGCCCAGGAGTTTTACTACACGACTTTCGACATCCAAGACCCATTGATGCAGGGGCTGATCAACGGCGGTATGAGTTAACCCGAACCAGACTGAGCAGCACATGTTCTGACAAATCCTCACAGCTCCGTATCTATGCAGTGCTCTTTTCGGGTGCTGGACGAGTCCTTATCTCAACAAGTGGACTGGCCGACGTGGAACTATTTTCATCTCATGCTTCTTTTCTGTCGTGACGGGATTCTGGATGGCTGCCGCCGACACGTGAGGTCCCTTTCGAATGTGGAAACATTACTTGTCACTGACACAAGTGTGATAGATGGTACAATCTCTTCATCGCTCGACTCGGTCTTGGTCTTGCAGTTGGCGCAAAAAGCAGCACGACCCCTGTGTACAGCGCTGAAAGTACACCCAAAACTATTCGTGGTGCTTTAACCATGATGTGGCAGATGTGGACAGGTACATATATCACCGCAGCCTCTCAAAGCATGGTTCACTAACACGTCGAAGCTTTCGGAATTGCCCTTGGATTGATCGTCTCGGTCGCATTTCGAGATCTCGACTTCCTCGGAAGTGACACGCAGTGGCGCTGGATGCTTGGAAGCACATCGATCCCCCCATTGCTAGTCATGTGCCAGGTAAATCTACCGCCCCCTATATAACCCTACTCTTTCTGACCCTTTATCAACAGGTCTACTTCTGTCCCGAGAGCCCACGTTGGTACATGGAGAAGGGCAAGTACGACAAGGCCTTCACGTCTGTACGCCGGTTGCGCAAGCACGTCATCCAGGCAACCCGAGACATGTACTATGCGCACAAACTCCTCGAGGTCGAGACCCAGGCTCGTAGCGGCCGCAACTGGAAGGAGTTCTTCACCGTCCGGAGAAACAGACGCGCTGCGACGTTTTCCTACTTTGTCATGTTCATGCAACAGGTATGTGAGGAACCGGTACAGATGAGTTATTACGCTAACGAAATATTTGACAGTTCTGTGGTATCAATGTCGTGTTAGTATTTCCTATCCTTTCCGAGAATGTTGAGCCGGGCCGGCGACGTGACCCACCCGGCACCGATAACGGGGCCGTAGCCGGAGCTTTGGTCCGAGAACTCCCGGCTGCCCATCGCCAGGGACAGTCTATTTGCCTGCGCTCACGGCCCGACCATATTAAACAAAAGATCATATAGCTAACATACCCACAGCATGTACTACAGCACGGCCATTTTCCAGGACGGAGGCTTCAGCAGGCCTGAGGCGTTGCTCACCAGCATGGGGATGGGCCTCATCAACTGGCTCTTCGCCCTTCCAGCCTTCTATACCATCGACACATTCGGAAGAAGAAACGTAGGTCTATCCCCAGCTGAGACAGGCATTGCGCTAACGCCCCGGCAGCTTCTGTTGGTCACCTTCCCCTTAATGTCCCTCTCCCTCATCTTCACCGGCTTCAGCTTCTACATCCCCGAGGGAACCGCAAAGCTCGCCTGCATCGCGACAGGAATCTACATCTTCGCCGCCGTGTACTCCCCCGGAGCCGGGCCCGTCCCGTTCACGTACTGCGCCGAGGCCTTCCCGCTGCACATCCGCGACATCGGCATGAGCAGCGCCACGGCCGTGACCTGGGGCTTCAACTTCATCATCAGTTTCTCCTGGCCGTCCATGTCGAAGGCCTTCACTCCGACGGGGGCGTTCCTGTGGTACGCCTGCTGGAACCTCTTCGGCTTCGTCGTGGCGTACTTCTTCCTCCCCGAGACGAAGAACCTGACGCTGGAGGAGCTTGATAGCGTCTTCTCGGTTCGGAACAGGGACCATGCAAAGTACTACATCTCCAAGGCGCCTTGGTACGTAAACAAGCACTTGCTGCGACGGGATGTGCCTCCTTTCCCGGCGCTTTACGAGGTTGATGATCACCACCAGCACCATGACGCGCAACCCAAGGCCACTGTTCAACATAGCGAGAGTGGACTGATCTCAGGGACCAACGGCGAGAAGTGAAAGGCTTTCAGCTGATACTTGTAAAGAGATTTGTCCGTCAAAATGTGTAATTTACTAGCTTTTCAAGAGAGGAAACCTTTCATGTCTGAGTACCGCAGTAGAACCAACCACTAGGTCAGTTGGTGTTTTCAACAAGATTTTCAGCCTTCTTCCCACTGTAGCAATCTTGCGATAAGTAGAACATGATCGAAGGATACTTAGTCCAGGAATATTTACACCTTATACACACTTCATATGACTGGTCGTCGTGAACTTGATAATGTTGCCCGCCTCTTCGTCGAGTAACATTTCGAGCTAGCACAGAGTCCATGGTTTGAGGAATATTACAAAAGTCGTATATGGAGTTCATAGATGGATGCGACAAGTGCGAGAACGACAACGAAAATGACCAAAATATGGAGTGTGACACAAAAGCGTTGATGATACAGGGGGTACATCAAGGTAGACGGAATGACGTTGGTGACACCGCCAGAACAGCAATCATATCGTAAGACAAAGTCCCGAGTCCTTGGATCCGGAGCCAGCCATCAAAAACACACGACCCAGATCAGATCCCTCTGCACCCATTTCTCCTCCACCCCCGGCCGGAGACAAGGAACCACCATGTTCACCACGCAAGAGATCGAGGCCTGTCAAAGAAGAACCACTGCACGATCCACTGCACTCCGCCTGTGGGCAGCAAGATCCAGCACACTGCCTGACACATGCATATATGTGTGGCTCCGGTCAAGAGTCATCAGAAACCAAAGCCGGCCCCCAGGTCCCCGGAATTGGTCTCCCCTTTCCGCCGGCGCCAAGCGGCCGAAGTTAGTGCCTGCATCGAGACTACCGCACCCCACACGCGCCCGTCAACCCCACGTTTCGGGGGAACGGATGTTGGATGCCAAGAGTTAAGCATAACTCACAGACGTGACAGGCATGACGCCGTCGAGGACACTAGCAAGCGGGGCCAAGCTCTGTTTTGCAAGGCGTCACCAGGTAGCACCATGAGTAGGGGCTGTGGCTCAGCCACTGGCGCGCGCTGTATTAACCTCATGTGACTAGCATGCTTCGATGGCTAGAAAGAGATCGAGGAGGCTAAGTGGGCCAAGAAAGCCCCTCTTCACCGCACTAGGTAGGATATTCATCTTCTCGATGATGAGGATTCATGATGGTTCTGCGACAGTAAGAGACAACCTTGTTGATAGAGGCTGCCACTGGAAAGGAATGAGTTCGTCTTCAGGGTGTGGTCACAAGTGGGTCAATTGCTTTTCAGTAGTCAACCCTCCGCTCGCTATCAAGTTGACTGAGGCTTTGCTAATGACAAAGTGAATATAGAATCCCGGTGGTACATGGAGACGACGATTGATCTCAGAAGATTACAAACGTGATGTCGAAGGTGGACAGAGGCCCCATTGACACAAGCAAGGGCTCATGTTAATCAAGAACTCATTCGGCATGGATATTCCTCTATCTCCTGTGATGCAATTCTATAGAGCCACCGAGGGTACCCGATTGTCTTTCATTTTCACTCATGACCCTTCCTTCCCTCACAAGGCATGTAGGCTGCCGTCGCATCGTTCATATCTTCATTTAAGAGTAGATGAAAATCCAACCAGCTTGCAAAGCAAATACCCGCTAAATCGAAACAACAAACACTGCCTCCTTAAACGGTGTAACGGAAGAAGGTGGCGTTGTCACCCTTGGTGCGCTCGGCAGCCTTCTCCTCGGTGGTGTACTGACTCGGGTCCTTGTACTCGCGGTCTCGGCGGGCGTTCTCGCGGCGCAGGTAGATGGTCATGAACGTGGAGAGAATCATGGACATCGCCATGGTCGAGAGGAGGGTGCCATGTCCCGGGTAGTAGTGAGGCTTGTCCTTGGCCTGGTACAGGAAACCAGCAATGGCACCACCGAGGTTGCCGAAGCCCACGTGCATGGCGATACCGACACCTCGCTTGACAGAGCCGCCGATGTTGTTGCCGTTCCAGGCAACACCCTGGGGCACGTTGGGGTAAATGCCAGAGGCAGCAAAGAAGCATCCGGCGTATTTGACACCGTTGCTCTGAGACGCAAGAAGCATAATGAATCCGATGATGCTGACAGTGTTAGGATTTGGTGCGTGATACTGGAGGACTGAGGCGTAACTTACCCAATAGCGCAGAAGAAGATCATGTAGATACCTCTCTGTCGGTGACGATCAGCCAACCAGCCTCCGCTGATACAGCAGACGCACGCCACGACGTAAGGAGGGACGGTCTAAAGATGGTAAGCATGAGTCAACTGCATCGCTGGAGGGCTTCAATTACCATGAGTTGAGCAGTGTTGTTGGTGTAACCCAGACCCTGAACAATGGTCGGGAGGAAGAGAGAGTAGGAGTACAAGGGAGTGTAAATTCCGATGGTGATAAGCTGGCGAGAAGCCCTTTGGTTAGCCACGCGATCTAGAAGGATTGGAACTTCTGCTACAACTGTCACTCACCATGTGAACCCAGATCTTCCAGTCCTTGAGCGCATCCCAGAAGTAAGCCATGTCAAACTCGTCGGCGAGAGCGGAGCGGTCCTGCTCGAGGCGGCGGGTGACTTCCTCCTTCTCGGCGGTGGTGAGGAACTTGGCGGTAGCGGGGTAATCGTTCATGATGAAGAATGCAGCAATGGCTGAAAAGGAGCAAGCTCGTTAGTCTTGGAGCAACCGAGGGAACAGGGGATCAGGGTGCTTACCAACGGCCAGAGTGATGATACCCTCGAGAATGAAAATCCAGGCCCAGCCAGGTTTGCCGCCGACGCCTTTCATTTCGACAATGCCGCGAGCGAGAAGACCTCCAAAAGCGCCGGCCGCGGTAGCAGCGGAAAAGAAGATGGCCATACGGAAACCGCATTCGTGACGACGGTACCACATCGTGATGCTGGGAATCGGTTCGTCAGATGAATTTGGGGGGTTCTGGAAGGCTTTCGCACTTACTAGTAAGTAATGCCGGGAAATAGACCGCCCTCGGCGAGACCAAGGGCCATGCGTGCAGCCAGAAGACCGGCGTAGTTGTGGACGAGACCCATTAGGGTGCAGCAGATACCCCAGGCAATCATGATGGAGGGAATCCAGATGGAGGGGCGGAAACGCTTCATGGCCAAGTTGGAGGGGATCTCAGCGGCAACGTACCAGGGGAAGAAGACGGACAGCGCAACATTGTAGTCGAGGCCCTTCATTCCCAAGTCTGTCTCGATTCCGGCAAGACGAGCGTTTCCGATGTTGGTACGGTCCAGGAAAGACAGCAAATACAGCAGAGCGAGGAAGGGGATGAGAGCCCAATCCATCTTGCGCAACAACCTCTTGGTGGCGGCTTGGTCAAAGCCGCTCCTCTCGGGATCGCTGACATATTCGACCTCGATCGAAGGGTCGATGACGCCCTGGGTTTTGATGTCCTTCTCAGAAGTTGACGACATTTTGAGAGTTGTTCAAAGGCGGAACGTTTTGAAAGATGAGGTTTGCGACAGGCGAGACGTCAGAAAGTCGGGGGAGCGCCGGATGATAAGCGGCCGACACTTGAGGCGGGAAGGATTCAAGTGCGTGTAAGTGCTTTGACGAAGCGTGAGACAGCTCACACGAAAGTCGCCGGGTGTCTCGGAAAAGATTAGCAGGTGAAGCTCGGAAGCCAATCAAAGTGAGCGCTTCTTTCAGGTGACGAGAATGCAGCTGAGTAGGGCTGCTGCAGTTATCCGGGATTCTAGAGCGATGCAAGCTGTCGGCTTACAATATTGGCACTCTGGCGAAGTGAGACGAGGCGTCGGTATTGTTGAGAAGGGCGCTCCAGACAAGGGATGGCGGAGGGGACAGGATGAAGCCCGAGACTTATCGCTGGTCTGCTTTCCGCCTCGCTTGACCTTGATCGCGAGAGAAAAAAGAAGGGCGATCAGTTGCAAGAGCAGATGCGACAGCAGGTGCAGGTGCAAGAGCGGCGGAGATGGAGCATGAGAAAAGAAGAAGAAAGGCAGGAGAGACCCGAGAGAGGAACATAGGACCCCGGACGAAGCTCTCCTCTTTAAATGAATCCGATGACAGGCGGAGATGGGCCTGCCAACCCCATCCATATATCCATATTGTCTAATGTCTTGGCAAACTGCTCAAAATTCATGGTTGTGGGAAAGAAAAAAGTAAAGAAAAGAACCAAAAAAGGTCCGGATGTCTCGCCGGGCTGGTTACAAGCGACCCCTACCTTCTTCCTACCTAGGTACCCGACCAGGGTCTGTCTGTCCCTCTTCATCTGTATGTATGTGAAGCAGCCCGAGGCCTGGTCATTTCTGCGGTCGGTCTGTAAGGCGTGGTACCTTTGCAAGTATGTACATGCACCGTTCGCTACCTCATCCCCGAGACTGCGAGCTAGAGCGTTGCTACTCTGCCGCTTCTCAGGATTCGGATCCTGTCAGCTTATCCCGTTTTGGCTCTTGAGCTGCCGCGTCCAGGCCAGCCATAGGCTGCCCGGCGCCGCACACCACCCGCACGCCACGCCTATCTCGCCTTAGTGCAGCTGAGACAGTCCCGCCGTCGAGGCCATGTATCCCTACCTTGCCTGGGCACTCTACTATGCAGTACCCTGCCCTACCACCTGTGCGCAAGATACGGCGCGACGACGTTGATGACCACCGAGGCATGCGGTGGGTGCGCAGCAGTAGCGTGCGTTCAAGATAATCATAGATTTGCCCAAGACATCTGGACAATCACCGGCGGACACGACCGTCTGCTCACGATCCATCAACCAGAATAGCGCCTTCAGCTGTGTCACACATACACAGTCTGGTGCGGAGTCGACGAGGGCTTCATGTCTTTCTGGGGTACGAATAGTGTAATCACCATGGAAGAAGAGTCACACCTCCACGTCCAAAGCAAAGCCAACATCCGCATCGTTGCCACCCGTCCCATGTCTACCCCGTTCACAAAGTCCCTGGGTTGGCAGTCCCAGCTTCCCCAAACAATCTATGGGGGCTTGCTCCGCATCCAATCTTTCCCCCGCATACCAATCTGATTTCTTCCGCCTGGCCTCAACCTCTTTACCCCGTGAAAGTGCAGCCGCCAAGAGGGCCAAGCTGGGATCTCCCAACCCCAACCATGCCTCCAGCTCGGGTGAGTGGATATGGACCTCGAGGACTCTCGTTTTTTTGAAATGAGGTTTTGGGGCAAGACTGTCGCTAGCCCCCTTTGCAAAAAGAAGTGCCCCTTTGCAAAAAGTAGTGCTGGCCTAAGCGTTTTCAACGAACACAAGCAGAACCCTTCTCCCTTGCCCACATCCCATCATCCTATGCTCCACAAAGCATATGTCAGGGCCCAAGCAGCTGGCGTGCTATCCAATGCCCATGATGCTATGGGACTGCTCCTTCTTCCTTCGGCCATGAACGCGGTTCTGCATCTACGGTACCGTATATGCAGCTGTATTTTCCACAAACGACAGAAGGACTTCACAGGCTTCGGAATGCGGCTATCCAGCCCGGAGGGTAACATTGACCTGTGGACTCATCAAATTCGTCAGGGCCAGAAAAGCGGTATTTCGCGAACCATACTACTGGTTAAGACAGCGCAAGCTCCAAAAATGTTGAATGCAAGACAACGCAGGCATGCGAGAGAGAGACACGGGCCTGGACGGTGCTACGAGAGACGCGAGCATCCGAACTCTCCGCTCCGTGAGCCAAGGCTGCAGTGCCACTCAGCTTGGCCTTTGCAACTCCATCCATCGCGAAGTTCTCTGCGGCAACAATCACTTCGTCACGTGTGGGTGTGTGACAGCATAGACTCTCGGCATCCGGATATTGGGGATGCTTCTAAGCTCAAGCTTCGAGGACACGGTTCCTGATTCCACAGCACGGGATGCCGCAGCCAAGAGGGTCTATGCCATGGTGCCTTTCCACCGAGACGACAAACATGTTCCCTCTCGTGCTGGCAGCCCCCAAGACACCAAGAGTCACACAGACGACGGGTAGTATTCCGTCGCGATGAGAGGCATGCTAGACAGTTCTTGGCTGAACCTACAGCCACGTGTACCGGAGTGTTGGAGAGAATTAGCGCCGGTCAAATGGAATGTTATCCTCAATTAGAAAGCCATCAACACTTGATGATACATGGACAAGAGATCTGGGGGCGCGCACGAGGGCAGGGAGATGGGCGGGTAAGGGAAGAGGCTTGTAGCGAGGGAGGGGAGACGCCACGAGGACTAAAGCTGGTGAATGCAGTCAAGACGGGAGAGATATGAGGCACCTTGCTGGGCGCAGACGGGACGGGATGGAGGCGGCGATGGGAGGGAGAGAGAGGGATGGCTGCGAGGTAAGGCGGTGGAAGATGTCGTGGACATGGATGGGAAAAGATGAGGACAGGATGGAGGACGTGGTCGTTGATGTTGTCTAAAAGTCTTGGCTGGCAGGACCCCGGATGAAGCGAGCCAAATCAGGCAGCACGACCGAGTTTCCGACAGCTTGGCACAGACTAGTCTGCTCCGCCACCGTTCCCCGCCAACTGTTGCGCAGGCAAAGCAGGCACATGTTTTGACAGGACACGTCCTTTTTCCTGGGGATTCGGGGCCAGTGGAGGTCTGGAGTTGGAAAAGACGGGGGAGGGGCCGTTGCCCGGTGCTGGTTTGGACTCGCTACCTACGGTAAATGTCGACGGAAGCAAGAACGGAACCTGGAAGCTCACAGAGGTGAGAGACGGGGGCTTGATGGTGTACGACGGTACGCAGTAAGATAAGGCGTAATACCTGGGGAACCTACTGTAGATGGGTAAGTAAAGGTACGTATCCTTACCCCATGATTTTGACTGGTGCCGCCCCGCCAGATTAGGTTTAAGTTTAGGCACGTTGGGTCGAGAACGCCCACCTGCCCTCATTTTTTGGGGGAGCTCCATTTATCGAGAGCGCTGACTGAGATAACCATGAGCTCTGAATGGCCAGTGTTCCGAAGCTGGTGTGCAGTCAGCTCCACCGCATGGACCCATGTGGGACCGGTTCGTCCAGTCAAACTCTCAGGAACTGAGATTATGCATGGTCCAGTGAAGTGAAGGAAGGAGTGCTCCTTCCTGCTCGTCTTGCGGCAGCTCGCACGGCTGAATTGCGGATGGATGGCCCCTTCCTTCCTCGAGGCAGCAAAGCGGTGCAGCTCTTGAGGCTTTCCTATTCCATTTCCAGTTGCAAATATGGAAATACTTCGCTTTCAACATCTGCGTCTTTCCAGGCTGCTTCGCTGGCTCTGCACCTTGCCGCTCTCGCTCACCTCATCAAACTTGGTGCAGATGCAGAACTGCAACTCCAAAGTACCCAACCTCAGGTCGCTGCCATGTCCGAACCGAGGACCGGTCCCAGATGCATGGCTGCGCTTCCTGGCTGTGATTGCATACTTGGTTACGGCGCCAGCGTTGACTGGCTCAGGATCTGGCTGGTCGCTTGGTTGCTGACGAAACACAGATCAGAAAGTGATTGATACGACGCTGACGGAGAGCCCTCACTCTCTCGTTCGCTTTTGCATCCGGTGCCCTGTACATACAGATACAGAGTACCATATCTGCATCCAACCCGACCTCGACCATGGATGTGCTTCCCTACCCTGCACGAGACCAGGATATCCACAGGGACGCGTCTGTCCCGACCGGGGGGCTCATGGGGTACCCGGGGACAACATGGGTCAGCCCCCTTTTTAGGCCAAAGCCTTCCAGACTTCCAGACCGAATCTGCGAACCAACGTCGACTTTCCAAACTCAACAACATGAAATGGCCTTGGCGATTCTTGGCGACAGAACGCCATCTCCCCTCCCCCAGTCTTCTGAGCACTCTTGAGTCTCGCTGTTGCTGCAGCCTTCTTCGCCTCCCTCCCACTTCTTTGCGTATGTCCACACCCACCAGCTCCATCGTTTTGGACTCTTCTCCGGTTTCGCGTCCGGCAGTCTTCTGTCGTCAACAACCCCTCAACGTTCGAATAGCCCAAACTGAACTGGGACGAACCCGCCGCTAATGTCTATCACTACGGCACTGGTTCTACTTCCCCGCGAGCCAAGATCACAGCCGACTTGACCCACTGCTGTCTTGTCTGTCTTCCAGTGCGCAACGGGGGGATGTTTTGGGAGGCAAAAGACAGATCTTTTACAGCACCAGGCTTTGATGCCTATCGTTCGTTGCCTTTCCCGTACGCCAGGCCCCAAAATTGTTCATTAACGGCGAGATTGCAGGCTCGTCTGGCGCACGCTGCTTGTTCATTCCCATTCGCCATAGCAATGGTTCTCCCAGGGTCTATTTCGGCCAGGAAACCCTGACTCGTTCCAAGGTCCGACAGTGAAGCGTTGTGCATCAGTCCCAACAGGCCGTCACCGTTGGCTTTCGTTTCCAATTAGCGCGAGGTTCAACCCTAGACACATTGCCCCAAGCGGGGATGAAGTGCTCGATCAGCGAGCAATCTGAACGGCTTGGCAGCTTGACAGGGCCTTGGAATCTCCATCTTGCATCGACACCTTCATTTTTCGATCCAGTGCATCCGTCGGACGAAGGGCTGTCTCGGCGCCCAGACAGCCTCAAAAGCCACACCGTCCACCGCGCGGGGGAGATAATAACGACGAAACTTTGGAGGGAAGATAGTTCCCGTCATTGATACTAGCCGATGATGGTCGTGTGCTAGTCGCTGCCATCATGGGGGTTGTGCCCCTCCCCTGCACGAATCCCTCGCCCCAGGCGCCCTGAGACGTGGCAGCAGAAAACGATGGCTGTCTTCTTATCGAAGGGCGCCGATCTTCTCTCGGCGCGAAAACTCGTTGGCAGTAACGGTAGTGGACTCCGTGAGCGCCCAAACTGATGATCCCAAGAATTCTGCAAGACAAATCCAGGCACTACTCCGGCCGAGGGTTCCATTGTAATACACAGACATCGAAGTTACAGAGCTCCCAGTGAGAGGCAAGACAACATCCGCAATCCGCCTGCCTCGGAGAATGTGCTTTGACGAGATGAATCCATTCCCCGCCGACAATGGCCATGCCAGCTTGTGCTTGTAGACTCTGGCAAACGGTCCAGGCCTCGTACCTCGGGCTAAACAAGTATGGTTCCAAATTGGCCACTTTGGACTGCGGACGTATCTGCTTCTGGTATACGTCCCTGGCGGGAGACATCTCGAGAAGCCTAGGGGTTTGTCAACGCTGCTAGATCATCTAGTGTACGGCGCATGCGACAGCCCATATACCATTGAAATTGCACCAATGGGTTAGACTGCTTGGGATTCTGGGAATCGATACCGGTGGTGTGGGGGATTCGGAGTCCGTCCCCCGGCTCCCTTTCTCCCCCGTTCCGTGCACCCCAGTCTCCCGCCTCACCGAGTTCACCGACGCCACTCGACCTGTCGCACCAGACCAAAAGTTCCGGCTCACGTCAAGCAATAGTGTGACCCCTGTATTCTAAGTCGTTGGACATTTTGCCTCTGGTGGAGGACCTATCTTGTGCGCCGCAAGCCTGGCGTGCTGCCGTGTAGCAACCCGGACTGGGCAGTCCGCGAACTTGCACCTCGCCGCCGGCTAATTCCAACCTCGCAGACAGCCTCGGTCACATCAACATTTGAAGCCCAACGCCTCCCAGGGGCGCCCCTCTGCACCAGCCGCCGCGTCCTCGTCCCGGTTGGTTGGAGAAATAGGTAGCATTTGCCGGAAAGGATCCGTTTTCGGGTGCGATATGCGAAGGTCCTGCAGAGTCCCCTTTTGTTAATCCAGGGGTGAAACGTTTTCAGCTCGCTCCCTCTGACGGTACACAGCATACGCCCATGGGTATTTTGTTGTAGGTTGTCGTAAAGCCAAACTCATCAGCCTCACGGCTAAAAGGTCTTCGTCTCGTCTAGTCAATGCCAGATTCGTGTTCTTTCCCACAACCAACTTGTGTGACATCGAACTTTCATCGACTCACTCCTTGCCACGCATTCTTCCCTTCTGACAATGTTGTCTGACAAGGGTAACGAATAGCGCTCCGGAACACCTACAGGCTTAGACCAACCGATCCCTACTTATTCATCACCATTGCAGGATCATGAGGTTCATGCAAGTTATCGGACGCGCTTCCGAGTGTAAGTCGAACTTGGAAACAACCCATGTTTTGCAAAGACCAGAATGCCCAGCAACATTACGAGCAACACGCCTCTACCTGTACATGTGAATTCCTGTATGACCATCCTTCGACCATGTAAAACTCCTCGACGCCAAACCCCTTCGACATTATCATAATAACAGGTAGCCATCATTGGCCGCGATATAGCTTCGCACCGACATTTTCACTCCCAAAGAAACAAACAGACTTAAAGAGCCTCCACGGCTCTCAGAAGCACCTCAACACCCCTCTTTCCGATCTCATGGCCACCATTAAGCAGTGTCGCCACGTCGCTGAGCACACCAAGAGGGATGTAGCAACCCGACTTGGCTTTCTCCAGGCTCTCTTTAAGCCTGCTAGTGTGCTCCCATTCTTTGGCTGCCACTTCAGCTCGCTCGATTACGCGGTTGGAGATGCCGCACATCGCTGCGCAGTGCATTCCAAAACTGCCCTCCGCAACACCTTCCTCCAACTTGTAGAGGAAAGTAACACGCCGCTCTTCCTCGTCAACGTGAATCTGCATACGACGAGGCACAATCTCTGGGTGGTTTTCAAACTCAGTGGCGAGAGAGTGATAATGAGTCGCGAAGAAGCCAACGCAGCCTACATGGGTTGCAACATGATGCAAGACGGCCTGCGCAACGGCGACACCGTCGTAGGAGCTGGTACCGCGTCCGAGCTCATCCAGAATGACCAGAGACCGTGGTGTAGCTTCCGACAAGATCTTCTTGGTCTCTGAAAGTTCGACAAAGAATGTTGATTGAGATGCAAAGATGTTGTCATTAGCACCAAGTCGTGACATGATTCGATCAACGGGGGTAAGTCGTGCAGACACAGCGGGCACGTAGCATCCGATCTGCGCCATGATGACGGCAACACAAGACTGTCATGAAGTTAGCATCTAGTCTCGGGACATACACCACAGGATTCCTACCATTCGCAGAACTGTCGATTTGCCAGCAGCGTTGGCACCGGTCAGCAGGTTGATCTTGGCAGAATCGCCTCCCAATTTGACATCGTTGGGGATGAAGTCGGACACTGTGTTAAGCATACAGGGGTGGCGAAGTTCGTCGAACTCGACGACGCTCCTGTCTTCGTCGACAAACTCCGGGCGGCAACTGGGCTCACCCAGGGATGACGACGCCTTGGAAAGACTGACGAGGCAGTCGAGCTGAGCAATGATTCTGATCGACCGCGACCACGTCTCGTAATCAGCGTCGAAGCGCTGGAAGAAGCGCGTAGCAACTTCCTTGACAATCTGAGAGTGTGTCTCCTCTGCTTCCTGAAGCTCACGGACCAAGTCCGTCAATTCTTCGAAATAGTAGCGCTTGACGCTTGCAGTCGCCGACATTTGACGCCAATTGTTTGGTACCTTGACAGCCTTGGGGGCCTCGATCTGATAGATTTCCTTGCCGATATCCGTGAACTTGATTGTCTTGCACTTCAATTCCGACTTCTTTCTTCCAAGAAGTGATTGCAATTCCTGCTTGATCTCTTCGATGCGATCTTGGCTGTTGTCAAAGTCCTCCTCAATGCCACGCTCCGGAATGAGAAGCTTCTCTTCTCTGGCCTTCTTCCGATCGAAAGCTGTCTTCCAGTACGACAGTGGCTCGTTGAGCTTAGGCATGGATGCGAGAAGGCGATCGATAAGGCCGTTGCCGCCGCCAAAGGCACCCAGCAGGCCCATAGTGTACTCAATCTGCTCGAAACCCTCCAAGACACGGACGAAATCTTCGGGCTTGCAGAGCGTTGCGTGAATTCGGGAAATGAGACGTTCCAAGTCCGGCATCTTCGTCATCTGGGACGAGAACTGCTCTCGGACGCTTCGATCAGAGTTGAGCATGTCGACTGCATCGAGGCGCTCATTGATGCGTTTGATATCGCAAAGCGGGTGGCAAACCCACTGGCGGAAGAGCCGCTTGCCGAACGGAGTGACACACCGGTTCAGCAGAGTAAAGAGCGTACCTTCTGGGCCACCGTTCACAGTGTTCGCAAAGATCTCCAAGTTGATTAGGGTTTGACCGTCCAGGATGAGAGTGCCGTTGCGGCGGATGGGAGTGTACCACTCGAAGTTGCCTTGCGACAGCAGGCTACCCTCAATCTTCAGAAATTTGAGATAGTGGATAAGACCACCCAAAGAGGACATCAGTAGGTCCTTATCTTTGGCCTGGGCCAAAGCATCAGGCCAAGTCTCCTCTCCGTCCTCGTTAGCAAAGTAGCCACCACTGGATATCTCCCGGCGGCTCATGTCGGCGTCCAGGAACTCGGTGGCCGGCTTCAAGTAATTCCAGATGGTCATTGGGGAAGTGTTGTTCTTGAGAATGCGAAGAGCCTTGGTCGAAATCCTCGATTTCTCCAGAATGAGCTCTCTGGGGCTGGTCTGCGCAACGAAAGTCTCAAACTTTGTCAAGTCGGCATCGTCCTCGAACTCCGAGACGAAGAACTGGCCAGTCGCGCAGTCCACAAACGTGATGCCAAATGCGGGGCTGCCGTCAATGACACACTCCTTGATACACGCGCAAAAGGTCGCCAGGTCGTCCTGCAGCATGCTACCATCCACCAGAGTACCGCCAGTCAAGACGCAGGCTAGTTCTCGACGAATGATCTTGTCCGCCTTCTTCGCCTTGGCAGATGTATCGCCTCTTTCTCTCATCTCCTTGCCAAGGGCGGATTCCATCTGATCAACCCGAGCAACCTTGTAACCTTTGGCGACGAACTGGTTGACCCACATGTCGAGGGAGCTCTCAGGAACACCGACCATGCGCATGTTGACACGGTCTGTAAGCTTCAAGTCGAAGAGCTGGTGACCGATAGTGGCATCGTTCTCGTACAGCTCGTAGAACTTGCCCTTCTTGAAGAAGACAACGGTATCCCACAGTTTCTGCTTGATCTCCCAGTACTGCTTCTCAAAGGGAGAGAACTTGTTCCACGCTCCTGGAGGAATGTAGACAGAGGACGGATCGTACTCAGGATCGCCAGGGGAGTTTTTGTTAATGTCTTGGATGTTGGCCAGCCAAGGATATCGGGCTTCGGGCTCCGTGGCGTGAGCCTTCTCCTTCCGCTTAGAAGCTGCCGGTCGACGAACCGTCGGACCCTGGGCAGAACGAGGAGCAGAGGAGCCAACGCTGTTCGGATCGTAGCGCCATTGCTGGGCAGTAGAGGTCGAAGGCAGCTCCTCCATGATCTCGTCCTCGTCTGCGGTCTCTTCCTCCTTGATTGGCGAAGAGACTGTTGTCTTCTTCCTCGATTGTGTCTTCTTTGTGATCTCGGGGCGCTTGCGCTTCTTAGAGCGTGAGGGAGCATCCGACTCGTCGGATACGACAAAGTCGTCCATTTCTACACCGCATTAGGAACATGAAGAGTTTATGCAACGAACTTCATCCTTACCTTCGTCCTCGTCGGGTCCGTCATGACTGGCGGCATCCTCATAGTCGTCGCCATCATCAGCTGGAACAGCGGGTGTCTTAGTACGACGGCGCGTGCCTGCGGCTCTAATGCGGTCAAACGGATCATCATCTTCGTCATCGGACTGCTCAGCGTAGTTGACAGCCTTTCTGCCCTGTAGAGACGCGGAGTCAGCATGCCGCCTTGGAGAAATGCCGTCGTGGCAAACATACCTTTCGTGTAGGGCTGGAAGAAGGCAGAACAGGTCTGCTACGAGACACCTGCGGGGTCATAGTCTCAGCGGGAGTAGAAGGTGATGGCAAGAAGTCCTGAGCTACCTTGAGTCTTGTGCCGTCCATATTCTCCTGGGAGCTCGAGGGCTCCATGGCGTCACTGCTGGGGACGGGGGTCATGTTAGGAAGTTGCTTGACCTTGGGGAGCTCGTTCGTTCGGGTAGACTCTCTGAGGCATGGCGATGAGTCGGGGCCCTTGGCTGCGGGCTTGGGGGTCGGCTTGGAGGCGGACTTGGAAAAGAACTGTACTATAGTCTTCTGAGTTCCTGAAGACGACGACGGCTGGCGCTTCAGCGAGGTTTTGGCCGGCGTGCGAGCCGCTGGTGATGACTTGGGCGCCATGACGGCGATTGGTTCGGTGAGAGTGTGATTGTAGGTCGAAACGAAGGTAGTTAATCGTGTAGGAAGAAGAATCGGATCTCGTTGTGTTCCCGGTCTAGTTGGGATAAACGAAGGTCGGGCGAAATTAATTAGTGGAAAGAAGAGTGGTCAATTGACAAACTCAAGAGCTCTTGAGTCGACTTGGTAACGCGGCGTTCAACGGTAGCTCTGGGGACGAGCGAGAAGGCAGGAGGAGCGAAGTTTGGGTGGGTGTGTACCTTTTTGGGACTGCAGCAATTGCCGTGCCCCGGCAGTGCTGGGAATCGCGTCGGGAAAGATCGTGGAGTCGCGTAACCGCGTCCTTGCCGCGTCTGGCTCAGAGCTGTGTTTAATTGAACGACCGGGGGGCAAGGAACTCCTCCGACGTTCCACGCAGGGGCCAGGAGCAGGCACTCGCTTAACACTTTCGGGAGTGGAGAAGGCATAAGCACGGACCAACAGCATATGCACCACTGTGCATATGTGCATAATTAGGTACCTTATGACACACACTACCCGTATCGTGACCTATTCATCCCGTGTGTCAGATCCACCCGGTCCCGATTTAGTAGGGTGCGGTCCTGGTCAAAGCCCGGCTGGGTTCCGGTGTAGGCTAGCGGTTGCGAAGGACGAGAAACACACTCAAAAGACTCGTCCACAAATTGTTTGACTATTTCCCATGTTTCTTTCTGTGTTCCCACGTCTTGTGAGTTGCCTACTTAAAGAGTGTGCTCCTTACCCATCCAGGGCAGCATTTCCCCGGTTCCTATGTACAAAACTGAAGCTTGTCATGCGATTTGCCTAAGAGAGTGTTGGGGCCGTCCAGCTAGCGTAATCCTGCAGATTAACATTGACTGTACTACGCTCAGTGATGGACGGCTTCGTTGCTGAGTTGAGGAGGAAGTAGTTGATGTATTGCGTGAGCTCCGAGTTTTGGCTGCTCGGGAACTGGCAATGATTGTGCCCACCAACCAGAGAGAAACCCATGTTCTCAGGCACGCCAAGGGCCTGGTAGATCTGTCTTCCGGCCTTCATGCAGCCTGTGGTCGACACAGGACCAAGCCAGTCAATGTCGTTCTCCGCGACATACAGGCCTCGCGGCGCCACCAATCCTGCCAGCAAGTGGTGGTCTTCTGGCATCTGAGACGTCCTCGAGGCCCAAGTGTTGAAGTTAGGAGAAAACCAAACATTCTCCCCAATGATCTGGCCCGCGGTCTGGATGTTTTTGCCTTTGCTTTTCTCGCTGTCCGAGATGCGCCAGCAGGCTGCGCCTCCGGAGCCGGACTCCTGAGGGATAGTCAAGGTGATACGCTTCTCCAATGCACCGACGACAAAGGCACCCTTGCCGTTACGCGAGCAGCCGGTGACTCCAAGGCGCTTGGTATCAATGCCCGTTGCCGCAGTACCGAGTTGTTCGAGGCCATCGATGATACGACCAACGCCCCAGGCCCAGGCAGTCAACGCCCCGGCACTGTGTCCGCTTCCAAACAGGTTGTAGAAAAGCCCCTGGCCACGACTAGACTGTCCGTTTTGAGCAGCGAACTGGTCGTTGTTGAAAGTGATCTGGGCGACAGTGCCAGGAATGGGGATGCTTGCGCCTCCAATGCCAATGATGGCGGGGAACGGGCCGCTTCCAGAGGGCTTCTGGATCGAGGCACTCATGCTGACAGTAGAGCTGCCTTGGGTGACCCTGAGATTGAGCGTGTTGCCAGACATCGAGGCTTCGACCTTGCTCGGGGGTCCTGGGAAATCTCCGAGTTCGTATTGCTTGAAGGCATTCTGAATCTCGGTCTGCCGGCAGGCCCAGTCGGTCTTGGTAGTGACCTTGGAGCCGTCTGCAAACGTGAAAGGATCTGGAAGCTTTGCGTCGTTGACTGCTGGGACATTTGTCTTCGCCTTGCTGCAGTCAGCTTGGCGTTCGAACAAGTCCCAGGCAGGCAATGCCAGAGCAGAGCTTGCAAGCAGAGTGATCACGAGACGCATGGCCATATTGTGTTGTCAAGAGATAGAGGTATCTTGTCTGTAATTGACGAAAAGCGCTGTTTTCTGATGGGTTGATGAGACAATCATCACGTACTAAAGCTCTTGAAGGGCCATTTTATCTTTCAGCATCTGACATGGGCCCGGAGAAATGGATGCACCTGAGCGGGGAAAGTAGCTTGAGGTTCTTGTAAACGCATGGTTCTGTAGTAATCCTATAAGCTACTCAATACTTAGCTCTGAATGCCGGCGGCTATACTTACAGCCTCAAGAGGTTGAGGGAAGATTCAACCACTGGGCAAGCTCCTCAATGCCAAGTCATGTCGACTGCCGTCAACTTCCCCGCCGGCAGCTGGAAAACGACATGCCTTCTAATATATATACCGCCGCCGATAACCCCGATTTGGACAATCGGAAGGAAGGTTGCCTTTTCAGGGTCGGCTAAGTTATTAAACACCATGTCGAGTGCTGATCTGCGCCGGCTGAATCCAGCAGCCATGTAACGCTGCAATAAGGTTATTTGAAGTGCGACTTACGGAACGAAATGTTTTCATATGCCGTTACATCCAGCCTCGGGCGGAAAATCCAAGTTCCATGGCCCTTGTCTGATGTTTCTCGAGCACGACGGTTGGGGACCGAGGCAAGGCAAGATTACGTCGGCCCATCCGTGCAGGAAGCCGTGTGGGTTACGATATGGCATCAACATCGGTTGAGTTCGACGCGCATGGTATCCACTGGGATTTCTGCAGCAATACATGAAGGAAATAGCGACGGAGAGGCGAAATACGCGAAATTTTGTTTTGGATTGACTTCCTAGCATAGGTAGCATAGTCTTATCTCGAGATCGGTTGAAACCCCCAGCTTGAGTCCGGTACGTACCGCATACGCACTCAAGTGATCTCATCGTTCTGAAGACGCACTCATTTGCGTTTGCCCTTGCCGAAACCCCTGCAAGTAGGCCTCACACGCCCTTTTTGCCACACAGGTTTTTCCCCCTAAACTGCGTTTTTACCCACTTCTAACGCGAATATCTTACTACGTATAGAATACGCCCGAATAAAAAAGATACTACTAAGATCACTAAGATCAGGGCTATTAATTAGTATCTTTTTTATTCGCGTATATTAACTTTTTATTTTTTGTTATTTTCGCTGAGGTAATTAGGTTAAAATATTCTATTTTTACAAAGTTTATAAAAATAGACGATTTTTAACTAATTCCTTCGCGCTTAGCTAAGTAACCTCATTAAAAATGATTAAAAATAAAAAGTTAATAAACGCGAATAAAAAGAATACTATTCGATTACCCTAATTCTACTGAGTTTCGAAGTATCTTTTTATTTAGGTGTATACCTTATACACTATAATATTCGCGAAAACGTTGTTAACTAATGTCGAAAAAACGCGAAAAAAGGTGTGTGAGGAAACCCGAATATCCCTCACTTGCAGGGGTTTCGGCAAGGGCAAACGCAAACGAGTGCGGGACCCCTCTTCCGATTTCAATCCCAGTTCTCGTGCGACACGTGCCTGAAAGCACACCAGGCCCGGCGGAACAAGCGAATCCCAACAAATCACATGCCCGTCAACATCGGGCTCGAAAACGCCAATTCGGATTCAAGCATGATAAAAACCCAATAAGTTGGCATGTTTTTGCAGTTCTCTCGGCGTCGTGTCACTGTGCTCAGTTGCTTCTTACCATCATTGCCGCTGCGTTTGTCATCGCGTCGACACCTTTATCCTCAGTTTGATTGCAAACGACGCAATCTCAAGCCAAGATGCTCGGACGCACGCTGCACGAACTCATCTTCATTCGCATATGCATAGTCGTGCTGCAATACCCCATCATTACATACGCATCCGCTCTCGCCATCTGCCTCCTCGGCCCCAAGCTCGGCTCACCGGACCCGCGATGGACGGCTGCTGCCTTATGGGTTGTCGGCTTCATGTTTGTTGAGCTGGCGTATGCCTTGTTCATTTGGACGCCGTATAAGACCCGGCTGGGGGAGGCGGCGAAGCATCCGGCCCCGTCATCGCCGGCTGCAAGACGAGCCCTTTTTAACCGATGCATGGCCACAGTTCCGAACCCGGAGTCATACCTCCGTGGATGGTTCCTGGGGTCAGAGCTCAACGACATTCGCCGTGACAATGTTCGAGAATTTCTCCTGTGGGCTTTCTTTGACGAAGGCGCCGAGGATATTTCCACTTCAAGTGAGGTTGAGGAGGAAGTGAGCCGATACATCAGCCAGACTGAACAACTGCTGGGGTAAATCATTCGAGGACGGCCGTGGCCCTGCGCAAAGTCTACGGCTCACATTTGACGAAATCGAGACCAAGTATCGCAGCTTTTGGTGGTACGCCATCATGGCTCTCGTGGACGCCCTCACTCATCTTCTCCTCGTGTTCAATGGCTTTGAGTACTATGCTCAAAGCAGAGATGAAACCCTCGCCGTCTTCCCACCGCGAATTCAACAACTTGCTGCCCAGCGTCGCTCCTCGTCTGGGTTGAGCTATTGGCATCGCCCACATCGACAATCTGACCGACTGCCTATTGTCTTCTTCCACGGCATAGGCATAGGACTTTGGGTGTACATTCGTTTTCTCGTTGAAATCAGCGCCAGTAAAGCCAGAGGGGAGGGCCAGGTTGGGGTTATAGCTCTCGAGATTCTGCCGATATCCTTTCGGTTGACGAAGCCTCCTCTGGGCAAGGACGCTTTTCTCACACAGTTCACCGAGATTCTCGACCGCCATTCGTGGGACAAATTTATTCTTGTTTCTCACTCATATGGGTCTGTTTTAACAGCGCATGTCTTGCGCTGTCCGGAGTTGCAGGCAAGAATCCCACGAGCGGTGCTCATCGATCCCGTGAGCATACTGCTCCATCTCCCCGACGTGGCATTCAACTTCACACGACGTCAGCCAAAGCGCGCCAATGAGTGGCAGCTGTGGTACTTTGCAAGTACAGATCCAGGGGTTGCCCATTGCCTCGGCAGATACTTCTTCTGGAGGGAGAATGTCATCTGGGCCGAGGAGCTCGCAGGACACCATCCTGAATTGGAACAAGCGGTTCATACTGAGGGATCAACGAGTGATGGGCGAACCGCAACAAGGAAGATCACCGTCTGCTTATCGGGGCAGGATTTGATAGTTGACAGCCATGCTGTCGCCAAATATTTGGCTGATGGGAAGCCAAGCGACCCCGCATGTGCGCAGGGCGAAGAGAAGCAGGGTCGGCGCAATGCTGCCGGAGTGGCTGGTTCGGGAAGCGAGCATCGACATTCAGCTGCGTCGGGCATAGATGTGCTTTGGTTCCCCCACAGAGACCACGCGCAGGTGTTTGACTCAGTGCGGGACAGAGGGCGTATCGTCAATGTCGTACGAGAATACTGCGAGAAATGACAGACGAGCGGCCCGACGAAGACAACCGTGGAGAAAATGAACTTGCGCGCGGGAAAGAGAAAGTCGCTTCCCGGTGGTGACTCCTAGACTCGGAGTGTTGTACCATGTGGCACCACAGGAAGCCAGCTGTCAAGGCAGCCCAACTTCATTCACAAACGGCCTCATTTGGCTCGGTCACCACCCCAGTCTGTTAGGCCTACTACCACCGGGTGCGAGCCACTGCGGGTGATGACCCACGCATTCTCTTGATCTGTTTCGTTGAGCAGCTGGTGTTCCGTCCAAGCCGGAACGAATGCGAAGTCTCCGGCTTCCATATCATGTCGCTTGACCTCTTGCGCCGCGCCCGGGCTGACAAGTAGAACTCCGGTGCCGGAGGTTGTGTAAATAATGGTATCTTGGCACATGTTAGAAACCCATCACAAGGGGGCGGGAGGGCAGGGCAGTGACAGGTTGGGGGCGTGAAAGAGGGGATAAAACGGGGGCACGATTCTGACCTTGCTCGCCGTGATGACGCACAGAGGATGTAGTATGCGGTTGGAGAGTCAAAACTGCTTAAAATAGTTACACAGGGAGCGCCATCAGTGAAGAAGTATGTTGCGTGCTGGTTGAGCAGGGGCAGAGGCAGGCTGGGCCAGCCGGGTGTAACATACCAGAAGCACAGAGCTTATCGCTTTTGCTGACAATGGCATCGGCCTCTTTGGCGGGGCCTGGTTCTGGAGTTGTATCGGGCGCGCGTAGCGTTGTTGCTTTTGTGATGTGAACCGAGGAGGATGAGATGATCATGGGAAGCAAGTCGCTGATGAGAGGGATCAAGGACGACATGGTTTCCTGCAGGATGCTGGTCAGGCGGGATTCCGAGGTTCCGGTGGCCCTCCAAGGTCGGAACTGCAGGAAGCGGTCTGGAAGTTCAGGCGTGTCGTCTTGACGCGCTCCGGAGACAGGAAGAGGTCGGGTCGGGGTTGGTAGGGCAGCCCTCCAGTGGTGGACGGAAGCTATCACCAAGTAGGAAGGAGACGTTGGGCGGTCTTGGAGGTGAAGTGGGCACTCCGGCAACGGCTACAGCGAATGGCCGGGATCCAAGACACCGAGCGACTATATTGCTGGCTAAATGGCTTATGGTAGCCCCGAGAAAATCGTATTGCGAGTGTCACACGCGTTGATGCGAGACGAGACGATGTGACAAGGCGCTTGAGCAAGCTGAGATGTTGGAGCAAGGCGCGTCCGCCGTGAAGGTGGTGCTGGGGTGGGGAGAGCCAGCGGCGAGGCCGACTGCACGGCAACGTTGACAGCGGATGAAGACTGCCAGAAAGTAGTCGATTCTGACGTTGGATGGTGGTTCAGATATGGTTGCCAAGTGAGGGGCGTTGTATGGATGTTTTTGAAGCGAGGCCAGGGAAAATGATGTGATTCCCAGGACGAAGGATAAGCGTAATTAAGCCTGGTCACAAGAGTCCAAGGGCCGGTAGGAGGCGAGGCTTCAAATGGTAGGTAAGGCAAGGTTGAGGTCAGGTAGCCTTGGGTTGAGGTGAAAGTGGTCAGGGTCTGAGGGTCGAGATTCGCTGGGTCTGAGGGGATTGGAATGGAGTGAGCCGTAGCGTAGCGGACGACGTAGTGGTAAGAGGAAGGAGACGTGGATGGGAGCCCCGCCATGTCTTGGGTGCCTACCCAATTGGGCAGGCTGGTGAAGATTCTCCCTGACTTGCATTCACGCTTTTAGATGCATGTGTGTACATAAGAGGCTGCTCTCTTATGCGTCAATACGTCAGTAGTTGCATCTCAGATGGACCAACAAGAGCAACTGGGCCAGTTTCGACATGGACCAATGGGTGTTTCTCGCTCCCATTTTGCAAAGGTTCCTCTCCAGATTCCACTCGCAAAGGTTCCCCTAAGCCAGGCTTGGCCAGGGCCTTTTGACGATGCATTGGTTGCACGACAAGAGAACCGCCGGCTTGGCCACGCCGAGGTTGTGGATCGAGTGACTGGCTGCAGCTGCACGAGCGCCAGATGGAACGGGATCCAGGCTCGAGATAAGGACAAGATGCTTTTTCAGTCTGCTGGATACCAGGAGCAAGTCTTCAAATGGCAGCCTGAAGGGCGGCAACAGGCACCGCAGGTGTTCCTCCAAGGTATGCACCGCAAGAGGACCACAGGACCAAGGCTTATCGATGGCGTTATCGCTGGGCCAGGCGCAGTTGCATCTATCGGGCATAACGTCCGATAAGCGAGAGCTCACAAGGTAGGTAGGTAGGTACCCAAGCAATGAGCTGAGTTTGAGGTTGGAGCGCGTAAAGGGGGCAAGGGGCCTGTTTCTTTTGTAAGGGGCAACTCAACGCCCGGCTGCAAGCTTCAAGCTTCAGGCACCTCAATTGGAGGCCGGCAGACTCCCGTATGCCTACCGGCAATAGCATCAGCTAGGTATTCGCAGGTAGGGTACTAGGTAGGTAACCATGTGCGTACGGCCAAAGGCTCCCCCCGCAATCTGCTTCCGGCTCCCGGTGCCCCGTGCGCTGTGACCCAGCCCGGTGAGGTGCTGACGGGAACGTATCCTCCTGGGCTGGTTTCCAGTGGGTGAGAGGTGCAGCAGCAGCACCGGCATGCATATCCTCTACCCCAGCTAGCACCGCTGCATCTCATGCAACGCCCCGAGCAGCCTTCCTCTTCCGAGAACCAGATCCCATCCGCCGGACACTGCATTAGTCGTGCCCCGACAACGGCTGTACACCTTACCAGGCTGCTGGCATGCCGTAACCGGGAGTTCACAGCTGCTGCAACAGCAACCACCACCAATCGCAAGACCAAGGGAACCTCTGGCCCGACCGCGACGAGGACAACCACCATCACACCCTCACCCCGGCTCGTCGGAGACGCAGACGGAGACGTGGAGACACAAAGTCTGGAGTCATGACCCCAACACTGACGACTCCACGCCTCCCACGCATCATTGTTGCCCGACCACGTCCTCCATGACTTATTGACTTGATAAGCCACCCGTCCTCGAACCATTGCCCGACCGATCGATCGAATCGACGACCTACCACCATCCAACCTCGACAACCTGCCATCAAAGCCAACGAACCCCCAGCACCCCCTTTTGGCTGGTCTCGCCTTCCAGGTCGTCCCAATAAACCTGTGCCTATGCTATCCGGAAAGGATAGCCACAACACCTACTTGGCCAACCTCCTTCTTGCCCTGGACATTGCACGACGCTCTTCGCCCTGATCGGCAACGGTTGCCGACTGTGGCGCACAACACCTTACCTTGCTTTGTCCCTGTAATACAGACATGGACACGCCCGACAAGATGGCTTCCACTCCTCCCGCCTCCAGCTCCGCCTCCGACGACGCTGCCCCAGCACCTGATACCGCTTCGAATTCGAGTAGCAATTACGGTGGCATCGACCCGGAAGTTGAGGAGAACCTCTATATTCTACCATACGTATCTGACGAAGGTTTGCGGAGCGATGCTACGGACCGCCGGAAAACAATAGGATCACCTCAAACGGACTACTACCCTCTTCCAACTGGACTCAATACCGTGACGCCTGCTGGTACGCTGTCCTCCACACTAACCTCCTTGTCTGGCCGCCATCTGACCTGCAATTCATTTGCTAGAAGTTCTTTCTCCGCCTGCTGACGGCTGCCGACTCCTCTCACTGCCCTCTGAACTCATAGACTCAATCCTCGCATACCTGTCGCCGTGCGATTTGGCCATTGTCTCCGAGACTTGTCGTAGCCTCCATGCCCACGCCGCATCCGACGTCCATTGGTATCAAAGGGTGCAAACGAACGTCCCGGGCACAAAGCTTGACACACCTTACCCGTGTAAAACATACCGCGAGCTGTACGCAGCCCATGATCCAAGATGGTTCCTGCCCAAATACAAGATCTGGTTCTGCGACCGCGACCTCATGGGCAAGATGATTGTCGTGAGGTACGACCAGCGGAGAGGATGTATCGAAGGATACCAGCTGCTGGCCATCAGCAATCGCACTACATACCAGCACTGGCCTGCCGATACAACCGTCATGATCCATGCGTTCGAGCCGAAAGTCAAGCTCCATTTAGACAAACCGGTACTCCAGTTTCACGCGAATGACCGAGAGCAGTCGCCCAACTTTTATGAAGCGATGAAAAATCGCTTTGCCGCTGAAGTACCCATGGTAATTGACGACCGGTCCGATGCCATGTTCAGTAATTTCCTGATGGCTCGGCCGCTCGATGCAGCCACGGCCACTTCTAGAATGGGAACGCTCTTCCCATACGGCAATGTTTGGCCTGCTCCAGCGATTCCGGCTCGCCATCGTGTAGCAGGTGTTGTCTCAGGGCTGCATGGTGACGACCTCACGCCAACAGATCTGCCGACTCGAAGAGCCGAGGCTTCTGACCAAGCCTTCCGCATCCGGCATTGGATGGAGATGGCCGGTGCCCCAGCAGCGGGGCTGTTTGTCGGCGCGGGCCCTGCTGGCCTGATACGGGCAATTCATGCCAACCTTTCGGCTCGAGGCCTACCGGGAGTGCATATTGGCGAGGAGGTTGTCACTTATTCGACACTGGATCCCGTCGTCTACACGCCGACACCGCTCAAGCCATGGCGCGGCATATGGGTAGGCGACTACAGCGGTCACGGCTGCGAGTTCTTGTTGATCAACCAACCGGACGACGAAGAAGTGTCTGACGAGGAACTTGGTCTGGTGCGCTCTGCTGATGAGTCGAACGATGAGTGGACACGCCGACGTGCGGATGCGAGAGTACACCGAGGCCGTTTGGAAGCAATTAAGCTCACCGGGGACCCTAATGTGCCACGGGGAGAGTACACCTTTGTTGCAGACGACCTTGGCGAGGCAGGTTTTGTAGGACTAGCCCAAGAACCACCCTTCCAGGGCACGCGAGTTGTGAAGAGCAAGGGACATGTGGCTGGAACCGGTTTCATGGAAGGTTGGTGCCGGAGTCCTCGCCCCGTCGATGAATATATGCTGACGGCTGTTTGCTTCTCAGACAGGTACATTGAGTCCCAGCTCATGCTTATTTCCCATGACAGACTTGCGCAATACTGGGTCACATTTGGTCACATTAGTTTCTTCGAACGGGTCAATATCGACGAGTTCATTACACCATGAGCCTCAGGCGGAAGACTTTTGATCGTCATGGCACCGAAGAAGACGTGGAAATACGGCATCCGTGTGATTGGGTTGGCGGGCTTCGCTGCTGGTGCGAACGTACATTATACTCTCGCATGTCTTAGTCCAGAGATGAGGAATGAATAACTCAGAAACGCCTCCGAAATACGGAATGCATGCCATCTCTCACGCCTCAAACAGAGGTCATTTGCACAGAGCTTGCTAGGATTAGTGTTGATATTTGTTGTTGTAAACTGAGCTGAATATTGACGTCGACCCCGCTACCCCGCTAAACACACGTTCAGTGAGATTAGCGCTGTGCGAGTATTTGTTTCCTGCTGATTTTCTTCGCTTGATTGCTCCCGCTTTTATCCGACGTCATGACGAAAGCTTTACAATCTTTACCAGCTTCAATGGCATTCACAACGCCACCCCTCGTTGTTTCACATGCAATTTATTCCGGTTGGATGAGGTAAGGCAGGAACCAGCCAGACGCTCCATCTCTCTACCGGTACGCGAAGTGGCAGTCCCTTAGTCTCTCATCTCAACGTCATTGCGGCTGGTTCCCCCCCCGCCCATTTTTTAAGCCTTACCAAACTTGTGGTGGTGGTGAGCAAGGATTCAGGTGCTGCTTGACTTTCAACCCTGAACCACCCAGCTGTAAACCTCTCAGAACTCTGTCAGCCGCCAAAGTTCCGCACCTTCGGACGACATCTATTTTACTTTTTCAACCTCACCCCAATTTCAACTTCATTCACGGTATCATCACGCGGCTATTTCAGTCCACCGTTGCGTTGCTGCTGACTTGCTCATCGAGGACACGGACCTGGACAGCAAATATTAGGCTTGCTGGTTGAAATCCTGAAACATTGCAGCACAGTCCCCGGAATCAAACGTTTTGTCTTGTAACGACATCCCCGTCCGGACTGAGATTGCATTCATTCACTCTCACCATCGCGAGAACAGGACCAAACTCATTACCCGAAAATATAACACCTCCCCTTCACCCACCATGTCAGACAAATACATCCTGAGGGTGACGGCCGGCCCGAATTACGACGCAGACTCACAAACCGAAGTCCCAGTCAACACCCCGAAGCCCATCAAGATCAGCACGCCTCTCGCCGATATTGAGCTTAATGTCCGTATACAGAACTACGCCGGCCTCCCCCGCAAATCACCAACGACCTCATCCTACTTTTCCACGGAGCCTCACTCCAGCAATAATGACCAGTACAGCATCTCCTTCCGCTTCACACCCAAAAAGCCGGAGGGCTCCTCGGAGCAGGGCATCTCCGCTGCCGATCTCCAGTTCGGCAACGACTTTGACCACCCCATCAGGGACCGTCTGCCGCCGGGCTTCAACACGGCCATGAACATCGTCAAGTGGTGGATCGATCCCGGCCTGGAGGGCGACGCCTACGCAGACACTCCTTATCTCTATGGGCCTGCCCTGAGCTCCTTCAACGTCATCCATGCGGGTGCGGGCACCTGTGACGAGGAGAAGGGAGGTCTCTGGTTTGAGGAGGGAGGCGATGAGGACGGGTTGGAGATGCGGGAGGCCGTCGGGGCACCCGCGACGTCCAAGGAGCGCATGAAGTGGGCGCTGAGGAAAGACAGCAAGGAGCAGTGGGTGTTTAAGTACGGCAAGACGTACGGCATGGACTTTTTTAACCCGTACCTCGACTTCTCCAACTTGGCTCTTCGCTTGCCCGGTTTTCAGCTCGCCATTATGAAGTATTGGGACGGACAGGGACTGAGGTGAGTCGATGCCCCCTTTTCTCTTCCAGGCTTGGCCGTTCTTGTGTGTTTTACCTGCGAGTTTGTCCCCCATTTGATTCTTTCATGGTACTCAGTCCTTTCCCCTGGTTGTGACTTTGGAATTGGAATTGGGATCGGATTTCAGCAACAATACGCACGCCACGTCATTCCTAGAAATGGGAAAACCTTTCTTATGTTCACCTCTCATGTCGTTCTTACTCTTTGCAGGGAAGGAGGGCCTAAGCGCTCACACCAGCTTAGATATGTTCTCCGGAACCGTTCCACCGGCGACGTCTACCTCGTAGTCCTCTTCACCATCCACTACAAGACCGACGTAAATGAGGACGGGACGCTCAAGGCGGATGCTGATGGCCCCAAGGCCGGGGACTTGCCGCCGCCTGACAAAGAGCAACATGACGCCCATGACGAGACCAAAGCTCTCGACGAGGCCAAGAAACATTTGGGTCCGGTTCCGCAAGAGGCGGATACTAGTGCTGATGATGTGGACTGAGTGATCCGTGGACATGGGTTGGAGGACAATGCATGGGATTTAGGCGCTCTTAGAGTATACACAAGTGTGCAGTGGATTCAAATAATTTCAGACACCTGTCTGGTCTTCGCAGAGAAGTTTGGAATCACCGAAATCTATGTGTCTATCTTGTGCTCACATCTAGTCTGCAATAAGGGGGAACCGAGTTGCATGAAGATGATTCAAAATGCGACAGAACTTTTACATCCACAAATATGGAAGATATGCCGTATGAAATTGTTGTAAATGATGATGTTGCAGAAAATGCGTTGCCGTGCAGATGATTGAGATGGTTTGAGATCTCGTCTTGGGTATCTTCATTTGCTTTTATGCAAAATCACATTGTCAAATCGACGACATACCTGTATGCCGCCGATTATGACCAACATGTCGTTATTATTCTCGAAGTAGATAGTCACACCATTCACCTTTGAGGTTCGAGATTCTTTTCACTCGGAGTTAGCTTCACACATTCCAGAAGCAGAAGGTCTAGGAAAACTTACGATGGCGAACTTGCTCTTGGCCCGGATCTTCTCACCGAAAAACACAAGCGCCCAAGGAATAAGGGTCAGGCCCGTCGCGATGCCGCCGAGCAGTGCTCCAGCACGAGCCTCGCCGAGATTTCGGAATAATGCGCCGGTCACAAGAGGGAATATTCCGCCCAGAATGTTGCGGCAGCAGGATTGTGCCGCCAATGCAGAGGAGGCGAACTTATGGTAAATGTCGGCGAAATAGTTGAATGTCGCCAGGTAGACCGAATAGATACCCCACGTAGCGAAGGCAATACCAATTGCAGGAGCAATCCAATGAAACTCGTGGCGCGCAGTAAATCCGAAGAGGAAGAGGCCGATGGGTAGCAGGGTGGCTGTGATACAGGTGAAGTAAAGACGCGACTCAGGTGCCTCGGCGGGTAAGCGTCGTCGCATGAAGAGCCAGAATGAAGACAGATTGTCTGGGGCAACATCGGCACGCCACTGAGGCAACTTCAGGAGCTCGTCCTGCAGGACTCCAACGATGGTAGCTACCACGGAGCCAACGATCATGGCGCTGAAGAAGTACCCAGAGTGTTCAATGTCCCAATTCCTCGTTCGCGAGAATGCCAGTGGGATACTGCCAAATGTGCAGTATAAAACAGCCCAGGCGAAAGCACACCAGAGGGAGAAGAAAAAGACGACGGGTTCCGTAAAAAGGAGGAGAAATGGTCTGGATACGGAGACGGAAATCATCGTGACGACAGAAGCTCTCTCCTCATCCTCCTTTACGAGCCAGCGAAGTCTTTGTGGTGACAGCTGCGTTGAGCATCGTGGACTTGGATTACACGTTGTGGATGACTTTTCTTGTCCGGAGCATGAGCCTCCTTGGGTATCGGTATCCGAAGTTGAATCCGTCGTGGTGGTGGTGTTGTTGTTGTTGTTGTTGTTGTTGTTGTTCGTCGTATCTTCTAACCACACGCCGTAGTGGCCAGCCGTCTCGAGTTGCTCGTACCAGTGGTTAATGAACCTAGCTTTCCTGGAGAGAATGACCGAGCCTCGACTTTCTTTGAAGAGAACAGCAAGAGCAATGACGAGAACGGCGTCGATGATGACTTGATGCCAGAAGATCCATTTCTAGATTGGGATTGGTTAGCATGTGTGAGATATAACAGAAACAGCCCGGAGACAAACCCATGCCATGGTCGGGTCAGTGGCCCCCATACGCTTGGTCATGATGGCAGCAACCAATGGTCCTGCTCCTGTCCCGGCCAAGACTGCGCCGCTGAAGATGGCCTGGAGTGATGTTAATTATTGATATGGACCTTGGGCGAGGGAAATCGGCAAATACCATCGGCGTATTCCTCTGCTCCTTTGCCCAAAGATCTGCAATGACGCCGCCAATGACAGAACTGAAGACGGAGCCTCCCACGCCCACCAGAAAACGGGCAATGAGCATGGCGGCAAGATTTGGTGCCACGGAGCAGACGGCTTGGAATATGACATAGATGACACCAGATATGATGAAGACGGGATATCTACCCCAGAGTTCTGACAGGGGGGCCAAAACCATGGGTGAGAGGGCGAAACCTATGCAGAATGTGGTGATGCCGGTAAGCATTGCCAGACGAGTTGTGTCCAGGTCTGCAGCCATGATGGAGGCCGGGGGCGAGTAAGACCCAGCAGTGTAGGCCGTCAAGAAGGTGGCGATGCATGAGAGGGCCAACATTAGGTATTTGCGTCCGTGAGGCCATTGCAGAGGATTGGAGAAGCGGTTGAGATCCGGGGCCGGTGGTAGCGGTTGAGATTTTGGTGACTCGAGAAAGGCTGGCTCAGGAATGGCCGATTCGAAGGTGAGGTATTGGTAGGTGATGGGGCTGTTCTCATCAAGAGAAGGGGCTTCCGAGCCAGGTTGCAGAGAGGCTTGGAGGAGTGAGGATGACTGCGCCGTTGCCCCAGAGCCCTGGGGCACCTTTTCGATATCGTGGCTTAAGCTCGTCATTGTCGCCGAGGTGTAAGGGGAAGTGCGAAGACGACGAGCAGTATCGAAGGCGGCGGCGGCCTGATCAGAAACCTAAGTATCTGCGGGCAAGTTGCTGACAATTCCAGAATCCATGACCGACCTCCACACGGTGCACAGATGGGATCCAAAAAGAGGGTGCCAGAAAGCCGAGAGAATTAGGCAAGTGACGTTCCTGGAGTTTGCATCGAGGGCGCGGCAGGATGTTATATTATAGGACCGGATATGCGGCCAGGTGAGCGGGAATAAGAGAAGATGGACCCGGCTGCATGGCTGTGCCCTACCCTGGCAAGCCCGGCCTGGTCAATCTGCACACGACTGGTTCCTGCCCCCCCTGCCCTGGCAACATCGCACCGCTGGCACCTATCCGTAGGCGGTCAGGGTCCCGGATGTGGATTGGAGACTGCAGATTGGAGAACGAGGATGCCAGATGCCGGATGGCAGATGGATGGATGGGAGATGCGATTGTTGGCAGCTCAGCTCGAGGCGGGAGGAAGGCCGGTCTCCGACCTCGTCCGCCGTCTGCGTGCGACAGGCCAACGCAAACCGTATCCTGGTCCGCTGTGCCTCGGACGCGCAGTTGTGGACGGTACCCCGCGAATCTCGGTAATATCAAGGTCAGCGAAACAGATCTCGACATGATGTGCTGTGCTGACCCGGCCGTGTTTGCCGTTTGCCGGAGCGAAAGGAAGGGGAGGGAAGGGAAGCGACGCGGGGAGGATCAGCCCGCGTGCAGCGACACCACCTCAATAGCCTCAGTCAGGGAGAGCGCGTCTCGGGGTTGCTGCTTCACTAGCTCGCTCAGGACTCTGTTGTCATCGCTCGTCATCCTGCTGCTGGGGCTGGCGGAAACCAAAAGATTGATGGTAGATGCAGTCGCAGATCGCAGGCAGGCGGGCCATCCATACCGCCAATGTCACACATACGGCTCGCCAAGTTGTACCCTTTCCCTTGTACTGGCATATCGATATTGAAGACAGACTGCTGCTGTTGTTGCTGCTGCTGCTTCTCTCATGATGCTGGCAAGGGCCAGACCGAAACCAAACCACGGGCATGGAAACCAGCGCGGGTTTAGTGACGGGGTCGTCTCGTTGCCAAGAGTCGACCCCGGGGGTCATCTGGGGTGGTCGCATGGCCGTGAGCAAGCGAGCTGCTTTGACAAGTGCCTGAATCGTCCGTCCGTCCGTTTGTCCCCGCCATCTCTAACCAATCTGGGAATGAACCGGCATCTACGTCTCGACTCTTTCTCGTTCCCATCCTATTCCCGGAGGGCCCAGGCGAGTGCCCAAGACTCAAGTAGCCGCAGAGACGGTGTCATCTTGAGACGGAGCGGTGGATCGGTTACTGGCTATTCCTGGCGTTTTAATGATGGAGTTGTGACGAAGCTAAGCTGTCTGGTCCGGTCTGGTCTGGGGAGCTTACCGTCGGAGAGCCGATTGACGCAGACACGGACACGGTGTGAGATAGAGTGTGAGATCACTTAGATGGCAAAATGTCGGCAGAGAGCCAAAATCAATGTCACATCTACGTTGGATCTGCCAAGTCTGCGTGGAGTCAGACGCGATTAATGACCTTTTTAAACCCTGTTATTCCCGAGGCTCCACGGCATCGGTGAGATCCCTTGATCCTTGTTGGCTACTAAGGTACAGTGCCCCGGCCAATCCTCTCTTCTCAACTAAACCTCAAAAACCATTGCCCTTCAATCTGATCATCCCCTTTTCCCCCCATTACTTGCAATGCTTGGAAACAAAACCTCTCTTGCGCGCGTCCGTGTTCTTTTGTGATAAATCCAACAATCTTGTACCGAGGGCTCCTGGTAACCTCGGTCGAATCCAACAGCTCATCACCCTTTCTTCGTCAACTTTCCTATGCCGGTAGTTCGCTGGTGAATGAGCGAAGAGTGCCGGCCTTTCTGCGAACCATCTTCTCAGTTTTGGTTGGCATTCTGGATGTAAGTGCCAGCAAGCTGGGTCTGGTTGGAGATGTCCATGGGAGTAGTCTCGTACGAGGGTCCTGTAGTAGAAGTAGCCTGGATGTATGTTGCCGTTGAAGGAGAACTCTGGACAGATGGCCCAGCAGTAGTCGGACTCTGAATGTAGCTGTCACCGGGCAGTTCGGCCGGCTGAAGCTGGATCTGGTGCTGCGGGTGGGGTTGATAGGCCATATAGCTGCGCTGGGAACCCACGGTACTCTGAGGATAGTGAAGCGAACCACGATCCTGATAGGGTGGAAAGATTTCCGTCTGTGTTCCGCCGCCGTACTGAGTTGGAGTCAGGTCCTGGAGCTGATACTCATCCTGACTCTGTTGAACGCTTCCGTTCTGCATACCCTCTGGACGAGGAAGTGGGCAAGGAGCGCGATGACCAAAAGGGAAGGCATCTTCGTCAGCGGAGGGCGAGTGCGCGGTCTGCCCATATGTAGGGTCCCATCGACGAAGCGCTCCATTCGCCAGGCGAGCGTCGCCATCTTCGACCGCTTCCTGGCTACGACCCCAGGCCCTGAAGATGGCACAGGCGATGATCAAAAGGATGAATCCACCAACGACACTTGGGATGATAATGATCAACTGCGGGTTGGACTTGCTGTCATCATTGGCCTCGGGAGCTGGCGTGCTAGAGATGGTGGGGGTTGCAAGCACGCTGGTCGCCGTCTGAGAAGCAGAAGCCGAAGTCGTGGCGGAGATAGCAGATTCGGTGAACCATATGGTTGAACCACCAGTGGACTTAGTCGTTGTCACTCGAGTAAGAGTCTTCAGAGTAGAAGCAACCTCGGCGGACTTCGTGGACTTTGCGGTAGCAGTGCGTGTACCATCTGAAGCCTTCGTAGTAGCAGGCTTGGCCGTGGCCGTGGCTGATATCTCATGTAAGTAGCTTACTTCAAGAAGTCCAATTACAATGAAGCTCAACTTACTCATTTTCTTCCGCCCGCGGGTTGCAACTGCGCCTCCCGAATTCCAAGCCGAGTCACTGGCAGCGGATGGGGGAGGCTGACGGCCAGGCTTGGGGGTCTCCGTCACCATAGCAATGTACCCCATGGTCTTGACGTTGGCAAGACCGCCAGAACTTAGCATGTCCATCTTGAACTGGCTTAGGGATGAAGGCTTCTCTGCGTTTTTCTGAAGTCAGATTAAGTTGAGAGAAATGGGGGTGAAGGGCAGAACCCACGATCTGGGCTGGTGGCGGTAAAGTGAAGGACGAGTCCGTGAGAAATTGGAACTTCCCCGTGTTTTTTTGAGCACAAAACTGTTGAAAAGATGGCAGCTCGACAGGATATTCGCAAGCTCGCAGTGAGAGCTAGCTGCTCTTGATAGCGAGTGTAGCAACGCGGAGGAGAGAAGAAGTGATTGGGGAAGTGCGCGTAGTAAAGCGAGTGAGGATGGGTTGGAAGGAAGAAAAGTCTGCTTCTCAGGCAGGCTCGGTGAATCTTGGTCAATCCAGGCGTTCTGCCGCGTCCCGTCTCTCGCTTCAACAGCTTGGGATGAAAAGTCGGGGCGGCCAGGGGCGCGTCTCCAGTCCTTTAGGAAGCTGCTCAAGCGATGACTACCTTGCTCTTTCCTTCTTCAAGTGGCGGAAGAGGAAGAAAAATATCTTCTGGGGCCTCTTGAGCGTGGGGGATGGGTGGTTGAAGGACATGCCATTGGCCGATGAGGGCGAGGACTGAGGTGGGCGACTCATCACGATGTACGAGGCTAGACTGAGTTGGATTATGTGCGGCTGTGAACTGGATGCGACAAAGGGGGTGGTGCTTTGCGGACGCAGGTCCTCTGGGTACATCAGAAGATGGGGGTGTGTGGGAGGAAAGCTTCCAGAGACACACTTTGGCAAGGAAACATACTGGACGGGAGTGGTATTGACTATAAACTGTAAATAGGTGCACACAAGTTGCAAGTTGCAAAAGACTCTGGGCTCTATCTAAAGGTCTTCCTCGATGAGTCTGGGAAACACACTACCGCTGAGCTGCAGCTCATCGTATCCGCCCTCCTCGAACACTTGACCCTCTTCCATAACAATGATGCGATCGGCCATGCGCATCGTCTCTCTGTTATGTGTGACAATGACGACACTCGTACCGCCGTTTCCCTGGTCCTCCAACACTCTTCCAATAGTCCGTCTGATGAAATCCGCAGTATGTCCATCCAGTGCACTGGTGGGCTCGTCCATGATCAACAAACGTGGTCTTCTGGCGATGGCTCTGGCAATACAGATACGTTGAGCCTGACCTCCAGATAAGGCTTGTCCGCCATCGCCGATCATCGTATTGTAACCCTGAGGGAGTGAGACGATGAAGTCATGGATGCCCGCGGCCTGGGCAGCTTTTTGCAAGTTGTTGGGATGGCGCAGGTCTGATGCGTCTGCAAGTCCATAGACAATGTTCTCCGCGACCGAGGTTGGGAAGAGGAACGGTATCTGCGGTACGAAAGAGACAAGAGAGCAAAGTTGAGATTTGCTGATTCGGTTGAACTCAACTCCTGCGTAGGTCAAAAGAGCCACCTGGCTTTGGCCGGCAGAGTTCGGTCGAGATGGCTGATAAATTCCCAGGAGCAGGGAAAGAATGGTGCTCTTGCCGCATCCCGAAGGTCCGACTATGGCAACGCAGGTTCCTTGGTCAAGTTGCAGAGAAATGTTGTGCAAAACTCGGTGCTCGGGGCGCGATGGGTACGAGAACTCGAGGTTGTGCATATTGATTGGAAACAGAGTACTGAGAACTCGGGGATCGCTAACCTCGGAATTCTCGAATGATAAGGTAGCAAGACGGATCATGCGCGATGCGGCGGATTGCGAGACTGAGAGTTGCGGAATGTAGCTGACCATAGAGCCTGCCTGGCCGACGCAGAAAAGGAGCAGATTGACGACTTGCTGAAGGCTGGCAGGCGACAATTCGGTCTGATCAGCGGAGAGATAGATGCCGTAGTAAAAGACGAGAGCAATGACGAAGTAGTTCATTGATTGATTGAGACCAAAGAGCGCGCCTACCCGCCATCCTCTTTCACTTCCGAAGTCGTAAGTCGCCTTGATACACTTGGCGTGCCGCTGAGTGAAGTGCTTCTCCAAGGTAAAAGCTCGCGTGACGCGGATATTGACGAGGACGTCTCTCACGAAAGACGCTGTTTTGTTCGTGGCTTCATCGCAAGTCAAGTCCCAATTGGCACTGGTGAAGGCAAGGATCTTCACAGTTGCCAGGATGATTGGCGTCGTGGCGATGGCTACAAGCGTCAGCTTCCAAGAGATTGTCAGAGCCCAGAGTGTCGAGATCACGACCATCACAGCCACCATCAGAACAATTGGTACATAGCGAGAAAGCAAGTTTCTCATCTCTTCTGCATCGTGGTCTAAAGACCCGCTGATGCGCCGTGCGGAGTTCGTGTCCCGGTCGAACCATGCCTTTGGCTGCTGAAGGATGCGCTTCAGTCCTTCGAGGCGAAGAGAGCTGACCCAGGCCTGGCCAATAGCCTCCATGGCATATCGCTCAAGGTACATCGAAGCACTACTGGTGACTGCAATGATAATCATGTAGATGACCCATTCCTTGCTGGCAGCCAGTCTATTCCCATCCTCCCAGAAAGTGGCGAGGAGTCGAGCGAAGCAGTAGGAAAAGGCAGGATTACATCCGGCGGCGACGACACACGAAAAGAGACCAACCATGAGTCTGAATCTGTCTCTGCCTGACAGGTTCGGCCAAACACTGCGAAGGACAGCACTGAGGGGCATGACACTGGTGCAGGAAGGCTTGGATACCTCCACGTTTGTCTCCTGGCTAGGGTCTTGGGTGCCGTGACCTTTTCCATCGCCAGAGGTGACGAACCGATTTGCACTTGGCTGGCGATGTACCCGAGTTGAGTTTGCGCGAGAGGTCCGTGTAGCGTCGCCTGCGATCTGAACAACGGCTATGCTTGACCGGTTCGTGGCTTGAACAGACTCGCGGTGGGAGGGGGCTTGGTCGTAGAATGAACCTCTGATACTCTCCCATTCGGTCGAAACATCAGCGCTCTCCGAAAGAGGTAGAGCCCTACTGAACCCAGTCAACGAGTTTGGACGTGCTGTATTCATGCCCCATCTGCTCGTGTAGGCGGAGGTGAGCTCCATGGAGTTGCGCCAAGTAGATCTCATGCTAGCGCGCGCCTGGCGAGAGTCTCTGAAAGAGTGCAGTCCTTCAATTCCAACGGGGATGTGCTGAATCTGGGACTCTGTCACCTCATCGTTGACCTCATTCATTGACATTTTGACTTGCTCTGGACTCAATTCCATGCAAGCTTCGTTTGGTCCTGAATCCATTCGTGCAAATAGGCCGTCCCGGGCCCTTGACAATGTCTTCCGAGTGCCTTGCTGGATAACCTCTCTGTTCTCCAAGACGTATACGAAGTCGTTGTCCGCAATCTGAGACAAGTCGTGGGTGATGATGATTGTAGTCTTGTCTTTCCGCCAGCTGCGAACCGCCTCAATAACAAGTTGCTTGGTGGTTTGATCCAGTCCACTGGTAGGCTCGTCAAGAATGAGAACAGGGGGATCTCTGACTCTGGCTCGTGCAATAGCGAGACGCTGCTTCTGGCCACCGCTGAGACCGCTGCCGGCGGAGTCAACCAACGTGTCTAGACCTTGGTCCAAGGTCGCTATCGTAGACTGCAGAAGTGCCATGTCACAGGCTTGCTTAACTTCCTCCATGGAGACGAAGTTGGGTGCAGGATGACCGAGGGTAACATTGTCGCAAAGGGTTCCTTGAAAGACGACACTAGACTGCTGAACCAGGGTGACATTCCTGCGGAGCCATTTTATCCAGTGTGTCAATGTTTCGGCCGTCGACAAGAATATCTCCGTACCAGGTGTCATAGAAGTTAACTAGAAGGCTGCCGAGAGTGCTCTTTCCGGAGCCACTCTTCCCGACGACGAAGCATGTCTGTCCAGCGGGAAAATGAAGCGAAATTTTGCTGAAGATCATGTGCTGAGGATTCGATGAGTATGCAAAGGTCACCTGAAGATGTTACTTAAATGCCGATGATAAGGTTTTGAGGGAACTTCGTCTTTACCTCCTTGACTTTGATATCTCCAAGACAAGTCTCCGGGGTGACCAAGACCTGGCCCGCTCTCTGTGGCCGTCTATCGGGAGAGACTCCTGTCGTCTGCTTGAGATGCTGGCCGGCGGACATACCCTTCACGAGGATGAGCCATTGAGGGGTGACATTCGCTATTCCTTGAAAAGCCGTCAAAGTAGCGTAGAAAGTCGTAAGAATCTGTCCTGCGTTCGCGCCGAGCGTCACTAGCCAAAGACCGACCCAGAAGCCACCCACGAAGAGAAAAGAGATCCAACATTGCATGTAGGAAATTTGAATGGCATTGCAATGAGCCTGAATCATGTGTTGGTCCTTCGAGGCCTTGATGGTGTTGTGATACTGCCACACCTCTTGGTTAAAGCCGTTATAAATCTTGACCAGGTCGATACCGCTGACTGAGGCGTTTACTTGCTTGGAAGCGTCATCGAGATGCTGCCTCTGCTTTTCGGTCGCGGGACCCAGCTTGCGGTTGACAAGATAAAGGACGGCCGCGGACATTGGCGCCGTCATAATCAAGAAAAGAGTTAGCTTCGCAGAGAGTGCGAAAGCCACAGTGATGCAGGTAATGGATGATAATATGTCTGTGAGCAAGAGACCGAAGACTTGAGACGTTGCCATCTGCAGATCGCGAATTTGTCTGGGTGATGTCAGCATGGAGCAGGAGCTTCCCGGGATGACGACTCACGATTCTACTCGAACAAGAAGACTAGGCGTTCCATCGGCCTGGCAATCATACCATGACATTCTCTGATGCAGAAGATCCTGGAATATGTTCTGCCGAGCCCGCCTAGCCTGGAGCTCACTGAACAGGATCCAACCCGACATGAGTGAGGCGTTGGCACCCAGTGCTCCAAATCCGACACAGCAAAGGATAACGCACCATCTTGACGTCTGGGATAAAGCGTCCGCTTCATCCAAGGTGCCACTGCCGTAGTCTGCGATGACCTGGAAAATTTGACCAAGGATGAGCGCGTACCCTGTCTTCACTGCAGCACAAATGCAGGCAGCTACCACAGCAACAGCCAGAATTGACAAGTGCTTCCAGTCCGTAAAAGCGAATAGATGCTTCCAAGTAGCCGTTCTCCGGGCCTGTGGATCGGGTTCCTCATCCATGGCGATGGTATTGACCTGTGGCCCAGGGAAACGCAGGATTTTGGGGGTGCCAGAGATGATGGAAGAGAGAAATCTCTCGATAGAGCTAAGAAGGAAAGAGTCAATGGAAGAAAAAGCAGAAAAGACCTAGGCGGGTCTTGAGGAGCATGGCAAATCGGGGGTACCCTTGAGGGTAGAGATTCTCGATGTGGGTTGCTGGAGGGAGAAGACGCGCATATGGTGCCTTTTACTTCCTTTGTGGCTGGGCAATATCTGCATCGTGGGCTCTAGCTAGGTGTGACTGTGCGCCAATGTGCAAGCTTATCCTCTTGAGATAGCACTGTCATTGTGAATCATGGGCGAGAAGCTCCATTGTAGGCGTTGCGTTGAGAAAGTCCAAGTCCGTAAAAAGGGCAATGAAAGTAGGACTCAGGAATGAAGGAGGAAACGAATCAAAGGAACTCTCCGCGATCAGTAGCAATGGCTCTAGCCCATTTACATGCCTTTCAGAGAGCTGGGGTCTTGTTCAATGTTCTTGAAAGCTAGGGAGATAGTTCCGAGGTTCGAAAAATCTTTGAATCAAAGACAGAGCCGTCAATGAGGACGTTTCCAGAAGTTTCTCGGGCTCGCATCAGCCTTGCAGAGGTTTCTTTGATGCACAGGCTTCCCAAGCCGTGTCTTGTACGTAAGTGGCATCCCCCGTCGTGAAAGAGCGCCAAAAACACAATGCGTTGTGTTGTCACAATAGCAAAGAGCAGCATCGAATATGATATAACTTTTTGTTGATATTCGCTTGACGTAAACTTGACCGGGGAGGTCGAGAGTGAGAAACGAGACCTGCGCGGGATGGGTCTCATCCGCCGTACGCTATATATGAGCGAAACTCCAAATCATGGCAGCGATCCAGAGCCGAGTGCGATGGTATGCTCTCAGCTACCGGCTCGCGGCTCTTCCCTCATGATTCGTTTCTAAGAGACCAGGAAACGCCGCGTGATAACCGTCTGAGACGACTGACAAGGTCGCCTTCGCCTGTAGTGCGTTGGCCACAAAGGTGGCCCGGCATTTTGACGGCTCGCTGACGCGGATGCTTGCAATAGCCGGACACATTGATATTGTTCTGAACGCACTCTAGGCCTTGCCTGCTTGGGCCTTCTCGTAGATCCAGTCGTTCAGACCCTTGCGGTTTCTGATATAAAATGTTAGTCTTGGCATTGACAGACGGGGTGAAATAGGTTGGCTCAACCTACCTGGCAATCTCAATGGCGTAGAACTGCATGCGGGGCACTGAATTTCAAGTCAGTTGACGCCCTCCAGCACTCAGACAGCGTCTGCAGAAAACCTACCGAAAATGACGTCGTGCTGACCGTACTCGACGTCGGGCTTGGAGCGAACCATTGTGCCGAAGTTGTAGTCGTCAACCCTCTTCTCGTAGGCCATCATGAACTTCCTCCAGCGCTCCTTGCCGTCCTTGCTCTTCATCTCATCCTCGTTGATGGTCGCGGCGGGGTCGAACTCGGGGAAGTCCGTCTGGAGGTGCTCGTAGATCTCGTCGTCGATCTTGGTCAGGCGCAGCGAAGAGCCCTTGACCTTCTCAAGGATGTTCCAGTATGTTTCCATGTGCTGGACGACTGCGGACAGGAGCGAATTAGCTTTGTTCTTTCTCGCTCGGGTTTCATTTAGAATGAGAGTTTACGTGCCCTTGACCGCGAACTGCTTCTCGATCTGACCGTGGCAGGACAGGAGTCAGCGCATTGTTTCATTGATCTGGGGAATGAATGTCCATGAATTGGGGGCTTACATCCTCGAGGTTGTCAGCCTCCTCGGCCTTGAAGTTGGTGGGAACTTGTTGCATAGACATCTTGATATGTTTTGCGACGGTTTTGTGTCTGATTTTACGGCTTGTACGTTGGTCGATTCAATCGGGCGCAAGGAAAGGATCGTGGGCGGTAGTATGTTTGGCAAAGCTTTGAAGATTGATGGTGGGGTACTCGCAGCCCGATAAGATCAAAGCACCACACAACCGCGGGCTTTGCCTGCTTTAGGTGCCTTATGTACGTTCCCCAATTTTCTTTCTCTTCCCGTTTATTTATTCTAATGAAGAGATGGTCTGTCCTCACTCTGCTAGTCGCTGGCCAAGAAATCTAGAATCTTCTTATTTTCGCAAAGCTGTGAGATGTCCACGGATGAGCTACCACGCATATGCTACAACTTGCTCTCTGAAGGTCATGAGGGTTTTCCAGGCTAGGTTTTTTTTTTTTTTTTTTTTTTTTTTTGGGGGGGGGGGGGGGGGGGGGGGGGGCGCAAGGTGCACTGACGTCAATACACTGTGTTGCAAGGTATCCTACACGTAATCGGGTATCCACATCCCCTTCACCTTTTCCTCACCGAAGGATCACCAAGGTGAGACTCATCCCTAATCGTCAAAACTCCAACCTTGTCACGACCTCCAACTCCAAAAGTCCCTTCTCAATTCTCCTTGTTGGACGCTCTTTCTCTCGGTAGTCACCCAAGTTTCACATTAGTACGTCTGGGTCCTGCTGGCCATACTGGAGGCTCGCTCGCTCCTTGGTCTTTGAACCGTGATGTTCGTGCCATCACCACCCATGTAGACCTGTCCGACGGGGCTGCGTCTGTAGCCTTCGGAACACGCAGACCTCGCCTCGAATGGCGTGCTCTCGAATGACTCTCGATCAAGCAGGTGTCGTTCCAGCGAGGATCTTGCCTCAGTCCCACGGCTTGATCGGGACATGCTCCGTAGCTTGTTCATGACCCCCTGCACTCTCCGCTCCAGGCTACCGGCATCAGAAGGAGTCGAACAGCTCTTAATACTCTTTCCAGAAGTGGTCATTCTGGTCTCGGGTCGGTCGTACAAGTCGTAATCAGCAGATGGTTCTTCGATGTATTCACTGGGAGGACGCATCGACATGTGGCCGGTGACTGGATCAAAGTAGGGTGGCGGCAGCTGGATTGCTCCCTCGGGAGAGTAGAGGCCGCGCAGATACTCTCTCGAATGGTCGTCGAGGTTCAACTTTCCACGTCCTGCGTCGATCCAAGAAGACTGTCCAGGTATCCGCGGCCACACTGAGGATGGCGCGACTCTGTAAGAATGGTGCTTGAGGCAGTCTGCATCGTCGGGGATCGGAAATATTCGACGTATCAGAGAGTGCGTGTACTTATTGCTGAAGCCAGCCAGACGCATCGAGTCGATCATCCATTCCATTCGCACCAGCGGCTCACAAACCTTGAGCTCCTCGTCCGGGCAGTAGTACACGGCGTCGTCCACCTTCTGCACCGCCAGAGAACCCTCTGGCTCGTCTACCTCGATCAGGTCGTCTGGCGTCGAGTTGGCAGCACCCAGCGGAGCGCAAATCTTTGGGCGCTGGCCGTAAAACCTTCGACAGAGAAGTACGAGGCTTTTGAGCGATGAGGAGCGCTTCAGCTGTGTCTCGACGAATAACTTGATTAGGGTGTCAAGTTTTATCGTTCCTGCACGAAGCTTGTAAGCCTGCTTACCAGGGCCGAAGCCAAACCGCGTCATGTCGAGCTCGAGAATGATGTCTTGCATGAAAGCACCATATCTGTTGTACCACAGCGTAGCCAAGGGGTCGAAGTACGCGTTGACGAACGGCGAGTACGTGATGTGAAATCTCTCGGTCATCAGGAAGGAAACCATCATGTCGGCGCGGAGGGCAAAGGAGACTTGCAGGTACGGTTGCAAAGGCTCCATGGCGCTAGCGAGAGAGATGAACTCGTCGTCCTTCCAGACTTCTCTTGTCGAGCGGCTGTTGGTGAGAGAGATCGGGAGCTCCGAGCTGTGGCTTATGATCACATCTTGACAGATCTTAAGGCGGGCTATAGCTGGCAGTCTGGAGAGTTGCGATATAGGGTTCATGTCAGGGGCTCGACCGCGTTCAACGTAGAACATGGCGACGGACTGATCGAAGGCGAAATCTTCCACGTTGGGTCTCTTTCCGCGACGGTACTTGTGGTAGACGATGTCAACGACTCGGTCCCAGGGAGGTAAGTTCTTGCGTGGTGCATCTGGCCATCCTGATTTCGGGGGTTCCATCAACCTGCGAGCCGCCTTGGGAGGCAGGTTGGCGGGGAAAGGATGAGGAAGAGGCGTCGAGATGTGGCTAATTTGAGGCAGTGATCTCTTCTTCTTCAGCATCGGTTCATCCACTGCCATCGAGTCAGCAACGTGATAAGAGATGCTGAGATGCTGAGATGCTGAGAATTCTCTCCTGGAAGAGGTACGTGAGGCATACTTGTGGTGTGTTGAGGCAGAAACTCTCGTGAGATTCCTAGGCGAGACTCTCGTCGCTTCGTTGACCGGTTTCTTTCTTTTTTTTTTTTTTTTTCTCGGTGTCTCTGAGTTGTCGGATTCCTTTTTCTGGCCGAATTGAAGATTGTTTGAGTGGTGAAACCAAGAAGAGCGGCTTTGTGGGAGCGTTTTATGTCCTGGTCAATAAGGCAGGTAGAGGTACCTCAAGCGAGGATTGTTTGTGGTAGCGTCGATCAAAATTCTGCCATTGGCGGGAGTCCGAGTGAGGTGAAAGAAAGCGACTTGTTTCCTTTGCAGCCAGCCTGGTGAACTTTGAGAAATGCTACATATGCTCAGACTGGATCGCACCTTCTTGATGTGGTTGCCGTCACAGCTGTCGACGCCGCCTCTTTCATCTGAAGGTCAGCGTTCTACTCATTTAGGTAAACTTTTCGCTATCCTCCAGGCTTCATCTAACCTCATTTTCCGCTTCACTCCCTTGGACAATTGCCCACCATGCAGTATAACTATCTGATCCTGATAATAGGCTACCCTCGTACTGGAGTCGGTCTTGCTGGCTGTGTACCCCGAGACAAGATAATGAGAAATTTGCAACGTCCTTTCATCCTGTTGTTCTGGAGCCATTGTTATTTTCACAGCGCTACCTCCCATTGACCGTTACTGCAGAATCCATTGTTTATCCGCTAATAGGGCTCTGATTAGACAAAACGTGGGATGTCGTTGTGTGAGGAATGAGTGGTCCCGCAAAGCCCGCAGGGGTCTGTGGCTTCTGACTCTGCGAAGACGATACGATAGTCTGCTTGGTTTTTACAGGATACTAGCGCGGTAGGCCCCTGTGGATGACCTCTTGAAAGAATCTGGCTTTTTCGCAAAACGATAGGGTCCATTATCAAGTGAAGACGAGAATGAGGACGATGAAGACGACGGAGACAATGGAGGAGCAACAGAATGATAGGGACAGCTTATCACCCGTCCCCCTGGCCATGCCTGAATACTAAATTGTCTTCGATCCTCTGATTGAAAGAAATGACTTGGTTTCTTGACCTGGGCCATTGTTCGCGAAGTTTCCGGTAGCGGTATTGACACATGGATCTCGTTGTTCTCCGGCGATAAGTGGACCATCGGCCCCGATACACGGAGCCGACCTCATTCGCCGTTTTTGGCAGCAGGTGATTGCAAGACATGATAGCCCTCCTCATGTGCCCTTACCCATGTCTTGCAGAACCGAAAGTCTAAGTGGCATTTCTTTACTCTTCAGAGTAATGCCATACTCAGATTACATACGTCTAGATTCGAACGCTCTTGCTGCTGTGCCCATTCTCGCATGACGGAGCTTTCACATATGCAGGGGTTCAATCCCTTGCTGAGAAGCAATGATTCGGGTCAACGGCTTTAGCGAAATGACCGGAGATAGCAGGCCTTCAAATACTCGCTCTCATTCGTTGCCGCAGCAGCTCCGTCTTATACGTTACATCGCAGGTAGGGTGGATGGTAGGAAGTGCGAGCCGACCACGAGACAGGGCGGGAGAGATCTCACCAAGAAAATCGGGCGCCGAGACGCAACAACTTGCAAGGCGCAGAATCGGCCGACTCACACCGATATCTAGGCGGCAGTGAGCTCTTTGCGGCAACAAGATTGGCTCGTTGCCTCGCGTAAAACCCATGCAGAAGTTCCAATTACTCCAAACCAACGGACCACGCTCAATCGCACGGGTTTCGGGGCGGATTTAACAGTTGTAGCTGCCGTATTCTGCGCTAGACCCCAGACTCCCCTTTCCCCTCTCTTCTCCCCGCCGATCTAGTCGGGGAAGCCGACTAGGTCAATGGTACGGCGCTCAGTTGGTGGTGTGATCAGGTTCCGGTGGACAATATGACACTCATCAATCCCATCTCAACGGTTCGCGCAGATGGGACGGGGACCGCATGATGGGACCGAGGACCCGAGAAAGGCTTGGATCGGTCCCCTTAAAGAGCGGGATAGGTGCTGCATGACTCTCCGCTCCATCGATTGTCTTTCTTCCGGTTTGCCTTGCATTCTGTTCATTGTTGTCCGGCGATTGCCCCTGGCCTGAGCTTGACAGGCCACTTTATTTTCGTTAATTGCTCGATACCCATAAGTCTCATTAAACTTGACTCATAGCTTGACTGCCCGTCGTTCGACCTCAAAAGCCTCTTTTGGCTTTCACCATCACTACATATCTTGCGCGTCATATCCGAGCTCGGCGGTGATATATGATCAGCTACTCTACATTTGCTACAAATCTGAATACTGGGCTTCGTTCATTTTGTAAGTTAAATCATCCGCAATGACTTCAGACTTTCTTTCTGCGTATGCGAGCCCGTCGTATAAGTCCCGAGCAGGTGATGGTCAGGAAACCAAGCGCGTATGGAGAGCGTAACGAGTTGCCAAGGCTCAGGACATATCGCATACCATGCACACACAAGCAATCTCTATCTCGTTCGATATACATCTAGAAGTCCTCAAACCACCGTCGGGAAGGCTTTCAAACCACATACATCAGTATCAATACTCACTATCAGCTCGGTAGACCACCTAAGATATGCCTTCAGATACGTCAGAAAAGGAGACTGGCCACGCGACAGATGAACGCGCGTCAAGTCGAGAGACGAAACGTGGCAATGAGGACCCTGGATCACCTCACTTACTGAAACGTGAGCCCACAAGGGAAGAGAAGACGGCAGAGGCATATGCAGAAGGTCACGATGCCGATATCCCCTCTAGTCTGGGATATGTACTCGATGAGCGCGGCGAACAGCAAAGAAGACGATCCCTAGCACGACAGAGACGGGCATCAAACGCGCGGAAATCAACTACGAGCAACCATGGACATGAAGATGTTGAGAAGGGCCATCCTCAAACAAACGAACGGACGGTGGAGAAAGTTCAGAGGATGAGAATGTGGTTTGGTGGGATGGCGACGACGATCCTCAAAACCCATACAACTGGCCAACCTGGAGGAAAGTCATGACCTGCACATTGATTAGTGCCATGACATTCGTCACCCCCCTTGCTTCATGTATGATTCTTCTCTAACCTTGTCTCAAGCGAAAACTAATTCTTCTGCCATAGCGATCTTCGCCCCAGGTGTCCCAGAACTCATGAAAGAGTTTAAAAATGATAGCCCCTACCTGGCCTCCTTTGTTGTCTCCGGTCAGTGAACCCGCCTCGCTCATAAGCAGAGATCAGGCTAACAGGAAGTCCCAGTCTACGTTCTCGGCTTCGCAGCAGGACCCCTCCTCTGCGCTCCTCTCAGCGAGATATACGGCCGCACGATCATCTACCATGTCTGCAACTTCTGCTTCATTTGCTTCAACATCGGCGCCGCCTTCGCCCCGACCCTAAACGCTCTCATCGTCTTCCGTTTATTCGCAGGTATCTTCGGCTCATGCCCCATCACTAACGGGGGCGGCTCCATCGCCGACATGATCCGTCAGGAGAACGAGGTTTCGCCATGTCCGTCTTCAGTATCGGACCTCTCCTCGGCCCAATCGTAGGCCCGGTTGCTGGTGGGTTTCTGAGTGAAAGCGCGGGGTGGCGCTGGACGTTTCGATTACTCTCGATCGTATCAGGCGTCATTAGCATCGTCATGGTTATCTTCCTCAAGGAGACGTATGCGGCCGTCATTCTGGACAAGAAGGTTCGTCGGCTCCAGAAGGAGACGGGGAACAAGATGCTGCGATCGAAGCTTGACATTGGTCTTTCATCGGCCGATTACTTCAAGCGCGGTATCGTTAGACCTCTCAAAATGATCGCCTTCTCGCCAATCACTCAGATATTGTAGGCTTACCCATACCCGCCCACTTGTTATTTGGCTGACCCTTCGTGTCAGTGGCTTCTACATCGCCGTCGTATACGGATATCTATACCTGATGTTCACCTCCATTACGTCCGTCTTCATGCTGCAGTATCAATTCAGCGCTGGTACGGCCGGTCTCGCCTTCCTCGGTTTAGGTGTTGGCTCCATGATCGGCGTGATATTCTTCAGCATCACTTCAGACAAGTATGTGAAAAAGAAAGCGGCCGAGGCCGATGCAGCCGCAGATGAAGCTGGAACAGCTCGCGAGGGAATGAAGCCCGAGTACCGGCTGGTTTCGCTTCCGGCCGGCGCCTTTTTCCTTCCCGCAGGCCTCTTCATCTATGGCTGGACAGCGGAGTACGGGGTACACTGGATCGTACCAATCCTCGGCACCTCCATCATTGGCATTGGCAACCTCATCATCTTCATGGCCTTGCAGCTTTATCTGGTTGACTCGTTTACCATCTATGCGGCTTCCGCGCTAGCAGCGAATGCAGTCGTTCGGTCCGTGGCTGGCGCCGTTCTGCCCCTTGCTGGTCTGAAGATGTATGAGGATTTGGGCGTGGGTTGGGGGAACAGTGTGCTTGGCTTCATTGCGGCAGCTTTGGTGCCCGTGCCGTTCTTGATCATAAAGTATGGCGAACATCTTCGGAAGAACCTCGAGGTGAAGAACTTGTAGATTTGAGGAAATGGTATATGGCTTCGAGAGATGTAAATTGTATGTGAAGTTACAAGGGTCAGAAGCTGTTCTTCACTAGTCTCCGCATCCATACATCAGAATCCGGACAGAGCACCCATGTGAGTTCGTCCCTTCTTCACGGCTCGGACCACTCCACAGTTCAATAAAAACTGGATGCTAATAGTTGGGATTAAGATGTGAATACAGGTCGAACGATTGGAAGGTGATATCTGCTTTATTCATTTGTGTAATTCATACTCGCGTCAAGGGGCGTCGTGGCCCACCATCGTCTATCAGGGTTTAACTAGGTACTTTGATTCCTCCCATACGCCAACAGCATTTTCTATTTCCCTCGCATGCAATTCAGTTCAACATACCAAGACCCAGGTGCTCAGGGTCGGCCTTGACAATACGGATGGTGTTAGTGTTGCCCATGCCGCCCTTCCAGCCCTGGACAACGACAACGGTGTCGCCCTTGCTGACGATGTTGAGCTCCAGAGCGTTCTCGACAGCCCACTTGATGCGGCGGTCGACATCCTCCTGCCAGTTGACCTTGCTGAAGTCAGGCTTGGCCTCGGGGAACAGGAAGGGGTAGACGCCACGGTACAAGTGAGCGTAGCGGGAAGCAGAGGGGTTTCTTGTGACCATGAAGATGGGGCAGACGGGGCGGTACTTGGAGAGAAGGCGAGCGGAGTCACCAGAGGTGGACAGGACGATGATACCACCGGCGTTCAGGTCGAGAGAAGTCCTGACAGCAGCCATGGCGCAAGACTCGACGACGCTGACGGGACGCTTGACCAGAGTGCACATCTCCTCGAAGTGAGAAACGTAGGGGATTGTGTTCTCGCCTTGAGGCAGGCCTCGTGCATCTCGGAAACGGCTTCGTTGGGGTTAGCTACCCCTTGGCGGTCTCGCCGAGACAACATGACGCAGTCGGCACCGTCAGTGATGGCGTTGCCAACGTCGCTAATCTCGGCACGGGTAGGGCGAGGGTTCTTGATCATGGACTCGAGCATCTGGGTGGCGCAGATGACGGGCTTGCCGGCCCTGTTGCACAGAGCAATCATCTTCTTCTGGGCGCGAAGACCTCGGCGGCGGGGATCTCGATACCGAGATCGCCACGGGCGACCATGACACCGTCGGTCTCCTGGAGGATCTCCTCGAAGGTTGTTGAGACCCTGACGGTTCTCGATCTTGGCAATGATCTGGATGTGCTTGCCCTCCTCGCCAAGGACGTCACGAATGTCCGTGATGTCCTGGCCGCGGCGGATGAATGAGGCGAAGACCATGTCGACGTTGTTCTTGACACCAAACCTCAGGTCGTTCTTGTCCTTCTCGGAGAGAGCGGGAAGATCGACATCGGTGTTGGGCAGGTTGACACCCTTCTTGGAGGAGATGAAGCCGTTGTTGCGGGCGCGGACCTGGACGGTCTTGTCATCGACGACCTTGATGACATCAAAGCCAGGACACCGTCGTCAACGTAGATGATACGCCGGGCTCGATGACCTTGGTGATGTTCTTGTAGTCGACGTACCTGCGCAGAAGTGTTAGCGGCCCAAGAGAAACTTCATGAGGCAGGGATGTTACGTACATGTTCTCGGTATCGCAAGCGGTGGCGTATTGGTCGTCGGTGGTGAAGTTCATGATCTTGCCGGCGGAGATGGGGATATCAGCGTCGTCCTTGGTGTTACCGGTGCGGATCTCGGGGCCTTGGTGTCGAGGGCGATGGCGACCTGACGGCCAGGCTGGGCCTTCTCGGCGGCGCGGGCATTATCGATGACGGACTGGTGGTACTCGTAGCTGCCGTGCTGTTGGTGGACCACGTGTTAGCTGATTGCTGTCAAACAGGGAGAGGCAGCGGGTGGCTCACGGAGAAGTTCATGCGCACGACGTTCAGACCGGACTTGCGCAGAGCGTTGATGGCCTCAACGGAGTTGGTCTTGGGGCCGATAGTGCAGATGATGGAAGAGCGGCGGTAGTTCTTCTCGGGCTGGTAAGCAGTGTCGAGGCTGGACAGCCAGGCGATCTTGCCGCCGACATCAAGGTGGGCCTGAGCAGTGGCAGCCATTGTGAAGATTTGACGGCGGGGTATCGATTTCGAAGGGAGAGGTGGTTGAGCTGGCGTCGGGACAATCTCTAGTCTGCGGCAGCTATTAGATCCTGCTTGGTCGACAGGCAGTGGAGGGTTGGAGGAGGAGGAAAGATGATGTGAGGAGAGTGGGAGTGGGAGGACAGTGAGAGATATAAAAAAAAAAATTCTAGATGGCTGATGGATGGGTGAGACCCTAAAGTGCAAGATTTATGCAGACAGGGAGCCTCAACCAAGATGGGTATTTGTTGAAGGACGGGGGGGAAGACAGAGCAGAGACAACAGACGTCAGGACAGGGCAGGCAGACAAGACACACGAGGTGGGAACAAGAGAAATAATTTGCTGCTTGGACCAGACCGAGTGAAGAAGCTGCTTGCTGTCCGTCTGAAGATTGCTGCTGCTGCGGTGGTGGTGGTGGTCGGCGTCGGCGCTTTCGCGGTAGCGCTGGCTGGCACCCGACCTACTGCATACCTAGTAGGTGCGGTGCTGCTGCCCCTCGTGGGTTTCCATTGACTTTTTGGGGTCGGGTGGGAAAACTGCCCCTCAATTCAACGCAGTGGCAGCAATCAGCCAACGTTGCCGACAGAACCCAGCAGCTTTGGCAGCGCCGGGCAGCCAGCACCACCGGGGAGCCCCACCAACATGAGGTGCTGTGACAGCACCCTCGTCCCTTCCTCACCTCACCTTTCCCTGACGGGGACCCTGTTCATGCCCATCTTCTGGTATGTGCACTTGCCCTTTTCCCGCCTCGCCTCACCTTTTCTTCTTCTCTGGTCTTCCCACTGCTCGGCACGCACGTCCTGTGTACGATGCACACCGGCGCAAACCCGGCAGTACACGTAAATAGAATGCCCAGCCGGAACAGGGTGACGCGAGACCCAAGGTGAGGTAAGGTGAGGTCAGGCCAGTGATAGTGCCAGGCGGGACTGGGAGAGAAAACAGAAACAGCACCAGACGCAGAAACAAGAATGGCAGGGGTGTAGACGTGGGATGCAGTGCTCGTACTGGTGTTGATGCGACTCGTTCCACTTACCTGAGCCAAGCTATTTATTCTCTCGTCGACGCTCGAGCGTGATGCTGTCCAACGTGAAGTGATTCGGGAGCGGTGCGGAGGAAAATAAAAAATAAAAGATGAAGAGAAGTCTGCAAGAGAGGAACCCCGAACAGTAATAATGGGAGGAGGGAGGTAGTAGAAGACACCGGCGGGGATGGCGGAACGGGGAACATGGACAGGATGGGATGTGAGGGATTTCAATGGCATTGTTAGTTTCGGCCTTTCTTTCGTGTTTTTATTTTATTTCTCCCACCTTCCCTTCCCAAGTTTCCCTTCGACACTCCCATCCCTCGCTCGCCTCCGGCCATTTGGTCCGGCTCGCGTCCTCTCTGTCTCTTCGCGAGTCCTCGAGTTCCTAGCAGTGTCCAATCTTTGGTGTCCATTCTCCCACTCTGCGACGGAGCTCCGTTTCCTTGGGCGATCTTGGCTGGGCGCTGGGCCATAAAGCCTCAAACACTCAACAAACCAGAGCTCATGCTTTTGACACACAGCTATTTCCAACGGGTGCGGCAGCGCCAGTCCGACCCCTCCAAGCCCCTCCATTGCTGGGTACCTTGGCTCTCCAGCAGGGCTCCCCACCAGCTATAAAAAGGGAAAGCGTCGCAGTGGAGAAGTCCCCTGGTCCACTTGGGGTGCTTCCTGGCCTGTCCGTGGAGTGTCCAATGCCCTCGTCAAAAAAGATAATTGGTAGCTCCGGCCCTCCAAAAATTGACGGGGATTGATCTGAACCGCGGAGGAGGAAAAGTCCTCCAAAGACACAAGGTCCAAGGTCCAAGGTCCGCACCGAATCGCCCAATCCCATTCTTCATCGTGACGCGAATCAAACTGTCCCGATAACGGTACGGTGCCCCGAGTCGCGTCCTGCGCCGCCGCTTATCGGCCATCCAGGCAGGGGAGCGCCTACGGGCAGACCGTTGAGGGAGCCAAAGAGGGAAAACCCGTCGAAAAGACTCGAAGCGAGAGATATGCAACAAACGCAGTTCGTCTGGTATCCGATTAGAGCAAATCGACCCCACTTGGAATCTAGAACCACGTGACCCTGGCAAGCTTCCATGGTTCCACTGAAACGCGAGCTCCGTCTCCAGATACGTACCCCAGGGTAAGGCACTTGGGTGTCTCAGAGAGGTACTTCTCCCAAAGTCGCGCGCTCCTTATCGCCGCAGACACCTCGCTGGACGGTGCCACGATGAACATGTACGGCCCACACCCGGCGGCGGCCCGGCAGCCTGAGACCTGTAAGGTACCTAGGCGGACGCAGTAGCGCACAGTCCACGCGAGCTCTGCACCGCTCACCGACCACCTCAGGCCAGGCACAGCACTCGCTGCGCCAGTCGCCGCCAGCCCAGCCTCCTCCCGTGGGGTCCTCTCTCAGGTGCGAAAAGTGTCCACCCTGGTGGTGTGCCAGACGAGCCTTGTCCCATGACAACACCCTTTGTCTCCAAAACCCAAGCGACGATACCGCCTCTTCGACACCAACAAAACCCAAAACGCAAAGGAGACCAGAAACACGCAAACTCCTCAACCCACGACGCCAAAAAAAGAAACAGAAACAACAAACCTGAATCTTCAAGATGGTTGGTGCTACCTCCTGCCCCGTTCCCGGCCGCGCGGCGAGTCCTCCTCGTGCGTGCTCGCTCGCTGCCTCGTCTTCGACTTGCTTGCGCAGTCTTAACCTCCAAATAGCTCCTCAACTTGCTGACTCTGGGGCTGTGGTCAAAGTTTGGGCGTCTGACTCACTACGCATTCGATGCGGTTCTCAGTTGGTTGCCCCCTTCTCTCTTACCGCCCCGATCCGTCGGACGACAGCCGGCTGACTGGCTTTCCTCACAGTTTCCGCCTTCCTCGCTGGCATGAAGCGCTCGACCGGCCTTACGTGAGTATCGATCCGATTTAGACAGGACAAGACTGTCACCCGCAGATGCAAGTCTGCATCAAGAGAATGCGTGGCAGCTGACAAGTGCCCATTCTGGGAATCGTCAGACCCAGTTTCAAGACTGACAGAGCCGCGGGCGAGAACAAGGACATGTCGAAGTGGATTGACAAGTATCTCGGTGTCGGCGAGTGGGTGATGGACCAGTCTGTTGCGATCGCCGGCTCCAGCGGATGGTTTGAGCGTACGCGGTAGATGGACGACGATGACTGCTCCTACTTCTCCCCCCTTTCACGAATTTCGACGGCGCGACGACTATTCCAACGAACATTCCAATTTTCTCGTCTATTCGGCCATTTTTCTTGCAAATGTCGGCGCGGCAATGCTCGGCGGCTGCGTGGGGGATTCGGCACCTGGGTGAACGCTCGGCGAGGGTCGGGTGGTCGAGGCGTGGCGCCTCGGCGGGCACTCGGTCGGTGTTCTCGATTTCGGACAAAACTCTGCTCCCCGAAGATGATGTGCGATGCTGGAATCGTGCTGCGGGAGCTATCAAATGTCGTTGGGCGTGGTGGACGAGACGGCGTTCTCGTCGCCGAGCTTTTCTTTATAAAGGCCTCTGGCGCAGGCTCCCCCGTGTATCCTTACCACCGGACCTTTAGACCCCACTTTCGGGATCGTCCTCGTCGCAAAACACAGATATAGCCGAGGTTACCAACCAATCCTGTGCGCCACAGTTGCAGCTCACTTGTACGTACCCGCGACTTTACCTAAATTGCCTCGTGAGCACATGGGGACGGACGAACTGTGGGCTTTGATGCAAATCGATTCCTAGGCATCCCGATAAACGCCGTTTAAACTGACTATTCGTGGGGTATCCTGTCCTACCTGCCCTGTCCCATCCAATGCCGTTTGCCATAATGTAAGTAATCCAATGCAGTCGTAGCTAGGGATCCTCCCCGCAGCTCATCATCCATGTTGTGTGCTCTCGACCAGTCACCGCAAGTCCCTCGATTGTGATCCATCAGCGCTCCCTCAACCCGGTCAAGAAGACATGCTACAGACTATGTTCAGCCAAGAATTCCGGCGGCACCTCGTTGTCGCTGTCTCGTCTCGAGGAAGCTCCGATGGACTTGGCATGTGGTTGTGCGTCGTCATGCTCTTCAAGGTGCGATACGAGCAAATCAGGCGGTACTTCGTTGTCACTCTCGTCGTGGTGGCTACCAACGGAATTCGTGTCGACGGCATCGGCATCCTTCTCGTTGTGTTCTTGTTGGTCTTCACCATTTGGCCAGGGTTCCTCGACATCACCAACCTCTGCCCTGGGTTGCGCGAGGCTGCTACGAAGCAAGCGCTCAGCTTCTCTAAACGCCTCGAGCTCAGCGCCAATGGCGCATATCAGGAGGTTCCAGCTGTTCTTCTCCGCAGTCCGCATATGTTCCTCCAGCTCCAGGATCACCTTGCCCATCCTAGGTAGCATCGACTCAACGGCCTCTTCCTGCATCCGCGGGGTCTGTTTGCCCTTCCCACTCACGCCGCTGCTTAGTGATTTCCGCAGGTCGGCCTCGAACGTGGTGATGAGGTCGACGGTTTCCTGCCACAATGCTGTGCCCTGGTCGAGTGCCTCACGATCCTTGTCAACCTGGGCCTTCCGCCGCTCCAAAAAGTCGACCTCATTTTCCCACCAGTCTTTCGCCATGCTAAGCGTACGCCGAGCGGGTATCATGCGGAAGAAATCAGCGCCCCCGGGCAAATCGTTCGCTCCGTAAGGAGATCCAGGGTCAGTACGTGATACAGCCTCGACTACGTCGGGATCAAGAGGCTCGATGAGGGGCCGGTGGAGTAACGACGCAACCTCGCCCTCGACTTCCTTCAGCGCACCTCTGTACCCGCTCAAGCCTGCCTCTCGGCGATTGCGGACATCCGCCATTTTACGTTCGAGCCATCGATGTCTGTTTCTCATGCCAACGAGCTTCTCCTCTAACTCATGAATCTCCTGGCCCAAGGATTCATGCTGTTCGCCTAGGTCTCGAAGCTCTTTGCCTAGCGGCTCTTCCTCATTATCTGCAAGGCTACGAAGCTCTGCAGAGATGCTTTCTTTACGACTGCAAAGATTGTCCAAATGAGAGAGTGCCTTCTTCCTCTGTGACAGCGCGGATTCGATGTAGGAGTTCTCTTCGGACTTCAAGTCAGTCAAGTACGTCAAAGCACGTCGCAGACCTTTGCGTGCGGTTTGGAGGCCTTGGGGCCCTGAGGTCTTCGGTTGCCGGACAGGTATGATGTCGCCACGGGCGGTCGCGCGCACTGGTGGATCGAGCGATGCCATCATCCGCGACTTTGATGATGCTGTAGAATAAAATGTCCCCGTGGGCGTACTACTCCCTGAATCACTCCAGGTGTCCTGTCCACCTACTGTAGAGGTGTCTGTCGACTCATTGCTAGGCACCAGCCCCGTGGCCTGCATGTCGAGCAATTGCTGCACCTCTTTCTGCAACGCTCGCTCCCGATGTTGTAGGCTGCGCCATATGGAATCGCCTCTGGATGAAGAGCTTGAACCGCGCGAACTCTGATCAAACAGAATGCTCCCGAAACTGACTCGGCTCGGCGCCATGCCCCCAGCCGCATGACTACTGCGACCGGCTTTGGAACCTTCTCTAGAACTTCTTCTGCCCTGCGGTGGATTTTGAACCAGAATCGAGGCAGCGATCGGCGGTGGAGGGCCGGCGAACAAGGCCTTAGCCTTAGGCTTCAGTTTGGAGATTGACCCAGCGGGACTGAGGGGGTCTTCGCCCAAAACATTATTATCCCACGGGTCCACAGGAGACGGAGAGCGGCGTCTTGACATCGTTATCGGTGTTCGAGGCGACTCTGGAAGCAGAGCGTCGTGCGGTCGTGGGGACAGTTCAAGATCGTAATCGTTTGCGCGTCTTTCGGTAGAGATATGCAGCGGCAGGATAGGTGATTTGTTCCGGCTCAGCGAGAGCCGATCAAAGAATCTTGGGGAGTTCGGGGCCATCAAGACACATGGGCGATGCCGACAGGACTGTCGGGCTGTCTGGGCGGGAAATCGGCAGAAATGGTGGAATGGCGTAACACTGTGAATAATGCCAGCTAAGATGTACGAGTAAGTAAGCAAGCTGTCGGGCGCGGAAGCGAAGTTGATAATTTGGGGGGGAGTCTATGAGGCGGCGCGGCTTGAGAATTCACGGGCTGTTATGGGCTGAGGCAAGGATTTTGTCGCGGAAACCAGCAAGTGAAGGAAAATGGGCAGAGCTCACGAGCTCCGAATATGTGCCACGGTTCGGCACGAGGCAACTCTTCCTGTTCCAGCTTGCAGACGTCACTGGACTGAGCTCGTTATCGCTCGGTATCTGGAAGAGACATCCCTTGGAGAAAAATCCGATAAGCTTATAAAGGTGACTTGCATGTAAGCAGCATCGAATGCTAGTGGAGCAGTAAGTTAGGTAAGGCCGGTCATGACCTTACTCAGAGGCGAGAGCCCAGCGTATTACACTGTACAGTGTATCACTGCTCACCTTGGTCCAACCCAACACAGCGGTGCAGAGAATGTCTGGTCTCCAGTCTTTTATTTCCCACAAACTTCCATTCCACTGGGTCTACCTAGTTGGGGATGGGCCCTCAATGTGACGTTTTGAAGGCACCTCTTCCTTGTTTCCCATGTGTATTCTTCTTTGTTTTACGGGTTGGGCACCGGTCGGAAGGAGTCTCGCCCAGCCTCACGGTCTGGCCCAAGAGGAAGAGTCAGTCAGGTAGCTGGCGCGCAGATATTCCAATACACCAGCAAGGAAGAGGTGTTGTTGTAGTTCAAGCAAGGCCCGGCAGGTGGGTGAGGAGCGGAAGGTCAGGCAAGGCAAGGTATTGTGCGCACACATCTTGGGCAAGACAAGGTCAGGCAAGTTAAAGCCAGGGACGGACCAGGTGCGGCCATGTGGAATTGGCAGCATTGGCAGCATTGTAATTTGTTGGCATTGGACCGTTAGTTCCATGGTGGGAGCGAGCCATCAGGGGAGAAGGGAAAGCTTCACGCAATGAGTGTTGCGCGAGACATTGGAGAGTACATACGCGGCATCCCAAACGATTCGCAACAACGCGCATCCCCATCTCATCTCCCCCCCGTCCCGTCCAAGGCCCCCGTCTCCGTGTCCAGCGCCAGCAAGTCAACTGGGAGGCCGTTTTATTAGTCAGAAGTGATGCCGTAGAAGAGCGATTTTTTCTGCAGTGACGACGCGGAGCGCGCGGACGAAGGCCAAGACAAAGGTTGTGTGTTCCGAAGCGTCCAGACATCACCACTGCTCGTCGTCAGTCTTGTCCATGGTCTGTCTCGTTGCTCTCTTGCTCCTCTTGATCCAGAGTACTTTGGCCCTTTACAGCGAAGCACGTAACATCAGGGCCCTCGGGTCTTGTGCGCCGAGTTGAGGCACGGTACCTTGACTGACTTACTCGAACACATGCATCGGCTGGTGTTGCTCTGGTCTGTCCCTCGCCGCGTGCCGTGTCATTCCGGGGGGTTTTTTTTTTGTTCTGCTCTCGTCCGTTTTGCCCTGCGCTGGAGGCTCCACGCAACCTGCATACCTTTTACCTTGCCTTACTCTACATACATCACGGCCACTTACCCTGGACCAGCAAGTATGCATTTCCTAGGCCATCGCCGGTCGGCGTCGCAGCAGAGCGTCGGCGACAAGGAGAAGCAGGAGGAACAACAACAGCAGCAGCACAAGCGTCATTCCCATCGGCTCAGCGCAACTTCGGCGCTCTGGCAAGCGGCCCAGGCCTTGGGCTCCATTGGGGCCCCTGCCAGCAGCACTGCTGCGGCCAACGCCGTCAGCCAGAGCCATAGCCGCAGCCACAGCCAGGCCAGTGTCGGCGCCAGCATGGACGTGGACGACGCTACGGCGGCCACCGATTCTCTCCACCATTCGCTGCCCAATCCGGTACCCTCGCCCTCTGGTTCTGGTGCCTTGTCATCCCACCCTCAGCAGCAGCAGTCGCCGCGGTTGCACTACCAGCTGCAGCCCGAATACCAGCACCGCCAGCACAACCAGCACCAGCAACATCAGCACCAGCGGCATCTGTCGCCCAACCGCGACCCCAATCCTCCTTCCATAACCCTTTCTCCTTCTCCAACTTCATCTCCTCAATTCGCCTCAGGAGCCGCGACTGCGACCGGGCCCCTTGCGCCCAAGAAACACGCCGTCGCCAACTTCTACTACGACGACGCCGAACACCTCAATCACCACGACCGGCCTCAACATCGCCAACGCCGCTGCCGCCCCTCCTTCTCCCCCTCGCCGCTGCCGCTGCTGCTTCCGACTCCGCTTCCTCCCGTCCACTCCAGCCTCGCCATTCCCACTCCCACTCGCACTCTTCTGACCTCTCGCATTCGCCCACTCAATCCCATTCCTATTCCTACTCCCACTCCCCTTCCTATCACTCCCGCTCTCAATCATATTCCCAGCAGCAGCAGCAGCAGCAGCGTGATTCCATTCCCGCCGCGCTGCATCCGGTCCATGGCCACCAGCTGCACCACCATCACCACGATTCGACCTATTCGCTGCCTGCCCACCCCACTGCGACTGAGACATCAGGGCCGCCGGGCCTTTCCCCCTCCGTCACTCATCTCCCCGTCCTCACACGCGCCGTCCTTCTCCGTCGCGGCCATGAACCCGCAACAACAACCGACACCTCAGCAGCAACAGCCGCCGCCGCAGCAACAGCAGTTTTCCTCCGCCACCCGCGTCGAATCAACACATACGGCTCCCAGCACGACGAATTGCACATGCCCGCTGGCATGATGCAGCACGGACAGCTATCGCCCCGCGAATACTCGTCCTCCTCCGCGGCCCCCGCCGCTCCCCAGATCAAGCTGGACCAGGCCTCTCCGAACGCACCCCAGTTCCAGAGCACATCGTCGGTGCCCAACGTACTGCAACCCGGCGGTGCAGGTGGCCGTCCCCCCGCCATCACCGCAACCACCGCCCCGGCCATGGCCACAATGCCTCAGCAGTCGCAAGACTACCAGACCCCTTCCAAACCCAGCTTGAGTCTCTCTCACAGTTACTCGCGCTCATCCCCCGCCGCCAACTACGAAGGCGCCCCAACATTTGCGCCCTACACCCCCACGACCCCCAGCGGATCCGGTTCTCAATTCATGTCGCCGCCAGATCAGAAATACAATGCTCCCGGCTCTCAGCGGAACATTTCAAACACCCCGCTAGGCCTGGCTGATATTCGACCCCGTGCCGACTCTGGTATGTCGGATGGCGTGCCTGGCAGCACCGCCTTTGACCTCGCCAATGTCCAGCCCGGCACGAGCAACTATCTTGCTCCTTGGGCACTCTATGCCTTTGACTGGTGCAAGTGGCCGCCTCAGGGCAATGGAGCCGGGAAGCTCGCCGTCGGTAGCTATCTGGAGGACGGACACAATTTTGTATGACCCGGCTTTCCCCCATTCTGCCAGCCTAGAACTACACTGACCTTTTCCATAGATTCAAATCCTCGATACGCAAATGATGCCGACTCCCAACGACGTCTACCAGCCCGGAACTCCCAAGTTCAACCTCGAATTCTCAAAGGTTGCCGAAGCCACACATTCATACCCCGTGACACGTCTGCTATGGGAACCGCCCTCTTCGCAGAAGCAATCCACCGATCTCCTTGCGACGTCCGGCGATCACCTCCGACTGTGGTCTCTGCCTTCGGAAAGCCCTGTGTCCCAGAGCAACTCGATCAACCGACAAGGCAGGGATCCTGGTGTCACAAAGCTCACCCCTTTAGCGCTTCTATCCAACTCCAAAACTCCGGACCACACTGCGCCGCTGACCTCATTGGACTGGAATACGGTTTCCCCAAGCTTGATCATCACTTCGAGCATAGACACGACCTGCACAATCTGGGATATCCCCTCATTGACGGCGAAGACGCAATTGATCGCTCATGACAAGGAGGTATATGACGTGCGCTTCTGTGCCAATAGTGTGGATGTGTTCGTGAGCTGTGGACAGGACGGCAGTGTCCGCATGTTCGACCTGCGCAGTCTTGAGCATAGCACAATTATCTACGAGCCCACGGGCAAGGATGACCGAGGTACGTTGCGTGACTTCAAGAGTCACCTCGCGCTCTTGCTAACCCGATTTCGCAGATGCCAACGGCGGTCGGATCAGTCCTACCCTTGCCCAGCCATGTCGAACCCTCCTCCTTTGCTGAGACTGGCGACGTCGCCTCATGACACTCACTTGCTGGCTACGTTTGCGCAGGACTCTAACGTCATTCGCATTCTGGACGTGCGCCATCCTGGACAGGCATTGTTGGAACTTCGCGGCCACGGTGGTGCCCTCAACAGCATCGAATGGTCGCCCCTGAAGCGAGGCGTCCTGGCTTCCGGAGGAGACGACTGCCAAGTTCTACTCTGGGATGTTTACAACAACAACCACTCCCTCGGCGGCGGTCCCGCTGCCAATGGCGCCGGCCAGCCCGATAGCACACGAAGCCCATTCGCTAGCTGGCAGTGCGATTACGAAGTCGGAAACCTTGCGTGGGTACCGCATCTCTCCAGCGAACAGGGAGAGTGGTTGGGAGTGAGCGCAGGCAGGGGTCTTTGGGGTGTCAAGACATGCGGACGGTCTGGTGTCTGAAGAGCGGGATGACGAAGAGTGGCAGTCATCTGACCGTCTTGCTGCCCTGTTCATAGATGTGGCTGGTCAATTGTGGTATATGCATCGCGAAGCCTGGCGTTTGGGAATGGGCCCTGAGCCTCATGTAGGAGGAATGCTACCGTGGTTGCAGCTTCGTACCTTACGGTTCCTCATAGAGCGGACGAAGAATCTTGCTCTCCGGTTCAGCACGGCTCCTCGGTTGGTGGTCAGAAACAAAATCTTGGAATGGCGGATGGCTATATACCGGCGGGCATAGGGGGAAGGAAGAAGGTGGATTTGAAATGTTATAATCATTGTGCGGTGTCCTTCCCGCACAAAAAATGTCGCAAAGCATTTCCAGATTTCAAAGCTTTGCCAGTGACGAACCACCAAGCGGCTCATCCATTGTGACGACGGCCTTACCCCAAATCTTCCGATCCACCATGTCTCTCAGCGCCCTAGGTACACTATCGAGCCCATGATAATCAGTGTCGTAAACCACGGGTTGTATACTTCCGCTTTCCATCAACGGCCGAAGCCCATTCCAGGTGGCCTCTTGCTCCTGAGGATACCGACGAGAACTTTCGCCATACCGCTGCGTGCCTCGATCAGTAAACGAGCGATGCCTGAATGAAAGGAGAAACCCACGTAGCCAATGAGTGAGACTTGCTTCAGAAGAACGCGATTCATAGCTACTCGTTCCATATTGTCTTGTATACCTGCAAAACCAACAACCAACACTTTCCCTCGATGAGCAATGCATTTCAAGCTAGGGTCAACGAGGCCGACGGGATCAAAAATAATATCAGCTCCCTTGCCATCAGTCAATTCTAGTACTTGCTCCCACCACGCCGTGTGCTCAATGTAGTTCACGCAAGCATGAGCTCCGAGCCGCGTGGCCACGGCACATTTGCCTTGGGACCCAGCTGTACCGATTACACGGCAGCCCAGAGCGGCAGCAATTTGGACAGCCATGGTGCCCAGACCGCCTGCTGCAGCGTGTACGAGAACTGTTTGGCCAGCCTTGATGCCGGCTTGCATAAGTGCGGTATAAGAGACTGGTAGCGTCGCTGCCAACCCAGCAGCCTGTGGAAACGTCCATTTTGCTGGCATGTGATGCATAGAATCTGAACGAGGAAGACATATGAATTCGCTGTATGAGCCAGTGTGCCCCCCAAAGACTCTGTCGCCAGGAAGGAAGCCCGAATCCGATGGTGCCGAGACAATTACTCCCGAGAACTCAAGGCCCAAGATGAATGGTGGCCGGACCAAAGATCGGTTATTTTGATGTTTCCCTTTCGCCTGCGCGCGCCCCCGTTAGCCTACGGGTACAGCCTTCAACTTGCGTTCTGGGAGCACATGCATAGAGCGTGTCCACATAATTGACACCGGCAGCCTTCACTTGGACGAGCACCTCATTCGACGTGGGAATAGGTTTGTCGACCTCAGCGACCGTAATCTCGTCAAAGTCCTGGACTTGGTCAGTCAGGACTGTAAACAGTGTGGGTGACCCACTGACCTTGACAAAGTCGTTGATTACTACTGCTTTCATATTTGAACTTGGCGACACAACAGGCTTGCCACAAAAACCTGGATCCGGGGAGCAATAGCACACTGATTTGCTAAACGAAGACCAGGAGTGAACATCAAGATGCAATTAGTGATTGAAGCCTCGAGACTGGGAAGTTTTACGCAGCATCCTCGTGTAGAGGTCGCTTAATTCTGTTTCAATTGTTCCCGCTGCTGCCGGATCCTATGACAGAGGCCGAGGCTTGGGCCGGCTCGGCAAGTCTCCCCTACCTTACCTAGTATCCCTTGCTCTGCTCGCGGCGCCTGTTTAGCTGGGCTTACTTAAGACCGCTTACCTAAGACGGTACATACCTACTATTCCCACAAAGGTGGGGCCCCTAATTGCCTACAGCAGGCGAACCAGAACCAGCCTGCCTCAGGTGTCTTTTGACGCTAAGCCGTATTCAGACGGAACCTGGGCCTCCTTCGCGTGAAGGTAACATGGCTGAGCTTTCCATCCGCGACTCGTCCTACGATTTATTCTCAATCCTTTGCCTTCCCAATCCAGCCGTCGACTGCATGGTGGCTCCTTCCCCTCGGTTGTCCTTTCTTACGTGCAAATACTTAATACAAACGAACCCCTTGGAAGACTGCCAGCCTCGAAGTGGCCTTCTCTTCTCTGCAACTCTGCGCCAGCAGAGTTAAACGAAACCTGTCTTCGCCTGACGTCGCCATCCCAAAACTTGAAGTCGACAACGTTCGCTTCTTCTAATTGCCTTCAAGATGGCTTCGAACGACCACAGTCGATACGATGACTCGGACGACGAGGATGACTTCAACCCTGCGCCTGCCGATCTCTCTGACGACGAGCCTAACCACAACTCAGGTCAGCGACATGCAGGTAGCGATGCGCGAGAGAGCAGCCCTGTTGCTGACGATGATGACGCCACCGCTGCCCCAAAATCTCGACGAGTAGACGACGATGAGGATGACGAGCAAGATGATGAGGAGGGTGGCCAAAACGACGATGACGAAGAGGACGACGAGGATGAAGAAGACGAGGACGATGTCCAGCAGGTAAGCCTTCCGCTTGCGCTGTTCGGTTTCCATTGCTTTTTGAACAGAGGGAGACATCAGGCTCCGTGCACCAGGCCGACTTGTTCTGCGTGTCTTTCGCAGGTTGATACACTGCTAACGGTTTCTTTACTCTACAGGGACATCGTCGCAAGCGTCGCAGGGATCGTCGCGCTGTCTTCTTCGATATCGAGGCCGAGGTCGAGGACGAAGAGGATGGCGAGGATGAGGAGAAAGACGGTGAAGAGATAGAGGACTTCATCGACAACGCTCATCCTGACGACATTGCCGAAAGTGGAGGCCTCGACGATGACCGAAGGCACCGCGAGTTGGATCGCCGACGCGAGATGGAGTCTAGCATGGATGCTGAGAAGCAGGCCGAAATCCTTCGACAGCGCTACGGTAACCGTCGCCCCAACAAGGGCTTCGGTGATTCGACTGTTGTCCCCAAGCGCCTCCTCATGCCTAGTGTGGAGGATCCTACGATCTGGGCTGTTAGGTGTAAGGAGGGCAAGGAGCGAGAAGTCGTCTACTCTATCATGAAGCGTATCGATGAGCGAATGGGCACCAAGGATGAGTTGGCTATCATTTCGGCTTTCGAACGTGGCGGCCCGACCTCCGTCATGAAAGGCTACATCTACGTCGAAGCCAATCGTTCAACGGATATTATGGTTGCGCTAGATGGTATGTTCAACGTCTACCCTCGGTCAAAGATGATTCTGGTCGACATCAAGGACATGCCCGACTTGCTCCGTGTGACCAAGACGCCCACTCTCGAGCCCGGCGCCTGGGTCCGGCTTCGCAAGCCAGCCAAACACGCCAGTGACCTGGCGCAAGTCATTGACGTTACCGAAAACGGTCTTGAAGCCCGAGTCCGCTTTATCCCGCGTCTTGACTACGGCATGAGAGATGATGCCCTTGCCGCCCTGACCTCTGATGGCAAACGAAAGCGCCCCGTTGGCGTGCCTGGACCACGACCGCCACAGCGTTTGTTCAATGAGACGGAGGCCCGAAAACGTCACCCCAGGCATATCCAAGGAAACCCGACGACCAAGGTTTGGACATACATGGGTGACGAGTTTGAGAACGGCTTCCAGGTGAAGGATATCAAGATCCAGCAGCTAGTTGTCACGGACGTCAACCCCACTTTGGAGGAAGTCACTAGGTTCGCTTCCGGCGCTGAGGATGGTACCGAAAACCTCGATCTCAAAGCCCTTGCTGCCAGCCTCAAGGACAGCAACATCAACGTCACTTACCTTCCCGGCGATGTCATCGAAGTCTACGATGGTGAGCAGAAAGGTGTCGTTGGAAAAGCAACAAACGTCCAGGGCGACATCGTCACGATGCAGGTTACAGAGGGAGACCTTGTAGGTCAGATCATTGAGGTCCCTACCAAAGGCTTGAGAAAGAGATTCAAGATCGGAGATCACGTCAAGGTTACCAGCGGCAGCCGATTCCGCGATGAAGTCGGTATGGTTGTCAAAATTTCCGAAGATCGAGTTACCTTTTTGACCGACCAAACCAACACGGAGGTCACGGTCTTCAGCAAAGACCTGCGTGAAGCCAGCGATATTGGTGGTCAAGGTGCGTTGGGTCAGTACGAGCTATTTGACCTCGTTCAGCTGGACCCGACTACTGTGGGCTGCATCGTTAAGGTCGATCGCGAGTCGGTAGTTGTGCTTGATCAAAACGGAGACACCAGACAGGTCATGCCATCCCAAATTGCCAACAAACTCCCGAAGAGAAAGGTTGCTGTGGCTGCCGATAGAAACGGCTCCGAGATCCGACTCGATGATGTTGTCAGGGAGTACGGCGCCCAACAACGCCAGGGAAAGATCATTCACATCCACCGCGCATACGTATTCTTGCACAGCAACAACAATAACGAGAATGCCGGCGTGTTCGTTACCAAGGCTAGCAATGTCACAACTATTGCTGCCAAGGGTGGACGTGTGCTTTCAGCTGGTCCCAACTTGGATCAGATGAACCCCGCAATGAAGCGCAACCCTGGCGGCGCAGAGAGCAAGATGGCACCTCCCAAGACCTTCGGCCGTGATCGTTCTATCAACCAGACTGTCATCATTCGGAAGGGTGGTTACAAGGGTCTTTTGGGTATCGTCAAAGATGCCACGGAAACTCACGCCCGCGTTGAACTGCACACCAAGAGCAAGACCATCACAGTGCCCAAGGACCATCTCAGCTTCAAGGACAAGAACACCGGTGCCAAGATCGACATCAATGGACGGGGTCCAAGACCGGGTCAGGGCGGTGCTCCTGGAGGCGGGCGTGGCGGAGACTGGCAAGGAGGACGCACGCCAGTCGCCTCTAGCGGCGCAGAGAGGACGCCCGCGTGGGGTTCACGAAGTGAGTCAATGCCCAACGAGAGATGCCATGATTACTTTGCTAATATGAATCAAGCTCCTGCACCGACTGGTGGCAGAACACCTGCTTGGAAGTCTAGCAGCCAGGACTACGGATCCGGCTCTCGCACTCCCGCCTGGGCCGACGGCTCAAGGACTGCTTATGGCGATGGTAACAGAACCGCGTACGGCGGGGGTTCAAGGACTCCGGCATGGCAGTCGGGAGCAAAAACACCTGCACACGACGCTTTTGGATTGGGATCGAAGACGCCAGCATACGGCGGCAGCGAGGCCTGGGGTTCAGGCTCGAAGACACCTGCTTATGGAGGCTCTGCCCCCACTCCTGGCGCCAGCGGCAGTGATTCATGGGGATACACCCCAGGCAACTCTGGCTACGATGCGCCGACGCCGGGTGGAAATCTCCTCGGTGCACCCACACCCGGTGCTCTTAATGCTCCCACACCGGGCGCCTACTCGGCACCCACCCCAGCGGCTGCTAGTGCTCCAACTCCTGGTGGTGGATGGCAAGGAGGCTGGGCTGCTGATTCGGCCCCTACACCAGCGGCCGGCGCTCCCACCCCGGCGGCCAGTGGTTTCGCCTCCTCATCTGGTTATTACGGTGCCCCCACCCCTGCTGCGTATGGTGCACCCGAGACGCCCGCGGCCAGCGGGCCCAGATACACCGACGATGACTGAGCAAACAGCGACACAAAATATGTGACGAGTTGGGGTGGCCGGTCATACATAGCCAGATTGGCTTTATATTAGCAAACAGGAGGGGCACCAGACTTGTATATTATCCGGCGTTCTCGTAGAAAGGGCATGCGCAAGAAAGAAGCGCGAATTTCAAAATAGTTTGCATCACACTTGGGTGTCAGGCGTCTGTTATTTTGCAAACCAAATGCCGTTTACACGAAAACCAGTTCAATAAATCCATGCCTCCATGCATCTTGCCTGCAACCTTCAGTCAGACATTGGTCACATAGAATGTTACTGCCGGCTGGATCAATTTGTCCTGACACTATGAATGATATTGCAGGTCAAGGTTGACTGGATGAGGGGGTTTACCCGCCGGCTGTCATATCGCCGGTAGCATCACAACCATGATTCGTGTGCTCTAGGTCTGGCCATTTGACATGTAGATGCCGTGCTTTCTTAGTTATGCTCAGGACCTGCATTGTAACTCTTCACAGGTATAAGTTCAGCATCTCGTGACTGATTTGAGTGAAACTCCTGCGCGTATTGATGCATAGTATCTTCCATCTTCCTCCGTCCCTCCTTCCAAGACATCGATAGAAGCCCCCAAACGTAAATATGAAGGCCTTATCGGTTGTTGTGGCGTTGGCCAGCCTTGCCTCTGCTCACTGTACGACATTCCTATCATCTTGGGCGCACCTTGTGCTATTTACTGACGCTCTCAGATATATTTCCATCCGTCACTTACCATGGCAAGACCACAGAAGACTGGGCAGTCGTCCGCAAGACGACAAACTACCAGTCCAACGGGCCGGTCACGGACGTGGCCTCACAGCAGATGACATGCTACCAGCTGGCCCCAGGTAACGAGGGTGCCACGGTGCTGGATGTTACCGCAGGATCCACGATTGGTTTGTTCAAGTTGGCATTCACGATCAAGGGCAAGCTCGCTGACAATCAACTCCTCGAAGGCTACAACGCCAAGGCGTCCGTCTCCCATCCCGGACCGGTCAATTTCTACATGGCCAAGGCGCCCTCTGGCTCCATCACAAACTTCGATGGCTCCGGAAAAGTGTGGTTCAAGATCTACAACGACGGCCCGACGGTCACCTCCAATGGACTGACTTGGCCCACCACAGGCAAGCACATTCATCTATTCTGTCTCTCTCGCGCTTGTTGACATTTATGGCCCAGGCAAAACGACGCTTGACGTCCAGATTCCCAGGTGCCTCGCAGACGGCGAGTACTTTCTCCGCGTCGAGCACATTGCTCTACACAGCGCTAGCAGCGTTGGCGGCGCCCAGTTATATATCTCGTGCGCCCAGCTCCGTGTAAGCGGCGGCACAGGCACGTACAAGCCCAACTTGATGTCGTTCCCTGGCGCATATAGTCCTAACGACCCGGGTCTCGTCGTGAACATCTATTACCCGGTTCCGCAAAACTACAAATCCCCGGGAGGCGATCCACTGGCGTGTTAGGTTGCAGTGCGAGCACCATGTCGTGGGAAAAGCCTTCCGATCTTCCTAGAGGGATCCAGAATCTCGGCTGGTGTGGCCAAGGGCATGTTTATGTACTCAAATAGTCCAATAGCACTGAGAATTCAGAGACAGTGTAAATGAGCAATAATAGGTAGCAAGGACACCATAGTTGAAGGACACTCGCTTCACGTCCAAGACCCGAACTCTGCTGTGATAATTGTTGTGCTCCCGATACCTGTAAGCCTTTGAGCCAGGGCGAGACCAGGTGCAATTTTGAGAAATCAGACCCCGCCCGGTGTCAGCTTCCTTAATAGAATCTGGGCGCTACACTCAGCAGAATATGGAACTCACTCTTTTCCTTTTCAAACAAGGTCGAAGGGGGGCTAGAACACCAGTCACCTACTTGGCTTTTCGCAGCCAGGTGCGGATAGGTTAAGAGCTTCTATCTTTCCATTTTCGGCTGATCCCCGTGGCAATGGACACGATGTAACCCACTTCAGTAGCTTGATTGCTTACGTCGACGGGTTAAGGTGCGGGGAAAGCTTGTGGCCTTGCGCCCCTCGCGGCCCTCGTGGCAGACATCGTGAACCCTGACCCCTCGGCAAAACGGCATGTGGTAAAAGCTCCAATAGGGGGTGTCGGAGTCCAGATGCTCGTAAGACGTGTTGTTCGAGTCAAGTTCAATCTTTCTGTAATGAGGGGGACGGACCGGCAGGAGGCCAGCGCTTATGCAAGGGCTATCGGCTGACAGGCACGTCAAGTATTGAGCTTGTCATGAAAAGACCTCATTAATGTGGTGGAAAAATTAAAGCTTGATGATGGGCAGATCCTTTGTAGCATGGCTTATCTGCATGCCGACTGGTGAGATCAGAGCAGTAGCATAAGTAGCTCCGACGGCCCCGAAGACATTGATTGTAACGCCGGACATACTATCGCGCATTCATCGCTGGAACTCGCTCAGTCGTTTCGCGTCCATCAGCTCTCCAACCATGTTGTCTGGTCCCTCGCTCGCTTTTCTGGCGTCAACGGCGCAACTCGTTGCGGCGGCTAGTTTCACTGTGCCCAGTAAGGTGAACACCGGCGGCCTCTCTTATGCGCCTCTCGAAGCAGCACCCGTCGGAATCTCGTCAGCCCCCTTGAGTTCTACACCATGCTTGTTTGCTGATATCCGTCCAGATTCGAGTTCTTTGCTTTCCCCTCATACTTCCAGAACGTCACTGCAACAAACCAATGTCTGACCAACCTCAAGACGTTGAGCGGTGCCTGGCCACCTATCCGGATCGGCGGTACAACCCAAGACCGAGCCTCCTATGATGCCTCTTCTTCAGCGTATGTTGTGTACACTGTTGCGAGCCCGAACGATGCGCCCGCAGCTCTGACTTTCGGGCCGAATTTCATGAAGCTGGCCGCGACATACGGTGGCGACGTGACTCTGGGATTGAACAGAGGCAAGAACAACATCGACAACACCATTGCAGCAGCCAAGGTCGCCGTCGCAGAGATGAAAAACCTCTATGCGATTGAACTCGGAAATGAGCCTGAATGTGAGTTCGGAATCCGGGATCCATACTTAATCAAACTGACAAAGTTTATCTCAGATTGGTCGGGAGTCCAGCCGATTGCTTCTGGAACGTGGAGCCCTGCCGTGGACGCCGCGTCGCAGAATAATTGGGATATCATCGTCGGAAATGCCATTGGCAAGAAGAATATCATCCAAGCCGGAAACTCAAACTCCCTTCCTCCCACGTGGGGGGCTGAAGAGTTGATTGCCAGCGGAAACGCCACGGTGAGGGAGTACGTGAAGACGTATGCCCACCACAACTACCCCGGCGGTACCGTATCCAGCTTGATGGCTCACGCGAACATTGCAACCAACGTCCACTTGTAAGTTTCTGTGCCCAACTGTGTCGGGCTCTTTATGCTGAACGGTGTTAGATTCGACCGCGATATCGCCAGTGCCTTGGCGGTGAACAAGCCATATGTCTTTGGGGAGACCAACTCAGGTAAGATGTCGCCCTTGATTGAACCACTGAATATTCTAACCTCTGAATAGTCGCTGGAGGAGGTGCGGCAAACGTGTCCCCGACGTTTGGGGCTGCCTTGTGGGTGATGGACTATGCGGTGCGCCTAGCCACCTCAAACGTCTCCCGCGTATACTTCCATCACGGAACCATTGGCAACAACCCCTACAGCTTCTTTGGAAGATACTCCATGGGCAACCCCTATGTCGGCGCATACACGGCGGCAGCTTTCCTGGCTGGGGCCAAGCACGTTGCCGCCTTGGATGATGGCAAGTCTGCCTTTGCAGCGTATGCCACCTATGACGCCGCGGGAGCACCACTTCGAGTTCTTCTGTACAACTCCAACTATTACAGCGGTTCCGGCACGCGAGTTGTCGAATCTTTCGTTCTCAGTGGGCTGTCAGCGACCAGTGTCCGGTCTAAACGGGTTACTGCGGCCAGCGCCGAGGCAAGACAGGATCGAGGCGGGAACGCGTCGATCGGCGGCCAGTTCTTCAACAACGGCACTTGCACTACCGGCGGCACGGAGACATTCGAGACAGCGCCGGTCTCGGGGGGCAAAGTTACCCTCAGCGTTGGGGCCAGTGAGGCTCTCTTGGTGTATCTCCAGTAACCTCGATGATTCTGGGGCATCTCAGAGGAACTGTGCAGGTGATGGGTGGAGTGCGGGCTTCATGTTATGATGCCGGCTTCGATGCCGGCGGCCCTGAGTTTCGTGAGGCGTTCGACAATGGAGTCTGCACGGTCTTTCAACATATCGCACTGCAAAGACAGTACCTGGCACTCTCTGCCGGCCCTTCCATCTAACGAGGCTTGAAGCTTGGGAACGCAGTGGGCTAAGGAGGATTGAAGATCAACCAGGATCGCGGACATGACAGAAGGCGAGGATCCAGGGGAAAGAGTGAAGGAGCCGATGCGAAGTTCGGGAATGTCGAATTGATGATTTTCAACGTCGTCTTGATCTGCGGAGGCGGCAGATATTTTGAAGCATACTTGAGCGTGCGAGAATATTAGTTCTGTAATGTCGTGAAGGCGGTAGTGACATGAGATTAGCTGGTTAAGCAAGGTGAAGTCGACACTTGATGGGCGGTCGGCCGCCTCAAATGGGTCTTGTCCAAAATCAGTAAGACACTTGAAGGCATGGACACAGTTGGGAAGTATGCATTCAGGGGCTGCATCGTGCGCGACGGCCAAGCGAATAGCCTCGGGATATAATTCGATTAACTGTTGGGTTTGGCCGAGCATCAACTCAAGTGAGCGGCGTAGGCCGTACGACTCGTTGACTTGGGTACAGAACAAGTTCAAGTCGGAAGCGGCAACATGTAGCTTCGAGACTGGAGGCAGGCCATTGAAAGCTTCGTTCAGCTTGAGCATCATGGCGGATAGGCTTTCGAAGCATCGGGCTCTCGGATCAAGTTGGGCTTCGCGAGTGTTTTCGGTGAAAGGGATGATGAATTGGGATGATGGCTGAGAGGTCAGGAGCTGATCAAAAGAGAAGGGTTCCCAGTCCAAAGTTGAGGTCTCAGCGACGAGAGGGGCTTCCAGGACGGCGAAGTCTTGAGTCGTCGGACGTGGACCAGCGGGGCTGTAGACACACGCAACGCTGGCCTTGGAGCAACGGGCACAGACGGCAGAGCCGGCCTGCTTAGGACATCGTAGCTTTTGGCTGTGGCATCTGTCACAGGCCTGACGATTGCGCGGAGGAAGAGGCATGTCGGTGTATGATATCTTTGGGGACAGGATGGAGCGTGGAGAGAAGTGCTGACACGAGCATGCTAAGGTAAAGGTCCTACCTTGCGGACGGTTTGCTGTGCTACCCGCGACACGGCGGGGCTTGCCAGCTAGCATTACTTGACCTAAGGTAGGCACGGTATCTTACCAGTGTAGGTACCTACGGCGTCGGCGCCGGCGGATCGACATCAGTGGAGCCTCTCTACCTTAGCGTGCCGTAGCGCCCGCCAGACTGGCCAAAATCAATGGATTTCATGGATCATGGTCTCTCCCTACATACCGTACCCAGGTAGGTAGGATGGATACGGAGTAAGGAGGTACTTTGTTTGCCCTTACAAAACACGACCAGACTTCTTCTCACTTCTGATTCTATTATTCGAACGTCGGCGTGTGTTTTCCACGTGTGGTGGTTGTCTTTCAATCCCAAGGAGCACGGATGCCACCATCATCGACCGCACCGAGCACCGACCTCGTGGGCCATCCGAACTTCTGCAAGCACTATTTTTTGACACATGTTTGTCCCAACTCCCTCGTAAATGACACGAAACGCCGAGACACCTGCGACTGCGACTTCGACTCCTTGCATCCAGGAGCGCAGAAAACGTCCAGCTACGTGCCTACCTTGGTGAACCGTAGCCCTGGAATCCTTCCGTCATTCAGCCGCCTTGCGTCCGCCCCTTTCCCGTCTCCTGCTTCCGTCTTCGCCCACAGGGCACACACCATCCTCCATCAGGCATCGTCTGCCCGCTGCATCACCATTATCGTCATCGCCATCATCGCCAGCAATAGGAATCGGACATGGTGGTGTCCATGGACACATGACTCTCGCCAACAGCCGACTGCAACGCTTGTCCTTGTCCCTGCTCGCTCCCACGTCCCAACGCCATTTGCCATGCATCATGTCATGTCGGCTACCCGCCCCCCAACTTCCCGTGCGCCCGTTTGGCGTTTGCTCATCACGTTGGCGCCCACCAACCAACGCCACACTTTCCCTCCAGTCGACCTGTCTTTGCCCACCAAAATGCCCTTTGTCTTCTCTCCAGCCCCAGCCCCAGCTCCCAAGCCGGCTTCCCCATTGCTACCCAGGTGCTAGGCCGCCTAGCTGCTGTCGATCAGCCAGCCGGGACTTGACCTCGCATCCGCCTCAAAGCCAATTCTTCTCACACAACCAAGACACAATTCGCTTCTGACCCCATCATCCAAAAGCTTGCCTTGAGTCGTGGACCCCTCTCCGGGAGATAAGCACTTTGTTTGCTCCTTCTGCGCATGGCAGCCGCACACCAGTGTCCAGACCAGCCCTCCTCAGCTCGACCCCAATTTTCAGCTTATATTGCATGTTTGCCTGCTGTGCCACTTTCTGTTCTCTCTCCAACATTCCTCCCGGCCTGTCCCGCGCTTCCATTTCTCTCCTGCCCTCAAGGACTCTTCTCGTTTTCGAACCCATCGTCTTTGTGTCGCACTCTGCTGTGTCAGCTTTTGTTGTCTTACATAGCTACAATAATCTTCCCAATCGTCAAGCCTCCATCATGCTGTCGAGGTGACCACCGAAATGGAACCCACCACAGTCATCGGATGCGTGTCTGCTTTGACCGACCTCTTCGCAGAGGGCGCGCAACACTACACGCTGTGGAAAAGAAAACGATCCCGGCAAAACCATTATCGGAGGACGGGTCCCGCCGGGCAGAAAGGCATCGTTACCTGCGCCTTGACTACATCTCTTGACGCTGCCGAGACACAGATCAAAGAGACATTTGATATTGCCTTCTCCATTGTAGGGCCCGATTTCTCCAAAGGAGATGGTGTGTCTCGTCCTCACGACTACAAACAGGGACTTCTCTAATGTCAGGTTTCCACAGTTACTTGTACGGATCTTCTTTGCAACCAGTTGTTCAACCTCAGAAGTCGGGTTTCCCATCTGCGCCGGGCCGTTGACGCCACCTGCTTGACAGCTACGCTGAATATCGCCGATATTCTTCAAACATCTGAGGCTATTCGCATTGCCTCTTCAAGGGGACCTTTACTGTCGCATGGCCGTGGGTCGCTCTATTCCTCGAGACCTGCCCGTCCCAAAGCCTCGGTCCCGTCAAACTAGTTGGTTGTCCCAACGCTCCGGAAGCTTTACCGATTTCAACAACGATGATGAAGACAAGATAACCATCTGTACCGATCAGCCCCGTCTCCAATCGGAGCCGCCGTCACCTCCGCCGACTCCGCCAGACTCCAAGCTTACTGCCAGCGACGCGGCATCCATCTTTGCTCCGTCGACGCTGGCGCCCTCAGAAGCTGGTGGTTGTGGTGATGCATCGGCAATCCTCCGTCCCAAAGTCAGCGTTTTCAGTATGTTCTGCCCCAAGGCAATGGTGCTTCAGGTCGACTTGTCGAAGCCCATTCCAGAGGACAAGAATTGTACGTGCGGTTACCGTTGGAAGCCGGCCCTGCCGGAGAAAAAAGACTTTATCGTGCTGAAGGAGGGGTTCTGCATGTCGAACCGATTTCTTGCCAAGTCGCACTCCGACAGGGACGTCTATGGGTGTATTCTTTGTGTTTCAAGCGGAAAGACGGAGACGTACGATTCGTCACAGTCGTTGGCGGCGCACATCAACTCTTCTCATACCAAGTGGCAGATTCTCCACGAAAGAGACATTGCTTAGAATTGACTCTTTCACAAGTAAGACGCTGATTTACTATTTATTTTGATTTAGGGCGCAGAGGGTGTTGGGAGTAGGTCCGGAGCATTGAATGGCAATACCCCTGAACGCCATGGTCTAAACTGTGTTGATACCCCACTAGACAGGTGCTTAGGATATATTAAATGATTCAAAACCCTATACCTTGGTTGTGACTGAATAAATCGCTCTGAGTAGCCGGTACAATCATCCCCCTTTGAAGCTGGGCACCTTTCCTAGTGTCTTCTGGCTTCCCAGCGCAGGCCGCTAATGCAGGGACCCAACTACCTCACAAGATAACTCTGGCACATGACAACTTGATATTTCCACCCAGGTTTAGACTATCACATCATCAGGTGGACGGCCCAAGATCGTGAAATCAACACGAAACTTACCATAAGCAGATACTTCCCGGATAAAGACCCTCGAAACTGCACGTACCAGACACAAGTCCGTACGATGCATGTGTAGTGATTGGTAATGACGGGCTTGTGTTGACGCCAGGACAGCTGTCAATGCCATCACACGGCTCCAGGAGCTCGGTGATCTTGTGGCCGCACCGGTGATGAATGAGGACTTTGCGAAGACACATTAATCTTGCGCGGGCAGGGCACGGGGGTTGTGGTTTTATATTCATGAGAGATCCTGAGTCTCGCTGTCTTATGTTGTACGCTTTCTTTGGCAGAGAGGCGATGCGTTTGAATGTTGCCACAACCACACATATACGTTAGGGGCGGTGAAGGTATTTGCCGTCGGGACGTGATGCGACAAGTCAGCTGGCCTAACAACTCAACCCAGAGCAGCTTCGATTGTGGTGGGCTAAAAAGAGTAAAGCGTCCATGGTCCGAGACCCAGAAGGACCTGTCGTTCGTTCACCTACCCTACGAAAGTCATAAGCCTTGGGCACGGGATAGGTCGCCGGCAATGTGCTGCCCTTCGACGTCGTAAACGACAAACCGCCAAAAGTACCTTCTCGTACGATGCGGCCGTTGCCGTCGAACAGGTGGAGTCTTAGAAGCTCTCATAACGACATGGGGGTCAAAGGCGGGGAGACGTGCCATGCACCGTATAGCCGGCCCGTCCATACACACCCCAAGGCCGGAAAAAGTGCCTTTAAGAAACCATTGGGAATCTTTCTCGGTCATTCGTTCAATTTTTGGAGCCTCTCTAACGCCATACCGAATTGAACTCATAATGAACCACCGCCGTGCTGGCCAGACTACTCGAAGATAGATAACGGGCAACTCTAGCAAGGAAAGGTCATGGCTCATTCCGCCATGGCCTAACCCACTAGAAGTTCCCCATGGATACGCCCCTGTTAGTGATCAACATAATTGTTATCAAATGTGCCGTTTCGCTGAAGCCCCCCCGTTTGGTTGACGCTTGTCACCGTGCTAAGAGATCGCAAACAGATATCGGCTATTGACCCATTCGAGATGTGCGCGCTGATGTTGAGTGGAACATGCACCAGCATACACTGTAAGCTTCTGAATGTTGGACTCATTGTCTCGGCCACCAGACACCGATAAACACATAAAACGCGGATATTCTATGGCAACAGGTGGTCGTCGTGAACGCCCCATGAGCGGCTGCCTGTTGTGCACAAAGCATTCCAGTGGCCGGCAGCCCACAGGATCACGAGATGTATGGCCGCAAGGAGCACGGTACCGCGTACACCCCAAGCCCACGGCAGCCCATTGTGTATTCTGAAATCTTGCCGGTATCTCGACTCCCGCGACGTATCCGTGTTAGCGAGACCGAGATCAAGCGCAGCAATTACGACCAGAAATGCCCCGACACTTGGGTCCACCATGTAAGGCCAACACGGACGTGTAAGGCTGTAAAGTTTGCTGAGGAAGAGACCAAGACGAGTGACCACCAGCAGAGGGCTAGCATTGTGATGGATGAGATGACCTGCTCGGAGCCATCCGACCATTAGCCTGTGTTGAAAGGCGGCAAATTTTGTGCCGGGAGGGGGTGGCATCAGCAACGGTGGAGAACCCAGTGGCTCATCTTTGACAGACTCGGCGCTTCCTTCGGACACAGCAATTTCCGGAGACAGACGAGGAAAGCTGTCCTGGCTGCGCGAGGCCACCATCATTTGGGCCTGGGGACGATGCCGCGGTGAGCTAGGATCCGAGAGCCTTTGCATACCTGTCTGTAGGCTTGGGCGGGGAGAGCCATTTTCTGCAGCCCTGCTGGGAATGTTATAGCCTTCCTGCGAGGATGAGAATCTGGACTGCTTTTGAGGATCTGTGACAAAGTCAGTTCGATAGAAAGCGTGAACACTATGATACCATGAATGACGAACCTGGGACAGGGGTGCTAGGAGGTACCGGAGAATCGAGATTCTGAATGCGGCGGTTATGAAGACCCACTGGCGGACTTGAACTTCTGCCTCGAGGGACGCTATCAACGGTGGATTCGGTCTTCATGGCCGCCAACACTTCGTTGGCGCTTGGGCGCTGGGAAGGATCCAGTGCGACGAGCCTTTTGAGCAGTTGGTACAGCTTGGAGGGAAGGTCAGGACGCTCTCTGCGCTCATCTTGGAAGCCCTGCCAATCCGTAATCTCGGCGCGCAGGGCGTCAATGTCTTCTAATTCCTCGTTGATAGTGTTGGCGCTACGGTAGGGTAGCCGGCCAAAACACATGAAGTAGAGAATCATTCCCAGAGAGAATATGTCGGATTTCGTTGTAAAGTTGCCGTAGCGTCCCACAGAGTCCCTCCTCAAGACCTCTGGCGCACAGTAGGAGATGGTTCCCGTTGAGCCGGTAGACTTGCGAACCATGTGCTCGGATTGAACCTCGCCAAAGTCACTGATCAGGCAGATCATGCCACTCCCCTCACGGTGCAGCAGGCAGTTACTTGGCTTGAGATCCCGGTGTATGTAGTTGGCTGCATGAAGGTAGGCCAGTCCAGATGTGATGTCTTTGAAAAGCGAGAAGATTTCTTCGAAAGCAAGGAGCCGTTGAGAGGCGAATTGATCGCGTGGGATTTCGAGTTGACCTTTTGACTTCCTGCGCATTTGAGCCTTGAGTTGCTCTTTTGTAGTCTCCTTTGGCTGCTCGCCGATGATGTATTGGAGCAGATCTCCGCCATTGCAATACTGTTGGAGAATAAAGGCGCATGCCACGCTGGGGCCGAATCTCGTCAACGTAACGTCCTCGAGCCAAACGTGGCGGTAAGAAACCAGATTTGGGTGGGACAATTTGGCAAGCAGCTCAACCTCGATGAGCACCTTTTCGAGCCAGGCGTGATCGTCTCCGACTGGCACACGCTTACATGCGAAGTGGCCTAAGAGCAGTTAGACTTTCATGTTTGATTCTCCGCAAGCAATACATCGTACCTAGTTGACAGCCATCAATCTCATGACGAACGAGCAGGACAACTCCTTTTCCACCTCGGCCAAGCTCTTTCTCTTCGACGAAGAAGGTTTTGAAGTAATTGGGACTGAAGGCTTCGCGGCGGATGCGACTTCCTTCCTGGACGGCGGGTGTGCTTGATATAAACTCAACATCTTGAGTATCCTCGAAAACGGCGGGTTGGGGAGTCGCGAGAATAGGCTGGACGAATCTGCGGATAGGGCTGGAAGGCGGATGGTCGGCTCGAACACTGTGGTGACCTGCTCGCAGCATGCGGAAGTAGTTGGGGTCAACGAAGGAATCGTGGTGGCGAGCATTGTCAAATTGCCGATCGGGGAGGAGGAGCGCAAGGGTTGTCGGCACGTTGGACATTCGGAGAGACCTCGAATCTCGAGTCGCTGGGAAGAGGGGTCGCGAACTACAATCGCATTGCGGTGACGGCTAAACACGGACGTCAGCAAAGACATGCCTCCAAGGCGGGAGAGAGACTTGCAGGACGATTTCGCGGCCCTCGCGCGGGTGGTATGGTATAAGCGACATTATGACTCGGTCGAGTTGGTTGTCATACTAGGTCGTCAGACCAGCAAATAGGCGTCAACCATGGCCGACTGGGGGAGGAAGGCGCAAGGTTGAAGTATTCGAAGCATTCAGGTGCGGAGGAGAGCTTGAAGGCGTCGCGGTTGGTATCTGGTCGATGCGCTGGTGTCAGGGACGCGAACAGGGGCACGGCGACAATGGTGGAGATGTGAAGGATGCGCAGGTATTGTGTGTGGTTGTGTGTGGAAGCACAAGCCAAGTATTGTTGTCGTCGTCGTCGTCGTTGTCGTTGTCGTCGGGGCGAGGTGTCACGAATACAGTGCCAAAACACCAGGCAGGGCGAGGCAAGGTGAGGTAAGGTGAGCGTGGCATGGATGGCATGGTGAAGGCATCCATGCAATGCTTGTTGACTAAGGTATGACCTCACACTGTCTGTGCAGCATCTAGTTACCCCACGTGCCCGCATATAGTGGGCCACCGGGCAGAGAGCTCCGGGGAGCTGGTCCACAGCAGCAACCTGCACTGTGCCTGCCCAAGGGCCAAGGGAAGTGCATCGATGGGGCGTAATGCAGCTGCACAGTACAAACTCTATCACGGCAAGGAGCTGGGGGTCCTCCCTACAGCCCGGAGAGATGTCTCCTTTTTGCTGATAGCTTCCTTCACTCTACTTCACTTCAATTCTTTTCGTCTCGAAACTCCCGCGGCTGTGTACCCATGCATATTCTGTTTTCGTCGCTCCAGATACGAGGAAAGCACAATGGAAAAACCCAGAAGACGTGACACCGGCTCGCATTGCACCGTTGGTGCATGCGCCGCGCCATTTATACTCCAATCATCTCAATAGACAATGTGCATTCCTTGTTGTGGTTTGACTTCGGTTTTGCGAGATTCGGTCAGGAGATACGCAATCCAATGCCACGATCTGCACAAGTAGCTGCAGTAGCTGCAATAATCGATGGCTTTGCGGCGCCGAAGACCCGGGCCCCGGAGCCCGGCCACCTCCGGATATCCTCACCCGCTGCCTTTGCCCACCCGCAGCCCATCCGGATCACAAATCCACCGATGCGTTTTTGTCTCAGCCCAGGAATCCGACCTCAGTTCAGCTGCCGTGAAGCTGATTGGTGCAGTCTCATTTGCTCCAAACAACCCATAAGGATGTCTGGAGGGAGGGGAGCAAGCAACCGGGTGTGAGCACCCGTCAAGGCGTCAGTGCTCATAAGACATCTTGGTCTCGGACGCGCCTCTTTTCGGCAATGAAGTCCATTCAGCAGAGCAATCATCCTTGGAAATGGTGTCTCTTCTCCGCGGCACCGCTTTCATCACTGGTGCTGCTTCCGGTGAGCCAAACTCATCATCGTGTCCAGAAAGCGAACCACTTCATACTGATAAGCATCGTAGGTATCGGCCAGCATACAGCACTGGCCTTTGCAAAGCACGGCATCAATCGCCTGGCCCTCGCGGACATGAACCAGGCGACTCTCAGCGTCACCACTGATCTCCTTCGCCGCCGCTATCCTGCTGTCCAGCTTCTCCCTTTATCCCTCAACGTTCAAAATGCCGTTGAGATTAGGTCTGGCATTGCCGAAACCGTTTCCGCCTTCGGCCGCATAGACATTGCTGTCAATAATGCCGGCATTGGAGGCAGTGGGCGCGCTACTCATGAGATCGACGAGGCCGAGTTTATCAAAGTTCTCGATGTCGACCTCCATGGCGTGTGGCGTTGCCAGCAAGAAGAGGTCAATGTCATGTTAAACCAAGAGTAAGTCTTACACATGAGATATACCAATGACAATGCTAAATTTGCGGTGTTTGTCGCAGAGATCTGGGATCTCGTCGAGGTCGTGGTACCATCATCAACGTAGCATCCATGTTTGGCATCATATCGCCGTCTCGATTCATGTCGCATACAGCATACACAACCGCGAAGCATGGTGAGCCGCGCTCTTTCCCGTGCCACATCTCAAATTTACTAATGCGGCGTGCTCTCAGGGGTGCTTGGTCTGACCAAAGCTGACGCCAACACATACGGTCCAAAAGCAATCCGCATCAATGCAATTTGCCCAGGGTGAAAAGGCCCATGACGAGTCGTCTGACGGATCAGGCGCTAATGATGTTCAATAGCTACGTCGAAACACCGCTTGTCCTTGATACCATGGCCCAGGACGCCGAATCACCTCTTGCCCGAGATATCAGCCGAACACCTTTGGGCCGCATGGCGAAATCCGAGGAAATAGCAGACTGCATCACATTTCTTGCTTCTGATATGAGCAGCTTCATGCAAGGCGCCGGCTTGGTGGTCGACGGAGGGTTTACGGTCCAATAGCTCTCGGCCAACTCAGATCACGTCTCTCATGGAGTAAGAAAACACGTTTCTTGCGTATGTTTCGAATCCCTGGAAAGCTCCTAGATACGCCGGACCTTTCAAACCCCTACCCTTTTAAAAACAGGTGAAATGACGAGCCAAAAGTAGCCTGCGAGACACAACTCGTAGTTATCTTACACAGACATCGCCAGGATCGCTAGCGTACACGAGCCCACCGCATCAAAAACTGAAGAAGTCTAGCTCGTGGTTTCTGTTGGACGCAGAAGACTCGCCTTCTCCTTTATCAGGCATTGCGCTCTGCACCAATCCACTCAAGCTAACTGGACTCAGCGCGTTCAGTCCACCTTCGCTGCCCATCCAATCCATGCTTCCAGAATCAACTGAGTTGAGAGGTTGAGACTTGTTAGCCTCGTCTCCTATACTGCAAAGGAACTTTGATTCAACTTTTCGCTCAAGAGCCCCCGCGGAACAGCTGCGCCGCATTCTTTTTCCCCGCCATCTCCCCGCCCGTTATCTCGTGCAGCCGATGAGACGGCATGTGAACCGCCGAGTGCGGAGCTTGCGTTCGGTCTAGTCGTGCCTGAAGCCCATTCGCCCACCTGTCCGCGTCATACGCAGCTTCGCCATGTTTGGGCCGTATTCTCTGCGTTCAACCCGCCGAGTGTCCATCCATCTGATTGAGAAGCAACGAGCACGAAGTCTTCAGATGGTCTCAACATGCCATCCGAGGCATCATCTAGATCAGGCTCAATCGCCGAGCCATTTAGGAAATCCAAATTGAAGCTTTGCATGTCACTGCTACCCAAGGAGTACATTGCTGGGTCGATTGGGGGATGCTGACCGGCCGACCGATGGCTTTGCGAAGCACGCGATGTTGCTGTGTTTGACTGGGTCAGGAAGAAGGGCGGCGGTGGACGGGTGAACTCCGAGGCCCTGCGGCTGGTCGTGGATGGACGGCGCCTTTTGTGAGACTGGCTGCTACCAGCGTCCGCTTCACGCCTTGCTGGCAAGATAGAGTAAATTGTATCCATATTTCCTCTCCACCCTGAACTGGATAGCAGGCTCCTTATCGCTACCCGACAAGGTAATTGGCGGTTGGATCCCGTCGTTGTAATCGTTAATATCAGCTCGAAGTTGGACCAAAACAGCCTTGAGAAGGTCGTCCATGCGGGATGCTGGTTGGTACGTATGGCTCATATCGCTGACGGCACTCGAAAGAATTTCGAGATATCCAAGGTAAGTGCGCCTATCAGATTCGCTGTGGTTGTAAGCTAGCGCAGCTATCAAGGCAATCGCAGCTGTACCGGCGTGTTGAATCCCGGTGACGAAGATCTTGCGGCCGTCGAACCGTTGGCGATGCTGCCAAAAAATGCGTGCCACACGAATCGCCTGCTGCGTGCAGATGCTGCGTGACAGCGCTGTTCTACTGTCATCCACCATAGCATGAGGATCCGCCATCCCCGGGGAGTTGATGGGCAGAGAAAAGGGGTGCTGATCGAGGACATCTTTGGGTTCGGAAGCGGACGCTGGGCTCGGATGCGACCCTGTGCTTGTGCCGTCGCCAGCAATGGCTCCGTATTTGGCCCAAGGACGATGCAGTAGGATCATGGAGACGTGATACTGTTGATGTAATAGGAAATAGCTGAAAGGTGCGCTCTTGATAGCTGATGGTTTCCATTGCAGGTGCTCAGGAAGCCGCCTATACCAATTCTGAAGTTGTCGGTCGAGATTTATAGCGTGCAAGTATGCGTTGTCTTCGCTTTCGTTGGTGTTGAATGCATTGTCTGTGCCATCTCCCCGCTGCTTGTTTCGTACTTCTCGAGTCTCAACGATCCGCCCCGCAAGCTCCATCAGCTCTATCAGCTGGTCGTAAACCTCAGCAGCGATGTTCTTCTTGTGAGCAGCGCCAGTCCCACTCATCAATGATGTCAATTGAGAAAAGCGGCGTGAAAGCAAGTCCATTCCGATATCCTGGTTTTTGATACTAGTTGGTCGACCCAGGAACAACGCCCAGTATCTGTCGTAAATGACACAGGCTCTCATGACCATGTGACGAATATCAACTTCCTGCTCATTGATCCCAGTGTTGCGACAGTCAAGGTGAAGGCCGATGTCGAATGCTAAACGATTCGCCATACCTTGATAGCACGTTAGTCCATGGTGCTGGCAAGATGCATCGCGTTTGACTCACCAGCATACATCCAGCCGGTGTTGTCCCTGCCGACACCGCATTCCAGATCGCCGAGGAGCAGGAGGGCTTGCACGCTGGGGATGCCGCCAGGACGTTCGAGCTCGATGTCGAGCATGTATTTGGCCTCCCGATGCAGCGTACTCTCTCGACCGCCCAACGCAATTCTTTTCATGTCATGCCTGTCGGCGTCTGCGAATCGAAACGCCATGGCAAGGATGGAAATGTGAAGAAAGGATGAGTAGAATTTTGGGTTCTGCGACTCCCTGTCGGCATCGAAAGCCTCCTGGTGTATGACTTTAAGCACCGAATTATAATGAGTCCAGAAATTGTCCATGAGATAGTCGTGAGTTTCTGCCGTGATGGACCTGATCATGCGCTCGGCTCGTCGGACTTGCTCTGGAGGTTCGCGAAAATCAAACCGATCTGAAGACTCTGCGTATACGTGTGAGTTTGCAGTGGGCCCGAAGAAGCGTAGCCGACCAGACAGTTGATCGAATGAGAGGTTTCCTTTTGTGGAGAGAAGGCGATGGACAATGTCTTCTTGTTTTGGGTCCAGCATCCGGAATGGAGACTGCTCCTTGGGCAGCGGTTGGAAGATCTGGCTTGCAGAAACTGCTCCATCGGCGTGAGCGCTATCTGCGCGGTCACTGTCTTGCATCGTGTAGTCCTCATTACCAGAGTCTGGCGGGGAGGGTACTTCTGCTTGAGGCGATGTTTCGGATGACTCACGAGCCTTCTGCGGTGTGCCATGATGCTTTCGTTCCTCCTCGGAGGTCTTGGGCTGGGCGTCGTGTCTCGTCTTGGGGGGATGGGCGGCAGGAGGAGGTGCGACTCCTTTTTCCAGCAACATTCCCTCCAGCATAGAGATGCGGTCCGACAGGGAAGACATGTAGGCTTTGGATATGGGCCTAGTGGGCACAGGTTAGTTTCAAGAATATTCGGGCGATGGTCATACATGGTTGAGCGCACCTTCTTCTTTCATCGTCATTCTTGATTATACACTCATTCCCTGCTTTCTTGCACTGCACACACTCGGATTCGCCCTTGGGAACGACGCATCTAATCCTCCTATCGCGGCAAGATGCACAGGCAACAGATGCCCGATGCCTCACATGTTGCTTGTTTGCCTGACGGGACGAGTGCGTGCGCTGTGACACGTTCTCTTGCGCGGCAACGCCAGCCTCTTCTGTGGAGGTTTTCCCTTCTCCCTTCGGACTTGTCATGGTCACGCAGCTTGATGTCGGCGAGGACTTGAGCCTACTCGCGGGCGGCAAGAAGAATATACGTATAGGTTCAGTATCTGTTTTGAATGAGAGATGTGGAGGTGGAATTGAAGGGCCAACAAAAGGAGCAGAGGAGTTGCTCGGGTCCAGCATAAGAATGTTTGGGCGTGGCGGGTTTCCCCCGCTGTGACGGCGAAGATGCGGTACACTACCTTAGCTGTGGAAACGTCACGTATGCGGCCCCTCCTCACACTTCCTCGCCCATGGCCCGCTCCACTTGTTTATCCCAAGAGAGGGTTGCCGGCGTAGGAGAGCAGTCGGAAAGTCTGGGGACCCCGAACTAGCTAAGATGCGGTGGGATGGGGCTGGTGCAGGCGTAGTTGCATAAGGTAACCAGGAAAGACTATGAGACATGGTGCTTCTCCAGACGGGCTGGGCTACCTGTTTCTTGGTTTGTAGTTCTTGGAGACAGGGTACCGGAGAGGCTCCGACTTCCGGGCACTATCCCAGGCCGACTACTAACGCAATGAGACTCGGGTTTCGGAGCAGACCTGACTGACTACGCACGTATTGTTGGTTCTCTCAAGTCTCTCTGGAGTGGGGTTTGAAGGATTGAACTAACGGAAATAACCCTTGCTGTTACCCCGGATTTCAACGAGGAGTAACTTGCAAGGCCAGTTTGACATGGTCCCCATTGCGGATGGTCTGGGGATGAGTGGATCATGAGGGCGCTATGATACTGGACCGGTCGTACGGGGGATAGAAACGAGATGAGGAAGAGGTGGATGTGAGGAGGAAAGGTCTGGAAGGGGAGGGCACGTTGAATGCGGGGAAGTGGTGGCTCGATCCACCTGTTTCTCCAGAACTAGGGAAGTGCAGGTATTGAACGGCATCGTGGAAAGGGAAAGGACGAATGAGACGTGGAGGATTGCCGATAGACGGCCGCGGTAGTGAGGTTTTGCCCCGGCTCTTTTCTCTAAGCAACGGGGAGGAGAGGGGGCGGGCAGCCGTCACCTGAGTGGGCCTCAAAGCCGGTCCCTGTCAGTCCCGTCAGACCTGTGTTACCACATACGTACCTTACCCTCGATGAAGGCTGTGGCGTGCGAGTCGAAGAAGAGTTGTAGTGTGGGAGCTGAGAGCGAACGAGCGAACGTGCAGAGGTCGAAAAAGGCAACCTTCTTCGTTCCCTACCTTAAGGTAGTGACGGTAGTGTAAGGTAAGGTATGTAGGTCGTGGGGTGGGGTTCGTTCTGAGACGTCGGGGCCAATCAGACACGTGGCCCACCCGGCGCAAACCCGTTCTATCTCCTCACACACTCAGTGCACCTCAGTGCTCGTGCTCAAGACGGATAGTTGAATCAGGAGCGAGACGCGACCTCGAAAGGCCTGACTCAGGTGGACCCTGAACTGCAGCCATTGGGTTTTGAGCCAATCAGAACGTGCTATGAGACACTCGTCCCCGCCCACGCTCACCGGTCCACTGTGACCTCCACGTCGCGTCGCGGTTTATGTCCCGTCCATCCATCATGCAACCAACTCTTGAGTCTCCGACGCTGCTGCCTCGCAGCCACTGCTCATTTGTTGTCCTCTTTTACGCCCGATGATATGCCGGTAGTTGAGGGGTCCGGCCTTCAAACGTAGCCGGCCAACAGGCTTTCTGAAGCAGCGGCCTTCGTATCCGTCTCTCGCATTACAGCATATGTGCTGTCACCCACTCACTACCTACCTCACCCGCCTGCCTGTGTACCGACCTACCCAGGTGAGTTTACTCCATCAGGGCCAAGCTGGCTACACTCTCAGATCCGTCTTGTGTCATTGAATCATATTGAGATAAGTGTGTGTTCATCAGGCTGCACATAGGCCTCCTGCTCAAGTCAAGCCATAAGGTCACAGTTGTGATACATGTGTGCCCCCACATGCAGCACCCACTCCTACCTTACTTACCTTATCCGTATGTCCCTTTCGAGTGTCCTGCTTCTTCCCGAGCGATACACTACCTGGCCGAGACACAACTGCATCGTCATATCCCCCCCCCCCGCATCTGGCTGCCCGGCGGGATGGTCTTCAAGCAATCCATTCACTCAACCGTCCAATCGTCATCGCCGTCTCGCACATATGTACTCAACCCCTTCACATCCTTGGTCGTGTTTGCCTTCACTTCACCGTTGCCGAGGAACGCGAACCGGTTTCCGTACCGGTATCGGATGTTGTAATCCTCGAAGCGAGGGTCCTTGATTGTCTTGAGGAAGTGGATGGTCTAGAGCCCCCGAAATCAGTACCCTTTCATCATCAGAATCATACGAGACGCGGGTCTAGTCTTACACTGCCAGGCCACAGGTAAATGCGGTTCTTCTTCTTGCCGTCCTTGAACCAGCTTCGGCACCCTTCTTGGAAGACGGTGTTGGAGTGAAACTCGTCAAAGTGGCCATAGATATCATCTACAGCCTCCTGTTTTACATCGATTGACCGGATGTTGTCATGCTGTATCTTCTTCATCATCTTGATTGAATATTCGATGGTTGTCTCGATGGACGGCAGGAGAGTGCCTGATGACCATGTTGCACCGGGGCCCTAGTGGGTGCTGTTAGTCCACAGCGGCATGCAGCAGCGCATCATTGCCACCTACCACGATGGTGTAGTAATTGGGAAACCGCGGTGCAGACACGCCAAAGTAAAGGTTGACGCTGTCGCCCCAATCTTCGTCAAGTGTTTGCCCGCTTCCGTTGAGCAGCTTGAATGCCGGTCGGAAGGCAACCTTGAAGCCAGTCGCGCACACCAGCACGTCCATCTTGTGCGTCTCGCCGTCGTCTGTGACAATCCCTTCCGGGACCACCTTCCTGATTTTACCAAAGACAGGCTTGACGTTGGGTTGGACCAGGGCCTCGAGGTACCCGTCGCCAGGTGAGATTCGCCGGCAACCAGGTGCCCAGTCGGGAATGATGAACTTCTTCAACTCCTCGCTCCCAGGACCGTCGCCAATACGCCGGTTCATCTCATCGGTTATGGCGGTTCTCACCAGGTCCGACATTTCCGAGCCTTGCTGGTACATGCCAAACAACGAGTTGATTTCAGCCTCGATGCGCTTTCGGAACATCAAGTGGTATTCCGGATCTTCTCGAAACCTCTTGATGTCTTCCTCGGTGAACTTGTACTGCCTGTGTCCTGGATCACCGTCCTTGCGCAGCTCAGATTCCAAAACACCGCCGCCGAACGGGGGCGAGATCCAAGTGGACGAGCGCATGAACACCTGGACCTTGTCGCAAATCTTCTGAAGCGCAGGAACGATTTGGACCGATGTGCTACCAGTCCCTATTACCCCGACGTTCCTGTTCTTGAAGTCGACCGAGTGATCCCAGTTGGCAGAGTGCATCTTGGGCCCAGCAAAGTCATGCAGGCCCTCGACGTCTGGCCATTTCCAGTTATTCAAAATACCACTGCCGTTGACCAGCACGTGGCACCAGTCCTGCCACGTCCCCTTGGTGACCTGATCCTCGAGCGTCAGGCACCACAGCCCCTTCTCTTCATCCCAACGACCTTCGACGACTTTGGTGTTGAGTTTCATGTACTTTCTAGAGCCATGCCTATCGGCAAAGCCCTCTAGATAGTCGAGGATCTCTTTCCCGCTGGCGTAGTACTCGGTCCAATCGGGCTTGGGGTCCCATGAGAACGTGTAGAGGTGGGACGGTATGTCACAGGCGACACCAGGGTATCTATTACCATCGAGAGTCAGCCATAGTAGTGTCGATACCCATCGGCGAAACGTACGTGTTTTCGAGCCATGTCCCGCCTAGTCTCGGGTTCTTATCGAAGCTATGGCGAGTTAGAACAACAACGTCCACATCTTGCGGATGAAGCTTACAGCGTCAACTCCCAGGAGCCAGGAACCATCTGCTTCTCCATCTTGTAAGCCAGGCACATGCCTGAGACGGCAGCCCCGATGCATGCTACTCGTAGCTTTGTAGGCTTTGAGTGGTACTGCTTCAGAACTCGATAAGGGACATCAGGCTGAATAGAGGGAGGGTACGAGAAGTCAGATGCGCCGTCTTTGGTTTGACCATTGATTCCATTCGTATGTCCGTTGCCATGCCCATTTGCAAACCTTTCATTTACAAGTTCTTCAATTGCAGCGGTCGGCACTGCTGAAGGAGCCATGGTGTTCTGTTGCAGCCTATCGATGCCGGAGTGCCAAAAAGACCCTTCACGAAGAGACGATGATTGAAAGCCACGGGTATGAATCTGGGTCAACAAATACGGCTACGAAACTGGATTTCAGGAATGAGACGTCGCTCTCCTAGTGGGGGATATGAAGTTGTGGCCAAGCAGGCTGAGTAGCGGGTGCAACTCCTGAGGCGATAATGGCGGGCTCCTGGCGTGATCAGGAAAACGGCAGACGCATTGCGGTTGTCTTGGGTCCGTTCGAAAGCGCAAGTGAGTTTCCGGTGCGGGTATTGATCTTCAGAAGATTTCATCTCGGCCGACGGAAGCAGTCCAAGCTCGACCGTATAACGGGCGTCACACAGCAGGTACAGTGGCATTCATGTCGGGGATGTGCATTTCCTGCCATGGGATAAATGGGACAGCCAGCTTGGATACGATGCGTATACATGACTTACAAGGAGTAGAGCCTCGCATCGAAGGTCACGGGTAGGTAGCCGGCGCTTGATACGCATTTGATGGTTTCGTGTCCTCCCCAGGGCGATACATCTGTCGGTGAATAGCCGAGCACGGCACCCGTCAGGCTACCAAGTGATTAGGCTGCGTTTGTTTGGTCCTTGGGGTCGTGTGGCAAGCTTCTCCTTGACACCAGAGCTGGGTAAGATTTTCCAGAATGCATCTGAGGGCGGTAGCCCAGATCCGGTACGTACTGAGTCGGCATGAGTGGGTACATGGCCGGGAAGCACGCCCGGCGCAATCTCCATCGGCTCGGAGGTTTGGGCCTTTTGACTTGATGAAGAGTTTTCCAACAACTAGGTCCACGATGGTTTATGGGAATGAAGAGCGAGGCTGTGCCTGGCGTGTGGTGATTTTTGAGCTGCGCCCGCCAAGTGTTTTTACCAGGCCTGGCTTGATTACGTGCCTGCGGTCAGAGTAGTATTGTTGGAAATCTGACTTACATGACCGATGGGTGTAAGAATTTGGGGGGTTGGCCATCTTTTTCGCACATCTGTACCTTCCACTGTGCTCAAACACAAGCAACAGTGCGTAAGGTAATGGAGAGAGCTCGTTTAGATACCCGTAGCTCGGTCTGCTTCCCCACCCCACCGCATGATGCATTTATTCAACGATTCTGCGTGAACATGTCGTCGTCCCTCCGGAATTTCAGATGCTACTCTTTCGTTTCCTCATTCAACATCGTACTATCGCCTGTGTTTTCTTAGCATAGGCTTGCAAAAATGCAAGAAAATCACGCCCTCATTTACGGTATACATACAGTACATTCTGACTAGAGTTTGATAGGTTCGGTGCTGACAACAACCAGGAGCAAGCGGGATCACGGGATGGTCTATCGCTAATGCGCTTCTCAATGGCTACCCAACCGACAACACTTTCGCCTCCGTCACGGCTCTCACAAACCGACCGCTGAACACTGAAGATGCCATGTGGCCTAAGCCCGAGCGGCCGCAGCTCCAGGTCGTCAGCGGCGTTGATATCATGACACCCCAAGGCGTGGAAGGCCTCGAGGCCGATCTCAGGGCCAAAGTCAAGAACATCAGTCGCATCAGCCATGTTTATTTCTTTGGTAGAGATCTATTTCTCATTTCCCACCCGTCGCCATGTGCTAACGTTGTTGAAAGCATACATTATGGACCCCGACCCTGCAAAGGAGTGTGAAATCAACAAGGAGCTCATCCGACGAGCCGTCAGCGCTGTCGAGACAATCTCCCCCAATCTGAAGTTTGTTGTCTTGCCGACCGGCACTAAAGCTTACGGAGTTCACTTGCTGGACCATTTTCCGTTCCCCAAGGACGTCCCACTACACGAGACTCTGCCGCGGATCCCAGAGCCCTTCGCGTCCCAGATGTTCTACTATGACCAAACCGACATGCTGTCGAAGATGGCCAAAGGGAAAGACTGGACTTGGTGCGAAATCATACCTGACAATATCATTGGCTTCGTGCCCAACAACAACATCTACTGCCTTGCACAGACAGTTGGTACATATCTCAGCTTGTTCGCAGAGCTTCATGGGAAAGGGGCTGAATGCCCGTTCCCCGGAAGCGAGAAGTCTTGGAACAATTTGAGCAGCGAGTGCAACCAAGACATCATTGCCAAAGTGTGCATCTACGCTTCGCTTCATCCGGAACTTACCTCTGAGCAACGATATAATGTTGCGGACAGTTCTCAGCCCTCATCGTGGAGCAGGAAATGGCCAGTCATCTGCGAGTACTTCGGCCTCAGGGGAACGCCGCCTCCAGCGGACGGAGAGGCTGCCCAACCAACGCAGTACCTGTCAGACCACATTGACGAATGGAAAGCGCTGGAGCAGAGGCATGGGCTTGTTAGCGGCCGCGTTGCTAACGACCGAAGCTTCGGTGGCTTCGCAAGCTTCATCATGACCATGCTCAACTTTGATCGGCAGCTTGACCTTTCCAAGTGTCATGAGATGTGGGGTTCCAGCACAGAGGAGATTGACACGAGGCAGTCTTGGTATACCACATTGGACAGGTTCAAGAAGGCTAGGATCATCCACTAGTGGGAGGAAGTTCCTGGACGGATCGTTGGAGGCAATGGGAATGCAGGCATACTACGCAGTAATAGTGGGTAGATACTGGGTGGTGGTGGTGGCACAGGGGAGGGGGGGTGGTCCCTTGTAGATACTCTATGCCCGGTCTCCCAGCCTAACACTCCCTCCCGTCTACCCCTCAGTTCAGTCCCCCAAACCCCGCAAAGCCTCCACTGAGTGATTGGTCTCCCTGGGTACTGCCCTGGGTCATGGCGGCGCATGGCTGCCCCGCGCGAGCCCCGCAGCCACCATTTGGGAGCCGCAGGAGACCGAGGTCAAGCAAGGTACCCCAAACATGGCCAGGAGAGAGATCGCACCCCATTCTTGGCCGAAAGTACCCCAGTGAATCATTAGCGCTGTAATATTCTCGGCCGGTGTCTGGGAAAGAATTTGTATGGTTCCTCATGGTGCCCTGTGTTTGTGCCGGGGTCGTTGCTCCCCTCTCGTACCGCGGTTCGACACGGCGAGGGAACAAGACTCCCGCCACCGGTTACACTCTCACAGCAACAGTTCGCTCACAAGGGGCTTACCTTAGAAGATCTATAGAACTGTTTATTTTCGTCACTGAAATCTCAATTGCATTGAACGCTTGAATCGAAAACACCATCTTGTCGCCCCTGAAAATGGACAACGCAGCCCTGCATGGACCAGCCTTAACCATCTCCCACCATGGGTGAAAGCAAAACTATCTCCTCTGGCCATCGAAAAGATCGAGGCCGTTCATGAGTGGGTGGAGAACGAGTGCATCCCCAGAGAAGAAATCTTCAAGGCACAGCTTGAGGGTCGCCGGTGGACGACGCCGCGGTTGATACACGAGTTACGGGCGAAAGCCAAGGAACGCGGCCTGTTCAACCTGTTTCTGCCCAACCACTTCAAAGAAAGTCCCGGATTAACAAACTTGGAGTATTCGTGTTGCGCAGAGATTATGGGTCGCTGTTACTGGGCAGCCCAGGTACGCTTCACTCGACCTCGTTATGCACATCCAAGACTATGCTGACAATTTACTACCAGACCATGAATTGCCACGCTCCCGAGACGGGCAATATCGAACTTCTGGCTAAGTACTGTAATGAGGAGCAGAAGAATAAGTGGCTTCAACCTCTTCTTGATGGCACGGCCTCTTCCGCCTATTCCATGACCGAACCAGATGTTGCCAGCTCAGATGCGACTCAGATTGGAATCCGCATCAAGCGTGATGGAGACTCCTACGTTATCAATGGCAGAAAGCTTTACGGCAATTGTTTGTGGAACAAAGAGCTTTCTTTCTACATCCTCATGGGCTGCACCGACCCGGAGACCCCCAACAAGTGGTCCCGCCACTCGATGATCATCGTACCATGCAACACGCCCGGCATCACGCAAGTTCGGAACCTTACAATCATGGGATATGACCACGCTCCGGAGGGACACGGCGAATATTTATACGATAATGTGCGCGTGCCGGCAGAAAATATCATCCTTGGCGAGGGCCGCGCCTTTGAGATTGCCCAAGGCCGTCTCGGACCAGGTCGCATTCATCACTGCATGCGCTTGATCGGACAGTGCGAGCGTGCTTATGAACTTGCCCTCATTCGATGCAATGATGCTCGCAAGAAGCCTCGCGGTAAACTCATTGGAGAGTTTGATTCCAACATTGAGCGCGTTGCGCAAATGCGTCTCGAGCTGGACGCTGCCCGATTGGTTGTCCTGAACGCCGCCGACACCATGGATCTTCTCGGCAACAAAGCGGGCAAACGAGCTATTGCTCAGAGCAAGATCCTTGTGCCTATCATGGCCACTAAGATCATCGATGAGTGCATGCAAATGTTTGGCGGCCAGGGCCTCACGCAGCACACCCCTCTTCCCGAGATGTGGACATATGCTCGTTTCGTGAGGGTTGCTGATGGACCAGACGCAGCTCATAGACATCAAGTGGGAAGAGAAGAAATGAAGAAGGCAGCGGAGATCGCAAAAAGACACGATTCCTACACGGAAAGGTACAAGAAGTTCGCAGACATGTACGGAGAGAAGCTCATCACTTACAACTAGCGGTCGCTTCGGTCATTTTTCATCATCAGTCTGTCATGTTATAAATGTGTTTAAAACGATGGTGCATTTCATATCGTATACTCAGAGAGCCAGCAAGAAATCACCTGAAGGCAATTCCTTGTCTCTTGACGACCCTCCCCTTCTCCATATCTTCCACCATGCCCGCCAGATCTTCCAACCCGTCCCGTATCTCCACCACGGGCATGATACCGTGCTTGGCCGTGAATTCGACAGCTCTATGCATGCGCTGAGGAATACTTGTGCTGTCTGCCTTGATCTTGTATCTCCCCAACAAAAGATCCATCCCATCAATCTTGATAGACTCTTTCGATACACCAATGATCATCAAGGTGCCTCCTAAGGCCAGACAACTGGTCGCAGAAGCAAATGCGGGCGGTGCATTTGTGTACACAGCAACAGCTTGGACGCCACCACCCGTCAACTTCTTGATGTCCTGCGCCCATTCCGAGTTCGACATGGAGTTGAAGACAGCATCAGCGCCCTGCTTTCTGGTCTCCGCGAGATTCGCGTCGGCGACGTCGATGCCCACAACCTTCAGTCCCATGGCTTTGGCGTATTGTGTGGCAAGTTGGCCGAGACCACCGCAGCCAACTACACCGAACCAGTCTCCCGGCGAAAGCTCACAGCTGTCGACGGAGTGGAACGCGGTGATGCCAGCGCAGAATACAGCCGAGGCAGCATCCATGTCCCACTTGCTTTCGTCGAGGACAATGGCGTTGTGGTAGTCTACAAGCGCATACTCTGCGAAAAAGCCATCGACAACAAAGCCCTGAAGTAGCTGCTTGCCCGTCTCGCAGTGGAGGTTGTGGACCTGGCATCCGGAACACGTGAAGCAACAACCTCGGATATAGAGGAACCCTACAGCATCTCCAAGACTGAAACCCCTTTCTTCGGCTGAAGGATGCATCGACACGACGTGACCAACACCCTCATGGCCAAGGGTTACGGTCTTCTCCGCTTGCTGGATGGCCAGTACGTCGGAATGGCACAATGATGCTGATCTGATTTTGACAAGGAACTCATTCTTGCCCGGCTCCGGAACGGGAATCTCGTTTACAACAACTTTTCGCAATTCCTGCAGAGTATGTTAGCCAAGGTTCTACATCTGCTATCCAAGGCCATGTTCTTACGGGATCCCATTGCCCTGCTTTCATGGTCTTAGGAGGCTGCGGCTGTATGGAATCCATCTTGAGAGAAGCTGGTTTCGACTCTTGGAATGGGGGTTTACTAGTGTCGAAGGATGGCCCTCGTGAGCCAGAGGTACGACAGCCTAGACGTTGTGCTTTAACCTGCATCCACTCACCACGTCCGTCATCGCAAGACACCCCTCCAAGTAATGCTTAGCCGTGCCAGTGTCATCTTCCATTTCAACGTAGCTTAAGCTGGAAGATGTTAACACCGAATGCTGCGCCGGAACACCTCTTCCTGAAAGTCCATCGGTCGCAGGCTTAGAGTGCTGACGCTGAGCCACATCGCGTCCTCCCGCCTGGTGCTACACCCCTCTACACTGTTGGTCTCCAGATACACCCCCCTCCACCACGTTGGTATGCCCCACCTCGAGCGGGAGCCAATGCGGGGTATTAGGTATCGCTTGATGTCGCGAGAGCTTTATCACGTCCGGACCCGAGTCAGATTGACAAGGCTTTCTTGGCTTCATGACTCAACAGGATATTGATAGCCAGCTCACGATGCCTGTAGTCGTCTCACTGTGCTGTCGGACAGCCGGTGGTTGTCTTGGACCTAGGTAGGTGACGTCTGCCGCGGACTACCATGGAACCATCAGCGCCTGAGAAGCCGACCTCGCGCTGCGCCAAGTTCGTCTTGCAGCCGGATGTCTTCCGTACCACATCAGAAGGTGCACACCCACCCCTCACTACAGATGCGACCAGTGGTTTCGCAAAGGAGCTGCGATGAAGAAGCACGCAGGAGAATGAGAATACATCTGCTACCCACCTTACCAGCCGGCAACTCTTGCCCACATCGTCCAGCTTGAAAGGCAAGGAAAATTGGAAGACGTACGACCACTGCGATCCTTGAAAATATCGCTTGCACCCGACCCTGGTTCTCATGCTTCTCGCCTGTCAACAATTCAACTGGCTTACAATAGGAAAAAACATTCGACTCACTCTTCAACATGGCTCTTTTCACGTCTTCATCAAATGAAGCCACGGACGGCCAGAAGCCTACATTCTCTTGGAACAAAGACAATCTTCCAAAGCAACATTTCATCAACAATGAAGTAAGAGGCGCTTGCCCCTGAGGCCCATGCATCTATCTGACTGAGACATTGGCAGTACGTGGACTCGAAGAATAGCAAGAAGCTTGAGCTTTTCAATCCGAAAGACGAGTCTCTTGTTGCCAACGACGTCGCTCTAGGCGGGCAAGAGGATGTCGATGCTGCAGTAGCAGCGGCAGAGGCTGCCTTTCCGAAATGGAAGAAGACACCGCCCAACGAACGCCGCGATATGCTGTTCAAACTCGCAGAATTGCTTGAGAAGAACGGACCAGCTTTGGCAGAGATGAACAGGCTCACGCTCGGGGCACCCTTTGAGTCCTTCGGCACCTTTGAACTCCAACTGTCGGTGGAATGCCTCAAGTACTTTGGCGGCTGGACCGATAAGTTTGCCGGAGAGACATATCCGCAGGAAGACGGGTTTCTCAAGATTGTGCGCAACGAACCACTTGGGGTAACTTGCGGTATCATTCCCTGGAACGGGCCCATCGGAAATATCGGTATGAAGGCCGGTCCGGCACTCGCCACTGGCAACTGCTTCATCCTGAAGCCATCGGAAAAGACGCCTTTTGCGGCCCTGGCACTCGGCAGTCTAATAAAGGAGGCTGGTTTTCCGCCTGGCGTGTTCCAGGTCGTCGCAGGAGACGGCAGTACCGGGGCTCTTCTGGCTAGCCACATGAAAGTGCGCAAAGTCAGCTTTACAGGGTCGACGACGACGGGGCGCACGATCATGAAGTTGGCTGCCAGCAGCAATCTGAAGCGCGTCACACTGGAGCTGGGCGGCAAGTCTCCGGCGGTGGTTTTCAAAGACTGCAACATGGAGAACGCCATCACTTGGTGTGCGAACGCCATTACCATGAACACTGGCCAGGTATGTTTTGCGGCCAGCCGTGTGTATGTTGAGTCGTCGATATACGATGAGTTCTTGGCAGGCTACAAGAAGGCGATGGAGGAGAAGATCAAGGTGGTTGGCGACCCAGAGAAGGCGGAAACTGTCATTGGACCACTTGTTGACAAAGCGCAATTCGAGAGAGTGCGAGGCTTCATAGAGAGAGGCCAACAGGGGCAGGGTACGTTGTTGGTTGGAGGGGGGCGGGTCGGCGAGAAGGGGTACTTTGTGCAGCCGACCGTGTTTGAGGCCGGCAAAGAGGATGCTGAGATCAACAAGCAGGAAATCTTTGGGCCGGTGGCTGTGATCCACAAGTTCGAGACAGAGGAGGAAGTGCTCGCCAAAGCCAACGACACGGAGTATGGGCTTATGGCTGGCGTTTTCACGCAGGACATCAACAAGGCGCTGAGAGTGGCGTCCGAATTCGAGAGCGGCATGGTCGGCATCAATTGCGTCAGCCTTTGCTTCTTGACGGCACCTTTCGGCGGAAGCAAGCAGAGCGGTCAGGGTCGCGAGAATGCCATCAATGCGTTGCGAGCCTTCACAGAACCGAAGACAGTCATGGTAAACTTGACGTACTGATTGGCGGAAGGGTGCGTTGTGGCAATGGAAGAAGAAGTGGTGTATGATATATAGGTGCCCTAGTTATGGTGGACTGAATGAAATGAGTGAAAGCAAGACGGGAACCTAAAGGATCAGTGAAATTGGACGCTAGGTAAGGTACCTAAAGTTTCAGTGGAGATTTCCACCTCATGCCGGGCGGGCTACCTTAGCAGACCTAGGCGAAATTGCACTGTGTGTATTTACTCTCGAATTGGCCCCTAACACCTGGTCACACTGTATTTTGGAGCCCGACTCGACCGGCACCGACATGAACCTAAGGTAACTCACCCACCCCCAGGCTCAGATCTTGGACATCCTCCCTGCAGCCAGTCGTGCACCTCCGTCAACCGGAATGTCGACGCCGTTTCTGTTAAGCATTCGTCAGTCTGCTGCCCCGTCCGAATCTTGTCATCCATCGCCAGAAGGGGCACGAATACTCACACATACTTGCCCGCAGGCGAGCAGAGAAAGACTGCCACGCCTGCTATGTCATCGGGCTCACCCAGTCTGCCCAGAGGATTGTCCTTGCTGAGCTCTTCCACCCCGCCCAGATTGCTGATGAGGCCCTGCGCCAGCTTTGATGGGAAGAAGCCAGGCGCGATGATGTTGGATGTGATGTTTCTCGGGCCGAGCTCAACCGCCAAATTACGACCAAGATGCTGCAGCAATCACACATCAGCAAAATTCACTCCAAGCCAAAGAAAATACCCAGCCCGCCCGCGCGCTGGTCAGACACCCCAACTCACATTCGCAGCCGCCTTGGACGTCGAATACATGATCGTGCCGTGCTCCCCCACGTGCGGCACATTGTTACCCGCCGTCGAACTGACAATCAGCACCCGAGCCGGGTCTTGTTTTGATGCGGCCGTTTCGAGCAGCGGAACCGACCTGTCGCCATGTCAGCAAGCGGGCTTCATCAACCGATTCTTCGCCCTCACTTTTGCACTAGCTCGAACACGCCTCGCACATTGAGATCCAGGATTTTGACTGAGCTGCTTGGCGGAGCGTCTTCAAACTTGGATCCCCAAGCTGCTCCGGCGTTGCACACCAAAATATTCAAGCCGTTGCGACCAACGATCTCCTTGACTTCACCAGTCAACCGAACGATGTCCTGCGAGTCAGCCACGTTGGCGGCTATGCCTGTCGCCTTCCCTTCAATTCCCTGGATTCTGTTCAGTTTCTCAACTGCCTGGTCAATACCTTGATCGCCGCCGCGTTTTCGAGCCGTGATAATGACCTGAGAGCATCCCGCGAGAAGGAATGCTGTGGCCATATGGGAGACCAAGGCCGCGAGATCCGCCTGTGACCAGCGCCGTCTTCCCCTCGAGGGAGAAGGCGGATCTAAGGTTCTTGAGTTCGGACATGAGTTTTGGGTACAAAGATTCTACAGATTGAAGGGCTCGGGAAGAGAGCGAACGAGCCTGAGTCTCTGGGAAGAGACAAGGATGATCGCCCCAAGGCACTCTCACGTCAAGACCCTCACAATAGGAGCTCTGTCAGCATAGCGCCTCCAATCATGCGGCGCTCTTCGGCTTGCCAGAGCTTTTCCCGTGGTTAGAATCGGCCACGTCGGTTTATCCCAAGGGAGCTGCCCGAGTACGTAGGAGGATCTAGGGGTAGCTACCCCAGACTTCCCCAACTTCTACCCCGCAGTCCCGCTACCGAGACCATCCCGAGGGAGCACACGGCCAAGATGACGGCTTGTCATGCTAATGCTGTGTCTCTGGTATCATGATAATTCCCAATTCCCTTCTCATCGGGTGAAACAAAGACAGGCCGTCAACCAACTCCCTCAGTTGGAGACGCACAAGCCCGCCCACTTTTGTTATCAGCATTCAGTTCCTCGCAAGGTCGGGTTTTCGATTCTTCCGAGCAAACCGATTCAACATGGTCATCACGTCACCTTATCCATCGTTGGAATTACCCAAGACAAACTTGCTATCCTATTTGTTCCCTCGAGATGAGGTGTTATCGGACGAACCCCTATGGATCGACTGCAAAGATGAGCGTATCAGCCTCTCCCCGAGACAAATGGAACAGTGGGTGAAACGTCTCTCCTTCGGCCTGGAGCGACTGGGCCTCCGGCGCGGAGATGTGGTCATGATTTGCACCCCAAACCAAATCTATGTGCCTGCTGCGTACCTTGGGATCGTAGGATTGGGATGCGTCTTCAGCGGCGCCAACCCGGCTTATACGGTGCCTGGTTGGTCTTCCATTTACGCGGAAAGGAGTATGAGCTGACAACTAAAAGAACTCGTTCACCAGATGACCAACACTACCGCCAAGCTCGTTCTAGCACATCCCGGTCACCTCGATCAGGTACTTGAGGCAGCAGCTAAAGCCGGGGTTCCAAAAAGCCGGATTTTTCAATTCTCTGACGCCGAGAACGAGACCAGGCGTGGCATTTCCGACTGGAGACACATGATCGGGACGCCAACAGAGGCGGACTCGTATCGATGGCCGGAGCTAAGCTCTGAAGAGTCTACCAAGACTGTGGCCACGATCAATTACAGCTCCGGGACAACCGGTCTTCCCAAAGGAGTATGCGTGTCGCACCACAATCTAATTGCCAACGTCGAACAAACGATATTCATGCGATACGCAGAGAAACCCTACGCCTTTGAAGCACGCCCTCAGGAGAGATGGGTTGGCTTTCTTCCACTATACCATGCCTATGGTCAGCTCTACGTCATACTCATGGCCGTCAAACTCCATGTTCCCGTCTACATTATGAGGGAGTTTAGATACGAAGACTTTCTGTTCGCCATCGGCAAGTATAAAATTACCAGCCTACAGGTAGCGCCACCAATACTGGTCATGCTCTCGAAGCGGCCTGAGACGGCTCGCTACGACCTCTCGAGCGTGAATGAGGTGCTTTGCGGAGCAGCCCCATTGTCACGCGAGCTTCAGAATGAGTGCCAACGGAGATTCAAAATTCAGATAAATCAGGGCTGGGGCATGACGGAGGTGACGTGCGGCGCTATCCATGTGCCTGGCGGCATCAGAGATGATACAGGCAGCGTCGGCAGGCTCGATCCCAATTGCGAATGCAAATTGATTGATGAAGAAGGCAGAGAGGTAGCCTTTGGTCTGCCGGGCGAGCTGTGTGTTCGTGGACCGAATGTCTGCCTGGGTTACTGGCGGAATGAGGCTGCCACAAAAGAGGCGCTGGACAGCGAGGGTTGGATGAAGACGGGCGACATCGCCATCTGTAATGAAGATGGCTATTTTTGGATCGTAGATCGCAAAAAGGTAAGTATTCCCGTGGCCTGAAGGAACTCATCTCGTATTCAGTCTGACATAAAAGCAGGAGCTCATCAAAGTCAACGCTTTGCAGGTCGCCCCTGCAGAGTTGGAGGCCATCCTTCTCGAAAACGAGCACATAGCAGATGCGGCCGTCGTTGGAATTGTCATGTACGTCTGAATGAGGTCTCCTGAAGCTCTGAAACAATATTAACGCACATCAGCGATGGGAACGAATGGCCGAAGGCTTACGTGGCGGTACAAGAGGCGTCCAGGGGTAAGGTCAAGCCCGAAGACATACAGGAGTGGATCAAGCCCCGAGTTTCCAAGCATAAATGGTTAGTGGGCGGCGTTGCTTTTGTGGACGAAGTGCCCAAACTTGCAAGCGGCAAGATTCAGAGGAAGACTATGCGGGAATGGTCCAAGAGGGATGCTGCGGCCCTGGAAGATACGAAGAGCGCCAAAGCAAGGTTGTAGAGTACCGATTTGTCTACTGAGTTGTGTCTCTGAGCTTCTAGGGACACAGCAAGGTCTTCGTGTAACCCCACGCATGGCGACTTGTTTTGTCTAGAATCTCGCCAATAATCGTTAAGACGCTATCATCAATCTTCAGACGGTGCGTTGGGTATTGATTACGTGCAGACACTAGCTCTTGCTTGAAGAAAGGCCTGGAAAGACCAGCCGTCAAGCCCCATTAGCCACCCTCACGAACAGCTAGCTCGCCGTGGGAAGCAACTCGTCCCCTCGATTGTCAACATTCATGTTAGGTAACTCGACCGGCAACTCCAATGTGTGACCCCTCACGAAGACGAGATTCGGATTTAGCAGTATGACGAACCCCGTCTGAACTCATCGCCTATCTGACATAGGATGTACATTGGAACAGACGGGTAGCATCCAAGGTTGATTACTACGTCAAGTATCCATCGCCTCTCCATATTGGCCCGAGCTCCTCCGGTTGAGGTTTCCCGGCTGTGTCCCGTTGCTTTTGCTGCCCAGCCCAAGACCTGCCGCCCCCGCTCTGCCGGCTCCGCACCTCTTCATCCGCATCCTCGACGACAGTCTCACGAAACTCTCCTTTTCGAAGGAACATAGTGTAACTTAGACTGTGTATTGTATTAGATTACTATATACTTATATTTATCCCCGTCCCCGTACTTTATTTATCCCTATCCCTATCTATCCCCTAGAGTAATATATATACCTATTAAAAACTAGTATACTAAGTTATATATTTTAGTTTATTAAAATAGTTTAAGCGAACGTTATTATTTCTACTATATATAAAGTTAGCTTTTATTTAATAGTATATAGTTATAAGGTCTCTTTAAATATAATATAAAAATCTCTTTTTTCTAAGTAATAAATTATATTCTTTTAGTTTAATTTTAGTAGCTAAAATAACTATAAATACTTTTCTTACTCTACTACTTAGTAGTAGTAGTAATATACTAAGATTATTAATACGTTTTATTAGTACTCTAAATATATTTATAATATTACTTATAATACTATAACTAGGGTTTTTTTATTATATAATATATAATACTTTAGTATAGAACTCTAGTTTATAGTTCTTATTATAGTAGTTAAGATATATATTAAGATCTATACTATATAGGGTATTATTTAATTAATATAGTAAGCTAGTTATTATATATTTATAGATATTTACTAAGAATATTATATTTAAAATTTCTTATATTTAAATAGCTTACTTATTTTATAAAGTATCTAGAACCTAGATAGTATTAATACTTTTTAATCTCTATATTAGTTTTATATAAGAAAACTTATAAAGTGTTAAGTATAAGATAGGTACTCTAATCGTGTATGTAGAATTATATGTAACTTTTAGCTTACGCTACTTGCTACTAAGGTACCAAGTCTCACGAAACTCAATCACGAAAGTGACGGGGACCAGGTCCGGGGTTGCTTTCTCCAGCAACCTGGCTTCATCGTCGAGTACCACGCTACGGGATAAACATTCCATCCCCGGAAGCCCCCATGCATTCCACTACAACCACCCCCTGTTGAACTGCCGAGGAACATCTCACCCATCAAGTGTTGCTTGTCAAAGTCTCTCCATCATACCGGTGGCGTTCACGGTGGGATCTTGATGCGGTAGGCTTGCAGTCACTACTGTAGGTTCGGAATGCCAAGCAACCACAGTTAAGCCTTGTGGCCTTCGTCTGGTCTCTTGAAATCTTGGCCCAAGCGGTGCGATCGCCTCAAACATGACTTGTTTTCGCTCCAAGTCTTGCTCCCACTGAGTCATGGTGCCTTCCCTGCCTGACAAGAGCCGTACTCTCTCACGAGATCTCCTGACTCGAGATAGTCGAGATTGCTACCAATGCCGATGGCGGCAAATCCAACCTGCTACCACTCCAGTCACACGCCCAAGGGAGCCCGCACACATGCGGCAGGCCATGCAATCAGCCGTCCTCCAGGCCACCTAGCAGCCCCCGCCCAGGACAAGTGGTCCACTCCGTCTGTTTAGAAACAGTTTGTGGGCTATGTTCCGTAGTTTCTCTCGGTTCTTTCGTTGCGTCGACGATCTGAGAGACCGAGAATGGCACTCTTCCAGATACTACCGGCTTTATTGCGTACTCTACCGGAAAATGTTGTGCAATCATCGGTCATGACGTTGGGATATGCGATGCCGAACCTCCCAGGTTACCTATATCAGCAACCATCCAGCTAATCCTTTGGTCTCGCCGTCCCCTGGCAGACCATGTTCCGATTCATCGAGCCCCTTTCTTTTACTTCTGTCAGTTTTCGTTCGTCCTAACATCTTCCGGTTTGTCGACTCCCGTCACGCTCTCTCGCCGAACGGTTGTTCAACCATGGGAGACTTCCTGCTCCCCCAGACTGCGCAACCCGGAGATCGGGATGCGACTAGGCGGCTATCGGCACCCATTCATAGCGAACGCCATGTTCGGGTAATTTGCGTGGGCGCCGGCGCCTCCGGCTTGTTGATGGCGTACAAGTTGCAGAAACACTTCCACAACTACTCCTTAGTATGCTACGAAAAGAACCAGGCAGTCAGTGGTACATGGTTTGAAAACAGATATCCAGGGTTTGACAACTCCCATCATCGACTTTTGTCCTATCGACTGACTAACTCTGGATGTTCCCCAGCTGTGCCTGCGATGTACCTTCGCATAACTACACCTGGAGTTTCGAGCCTAAGCTGGACTGGTCAGCCGTGTACCCGCCGGCGCCAGAGATTCGAGAGTATTTCGAGAGCTTTGCGAGGAAGTACTCGCTGTACCAGTATATCAAGCTGCAGCACCAAGTATTAGGGGCATATTGGAACTCCAAGGAGGGGGGTTACGATGTCCACGTGAAGGATTCGCAGACGGGCAACACTATTGTCGACCATTGCGACGTCCTCGTCAACGCTGGCGGCATTCTGAACAACTGGAAGTGGCCCGCCATCCCTGGACTTGACAAGTACAAAGGCACCCTCCTGCACACAGCCAATTGGGATGACTCCGTCTCCCTAGAGGGCAAGAATGTCGGCCTCATCGGCAATGGATCCTCGGGTATTCAGGTACTGCCCGCAATACGCGACAAGTGTCACAAGGTAACGACATTTATTCGCGAACCGACATGGGTGTCTCCTGTCCAAGGACTCGAGCAGCACCAGTTCAGCCCCGAGGAGCTGAGAGATTTCCGCGAGAAGCCTGGAGCGTTGATGGAATATCGCAAGAACATTGAATCTGGCCTCAACGGGCAGTTCGGGATCTTTCTGAAGAACAACAAGATCAATCAGGAGACGCACGCATACATGCTTCAGCAGATGAAGGAAAAGCTCAACAACCCCTACCTCGAAGACAAACTCATCCCCGAGTGGAGCGTTGGCTGCCGCCGTCTCACTCCTGGTGTGAACTACCTTGAGTCTCTCACAAAGCCCAATGTCGAAGTGGTATACGGCGAGATCACCGAGGTAACTGAGCGCGGGTGCGTCAGTGACAACGGCCAAGAGTACCCCGTAGACATCCTCATCTGCGCCACTGGTTTCGACACATCCTTCAAGCCGCGCTTCCCCGTCGTCGCTCCATCGGGCGAGAACCTCCAAGACAAATGGGCCGTCAATCCGGAATCGTACTTTGGCATGGCCGCATCTGGCTTCCCTAATTACTTCCATATGCTTGGCCCCAACTGCCCCATAGGCAACGGCCCCGTCCTGTCCGCAATAGAGGCACAGGCCGACTGGATGCTCAAGATTGTGGACCGGTACCAGACGAACAACATTGTCGAGTTCGCCGCGAAGGAGGAGGCTGTCCGGGACTTTGTTGAGTACAAGGATTGGTTCATGACCAAGACAGTATGGGCAGACCCGTGCCGTTCATGGTACAAGCCGCGGGCTGATGGGCCTGTTGTGGCGTTGTGGCCCGGCTCGACACTTCATTACATTGAAGCGATCAAGGACGTGCGATTTGACGACCTGGACGTGAAATACGCAGGCAATCGCTTCTCGTGGTTGGGCAATGGGTACTCTCAGACGGAGCTTGATGACACTTCGGACTGGGCCTACTACATCAGGGATAAGGATGATGATCCACCCCTGACCACTGCTGGAAAGCGAAAGATTCTCACTGGGAGCGGAATGGTTAAGGGCAGAACTCTTGTCTCTTTCAGTGGCAAGCCGGAAGACGCTGAGCCTGGGCCGGACAAAGAGATGGCCCGCCTGTGATGGATATTGTGTTGGAGAGAAATTTGCTTCTGAGCATTTCAGTGATAATACTCTACTAGCCGCAAGCGAGCAACTTACATAAGCTTCTGTTTATGCATCAGATATTGCATCAATCTGCTTCTTTCCTTGACCTTAACCGTGACGTTCAGGGGGTGGTGAGTTGCACACGGTGACTTCCCAGGTATGTATTGACACTCGATTAGGGGCTCGTCTGATGCTTACTGCATGCCGTGAATCAGAAAAGAGCAGCGACCTCGTCACTCCTCTCATAAAGCCACGCAGGAATGACCGTAAGTGCGGGCCTAGAAGCTTCAGACACCAATGCCACAATTCCTGAGATCCACAGGACATGATGGTCAATACAATATTACCGCTGCCTTTGGTATGGAGTTTGTCGGGCGCTGGGGTCATCGCAGAGATAACCAGCACGCCAAACACAGGGTACGTCAGCGGAGGAGCCGTTGCTGGTATAGTTGTCGGCGGCGTCTGCGTTGTTGCACTCATGGGGTTGGCAATTCAGCTTGCACTTAAGAACTCTTGGTAGTTTGAAAAGAAGGAAACTGGTTCATTCGAGGTATTGAGCCAACTTCACAGACGTACACCCAAACATGATAGCCGGGACACACGTATTGGGTAGGGACGGAAGTCAAACTGCCACGAAACTTCGCGGTATCGAGCTGCCACAGAGGGTCACAGGTTTGAGAAACCAGAACATAGGCAACCAAGAAATACATCGTATGGAGTCGAGACGGAGTCGCAGAAGAGGCCATCTGGTCGGAGAGGTGAAGTGGTAGTGGGTATTCTTCAAGATCATTATAATTGAGTTGGATTCTAGGCCGTCTCGGCTTGCGCCTGTTCTGCGTTCTTCTTCTTCGCTTTGTCAAAATCCGGCATTACTTTGGGTTCGTGCCCCAGAGCGACTACATCAACCTTAGTCAATTACCCGGCATTGCTTAGCTGGAAAAGGGATAAAACTCACGCCTATCGAAGAGGAAGTATGAAGTGACGAGAAGGATGGGCATGGCGACCATAGTAGCGGTCCACTTCCTCGCCGCCGAGCCGTACGCTTTGCGGTATTCTTTGCTGCCTGGGGCCGGTGTTTTGAGGGCTTCCATCGCCGCGGCAGAGGGCAGAGTGGTCTGACGAGCTACAGGCCGCGCGGGGGCAACTGTGGGCGGAATCTTGGGCGCGATCGGTGTGGGAGTTGCTGTCAGGCCAGCCTTAGACATGGTCGACGCGGGCGGAACGGTGTGATTTGCGGCAGGTGCCGCTGTCGTAGGGGCCGAGGGTGTTGTAGCAGGTGTCTTAACCAATGTTGCTGTAGCGGACACAGACGTGGTGATCTTGGGCTTTGTTGAAACAGCGGCAGGCTTCGAGGCAATGGTCTTCGCAGCGGTGGCTGTTTTCGCGACGGGTGCCTTCTTGGGCGCAATCGCGGATGTTGGAGTCGCAGTCTTTGCCGCCGTCTTCGTCGCCGTCTTCGTATTCAGATTGACAGCGGGTGTGGCAGTCGTCTTCTTCACAGCCTTCGTGGCTTTCGCAGCTGTGCTTGTGGACGTGGTGGTCTTCAGCGCCGCAGCAGCAGCGCTTGTCTTGGAGGCGGCGGTTACTGTGGTGATGGGCTTTTTCGTCGCGGCAGCCGCAGTGCTGACGCTTTTCTTCGATGTCGTCGTCGTCTTTTTGGCTGCCACTGCAGCCGCGGTGGTCTTCGGGGCAGCGACAGTCGTGACCGTGGAAGTGGTGGCCGTCTTTGCGCGAGTCGAATAGCATCGTTGCGCCAGGAGCCCCGCGGGACGCGGGGTCACCAGCGACTGAGCGGCAAAAACACGCCAGGTGGTGCTCGTGAGCGATCGAGAGAGAGTCATTGAAACCATAGTGAGAAGATCGTTGCGGCAGCTGAAAGATCTCAAGGTTGCCGGCAATGTTTCGTTTCAAAAGTCGGTTGGTGCAGCTCGACAATTTTTTCTCTCGCATTCAGTCTTGAAGAGTCATCTCGCTCTACGGAGAAGAATGGACAGGGATATAGTGCCGTCAATTGGATTGCGCCGTCAACAAATCGGCATCATGGGCGCAGAATGCGACTCTAGCGCGGGCAAGAGCGCGTTCGCGTCGTGATGGTTTATGCATTGGAAATTATCGTCAAGCCAGAAATGTCGCTGCTTCGAACTGGACACCTGGAACAGTAGAGCCAGCTGGCACCAGGTGGTGCCGTGCTTATCAGTCATCAGGTGGATCATGATTTTTTTTCGTCACCAGCTTCCGAATCCCCCCAACGCTTGTGGAAGTCAATGTCAGCGACTTGCTATCCCAGTTGGATTCTTTTCCAGAGCTCAGGTAACCACATGCTGGACGATCATTTACACGAGAACGTACAGCTGTTGGTATTTTGCAACAAGGAAATAGCCCAGGCAACCGCGCTGCCGGCGTTGAAGTCCGGTTCTCGCTCTCGGCACCTCAAGCAGGCCCTCCACGATGCATGGCGGGGAACGTCATAGGTCCCATACAAGGGAGCCGACTACCGGTTTGCTGTTCGATATTGGCTGGCAGGGTCATATTTTTGAGGCTTTTACCACTGACGCACATCGGGGTCAGTCCAGCGCGGAATGCTCATCGACCTGTTGACGGTACCTGCCGGCAAGTGGTGGCGCAAAAGTCGGTGCTGGGTAAATTCTCTGCTTCGCACCTTATACTGACTCGCAACGGTGCAGAGCCTCGAGAAACTAGTGGGTGAGGGATCTTGTCATCGGTGCATGGGCTGACGGTGACCGAGGAGTTCGGGCATTGCCCAGCATCTCTCTTGCACATCTCGGTGAATGCACCAGTAGTGCTTGCCTGCATCTGTACTTGTTGGCCGCCTAGGGACGCCGCGAGTGGCCATTGCTCGTCGATGTTTCGATTGGCCCTCAACTGGGTACACTGCTTGGACTTTTGCGATTCCGGAACTTGGAAGCAAGATGGCAAAATCCATATATACCGCGATCGCCCAACTAAGGCACAGAGCTGTCTACCTCAGGAGAGACCGTGTCGTCGGCCAGAAGTAAATAGGCTGGAATGTCAACCGGCCTGCTTTCATCATCTCCACGAGGGCGCCATTGCGCGTTCAGACTCGAGTATCAGGGCTTCTGCCGTTGCATTGGTAATTTGACCCTATGCACAAGTGCGTACAGGCCCAGTTAGCAAAGAGTCGCATCGAAACGACAGCGGGACAGGCCGTGAAAATAAATGAAACCAGATCGCGTCGATCTGGTCATCTTTGGTGTTGCATGGCAATTATCGAGAGACTTGCAGTACCGAACGGCCTGGACGCATGCTATCGAGCTGAGGATGGTGCCACCAGGATGCGATGGCAATTCGCTTGAAAGTCTGCGTAATTGCAAACGGCCCAATTGGGTGCTGCATGTCCCCTTGTATGTATACCGCTTCGATTCCCCCTCCTTTACCGACAACAATGCTGTATTGACCTTCGAGCAATGACGGCGGTGGAGGAGGGAAAATATTGGGGAACAAGGGAAAACCCCGCTCGGGTAAGTGAGACACAGTCCGTCCAAGTTGTTCATCATGGCCTGATCATCTGCAGATTGTTGTAGCAGTGAAATGCAAGTATCCATGCTCACAATCAATCCATGAAACTACGGCTCCCTACTACGGCATGCAAGGTGCGGTTGGCCTGGGCGTCCGTCAATTCAATCAGATTCACGCCGGACGCTCGGCGAAATCAAGAAAGAGAGGCAGGGTAGGTGTTTGACATTTTTTTGTTTTGTTTATTTCTCTACTTATTGCCGATGTTTCTATGAGATATCTAATGCATCCTCAGTGTCTCGAAAGCCTCATGTGGTATCGTCCTACCCCTCGCCGGTGTCTCTACCGTCCCTGTCCCCACATGCATGTACACAGCGAGAGTCCTCTGGGTTGACGTCTTCATGGCTGCCCCTTGACCGACATGTTTAGATCCCTACTTGGGGCTGTTAAAGCGCTCGATGCCGTTCTTGATGCGCTTGTCAATGCCCTTGGCCATCTTCTCGAGAGGTAGCCTGTCATCGATGCGCTTGACGATGCGGGAGACGGGGGGCTCAACACGCTTGATGCCCTCTCAGCAGCCGGGGTAAAGTACGAGATGTTTCGCTCCCAGCGAGGAGCCCACTTTGTTGTTTGCATGGCGAGACGCTGCTCGGCGCCGGGCAGCATCAGATAGATGGGGAGAAAGGCACCGACAGTGGCGACACCGTAGCAGAGAGTCTCTGTAGACTTTGCGGCAGGAATACGCGGGGCCATTGTGAAATCTGTGAGAAATGAAGTCGAATTAACAACAAGCCAGAAAAGCAGGTGGCTCGTGTTGGTACAGTGTATGACGGGTAGTGGGCAACAATAGTCGATGATGTAGAGTCGAGGGATGCACCAAGGAAAGCCACGCTGTTCGTACCTTTCAATATGTCACGGGCAGAAAGGATGGAAATAATTGGCGCCGAAGTACTACGGCCGGTGGAAAGAGGTTGAGGCTTTATAAACGTTGAAGTTGGCTCGGCGTCGGTTAACGCGTTTCTTGAGTTGATGGATGCGTTTGGGAGATGGAGGTGAGATGATTAGATGGATGGAGATATGTCGCACGACGGCCGACTAACGCTGAGGCAGGCGACGTCTTCTTAAGGGAATCTCGGATTCAGGGGCAGCGCCTCGACATCTACCCGTCTTGAGCGTGCGGGGTAAGACAGATCATCACGCGGACAGCCAGCCATACGTCGCAGGCCAACGAGGCGAGGGGAAGAGGGGCAAGGAGAGTAAGGTATGGTGAGTACAGACGAGGGAAACCAAGCAGAGCTAGGAGACGCACGCACACCCGGTCGAAAAGCAAACCAGGGGCGATGCCTTTGCCTGCTATTGTGTGCCTAGGGGCAGGTCAGTCGCCTGGTGCAACGCTACAGACATGAGTGTGGGCAGATCAGTGACGCAAGCATGGCCTGGTCAGAAGCGATTCGGATACCATTGAGCGAGCGGCGTGTCCCATCTGGCGGTGGTTCAGCGAACATGCGACCTCTGGAGCACTAGAATGTTGTCCAAACTGGCCATTGCCGTGGGTTCTCGTTCGAGTTCGAGTCGACCCGTCGCCTTAGGTGACTGCGAGAAGGGACCCTGATGCTGCTCCCCAAAGCAAGCCTAGCGACAGAGCTGCTTGGCTCGATTGCAAACGGTACCTTAAGGCACCTTAGGCACAGTATGTACCTACCTTACCTTGGGAAAGGCAGCAGGAGGCCACCCCACACGAACCATCCAGCCAGGAAGTTCCCAGGCGATGTGCTGAAAACAGTCGTTCATTTGCATGAATGACAGCCCGCTTGCTCTGGACTCTGAAGGTGTCGGTGTGCTGAGGTGAGCCCGCTGCAGCCAATGGAAACAGAGACGGGCAGGGGGCGGCGCAAACACACGACCACTGTGGGGCGATTAACAGCAGGGGACCCGCCTGAAACCCACTTCCCCAGACGCTGTAATTCCGGGGAAAACAGCGCTAAACCACGACGGCGCACTGGACCCCCAGCGCGCCCCCCAGTGGTCCCGATACCCGCGCCCGCACCACAGCTGGGTGCAGCGGCACAGCGGGAGACACTGGGCACCGCACCTCCCGCCCCCCTCAGGGTCCACCCGCCTGGTCCTCGTCGCTGATGCTGACGACGTTCACAATCAATTGGAAAGCGAGACGCAGTCCCAGCCAGATTGTGCAATTTAACGCTGAGTACATGCCTCCAATTCCCGAGGGCACACTCGCGCAGAGAAGGGTCTGCGGCAGTAAGTTTGGATGGCGGCCGCAAAGGCAAGTCGGCTGAATGATTCCCACCCTAAGTAGGTACCTACCGTTCGTGTTCCAATTACCCGACCCGAATTCATAAATGATTTGGACGCAGCCTGGAGTAGTGTAGCCGGTGCTGTGGTCGCAGCCGTGGTATTCGTAATTACTGTGTACTTTGACCAATGGATGTATCAGAGAGTGGGCCCGGGTAAGTGCCGGTACATCCGGGATGGTAGGTAAGTAAGGTAAGGAAGGTACCTTAGGTAGGTAGCCCGCGTTGGATCGTCGCCCAGCCCGCGCGCCGAATGGGGTCAAGCGGCATAGAAAACCCCTCCCTCCGACTGCCCTATGGCGTGCCAGGCACCAGGTCTGGCTCCTCTCACGATGTTGGGTCAACATCAAGTGCCAGATATCTTGCCTTACATGTGAAGTGGAGTCGCGGATTCCTAGAGCTTCAACCAAGTTTGTAGTCCCATCATCATTTTCACCATGCGTGAGCCGAAAGAGGTTTTGCGAAGCAACCTTGAACTCCGGCCATTAGGACTATTCTCCCCAATTGCACAATCAATCTGTCGGGTGCCCTTAACCCACCCTTCATTTTTTCCTCCGACAGCCAATCTCAGGGCCAGCCTCAGAGCCGTCCGGTGCTAGCCAACCCATTTCGAATAAAGAAAGAAGACAAGGCTCGAGATATATGCACATACTCTTCCGATCGGGTATCCAACAGCCCTACGCATCCAACCCTCGCCTGTCAACGACTCGCCGTCTAGATCACCGATGGCACACATATTAAGCTCCCGATCTGCAGCTTGTCGCAGTTGAGCTTATTGTTGGCCTTGACCAGATCCTCCACGCTCATCTTGTGTTCCTCTGCAATAGCCCAGCACGTATCACCTTTGTGGATCTTGTATGGTGTTGCCTGTCCACCACACTGCGGCAACTGCTCCGAAGGCGTCCGGTAGAGCCACCAAGTAAGCAACAGGAGGAACAGCCCGATGATAAGGAAGAAGTTGAGCAATGGCTGCCAGCCCTGTCGCCAGTTCTTTCTCTCCTCCTCCCACATGTGGTGTCTGAGGGCAGCGTCGATGGGCTCGTGGCGCGATGGTCGTCCACCGTTCGAAACCTGCGTCAAGTGGCCGTATTCGTTGCCCGAAGCACCCTCCCAATAGCTGCCGTCTGCATCACGGTATGTGTATATCTGCGTGTCGGCATCGTAGCCCACTCGCTGCATGCCGTCGGGCAGCCGCTCTTCGTCCGTGTCGTAGCGGGAGAAACGAGACATCATCGGTAAATTCGGAGGCGATGGGGATGGTTGTCGAGGCAAAGGAAACGGATTGTTGCAATGGGCTTTCTCGATTTCGACTTACTCCAAGTCATTCCCACAGCAGGCGTTGTTTTTGATGGACACGCAAGTGGGCAACAGCGGTAGCCGCTGCGGCTCATCCAGGGGGCTGAGTTACTGGGGCTGAGCGTCAGTCACACCACGCCGACGTCATTTGGGTGCCGGCTTATGTCGTACCGAGGATAGTCCGATAAAGCCGTTGCGTTCCCCGTCTCCATCGCACCGAAAAGACTCTTCCGGCCAGTGCAACCAGAGCAGTCCCTCCAGACCCGGGCTCCGTGTCAAGCACTCAATTACCCCTCGGCGAATCGTTTTCCCATTATTTCGTTCAAAGTCGCCCATCAAATTTTCAGTAGCTAGACTTGTGGCGGCACCTGCCCGCAGGTGTTTCAGTGGTCTGTGCAGCCTCGGTCGCCCAGCCCTTCTCTAGCTACCTACCTAGTTTCTCCCGACATCGCCACTACCGCCCATTTACGTGTCTCCTCCGTAGGGAAACTCGTCACGGCTTTCTCAATGAGCTATACATTTCCCTACGTCTCTTTGAGACAAGTCTTCAGAAAGTCCTTCTCGACAATCATGTTCTTCCACGAGACCAACTCGTCTACGTTCCAGTTCACCCACACAAATCGCCCGTTCAGAAATGCGGCCTTCTCTGACGCCGCCCATACCACGAAGTCCGCTGCAAGCTTCACATCAGTTTGGGATCTGTTCAGCTTGGACTTGGTCAGCATGGCCGACTGCACCGCCCCGGGATGGAGTGAGATGACGCGCGCCTCTGACGCTGGTATTTCGATGGCGATGACTTCCGCCATCCGCAGAATCGCTGCTTTGCTCGATGAATATCCACTCAGGCCAGGCATACTTGTATCGTGCGCTGCTCTGGTATTGATATTGATTATGACACCCGGAGTGCTGGCCCCGTGCCCTCTGCGGTGCCGGAGGTAAGTCTGTGTGACAACAGCCGTGCCGAAGACGTTGGTTTCAAACGCCTGCCACCAGTCTTTCAAATCCGCGTCGACAAAGACATCTGGCTCCGGGAGGTATCCGGCATTGTTAACCAGTATGTCTGGAGACCGATCCATTTTGGAAAAGGCGGCCGCGACGTCGTCCTGGTTTGACACACTCCCTACATGGAATGATACCCTCAGCTTAACGAACTTCGCGACAAGGTTTGCTGCGGTTTCCCTCAGCGTAGACTCATTTCGACCCATGAGAATGAGCTCGGCCACGTTGGCTTCGGCGAATGAACAAGCCATGATTGTTCCAATTCCTGAGCCACCTCCGGTTAACAGGACCGTCTTGCCCGAAAACTCCTCCCGGACTAGAGTTGGTGACACCCCTGAATAGGTCTCGTAATGTTCTGACTTGATGAAGGACGCCATGATGAGTTCAGAGTTTTCTTCGGATAGATGTCTGGTTGTTCCACGTCCAGGGCCCGCGTAGGTGGAGCGTCAATGATTGGGGTCTATGGAGGAGATATGGACAGCCCAATGTCATCCTGAAATTGGCATCCCTTTGTCCCCTTCAGAGAAGCTTCTGGGTCATATGTCTGGCTGGCAAAGCGGATGCTGTGGCTGCTGCAGCTCGGCGGTCAATGCGGCCCTCTTCCACAGGTAGGCAAAGGCCTGCATGTTTGGAGGTCTGAGCATGTTAGAGTTCAGGACTTCCGTGAGACAAATGTTCTGACCAATGAGCCTCTGCCCGGACGGCAACGGTTGCGATGCCGAGTACTCGGTCGTAGCACCGATCAGTATATGATGCTTACAACTACTGTTCAACCGCATAGGTTGAACTGAGTTGAATTTGCGCATTAAGGGACATGGGAACAGATCGTTGTTCAGATTTTCTTTCCATATGGAGTACCAATACTAGGTTTGAGCCAGTTCCTGTGGGCTCAGGTCACCCATTCTTGCGGTATTTCACTTATCGTTATTTTGTTTCCAGTATCTCAATGTTCGTGAAGTCGGACGGGTCAAGCACGGGTTCGCTCTGACCACACGAATACACCCCGAACATGACTCCGCAGAATGCTCCACCCACAGGAGGATATACCGTCAGATCTTCGGATTTGAATGATACGTTTGCCGAGATTCCGCCGATGTTGAGACTCATCTCGTATTTGGTCGGCTGTGCGGCGATGGCCAGCTGCACATGGTGATCCAAGTCGAGTCCCGGCCATGCCGAAGTCCTAGGTTGAAGAACAGGGTGGCCAACCTATAGTCATTAGCAACAGGCACAAGTGTCGAAGGTCCCGGCCTCTGTACCTTGAGTTCGCTGGCCCTGCCTGTAGGCTCTCTTGTCACAATCGTCGGAACAGCCAGGCTTCCGTCATCTCCCCGCACCGCCGCAATTCCGATGGTAGCATATGAATACTGGCTCCACCAGACGGTGATACCAGACTCGTAGCCTGCTCTGCTGGGTTTGAAAAGCATCTCCGCCCTGAACAACTCGTTGTATGACGTCTGCTTCCTGAGCAACATCGCAGGAGACTCTGGGCTGCTGAGGTCGAAACAGTTTCCGAATAACCTGAGATAGCCCGGACGCTCAGTGAGGCTGTAGCAAGGCTTTATAGGCGTGTCTAATTGTGTCAACTGCGGCACTCCAGTGCGATTGATGCACACCACATACTCTTATGGTACCAACCGAGCTCGAGGCTAGACTTTGACAGGTCCGCCCTCCACATTACCCCAGCTGCGTTTGCTACTGGCGCTTTCTGGACGAGCTTCCTGCCGACAGTTCGAAGAGTGATATTGCGACCGTGATTGAATATGGGCCAGTCATCTACCCAATCGACCCGAACGAGGAACGTCTCCCGGCCCATCTGGGGCTCGATATACTTGCCGTTAGACTTCACGGGGCGAACACCTAGCATCACCGCCCACCATCTGCCATCGCCGTCCTCAAATACGTCACAGTGGCCGGTTCTTTGTACCTCTTCTTCGGGGCCGTTGTACCACAAGGCCTGGCCTTGCCCCTCCCATGGACCATATGGGCCGGTGTCACTCCTGAAAACCCATTCCTGGTGACCTGCTTCAGTCCCACCCTCGGCGGTGAACAGGTAGTAGTACTTCCCCTTGCGAACGATATGGGAACCTTCAGCTATTCCGTGCGGAGACTCGCGAATGACTTGAGGGGGCGTAAGTGTCCTCCCCGTAGCGATGTCAATCTCCGAGATGTGAATTGCGAAGTCTTTCATTTTCAGTCCTGGGGTTCGCTTGCTCATGCGCACTGTAGTGGAGAGATAAACCTTGTCATCGTCATCCCAGAACAGCTGGGCTCCTGGTCAGAAACAACATATCAATGTTGGGTACTGGGACTCACATCCTGATCGAAGCCAGGGTTGTCAAAGTAAACAGGGTCCGACCAGGCGTTGTCATCCCATATGTTGTCCGTCCACACATAGAAGCCCCGTGGGAAGATGCGTTCCTGCGAATGAATGGATCAGATGAGCGGCCTCCAGTGATAACAGAGGATCTCACGTCGCTCGTCGGTCGATATCTCTGGAAAAGGCCATTTGCCAAGTACCAACGGTTTTCCTTGGGCCGGTAGCGTAGGGTGCTTGCCCAGCTACCTGCACCAGGCTCAACTGTGCGCATCTCAATCTGACTTCGGCGTGTAAGTGCATGACCGATGTGTTTCCAATTGATCAAATCTGTGGACGAGTAGATGGCGCATCCAGGGAAGTACTCGAAAGTTGAGGTGGACAAAAAGAACGTCGTCGGAGTGGAATTTGTCGCGGGAACGGTGCATACCGTTGGATCTGGATTGAAGCCCGGAATCACGGGATTGGAGAAAACAGCTCCATCTTCAACGGATGCCATGGTGATGCACCTCTCAGTAGGAGTCAAGCTGTTCCAGTAGATGTTCGATATGGCACCAGGCAGGCCTCAGGTCGCTTTCAGAAGCTGCCTGCGAACACAGGAAATCAGGCTTATGGTGCTTTTGGGTTTAGATTGCTCGTTGGTCGGCATTATTTTCTCCAGCAATCAGAGGCGAGACCGCCTATTTTTCCTGTGCTAGAGCGACTATTTTTCCTGTGTTCATACTCGTCGTCGTCGTCGTCGTCGTCGTCGCTATTATTATTATTATTATCGCCGTCGCTATCATTGTTATTGTTGTTGTTGTTGTTGTTGTTATTGTTATTGTTGTTTACGCTATCCTTATCGTTGCTATTACTAAGCATTGCTACTATTATTATTAACAGGGGTAATTAGGGACAGAGGAAATATAACTAATTTTATTAGATTACAAGAGTTAAAATAGAGCTTTTTAGTAGCTAGGTATAGCTTAAATAATTAAATAATTTATTAATAAAATTAATAAATTAATAGTTTAATTTATATTACTAATATATTAATAAACTATTTATAAATATATAATAGTTTTAAATACTAAAAAACCCCTTTTTAAATAATTTTAAATACTAAATACTATAAATTAATTAGATTTAAATTTTTATATATCTCTATTAATTATAAAAAACTATAAATCTAAATAAGTTTTTAAATCTTATAATTAATATTTTTAAATTATTTTATTAAGTTTATAATTATAATATAGCCTCTTTATAAAAAGACTATAGTAAAATTCACAGCTTCTAGCTGTTTATAGTAATTTTTACCTACTTAGAATAACAGACCTCCTAACTCTATACCTCCTAATAATATATATAGCCTTCAGTTATATAATCCCACACTTATATATACCTTATTAGATAACCTTATAATCTTTAACTTTATTTTAATAATAATATAGTTTATAATTACTTAATTACTAACTACTAGACTATTAATCTATCCTCTTATATATTACTTATACTACTAATACTATCTTTATTACTACTTTGCTATTTACTATTAGTTTTTTTATTTAGTTAAGCTAGCTAATACCTTTATAGCTATACTATTATTAGTAACAATCTTTATAAGTAGTTAGTATAAACTATACTTACTAATAAGCTTTACTAAGCTACTTTAGCTTTAATATTATAGAGGGTTTATATAAAGAAAAGCTACTCCTCAAGATAGCTAGAAACCTATATAGCTTTTATTTTAATACTTTTAATAGTAGCTATTACTCTAATTATAGTATAAATAGAGCTTTTTAAAGTATTTTTAAGAGCTCTATTTAATACTACTCTAATAATACTATATATACTAAATAAGAGGGTTTTATCTAGTATATAAATATTATACTTTTTTATAATAGCTATAGTATTATTCTTAAGAAAAAGTATACTTTATATAAGGTTAGTATTCTTATATTTCTTATATAGTATAAATATTATAAAGGATTTATTATAAGTTATAAAGAAGAGAAAAGAGATAAGTAGGGTTAGCAAACTAGTTAGCTAGTATTTAGTCAGACTAGTAACTTAACTAGTCTAGTTAGACTTAACTTAACTAGTACTAGTTAACTAGCTAGTTTGACTAGTTAACTAGTTAAATTAAATAAAAATTAAATAAAAATAATAGTTATTAAGGAATAAATATTAGTTATATAAAATATATATTATATATATTATATTAATTATTTATATTTATATATATTAACTATATATATATATAGTTAATATATATTAATAAGTTTTATATATATTAAGTATATTTAAATATACTTATATATATATTGACTTAAATAATAGAGACTAATAAATACTCTATTTTATTTAACTATAAAGAGCTTATAGTTTTTATAGTATTATAGTATTATTATAATCTATATATATCTAGAAATATTAATATTAATATATATTGAAAGAGTTATTATATAAAGAGAAAAAACTTACTTAAATAAAAAAGAATAGTTTTTTTTTCTTCTTTTTTCTCATTATAAATAATAAGAAGATTCTTTTAACTATTAAATATTAGAAATAATAGTATTAATATATATTAAAAAGATTATTATATAAAAAAAGACTTACTTAAATTAAAAAAAAGTATAGTTTTTTCTTCTTTTTTCTTTATAAGAAATAAAAATAAGAGGATTCTTTTAACTATTAAGTATTAGAAATATTAAAATATAAAGATATAAGAACTTACTTTAGAAATAAGTTTTATATAAAAAATAAGTATATATATAGAAATATATATAATAAAAAGGTATTCTTATAAGTAATATAAATATATATTACTTAGATAAAGAGGTAGTAGTAATTTAAGAAATAAGTAAAGAAGTAAGTTAGGAAGTAAGAAATAAGAGAAAGTAGAAAGTATATATCTTAGGATCTTAGTTTCTAGAATATTCTCTAGCTTAATAATTAAAGTTTTAAATTAATAATATAGATTAGAAATCAAACTATATTATTAATCTAAGGTTGAATTGTTAATAATAAAATATATAGCTTATTAATTCTAATTAGTAATTAGAAAGGTTTAGAAATTCTAATTAGTAAGAAATAGAAGTTTCTAGAATTTATTATTACTAATAAGTATTCCTTTTAGCTAGGTTACTAATTTCCTAATTTTAAAGCTTCCTATTAAATCTAATTATTAAGCTAAGATTAGTAGTTAGATTATTAATTCCTAGAAACTACTAGAAAGGTTAGAAAAGAATAAAAAGACTATTAATTTCTCTTTCTTCTAAGTTTTTTTCTTCTTTCTATATAGTAAACTACTATAACTACTATCATATTATAAGTTATTACTACTATTAAAATCTTTATAAAAAACACTTTATTTATTCTTTTATAAGAATATTAAAATGAATTCTTTTATTATTTCCTCTTAACCTTCTAGTCCTACTTCTACTACTACTACTAATAATATTCCTACTAGTAGTATAGCTAGTAGTAGTGCTATAGACTCTTTATATAATAAAGGGGACTATAAACTAGAGCCTAATAATAAGTCTTCAGCTTACATATTTAAAAATAATCTTTTTACACGCACTCTCTTACTTATTAATAAGGAAAAAGAGAGAGAGATATAAGTTAAATGCACTATATAAGTATTCTATCTTTTTAAAAAAGCTAATTATATATAATTAATTATATATATATATATATATATATATATATAGTTTTATTAATTATATTTATACTAATTATTTAATTATTAGGTGTAATAAAGATTAGGTTGTCAAAGTTAAAGGCTTTTTAACCTCTAACTTTATTAGACATTATAAGTAATTCTATCCTAATATAGCTTATAATGAAAAATCCGAGTTAACTCGATCTAAAAGTAAGTATTTTATATATAATAATACCTTTTATTCAAATAACTTATATTATTATACCTTTTAAATAAATAAGTTATATATTAATATTTTAATAGAAACAGAGATATTACTTACTAGAGAGTCTTTTTTTATTAATAGTAATAAAAGACCTCGTAGTAATACTGTTTCTGATTTTAAAGAAGAAGACGCTAATATAAAGATATTAGATTTTATAGTAGAAAATAATTTATTGTTTAATACTATAGAATCTAATTCTTTTAAAGAGTTATTAAATTATTATAATTCGTAAGTATATAATTAACTTTAACTAATAATTAATATTAATACTAATATATTATAGTTCTACCCCTATAATTAATTGAAAGAAAATAAAGGCTTTATTAGACTCTACTTATAGTAGATTTTTATCCCTTATTAATTTCGAAATAACGAAAAATATTGAAACTTATAGAAGATTTTCCTTAGTTTTAGATATTTAGACTTCTAAAGCCTAAGATGCTTTTTTAGGCATTATTATAAGCTATATTAATAGCGATTTTAAGCTTATATATAAGCTTATAGGTTAGTAATAATTATCTTTTATTAATAGTATTATATTAACTATATATTTAGTGTTTAAAGACCTTATTAAAGCTTATACTAGTCTTTATATATTTAAAGAAGTAATAGATAGTTGAAATATCTATTCTAACTTAACTATAGATAAATTCTTTAGGTAAGTTAATTATATTATTTAAATATATATATATATATATATATATTAATTATATATAAATACTAATTATACTTAGTTTTACTAGAGATAATGCGCGTAATAATACTACTTTTATTACTTCTTTTAAAACTAATTATAAGGAAACTTATAATAAGGTTTTTGAGAATAATATTAGATATATTGCGTATATTATTAATTTAGTAGTATAAGATATACTATAAAGCTTTATATCTAATTCTATTATAGAAGAGAAATTATCTAATTATACTAATAGTAATATTAGTTTAATTAATAATAACTTAGCTATAGAAGAAAATCTATTAAGTAGTAAGTTTTTTATTATATTATATATATAATTATTATTCTATTATTAATAATTTACTAACTAAATTAAATAGACCTTATAAAACAAATCCGACGTATAATTATATTAGTTAAATATATAGGTGAAATTAAACACTTTTTACTAGAAGGTATTAATAGAGCTAAAAATGAAAACACTTAACCTTCTAATTTTAATAAAAAGGTTATCCCTATAGGTAAGTTATTAATTAATTATTAATTATATATATATATATATATATAAATTAAAAAGATATACTAATTTATATTAATATAGATTATAAAATAAGGTGGAACTCTACGTATAGAATGATTTCTATTACTATAGAGTTTAAACTAGCCTTAGGTTATATCTATAAGAATACTAGTAATCTAGAGTTTAAAAGACTTTAAATTACTAATAGTGAATATAAGGCTTTAAAAGACTTAGAATCTATTTTCTTAGTTTTTTTAAAGCCTAGTACTTACTTATAATCTAAGCTTTATATAAACCTTAATATAGGTTTATTATATATATACTTATATAAAAAGCTAGATAATTTAATCTTTAAGTTTACTACTTTAAAAGAAAGATCAGTAGAAATAGTAAGTAATTATTATTATTATTAAAATATATAAACTAATTAAATTAATTATTAACCTGCTTATTATACTATTTTAATTAATAGTATAAAAAAGGGAATAACTAAATTAACTAAATATTTCCCTTAAAAACTAGATTTCTTTGATTTAAATACTTATAAACCTTATATTATAAGTATAGTATTAGATCCTAGAATAAAAGTTAATTATTTTGAAAATAATAAGCTTTTACACTATTATCCTACTATTAAAAAGGATGTTATTAACTTATTAGAGAAAGAATATAAATTATAAGTATATATATATTTTATTTATTAAATATATTTTTATTTATTAAATATATTTTTATTTATTAAATATATTTTTATTTATTAAATATACTAATATATTAATTTAGGGTTAAATAGAGAAAGATAGTACTTTAGAATCTGAAGAAGTATTAGAATCTAATACTTCTTATAATTTAGATTCTGATAACGATTTCTTTATTAGTAGTAATAATACTACTATAGAAGCTAAATATATTAGTTATTTAGCTGAGGAACCTTTAGATAGAGATATAAGTTATTTTATTAATATATAATAATAATAATAATAATAATAATAATAATAATAATAATAATAATAATAATAATAATAATAATAATAATAATAATAATAATAATAATAATAATAATAATAATAATAATAATAATAATAATAATAATAATAATAATAATAATAATAATAATAATAATAATAATAATAATAATAATAATATTATTATTATTATTATTATTATTATATATTAACTTATTATAGATTGATCCTTTACTTCACTAGAAAAGTAGTAGCTATAAATATCCTATTTTAGCTATTTTAGCTAGAAGATATTTAGCTATTCCTGCTATTTCTGCTTCTATAGAGAGGGTTTTTTCTGTTACTAGTAATATTGCTACTAAAAACAGAAATAAACCAAGCCTTCATATTATAGCAGAAATAATCCTTTTAAAGTATTGGAAAATTAAGGATTTAAAGGAATTAGAAGAGATATTTTTAAGTAATTAAGAAGAAGAAGAAGAAGAAGAAGAAGAAGAAGAAGATTAATTAGTTGGATTTTTATTTATATAATTTATTTAGTTACAATTTATTTAGTTTTAATTTATTTAGTTTTAATTTACTTAGTTTTAATTTACTTAGTTTTAATTTACTTAGTTTTAATTTACTTAGTTATAATTTATTAACTATTAAATCTAATATTATTATATTAATAGTTTGAAAGCTTTATTTATTTTATTACTTTTATAAAACTTATTAGTTAGCTATAATATTAACTAATATATATTATTAATATTAACTAATATATATAATTAATATTAATTAATATATATAATTAATATTAATTAATATATATAATTAATATTAATTAATATATAATTAATATTAATTAATATATATAATTAATATTAATTAATATATAATAATATATAATATTTATATATATATAGACTAGTTAACTAGTCAGACTAGCTAGTCAACTTAACTTAACTAGCTTAGTATTAGTTAATAGGTTGACTTAACTAGCCTAGTCTTAGTCAGCCTGTTAACTTAACTTAACTTAACTTAATTCTAACCCTGCTTCTTAAGAATACTCTTCTTTTAGTATACTTAGCTATCTGTAATAATATTAATATCTTAGTTAACTTAATTAAGAGGCTAATAATTTACTATGAAAATAACCTAACTATATTTAGCTAAAAGTTAAAATAAGAGAATATAGTAAACCTCTTAAGTATCTTAATTATACTTAGTAATAAGCTTATTTATTATTTTAGTAGCAAATAAAACTACTAACTAAACTAAACTAACTAAAGAGAAAACTTTATGTAAAATCTCTTAATAACTTTTTATCTTAATTTCTACCTTACTATAGTACTTACTAATATATTTAATAACAGCATAAGCACTTATATATAGAGTAATACTAGTATTAGCTAGCTAGCTAATAAAAATAGCAGAAGAGAACTTATTAAGTATATTATTATTACACTTCCTAGTATATATAAAGAAGTGAAAGTTAATATTATAAGTAACTATAGCAATATCTTGCTCAGAGATAGAGAAATAGAAATAATAATTAAGTTTATCTGTTTCCTTCTTTTTACGCTAATAATAGTTATTATATATATAGCGCTATATATAGTTAATAATATTTAATAGGAATATAAAGTTAGAGAGTAGTATATCTAGCCTAGTAATATTAAAAGGATTAATCTTATTCTAGATATCTAGTTAATAATATAGCTCTAAGTTAATAGTATTAATATAGTAGCTTTAATTTTAAATAAAAGTATTATAAAACTTTTCTATTAATATATCTTACGTAAGTATATCCTTAATCTAATATAGACTATAGTTATATATATTACTATAGCTTTAAAACTTAAAATAATCCTAGTAATTAATAATATTATACTTCTTAACTATTGCCTTATTTTAGAATAATTAAGAACAGTAAATAAAAAAGATATACTATAATATACAGATTATCTTATAAGTTGTTCTATATAATCTAAACTTATTAAAGCTAGCTAGCTTAATACTACTTATTAAAATTTAGTATATACTTCTATAAATAATACTAATAATAATTTATAGTATTAAATATAATAAAAGTAGAAGAGTAGCTTAAAGTATATATAGCAGCTTTAAGTTAACTCTACTTTATTTACTAATATATCTAAATAATTTTAAAAATATCTCTAAAATAAATAATAGAATTTAAAATAGCTTTTAACTTAGATATATAATTAGCAAAAGTAGTATAAAGGTTATTAAGTATTATCTCTAACTATTTAGTATACTTAGTAAAGTAGATATTTCTATTTACAGCCTTCTTATATATTAGTATATTAAAGACTATAAAGCAGTAATAAGAATAGTAAGTAAATTAGCTATCTTTATACTTAAGGGTATATTATATATATATTAAGTAGTTAATACTTTAGAGGTATAGCTAAATAAACATTCTAAAGCTATTACGGTAAAACATAGAAAATACTAAAGATAATAAAGCTTATAAGTTATTTAAGTCGTTTAGAAAAGTAGCTTTAAATAAAAGTATCTTAATATAATACTAGATAGTAGGCTAAGAAGTATTCAGTTTACTATATAAATACTCTAGATCAGACTTATCTGCTTTAATATTAAGTAAAGTAATATTATTAATATCTTCTATATTATATTTAGTATTAAGGTTAAAATCTTTATCTAGCTTATTTAGAAACTATTATAAGAGATTATTTATTATATTACTATTATTAAGTAACTAGTTTATATTTACTTTATTAATAATAATATTAGTATAACTTAAGTAATTATTAAGAAAATAATATAACTAGTGTTAAGTAAATAGCGTCTTAAGGGGCGAATTTTAAAGGAATTAAAAGCGTTAATTTCTAGGAAAAAGAGAAGGGAAATTCCAGCTCCTTAAATACTTTTTAGGAGGCGGATTTCCCCACTTTTAATCCGTTTTACTAAGCTAGTTAGTAAGCTAAACTATAACTATTAATAGTAATTATACTAAAAATAGATTATTATCTATTTCTAATTATTATTAAAAATAAGTAATATACTATTTTTAGTATAATTAGAGTTTTATATAAACCTTAAATAAAGATTTAAATATAATATTAATTAAATATTATTTATTAAATAATAATAATATATAACTTTACTAAAGTTTATAAAATATATATAATTATATTTTATAACTAGATATAAATATAGTTCTTATAGATAGTAAACTGTTAATAAAACTACTAATATATATAAAAGTTCTTATCTATATTAGAAAGGTATAGAATAATAACGTTAAAGTCTATAAGTAAGAAAAGAAGCTAGTTATATACCTTAGCTATATTATAAAGGAAGTTAATAGTATAACCTTTATAGGTATACTAAATACTATAAACTTAGTAAAAGTTAATAATATAGTAAACTCTTATAATAAAGATCTCTTTAATATAAGTAAACTTAGAAAAGTAGTTAGAAATATCTCTAAAATATAAGTTATTAGTAGCACTAAAGAAATAAACTTCTTAACCTTAATTATAAATATAGTAAGCTTTATAAATAGAGTTAATATTTAAACCTATATTAAACCACCTCTAATAATATTAGAAATATATTTCTATAATATCTATATTAAGCTTTATATAGAAGTTCTTAATAAGCTATATATTAATATCTATAATTGCTTTAGCGTTAAAGTTATTATTAAAAATAGGATTAGGAATATAGAAACCTTAAGTCTAGTTAACTAGGTTAGCTTACTAATATCAATAGGGAGTTACTTAAACTAGTAATAATAAAGGGAGCTCTTCTTAATAGGTATTATTACTAACCTTATTAGAAGATATATTATCTCTAATATTAAGAGGTTAATACTAAAAGTAATATAAGTATTCTATATCTTTATTATTATTATTAAAAAAGAGAATTTAACTAATACTATAGTAACTATAGATATACTACTTAATCTTATCTTCTATATTCTAATCTATAGTACTAGTAATATAGTATATATATATATTATTTTTAAGGAGATAATAAGCTATAGAGCAAGATATATTATATCTCTAATAGATAAAGTAAAGCTATAGTAATATTAGTAGGCTTAATAGTATACTTCTTATAGCGCTAGATTAAGCACTAAAGCTTTATATTAGAGTAAATAGAGAAGGTATAAGAGATAGCTTAATATTTAATCTATAAGTAGTATAATAGTTTCTCTATATAGCTACTTACTAGGTATAAGCAGTAGCTATATTAGAAGTATTCTAGGAATCTTAGCTATAATATAGATAGGAAAGTTAAGTAGTAAGATTAGTTTAAAAAGTAGGGTTAGGTTAAAGAGCTTAGTAAGAGGTATTTTGAAGACTACTAGTAGTAAGCTATAAATAAGAGGTATTCTAAAGAGTATAACTACTAATAGTAAGCTAAAAAGCAAAATAAGGAAGCTTATTAAAACCTTACTCTTTAAGATTTATTATTAAATAAGAGCTCTATCTAAGAAGAGTAGCTAGTTAAAGATTTAGAATATAAGTTTAAATTATCTAGACTATAGTTATAAACTAAATAGAGGTAGTATACTATTAACTATTAGTAAATAGCTTTAAAAATAGGTATAATAACTTACTTCTTAGGTTCTAAACTATTTATATACTAGATAGTTAACTATAAGTCTTAATAACTCCTTCTTTAAGCTCTTAAAGTTAGTTATAAGCTTAGTTTAGCTATAGTTATAGTACTTCTTAGTAAGTCTAGTAAATCTAGCTAATTAGAAAGGTCTTATAAAGAACTACTATTATTATTTAGAGGAAGAGGAAGAGGAATAGCTATAGAGGCTATAATAGATTAATTAGTTAATTATAGATAGTTTAATAATAATCTAGTGATATAATTAATAGATTAATAATATATTAGAGTGGTTATTAATTAATAGTGAGGTAGTAAAGAGGAGAAGAAGAAATAGGAGGTTACTAAACAGTAGATAAGCAAAATAAAGTTAGATGTTTATTATTAGTGTAGGTAGGTGCCTATAAATACATTAGGTAGGCAAACTTATCTTTACTTCACTTACCTAATAAATTTGTTTTTTTATAAAGTTAACAACTTATATTAATAATTAATAATTATTAAATAATTACTTAATTTTTATAGTAATAATTATTATATAACTATTAATTACTTATTCTGAAGTTATTTTTAATTTTGATAATAGAGGTAAGCTTGCTTCTCTCTTCTAGAGGCTTTCTAGAAGCTCTCCTAGGAAGCTATTATATAGAGCCTTTTGCTATGCTTAGCTTTTACCTGTAGTATTTACCTATAGCGCTTTTTCTTACCTATAGTATTACTATTACTACTATTATAATTACTACTTATTGCGTAATTATTACTGCTTAACTTATTGCTACTTACTCTTAATACTATAAATAATATTATAAAGTAGTATTTATTACTATTCTCTTTTATATTAAACTTATCTAACTAATCTATAAAAAGTAGTAAAAGGTTAGTAGAGAGTTAACTAATTTATAAAGAGATCTCTTATATTGTTTTTATGCCTAAGCTTTAGTAGTTAAGCTATATATAACTCTCTCGCTCTGCGCTATTAGCTTTGCTTCGCTCTTTTAGCTCTACTGTGCTATACTTCAGAAGCTATGCTTTGCCTCTGTTGCTATGCTCTGGATAAAGATATAATATTATTTATATTTATAAAAAAAGCTTTAATTAAAAGTTTTTTCTTTTTTAAAAAGAAATAAATATTAAAAGTAAACTAAAAGATTACTATTATAATAAATCTATTTAAAAGAATACTTACTAGAGATATAGCTTTATCTCTTAGACTTATTAATATTTTTATTAGTAGCTTACTTATTCTTAATAAAAGCTTTATAGAAAGCTTTATATTTCTTTTTAAAAGCTTTATTTTTAATATTACTTTTCTACTACTAAATAAGTTAAAAAGTATATCTATATAAATACTTCTTAGTTAGAGTAAACTCTATTTAAATATACTTAGTAAGAGACTATATATAATAAGTTATAAACTTTAAGTTAATATAGCTAAAATATAAATAGTTTTAAATATTATTTAGAAAGTTTTCTAACTTAGTATAAGTTTTAATATTACTTAAGTTTTATTATAAATTAAACTTCTTTTTAAGTATTATAAAGTAACTATTTAAGTACCTTTTCTTTTATTAAACTTATAAATTTATAACTCTTTTAAATAGTATTTTAATCTCTTTAAGAGATAGAGTTTTATAACTTATTTCTTTAAATACTATATAATTTTAAAGCTACTAAGTTATTTAATTAGAAGTAAAATAAACTTTAATAGCTTAAAAAAAGTTTTTATTATAAATACTTTTTATATTTCTAAGATATTAATATTTAATTCTTTTTAGAAAACTATACTTTATAAAATATAAAACTCTTTTAAGTTTATAATTATAATACAGCCCTCTTATAAAAAGACTATAGCAAAATTCACTCTATTTATAGGTATAATTCTAAAAACACTATATAAGTATTTTAACTTATACTCTCTACTAATTAAAGAAAATAATATAGAAACTTTATATATTCCTACTAATAAGTAAAGCTTTATACTTATCTCTCTTTTTCTTCTTTATTAACTTATAATAAATCTTTTATAATATTTATACTATATAAAGAATATAAGAATACTAACTCTATACTAAGTATACTTTTTTTAAAAAATAATATTATAACTATTATTAAGAAGTATAATATCTATATACTAAATAAAACCTTCCTATTTAATATATATACTTTCTCTAATTAGTAGTATATTATTAAAGTAGTACTAAATAGAGCTCTTAAGAATACCTTAAAAATAGACTATATTTATACTATAATTATAGTAATAATTATTAATAATAGAAGTATTAAAGTAGAAACTATATAGGTTTCTAGCTATCTTAAGAAGTAGCTTTTCTTTATATAGACCTTCTATAATACTAAAGCTAAAGTAGCCTAATAAAGCTTAAATATCAGTAAATATAGCTTATACTAAATAGAGAGCGTTACTAATAATAGTATAGCTATAAAGGTGTTAGCTAGCCTAACTAAATAAGAGAATAATAATAGTAATAACTTCTAAAAGTATTACTCTAGTAGATAGCAAAGTAGTAATAAAATAGTATTTAATAGTAGTATAGGTAATATATAAGAAAATAAGTTAATAGTTTAGTAGTTAGTAATTAAGTAATTATAAACTATATTATTATTAAAGTAAAGTTAAAGATTATAAGGTTATTTAAAATAATAAGTATATATAAGTATAGCTATAGTTAGGAGAGGTAGTTAGAAATTATAATTATATAACTAAAAGCTATATATATTATTAAGAGGTGTAGAGTTAAGAGGTCTATTGCTCTAAGCAGGTAAAAATCACTGTAAACAGCTAGAGGCTAATAAAACTCTTTTAAATTAATAGAAAGGTATAAAGTTTTTTTAAGAATTATAAAATATTTCTCTTTATAATAATAATAATAATTAATTTTTCTTTTATAAAATAACTTTTAAAAACTTAGATTACTATTTAAGAAATATAAAACTTAAAATTTAAAACCTTATTAGTATTTAGAAATATATTATTTATAAAACTTAAGTTAGTTTAAGTTTCTTTTTAAGTTATATCTAACTCTTATAATATTCTAAAAACCTAAGATATTATAAAAGTAATTATAGAAGTATTTCTTAAGCTTTATATTCTAGCTTAGCTTTTATTAAAAGCTTAAGTTTAATAAGATCTAAAAATTCCTTATTAATAGAGATATTAACTTAGTTCTAGATTTCCTAATACTTATAAGTTTTATTAAAATAAGCTTCTCTATTAAGCTTAGCTTAAATTTCTTAAATATATAAATAAAGCTTATAATAATTAAAAAGTATTAGATCTTTAATTAAAAGTTATATTAGAAACTAAAACTTAAAAATAATAAGAATAAAAGAAGTATTTCTAAGCTTCTAATTTTATTAATTTAATATTAATACTACTCTATATATTTATTAATATAATAAGTATAATTCTTTTCTATAAAAATAGAAGTTTCTAAAAAATACTTATATTAATCTTTAAGAAAATTAAAAATATTTAAAGTATTTAAGTTAATATATTACTAGATTTTAATAGTATAATAATTAAACTTAAAAGTAATAATCTATTTATCTTAGTTTTTATAAGTTTTAAAGAAGTATTTAAAGCTTATAAATTAGTTTTTAAAGAGAGTAGATATCTTAATAGTTAGTTAAAATAGTTTTAAAAAAAGAAAAAAAAGAAACTTACTTACTCTTATAAGTAGTTATAATATACTAATAAAAATAGGAGTAAAATTTAATAAGCTAAGCTTATAACTATTATATAAGTAATAGTTAGAAGAGACTAAAGAGTATAAAAAAAGGTATATCTTTTCTAAGAAGATATTATACTCTTAGTATACTTTATATTTTATAAGTATTAGGCCTATATAGCTTATATAACTTACTTCTTAGTAAGCGCTTATTAAAGCTCTCTTATAAAGTATATAGTATATTACTAGATACTTTACTATATATATAACTTAAGTAAAGCTAAACTAAATAACTTAATTTATAAAACTAAAGTTAATAAAATTAAAAATAATTAATATAATAATCTTTCTTATACTAATAAGATAACTCTCTTTAACTTTATATTTAAATACTTATATAAAATTATATTTAATAAAAATACTTTACTTTTATATAGCTTAAGATTAATATAGATATAGTTAAAGCTATTAGAAGTAATTTTAATATTTATAATTATTAACATATAACGTCTTATTATAATAATAATAATAATATAATAATATTCTACTTACTTAAATATTCTATATAAAATAAACAGATAGACTTTTATATATATAACCTTATATAAAAATGTTTAGTTTATTATAACCTATAACTTTATAAATGCTTACGTAATCCTTTATATTATGTAATCCTACTTATGTAATTAAGAGCTTTACAGCTTATGTTTCAGGTTATCTTTCCCCTCCTTTTTCCCTACCTTAGGATGTAACCTGCCAACTATATCAACCAGAATCATCATAATACATTCCTTCTCTATCAATTATCTATACAAATAAATGCCTATAAATGCTGAGGATTATCACTTTTTATCATAACATATCTCCATCTATAACCCTATATTATATAGGTGTATATACTACACCCCTGAATACCTTTATACCTATGCTAACAATTATTAAAGTAATATTATAAGTAATAAAGTTATTTAATAGATAGTATATATTAGCGCGTATAAGAGGAGATGAAGCTAAAGCTAAGATTATATAATTAGTAGGCTATTAGCTAAAGAGGTAAGTTAGAGGTTATTAAAATATAAGTTCTAGGTAAAAATTATAGTAGCTAGCTAGAGGCTATTATTTATAGTTTTAAATAGGTATTTCTAAGTAAATTTTAAAAGAGTTTTTTTATTAATATATAAAATTACTATATTTATTATTTTTAATTTTACTAATTTTAGTCTTTTAAATTAAGTTATTTAGCTTAGTTTTACTTAAGTTTATAATTATAACGCAGCCCCCCTGTAAAAAAAACTACAGTAAAATTCACTCTATTTGCAGGCATAATTCTAGAAACACTATATAAGCATTTTAACTTATACCTTCTACTAATTAGGGAAAACAATACAGAAACCCTATACGTTCCTACTAGTAAGTAAAGTCTCTAAATATTATAAAGATATATATATACCCTAGCTAAATAGATTAGCTAAATAGTAATAATACTAGCTATATAGTGTAAAGCTAAACAGTATAGTAATATATATAGTAAGGCTAATTATATTAAAGCTAAATAGGTTACTAAGGCTTTTATAGCCTAGAGATAGCTTTACTAAACCTTCTAGTAAAGTGAACGCTACTATATAAGAGATAACTCCTTAACTAAAGAGGTTATCCTAAGAGGTTTTTATAGCTAGAAGTATAAAAGCTCTACTATAAGTAGAGCTTTATATCTATCTCTCTTCTTCTTTAACCTATAATAAATCCTTTATAATATCTATACTATATAAGATATATAAGTATACTAACTCTATACTAGGTATACCTTTCTATATGAGGAGTATTAATAATATTACTAAGGAGAATAAAATCTATATACTAAATAAAGCTATTGACTTTAGTAACTACTTTTTTACTAATTAGTAACGCTTTATTAGAATAGTGCTAGCTAGAGCTCTTAAGAATATCCCTATAAAAAACCTTAAGTATACTCTAATTAAGATAATAATTAAAAGTCTTAGACTCTTCTATAAGGAGACTATATAGGTCTCTAGCTATCCTAAAGAGTAGCCTTTCTTTATATAAGCCTTCTGTAATACTAAGGCTAAAGCAGCCTAGTAAGGCTTAAATATTAGTAAGTATAGCTTATACTAAACAGAGAGCGTTACTAATAATAATATAGCTATTAGTAGACAGCAAAATAGTAATAGAGATAGTATTAGCAGTATAGGTAATATATAAGAAGATAAGTTAATAGTTTAGTAGTTAGTAATTAAGTAATTATAAACTATATTATTATTAAAGTGAAGTTAAAGATTATAAGGTTATAGGTATATATAAGTGCAGCTATAGTTAGGAGAAGTAGTTAGAAACTTAAGAAGTTGTTAGGTTATAATTATATAACTAAAGGCTGTGTATATTGTTAGGAGGTGTAGAGTTAGGAGGTCTATCGCTCTAAGCAGGTAAAAATCACTGTAAACAGCTAGAGGCTGCTTAGTTTTACTTAGCTTATATATATATATAATAAAGAGAAAATATATTATAAAGTATTACTATATTTAAAAGATATAAAGAATAAGTTTAAAGCTTTAAAGCTTTATTTAAAGTAGTAGTTAAGTTTTTATACTTATAGCTATAATAACTTTTTAATAAAAAAAAAGTTATATTATTAAGTTAAAAAAAAAAAAAAAAAAAAAAAAATAAATAAATATAAGCTATAAATATAAATATATAAATAATAAATATATTATAGCGTTATAAATAATGCTTTTATTAATATATTTACTACTTACTTATTTATTCTTTTCTATTAAAGCTAAAAATAAGTTAAGCTAAATATTAATAACTAGTTATAATATAAGATTTACTTATTACTTTATTAATATTAAATATAAGTTAAAATATTATTAACTCTGTATAGCGCAGTAGTGTGCGCTTGGCAGGCCTAAGCTTTCTAAAGCGTGGGCGTCAGTTCGATCCTAGCTACAGGAACCTCTTTTCCTCTCTTCTGATTAGTTAAGGAGCCTTGTATATGTGGGGCTACCCTGCGTTGCAGGACTTATATGCACAGTAAGGCTACTATGGTTGTTAACTAATAAGGAGTGACGTATCCTGAGACTAGTGTTGTTGCCTTATCTGTATACTGCGCCTACGGCCTAGGTTTTATTCCTATAAAGGGTTTCCTAGCAGTGTATAAGCGCATAGTATTAGATTAGATAGTATAGTGATTTAAGAGGGCCTCAAGCCTCTAAAAAACCTAGTATAGAGTAAATTGAAGGGTGTATACCTTTATATCAGTTAATTATAAAATGTTATTATTAAGTTTAAAGTATTATAAAATATTATATTAAGTAAACTATAATATCTATTTATATAAGTTAAACACTTTATAAAATATATAGAGAAATAGCTTATATATCTATTTATAATATAAATAAATTTAAAATAAGTTACTAAAGTAGTTATTAAATTACTAAAATAGTAGTTTATAAACTTTTTAAGAAAGCATAGAAAAGCTTAAATAAATATATTACTACTAAAGAAAACTAATTAAATATATTATTATTTATTTTTAATATCTTAACGTTTTTAAAACTAGTTTAAGTAGTATATTACTATTAAAATAGTTATTAAATAACTACTTAATATAGTAGTTTAAAAGATATTTTAAAGTTTTTTATATTAACTATTAAAATATTTCTAATATAAAATAAATAATATTATTATAAAAAGATTTATAATTATACTAATTATTCTTTATTATATAGAAACTAATAGTTTTCTTAGTTTTTATAATATATAGTTTTAGTTAACTATAAATAGTTTATTTTATATAAAATAGTAATATAAACTTAAACTATATTAAGTAGATACTAATTATCTATATTATAATAAAAATCCTATTATTAAAATATTCTATTTTTATAATTTAATAAATAGTAATTAATAATTATATTTTTAAGTTTTTATTTAGTTTATTATATTATTAATTAGCTATTTAAAAGTATTATAGTTAATTTTATTACTTATTAATACTTTAAGAAATATTATTTTAAATAAACTAATAAAAATAGTAGTAATAATAAAAAGTAAATTAAAGAACTACGTTAATATAATATAAAAATTACTAAGTTTAAAAAAAATCCTAGATTAAATCTAACTAATAAGAAGCTACTATTAAGGTAGAGTAGGGTAGTATAATACCCTATATAGGCAGGATAGCCAGGCTGCACAGGCAATTTAACCTAACTCTTACTAGAAATAAGCTTATCCTGCTAAAACAGCTACTAAAGCTCTAGTAAAGCCTAGAGACAACCCCCCTTTTAAGATACTATAGTGCCTTATGACACTGCTCTTCTAATACAGCATTTACCACAAGGTTTGGAAGCATATCCAGTATAATAACAGGCAGGCACCTTCCCATCGATTTCCTGTAAGTAGGTGGACCAAAGGCAGCTACCAGGCCAAAGATGAGGATAAACTCCACAGTGTAGAAATGAAGTATTGCGATTCTTGCCACCATCCTCAGATCCCATGCCAGATCCGGCGTTGTGGCATACATCACGCCCAATACTTGTCTGTTTACCGCGCTGCAGAAAGCAAGATAACTGCAGACGGATATGCCCGAGGCATTGCGCAATCTTGGAGAGATCATGGCAGCGCTAGCACAAAGCGTGACAATGAGAAAGATGTCGACAATTGCGTTGAAGTATATCCAGTCTAGAAACATGCTCAGGCCAAAGTAGAAGGCAGCCACGAGCAGAAGAACCGACAAAGCGGCGACGGCGGATGATCCGAACATTTCGACGATTTTCTCGGTTTATGTGTAGTGTAGAACAGAGAGAGATAAGGGTTGGATGCTGCCACTTCGCGCGAGAGATCCTGGTTGGTAGCCTAGACTGCTGTCGGAACGTTGGACTGTTGGGATGATAACTGTCCGACTGCGTTTCGCACAGATATAAATATCGAGAGACTCGTCGGCTCAATCAAAGTTTTCCACACTCGGGGAAGACAAACTCAAACCCATAAGATTGGGCACCTTTTGAGACGAAAATGCGGAGCAGTACCATGTAATCATTTACGACAAGCCGCGCCCATCGCTGCGCCAGCGAAAGGTTAAACTGCAACGATACATTATATGCACTGAACCATGGTCCAAGCTGTAGCATATTCTGGCAATATCTGCAAATCTTCTGACATGAACTTGTTTTACAGAACCAGAATAAGCTATAGTGAAGATTAGACACTTGGAAAAAGGCGGCGAAGTGCTGAGACAGAGCTCACTGACTGAATTCGGCACTGTTCAAGCTCCCAACCCGGTCTGACTCAAGTTGCATCAGAGCCGGGGCCTACTTCCTTGGCGTAGCTTGCTGATGACCACGGCCAAACCTCCTCAATGGTCACATAGGTGGCCGGAAGATACGCGTTCTGAGCCAGAGCTTGCCCGGGGGGCTCAACAGCAGCGGCGCGCCAGTAGCCTTCCATAGTGCCAGGTTTGCAGACGGATCCAATTCCCGACTCGGATTGCCATGAAACTCTCTCCAGTGATAGCCCTTGCCAGACAACCTTGAACTGTAGAGGAAGACCTGAGACCTTCCGATGGCCAATGATGGCCATGACTCTGGGGCAATGGACCCATCCACCATTGAAGGCGAGGACTGCTTCGTTCCGACCGCCAGGGAAGCGCTTCCAGAAGTCAAGAACCTTGGAGTGGGCCAGCCAAGAGATATCGTACTCGGACTTCCAGGCCGTGGATCCATCAGCGTATCTGACGTTCAGCTCAACGCCGTGGACGATGTCTACCCGGTATCCGAGGATGGAATCGACGACACCAGCGAAAGTGTTTAGACAGTCTGCGGTAGCCTTTTTGCGGCGGTGGAATTTAAGGTAAGCAAAATCTACAGCGATTAGGTGATAAGAATGGATAAACATACCTCGGGCGGAATCGAATGGTTTGCAACTTGTGCGGGCCGGGCGGCGGCGTCCTCCTAGGACTGGGCCTGGACTGGCTTGAGCGCACGGCGAGATCGCACAGAAGGAGACTGTAACGATATTGAGAAAGGGACATGCCGGCTTGGGGATCGAGACAGCTTACATCTTCGACTGCAGCAGCGGCAGCAGGGGATGTGTTTGGCAAGGCGCGTTGCTGAGCCTCTAGAGCGAGGCGTTCCGCCTTGTTGCGTCGTCTCGTCTCCCATCCTCGCCTCATAGCTTCGCTACGACTGATGGAAGTCATGTTATGATGTGGTGCGATTACTTTGTGAGTGATGATGGCGAAGGGAGGAAAAGCTCAGGTCCTTTGGATCTCGAGATGACTCACGTTACACACTGCAGGGGACGGAAGTCTGTGGGCGGAGACATAGTGGGTCCCTGCCGGATCAGGCAGGATGCAGAGTTCCACACTCATTTGCGTTTGCCTTACCTGAAACCCCTGTCAATGCGCGATTTATTACCCCTTAACACTACTTTTTACTATATATACGTATAAACGCTATAAACGCGTTAATTAACGCGAATTATTATATAAATTAATTATTAATAGCTTTAAAAGAGCTTTTTTCGCTAGAATCTATATACTATCCTTCTTTTTATTTTCTTAGAGTTAACTCTTCTTAAATATATATTTTAAAGTACTAAAAAAGCTAAAACTATTATTAAATATATTAATTTAAAGTTTATAATATTATTATTATCTATTTTACTAGTATTATTAGTAAATTAAAGTATATTATTATAAAATCTAAGTATATAATAACTATTAATATTAATATCTTTTTTTATAATACTTATATAACTATATTCTATTTTCTAGCTATAGAATATTTTAAATATATTAATACTAGAGATCTTATTACTAAACCTATCTAGTAATATAAAGTATATATAATATAGCTTTCTTACTATCTATTCTCTTTACTAGTATTTTATTTAATTAAAATTATATTAATATTATAAAATAGATAATACTAAAGCTATTAAGTAGTAAGTAATAGGCTTAGTTAAAGGAGTTACTACTTATATACTACTTTAATAATAAGTTAATTATAAACCTTATTAAGTATAATATTATAATAGTTTAAATTTATTATTAATAATAGAAAGTATTTAGAGATATACTAAAACCTTATTAACTAATAAAGTCTAAGTATTAAAAATAATATTAATTTATAAGGAAGTAATTTTTAAACTTTTATATAATAAAACTAACTACTATTTTAATAAAGTTTAAGGTTTTCTTAAAGAAGAGTTTAATTTATTTATATCTATATTAGTAATCTCTTACTATTTTAAAAAGATTTAGTAGAAAAAGAAGAAGATTTAATATATTACTTAGTAATAAAACTAAGCTATATAAGAGGTGTATATTATATTAATCTATAACTATACTCCTAATATATTTATTTTTATTAATAAGAGTAGCGTTAATTATTAAAGTAGTGCTAGATATATAGGTTAAGCGCTAAAAAGTATAAAGCTATTAAAATAGAGCGTTCTAAAAAGAAGTATATAGTACTATATCTTATTAGCTCTTACTGTTAATAGTCTTCTTAATTATATTATTTATCTTAGATATATAGATATTAATAGCTTCTTATTTTAGGTTAAGAACTTTATATTACTAAAGATAGAAGTGTTTTTTAACCTAAAGTTAGTATTAGTTATAGATAATATAGTATAATATAATATAAAGTAGTTAGAGGAGGCTTATTAAAAGTATAGCGTTAAGTTATTCTACTTACTTATATACTTACTAGATTTTAACTCTATTAAAATGTTCTTTAGAAACCTTAAAAGCTACTTATAGAAGTAATTTATATAATTTAAATAACTTAAAGTAACTAATACTTTTTTTACTAACTTTCTTTACAGCTATACTATCTATAGCTAGCTATACTAATATTTTAAATTATTTTTATTACTATAATATTTATATTAAATAGCTAAAGATATTAATAAAGAGGAGAGTTTACTATAAAGTTTAAGTTTATAACTATAGTTATATTTAATTTTAATACTATTAAAAGCCTCTTTTACTTAAAATAACATAATATTAATATAAAAAATAATTTAATTTTAATAGTTGGTTAGCTTTATAACACCTTAATTATAATATGTTTCTCCTTAGCTATAGTATTAGAGGTATATCGTATTTATTAGATAAATTACTACTAGTTATTAAAGTTAAGATCTTTATATTTAAATAAAGAAGTAGGAAAAAACCCTTCTTTACTTATTAAAGCTTACTATTATTATTATTATTATTATTTATTAAGTAATTAAGTAAAGGATATAATAAGAGAGTGAATATTATTAGTTATTTTAGTAAGAAGATCTTAATTAATAATATTAGTAGGAAGTAATATATTATCTACTTAAAAATTAGTTAGTTTTTAATAATATAAAGTAGTAAGTATAAACTATAGTTTATTATTAAATCTATAATATTCTACTTAAGTAGGAACTACTTAATTTAGTTTCTAATTACCTCTATAATATTTATAGAGATATTATTCTTATTAAATTAATCTATTAACACTTTTTAGAGGGATTTAAGATAAAAATAAGTTTATAGAATAGTTTTAAGAGTATTATAGAGATTAGTATTCTATTTATTATCTCTTATTCCTTCTATTCTCTATAAATACTATATATATTTATAAAGAAGTTATAGTATAAACTTAATTTAAGGAATAGGTAGTAAAGAGGATAAAATTAGTAAATCCTACTTCTTAGTATATAGTAGTATTAATAGCAGTCTTATTAGTAGTAGTATTAATAATAATAACTAAGTAGAAATATAGTTATAGAAGGGAAAATTTAGTAGTATATAGTTATAATATAGTAATAATAATAGGATATTAACTTAGTTTATAATATTTAAGTGAGAAGGTAGATTAAACCTACTAATACTACCTCTACTATTTCTACTACTTCTACTACCTCTTAACTTTAATATAATCTTACTCTATAGCTTAGAATTAATCTTAATAAAGTATCTATTATAATATAAAATTATATCTATAATAATATCTTCTAAAGCTTTATTAATAGTTATTAATCTATTAACTATAGCTTCTACTTAGGCTATAAAATACTTTTTATTAATTTAAAGATAAGAAGGTAGCTTTATTAAGCTAAAAAGATAAAATATATAATAGTTATTAGTAATACTATCCTTATTATTAATATATTTAACTTCTAACTTATATCTATATATAGTTTAGATTACTATATAAGTATCCTAGGTTTTCTTCTACTTTAACTTATTAGTTAATAATAAATTACTCTACTATCTCTATTAATATAATAGCTTACTAGTATTACTAAGCTTAATAGGAATAAGCTTAATAAAGTTAATATTTTAGTATAAAATTTATAGAGTTATACTAAGTTATAAAGGTATTTTAATAGAGTTTTAAACTAGTATTACTTTAACTAAGAGATTTATTTAAAAAAAACTTATACTAGATAGTACTAGAAATAACTACTAAAAAGTATAATAATAGCTTATAAAGATTAATATACTAGTTTAAGTAGTTTTAATATAGTATTAATAAGAATCTTAATTTATAGTTATTTATTTTTCTTATTATTAGAGAGATAGTATTAGTAATTTATTATTAATACTTAAATAGCTATATTATAATATTCTAATATTTTCTAGGTTTATATAGAATATCTTCTTTAAAATATTATTTAATAGTTTATCTTAGAAATAAAAGACTTAAGTAGAGAGAAATAAAAGTATAGTTAATATATTATAACTTATACTTATAGTTAAATCTTAGATTATATCTAATATAATATAATTAACTACTAAATAGAAATTACTTAGTTTTAACTTTTTAAGCTTAAAGTTTAGCTATATTTTAATAGTATTTTTAATAATCTTAATCTCTATATATATTCAAAGCTCTATATTAAGTAGTAATAATAGTAATAGTTATTATAATAAAAATAGTAAATAGTACTTTTTAAATAAGTTATTTTTTTAGTAATAAATTAATTTATAACTTAATAATAGTCTTAATAATAGCTTTAGTATTATTAACTTTTAGTAGATCTATAAATATCTTTTTAACTTTACTAGTATTATTATTTATTACTTCTAGTACTAATAAGTTATAATAATTATTTATAAAGTTTATTTATAGCTAAAGTTATTAAGTAATAACTATAATTATAAGTTTATATATATTAATATTAGTATAAAACCTTTTTCTTTTTATATTTATTTTATTTTAAGAGTTTAAATAACTATTACTTTTTATATTTTAAGTTTACTTTACTTTTCTTAGAGCTATTTAGAGACTTAACTAACCTTTTTATAGTTAACTAAAGGTTTCTATAGTAGTTATTTTATTAAAAATAACTTATTTTGAGTTAGATTGAAGTTAATATAATATAAGCTCTTTTTTATAGTTATTTTCTTAAAGAACTAAAGTAAATAAAAAAGATTTTTATATTACTAACTTTATTAGTAGGAATCCTAGTATTAAGGAGATATTCTTATTTCTATATAATATTACTAGTTTTAATAATTATACTAATTATATAGATATATTATTATTATTATTCTATACTAGTATTATAAGATTATATATATTACGCTTTAAATAGTATTAAAAAGCCTAAATTATATTAAAAAATATATTAATTAACGTTAGTAGCGTTAACGTGGATAGTAAAAAGTGGTGTTAAGGGGTAATAAATTATGTACTGACAGGGGTTTCGGGTAAGGCAAACGCAAATAAGTGCAGCATGTGGATGGCGGGGATCTTTGCCCTGTATGGCCAGGTCCGGGGGAGGAGGTAGGTAACGACGTCGCTGTTCAATGCTCCGAGATTTAACCCCTGATGGTTTTCTGGGCCACTGTTCTTGCAATCATCACTTTTAGCCATTTTCTGTTCGCCAGCAACATGTTATGTAAATGTGCTCCGTTTTTCTTTGTTAAACCCCGATTCGTTCTTACGTTTATTGAATGTTTGACTGAGAAGGTAAAAATTGGACAAGCAGTGCCTACAATATCCTTTGATTTGAGTATGTATGATAGTGGAAAAAAATCTATTTAAATTCCTTGTTACAAATTCAAAATTCCCACTGAGCAAGTCAATGTAGTTTTACTTTGGTCTTCTTCTTTTCTCTCCCTTCTGTTGCTTCCCAAGTATTCTGGCAGTGAACATAGTGGCCTCTGGAAGACAACTGGATTTTTGTGTATACGCCCTGCGGCTGCTCTCATCTCCCAAACGAACCAGAAGGCTGATGCTGAGTGCGGGCTGTGGAAAAGAAAATCCTTCATTTGCAGGTGTCTTGCTCCTGGCCGACCAACCAGCCAACTAACTGACCGAACCCTTTTCAAGTTGGAGCCTTGTTTCCCAATGAATCATCTACCCACATCGCCAGGAAGAACACAGGACTGCCGTCACCCTCGGATGAACAGTCAGGCAGAGAGCTCCATAGCGCAACCACAATGGGAGTCACAAAAACCCAATATGACGTTCTTTCACAAGAGTTCAGCAAACATGGCGCTACGATCAAAACTCGCTGGCGCTCATTCACCAGCAGTCAACGAGCTCAATGTTTAGAAGCAGTCAATGGCATCAAGAACCCCAAGCATTGGAAGAAGAATCCCTGTGGAGATATTTTCTTCCACATAGCAGGTTAGTCTGCGAGACATCATTTCGAACCCCGAAGTGCTTCTGAGCTTGCTCGAATATCAAGTAGCAGGGACCTTTGGGGGACAAGTCAGTCAAGTTCATGCCGCAGGCAATCGAAGATCCAAATTTGGCCAGAATACGCTCTTCAACAACCCCGACGAAGCCCATGGTGCTGGTGAGGAATTTCTCAATTGCAGCCGCGGCATCAACCTTCCAGGATCCGAACTTGCCTGTGAGGGAATCGCCCGCTCCCCCTGCGCCGTCAAATTCACCGCCCCCCACAATCAGATGCATATGCTCAAATTTCTGAATGAAACCATCGCCCAGTTGCTCAAATATTACCCCGGAACCAAACAGAAAGAAGAGGAACAGATAGAAGAAGTACTTTCATCCGATATCACACGGCTACACATCAAAGACGTGCCAACACCGGGCAGGCCAGAATCCAAGGGAAAGCACAACGATCATGTCCTGCCGAAGACTGTCAATTTGGTCACTGCTGAGGTCTTCTGGACCATCATGGGAAAAGATAGAGCGAGAACAAGAGTGAGCTGGAACGCTTTTGAGAAAGCGATGGGATTTCTAGGGTTTTCGGTAGTACGGTGCTCCGGTTCGGCGGTGACTTTCGCCCCGGAAGCTGAAGCAACGGAGAAAGAGATCAATTACACTGCACCGTCCCACAACGGACAGATCGAGGGCTATCGCAGCCTGATACTATCACGACGACTGGGGAAGGTCTCCGGGTGGGAGGAGTCAACCTTTTTGGTTGCTTGACGTACTGTATCCCGAGATACCGCTCGTCCATTTGGAAGCGTCACAAGGTCAATCTTCCTTTAGAGTATTATTTGGAAACATTGCATCTAGATATTGCCAAGAAAGCCATGGACTTCAGAAGGGTGGGCTACCGTAGACAGTACAAAGGAGACATTCGTGGGGGAAGAATTACCTGGTGTATCAAAGTACTACAAGAGACTAATTGAAGAAAGGGAAGGACAGTATCCAATATGAAAAAAGGTCTGGAATATCCATTGATTTTATGTGCTGCTGAAACAGCCTGTTCTCACGGGAAACAATGATAACTGCTCAACCAGACAGATGGGCTGCTACATTCTTGGAATTTTCGGGCATAGTGGTGTAAATTGTACCCTAATCACCGGTAGAACGAGACAACAGAGGTAGAGGCAACAGTGACAATAACTATACATGAACCAAAAAGTAGACAACCAGGACATACTAGCTGGACAACTATTTCGAAGGGCAGCGACTCCGGCATATATGAGAAGGGAGAGGAGGGAAAATGATACTAGGTAAAAGACAAAGCATAGCAGTCAGCATCAACAGGCAGAGGACCTCGCCAAACCTTCAATTCACTTGTCGCGATGACAAAGTAGATGATTGGATCAGGGGCTGGAGCCTTCAACAAATGTGTCAAATTATGGGAGGGGAATGGAGTAGGCGGGCAGCAACAAAGAGAACCTCCAAGGCGGGCCCTTCCTGGACGGCATCGGGAAGATGCAGATAGATCACAGAGTTGGGTGTGCGATTGAGCCAGCATGCCTTCTTTTTCGGCATGCCCGCATCAAACACACCGTTCTTGGCCCGTTTGCACTTCCGTCCCCGCGAAATTTTCCCGTTACCGCCTTTCGAACTCCATCCACCGCTCTTTTCTACCACGAAAGAATTTCTCTTCCTGCTCCTCCCATCCCACCCCCATCCCATCCGCAAACTATTCAGCTTCCAATTACGACCCAAGTGCACTCCCTCCCCGACTTTCCATCTCCAGTCATCCTTAGCCACCACGCCCACTCACAACCCACCCCAGATCTTGGAGAAACCCTCTCGGTAAGTACCACTACTCAAGATTGGTCTTGTGTAGAGACTGACAGATTGAATAGTAGAGAAAGTCAACATACATCAACAATCACGATGCCGCGTAAGACTTCCGCCGAGTTCATCATCGATGCGATCGTCGAGAACGGCGACGCCCCCATGGACCGTGCTGCCCTCCAGGACTTCTTCATGGACCGAACCAACTCCTTTGTCGACTTTCGCAAGCTTTGGGAGTTCTACGAGGCCTTCATTGGAGGCTACCACATCACCGCTAGATCACTCAATACCATGCGCTCCAAGGGTGGCAAGGCGTTCGCTGCGAAGATAAAGGCTCGTCTCGACTCTGAGCCTGGTGTCGTGCCTGTCCACCTCATCGACTTCTTCCTGCATAGTGCAGATTTGTATGACTAGGGATACATGAGAGGACCCCCCTTACTCTAACCACCCCTATATGTCTATCCACCTCCATTAACTATAACTATGTTATAGCGATTATATACATGTTATTAAGTTCTTTTAATAAGGCGCTGTATTTTAGTAATTATAGACGTATAATCTCAAAATTATTAGATAGCTTATTTATTATGAATTCTATCTTAATTTTATTAAAATCTATCTATAGTTCGTGTTAATAATATTTAAACCTATTTAAATAGGCGAGAAGAAGGTATTAGTATATAAAATACTTTATTAAGCTTTTACTTAGAAGATCTTACTATATATATAAAAAACTATATATAAAACGTACTTTATCCTAGGTAAATTTAAGGAAGTTACTACTCTTAAAGCGGTTCTTGATAGTATTAATATAGTATTATAATAGTATTTTAATATCGAAGGAGTAATTAGTTAAAGTAGTGTGAAGAGGGAGATACTTACTCCCTATAAAGCGATTCGCGTTCTCTTTATATACCTCTATAGGTAGTTATAGAGGTATCTCTACTATCCTAGCCCTTGAATATTTCCCCGTGAGAGTTATACGGCAGTTAACAAGGTGCGCCTCCAGGCGGCAAACTGCGAAGAAGAAAAGTTAGAAGGGAAGAAAGATTCATCGACTTCTTCAACAACCACCAGTACATCTGGGACTCTTCCCTCGGAGATGGAGACACCCAAGCTGAGCCTGGCCGTCTCCCCAAGGAGCTGCTTGACCAGCTCAAGCAAGTTTGCCCCGACCGCGAGAGCTTCGAGGGCCTCTTGATGCAGCAGATGGCGGCTCAGTCCGTGCCGTCGGGTATGGACCCTGAGGTAGCGACCAAGCTCATGAGCGCTCGTGCCAAGGAAGTTGCTGAGGAGGCCTTTGGCAAGGACGAGTCGGCCACTGATGGGCTCATCGCCGCGGTCAAGAAGGGATCCTGTCCCAGCTTCGAGGTGACCAAGACTTTCCGCGGCTACGGCTTCGAGGTCATTTGCCACCGGGACGACGTCGCCAAGCTCTTCAACATCTATGTTCATGTCATAACCACCTGTGGTGTCCACCGTGACACGCTCAACAAGTGGATGGTCTCGGGCAAGCAGACGCTTGGCCAAAACATCAAGGTTGAGCTGGAGAAGAAGCAAGAAATGATTCCGGTCGATCTCATCCCCTGGCTGGATGCAAACCAGTACATCTGGGCCCGTGGCGGCGTTGCATTTTCCGGCCAAACTAACGCGCTTGTTCGCCACCCTGGTGTCAAGGTTGATTTCCAGCGCTTCGTTAAGCCGGTCAAGCCTGAGGAACAAGCCAAGATTAACCAAGAGATGCAGGAGCTTGTGGAATCTTTCCATAACCTGGAGCCTGGCGAACCGGAATTCGACCTGCAGGAGGAAATTGAACGCCGGGCTAAGAAGTATGGATGCTATCAGGTGGCCATGACTTATCCCAAGAAGGACGAGATCAGTGACGAGAAGAAGGAAGTCGGCACCGAGGGCAAATAAATGCATGCGGTTCTTTTCCTGGGGACATACTTCTATCTGCCACCATGATGCAAGCAGGCTGCATCACAAGCATGATGAGATGACGCAAGGTCTAGATGCGATGGAAACTTGGAGGTGAACTTATGGGTTCTGGCGATCGATAGAAGGGACGCACAATCTTGAGGGGGGGGGGGGAAGGGCGGGTATCCAGTAGATAGGTAGATAGCTTGGGGATTCCCTGGACGTAATGACATGCGGCTTCTCAATCTTTTTACATGCGGACTTCGCCCTTCCAGATTGATTCTTGATTCCCAAGCAAACCGAGCCAAGTAATAGGATGAGTGAAGCCCAGTCCTTATATATCTAATTTTTCTATAACCACTTAAAGTCACTAATAGAAGAAAGTAACAGGGCAACCTCACTAGAAAAATCACACTAATAATCACTAACTAAGAGAAAACGATTAGCTGTAATGTTTAAACTGTATATTACTTCTTATAGACTTATTAAACAGCAAAATAGTATTTCTACTATATATATTTAATAATAGTGCAGCAGTTTTAAGCAGTATACTATTTTATCAAGAACTATATAGTATAAATTAATGTAACTAGAGATATATAAGAGGTTTTCTTTATTTTAACTACCTCCTATATATTTAATTATCTCTATTAACTATAACTATATTATAGTAATTATATATTATTGTTAAGTTTTTCTAATAAAGTAATAAATTTTAAGAATTAGAGATATTTAATTTATAATTATTTAATTAGCTTTAATAGTTTATTTATATTAAATTTTATTTTAATCTTCTTAAAATACTTTTATACTTTAATATAGTAATACTTTAATTAAATAAAATATATAAATAAGAAGTATTAATAAATTAAATATATTTTCACCTTCTTTTTTAAAGTTCTTATTATAGATTTTAAAATCTATTTACTTTAAGTAAATTATTTCTAATAATTAAAAAAACTTATTACTTTTAAAGTAATAATTAATAATATTATAATATTATAATAATATCTTAATATTAAAAAAGTAATTAGTTAAAATAATATAAAGAAAAAGAAGCTTATTTAATAGTAATTTATATTCTCTTTATATACTTCTATAGATAGCTATAGAAGTTTCTCTACTTTTCTAGCTTTTTAATAGTTCTTTATAAGAATTATATAGTAGTTAATAAAGTATACTTCTAAGTAGTAAACTGCAAAGAAGGAAAGTTAGAAAGAAAGAAAGAAAAGAAAAATAAATAGTTATTATTAAGACCTATAGAAGTTAAATACTAGCATTACAGCTATTATCTTATAGAGGAAAACCCCTTATTTAAAAATAATAGTAAAATATTCTTTATATTATAACTTATAAATAAAGATAATAGCTAAATAACCTACTTAAGTATTAAGTAGCTATAATAGGATATTTATACTATAAGATTATAAAGATAATAAGAACTTACTTAGAAATAGAAAATAATAAAACTTATATTATAGGGTGCATTAATAAGTATATATAAAGATACCTTCTTAATAGCTATCTCTATAGCTATAGAAAAGGTTATACCTATAGCTATACCTATAGCTATACCTATAGCCTTATCTATAGCTTTATCTATAGCCTTATCTATAGCCTTATCTATAGCCTTATCTATAGCCTTATCTATAGCTAATACTATAGCTATATTAATACCTATAAGTAGGGCTATTAATCAGGCATATTAGAAAAACTATAATATAAATTATATAATAATAAAATAAAAAGTTAAATCTATATATAAAAAATATAAAAGCTATCTTTCTTATATATAGATTCTATATAATTAAAAAACAGACTTTATTAGAATTAGAAATAGTAATAAAATAAAAAATATTATTTAGACTTATATATAATATAACTTAAACTTAGTTTATAATTAAACTTTTATAGCCTTTTAGTAATTAACTTTATATTTATCCTTAGAATATTTTTAATTTACTTTTATTATAACTATTTATTAAGTTTAAAACTAATTACTTTAGCTTCTAACTACTAATCTATAATATAGCTTATAACTTATAACTTAAACTATAACTTTAATATTATTATTATATATTAATCTCTAGCTTTTATTAGTAAACTTTACTATTAAATAGCTAACTATAATATTTTAATTACTTCTATTTAGTAAATTAACTATTAATACTTACTAAATAATATAAAATATTTCTTATATTTCTATTAAATCTCCTATTTCTAGATCTTTATTTACTTCTAAAAAGAAAACTTCTTAAAACTTAGCTTAAGAAGTTAAAAACTAAAAAATAAAAAAATAATTTAAATAGTAAAAATAATACTAAAAGGCTTAAATAATAGCTTAATAAAACTAATAAAAGCTTTAAAAAATATATAATATATTTAATTAAAATATTAATATTTTAACTTTATTAAAAAATAAGTATATAAAACCTAAAAACTTAAAAAAAAGTTAATACCTTTTAAGCTATTATTAATATTATTTTAGCTTTAGTTAAAAAATATAAATACTTTAAACTTAATATACTTTCTATTTTTAATAAAACTTTAAAATAATTTAAAAAATATTTAGTTTAAATATAAACTTATTAAACTTTCTATTAATATATTTTAAAATAATATTAAATATAGTATATACTACTACTTTTCTTAGAAAATAAGCTTTTATTTAATTTTGTAAAATATAATTATATATATTTTATAAACTTTAGTAAAGTTATATATTATTATTTAATAAATAATATTTAATTAATATTATCTTTAAATCTTTATTTAAGGTTTATAAAACTCTAATTATACAAAAATAGTATATTACTTATTTTTAATAATAATTAGAAATAGATAGTAATCTTTTTAGTATAATTACTATTAATAGTTATAGTTTAGCTTACTAACTAGCTTAGTAAACGGATTAAAAGTGGGGAAATCCGCCTCCTAAAAAGTATTTAAGGAGCTGGAATTTCCCTTCTCTTTTTCCTAGAAATTAACGCTTTTAATTCCTTTAAAATTCGCCCCTTAAGACGCTATTTACTTAACAAATTTAAACTTCTTTAATAAAAATAGCTTAATAACTCTATTAAAAAATATAACTAAAAAGTAGAAAATAAGCTAAATAGAACTTATTCTATTTATAATAAATTAAATCTATTATACTCTATATAGTAAAATTTAAAAAGTTAACTACTAAATTTTATATAACTAATAAAATAAAATCTTTATTTTCTATTAAAAACTTAAAAATAAATTAAAAATAAAATAGCTAAACGTAAAATACTTCTTAGTTTTATTAATTTATATTAAATACTATTAAAATTAATAACTATCTCTATAAGTAATAAAAGAAATAAAAAGAGAAGTAATAAAACTTTAACTTAAAATATAATACTAATAATAGCTTTAAACTAAGTTTAATAATTAGTAAAATAATAGTAAACTTTATAATAATTAGAATATACTTAATAAAGTATTTCTTATAAATAATATAATAAACTTATAAATCTTAGTATTATTATAAAAAATTATAATAAAAAACTATAAAACCCTAAATATTATAACTATAAAAAATAGAATATATTACTAGAAACTATAGATAACTTAAGAAACTTAGCTAGAAATCTATATCTAAATAAACTAAATAAGTTAGTATAATAACTAAAACACTTTATATATCCTTATTATAAACTAAATACTCTAATAATAAATATTTTACTTACTATAGTAATAAAGAAGCTATAAAATACTAATTTAGTAACCTAAACTATAGGCCTCTAGCTACTTACTGTGATTTTTACTTAGAACTTATACTGTAATAACCTCTGACTTACCTCTTTAGCTAATAACCTACAAGTTATATAATTTCAGCTTCAGTCTGTTTCCCCTCTAATGCGCGCACTTATATATACTAACTAATAGATAATCTTATTACTTTTAATATTACTTCGATAATAACTTTATAGCTTTAACTTAGTTTAATTACTATAGTAGACTCTTTTTAACTTTTTAACTTATTTTCTAACCTTTATATATACTTTCTATTAACTTAGCTATTTTCTTTACTACTTATGCTTAGTTCTATAGTTATTAGTAATACTCCTAATATTATTAAGCTTAGTTAACTTACTAGCTATACTACTTTACTAAGGATATTATTAAAGTAAGCGTAAAAGCTAGGATTAGTAGTAAATATATCTATATTATTTAGTAAAAAGCTTTAATAAAGTAAGTAAGTAGTTTCTATATTATTACTACTAAAGTTAGCTTCTAGAACTTTAAGGTAGGACCTAGTTATAGCTATCTAATCCCTAGAGCTTTATATATTAAAAAGCATTATTTTACTAATTATAGTAAGCCTAGCCCTATAGTTAGTATTAATTATAGTATTTTAGGGTATATCTTAGGTAAAGCTCTATAGTATAAGGTTTTATAAATTAAATAGGATAGAATATATTGTAAAGTTATAAGAATCTAAGTAGTTTGTTTAAACCTAAGTAGTTTACTTATAGGATAAGGAATAAGCTTATAGCTTAGCGTTAATAGCTTTAAATATATAGCTAAGATAAGCTTTTCTATAGCTAAACACTTTATAAAGCTATCTCTATATAAGTTATATAGGTAAAGCTATTAACCTTACTAGTAATAAAGCTATTATTAACAAAGCTAATAGCTATAACAGTATATATATCTAACTTAGATACTTTGTAAAAGCGTATATAAAAGAGGATATATTATCGAGAGTAGGGGTAGTATTAATTATAGCAAAAGGGGGAAACTGTTCGTTTTTAATATTTTTATAATAGTATTCTTCGTATTCCAGAATAACTATTTATAACCAGTATAAATAGTTATTATATAATAGGAATAATAATAAAGAGTAGAGTAATAGGTAGTTAAATAGATAAAACTGTTGAATTGCTTGCTTCCTAAAATCTATTCTAAGTGGAAAAATCCTTCGTATATATAATACAATTTTTCCTCGCAAAGCCTTACTAAATTAAGTAATTACTTAATTTAGTAATTACTAGAATAGGTAATTAATCGTAAAACCTTTATTATAAAGTTAATTATACGGTTATTTTCTTTCCGTATCGGTTATTCTAGTTCCGTAGTATTATTTTAGGTTTAATAGTTATAGTTTGTTATAAGTTTCTGTTTTACCTTGTTTCGGTTTCAAATTCTAACTTAATATTAGCTTTCTTAATATTAACTGTAATATTAACTTTAGGGACTTTATTTTCCGTAAATATATACTTTTTATGGTTATTAACCTTATATATAAGTTTTATTCTTTTTAGCCAATCGTAGTAATTACTATAAGCAGTAATTTAAACGATTGTTCTTTTTAAGCTAATTAGACAAAGTTATGGTTACTTTTCTTCTTTTTGTTCTATTAATATGTAATTAATAGTTATAAGGTTAATTATTTAATTATTAGGTGTAATATATATAATTGTATTATATATATAATTTATAGCCCTATATATATTTTATAACGCTAGTTATATTTAGTTTTACTTAAATTCTCACTCCAGGGGTACTTAGTTAAGACTTAGTGGTTTTTATATACTTTTACTTAGTAGCTATAGTTAGGTTTAGCGTAAGTAATTATTCCAGGCCTTTAGGTATATATATTGCGATCTTCTTACTAGATAAAGCACTAGCTGAAGTACTCTTACTAGATTTATCTACTATAAACCCTCTTATAAGATAAGCTATAAAACTTCTTTAATATAACTTAAACTATAAAAGAATAAGTTATAATATAACTATTCTTAAATTAAAACTAAAACCTTTATAATAGCTTTATAAATAAATAGTAAAATAGTCTAAAAAACTACTAAATAACTTAATAAAATATTTTAAATATAGTAACTTAAACTAATAAGTTTTCTAATTCTATATATTATTAATATATAAAAATAAATTACTTATAATAACTTTATAAGTTATAACTAAAAACCTAATAAGAAATCAGAGATTTTAAAATATAAATCTAATATAAAGTAAATTAAATTAAAAGATTTTAAACTAAAAAGATTTAAATAAAACTTAAATACTAATATAACTTCTTAATAAAATAGTAGCTTCTTAGCTTTACTAATAATTAGATTTTTAATAAAAGAGAAAGCTCCTTTTATAACTTAAATAAACTTTATAATATTACTTACTAATATATTTAATAGAAATTACTTATAAGTTTACTTCTAATATAAATAATATTAGCTCTAAAAAAGAATTTAATAATAAGAAAAGAACCTAATAGCTTACTTAGTACTAAATAATTAATATAAACTACAATAACTAATAATAATACTTCTATAATATTTTAGTAACTTAATAAGATAAAAACTATACTTCTTAACTTTATACTAAAAATTACTTAGCTTTCTATATTTAGTATTAATACTACTAACTCTCTTCTAGCTATAATACTTCTTAATAAATATAAAGAATACTTTAGAGATAAATATAAATATTAGTTCTATCTTAGAAGATACAATAAAAACTCTATTTAGAATATATATACTATCTCTATTATAGTTAGATAGATTATAATTATATTTAATAATAATCTAATAATTTTTAGCTTAAATCTAAAATATTTTATAAGGTATTAGTATAATAATATTATAAAATAAAAAGAATACTAAAAAGATAAATATCTTATATATATAACTTAAAAAGCTAAAGTTTATAAACTCCTATAAAAAGGATTAAACCTTTTAAAACTCTAATTCTAGAAAAACTACTTTATAAAATAAATAAAAAGAAATATAAATCATTTTTTTTAAAATAACTAAAATAACTAAAAATCTAAACTTACTTACTAATAAAAAACTAAAATAAGTAATAATAAGTTTATTTATTTTAGTATCTCTAAACTAGAAAAATATATATATAATTAGTAGTTATTATCAATAATACTATAACTATTTATTTATTAATAGTAGAGCAAAAATAAATTTTATATTACTTTAAGTAGTAAATAAACTATAACTACTATAGTAATATATATATATATATATTAGCTTAGTAATATAAAAAGAGAATAAGTCTAATATAAAAGAGAAATTATTAAAATGTAACTATATCTTTTAAAATAAGTTATTTAGATTAATAAATAACTTTAATTTAATATTATTAAACTTAATATATATAATATTATATTAAGAATACTATAGTTTAAAAAGAATAACTTATAAATAGATTAGAGAATATATTAACTTTATTAGAATAATAATAATTTAATTCCTAAATAACTCTATAAAACTTAAGCTTTAAATAGATTTACTAACTATAAAGTAGTAAAATAATATATCTACTACTTTAAAGTAAAAAAAGCTATATTATAACTACTAAAAATAATAGATCTTAAATAAAAGAATAATTTACTTCTATCTATTTAAGAAAAATATAAAATCTATAAAAAACTCTTTATAGCTAAACTAGAAACTAAACTATTTAAATATATAAATTTTAACTATAAATCCTTATTAAAAGATAAAGAAGTTTAAATTTAATAAAATCTATAAACTTAATTTAATAGAAATAGAAGCTTTTAATAAATATTTTAATAAAAACCTTAAAAAAAGCTATATTAGAAAATTAATATTACTAATAAAAAATCTAATTCTATTTATACTAAAAGAATAATAAACTATAACTATATATTAATTACTAAATACTTAATAAAATAATAATTAAAAATTAATACTTACTTCTAATTAATAAACTCTAATAAGTATTCTATAAAGCTAACTATTTTATAGTACTTAATATTAAAAATATTTATAACTTTATTTAAATAAAAAAAAGAGAAAAATAAAAAAACTACTTTTAAAACTTATAAATAATATTTTAATTACTTTATTATACCTTTTAATCTTACTAATATACTAACTACTTTTTAGAATATAATTAATTAAGTTTTTATAAAATTTATAGATATTTTTATAATTATTTATTTTAATAATATCTTTATTTTCTTAGTAATAATAGAGTAATATAAAGAATATATATATTTTATATTTTAAGCTTTCTAAAATACTAAACTTCTAGTTAAACTAAAAAAAAAGGGTTCTATTAATTCTATATACCTAGAACAGTAAAACTATAAGATAGGTCTACTATACTACTAGCTAGCTAACTAGAAGCCTAAGATCTTAACTTTATATAACTTTTGCTATTTAGATTTTTATTACGGCAATTGATATAACTTAACGAGATAGGCAGTTTTTGCGATTTTTATTAAAAAGGTTAATAAGAGAAGGAAAATCTATTAATCTAATTAGTACTAATTAATCTACTGCTTAGTGCTAACTACTAAGCTACTTATAAAACTACCTACGCTACTTATAACTTACTAGGTTATATTTTATAACTTATAGGCTGCTTATTTCTGCTATTATACTAGAAGGCTTAAAATTTAGTCGTATTACTTATAATTTGTTATTAGAAGAGAGTTTATACTATACTTACTCTGCTTTTATTACCTTTACTCTTACTTTTACTACTAGTATTACTAGCAGTAGTTTCTCTACTAGTAATACCTCTAAATAATTAAGTTGACTGTTAATATTACTATAGCTATAGCTATATATAGCCCTACTCTATAGGGTGTTTCTTAGAGTTACTGGTGTTAGCTGGCTGGATTTGAAGTAGGATAGGTTATGCTAGATAGATTGATTTTACTAGTCAGCCTGGCTAACTTTATAGTTTAGGTAACTTAGTATACTTCTATACTAGGCTTACTACTCTGTTTAGCGTGGGATTATATTAGGGTAAGGCTTATTTAGAGGGAACTTAGCTTATAGTTGAAATAGCTATAGCTATTAATCTCTATATAAATCTACTTATAAGTTAAACTTATATTATTTAGTATTAGCTGCTAGTAAAAGTTAATATTACTTTCTATAGAGATCTTACTACCTATGCAAAGTAATATTAAAATCTTATATTAGTAGGGAAGCTTATACTGCTATATAAACAAGCCTATATAGCGTAGTAGATCTTTGCTATCCTTATACACTGCCTTAGTAGTAAGGTATTAATAGTAAATAAGATTCTAGGTAGTAAACCCTACTTTACTACTAAGAGCAGCTATTATATCTTTTTAGTACTTATTAATCTACTTAATACTTTTAGTTTAAATACTATTCTAATATTTCTAAAGTATTAGGTCTTTTATCTTACTAATCCTCTTATATAAAGTTAATATATTAATAAGTATTTAGTATAACTAGCGCTTTAGTAAGGTATAAGTACTTTCTATTTAAGAAGTAACTTTAATACTATAGTTATAGTAGTAGTAGATAGTATATATATAAAACTCCTCTTTAAATGAAAAGTATATCTTATAGATATATTTAATAATATGTTCTTAGTTAGGAAAAAGGTATTATAGTTAACTTTATACTTAGAAGAAGAGGTCTTCTATTTTAGTATAAATATAAGTAACCTAGGTAGCTTTTATACTATTACGTAAGTTTGGAAAGTTTTGAGGTGTTAATATAGATTAAAGTTAGTATAGAGAGGGGTAGGGAGTAGTCTTATTAATTATACTAGAGGCTGGAGTGCTTTGTAAAAATATAGTGTTACTAGGCTGAAGTAATAATAAGACTAAAGTATAGTTAAGATTGTTACTATACTCTTACTAGGCACTAATAATATAATCTGGGTTAGTATTGCTATTAAGAGGTATATCCTCCTCTTTATCTATACTTACCTACTATATATATATATAGTAATTAATATTTTTGATAATATGCTATATATAGAGTTATTGCTATATACTAGGGAAGGTGAGGCGTATAGCGTTCTTAAACGTATAGTTAAGGTTACTAATAATAACTTTTAAGCAGTAAATATCTCTCTTATAAGCTTACTACTATAGGATCTTAAGTAGCTAACTGAAGTTATCTTAAGTTTTACTACTAACTAGATAAAAAGTAATATTAAATATTATATAGATAGATATAATACTAGTAACTTATAGAAGTAGTATATTGAACTTATTAGTTTTATATATATTATCTATTAAGAGGATAGAAGTGTTTCTTCTATAGTTAGAGGTAGTTAGTATATACTTAGATTATATAATTAATCTTACTGTTAAGGCTATAGCTAACTTTATATATAATATCTCTTTTTATAGAGGTATTACTAAGGTATTTCAAAAAGAGCTAAAATAAAGAGTAAAGCTTATACTTTTAGTGTTAGAGATTATACTAAACGTTATATATATCTTATATAGTTAATAAATAGAGTAGGAGGTTAGAGTTATTTAAGTTATTATTAAGGTAGCGCTAAGAGGAGGGGTTCTTATAAATCTTAGTATAAATCTGATTAGTAGTAAAGATAGTAAGCCCCAGGGTTGGCAAACTAGTCAGCTAGTATTTAGTCAGACTAGTGACTAGTACTAGTCTAGTCGACTTAAGTCAGCTAATTTAGCTGACTAGACTTAACTAGCCTAGTCTTAGTCACTATACTGACTTAACTAGCCTAGTCCTAGTCAAATTATAGCTGACTAGTCCTGACTAGTTAAGTTATATATAAATTTAATATAATATTATTTTATTAATTAACTAGTTATTAATATTAAAAATAAATTATATTATATATATTAACTAGTAATATATATATATAATAAATATATATTAATAGGTTATATATATATATATATAAGCTATAAATTTATTTTATATATATAGAGCTAATAACTAGTCTAACTGACTAGTTAGTCTGACTAGCTAGTCTGACTAGCCTAGTATTAGTCACTAGGGTGACTTGACTAGCCTAGTCCTAGTCAGCCTGTTAACTTGACTTGACTTGACTTAATCCCAACCCTGGTAAGCCCTGATAGTTACTTAATCTCTTAAGTAAGGTTATTTGCCTTACTATACTAGAAGTAGTATATATTAGTATAGGTACTAATATAAGTAGTAGGGTTATAGTTATAAGAACTTAGTATAGTAACTTTATACTACTAGTAAGCTTTATAGTAGATAATCTTAGCTACCTGTAAGTAGCTGCACTTTTTTAACTTGCTTATATATATACTAGTGTTTTTTTAAGGCTTTTAGGTACTAGAGTAGTTACAGATAATATTGATATATATAATCTAGGAGGTGTAATTATAAACCCTATTTATATAGTTCTTGTGAGTATAAGCTTTAGTAATAGAGTAGCTATCCTTAATTTAGAGGCAGGTAAGTATATTAAATAGAGTCTTAGTATTATTATTAAACTAGCTAGTTATTTAGTTATTATTAGCATTATTAGCGTTATTATTATTAGTAGTAAGTTTAGCTATTGTTAGGTAGTATATAGTAGGTAGAAGAGGCGTATAGTTAAAGTAGCTACGAGATGCGAAGTAGCTATTATAACAAGAAAAAAAACGTTATTAGTTATCAGTTTATTGATTAAATCCTAGGCTTCTAGTTAGCTAGCTAGTAGTGTAGTAGATATATCCTGTGGTTTTACTGTTCTAGGTGTGTGTGTGGAATTAACAGAACCTAAAAAAAAGTATATTCTATATATAGAAAATAAAATATCTTAAGTTTATAATTACTTCTAAATATATTAGTATATTAAAAAAAAGTCTAAGGTATATAAGAATAGCTAATACTAATAAACTTTAAAGAAGTTTAAAAATTCTTTAAATTTATTAACTTCTATTAAAACTTTATTAAATTTTATAAAAAAATTAATATACTCTTTATAAACCTTAGTTATAAAAACTAACTATTTAAATAGAAAAAAGCTTAGAATATAGCTTTTTAAACTATTAAAAACTATTACTAGTAAACCTATTTTAATAATTTTAAACTTAAGAAAATAATTTAAAATTAAAATAAATATTTTAGATTTTACTTTTAGAGTATAACTATTTTAAAGAAACTTAAAAAAATACTTATACTTTTATACTTTCTATTTATATAAGCTTTATAGATTAAAACTTAATTACTAGATCTATAATAAAAAGCTTATAGTTATTATTAAAGCTTTTAAAAAATAAAAGCTTTTACTTTTAAAAGCTATTTACTAAATACTTATATAAACTAATTATAAAAGCCTAGTATACTTTACTACTTTAAAAGAACTTAATAAATAATAAATTAGATAGTTAGAATTCTTTTTAAAATTTAACTTCTAAATTATCTATTAGAAAGAATTAAAAAATAGTAAAGCTAATATTCTTAGCTAATAACTAAATTATAATATTCTAATACTAAAAGAAACCTAAATAATCTTTAAATATAATAATAATAAAAACCTAATATTTACTATAAAAGCTCTAATAATAACTAGATAACTTATAACTAGCTTATTTAGTAAACTAAATAATAAAGCTATTATAAAGTTTTATAATACTAATATATAATTACTAAAAAATATAAAAACCTAGAAATAACTATAATAATATTATAGAGAAAAGGTTACTAGAAAATATTATAATAGTAATTAAAAATTATAAAGTTTATCTAAAAGGTAAACTAACTTAATATTAACCTTATAAAATATTATAACCTTTACTTATACTATAAATTATAGCTGCTAGCCTATTATTATAAGATTTAACTAGTATTAGCTGCAAAAGCTAGGCTAATCTCCCCCCCTACCTACTACTAATAACTTTCAGGTTATATAACTACTCAGACTTCTTCTTCACCTCTATACTCTTCTAACTTCAACTATTATAATAAGCTTTAACTACCTTCCTCTAGCCGCCTCTATCTTCACGCTATATTCAGTTTGCGCCTATCTTTCAAGTCTCCTCTACTATTCAGAAGTCTGCGTTGCTCTGCTAAGCGTAGGGGCCCTGAGGCTTCTATACTATTACGCTGTTATTATAGATAATATCTTCTACCCTATTATATAGTCTTAATAAAGAGCCTTATTACTATTAGCTATACTCTTAATATATTTACCTTTCTTAACTTATTAATATTCCTCTTAAGCTACTTTAGCTATCTTAAAGAAGCTTATAAAGTAATTATAAGCGTTAGAATTACTATTAGTAGCCTTAACTATATCTATATTAATCTTAAAACTATATAAGAGTGAAATATCCTTATTAAATATAGTTTTATATAGATACTTAAATATAAAGTTAAGAAGAGTTATTATGTTAGTATAAAAAAGATTACTATATATATTACTTTTAATTTTATTAATTTTAGTTTTATAGATTAAGTTATTTAGTTTAGCTTTACTTAGGTTATATGTATTTAAAGGGGGGAAAAGATATTATATTTAGTTATTATATATATAAAAGGATATAAAGAATAGGCTTAAAGCTTTAAAACTTTATTTAAATAGTTAAGTTTTTATACCTATAGCTATAATAACCTTTTTAGCTATAATAACCCTTCTAGCTATAATAGTAAAAAGTTATACTATTAAGTTTATACTCTTAAGTATAGGTTTAAGCTATTACTAAGTAGCTAATAATAGTATTATAGATAATACTCTTATTAGTATATTTTGCTATCTACTTACTTACTTTCTTCTATATAGCTAAAGCTAGAGATAAGTTAAGCTAAGTATTAATAACTAGTTATAATATAAGATTTTATTTATTTACTTTATTAAGATTAGGTATAGGTTAAAATACTACTATTAGGTTTAGAGTATTATAATATACTATATAAAGTGAACTATAATACCTACTTATATAGGTTAAGCACTCTATAAAACATATTATAAACTACTTAATACTCTATATTACTTAACTTTATTATTAAATTACTAAAATCTTAAAAACTTTTTATAAAAGTTTATTATAATAGTATTCTTATTATTCTAAATAAACTTATAAAATATATCTATTTTATTTTATAAAAAAAAGTAAGTAATACTAAAGAATTTACTTATATATTCCTTAAATATATTATTACTAACTATAAAACACCTAAAGAAATTATATTAAATAGAAATAAGATTTTTATATAAAAGATTAGATATCCTGCCTAGAGAAGCTAAAAATAGTTTAGCTAATAAAAGCTAAAGGAATAAAGAGGCTTATAAAACTAAGGTATAAAACCCTCTATAGTAAAGACTTAGTAAATACTTACTAAAAGCTAAAAATAAAAATCTTAAAAGAAATAAGTAAAAATAGTATAGTAATACTAAACTTACTTTTTAAATACTTCTATTATTAATTTAACCTAACTATAGTTTATAATTTCTAATACTTTTATAATTCTTTTATTTCTATTCTATTTTAAAAGAGTTAGTAATAATAATAGTATTATATACTTAAGTAATATTTACTAATTAGAATAATAAACTTATAACTAGTATTTACTAAGTATTAAGTAAAATAACCTATATAAACTTATATAGAAAAAATAACTTTAGTAAATAATTAGAAAATAATATAAGTTAACTAGAAAAAGTAAAAAGCTATACTTTAAATAAAGCTAAAAATTTTAAAAAGGATAGATTACTTATACTAAGCGTTTATTACCTAGATAATAAATATATATAGAAAAATAGGAAATATAAAACTCTCTCTTATATATAGAATAAGCTATAAAGCTAGATATTTATAGCTATAGCTAATAAGCTAGCTTAAGCTAGTAAGCTATAAAAAGTAAATAGCTAGCTATTAATATAGTAAATACTAGCTATAATAGCTAACTAATATAAACTTATTATAGCTATATTAAATAACTAAATATTTATTAAGTATCTATTTAAGGTTTTTAAAAAACTTCTAACTATAATATAATATACTTTACTAGTAAAACTATATATATAATAAGAAAAGATTAACTTATTATAATAGAAAAAGCTTATAAGTATTATTTTAGCGACTCTAATAGTTAGTATATCTAGTAAGTATTAAGTACTATAAAGTATACTATATAGATAGAATAGTAAACCTATTAGAGAATACTTATAAACCTTTTAAGAAAAAAAGTTAATTTAAAATAGAAAAACTTCTAAATCTTTATTAGAGAGTAATATATTATACTTAAGCTATAAAAATAAAATTATTATAATATCTTTAAATAATATTATTAAAAGGATAATAAAAAACCTATTATATACTAAGCTTACTAAGAAGCTATTAAGTAAATATTTAATAAGCTAAATATAGATAATATAAAAGTATATACTTTCTTTTAAGGTTTTATTAAAACCCTAAAAAATAAATTATTTAAATAAGATATTAATTATACAAATACTTATATTATTATATTATATACTTAAAAACTATAAGAAATTATAAATAGAAAATATATAGAAAGATTTATTAGCTATTCTAAATTATATAAATAACTATACTTAGGTTTTCTAGACTACTTTTATAAAAGTAGCTTATAACTCTTATAATTAGTTAAGTTTATAATTATAATACAGCCTCCCTATAAAAAGACTATAGCAAAACTCACTCTATTTACAGGTATAATTCTAGAAATACTATATAGGTATTTTAACCTATACTTTCTACTAATTAAAGAAAATAATATAGAAACCTTATATATTCCTATTAGTAAATAAAGCCTCTAAATATTATATATTCCCAATTAAATAGATTAGCTAAATAGTAATAGTACTAGCTAAGTAGTATAAAGCTAATTATATCAAGGCTAAATAGGTTACTAAAGCTGTAAAATATAATTATATATTTTATAAACTTTAGTAAAGTTATATATTATTATTATTTAATAAATTATATTTAATTAATATTATATTTAAATCTTTATTTAAGGTTTATATAAAACTCTAATTATACTAAAAATAGTATATTACTTATTTTTAATAATAATTAGAAATAGATAATAATCTATTTTTAGTATAATTACTATTAATAGTTATAGTTTAGCTTACTAACTAGCTTAGTAAAACGGATTAAAAGTGGGGAAAACCGCCTCCTAAAAGGTATTTAAGGAGCTGGAATTTCCCTTCTCTTTTTCCTAGAAATTAACGCTTTTAATTCCTTTAAAATTCGCCCCTTAAGATGCTATTTACTTAACAAAAGCTCTTATAATAATAGCTTTATTAAACCTTTTAGTAAGGTGAACGCTATTATATAAGAGATAACTTCTTAACTAAAGAGGTTATCTTAAGAGGTTTTTATAGCTAAAAGTATAAAAGCTTTATAAGTAGAGCTTTATACTTATCCCTCTTCCTCTTCCTTATTACTAAGTAAAGAGTATACCTATAACTGATAATAAATCCTTTATAATATTTATAATATATAAAGAGTATAAAAACACTAACTTTATACTAAATATACCTTTCTTTAAGAATAACACTATAGCTATTACTAAGAAGTATAATATCTATATACTAAATAAAACCCTTCTATTTAATATATATACTTTCTCTAATTAGTAATATATCATTAAAGTAATACTAAATGAAGCTTTTAAAAATACTTTAAAAACAAACTATATTTATACTATAATTATAGTGATAATTATTAATAATAAAGGTATTAAAGTAGAAGCTATATAGGTTTCTAGCTATCTTAAGGAGTAGCTCTTTTTTATATAGACCCTCTATAATACTAAAGCTAAAATAGCCTAATAAGGCTTATATATTAGTAAGTATAGCTTATACTTACTGCTTTAATATAGAGAGTATAACTAATAATAGTATAGGATAGTAATAACTAGTATATAGCAAAGTGGTAATAGAGATAGTGTTAGTAGTATAAGTGTTAGCACAGGTATAAAGGTATTCAGGGGTGTAGTATATGCGCCTATATAGTATAGGGTTATAGATGGAGATATATTATGATAAAAAGTGATAATCCTCAGCATTTATAGGCATTTATTTGTATAGATAATTGATAGAGAAGGAATGTATTGTGATGATTCTGGTTGATGTTGTTGGCAGGTTACATCCTAAGGTAGGGAAAAAGGAGGGGAAAGATAACCTGAAACATAAGCTGTAAAGCTCTTAATTACATAAGTAGGATTACATAATATAAGGGATTACGTAAGCATTTATATAGTTATAGGTTATAATAAACTAAACACTTTTATATAAGGTTATATATATAAAAGTCTATTTGTTTATTTTATATAGAATATTTAAGTAAGTAGATTATTCTTATATTATTATTATTATATTAAGACGTTATATGTTAACATCCCCCCTTAAGGTATATACGGTTGATATAAAGGGTATATTATAAGTATATAGCTTACTTACTTAACATATATATACGTTATAGGTATAAAAACTTAAAAACCCAGTGGGAAAAATAAGAAAAATATTCCTATATTGTATAATATGTATATAACTAGTTAAAAAACTCTTATAAAATAACCTTATAGGTAAAAAGTTTCAAGAGAAAAACTAGTATGTTATTTCAGTAATAATATTATTATTATCTTTTATATTATTATTATTATTATTATTATTATTATTATTATTATTATTAGTATAATAAATAATACTTAATAATGTGAAAAATATAACTTTGCCTAAAGGCTTAGTTAAAATATCAGCAATATTAGATTTAGTATTAATATGAAATAACATTATATCTTTATTTAATAAAGAGTCTCTAGCAAAATGATATCTTATATCAATATGCTTAGATTTCTTATGAAATTCAGGATTTTCAGCTAGTTTTTTAGCTGCAATATTATCTATAAATATTTTAGGCTTATTTATTAATTTAAATCCTAGATTTTTAAGATTAAAATTATAGGTATTATATAGATAAATAGCTTCTTTAACTGATTCTGTTAAAGCTATATATTCAGCTTCACAAGTAGATAAAGCTACTGTTTTTTGCTTTATAGAGCTATAAGATATAATATTATATAAGCCCCAGCAAAATATATAAGCTGATGTAGATTTTCTATTATCTAGGTCTCCAGCCTAATTAGAGTCTGAATAACCTATTAAATCCCAAATTATATTATTATTGCAGTTATAATAAATTCCTTTATTAGGATATTTATTTAAATAGCCCTATAAGTAATCTAAAGCAGAAAAATGCTCTTTAGAAGGGTTTGTAGTATATCTTGATAAGATATTAACTGCAAGAGCTATATCAAATCTAGTTTTTAAGGCTAGATATAGCAAAGCTCTAATTTGTTGTTGAAATTGTAATATTTCTTCCTTAGTTGCATAACTTTTATTTATATGCATTTTTATATTATCTTTCATAGGTGTTATTGATGGGTTTATATTAGTTTTATTATATTTATTTAATATTTTTTGTGTATATTTCGTTTGATGCATAAAAATAGACTTATTTTGCCTATCTATATCAAACTCACAACCTAAAAATATATTAGGCTCCCCTAATAGTTGAATTTTTATATATTGCCTTAAATTATTATATATATAATCACTAGTAGCAGTATTATTAGCTGCTAGTAATATATCATCCACATAGCAACATATTATAGCTTTATATTTATTTTTATTTAATATATATACTGCTTCATCATAAGGTGAAACAATAAATCCTAATTTTAATAATATTCCTTTTAAATGGTTATACTATAGTCTAGGACTTTGTTTTAAACTATATAAAGCTTTAATAAGCTTACAGCAATATTTATTATTTTTTGATTTATAATTATAATTAGGATTAAATTCTAATTTATTAGTAGTTTTATTATAAATAAAACCAGCAAGTATAGCAGTATAAATATCCATATCTATATCTGCGTGAATAAAAGCTGTAGTTACATCATATTATAATAAAATCCAGCTTTCTTTTATAGCAAAAATTACTATAAATCTATAGCTCTCAGGTCTACAAGTAGTAGAAAAAGTTTCTAAATAATTAATACTAATATATTAATTAAAACCTTGAGCTACCTATCTTGCTTTATATTTATAGGTATTATTTATTTTATCTTTTAATTTCATAGTATATACCTATCTACTGCCTAATAGATGAATATTATCTGGTATTTATATAATTTTCTAAGTATTAATATCTTCTATTTGACTTATCTCTAATTGCATAGCCTGAATCTAATTATCTTTATAAGGAGAATTTAAGGCTTGCTTAATATTAGAGGGCTTGTCTAATGTAATAACTGATAGTATATATAAAGCTTTATTATTATCAGTTATAATATTATTATTATTTATTTTATAACTTTTTAAGACAGGGCAGTCCTCTAAAGTAAATAATAGTGCACTTTCATCAAAAATATTATTTTTAACTGTATTATTAACCTATTAGTAGTCTTTTTTAGCTTCGTCTGTTATAGAGGGGATTTCTATAAAAAACTTAGATTTATTAGTATTTATTTCTCTATTATTAATACTAATAGTTTTCTTACTATCATTATTCGTCGTACTCATATTAGTATTAGTACTATAACTATTGTTATGGGATATAGTACTATAATTATTATTATTATTATTATTATTATTATTATTATTTTTATCAATATTAATACTAGTCTTATTACTTGGATTCTTAAGAGCAGAATCTTTAGTAATATTATTGCTATTTATAGCAATATTTTTATTACTATAAGAGATAGATTGACTAGATATATCTCTTTATGGATTATATTAGGCAGTACTCTGTCTATCGTTGTTAGGCATAGTACTACTATTAGTATCCTTAAAGCGGGTATTTATGCTTATAGGAAGCTCTTTATGATGAGAAATAAAGGTATTCTCTAGGACTTCAACGTCACGAGACTATAAAGCTCTCTTTAGTTGCATATCCCAGACTTTATACCTATTAGATCTATAATTAACTATAAAACCTTGACGTGCTCTTACGTCTAGTTTCTTAATTTTAGGATCTTTATTCTTATAGTAGCATACGCTACCCCACACCTTTATATTATTTATATTAGGTTTTGTTTTATTTTTTATTTCATAAGGCGTTATATAATTAATAGAGGAATGTGGAGTCCTATTATACATATAAAGAGTAGTATAAAAGGCTTCACCCTATAAGTAGTGTGGTAAACCTGAGTTATATAGTATTGTTCTTATTTTATTAACTATAGTGCGTATAGTACGCTCTATAAGTCCGTTAGGTTCATGCGTATAAGGAGGTCTTATATTGTAGATAATACCACTATTAAGATATATAGTCTTAATACGTTTATTAGAAAATTCTTTACCTCTATCAGTAGATATTTCTTTTATTCTTTTATTATTATTATTATTATTTACTTCTGCTTGAAATTTAAGAAAAGTATTACTTATAGTTTCTTCAGTTTTATCTTTAAGTAATTTTCCCCAGACGAATCGGGTATATTTATCTATAAAGATAATAAATAAATTATATTTATTATAAGTAGTAGGCGTTATAGGCCTATATAAATCTGAAGCTATATAATCTAGATAATCTATATTTTTATTATGAACCTGTGATTTACTAACCTTAGTTATAAATTTGCCTTCAAAACAGGCTTTATAAGGTAGTAATTTATTATTATTTATATTATATTATTTATATTTATATCTGAAATTATATTATCTTTTATTTTTAAAAGACTTTGTATATGAATATGACTAAGGCGTTAGTGCTATAGTTGGAGGCTATTATTATTATTATTTATATTTTTATTAGTTATAATATTATATATATAGTTATTATTATTATTAATAGGAAATTAGAAGAAATATAAATTATTTCGTTTTGCCTTTATAGCAATAATATAATCTTTCTTTATATTATATAAAATAGGTTGTTTCTATATAAAAGAAGTAATACCTAATAAATCTAACTTAGATTGACTAAGTAGATTAATACCTAGTTCAGGTATATAATAAACATCTTTTAATATTATTTTATTATTATTAGGATATATAATTAAATCACCTTTTAGTAAAGAAGTAAGACTTTTTGCTTCTCCCTATTTAATAGGTTTATTTATTTTTATTTTATTTACTAAAAGAGTGTGGTTTTTAACTACATGTATAGTAGCAGCAGTATCAATATAAAAATCAACCGTTTTTTCAATTTGGTTAAAACTCCTAACTTTTCCTTGTTCCTTAATAACAGATTGGTTAATTAAATAACCTAAGGAAGGATTATTAGTATATTTATTTATATTATAAGGAGGAGTAGTAGTATAACCTATATTTTCAAAAATAATATCTTCTTCTTCTTTTTCAGAAGATAAATCCATTAATTCAATAGAATCAGGATTATTTAAAGATATATAAGGGGTAATATTGCTAGTAGTAGTTATATTAACTACTTCTTTCTCTTTTTCCTTTATAGCAGTAGTATTAGTAGGTTTTTTCCACTAACTAGGTGCTTTTTCAGGATGTAAGAAAGCGCAATTTTCTTCAGAATGGTTGGTTTTCTTGCAATTTTTGCAGTATAAACCTTTCTGTTTTTTCCAGGGTTTTTTAGATATTTTATTATTATCCTTCTTTTTATTATTTTTATTATATTTATTATTTTCCTGGTTTTTATTTAATTTTTTATTATACTTATTACCCTTAGTAGTATTATTAACTACTTCTTACCTCCTTTTCTCTTATATTCGTCTAGACTAGCATATAAAGAGTCAAAGGTATAGGCAGAAGGGTTAGTCCTAAGAGACTGAGTTATAGAGGTTATAAAAGCCTCATAAGTCTCGTTTAGACTATTAAGTATATAAGCTATAACTACTTAATCAGGTAGTCTTAGCTGGTTATAGGATAAATTATCCGTAAGTTCTTTTATTTTATTAATATAATCTTCCATAGAATCAAAGTCATCTAAGGAAGTATTAAAGAACTCTTTACAGGTTAAAAACTCGTTTGTAAAACCTGTAGGCTGATATAGCTTTTCAAGGTGATCCCAGGCTTTAAAAGCACTATTATCATCTTTAATTACTCTTAAAAGGCCGTCCTTACAGAGCAATTATATATAGCTTAAAGCCTTATTACCTTTATCTGCATTAATATCAGATTCAGGTTTAGTTAAATCTATAGTTATATCTTTACTTATAAGGAAGGCTTTAATACGTATAGCCCATACCTTATAATTCTCAGAGCCTATAAGCTTAGGCATATCAACCTTTAAGTTAGCCATTATTACCTTATAGGATGCAGTGCGTAGTTGCAAGCCTTATAAAGGTTAAACGACAGTGAGGTTGTATAACTACAGAAGCTATTAACGTATAGTACAGCAGTTTGTACAGCAACGTTATATAACAGCTATAAACCCAGAGGTCTAGGGTTTAACTGTTAAAAAAGAAGAGTTTTTTCCTTATAACCTTCTCTTTAATCAATATCTTCTTCAGTTAGACTGTAGTCTGACTGAGGAGATAAGTATCCTATATAGTAAGTCGGTCGAGAAAAAGTCTATCGGGCCGTAAGTATAGGTTTAAACCAGATTAGTAGTAAACTAGAGGATAGTTCGAATAGGTAATCTGAGGGATATAAATCGAATAAAGCAGTAGCAAGAGACTGTCTGCTTAGGGAAGAATCGATAGAGGTATAGTTGATTTGTATAGGATTGGTTATATAGATTCAAAGAAGGTGTATCTCGTGAAACCAAACTACTAGTCCAGCTAGTATATCTGATTCTGCAAAGGTTGTATGGATAGAAAATCGTTCGAAGGAGTGGTTTTCAGTATATATAGCCTTTATATATAGGTAAGGCTTAATAGGAAGGAAGGTATAGGTAAAGAAGTAGAAGGAACTGAGGTTATCTCTGAGCTGGGCTCATAACCTGTTAGCACAGGTATAAAGGTATTCAGGGGCGTAGTATATGCGCCTATATAGTATAGGGTTATAGATGGAGATATATTATGATAAAAAGTGATAATCCTCAGCATTTATAGGCATTTATTTGTATAGATAATTGATAGAGAAGGAATGTATTGTGATGATTCTGGTTGATGTTGTTGGCAGGTTACATCCTAAGGTAGGGAAAAAGGAGGGGAAAGATAACCTGAAACATAAGCTGTAAAGCTCTTAATTACATAAGTAGGATTACATAATATAAGGGATTACGTAAGCATTTATATAGTTATAGGTTATAATAAACTAAACACTTTTATATAAGGTTATATATAAAAGTCTATTTGTTTATTTATATAGAATATTTAAGTAAGTAGATTATTCTTATATTATTATTATTATTATATTAAGACGTTATATGTTAACAATAAGTAATATATAAGAAGATTATAAAAACCTATAAAAACCACTAAGTCTTAACTAAGTACCCCTGGAGTGAGAATTTAAGTAAAACTAAATATAACTAGCGTTATAAAATATATATAGGGCTATAAATTATATATATAATACAATTATATATATTACACCTAATAATTAAATAATTAACCTTATAACTATTAATTACATATTAATAGAACAAAAAGAAGAAAAGTAACCATAACTTTGTCTAATTAGCTTAAAAAGAACAATCGTTTAAATTACTGCTTATAGTAATTACTACGATTGGCTAAAAAGAATAAAACTTATATATAAGGTTAATAACCATAAAAAGTATATATTTACGGAAAATAAAGTCCCTAAAGTTAATATTACAGTTAATATTAAGAAAGCTAATATTAAGTTAGAATTTGAAACCGAAACAAGGTAAAACAGAAACTTGTAACAAACTATAACTATTAACCTAAAATAATACTACGGAACTAGAATAACCGATACGGAAAGAAAATAACCGTATAATTAACTTTATAATAAAGGTTTTACGATTAATTACCTATTCTAGTAATTACTAAATTAAGTAATTACTTAATTTAGTAAGGCTTTGCGAGGAAAAATTGTATTATATATACGAAGGATTTTTCCACTTAGAATAGATTTCAGGAAGCAAGCAATTCAACAGTTTTATCTATTTAACTACCTATTACTCTACTCTTTATTATTATTCCTATTATATAATAACTATTTATACTGGTTATAAATAGTTATTCTGGAATACGAAGAATACTATTATAAAAATATTAAAAACGAACAGTTTCCCCCTTTTGCTATAATTAATACTACCCCTACTCTCGATAATATATCCTCTTTTATATACGCTTTTACACTTGTTATGCCTTTCAGTCTTACTAACGCTCTAGCTACTTTCCAGAATATAATTAACTAAGTTCTTAGGAAATTTATAGATATCTTTATAGTTATCTATTTTGATAATATCTTTATCTTCTCTATAATAATAGAATAATATAAAGAGTATATATATTTTATATTATAAGCTTTCTAAGATACTAAACTCCTGGTTAAACTAGAGAAAAGTATATTCTATACCTAGGAGGTAGAATACTTTAGATTCACGATCACTCCTAGATATATCAGTATATTAAAAAAGAAAGTCTAAGCTATATAGGAATAGCTAATACTAACTAACTTTAAAGAGGTCTAAGGATTTCTTAGATTTATTAATTTCTACTGAAAATTTATTAGATTCTATAGAAAAATTAATATATCTCTTATAGATCTTAGTTATAAAGACTAACTATTCGAATAGAAAGAAGCTTAGAACACAGCTTTCTAAACTATTAAGGATTACATTACTAGCGAACTAGTCCTAATAATCCTAAATCTATAAGAGCAGTTTGAAGTTAAAACAAATACCTCAGACTTTGCTCTCAGAGTGTAACTATCCTAGAGAGATTCAGAAGGATATCTGTATCCCTGCGCTTTCTTCTCCTGCAAGCTCTGCAGACTAGAACTTAACTATTAGATCTATAATAAGGAACTCATAGCAATCATCAAAGCTTTTAAAGAATAGAGACCTTTACTCTCAGGAACTATTCACTAAATACTTATATATACTGATCATAAGAACCTGGCATATTTCACTACTTTAAAGGAACTTAATAAATAATAAATCAGATAGTTAGAATTCCTCTCAGAATTTAACTTCTGAATTATCTATTAGAAAGGATCAGAAAATAGCAGAGCTGATGCTCTCAGCTGATAACTAGACTATAATATCCTAGTACTAAGAGAAACCTAGGTAATTCTTAAACATAATAATAATAGAGACCTAGTATCTGCTATAAAAACCCTAATAATAACCAGATGATCTATAGCTAGCCTGCCTAGCGAACTAGATAATAAAGCTATCAGAGAATTCTACAGCGCACTAGTATATAGTTACTAAGGGATTATAAAGACCTGGAAATAACTATAATAATAATATAGAGAAAAGGTTACTAAAGAATGTGTTATAATAGCGATTAAGGATTGCAAGGTTTGCCTGAAAAGCAAACCAGCCTGATACTAACCTTATAGATTGCTATAACCTTTGCCTGTGCTGCAAACTGCCTGGCACTCTATATCACTCGACTTCATCGTCAAACTACTGAAGTCTTAAGAACCTCTTATAGGAGTTTACTTTGACAGCGTTCTTGTTATTATTGACAGACTTATGAAGTATGCCTACTTCATCCTGTATAAGGAAGCAAGCAATGCTGAAGAATTCGCCTATATATTCCTTAAGTATATTATCGCTAATTATGGAACATCTAAGGAAATTATGTCAGATAGAGATAAGATCTTCACTTCTAAGTTCTAGAAGTTAATTATATTATAACTTAGTATTAAGCAAGCAATATCTACTGCCTTTCACCTGCAGACTGATAGATAAATAGAACGAATTAACTAGATCCTTGAAACCTATCTCTGCGCCTATATTAACTATAACTAAGATAATTAGGTGGTACTACTACTAATAGCCTAATTCGCCTATAACAGCGCAGTAAGAGAAAGCACTAAGAAATCCTCCTTTTACCTTAACTATAGATTCGAACTAACTGCTTATAGAGAACTACAACCTAGCTTAGCAGCACTAAGAGCTGTTGCTATAGTCAGACAAATTAAAGATATCTAAGAAAACGCACGCAAAGAACTCGAATTTGTATAACAATGAATAGCATACTTTAGTAATAAATGAAGGATTGAGGGATTAACCTTGAAAGAGAGAGATAGCGCCTATCTTATATAACGAAATATTAAAACAAAATAACTAAACGACAAACTGGATTTCAAAAAACTCAGACCTTTTAAAATCTGCTGAAAAATCTCACTAGTTAATTACAAACTTAACCTACCTAATATAATGAAATATTTTCTGATATTTTATATCTTGCTACTCAAACTAGCACTATAAAGATCACAGATAAATAACTTTATTATTATAGAAGATAATAAACTAGAGTATAAAGTTGAACGAATTATTAACTACTTTGAAGAACTAAAAGGATACTAATACCTTATTAAGTAGAAAAGATATAGTTATAAAGATAATATATAGGAACTAGCTAAGAATATCACTAATATAAAAGATAAACTTATAACCTACTAGTAATAACACTAAGAATGAGAAATAACACCTATAGCACTAATAATACTACCCTTAACAAACATTACTAGCTACCTATATATCAGATACCTATATAAACACATCAGACTACTAACAGAAGCAGACAGACTATAACAGGGAAAACTGTTTATTTGCCTAGGAACACTTAAAAACTAAGAACCTCTAGAAGACACTAACTATAAGTCTCCTAGTAGAGGACTAAGGTCTGCAAACTCCTTGCTAATACTGAAACTTACCTAATCTAGATTGTTTTCAATACCTTGAAACTGAAGATTACTAACCACGCTACTCTTATAAGCATCTAATATAGGAAGGATATTATCCTCCTCTAACTCCTGCATCCCCTGAGAAAACATCTCCATATAACACTCCTTTACTTTCTTTTGAATTGCATGAATCTGCAACAGATAACTAGCTGCTTCAGCTACCTCTGCCTGAACCTGCGCTAGCTTTCTATAAAGGTCCAGCAGTGCATCATTAGCCTGCTCCTCCTTCTCCTCCCATTCTTAACACTGATCACTCAGCCTTTTTATTACAACTAATCAGCATAACAAACACCTGCAAAACATAGTAAACTTATAACTTAATATAACCACCAGACTATTATAAGGATGCTTCAGGTTTTTATAACCCTGATAAGTTCTCACACCTTCTGCTATCTAATATATATGCTTTGTATAGAAATAATAAGTGCAAGGTATGATGTTGTTAGAACTAAACTAATAGAAAACATCTTCATAAGCAGAACAAAGTGCTGACTTAGATTGCTTTGACTTTTGAATGCAACCTGATATAGTGTTAGTATTATAGGTAAATTAGGAAGCATAATTAACAGCTTCCTAACCTGGGACTAATAACCTACTTATATTAGGTCTTAAGGATAAGACCTTTAGAGAGAGGACCTGATATTATGACCTGTAAACAAGGATAACAGCTGAACAACCTACTTAGGCGTCAGGCGGCTAGGACAGGATATTTATACTGCAGGATTATAGGAATAACAGGGACTTGCTTAGAAACAGAAGAACTATATTACAAGTTACATAACGATAAGATAAGAAGATTAGATCTATACGCTAAGAATATAGAGGCTGTCTTTAGTATATATAAATTCTATATAGTTAATAAACAGACCTTATCAGGGTTAGGAATAGTAACACAGCAAGGGATACTATTCGAACTTATATATAGTATAACCAGAGCCTAGCTCTTGGTCAGACTTCCATAGCTCTTCAGCAATCAACTTTGTATTCATCCTCAGGATACTTTCAGCTTACCTTCACTGCGAATAACTTGTTAAGTCTAAGATTGATCACCTTAGCCTCTGACTACCGATCTACGATACAGCCTACAACCTACAACCCAGACCACGACCCCAGTGTACTGTTTCTACATATCAATCTCCAGCTTCTGTTAGCAGACCCTACTGTTAGATAGCTGACTATAACACTTTAATAAAAGATAAGTATAAACTAAATATAGTATAAAGAGTAGGTGTAACTTAGAAGAGCCTTAAAAATAGAAGTAGCTAGAGGAAAGCAGTTAAAGCTTATTATATAGTTAAAGTTAGAAGAGTATAGAGGCAAAGAAGAAGTTTAAATCTAAAAGTTATATAACCTGAAAGTTATTAGTAGTAAGTAGGGACTAGTCTAGCTTTTGCAGCTAATACTAGTTAAATCTTATAATAATAAGCTAGCAGCCTTTAATAGTTTATATTATTTATATAATTTCACTATTATTACTATTATCTGTATTATCTTCATTATCCTTATCATCCCCATCGTCCCTATCGTCTCCATCGTCCTTATCGTCCCTGTCGTCGTCGTCGTCCCTATAGTAGTCCGTGCCTACTACCCGCCTGGATAGCTAGAGGTATCCGCCCGGATAGCAAAACTCTACTAGAAAGGTAAGAAGTTGAAGGATGGGTCTAGGGTGGTGAAGGCTACAGAAGGCGGACTTGAAACGGACTCAGAAAGGCCTAAAGCAGAAGAAGATCCAGCAGAGAGATGCAAAAAAATCCCTTCTTTGAACGTCAAAAAGGTTGCTATCTGGTTTCTTAGCTTTTAAGACACAGCTTTGTAGGTATTTTTGTGGGGGGAAGGCTTGTTAACAGGATCCTCAGCAATATGACTCTTCTGCGGCGCTTCAATCATTCCATTGAGGCTGAAGAAGTGAAATTTGGACCCAGGGAGAATAATAGGCACAATTGACAAATGCAGACGTAGACGGAAACAAATTATACCGGCAGCTTGGTAGGAAACTTAGTTTCAATGACATTGTGTATAAAGCATTCACGGCGGGTAAATGTGACTCTCTTCAAGAACACTATTTATCAGCAGGATATGGCTCGATTTCTTTACCGACTCACTGAAAATGCGGCAGCAAGATGCGCAAATCAACTTGGGGCCTGTTCGTAGATAAGCCCGAACACCGTTTTGTGTGCGGTTGTCCAGGCCGGGCCCCGAAGTGGAGAGTTCCGGCTGGAAGGTTGCCTGCCCTGAAGTATGCTATTTCGATGGACTCGTGTCCTCGGGTCTCCACGTTACAGCTGTGTTCAGACGTTCGTTGCGGAATTGAGTTCTATGTAGAGTTCGGCGCTAGTTTGCCCAGCGGATGTCCGCTTGAGTTCATCCCAATGACTAAAGAATAAGGCACTGAATGGTAGGGTTCAGGGTTGTCTGTCGTATCTGAACCCTGGAGGAGAATCCAAACTGCGAAGTTCGCCTTCGTGAATATCCGTCGGTAGGAAATACGTCGACGAAAACCAGGATGCCAGCTAGGCGAAGCTGGAGATGGGGCATCGCCGGCGAAGGTCAATGGGAGCCCACCTGAGTGCGGATGATGTCACCAAGTAGCTAGTACCAATTACCTCCCTGGGTTGGGGAATACTGCAAATCCATGTAGGTATCAAAGAAACGGGTGCCTTTTGACGCGAAAGTAATTATCCCCCAAGGAAGCATCGGATTGTAATCCAATGAAAGTAGACTCTCAATCTAACTAACCTTGATAAAACGAAAAATTGAGTGCTATATAGTCAGGGCGGTCAGTCGAACATAGCAGTCGTGGGGCTCCCTCGTGAGCTTGTCGTACGCGCCCGTCGTATTTAGCTCTTCCGACAACTCTTCAAGCTGAAAACACCACAACATCAACACCACGATCATCCTCATCTGTACATATGCCAGCTTGCGCCCATAGCAGCCCCTCGGTCCCATACTAAAAATCATGTTCCTCCCTCGCGTCGCATCGAAAACGTCTCTAGTGCCGTCCTCGGCCTTCACTAGCCAACGTTCAGGTGCATAAGCCGCTGTCCTGAACCCGAAGTCTTCACCACTGGTTCCAGATCCTTTCGCTGCAGCCCGAACCGCCGGAGTCCGCAGCCTATCGTCAATAACGAAGCCAGGTTGCGTGTAGCTTGCCTGGTTCCAGACATGAAACACCACAGTTCCCTTTGGAATGCGGTTACCAAGAATCTGCGTGTCTTGTGTCGAACTTCGGACACACATCGGCGCTGTGAGTGACGTGCGGAAGAGTTCCTCAATGCTGGCCTCCAGGTATGGACAGCGTATCTGCATGATCTCTTGGGCTGTAGGAACACGCTTCTCTGATACTGCCACAGGAAGAGCAGCACGCAAACTGGCCCGCAACTTGTTCTGTTGCTGCTGATGGCGCGCTAGCGTTTTGACGGCCCATTGATTTGAGTTCGATGTTGACTCGTGACCTCCAAGGGTGAATCCGTACAACTGGTTTGAGAATCTCAGCTTCATAGGCCTTGTAATAAATTGTAGACGGTCATAGTCATACCTCGTCGTAGAATTTTTTCGTGTGGTACTCTGGCTTTCGGTGCTCCTTCGATGCTTGGCTGGTCTCCCTGCGAACCATCTCATCTACTGCACACCGCACTACATTCTCCCCGGCCCGAACTCGAGCTACAGAAAGATCTATCTGGCGTCTCAACAGGTCCTCCTTCAGTGAGATCGCTGCTCTCATGTATGCACGTTGTCGAAGAACCCAGTGTGCAAAAACAGGGAATAGCGACTTCATGGAAGTCTCGAGGCTGTCCGAAAGTCTGAGCAACGCTTCTATAACGGGATTCGGCGGGGTGTGAGGGAAATCCACCGGAGAGTCATTGGTATTCTTCCTTGTTTCGTCTGGTAAAGAGGGCATCGACGCTAGGTGGTCGACCTGTGGCTGAGTGGCGCTGAGCCCCTCCATACCAGGACCGAAAGTGAACCCAAGAACGGCATCCAGGGCACAGTGACTGATGTCCTTTAAAGCCCAAAAAGGGCGGCCTTTGGCTAGTCGAGACTTTTCCTGCCATAAAGCAGTCATGCGCAAGGTGCTTTCGTGGAGGAGGGGGGCAGCGACTTTACTGAGAAAGCTCGGGGTCAGTATATCCCCTATAAGCCGGCGACGACTCTTCCATTCTTCATTTGTCTTCCATCTACTATGGTGTTCTGGAATGACGCCAGCTAGGACGTCAGCAGTAAACTCTGATCTGTCGAACTCCTTGCCTCGCCGAATCAATATATCCTGTGTCTCATAGAAGTCTGAGATGATGACCCATGGCTTGCTGAACGGTCGCCCGAAAACTTGGACGATTGGGGATTGGTGTTTGATGTTCTGAGCCCCAAGCCAGTCATACATTTCGCCAGTCTTTTTGACATGGCTTATCATTTCCGGCATATCACCCAAGAGTGATGTTGCTGCCGTTTTGTTGTAAGGAATACCAGGAAGCGGACGAGGGAGCAGGGCTCTGTACAGAAAATACAGCGTGAGAACACCGGCCGCTGCGAACGCCAGAGCTGTCTTGCTGAGTACAATCGCGGGTATGGCTTCGAGCTTCTCCATGATGACCAATGATATGTTGTTCGTCTAACATGAGGGGTAGGTGAGTAACATTGATGTAGGCCTGGGTATTAGACACATCATATAGTTCAAGAATACGGACATCCACGGAATATGGATCTACAGGGAGTTTCGAAAATGGAAGCCTGCGGGTTGCATTGCTAACACTTTGACTGTGAGATGAAGGCAAGGTCACACTGTATTTCACATTCCCTTATCATACGCCCTGCTTCCCTGTTCTAGCCAGTTGATATGCCCCTGGCCAGTCTCAGTGCGCTCTCTGCATCTCCTACCCTATCCGAGCGCCCCCCTGATCGGTAAAAAATTCCAAAACTCGGCTGCGTTTCTCTGCTTCGCTCGCTTTAGCTCGTTCTCAACGGCCACCAAATATGGATTCGGTCTTCACTAACTGATCCGATGGCTTCCCGTTCACCATCCGGCCGGTTTCCCCTCCGTCGTCCGGTCGGCATCTGATGACCTGAGGCATTGATTTCAGTGCGGTAAAAGCAGAGAAAAATAGGCTCTTGTAGGGGTTCTGAAACTGTTCCTGTCGCTTTGACAGTCGCACAGTCACGGTGAGCTGTAGGGTTTGGCGGAACAAAAGCCTAAACAAATAACCAGGTTTAAGTTACGTCTGACCTGCGTCAACTTGTGACACTCTGTCACTAGTTTCATGGGTTCAGCAGTGGGCTGGAGCTTCAGTCGCATCGGAAACTACATACATGCGTCTTGATGTGAACAGTAACTAAGCGGTCCACGGCGTTTGGAGAAGACTACAATAACCACAACACAAGAATCTGAGAAGTGAGAGTCTGCAGTAACAGCTAGCGTACGGTATCGAAAATCTTTAATTTCCATATGGTGCGTCATAATCAAGCTTCACTTTACACGCGACGACATGGGATGGTTTAGCTTCGCCCATACAGATATGCAGTTCGTTAACTCACTAAACAGTTCTTTTAAGCTTAAATAAACCTATCAGTCTAGCAAATGCCGCTGCTTCCACGCTGCGGGTCCAACAAGTTTGCCGCTGTCATCCCGCTCATTGCCCGCTGAGAATGTCATTGTGTTATAGTACAAAGTCACGTAGGGCCCATCTTTTGTGTACGACAAGCCAACATAAGAATGCCTTCCAATTGTGTTGGAGAAGTCCTGGTTGGGGCTACAGAGAACGTTAACTTGAAGCTCAAAATAATCCGAGTTGGACGAAAGTACTCACAAAGCCCTTTGCACCGCGTCGACGTATGTGTCGGCCAATGTTTTCAGCCCAATTGCGCGGAAAAAACTGCCAAGAGATTGCGCGATTCGAAGATCAGTTCCACCGTAGTGTCGAACGGGAATGTACACTTTTGGTACTGGTGCGGTTGAGTTGTGCTTCAATTCCATGTTGAAGATGATGCCTGCCGTCCGGTGCATGCTGCGAGGTAGATCTTCTTCGGGGGCAGATAAACCGAGTACATGAAGGTAGAACAGACGGATCAAATCCACACCGGCATCAATTTCAGAACCCTTGAGAGTATGTCCGAGGGTGTACACTTCCTCCACCCGTGCGAGGCAAGTCTCTTTGGTGCGCAGGTACACCTTGAATCGGGCGTCGGTTGGACGCACCGCATCAAATGCAATTAGCTCCAAGCGCAGGATATTCTGGTTGTTGCGTTCATGCTTGTAGTGGTAGACGAAGTTGCGAATGTAGTCGAAAGCAGGCATGAGATTGAGAGGGAGCTGACCAATGACATCGGTGATGATCTCACCGGCGTGGTTCTCCTGAAGCAGGGAAATCGGGATGGGATAGAAGTAAACCTTGGGCACAAGGTGTTTGCCTTCAAGGTCAAATGAGATGGTGTTTGTCGTCATATGCTCATTTGTCGCCATCTTGGAGACAATATTTTGAGCATGTTTCGCGTCAACATGCAGGTGCTTCTTGAAGAACTCCCAAAGTTCTCCATCGACAGGGCCATTCTCGCCAGCATGGCGCAAAACGCGCGACATGACTACCTCAGGCTCATCTTGATTGAAAGGGTCCTTTGCCGTACCGGCCAAGGGCCCGATCGGCTCAGACCCTACTCGAATCTTGGATCTCTTCAGCCCAACATTCCAGCTGAGCTCTGCGGGAGAGAAATCGTCAGAACAGAAGCTGTCGAAATGAGGCAGACGACCGCCAGACTTCGTGATGTTTGGACGAGGGCCCAGTGACGGGATGACAAGTTGTTGGACGAACCCAGCATACTGTTCCTGAGCCTCAGCAGAGTATCCAGCACTCTGCATGAGAGACAGAAGAGGATGCGAGAGTTCTTCCCACCAGAATTGCGTGTCCTCCTGCCTAGGAGAGAAGTCTTTTGTTGACATAACCATTTTGGAGAGTGGCCGGGGTGGGTACGAAACTTGTGAATTAGGCTGTCGCACAACACGAATAAAGTAATGGACTCGGGATTAAAGACAGAGGTGCGTGATACAACAACCACCCGATAGCAGACCGTTAGCCTTATATACCGGGACACTCAGGACAGGGCACTCTAGACAAGGACTTGAAACATCTCCAGCCCGCCAAAATGGACGAAGCAGGCGAGATTCGACGAGACATCACGGAGTCCCGGTTGCATATCACTCATCCAGACTCAATTTTGCCATGCCAAAAGACAGTCGGCATCTCAGCACACCAATCCACAGAATGTCTTACATACAATGGTTCTGAGACGTCCGAGACAGTGGAGTCGGCCGTGGCGATCTAGGCTTTCCCAGCATCTGCCCCTTTAGGTCCTAGCTTGTAAAGCAAGATCATCCAGTTGAAGATGTTTGAATTGTTGTAAGTCAAACTGGTCGTATGTTTAGCTTTTCAGCCCGACTCGTGAGCCTCAAGCCCGGAGCCGGGAGCTTGGGCCGAAGGTCTCGGTTTCGTTGGAGCTGTCCGGTCGGAAGTAGCGGATACGATCACGAAGGTTTACAACGGAATCCGGGGAGCAACCGAAGCAAGAAAGACATGCACGTTTCCACCGTCATGTCTGCTAACCGTCATCTGAAAATAGCCACAATTCTACATCTGAAGGCTGTTACATCCCAATTATTGCTCCCCCATTTCTCCGCACTCGCGATTCATGTCTTATTTCAGAAGTTAAGACCGAATCTCTGGTAAAGCTACTGTTCAGCCGTTCAACCGTGCCACGAGTCGCATATAACGGTGTTTATGATATCTAGTCCATGTGAAAGAGCCCAGAATACCATAGCTCCGCGAATTCCAGCACAATACGCATCCGGAAACCCGTTGGTCATCCATTTTCAACTTCAACTTGTTTGAGGCATTGTGCGCTGCTGTCATAGGCACACAAAATTTCCGTCATGAACTTCACCGCTCTTCCCATTCAATCTTCCCCTCAATTAGTGAGTTTGTTGAGAAACAGCTCAGCGCTCGCAACCATCCTCGTACTAGCCATTTTAAGCCCCATATTGATCAGCTGGATGGCTTCAGATGGCGCGATCCCAAAGATCACAAGCTCAAAGTCTTGGTTTGCAGGCAGGCAGGACTTCGCTGCGCATGGCGTCGAGATCATCGAAAAGGGATTCAAACAGGCAAAGAGCGGCGTGTTCCGAGTCACAGCTTTGGACGGTATTCCATAAATCTATGGCTGAACGTAAATTGTGCTATGCTCACCAGCTGCAGGGTCAGATTTGGTGCTCTTGGCACCCGAACATTGGTTGGCGATATGCAAGAAGAAGGATGAAGAAGTGGCGCCCGCTCGCAAAGAGGTATGTTGTGGTTAATATGATCATATCGGATGGTAAGAGCTAATGAATCAAGTTCTTCCTCTGCGATTTGCATGGTGCCCCTTTCGAAGAGCCCTATCTGTATCGTTACCTAGCTTCCCGCATGCCCGGTTTTGGTAAGTGGAGGTGTCCAGTATGAGATAATATGACGAGCTGACAATGTACTTTCAATCAAAAGATAAACACCTGGACGTCATTTCCGAGGCTTTAGATGAGGGAATCGCGAGCGTGCTTAGTGAGGGTTTCGACTACTCTCACGGTGGTAGGTGTGGCGGCTAGCCCGTGGTGCCCTGCGCGGTATGACTGTGAAGTTGCTTTGCTGACAATGCCACCAATATAGACAGCAGGCCTGTTATCATGCAGCCGCAGATCCTACACGTCTACTCCCATGTTATATGGCGGGTCATCCTTGGCGACAACTTCAGTCCCAGGGTGGTGGATATCTTTGAAAGCTACTCAGCAACGCTCATTCCCGTTATGAAAGCTCTCAAGGCTCAGCGACCCATCATGGCTCGAGTAACCGCAGCCTTTTCAAGTGACGTTCGTAAGGTCAATGCTCAGCTGGAAGGGGCAACCGCCTTTTTCACCCCTCTTTTCGAGCAGTGTGCTCAAGGCCTGGAGCAAGGCTCGGACATGAGTTCATTCAACAACGATTGGCTCGAAGAATTGGTTCGCATGGCACCAGAAGAAAAAAGGCGTGACTACAAGTATCTCACCAACGTCTTAATTGGCTTTGCTTTTACCTTCGTGTTTTCTCCGGGACCGTCGACGACGCAAATTGTGTATGAGTTTGCGTTCCGTCCTGACTACACTAAACTTGTGCTCGATGAGGCAAGCCAAGTCTTGGGAAAACAGGCGGATAGCTGGCAATTTACGCGGGATAGTCTTCGGAGGTTGTCGTTGTTGGACAGTTTTTGCAAAGAGACACATAAACACCACCCGACGGCTGCATGTAAGTCACGGCGGGGATGGATTTGTGTAGGGACATGCTGACTGATGTGGATACCTAGCCAACCTGATGAAAAAAATCCACAAGACGCAAACGCTTCCGAATGGCGTTGTTCTCCCTGCGGGGACAATTTTCGAAGTTGTCATGACGGCAGCACATTTGTCCAACCCAGGTTTCGACAGCCCGGCCGAATGGAACGGGCGGCGATACCACGAGCTGCGGCAACAGATGCCTAATGGTATTGGCGCCAATAAGTATGACTGGGGCACAGCAACCAGAGACGATGTCAACTTTGGTTATGCCTCCCACATGTGCCCTGGTCGGTGGGCTGGATGCTCCATTGCGAAAATGTTCCTCATCAAGCTCCTGGCTAGATACGAAATTCGGCCAGAAGATGGAGCGAGTGAAAGATATCAAGATATCCACTCGGGTCAATATGTATGTCAATCATTTCCTAAATTCTGCCACGTCGCATTTACTGCAATGCTTATAAATATGCCATTGACTTTCAAACCTGCAGATTCTACCAAACCCAACGAAACATATCCTAGTACGACCCAGGAAGTGAAAGTTCAGCAGTCAGATCAAGACTTGCATGGAGGCTTTCCAAGAGGCAGCATGCGGTTAGTGTATGAACCGGAATACTAGGGTGAGACTGTAGGTGGTGGACCGTATTGCTCAGTCTTTGCGCGAAGGCGTATGTATGGCTCCATTTTGCTTTGACGGACAAGACGGATAGAATAGCAGAAACTGGCGGTGATATGAGGACAACGACCATGAGTGGGGCGATGAATAAAAATCCAGTTACCGCACCTTTGCTGTCTTGCTTCGCGCGCAAATATGACATTGATGCATATTTTGTGAAGAACTGCATTATGCAGATTTGTATAACTAGGGATACATAACAAGCCCCGATTACTCTAACCACCCCCTATATATCTATCTACCTCTATTAACTATAACTACGTTATAGCGATTATATATATATTATTAAGTTTATTTAATAGAGCACTATACTTTAGTAATTATAGATATATAATTTTAAAATTATTAAATAGTTTATTTATTATAAATTCTATTTTAATTTTATTAAAATCTATCTATAGTTTATATTAATAATATTTAAACCTATTTAAGTAAGTAAGAAAAAAGTATTAGTATATAAAATACTTTATTAAGTTTCTCTAAGAAATCTTACTATATATATAAAAAACTATATAAAATATACTTTATTTTAAATAATTTTAAAAAACTACTACTTTTAAAGTAATTAAAAATAATATTAATATAGTAGTATAATAATATCTTAATATTAAAGGAGTAATTAGTTAAAGTAGTATAAAAAAAGAGAAGTTTATTCTTTATAAAGTAATTTATATTCTCTTTATATACCCCTATAAGTAACTATAGAGGTATCTCTATAAGCTATCCTAGCCCTCGAATATTTCTCCGTGAGAGTTATACGGTAGTTAATAAAGTACGCCTCCAGGCGGCAAACTGCGAAGAAGAAAAGTTAGAAGGGAAGAAAGATGACATTGATGCAGTCCAACGCTTTAGTGTAAGGATAGCGTGGCGGGAGAAAAGCGTGCGGGGTAAAGTTACATCGGATATGGATACCGTCGGCATCCGCGGAGCCCATCCCCCTCGCAATGATCAATTCCGCCCGAGGGTTGAGAAAAGTTGCATCACTCTGCAGAGTCGGCCGAGCACGAGCAAAGACCACACACGAAGCAAAGAGACATTGTGCCATCGGCTCTATTTGCGCAATGGACGACGGGCAGGACACACCCACCAAACGTCCGGCTCTCGGGCTGAGGAAGAGACGGGACTCTCACCTGGGCGTTGGACTGAAACGGCACCTGGACCGTCAACCCCGTTGCCCGCAACCCCGACCACTGAAGAGCAGACGCCCGGAACCTTGCGTCGTCTTTTCCAGACTCCTCCACGGCGGCCTCGCCGGTCCAGAGCCGCTGCCGGGCTCGAGACCCAGGAGCCGAGCCCTCTTCGTCCCTTGGAGACGCCACCTCGCCGACCGCCAAAGAGGGCTCGTTTTACAACTGGATTTGGCAGCCCATCAAGCCCGACTGGCTCTGGTGGCCGCTCTAGCCCAGTTGTTTCTGACGCCGAGCCTAGTCTGGCCTCCGACAGTGCGTCTACTCGGCGGGAAGGGGTTGCGCCCGAGACACGACTGGATGCGGCAGTGGAGGGAGGAGATGGTACGGATACGGAGCAGAGAGACAATGCATTTGTGGTGACGGAACAGAGTGAAGCTGGGCCGAGTGGGGATGCAGAGCGAACAGGTGCACTGTGAGCGGGTAGGCACGTACCTTAGATAGGTAGGTGCCTACCTAATTGCCCACCTATGGAACAGAATCCCCGACACCAACGTATTCAACCTTCAACACATCGCCGACAACCTTCATCGCCCAGCCGTACATGATCCTCCAGGAGAGCCGGCGCCTCATCAGCCGAGTTTTGCGCGCCTCGATAGTGACTAGCCCAGGCCAACGTCGGCGGAGACGCACCACCAGCTGTAACATTTTCTTTGAGCGCGGCTTGGACGTACATGCCGTCCAAATTACTCTTGATGCCCGGAGTCGCTGATAACGCCGAGGCAGACGCGGATCCCAGGCATCACGCGTTCTAGGTTCACGTGGGTCAGTCCGGGTTTTTGGCAAACGCTGCGGTGCAGACAATGATGGTAGTTAGTGTAAGGTACACACTGTAGATGCCCGCCACACATCCCGCGACGCGCAGTGTCCAAAGGCGATTTTCCTGCCATCAAAGGTAGTTCTACGGGGAGCTCGGATTGTAATTAAAGCAGCACGAAATGATGCCAACACAGCGACGGGAAGAATAAATGCCCTCCTCGACCAGCCGTCTTCACCTCTAGCCGGCCTGTCTGTCACTTCAGTCAGCACAGGCGGCGTACCGAGATTGCCGCAGTTCACCGGCACCACGCCCGGGCCTTGCATGCATGTACCCTTGGCAATGCAGCAACGCACTCACCGGTTGACATATCTGGCTGGTAAACACCCTCCGCTGACGCGCTTCCCGCTGGGAATCTTCGGCGGTCCGACATGCGCAGTGAGCCAGAAACGTTGCATAATGGGTGCATGCAATTAGGGAGTTCAGGGCGCTTCCCCCGGCCGGCTACAGGTGATGACCTAGGTAAGGTACTGACTGTACTCAAGCCTCGTCTCCAAGTTCCTCCTCACCAACAACACTTGTATCCCTCGTCAAACATTCCACATCGCACCCGCTTGCCAACGTCCTCAAAAACCTGGAAACTCTCAACACTTTGTCCTCGGTGATGACCCATCGTCCCTGTAGATCCATATCAATGCCGCCGTATAGACTGGTCTCCGCCTGAGGGACGCCGTGCTCTATGATTCCATCCGCGGGAGTGCGTGTAATCCGCACCGAGGCTGGATGGAAGATGAACCGCGTAAACCTTTCCGTTCGGTCTACCATCGTTTTGGTGATGTGCTCTTCCCGAGAGCGAATAGACCAGGTAACGGAGTAGTATCGGCGAACTGCTGACGATGCTGGGGTTCTAGCAGAAGTGTTGTGGGCTGCCGAGGTTTCATGACAGCTTTCTGATGCCGACGGGCCGGATATAGCGAAGAACTGATCGTAACCCGCCAGCTCGGAATGGCCCTCTTCTGTAGCTGCCATGCTTGTCAGCAGAGAAATTGGAAGTTGCGTCCCCGCCCCCCAGAAAAGCTACCTAGGGTAAATGAATGGATACTCACCTCCAACGAGGAAATCGGCAAGATACGCATCTGCTTCTGCCGCGCGTCGCTGTCGAGTCGTCAGACTTGGTGATGATATCTCTGGGGTCGATTGGAAAAGGCGGCGTCGAGGTGTAGAAGGTGGTCTCGAGGGTTCAAGGTTCGCCCGAGCCGAAGCAGGTGACTGGTACGGGTGAAAACGCCCAACGTCGCGACGACGATTGCTCCCGGCAGGCGTCCTCCTGCCACTCATCTTGGTTTATTTGACGATGAGTGAAGCCAAAATCTTCAGGTGCGTAGGTGTCTCGGCGACTGCCGTCGGAAGTGATTCCTTATTAACGATGACAATGCTTCTCTTCGAATGAAGTACTGCGAACTTGTTATCGCTATTTTCAAATGCTGAAAGACGGGTAGCAAATCGAATTGTTGGATTGGAAAGATGTTTAGCCGGCAGCCGCAACCAATTTGCCAATGTGGTATTTTTGCAAGGTGTCGCGAAACCTGAGCGAAGTAAAAACTGAAAGCTCGGAGAAGCGAGTTGACACTTTGATCTCTGATGATGAAGGGAGCTGAAATGGTTGAGGTTTCGCCTCTTCAGCTGTTGTATTCGTTGTGACGTTAGGTTGACCATGTCTTGCCTGGCTGAAAGCAAAACATGCAGGCGTGGACGATTTGGGGGGGTTGTTGTAGGCGGGAGAATGATAACGCCAGAACAGCCAGGGAAAAAAAAGTTCGGATCCCTACTTCGCCCTTCTGCTTTTTTTGACGTCTGATCCTGAGCACAGCTGAATTGGATCGTCCATGATTCGGAAGGAGACTCCAGTAAACGCTTACTGATTGTGAATGGCATGCTATTAAGGTGCTATTCTTGTAAAGGCTTAACCTTGTTGGGTTTCTTGCATCTTTAGCGTTACATGACACTGTCTGTGATTGTAGATACTGGAATCGTAAAGCATGCTTTGTACAAGAACGTGCAAGAACAACAAGGAAAAGAAAGTTGTCTATTGCTGCAAAGAAGTCACCAACGTGTCTCTAAGTCCCTTTGCTTTCAGGCTCCAAAGCTTGAGCCTCTGATTTCAGGCAATATAATGCTATGTTCTAATCCTAGAGCGTTGCGTGAAAATGGAGGAAATCTATTGGTATAATAATGCTCAACATGCTTTTGAATCAACATTGCTAGCCTAGTGACTTGGAGTTTGACATCGTATTTCGCGGGCTTCCGAGTCAAAGTCTCAATATCACCACAACAGGTCGAGTGGGCCAGGTAGAAACTCGAACTTTCAGACCATCATGGCTGTCCAAAGTTTAAGCTCCAAGTAAGCTAACTCGCTCCCAAAGCAGCCTCTCAGACCGAGACGGAACGGAATCGTAGATCCGGCCAGTGCATCGAATGCCTGGTTTCCCAGATCGCCCTTTACAAGCCACTTCTCCGGACAGAATCTGTCCATACGATCCATTTCCCAAGCTCTGATACCGCGTCCTCTCGCGGCAGTCTGGCATGATGAGCTTCGGAAGCTCTCCCTGATATCAAATCCAGGTTTTGTGAAGCTCGGCCCCCTGTCCGCGATTAACACTGCAGTGCCCTTTGGAATTTGATGACCCAGGGCTGCAGTGTCTTCATTGCATTGCCAACCTTGAGCAACAGCGGTCTGTGCTGGGCGCAGCATTGACTAGACAACGGCATCTAGGTATGGAATGCTTGAACGTGTGATTTCTTCGTGGGAGGTTCTCAGCAACAGCCAAAGAATGAACTTGACGTCGATTAGCCCGAAGTCTGCTTTGGCATGCCGAATTTTCTGCGAGAAACCTGACGCCCCGATAGAGAGGAGCGCTTATTGTGCCACGGCCAGCAATGATGAAGCCCAAGACTTTCTTAATTGTCAACTTTGGTTCAAGTGACGGGTAGATGACCAACTTACCCCGTATTTCATAGGTTGACACCAGCACACCGGCTATCTTTCTTCCCTTCTCGCCACGTTGCTCTCTCTATACACCAAGAGGTTAATTGCTGACTTAACGTAGTTGTTGCGTGCACTTGTCTCTTGTGTCTGATATCCTTTGGCAGCCTTTAGTATTTGATCTTTGAGAAAGTCATCTCTCAGCCTTCTCATGTACTGTACACTGCACGCAATGTCGGAAAAAACCGCTGGAGGTCACTCCTGTGATGTTCTCTGCCATTTCCAAAGTGGCCTCAAGTGCTGGACGAATTGGCGCTGGCAAAAATTGGATAAACCGTTCTTTGACCGTAGTCTTGTGAAGCTGTTGTGTGTCTTCGTCACCCATTTTCGAAAGGTCTTACTCGGCTTGTCGAAGGACTAACAACATCAAACCCTGGATAACTTGTTGAACCTTCGTTGGCCAATATTTCCGCTCATGAGTAAACATTACTGGGCCCAGCTGCTCCACTCATTAAAGTCTTCAAGCCCAGTTCGATGAGAATGTGACCAGGTTCTGCGAGTAAAAAGGTTCTGTGTAATGTACTACTTGCGACATGGTTTGAAGCATATCATTGAAGGCAAATCAATGAAATGTATCAAGTTTGCTTCGCTCGCGGAGCTCTCCCTCCCTGCCCTAGTCATGCTGCGGTAGGATAAAAAGGACGGCAAGGAATCTTGAGACTCCAACATTCATGTCAACTGCGCACACCGGGAAACAGTCATAGATTATTTCTCACCAAAACAAGCTCGCCTAGGTCCAAGAAATGTGCCAGGGAAAATGTCGATACACCGTTTGTGCAGCTAGCGCCAGACGACAAGAGCGCTATTCATGATGTTGAACCACGGATTCTGTGCGTGGGGCATTCAGAAAAAGGTAGCGGAAATTGACGTGTTAATCCTCAGAGGTGAGTGAGTCTACATACGTTTCTAGCGCTGATCTTGTTGCTGAAAGCCGATTGTGTTGTCAAATATGTCTTGGCTGAAGTTCTTTTCGCCGCGGTCTTGACCTCTAGGCTTCGGGGCTGAGAAGCAGGTCGTTATGATGGTAAGTCCCGGGCTTCATGTCAGGCAACCGAAACTCCGAAATGCCTTTCGTTGACAAGCACATATCTGTATCGCGCTTTCCCATCCTCCATGTCCACTATTGCTTGGTTGGCATCGTTCATGGGTCTCGTCTGAATCCACGGCCTGACGTTCTGCTTCACAGCAAACTCCAGCATTTCTTGGATTTGATTCACAGAGCCAATGTTGCTGCCGCCGACCTGAATATTATTCATGATGAGTGTGAAGGCACTGATTTCGGGCAACTTCCCCCCATCAGGGGATCTGAAAAGTGCGTATCAGTTAGCCAACTGTTCCTCTTTGGAGACCCCCCCCCCCCCCAATTGCGTGCACTCAAAGTAGACTTACCCGACTTGAATGAACGATCCTCCCCATTTCAACAAGCTCAAATATTGCTGCAGAGGCATGTCGGAGTTTGAGACTGTGCAAATTACAAGGTCCAAAGTTCTCCGGCTTTTCCTGGCCCATTTCTCATCGTCAACAGTCGCGATGTATTCGTCCGCTCCGAGCGCGATTGCATCGCCCTCTTTCGTTCGTCGCCTTGAGATTGCTACCACTCGATCGGCGCCCATAGCTTTGGCAAAAAGGACTCCAAAGTGCCCTAATCCGCCAAGCCCGATAATGCCCACAGTCTTTCCGGGACCGCAGCCGTGGTTTTTGAGAGGTGCGTAGACTGTAATACCGCCACATAGCATCGGTGCCGCCGCCTCAGATGGTAGGCCATCTGGAATCTTGAATACGAAGCGGCCGTTGGTGCGGTTATAGTCCGCATAACCACCCATAGACTTCCCTTCACCATTAGGGTAGATGGAACCATAGGTGTCGACGCGTTCTCGAACACAGGCATTCTCCTCCCCACGGGAACAGTCTGTGCAATCGGTCTGGAGACAACTCCGGGCCTGAGCACCCACCCCCACGCGGTCACCAAGACGAATGTGGCGCACATTTGAGCCTACACGGACGGCTTTCCCAACAATTTCATGACCGACACAGCATGCTAAAAAGGTTAGGAGAGTATTCTATCTGCTTTTTTTGAAAACGCAGAAGACTTACGATAGTCAGTCTTGACCCAGCCAGAACGGAGTGTGTGCAGGTCAGATCCGCAAATTCCACAGTGGGATATTTGAATATCGATGTCATTTTCGGTCCAAGCCTTCGGTTCAAAAGATCTCCATTCCATCTTTCCTGTCACGGAGTCCGGACCCAGGCCTAGCCATCCTTCAAAGTTAATTGCCGACATCTGGGTATCGTTGTAATCGTCTGTACTCCGCATTTCAGTCTGTGCAGGATGAGGGACGTGAGAATCCAACGCCTTTTGTAGCCGAGTTTGAACCGGGGACCGGGGGTTTGCCGACACTCGAGCCGATGTTCCTGCAGTGCGGGGTTTCTAACCATCACACACTGTTGGGACTTACAGTTGCCGCACAACTACTCACGCATCTGAAGCAAGGATCTCTTCAATTGTGGGGAACGATGGGGACTTCACAACCTATTGCAGTTCCCGAGTCCACCAAATAAGAATAGCACTCATTTACGTTTGCCTTACCTGAAACCCCTGTTAGTGTGCGATTTATTGCCCCTTAACACTACTTTTTACTATCTACGTTAATACTACTAACGTTAATTAATACACTTTTTAATATAATTTAAGCTTTTTAATACTATTTAGAACGTAATATATATATAATTTTATAATATTAGTATAGGATAATACTAATTATATATCTATATAACTAGTATAATTATTAAAATTAGTAGTATTATATAGAAATAAGAATATCTCTTTAATACTAGGATTCTTATTAATAAAACTAGTAATATAAAAATCCTTCTTACTTACTTTAGTTTTTTTAAAAAAATAACTATAAAAAAGTTTATATTATATTAACTTTAATCTAATCTAAAATAAATTACTTTTAATAAAATAATTACTATAGAAACTTTCTAGTTAACTATAAAAAAGTTAATTAAATCTCTAAATAGCTCTAAAAAAATAAAATAAACTTAAAATATAAAGAGAATAATAGTTATTTAAACTCTTAAAGTAAAATAAATATAAAAAAAAGAAAGTTTTATACTAGTAGTAATATATATAAACCTATAATTATAGTTATTACTTAATAACTTTAGCTATAAATAAACTTTATAGATAATTATTATAACTTATTAGTACTAGAGAATAGATAATAGTACTAATAAAGTTAAAAAAATATCTATAAATCTACTAGAAATTAATAATACTAAAGCTATTATTAAAACTACTATTAAGCTATAAATTAATCTTATTACTAAAAAAGATAACTTATTTAAAAAGTATTATTTACTACTTCTATTATAATAACTATTACTATTATTACTACTTAATATAAAGCTTTAAATATATATAGAGATTAAAATTATTAGAAATACTATTAAGATATAGCTAAACCTTAAGCTTAAAAAGTTAAAACTAAATAACTTCTATTTAGTAGTTAACTATATTATATTAGATATAATTTAAGATTTTAACTATAAATATAAGTTATAATATATTAACTATATTTTTATATTTCTCTCTATTTAAGTTTTTTTATCTCTAAGATAAACTATTAAATAGTATTTTTAAAAGAGATATTCTATATAAACCTAGAAAATATTAAAATATTATAATTATAGCTATTTAAGTACTAGTAATAGATTACTAATACTATCTCTAATAATAATAAGAAGAATAAGTAACTATAAATTAAAATTCTTATTAATACTATATTAAAACTACTTAACTAGTATATACTAATCTCTATAAGCTACTATTATACTTTTTAGTAGTTATTTTTAGTACTATTTAGTATAAGTTCTATTTAAATAAACCTTTTAGTTAAAATAATATTAGTTTAAAACTTTATTAAGATACTTTTATAACTTAGTATAACTTTATAAACTTTATACTAGAATAATAACTTTATTAAACCTATTCCTATTAAGCTTAGTAATACTAGTAAGCTATTATATTAATAAAAGTAATAGAGTAATTTATTATTAACTAATAAGTTAAAATAAAAGAAAACCTAAGATATCTATATAGTAATCTAAGCTATATATAGATATAAGTTAGAAGTTAAATATATTAATAATAAAGATAGTATTATTAGTAACTATTATATATCTTATTCTTTTAGCTTAATAAAGCTACTTTCTTATTTTTAGATTAATTAAAAATATCTTATAACCTAAATAGAAACTATAGCTAATAGATTAATAACTATTAATAAAGCTCTAGAAAATATTATTATAAATATAACTTTATATTATAATAAACGCTTTATTAAGACTAATTCTAAGCTATAAAATAAAATTATATTAAAATTAAGAAGTAGTGAAAATAGTAGAAGTAGTAGAAATAGTACTAATAGGTTTAATCTATCCTCTTACTTAAATATTATAAACTAAATTAATATTCTATTACTATTACTATATTATAACTATATACTACTAAATTTTCTTTTCTATAACTATACTCCTACTTAGTTATTATTATTAATATTACTACTAATAAGACTACTATTAATACTACTATATGCTAGGAAATAGGATTTACTAATTTTATTTTCCTTACTACCTATTACTTAGATCAAGCCTATATTATAACTTCTTTATAAATATATATAATATCTATAGAGAATAGAAAAAATAGAAAATAATAAATAGAATACTAATCTCTATAGTACTTTTAAAACTATTCTATAAGCTTATTTTTAACTTAAATCCTTCTAAAAAGTATTAATAGATTAGTTTAATAAGAATAATATCCCTATAGATATTATAGAAGTAATTAGAAGCTAAATTAAATAGTTCTTATTTAAGTAGAATATTATAAATTTAATAACAAACTATAGTTTATACTTACTACTTTATATTATTAAAAACTAACTAATTTTTTTAGATAATATATTACTTCCTATTAATACTATTAATTAAGATCTTCTTACTAAAATAACTAATAATATTCACTCTCTTACTATATCTCTTACCTAATTACTTAATAATAATAATAATAATAATAATAGTAAACTTTAATAAATAAAAAAGGGTTTTTTTCTACTTCTTTATTTAAATATAAAGATCTTAACTTTAATAACTAGCAGTAATTTATCTAATAAATAAGATATACTTCTAACGCTATAGCTAAAGAGAAATATACTATAATTAAAGTATTATAAAGCTAACTAACTATTAAAATTAGATTATTTTTTATATTAATATTATATTATTTTAAGTAAAAAGCTCTTAATAATATTAAAGTTAAATATAACTATAGCTATAAACTTAACTTTATAATAAGCTCTCTTCTCTATTAATATCTTCAGCTATTTTAATATAAATACTATAGTAATAAAAATAATTTAAAATAGTATTAGTATAGCTAGCTATATAGATAGTATAGTTATAAAGAAAGTTAGTAAAGAAGGTATTAGTTACTTTAAGTTATTTAAATTATATAAATTACCTCTATAAGTAGCTTTTAAAGTCTCTAAAAAACACTTTAATAAGGTTAAAATCTAGTAAATATATAAATAAATAGAGTAACTTAATATTATACTCTTAGTAAGCTTCTTCTAACTACTTTATATTATACTATACTATATTATCTATAACTAATACTAACTTTAAGCTAAAAAACACTTTTATCTTTAATAATATAAAATTCTTAACTTAAAATAAAAAGCTATTAATATTTATATATCTAAAATAAATAATATAATTAAGAAAACTATTAATAGTAAAAGCTAGTAAGATATAATACTATATATCTCTTTTTAGAACGCTCTATTTTAATAGTTTTATACTTTTTAGCGCCTAACCTATATATCTAATACTATTTTAATAATTAATACTACTCTTATTAATAAAAACAAATATATTAGTAGTATAGTTATAAATTAATATAATATACACCTCTTATATAGCTTAGTTTTATTACTAAGTAATATACTAAATCTTCTTCTTCTTCTACTAGATCTTTTTAAAATAGCAAGAGATTACTAATATAGATATAAATAAATTAAACTTTTCTTTAAGAAAACCTTAAACTTTATTAAAATAGTAGTTAGTTTTATTATATAAAAGTTTAAAAATTACTTCTTTATAAATTAATATTATTTTATAATACCTAAACCCTACTAATTAATAAGGTTTTAGTATATCTCTAAATACCTCTTATTATTAATAATAGATTTAAACTATTATAATATTATACTTAATAAAGTTTATAATTAACTTATTATTAAATATATAAAGTTAGTAACTCTTTTAACTAAACTTATTACTTAATACCTTTATATGATAGTATATAAATATAAACTAATAAAAGATTAATATCTAAAAAGCTATATATATATATATACTTTATATTACTAAATAAGTTTAGTAATAAGATCTCTAGTATTAATATATTAAAGTACTTTATAGCTAGAAAATAAAATATAGTTATATAAATATTATAAAAAAAATACCTATTAGTAATACTAATAGTTATTATACCTAGATTTTATAATAATATACTTTAATTTACTAATAATACTAATAAATAAATAATAATAATATTATAAGCTCTAAATTAATATACTTAGTAATAACTTTAGTTTAATTAGTACTTTAAAACGTATACTTAAAAGAAGTTAACTCTAAGAAAATAAAAAAAAAGATAGTATATAGATTCTAGTAAAAAAAAGCTCTTCTAAAGCTATTAATAATTAATTTATATAATAATTCGTATTAATCAACACGTTTATAGCGTTTATATATATACATAGCAAAAAGTAGTGTTAAGGGGCAATAAATTGCGTACTGACAGGGGTTTCAGGTAAGGCAAACGCAAATAAGTGAGAATAAAAAGCAATACTGCTACTAATTCGCTGCGATCGACCAACTGATCAATCCATGCAAATAGGGACTCAGTCCTGCATATGCTACTGCTACTGCTACTGCGAATCACCACATCCTAATAAGTAGAATGCACCACCCTTAGTATGATGTAAGGCTGACATAAAAGTGCGATTTGCACTTTTTCATTGCTTCAAGTGATGGCCAAGGCGTAGGAGCTGCTTAGAATGCAAAAGGCTGCGGTTCTGAATACCGCATACGCTTGTCTGAGCTATTTCGATTCGTAGTCTGTGTTGCAGAGTACATGTATGCTGTATAGTAAGAGCCATTTGTGGGACACTAACATTTGCCTTGGATTAAGCACGTGGGCGAGTGTTGCGGATAATTTCGAGCTCTTGTATCTGCTAAGCGTTTCCTGTTGTTGCATCATCAGACGAGAAAGTGCCGGCCCAGGGTAATAAACTGGACGATGCAGAGTTGACCCAGAGAAGCCTTTACAACAATAAGCTCTCGTAATGCAATTTCCCGCCTGTTTTTGAATTCTAGGATCTTCACTTCGATTGAGAGTGATGAAGTGTAAGCAAACACCAGAGTGTTTTTTCTGTGCTTTCACAAGGCTAAAGCTGTGTGAATTTCGCTGGTTGCTTTCCTACCTTGGTCGTCGCTCGGAAGCGGAATGTTTGCCGAATTTGGCATCCAATTTGGTTGGTCGCACCGAAGCAAGTCTCAGAATTAGTCTCAAAGGTCATCCTTGATTCACCACAGAAGCGCGAAATCGAACAGTTTCTCCGTTCCGTGCCATGATTTCTCACGCTGCCCTTGGGGATTGTCATTCGAATGAATCGTGAGGGAGGGCTGGTGTGCGCATCATTGATAAAACTAAATCCTGAAGTCAGCAACCTTCAAGTCGACCCCTCAGTATTGACAGGGGTAGTCCTTTGTTAGTCGTCCTCCGCTGGAACCTTCCCGCCGGGAAGAGAGCTATGACGAAAGACCAACATTCCGAGTGGCTCGCGAGTTAAAAGTACCGTGGCTTGGAACGCGTGTACATGCCTGCACATTGCCGGATACCATGAATTGCATGTCTAGTCTTAACACCGTCAAATAATTTCTTGGGGTAGTTTGGTTCATGAATCGTGGGTACTGTTATGATATACTTTCTGGGATAGGCTCGGATGGAAAGTTCCATTATTGTTGGAAGGCAATGCCATGACCAAACTCTGCTCATGTAAACCAGCAAAGAGCACCGGAAAGCCGTTTCAGACCGACGTTTCCATGTGTTAAAACTGCGATGAGTTCTTCTAGAGGTTTCCTTGTGTTCTCCCACCTACCGTCAATTCGCTCGTTCATCGAAACTGAAATCCAACAACGTCCCTCATGGTGATCGGATTGTTCCGCTATCCAATTGTCTCTATCGGTCACTGGACGCGGCTGAGGCATGTCTACCATGACCCCGGAGGAGGGTTCGGCCTTCAGAGCCGAGAGTCGAGCGGATGAGGCCTACGCGATACATCTGACATTCTTCCTTCTGTCTATTATTTCCGTTTTGGCAAGATTAGCTGCGGCAAGGGTGTCGGGAAGGAGGTTTACGTGGGATGACTGGCTGGCTATAGCAAGCCTGGTAGGTTCTGCTGCCCGACCGCGACCTCTCGGCCCACTGTGGTCGAAACTTCACGCTGCTTTCCTATGATGGGATGACTCGAATGGCTTCGACTAGAACATCTACTGACTAAAGAGTCACAGGTTTTCATTGCTGGCGTGTTCACAGGGACCATGCTTTGGCTACGGTTCGGTCTTGGCAGACACGAAGTCGTGGTTCAGGAGGAGGATCCGATGAACATTGTCTACTTCTACCAAACAATCTTCGCGAACGAGATCTTGTACCCCTTTGGACTGGCGACCGCGAGGCTATCTCTTGTGGTGTTATACCATCGAATATTTGGGCTCTTCAATGCACGGTACTACTTGTACGGCCTGATGGCCTTCATTATGGCTTGGGCAGTTTACGCTGTAAGTAACATGGTTGCATTGCTCGCCAACCGTCACAGAAACACTGTTTGGCACATTCAATTCGCGTGGCTGGCTAGCGACGAGTAGGAAGCCCGCTGACAAGGTTATCTCAGACGCTGCCGCTGATTCTGGCCTGCAGTCCCGTGTCAAACTTCTGGACAAACCACAAAAACTGCATCGATATTTCGAAACTTTACATCAGCATAGCGGTCGGCAGCATCGTCACCGATTTCATTCTTATCATCCTTCCGATGCCTTATGCTGCACAATTGCGGATGTCATGGTACAAGAAGATGCTTTTATTGTTGTCCTTTGTGTTTGGCGGCTTGTAAGTCCTGTCTCCGGTCCAACGAGCGATCGTACCTTGGCTCTTCTACACAGCTTCTGATAATAGGGTTTAGCAATTGTTTTATTACAACTATCCGTCTAGTTAAAGTCACAACATTTGACTTCAAAGATCCGACTTGGGGGACTGTCGATCTTATGATCTGGACTGGTCTGGAGGCGTACTGGTACGTGTTCGAGCTCGAATTGCCAACTTGGTTGGAATCTGTTGACCAGTTGTTAAAGTGCGGTGATATGTTGCTGCCTACCGACACTCCGTCCTCTGTTCAGCTTCCATCGGTCCAGAGAACGCTCTGGGCAAAAGTCCGACAAGAATGTGAAGGACTCTGACCCAAGTACGGAGGGGACTCTAACGGTGCAAATGGCCGAGGCTCATGAACTTGATGACCAGCTGAGAAAACCACGTCCCGCCCACCGCACACTGGAGGAACAGTTTAAAGACTTTGACTTTGGCACAACAACCCTGAATGACCTACGAAGATACGGCAGAGCTTCGGACTTTGATGACTAGCAGACGATCATAGATGAAAGAGAAAACGATTCCAGTTCCAAGAACCCCTACTCAACATATTTTATTATTGCAGCACAACCCTCATCTAGTGGTTCCAGCCGCGCAACAGAGAACCCTTGAGTCTGATTACAACAATAAAAAGACTATCTGACAAAATACCAGTACTCCGAGGGCATTCTGCGGGCATTACTCTTACATTCCTCTCGTATTCCTCTGCCAGAACATGCTTAGTTGCTAACATCAGGGACGACGAGGGGAGAGTGCCGTATGACGCTGACAAGGAGCGAAAGTATGGCAGCAGTCGCTGATACTCGCCTGACGTGTGTCGCGGTTACTTTTGAGTTGGAATCGGCTCAGACTTGCTTTGAATTGCCAAGCCGGTCACAATCCGTGGGATCCGCGGGTCTATTGTGGTTAAAATCCATGCCAAACGACCATTCCGATTATTCCTCCCTAGGAAAGAAAATCGGAAGCTTTAGAGGAAATTCCGAAATCCAGCTTGAGTAATTAGGAAACAACATCAATACATGTGGGAACAAGGGAGACGTGGGGTGAATGAGTGATTATCTCTGTGAAATTTTGTCTCATTGTGTGATCAAACCAGAAGGGAAGTCTTTCAGATTAGACCCAAGTAGGTTTCTTTTGGAACATCATACCATGAAAGCCCCAGGCACCGGCACACCCTGCATTGAGGTGCCGGCTTCTTCCAACTTCTTCCGATTTCAAGAGTTGACTGAAGCGGGGTGGTTCTTCTCGATCATATTTGGAAGGCTGAAGCGATATCTGTGCAGACCCCAGGCTACGGGCCCCAGCTTCTCACCAATACCTAATCTATTCCTGTCTTATCGGCAACCCGGGTCCAATAACTTCCCTCCCGCCATTCCGCAACAGCTGACTATCGCGGTTCCTGCTGTGTTCAACACCAGAATGACTCCGAAGACATCTCTCAAGAACAACTACGGCAAACCTGAAAGCTGACGATGGATCACGGTACCAACGACCAGTCTAAGAACAAGGACAAGGACGATCCTGTCGCATCCACCGCGGCTGTTGATGACGCTCCTCCGAGTCCTTCCTCTCAAGCATCTGACTCGACGATGCGCTCTTGTAAGGCAATCGCCCCTTCCCAAGAAAATATTCTGACATATTGACAGTGATGGCAATGGATCAAGCCACAGAGAAGCTGGTCAATCTCGCGCTCATGGTCGCTAAAGCCAGCATCGACAGCGACTTCCTGCAGGACACCGAGCCGGCTTTTGCCAGCGCCTTGGAAGTCTTCTCCAGTGCCGCTCGCACGGTCGCCATACTGGCCGGCGATCGCAAACCGAACTGAGCACCTGCAGTACGGGATGGCAAGCGTCTGTCAGCAGTTGTGCAGGGTCTGCCAACCTCCGTCCAGCCGAGTGGAATAAGTCGCTTCAAGAAAACACGCTTGAAATCTGTTGGGAGTGAGTCGCACCTGCTTGTAAGGCCAGTTTCCTCTACACGCGAACTGACCTGTCATAGTGACAGCTTTCCCATGAGTGCCACGCTGGCACAAGGTCTGGCAGGGTTTGTCTATGGGATAGATGACGCTAGATGCGTATTACGAACAGATCAATCGAATTGTCTTCAATGAGACGCTGCGGTGCACTGCTTGGTGACCAAATGTGGCTGCTTTTGAGCCGAGCCCTGCCAATTTTCTTGCATTGCTGTCGAGAGGCAAGAGAACAAAGTCAATCCCTTGAAAAGCCGAGATTTTGCCATTTCTAAGTAGCCGATTTCGCGTGATACTCTACAAGCTCCGCCCAAACTGTGCTTCTGAATTGCCTGCCCGGCACTTGATTCCTCTGCTTCATAAAGACCCCATGGTCATCGGCCAGTCTGGTTGAATATTGAGCTCCAGCGTTGTTTCCTCCACAACTTCCTGCAAACCGTACGTTCCAGGCTGTACGGCGGTGGCCTTCCAGTAGTCGTCCATAGTGCGTGCGTCCATTTCTTGACCAACTTGGACCCTCCAATCCTCTACCCAAATGGGATTTGGAGCCACCCCTTGGTACAGCACCATGAGCTCAAGCCGGCCGTAGCGTCTCTTACGATGGCCAAGAACCACGAGAACTCGCTTCTTCGAGAGAATGGGGCTGATTGAATTGATAGCGCCATCGCGTCCTCCAGGAAATGAAGCCCAGTAGGCAGTGACCTCAGATAGGGCGATCCAACTCAGTTCCAGCTCCGTCTTCCAACCGGTTCGGTATAGGTGGCATCCCTTGATGACGGCGTAGAGCTGAATATTATGAGCGCCGTCAGCAAAGATGATGCGATGAGCGGCGATGGAGTCGATGAATTCGACCCCTCGATTGAGAATATCCCACAAAGTTTGGGAACCTCTGCGGCCCTGACCGACTTGATCTTGGGTATCTTTTTTGAGAACTGCCTGTGTCATTTAAGTTGCCACTAGTATGTAACGAAAGCATACCTCTATCTCTGATTCTTGTCCGAAGATCTGTCGAGGCTGCTCTGCTTCACTGTTGCTGTTGCATCGGGCTTGAATCCTTGACATGATCTCCCGCACATTGAATGTAACCATCAGACGAGTCGGTTCTTGAAATTCGGACACCGTGTTGCTAGAATCTCTGTCGCTTTCATTCGCGCTTCGAATTCTTTCAGCTATCCAAAGTTAGCAATTGAGACACCGAGCCCGGTAGAACCTTACGTCTTGACTCCTCTGCGTTGACGTTTCTGACTGCTTGGTTCTTCCTTCGGGTGACCCATGCTTTCCTCATTTTTGCTGAGTGGTCAATTCTTCCCGGTTCTTTACAAGCCTTGGGAGACGAAACTCCCGAGTCTTGCTTTGCTCCCTCATTGCGCGATGGCAGGCTGAACGACATTGTACGAAGTGCCTTCGTGATAACCGGTTGGGGAAGTGGGGGTTTTGAAGTACGGCGTTCCAAAGTCGGCTGGAGAAATTGATTGGCGGGCAAACTCGAGCTCGGCTTAGTAGGCGAGGTCGTGTAGGGAGAAGAAAGGCCGTTGGCTTGCCGAGGACTGGGCTTCAGGATGTTGTCAAATGCCGCTGCTCGGACCCACGGACAGAATGACGCGAAATTGGGGACTTTTGGTGACAGTTGACGGTACCGAAACGCGGTAAGCGCAGCCTCGAAGCCTGTAGATGGAGTTGGGACACTTTTGTGACGACTCTGGCGTATTTCAGATCGAAGACGAAAGAGTCGATACACTACGCAGCGGCGGAGATGATCTGGAAATTGTGGGGCCAGATTCAAGCCTACCACCTTATACTGTAGGTACCTTAGAAATCTTCAGAGACGGCAGGTGTGCTGCCGAGCAAACAGACTTAGGAACGAAAAGCAAAACAAAACAAAGGCAGCTCTGGAAGGCTTAAAGAGTGACGGCGGACTTGACCAGGGGTTGATCTCTGCTGCCGCTACTTACTTCTTTAGTCAAGCCATGCCTAAAACTTCAGCTTTATGCGAAAAATAAATCGTTTACTCGTAATGTTAGCACTTTGGCAGCTGCTAAATGCTGCTCGTCGACAATCCAACCATTTCAGGTGGCAGAAAGCTGTATGTATGTCTATTGCTCAATCCTGGCCTGGCAGTGTTGCACAACATAGCTAGTGTCTGGGTCCAAGAACGACGCTTTCCGATTTGCTTTCGTTCCGAGACAGCCAAGACATACAGAGCCTAGCCTGCATTGTTGTCTTCAAAACTTGCAGCATGAATACTTTGCTTTCTACACCACGGCGGTGTGTAACGCAAACTATGTCATTGTCATGTGCTGGCTAGACATACGTAGTTTTCCCGCTCCCATTTCTCTTCTCTCCTCGTCCTGGAGCTTGTTGTCGACAATCCAGAAGTTGTTTCCTTAAGACCTAGTCCATCTTCTACCATTATTACTTAAGTTTGAGCTCGCGATATCCTAAAATAGTCATGGATTACATTGGAATATCCCTTGAGCTAATGCCTCCTGAGCTGCTCGAAATTGTCCTGGACAACCTTCAACCTACGAACTTGATATCCCTTATGCGGACGTGCCGAAGCCTCCGAGCACTCTCTGGATCCGTCTTGCATAGGAAGTTCTTCTTCTCCTACATGCTGCCACTGCTTGTCCTTTGCCTCATTAATTCCAGTGGCACCGCCAGGTTGGAAAGCACAACTACCCATATCCAACAAGTAGTTCTAGCCGCGCTGAATTTGAGAAGCCGATACCTGGCAGGAAGTCCAGAAGTCTTCGTCGCCGCGGAATTCTATACAGCGGAACTGGAACCACCATCATGTTTCAACATGCAACGAAGTCAAAGAGCGAGGACCCATGTTCATCGAGCGTTTTGGAATGCCAGAATCACCCTACTTCATGCCGCAGCCATGTCTGGTGCCGACGATGTGGCCTACTTCTCGTTGGACCATAGAGCAAATGTCAATACTACGCCGCAGTGGGCAGCTCTCGATGACTATGGATCCTTTCCCAATTTCACACCCTTTGAGTTGGCAATCGCCTACCAAAGAGCAAATACCGCAGTAGTTCTTCTGAAAGCCGGCACATCCAATGGTCGTGGTTGGGAACTGGCTTTGGATGGGGAGGAGTTGGAGCTGATTCGATTGATATTGGCTCATGACCCCGTCATTGCCAAGAGACCCATCTTCACTGGGATGAAGTAGCTGCAGTCCTCGCCTCGGAGTGGGCTGACAGCAGTTGCTTCAGTCAGTTGCTCGCCTGCAAATGGACTCCAGGAAACGAGGAGTTGGCATTGCGTTGAATTCACATACTCAAGTCCCGTTGCAACGGCAGGGTGGGAGTCGATTGTAAAGTAAACATGGCAACTGTGGCTCAGCCAGGGGAAGCGACGACGAGGACGACTTGATTCCATGTAGCGGTGAAGCTTTCAGTCATGTAATTATAAAGTCTATTTTGCCGTCGGCGGTGTCTTGTTGGTCCGAACGACAATACACACAAGGTCAGAACGGCCCCCCCCATGTGAGTCCAAAGGCCCGTGCTTTTGCTTACTACGCAGACCTGAGTCCAGAATGGGTGGGGTCTTGGGCTAACGCGTTAGGGTTAGCGGTTAGCTTATTAGGGTTAGTAGCTAGGAGTTAAGGTTAGTGGTTAGCTTATTAAGGTTAGCGGTTAGGAGTTAGGCGTTAGGAGACGGAATATGTTACTTCCATACACGGGCCTTTGGACTCACATAGGGGGGGCCGTTCTGGCCTTATGTGTAGACTCGTCAGAACTCATTTACTCTCATCCAAAGACCCCTACCCATTCCCACAGTCAAGTACCCAAGGGGACTAGCCGCTCTCGGCAAGCTCTAGCATCAAAGTGCGAGATGTCTGACGGAATGCGACGCAAGCAAACTTGAAGCAAACCTTTGTAATAAGTAGCTGGAGATGATGGCGCCAAGCCAGGTTGCTTCGGCTTCTCAAATAGGAATGAGGATTAATTTGTTTCAGGTGAGATATGTAATCTACGGATACACTGCGGCAGTTTTTCGTGGCGAGCATACGTAATTAAGATGAGAACCACGGGCGGCTTTCAGCAGCAAGGATGTCAAAGCTAGTCGGGAGGTTGCGGAACCTCACAGGATGCCCTGGCTCTGGCCGGAGATTCGGAACTGTTCCCGTCTCGAGCCGCTTCGTTCGTTCGGTGAAAGAAAAAACCATCTCCGGCAGTTGGTTCCAAGACAAGGCGCCCCGCCGTCATTGGACACCCACCCTTCCATGGCTCTGGGCCCGGAAGTGGGAAGTGAGAGCCCCCATTCGACCATCGACCAACCACAAACACACAAACAGCTGCGGCGGAGCCTCAACTCCGCAAATTCTGGTGCCGCACGTCGACCGTTGGGAAATGTTGGCTGGGATCAAATCCGCCCGCAGCTCCAATGTATCTGAGTGGATGGCAACGAGACAACTTGCGGGGGTTTTCTGCTGCTGATCAGGGGTTGAGACTGGAAACTCATTTCGCTAACTTGGCAATGGAGCCGAGTGGGAATTTTTGAAAGCGGCTTCTCCCTTTCCAACGGCCAGACACGAACCTCGCAGTGGTCGCTGCGTGTTCGATCTGCAAGGGTGTTGACGGGCCGGGGCCAGAGACCGTTGCCGATCAAGCTCCCGTGGAGAAGCCGCGCTTGTTGAAAAACCTGCCAACATCATCCTCGACACTACCTCCGGGAAGACTTTGGATTTGAACGACGTATCCTCGCCGAATCGCTCGCTCTCAGCAGTTTGACCAGAAACATCTGTGAGACCAGACTCCGCCAAAACGTACGGAGCAGCTGCATTAACAGAATCAGCTAGCAATCCGCGAGTTCCGCCCATCATGTCCACCACCCCCGAGAACGAGGCCACGCGCGCCGAGGAGCGGTCGCGCTGCTGGACCACCAACGTCGAAGAGAACGCCGAGGATGAATCGGAACACCAGCATAGCGGAGGAGGGTTCTTGTCCGGATTATCCGGCATCACTGTCACGACCGAAATTTCTATCCAACCCGTATGTTCTCGCGATGCAACGTTGACAACAGACTCGCTGACAGGCTCGCAGCACGAAAGACCACAGAAACAACAACAACGACAACAACACCAACAAACCCCGAGACTGGCTCGGGGACTGACGACAAGAAGACAGAAAACAGCCAGTAGCGACTGGTGAGGTTGTATGACCGTCCATGGGAGTGGCAGGACTGGGGCCCGGGGGGGACCATTGCTTTTTGCGCTTGAAGCCAGGATTGCGAGGGACACATTGTGTAGCGTGCATTTTATGAGCAAGTAATACATGTCGAATTTTTCCATCAGTTTCAATACTTTACCGCACAGTCAACGAGTCCCGCCGGATTGCAGCCGTCCTGTCGATATCAACCACTGTCCCCCTCAAAAGCTGCCAACATGCGAAACCCAATTGTTAACACCTCACCTAACACAGGTCACTTCTCTCCATGGGTTGTTTAATGCTCGCGCATATTGCTAACTAGATCTCTCGAGAAGGCGCTGATTGTGCTCCGCGAGGCGCAGCACTGGGTGTGATAAAGACCATGTCTCATCGCCGCCTCATGGCCAAGTCAAGCATTAGTGCCGACCATTTCGAATTTAAAGCCCTCCATCCCAACGACACGACAACTTGGGAGCGGGAAGCCGACCTTTAGGTACGCGCTGCGACAACCGTGTGGTCCGTCAGGCGGTCGCCACAAGCACATGGCGCAACCTGACGTCTGGGTCTACGACCGCATCCACGATTGCCCCGGCAATATACCCACGCGCGAGCGTGACCAAGACAGGTTCGATATAATCTACCAATTGGGGCTCATAGGTCGCCGTGGAATAATGTGGGTAGGCGACGCAGAGGTGGATAGGCGTCTGCGCAAGGCTTTTCGGAATGCGTTCGAGGAGGGCTCCGGCAGGCAGTGGCTGCAGAGGGAGCTGCAGCTGATGCAGCAAGCCTACTGGAACAACAAGAACCTCACGAAGTCACCCGGGAAGAGGGCCAAAGAGATCTAGGATGGCGACGACAATGACACTTCCGATAGGCCATATAGGCCGGGCTTCGAGAAAGACCTTTGCAGTTGTTCTTATGAATCGAGCTGGACAAGAGACCACTTGTTGTCACCACATAGTGTATGCAAAGAAATGTAAGGACCTGACGTGTTTTTAGTTTGCCGTTATGTTTGATCTTTGCGGGCATTGGCACCTCGGCCCTCTTACCATCACGAAGGACGGCGGGAGCGACAAGTACGTACGATGGCATAGTCGCAGATGGTGAGGAGCTTAATTGCCTTCTATGTAGCTACGTGTAAACTACTTCATGGTTCGCCGTCACAGTATTGTTGAATGCGCTCACATCTCTAAAGTACAGCTCTTTAGTCGTCTTCCCACCCAAGCCACTGAAGCCGAAAAGCTGCCTGGTCTGCCCAACTCCGGTGGTCACAGTATTGTCACCATACCGGGAGTAGTTGGCAGTTCCATTTCTCTCTGTTTCCAGCACACTTCCGACCCAATCGCCTTTGAAGGCCTCGGCACCAGTGGGAAAGACTCCATCTCCGCTCATCTCGATCTTCAGGCCTTGGTCAAGCTGGGCCCATAGGGTCAGGTTGCCCGCCGGAAGATACTGTGTCGTTGTGTTGCAAAATAGCGGGTATGAGAATCTAGTTTCATACTGCCGTCCCGTCAACTTTGCCGCTTCTTTCCCGGTGATCAAAAAGGTATTGATACCACCGTATCCATTCAAGTACAACCCACCCGCATTAGAGTATTCTAAGTTCTGAGACCATGTGGCCGTGCTGTTTCCCTTCTGAGTTTTTAGTGCGGAAGAGATTGCAAAATCTCTCTTGACGGAAATCGTGTAGTCCAAGGTCTGATTGAAGCCAGTCGCGTTCTGGCTCAGGCTCTGCTGAAAGGCGACCCTTGGTTCTGAAGCAGCTTTACCTAGAACGCCTGTTGTGATGCTTCCTTCGTCATCGAGCCACAAGAAGATCTTGCCGACCAGATACCAGCTGCTTTCTGTGGTGTTGGATAAGGTTGCCGTCTTCCCGTCATCATCGAGACCCACAACCATTATGCCAAAAGTGTGCTCTTTTCCGTCACATAACAGCGGCAACCAAGGACTGATGTCGATCTCGTGGTCTCGTAAGTCAAACGCATCGATGCCGACAATAGGCCTGTGCAATTGTGGCACAACGCCACCGGTGAAAATGGTTGGGTACGGCCAGTAAACACCTGCTAGCATTCCGTCGATCAGGATCTGCACTTCTCGAAACGGCGAGTATCCCGGGTACGTGCCAACGTCTGGCTCGAATGCGTTGACGGCAGATTGTGGTACGTTGCTCCACCAGAATTCGTCATTGCCTTGAGCTTTCACGTTTGCCGAAAACACAGCTCTGTTCACATTTCTGGGGAAAGTTATGGCGACACTGGCATTTTCCTCGGGATACGTCCAAAAGCTTGCGGTAACAGGGCTCTTCGAGGCGGAAACCGGCAAGATCAAGTCCGCGGGTGGTTGCTCGGTTTCTAAATCGGCTTTGAAAAATGTTGCGGTAAGGGTAGAGTTCAACAAGCCGGTGTAGATGTCGGTGATGACGTTGTCGAGCTGGAAAATCAGTGTCTGGGGTTCCTTCCACAGCGAGAGATACGGTGTGACGTCCTTCCTCCAAGTCCAGGTAATGCCATTTTGAGTGGGCTCGGCGGTGGAAGTCGAAAAGATGTTGACATTGTCTAGATACACGGTGCCCCATCGGTCGAATTGACGACCCTTGACTTCGACAGTGAAGTTGATGACGACGCGGTCGAACTCAATGTCAGGGGGCGTGTAGTCGCCCACGAATGGGGAGCCATAGCTGTTGGCGAACTGGTGGTCCATCAGAGTTATGGTGACAGACTCGCCTTCGGGATGAAGAACAGGCTGGGCAACCTGGAAGCACTCCAAAAGGGGCGTCGTGACCGGGGCGAGGGCGGGAACGGCAGCGGCAGCGGTATCCATTTCGTAGGCAAGCCTCCCCATTCTGGCCAAACGATTCTCTTTTGGGGGGTTTCGGGAACCGATGAATCTCGCTTCATGCTGCGATGCGGGCTGGGCCTGCAGAACGGTGCCGTCGACTGATGCCGCCGTTGCGAGTCCGACCACAAGGGTCCTCAGCAGACGGCTCCCTGCGCATGACATGGTGAGCGAGGGTGAAGGTGATGTGGGAGTACAGTGGCTCGACTCTTGGCACAATGGAGAACCATGGACGCGCGGGGTTTATGAGGGTGTCGCGTTCGCGTGATTGACACGGCGGCTGTCCGGCACCGGCGGAGATGAAGCTCGTGAGCGCAACAATAGACGAAAAGGGCAGGTGACGTTGGGCCATGATAAGGTGCCATAGCGCGACAGTTCGGGCCACATTGATTGGCTCGGCTGCGTGGGGGCCGACTCGGAGCCGCTGCAGACAGGACTGAGGTCTGAGGTGCCCGCTGCCCGATCGATCCACCGGGCTTCCGGGCCGCCAAGTCGGAGGAGGCACCCGAGATTGGGGGCTTCCTGAAGCGCCTTGCCCCATTGAACCGAGCCGATCCGAGTCCTGGCCGGCTTTGAAGAGCGCGGGACGCAAGCTGGACCGTCCTACAAATCCCTGTCCCAGATCTTGGGGCCCAGAAAGCTCACCCAACTCGCATACGTCGTGTGCCTTGAAATATTCACAATCCATGTTCACCCTGCCGTTCTTAAGCGTAGAGGCAATGAATCCAGGAAACGCCTCATGATATCTGCTGTTTTTGTGGGATCGGAATGAGTGACATTTGCCAAAACGAGGGAATCCGGGCAGACCATCATTGTCCATTGTTCGCAGGCTTGAACCCGAAAACCAATGTTCTGTGTTTCCGCCGAATGAAGAAGAACAAGAGACGAAGAAGTCAACAGATAAAGTGCACATCGACAGGTAGTCTCAACTCAAATTAAAAACCATTGCGACAGCTGCCTCTTCCTTCACTATGCGTACGTTCGTTTACCTGTCGGTCACTGTTGGCAATTGGACTTGAGTCGTTGGCCGAGACCCAGGGACAATCCCTACTCGGCTCTCACGGAGGGAAACGGGGTGGGTCAATAATGAAGACGGATGCTTACAAGCGAGATTACTTGTGGATCCAACTGCACTCAGGGGCAATGTGCTCTCGACCTCCAGAACTTTTTCCTGCAGTCGTTTGCTTTGCCTTTGCAGCAGGTTCCGGCCATTGACTCTAATGGGACGTTTAGAGAACGAGCAGCTTTCCACTCGCGGACAGACCAAGAGAAGGGACAGTTTCACACCGTCTGAAGCTAACGCCGCAACCCCGCTGCACGACCTCAAGTGCTCACCCAACCGGCCCGTCTCCCGCCACGGCCCGGGCTCTAGCCCCGATGCCTCTCGGTCGCTTGTAGTTCCGGTTCCGGTTCCGGTGCCGGACTCGCCAGCGACTGGAGGTGGTCTCGCTCCGTCACCGCTGCCGGCATCCACATCGGCGCCCGCAGTGACTTCCCTAATCCCCGACCACAAAGGCTGTCCAACGTGCGCGCTTCACCAGCTCCAACGGAGACATACTTCCTTGTGGCATGCCCCCGGGGGGACACAGAGCATCATCCAGCTCGTAGTCCAACATGCTCGCCGACCGTGGGAACAGCCTACACTCAATGACGAGATAAACATGCGTCGTGTGTGCTCGCTCGTCAACCAGTACGCAAATTGCAACGCGAGCAGGCGCATTACGTCGTTGGAGCTATGCGAAGACTGCGAGGAAAGATATCTCTTTGAGATGGACTGATTCATGTATCCGTTCAACGTAAGTATTTGCCCAATCATGCACTTCAGGTTTGGCTGCTGATCAGTGATCAACACAGAACTCCCATTGAACTCTTTCAATGGAGTGGAGATTATGTGCAACTGGTCGACTGGTCGTTTATAACGTCGTGGAGGTCTTTTGGGATTCGCCATCATCGATGATTGTCAGGGCTTAAGAAATTAGAAGACGGTCACATTTGGTGCCGCTGAATCACGCAACTCGCTTCTTTATGCAGAGCTGCTAACTGATCTAATCAATCATTCGAAATTTCTCCTGGATCATGTGCTCTATGGTCAAAGTGTTGGTCATCTCTATTGCGTATCGTGGCGCCTTCGTAACTTTGGTCATTTTGCTGCCCTGGATCGATCCTACTCTTGTCACGAACGCAGCCCAGCTGGCACAACTATGCCGATATTCTTCGATTACCTCAAATCCCTTAATAGAACCACAAAGAGGTGGCGTGTCCAACGATCGACGCTAATACCGGACTGAACATTTTCGTTGGGCGCCTGACTATGTCGCCAGACCACCCGAAACCTTGACACTGATCGCAGGTAGGTCCATCTGCTATATTGAGGGTAACACAACGTTTTGATTGCTCAGAGCGACTTCCTTTTTTGGTTTGTATGCAGCCGGTGCAGGGATTCTTCCGCTTTAACCGCCAACCAACAGAAATCTGAGAAAGCTAGGATGCCGCAAAGCGGCGCAGTCACCCCTTCTTGAAGTCCGGATATAGAAACAGATCGGTTTTCCCTGACAACTGAACAATCATGGGCCTGTCCATTGGTTATTCAAAGCTGAGCCCCAGCTAATAAGTCGGCTGAACGGGTGGATAAGATTGCCCGGTCCGACGAACAACAACCTACCACTTGACATCCCCTCCTGCGCTCTCGTTCGCCCAGAACGCCAAACGCTGCCGCCAACTCACACAGTGAGCATTGAGTTGTGAGCTGTGCCAGATCTCCACCATGCCTGCCCTTGGAAGCGAGGATGCGGCGTCAGCGAACCTAGCCAATAACCTTGTTTTCGTATCTCTTTCTCATCCTGGAGAGATAACAGCATGCGCTACCACGATCCGTTCCCACGCAGCTCGGACCGTCCATGCTCGTCGGCAGAAGTCCCTCAAGCGTCCCCGTTCTCGTCCTGAGAGCGAGAGCTCGGATGGCAAACAGCCAAGTTCGATGACCCTGGTCAAGCAGCGAGGCCCATACCTCAGCAATATTTTCAATCGATACTGTGGCCGAAGGAATTCGACCCTTTCGACTCGTTTCTTAGATCACTGGCTCCAAATGAGGATAAGCTGATCAGGGTTTGTGAGTGGCAGTCGCGGTACGAACTCGGGCCTGTTTCCTCTAACCTTGAGGTCTAGTCGTTCAGCACCGTGTGCTGAAAGCCATGTCATATCTTCCAGATCCGAAGATGTCGTATATATCAGATCTCGATAGGTTCTGGCATTGCGTCACTCTCTACTGGGTTCAAACAGCGCTTTGGGACAGCGGAATGCTCGATAGCATGTTTCTCTTGACCTGCCGGTATATAGCCGACCGCGCTCCGGGTTGGAAGTCAGGATTCACACATCAAGCGCTGCATTACAAGCGAAGGTGTCTCCGTGAGATTGAGCACTCGGAGTCGTTTACTGACCACGTCATCACAACACGAATGGCCATGGTAGCCGATGAGGTACGATTGTACCCTCCTCTCGCGTGTTTCAAAGTCTCAATATGCTGGTAACTGACACGCCTATACAAGACAATGTTTGGAACCTCGACACGGGTGGAGCGACATCTCCGAGAGGTTTGCGATCTGCTGCAGACAAGAGCCGCCAAAGAACGCAAAGGAGTTGTTGCTTTCAACAGACGCTCAGGAAATGTGTTAATCAGCTATACTCAAGGATGTGGTGGTAGTAGTCTTGGATCTGTAGGATGGAAGCTTCCAGATGCAGCTCCAGGCGATGAAGGGGAAATCGGACTGGTGTTTTACCTTGGCAACGGGGATGCTTCAGCTGTGAATTTCTTTGCAAAATAGATCACTAGAACGTTCAAAATACAGCTCAAAGGGGAGGCTTAGTGTCAATCAATCATCGTTAATGAATCATCTCAGACTTTGGAGAACCATCAAAGCCACTTCTGCATCTTAAGTGATACAACCAGCCTCTGAGAGACAGTTCTTTGGGCCCAAACCTTGCTTTTGAACGTCAAAAGTACCTCCAGCTCCCAATTTACTGTGAAGCCATCGATCTATGTGCGTGTAGCACAATCCCTTAATCCCTAACCAAGCCAACGTCTTGTGCCAGATCCCAATCGAAAACGGACGGAATGATGCTGTGAGATGCTTAGCGTTCAGATCTTGTTGAACGCCAAATACTTCATCTTTCTCATTGTCTGCTTGAACTTGCTTTGCGTCGGATTTTGTGGGGTGACCAATGGGCCAGTGTCCTCTCCATTGTCCCACGCGAGGTCCAGTGGCTGCCTCTGGCGCAAGTGCAAGCCGCGGAGACCAGAATGGTCTCGAAGTAAAGGATCTGACTCAAAGATACTGTCGTAATCTGTTTCATTATCATCGAAGATGTCCTCATCTTTGTTGCTGTAGCGCATTCTGCAAGCCATGCTCTAGACAGCTTGGAGGAATTGAGTGACGGGCAGTGCAGGGTGAGCGAGTGCTGTGATGCTAGTCTGGTTCAGCGCCTTGGATAGCTTAATTGCCCTTGCTATAGGACTGGCAGTGTTGAGTTTTGCGCTCTTGTGTTGGTCGTTGTCGAAGTCGCTCTTATCTGGGTCCAGCGATGGAAAAGCGTAGTTGGACCTGAGCATCATCAGAAGAGTTCGCAGAGCGGGATAAATTTGGGATATTTTCTCACCTTCCTGGGCATTGAACCTTCTGCTGGAAGGGATTCTCGTAGTCTCGATATGATATCAGGACGAAATCGACATCATAGGAGTCGCAGGCGGTGATAAGGCGGACCATGTCGATGTCTTCTGAGTGATGATACGGTGTAGGGATTATATTGTCGTTGGCATGTCTGCCGCCAATTTTTCCAGATTGTCTTCCTGATGTTGACGGATCTGTAAAATGATGGGAGTGGAATCTGAGCGAGAGTTTTGCGAGCGACCTGGAGCGAAGTGGGTGATAAGAGTGACCAAGGTAATTCCAAAATGGGGGCAGGAGCGCGGCCACAACCCAAGTCGCTCCTTCCTCTCAAGGCAGGGTTCTTTCTCTTTCCCGGCCGGCGGTTTGGTGCAAATGTTTATTGCCTCCTCTGGCACTGTGAGTCAAGGTGGTGGATTCTAGACAATACGATGCCTGCATAGGCACACTCCTCAGCAGTCTAAGAATTTTTTCTTAGTAAATATACTGCTAAAAATAAAAAGGAGATTTACGAAGTGCACAACATCTTTCACTGCGCTGAAGCTATTCCCATCTTCCCGCCAATCAACCACCGGGACACACAACGGACCATCTCAAGATCTTCCCCTCCCAGATATCAAACTGCACCAGTATTCCTCTCCGATTTTTTCAACTTCTGCTTAAGCATTGCAACTCATGCATACGAGCAGTCGCCGCATAACAAGCCCCCACTTTAGCCATCTTCCTGTGTTCCTTCCAGATACGTCAAAAGTCGCGGACTTCCTCCCAAAAGTCTCCCACAACCAGAATTGTCGCTACCCTACCCCTTTGGAACGATCCAACCACATTCCTGCAAGTCACAACGCCGCCATGAAGAAGACCAGCGATGGTGTCTTCGGGAAGTCGACGAAGAGGTGGGAGGACGATATCGAAGCAGCAGAGGCTTTTCTCCAACGTCGAAGACGTGAGCTCAAAGCAAAAATCACCGCAATTCGCCGCAAGAGGAAAACTTCTCCGAAGAAACAACAAGGCAGGAAGCTGATGAGACCCGAGAAGCAGGCTGCCTCGCATGTGCCAGCTGATTCGCGTGAGATCAAAGCACTGTCGGTATTAACTTATCCCTGCAGGCACGACAGACGCTAACTCTTCATGAAAACACCAGGCCACGCGGATACCGGTCGACACGCTCCAAGAAGCCTCCTAAGAGCTTGCTTAAGACGGTGCTGGTCGCCAAGAACCGTAAGAATATCGATCTTCTGTTAGTCAGCAGAAGGAAGCGTGCTCAGAGAGAGAATGTGGCTCAGGGCCAAGATAGACGCGCGGCAGCGAATTCTGCATAAGCGTAAGAGGAGGATATGGTAGCAGGTCACGTATGAGAAGCTGGACTTCAGGGCTGGTGACCTGGGCGTTGTTTCATGGACATATCGTTGTGCTCGAGAATCTGTTCATCTTCCGAATCGCTACATGAGTCAAAATTTCCAATTTCACATAACGCCCGCAGTGTGACGCTACGGGGATCCTTGAGCATTTGCATGAGGGAGACTGTTGAAATAAGATAGACCAGCATTAGGAAAGGTACCTGTGGATGTCTTTCCCTAGGTTCGTTAAGTAAGGCCGTTTTGATTTGTTTCGGTAAGTAGTTGGGCCAGTTGAAATTGGCGACCTGCCAGTGCTACACTGAGTGTGGACACCAAGCTGCAGCTTTTGATCCCACACCATTGGTTTGCTGAACTTGGTGTACAAGAAAGGTACAGAAAAAAACAATGAAAAAAAAAAAAAAAACTAAAAAAAACTTTGTTGTTCAAGAATTGGATTATTCGTCCAGCCTGCAACACACAGACTTTTCCCACCCCCAGAAAATCAGCCCTTCTGCTCGTTGCGACACCTCAATTACTACCGTTCTTTTCCATACCATTCATAAAGTTCAGATCCATCCATAATGGCCTCTCTTGAAAATGCGACTTCGACTGGCAGCAATCTCCTCGCCAAACTCACCCCTGCGCCCACTCCGCAAAAGGACCACTCCCTGATTGAATCCGAGTCCGAGGATGAACTCGCCACCAGCCCTGTCACGCTTGGTAGCCTCCCAAAATCTGCCACGAGTTGCAAGAAGCGTCACATGACCCTTCTCGCGGTCCCCACGTCAACATCCTCAGTGTCCTTGCGCCATCCGCCCACATCACCTACTTCCACTCGCGATGCGACAAGACATTTAGGCTCTGCGCAGAACTCCAGGGTTTGTACAGTCTTCGATTGACATTCATATTTTCTTGTCACTGAACTTCTTCCAGGCCCCTGCGAAGACCCCGCGCAAAGTTGCCGCGGCCAAGAAGACTCTCAATGGAAGACCTCCTTCCCAGAGTACTCCCACAAAAGATGCTTGTCCGTGGGACTACGATATTTATGACGTGATGGCGACACCAGAAACTCCGACTCTCTCCTCTCCCACTGCAAACTTCGAAGTTTACGATGCCATCCAAAGTCCCAGCTCCCCTATTTCGACACCGACAGCAACTGCCCAGGGCCTACTAGGCAGCGTTGCATTCACTGTCGCCGAGATCTCTACTATCATCCAAGATCTGGAAGATGTAGTAGCAGAAACACTCCAGGGAGGAGATGAGAGGCTGAGAATGCATATCAGGCTGCTGAGAGAGCGTCTTAAGGAGTGAATATGACAGTCTTCGTATGAGTGGAAACAGTCGAGCTTTGTGGAGCGCTTCAAGGGATTCGTCCATGGTAGGGCGAGGGCTTCTTGGTTTGGGAAAAAACGTACCATGATGTTGTGGAGCTTTGAGAGGTCGTTTGCTAAGTGTACACACGCCTACGGACGCCTACGGTCCTGAGAAGTCTCTAAATAATTCCCCTCAGTCAGGCATAACGTCGTCCACAGCTGTTGCTGAATAGATTCATGCGATATTATTAGCCATCTTCGTCTGAGACTTGATCTTTCAATCTTGGTTTCGCAATGATGATAGTTGCCATTCGCATTCAAATATCTCATCAGTTAGCAAGAGTCAGCAATTCTTGTACGAGCCCCACGGCGACGCAATGTTTCCCCGATAAATCGTAAGCAGTTCGCCTCTTGCCGTTCCTGGGATGTTGATGATGCCAGCCGCTAATTGAGCTAGCAGCCGTCCACGGGTAAGGTTGAAAACTCCAAGTCAGCAAATGATCTCGCGGAAGGGCGCGAAGTCTTCTTGGGTAGTGTCATCGGCTCCGCTGTGGATCATGCCAACGCGGGATCGGCAACTTCTCGCATGACCCGTAATCTCAATTTCCGGGTCACAATCGGCAAGCACCGAGTCGGCCTTGTCGTTTCAGGGCTGCCCTCCCACATGCCGTTTGACGCGCCACATGCCGTGGCTCACGGACGCGGGACCGACCCCTTTTGGCGGTGATTCCGGTCTTCAGGTCCCAACGGCGGAGACGGGGGCCCGCGGGTCTCGTTGCCGTTCCCCGGTATTCGAACATTCTGGCGCCTTTCTACGTATGGTACAACACTAAATTTAGTCTATTTGGCTTAGCTTGGCCAGGATTTTCTCGGTTTTGACCCGTTCTAGCCCTACAAACAAACAAAAATCGGAGATAAAACCAAAAGAGGGAACTCCATCGCCGTCGAGCATAATGTAAGGATACCTTAGTGCTGAAGTCTATCCGCACGTTCACATGGTGCTCTCACGACGATCCAAGTACGGCGTGCCGGGTCAGAGAAAGAATGAGAATTAAGTCTACTTCATTCGATCATGTCTAACCGAGATAGGGCAGCAGACTGCTTGACCCCTTTGTACCCCACGATTCCCGAACATCCCAAACACGCCCACCTTGTCATGACATGGTACCACCAAATGCGGCTATGTTGCCACCATGTCACCATAGCCTCTAGAGATCGTTGGTACGAAGTAGTTTAGGAGATTTTGGCATGTCAGCCGCATGAACCGCCAGTATTCGGCTGACTGGACCCTGATTCGCATCATAGGTGCATGTCATTTTGACGTCCGCTCTGTCGTCCGCTCTGTGGAAGCCATTTTCAACAAGTCACTATTGGGCAGGTCTCCGTCATGCCGTTGCTGCACTAAACGTTATCACAAATTGTGTCTAGCATGGACCTCTTCGTGCAGGAACATTGATGCCAGCATCGGGAAACGTCCAGCCGGGTTCGAACTTGTGGACCAGCCTCCGTACATGACTGACCCATGCCCACTCCATACGTGTCCAAGGTCAAGCGAGTTAGCCCTGAGCTCTACATGAGGCTCAGTCAACATTACCATCTTTTGACCCCCCTTTGTGGTCTCATTTGACCCGGTGATCCCCAGCCATGGAATGGAAGTAGAAAGTCTAGTGGGTCAATGGAACTTCACGACTATGGGTCGAACCATTCGTGGTTTTTCGGATAGAGAGAGACGGCTATGCGTCGGCGGCTGAAGCAATTCAATTAGATGTTCGCGAGTCAATAGATCAGTGATTTCACGTAGCCCGCAAAATGAGGATTGCATACAAATAGAGAAGCTTGCCGCCAACTTGATAACATCTTCTTCACCTCGCTCACCCACCCACGTTCATTCATCAATTAATACTCCCAGCTCGTGCATTCAGTCCACGTCTTCACTCACTTTTCAGACCTCTAGTCCTTAATCAGCTATTTCAATACCACAAAAATGCAGTTCTCTACTCTCTTCCTTGCGGCTATCGCTTGCGCCACTGGGTAAGTCACTACGCTGAGCTGGAGCCACAAGCCACACATTTACCGATATGGACTAACTTGAATATAAAGCGCCGTTGCAAACCTTCACACTCAAGCTTGGTGCGTCACCAACGGTCTCCAGGACAACGACCCCAAGGTATGGACGCACCCTCTGAGTGAGATTGTGTTGAGACTAACGAATTACAGAACTCCGACGCCACTCAGGCTGCCTGCGCCCAGTACAAGCAACGGCACACCGGCAATGAGCAGTGGGACATCTGCCCCGACTGCGAGATCGTGAGCACTGTCACCCAAACACGTCCAATAACACTCCAGCTAACGTGGTCCGACAGGGTGTCAAGGACAAGGACGTCCAGGTCTGCAACTCAGCTGCCAAGCACATTGGCGGTGACGAGTGGGAGGAGTACTGCATCCAATTCGGAGCTGAGAAGGGCAAGGCCAACTAAGTCTTTCACTCAAATGAACAAATCATGGAGCCAGGAGTATTTTCTTGAAGGGAGGAGGGGCTTTCGATAGGGATTGTGACCCACATTACCTGAAGAATGAATGAATGATGATGGGTTGCAAAATGATGTGGACTCTGGCGATGAAACGGTGGCATAAGAAAGGGCCATCCAGTTGTCGAATGCCTAATGTCTGCTCATTTCAACCGTGTTGGGTTATATCTATTAGGGTTGCTTGGTCCTTTACCATTTCTGTACCTTGCTGTATATTGTACCTCGGCTCATTTCAACCGGCCAAGACAGCACTGAGTATCGAGGCCGATCGTGAACACCTAAACGAGTCAACGATCTATGTGAAATCTTGGCACTCCAGGGATCGGATGAATAACTGATGCATACCGAGTGGTACGGTACGTAGCTGAGCCATTGAGATATGTAATCTTGGCTATCAGAGAACGAAAAATAGCCAAACAAGGGCGAGAAGCGACATGTCATTTCCAGTGGAGAGCGCAGCCCCAAACCAGTCCCTCTCATGGCTGAGATAAGACTGATGAGGGACTAGACTGAGACACAAACCGGCCTGTAGGCAACGAGGCGGGGCTCTGCGACATGCCTATTCTGAGCACTATTGCTTTTGACCACGAAAAAGAGTGCGGAACTGAAAGCATGGGCAAGCCTCTGAAAGAGGGTCTTTTGTTCGAAGCGTTTGTGATGGAACCGGGGTCAAGATGACCTAGGAAGCATCGCTGTAGCTGTGTAGACTCCCTCTTTTCTTTTTTCTCTTTCTCTATTGTCTTATGCTGCTGTTTGAGATACGAGTCTGTATTATTTGCGCCTGTTGATCCATTCGAGCAATGATAATTCAAGGCTTAAGCCCGCAAAACTACCCAAAAATATGCTCTTGCAAAGCCTTCGTTCAGAATGGAGATGACTGGTGTCAGAATAGTCACATTTGGAGCGATAATATCGCAGGTTTCCATTCAGATGGGGAGAATCCTCGATGATATGCCACGAAATGACTGTTGTTGTTGTTGTTGTTGTTGTTGTTGTTGTTGTTGTTGTTGTTGTTGTTGTTGTTGTTGTTGTTGTTGTTGTTGTTCTATTTTTCGACGAAATGACTGGCGCAGCTTGGGGACATGAATATTGAGTAAACGCAATGCATCAAGCAAGCCCCTTGAATGAAATTAAAGGGCCAAAAGATCGGAAGAAAGTGACTGCCTGGCTTTATTGACCCTAGCAAGTATTGCTTTATCAGGCTGCGAGTTTCTCCTTCACAGCTATTGTCATCCTATGCAGCTGCTAGAATATCAGCGACGCTCAAGTTGTTCGGTGGAAGGGTACAACATCATAGAAAGTGCCAAAGGGGGGCTGGGGGAGAGGCGTAGCTAGTAGCCGGCAAACATATTCACCAGCCTCAACCTGTGGCTTTTTGAGTGACGGTTACCCTGGTGATGAAAGTTATCAAGACCCATGACCAACTAGAATGGCTTTGTACAGGCAACTACCAATGCAGGTGGGATTGTGACGTTGTCTTTTCTTCAGCCGAACATGTCCATCAGGGCTGGAAAATACCACTGCTGTAACAATTTGGATGAGTAAAACTGTGTTGATGATACGGCACCATATCAATGGCCAGGCTTAAAGTCTTGGCTGTCTCTCGTCAAAACATCCTAAGGTGATAAGAATTACGAGGTAATCAGCTCGCAGGTCCGGCAGGCATAAGATTGATACCGCGGCAGGCTGTAAGCCGGGAATAGCTGCTGGTAGGCCGCTGAACCTAACTTATGCTTTGATCAAGGCATCACGCACTGATTACTGGCGTTCTTTTGGCGGATCCGGGGTCTCAGCGCCAGATACCGGAGAGGGGGTTGGAGGTCTCAGCGGTGTGTCTCAAGCCTCGGCCATCGATTATTACCGGACAGCGCGACAGCCAAGCACCGCCTGCAAGGGTGGTTTGAGTGTGACATGTCGTGTAACCTCAACCCATCCCTCCGGCTGGCTCCTCCCAGTCCTTCGGTAGGGCAGTGGGCAGCTGCTTATGTTTGCTGATCTTCTGTTCTCGCCGAAAGTAGCGAGCAAGACTGCTTCAGTTGACCGCATCGCCGAATCTTCCCACTTCGTCATGTTGAAACATACACATTTCTCATCCATAGTCCCTCATTCTGCAGGAGCGATTTGGTTGCCATTTGACTGGTTGAAAAGTTAGCTTGCGGAGCTGGGTCCGGTAGGTTTAATGCTATAAGACATGCCTCAAAAATAGTCACATTTAACCGAGCGAGAAAAGAGACTCTTCAGCTACATTGTCGCTTGAACAGGGAGGAAGAGACAACAAATCGACCGATGAAATCAATTTCAAAGCCTCGATTTCATTGTTACATCGCGGGTGGCCCATTTTAGCTCGATAACTCGGGCTCGCATTCGTGCATCTTGTCAATACGAGGATTTTCATTGTTCTTGTTGGCCTTCATAAAACCTCGCCATTCACCCGCAGCTTCCAACGAGCGTTTTATTCCTCACGCCTTCACTCGCTCCCCAACACACCCAAGACTCAGCCGCATCGTTGCCGAGGTACCGATCTTGCCTTCGGACTCTCTTCAGTAAAAAGCCCCAGATTTTACTAATAATCTGTCAACGTTATTTACCCCAAACGACATGTCGAGCCCGGCGCATGATCACTACGATCACCCATGAGGAAAGCAACCCGTCGAGTCCCTCATGGTGGGAAACGGTCTTGAACTCAAATGAAGCCGGCCAGGGAGATCGTCAGGAACAAGGCGCATCGTGTAGTCCATCCAGCTATGCCAGCGGCGGCAGCGGCCTTAGCGATTACTTTACACCCACCGAAACCATCCACAGCCAACCACAGGAGCCAACGTTAGATCTCAACATCAAACAAGCTACCAAAGCCCAACTTGAATGGTTTCTAACTACCCATTGGGGCCAAAATGACTGGCTACCCATTCGATGGCAAGATTCCTCAAGTACATGCAGGAGAGTTCTGGCTCAGTTGGCATTGTCAACCAAACTATGGCTGCGTCACCAACCGCTCACACCGTTGCCTTGGCTTTGGTATGAACATTTGGATCAGAATTTGTGCGGTGCTTTTGTACGTGCCATCCACCAACGCAAACCTGGGACGGTTCCTCTGCTTACAGCCGACAATGCGAAACGTGCTGTCCAGCTTTTGAGGTCCCAGTTTTGGCACAAGAAGAAGATCAATCCATCTGAAAGACGATATCTGGAGGATCAGGAGGGTTCTGGCGGCACATATACCATGACAAGTACAGCTGCTGATGGCTGCACACATGACCAGTCTGACTGGTGCCAAGAAAACTGTGATACATACTTATAATGGTTGGGAGAAGGATATCACAGTAGCGAAATTGTTCATTCAGATCGAGTCGGACCAGATGATTCCAAATATCTAGGAGATCAACCTGAATCGTAGGCTTTAATTTGGTCAGCAACGGAATGCTCACAATATTTCAAGGCCACAAGCTCACAGAGATCTCTGTCGTTCTGGTGTGTTATAAAATAGGTCATTATCATCCTTCTGATTCCAGTTCTTCCTGCCGCTTTTGACATCTATCTTAGGCTGTGGTGAATCTTCAAGATTCAAACGCCAATTTCCAGAGGTCTTCTATCCAGGCGGATAGGGCGATAGAGACGACGATACTCGAGATCAGGACCAGAATGATGAGTATAATAGGGCCGGTGTAACGAAACTGTAGTCAATAGATAGTACTTCATCCCTTGGCTACCTAGCAGGACAACAAAGCCTTGTTTCAAAGCAAGTCTGCAACGTCTTTTCCACCCGCTTCCATCAGGTAAACATCGCGTTCATGTCCCTCCACAACGACCCTGCCTTCCTTGATCTTGAACAGATAATTCAGCACTCTTTCGATCCATTCCCGGGCCACCTTTCCCCATTTAACCATGTCGTTGGCGTTCATTCTGGGACCGTTCAGATGGGTTCTCAAGATTTCGAGAAAACCACGGTAGTTTTCGGAGGCGGTGAAATCGTTGTAGGACGTGGCCGCGTAGAGGTCGTCGGTGAGGCCTGCAGCTCCAGCTTGAGGGCCATACTTCCGCCGCATGTGTCGAGCCCACCTGGCGTTCTCAAGATCCTCGCATAATTCGACAGATGACGATTTGCCGTTTCGCTTTTCAATTTGCGCAGCAAGTGCGGCGTCGTTGATGCGTGTGACGGTGGGAATGCGGCGCCATTTCTGTACGAACTGGCGAGAGATAGTGTCCATGTTGCCTGCCGTTGTTAGGTATCGCTGTTGCAAATCAAGTGATGCGGGCGGACGGACATATCTTTTCGGTGATCGCTTCAACTCTAAGTCTTCTTGGGTTTTCCGAGCGCAGGGTGTTTGTGAATTTTCTGCAATTTCTTCGGCAGAGATGGTAGCATCTTGATGTTGGTTGAATGATCCATGTGAGTTTGTTTGAACGTGATGCAGACCAGAGAGCGGTACGGCCTGGGCTTGGAAGCAGGTCCAGCAACAGCGCATTCTGCTCCTTTGGGCAGGACCAGATTGTCTTAGCCCAGCACCTTCCTGACATTTTGGCAAATCCGCGAAGGAGCCACCCTACGTTTTGGGAAAGCTAGCGACACTGCTGGAAACTGCTCGAGATCTGGTCCACACCCTACTGATGCGAACGATTGTTTTTTCACGAGAATCCTCGCGTTTGTTTTACGCAAATACACCTCTCTGTTCCCAACATGGCCGATAAGATCCCCAAAACCGGCGAAGCCTCTTTTTCTGCTATCATCCTCGCCGGGGACCAAACAATGAGAATGCCAACAGTCCGCTACGAAAACAACAACGTCCCAGTCCGAGTCTATCTCAATTTCTGCGACTCGTTGAACCTGCGCGAGTTCACAATCAACGTGTTCCCTGGTAGGCAGCAGATATCGGCAGAATTTGCAATGACAGGCATGCAGGAAATTGAAGCACGAAAAAACGAGTTCCAACCTACGATCGAGGCAATCGAAAGGATGCGGGTTGCGAAATTGGACAGATCGTCAGTCGAGGTGGAAGGCCAAGAGGAAAATGCAGCCATCAAAGTAGACGACATCCCGCTTGTCGCTGGAACCGCAACCGTTGCTGCTACCAAAGACGACAATATTGACGACGAAGCCTCGATGCCACAAGTTCCTCGACGCAGTTTAAGATCTCTTATGAAGAAACAGGACAACCCACGGCCTGAGTCGAATAGCTCCAGCTCGGCAGCCCCGATGAAGAGAATCGATGTTGCCAAGTCCGAATCTACCCCAAGCCGCGTCTTGCGCTCCAAGTACACCCTGGAACATATCGCAACTGCTACCGCCATGCCTCAAGCGCCTCATCGTGGCTTCTCCATGGCTATCGACAGACCTACACGGTCGCCCGACGTCAACAAGAAACCAAAGGCCACGAAGGCCGGGGTGGATGCCGCCATGCATGTTCTCCGAAGTGGCAAGATCACTGGTCTGCGTCCCACAGTTTCCAAGCGCCAATGCCACGGGGATTCTGAACCCGAATGTACCACCAAGACCACAAAGATTCGAGCGGTAGGTAAGGGGGAAGGAGGCACGCAAAACATCCACAGCAAACCGTCGTCCTTGGCGAGCCACAGGCCCAACCGCATTGGCGAGCGTGGATGGACCTGAATTGGGAGGTTACTGAATGGAGACAGACTGTCCAAGAGGGCATGGACTAAATTACTTTGAATGTTGGACCCCCCAATCGATGAGATTACAGTTTTGAGGAACGGAACATCCACCTCCTGAATAAGAGAAAAAGCGCCAATGAATGTTTTCTACGTCATTTAGTGACACCAAGTGCGAGGGAGTATTGTCATCCATGATTCCCTGATCAATTTTGAAGTATCGGAAATTTCCTTCATGGCATGTTAATATGGGTACGTGCTCTTGCCTAGGGACTGGAAATCTATCGTGATGGAGCGGAGAGAAACCATCTAAACCGTGATCACTTCCATTCCACCCCATTCAAGAGCTCGAAAAGTGCGCTGATCCTTCATTCCTGCCACATCAATACCGATTCTAGCAGACCAATCAATGGCCTCTAGTTCCGCCAGAGTCTTCTGTCCAAGAGTTTGTTTGGATGCCCCGCCGAAGATGAGAAAGACGCGAGCAACTGTGCCAGGCCACGGCTCAATCTCCAGATGAGCAACCTTCTGAAAGTTTGATTGCGGCACGAAGTCGAACGCAATATCTTGACCCCTGTCGCGGATTCTCATGAACTTGGGTAGCCAGTACACACTAAACTCGGTGCGCATAGCTGGTGTCAATGTCAGGGTCTGCAGGACCTTGTCGAGGTAAGGGAGAAAGTCGTCGAAGGACAAGATGAGAGCGACTGGGCCATTAAGGCAAAGGAGTGGGCTCTGAGGGTTGAAAGGATAGTCGGATGAAGCCTCCGGAGCGATGCAGCCGTCTGCGATGGCCTCGGCTTCCCAAAAGAGGTAGCTGCACTCCAACTTGGTCCCTGAAGCTCCTGAAGTCTCGAGTGTGCCATCCGGGCATACGGAGACTTGCCACTTGGCGCGGCATCGGCCAGAAACAATTGCGGGCTCAATGATCGGATAGAGAGTAGAGAATGCCTAGTGCTGAGTGAGGGTGACGTCTGCGGAGACGGCGGAGAGTTTTGTCGGAGACATGAGGGAAATGGCAGGTTTGCCCCCGCGAAGTTTAGAGACGGAAACAATGAAGTCGTTGTTCTTGACTGAGTAGGAGACCAACGTCCGAGTATCCTCCATGCAATCGCCCTAGAAGACGAGTCGTTGGGTCTCGGCAGGCACGCCCTGTCTTTCATAGAATAGCTCTTTGACCTCCGCGACCGTAGCTGAGGCTTTGGTCTCTACGAGGATGATCTTGCCATTCCAATGGATCTATGTTAGCGTGTGACGAACCAAGGGATCGGGTGGATAATGAGGACAAAGTTACTCGTTTTGACGTGAACAACGAAGCTTGAGGTTGGCTGAGGGGCTTTCCCAGTCTTCGTCCGCTTTTTCTTTGGCTCAAGGTCCGCAGTACCTTGTGAATGCAGCTTGGAGAAGAGAAGGGTGCTTCGGTTGGGGATGACGTGGTAGGCCGCAGGATCAAGCTCGACCGTTTCGTCCAGGAAGGGGGAAGTGTTTGAATAAGCAAGTCAGCATCTCCAAGATTGAACTCCGCACGCGCCTTCTGATGAGTGACTCATACGATTCGGGAAGTCCGATGAGGCGGCGCCGATGATCAAAACACGATGATGGCCACAGACATGATGAGGCTTGGTAGTCGGCGTAGTCGTGGGAAAATAATCGGCAGAGTCGCCGACGACAAATCCAGACTGTTGACGAGAAGAAGAATGGTTGTGAGCAGGGAGACTTGCGATGGGGACTGAGTACGTTCCGGAAGTGGCCACCTGCCCATTCTGCTGAGTATGGAATCCTGAGTAGAAGCAATCATAACAGTGGAGACGACGACAGCAGCGACGACGACAGCAGCGACGACGACAGTAACGATGACGAGAGTAACGACGACAGCAACGCCGAAGATAGCAACGACTACGACAGTAAACACCATCTACATTCCATCTTTAGCTACGTCCTTTGACAGTGAGATTGTCATTGAACGCACCACGGTCATATGCTGGCAAAAGGCGCGAATGATCAATGCTCTAGGCAAAACCATATCAGCTCGCAAGGTAATTATCAAGATTCTATTTTGTTGCCTGGAAAACCTTTCAGTCCCGTGGAAAATTTAGCACTGCGAAGCAGAGATCCCTGTTCATCCCTGAAAGAAGACACTTCGCTGCCCAGAAACCAACAACAAAGGTTCTAAAGAAGGATGGTTCGTGCCATCGCCGTCTTCCCAAAAGACACCCTTCATTCATCTGGGCGGTTCGTAATCCAAACTTTCTGCCCGAACGTTCCGCTGGAGTTCAATCAATCGTCAAGGCTGACCATGCTGGTGGTGGTAGAATCAACATCGCAGCCAGAAAACAACTCCTGCAGCAACTTCTTGCCGCGCTCAATGAGCAAGTCGTTGATCGGGCCGTTGCGAACCAGGAATGTAACAGCGGCATAGTCGCGGCTCGTGGTAGTCGTGGTCTTCTCGTCTCTGTGGATGGCTGGAACTTGTAGGCGGGTTTGGGTTGCAGAGGCAGGTCTGAATGTACTGATTGTTGCAGGTTGGCGATCGAATGCGGAGGCTCGGGGACGTATCTGGGCGGTGGTCTGACGCGAAGTTGTTGTATTGTAACCGTTTGCCTGGGACTGGACACCGGCAACCTCGTCATCATCGACATCGAGCGCAACTACCGATTCGTCTGACGAGGAGTTGGATAAATCGTTCTCATTGTTGGTGGAAGCGTATGATCCATCGGAGCTATCTATGTTCGGAAATTACGTCAATCGTTATTACCCAGAAAATAAGCGAACAGGCATACCGTCACCAGTGGGATGATAGCGAGCAGCTGTCTTGCTCTTCCGCACGGGAAGTGACGCTTGAGTGGGAATTTGAGGAGCCGATGCAGGGCGCGCGTAGGGAGTCATTCGGTGAGATTTTCCGGATTTGGGAGCCTTCTTGGCCCGGAGCCTAACCTTCTTGCCCGGGTCGTGGGGCTGGAGTTTGTCATGTTGCTTGTGGCGAGACATCGTGCGAGCCAAGCACGACCAATCTGATGCGAGTCGTGGTGGGTTTGCTTGGGAAGGAGCAATGTGTGGAGCCAGTTGAGGTTGAGAAGAAGTAGTGGTAAGTGTCCGACTTCCGGTCGAGTTCTGTGGGTTTTGAGTGACGAGTTGGGAAGCTGCTAGACGGGGCAAAAGTAGAATGAGAAAGAACTACCTAATGAGATGCCTGCCTGGAAAGGTGTCTGCCTTCCGGAACGGGAGGGGGGGCAGGTTCCCTCCTTCAACATTTTTAACCACTCCTTCCTTGTAGTTCTAGTGCTGAATTCCCTGCAACACGTATTCCAGGCAGCCGCCCAAGTATCAACGTGAAGATACAATGCTCTTTCTCGAATGAGGTCGAGTTTTCCTGGTGGCGTCGCCATCTGTGTTTCAATCCAGCGAGCGACTGGTTTCGGCCGCCATTGTTGATTGCTTCCTCGGGTGTCTAATTCTTCAGTCGCTTGTTCTCGGTCGTCCGATTCTTTATCTGTCTCTATTCGCCTCATCAGACCACTTTTTATTTTCATGCTGATCCATCACGCCAAATTCAACTGGGAAGAAATGACATTAGGTTGACTATTGTGTGTAGCTCCTTTGAACAATGGCGTCATGCTTGACTGTGCATTGCAATTGCTATGAAAACTGGACAGAAAATCTCTAGATTCCACCTAGTAACAACAGACCGCTTTGCTGTGTTGAAATCCGTATTGAAATTGATTCCTGAAAGAGCTTCATCGTTGATCAATGATGTCTGTCTCATCATACTCTGGTCCTTGAGTCTTCCGTCTTTCCCCAGCGCTCCGCTGTTTCCATTGACCGAGTCATGGGCGTTGTCTTCTTCGTCGTCGTCGTCGTCATCGTCGGCGTCGTTGTTGGCGTTGCCGTCGTCGTTGGCGTCATCGTCCTCCTCATCGGCTCTTAGCCCGGGCCGTTCTTCCTCTGTAATTTCAAGTCTCTGCCGGCCGGGGCTCCGTGGTGACCCGCCAGGGCCGTCCGTACCGGTCTCCACCCGGACCTCGGCAATAGGACGCGGAGTCCGGGATGTGGGCGGACTTCAGCAGGCGGAACCCGTGAAATCCGAGATGGGATCAGAGCCGCGGAAATAATCGATTGCTCTCAGAAGCCCCCAGATGAGTCCCTCCTTTTGATTGTGATGTGGCACCTTTGCACATTGAACCGTTTTAGGTCGGCAAAAACTTTTGCGAGTCGCTCTCCTGTTCAGAAAAGCTCTGGGGGAAGGCAGCGATGCCGGCTACAATGGCGATTGCCATGAAGCAAAGGCTGATGAAGACCCAGATAAGACCCCAGCATCGAGATGAGCCGCCGTATCGCTGGGCAAAGACGCTTGCATCCGAGCTGTTGACTTTTCGCATGATGAGGTCGTCGCAGATATCCCAAGCTGAGTAAAGAGCCGACATGACTCCAAGGAAAAGCTATTGCCGCGTTAGCTTCTAGCAGTTTAGTCCGGGAGGTCAGGCACTACTCACAACAACGAATCTCAAAGCTTGAGCATGAGAAATGAACCAAGCAGCAACGAGCAACCCGACAGCGAGAAGAACCGTCAGAATGGTGAGCCAGTCTCTTTTTCCCCACCAAAGAGTGAGGAGGAAACAGACTCCGAGGACCATGGACGCGATCTTGGATGCGTTGATGTTGAAGCCGCAAAAGATGAGCAGACCTCCGATGAGCGATGAACCCAGATAACCAGCCGGCAAAGTAATAGCTTGAACACCTCTGAATAAAAATAGTCAGCGGACCGTTCGGATGAAGAGAGCAGCGTGTTCGTGCAGGCCCTGCCGTCCATTCCGGTCATGGTTGGTCGGGGTGTCATGAACACTACATAAACTACATCGCCAGCCACACAAAACTCATAATAAATGGAATAAAACGTGCCCTTTCATGAGAGTCGCTCCTCCTCTGATCGTTTTATCAGTAAAATGATACTTCATGGATATTTTGATGATGCCTACTCGTTGGGATCGAGGGTGATCGATACAACACGACCACCGGTACAACACGCGGTGATGGCGTGGCCGAACTCGTGAAACGCTACCGTAAGCATCTTGAAAGGCCAAAGAATATTTCGAAGATACGGAACGTTCCAAAGAATGGCAATGGCGACGACGTATGCTGCGATGACACCAAGGGTGACACCCTGCGTTGAGTTGACACTCAAGTCACGGCGAGCCAGCGCATGGTGGGTCGCGCGCGCGATTTCTGGCGCAGCTAGAATGGCAGCCCTTTTCCAAGCCATACTAGCGACATTACTGGCGCGAGCAAGCGTTTGTCGCGCCGTTGTTGGATGAATTGGCGCCATGATGGGTGAGTCGACGAGTTGTGGTGAGAAAGCGAGCGTGGGTTTGTGCGCGAGAACGGGTGCTGTAGCGACCGAATAGCAGGGATTGGCGGGCCAAGTGCTGAATGAGAGCAAACAGGTAAAAAGACAGCTCCTCAGCAAGTTCTTCTGGAGGGACCGAATGACTTTTTAAAACAAGCGATCGTCAAAGCAATGCACACGCAAAAATACGTAAACAAGCATTACGCGGCGGACGCGGGCTGGGCTGAGGCTGGGCTGCATTCCCCCCCGTAATCAGCCCCTGTTTCTCCCTAGGCCCCCTTTTTTTCCTTGTTGGCGACCTGAGTGCGCTGCACTGACGCTGCTGTCGCCTTACGAAGAAATGTGAAGGTTTGGCAGATGAACGGCCCCACCCCGGCTTCGGGCACTGGGCCTGCACTGCCACTATGCGACATGTGCCGACGCTGTGCTGAGTGGCTGTAGCTGCCCACGGCGGCGGCGTTGGCCGGCTTGGGTCTTGGGGATCGGGTGAACTTGCCGGCTATTTTTAGGAAGGCTTGGCCCAGCGTGACGAAGCCGAGGGAGTGGCTAGTGCGTGGCTGTCACTGTGGCTTGCTGGGCATCTCACATCAGGTCAAGTTCAATGACATAAGCTTTGGTTAGATAAGCCCACTGACCTGATCTGTGCACAGCAACGGACGTGGGGACGTGCACCTGCCTCATGCAGTTGGGCGTTTTAGCTTCCAGAGTTTCACCCAACGGAAAGCTGACGTCTCTCTGCTCCTGACCCAACGTGTTGAGTAAGGTCACGTCCTCACACCTCAATTACCTAAAGCGAGTACATCCTCCAGGGACAAAGTAGTATGGCTGGTCAAGTACCTTTTCCGAGACTGGCCGCGGGACGCGGGACGACCAATGGCCCGTCACCCGGCACCCAAGCTCCCGAAGCTCCCAACTATTCATCCGCTCCGTCATTTGGATCAGTCTCTGAAGGCACTTATTAAGTTATTTCTGAATCGTTGTTGCAAATAACCCATTGATATCACACGCAACCTAATTCCCTCATTGTTCCATATCCATTCGACCTTTGCCCCCAACATGGCCGCCGCCATAGACAGCTCTACCACGCCGCTCAGCCAGCAATATGACACCCCGCTCGGTTTGGGTCACTCCACGATGCAGGCGCTGAAGGACAGGATCAAGCTACACTATGATCTTGCGAGTGATTATTATCTGAGCCTCTGGTACGCTTTCCTCCGTGCGAAACTATCCTGAAGGTTATGCTTCGTCTTCGCCCTGAACTTGGCCTTGAGCGCAAAATAAGAGTTGGAGAGTTCATCTTCTCGTCCGAACATGAGTTCGCTCCACAGGCAGATGCCCGTGTGGCACAGCAGCTTTCCTCAGCGACTCCCGGAACCAATACATGACTTTGAAGGTGAGCTCTAGCTAACATTGCCTGTTCCCAGGGGCGAGCACATCCACCACGGCTACTGGGAGAACGATTCTCAGACCAAGGAGGAAGCTCAGGTCAATCTCATTCAGCTGCTCCTCAGGATCTCCAAAGTAGGTGAGAACAGCACAGTTCTGGATGTCGGGTGCGGCATCGGCGGCACCTCCCGATATCTTGCATCGACGCTGGGGTGCACTGTGACCGGCATCACCATCTCGACCAAGCAAGTCGAGATCGCAAACCGACTGACCAAGGCCGAGGCGGCGAAAGACCAGGAGAAGAACGAGGTGGAGCCTGACGCCGATGACTTCGTCAAGCTTGGTCGAGGCAAGGTGCGCTTCATCGAGCTCGACGCGGAGAAGATGGGTGACTTTTTCGCCGGGCTGGGCGGCTCATTCGACGCCGTCTGGATCAGCGAGGCTCTCAGCCATTTCCCCAACAAGCAGCTTTTCTTCGAGAACACATTCAAAGTTCTGAGACCTGGTGGTAAGCTGGCGTTGGCGGACTGGTTCAAGGCCGAGAACTTGAGCGAGACAGATTTCAACAATGACATCAAGCCAATTGAGGGTGAGAGGGTGTTCTGCACAGCTCTTGGTCCGACTCAAGCTGACTTAGTTCTCGCAGACGGTATGCTACTCCCCCCCATGTGCACCCAGCAGGGATATGTCGACCTGGCCAAGCAAGGCGGACTCAGTCTTCTCGATGGGCCCAAAGACATCAGCAAAGACGTCGCAAGAACATGGTAAGGGCCTGCCACGTATTGTACATCTGGCTTGTGGTCGCTAACATGTACTTCAGGGATATTACGTGGTCTCTCATCCAGAATCCCTCACTGTGGGCGTTCGCCTTCAGCCAAGGCCGCGATGGCATCGCCTTTCTGCAATCCTTCCGCGCAATGAGGCGAGGGTACGCGAACGGAACCTTCCAGTACGCTGTGATCTCCTTTGAGAAACCGGGTGGAAACTGAGATTACGGGCCGGAAATCCAGCGCCGAACTGAAGTTATGGATGCGTACTTCGAACGAAACGACTAGATATGTTCACGACAGATGCCTGAATTGAGAAGCACGTCGCATCAGTCTTGCCTCCTCATCATCTTTTTCCTCTTAGTCTCGATGATCAGCTTACTGGCGACGATCTGCGGTGGTCAAATTGTGTTTTTAATGTGGTTCATCATCAGGTAGCCAGGTCTTCAATCCCTCATCTTTATTTATGCGATGCGCTACCTGGCGACGATGTTTTGCAAACTAGGTCAACTTAGCAGCTCTGCCAGGCAAAGGAGAGCGCCTCCGTCACAGGCGACGTTGAGGAGACGCGCTCCCTACCAAACACCACTCGAACACCTTCCTGCACGATGATGCGGAAAGTAACATTCAGAATGCCTACATAAGCATCGCTTCCAACGCAAGGCGATGCTGACCCTAGGCGCTGAGCGACAGCTACATTCCGAACAACAGCGCTGGACCCCGAAGATGTGCTCGTTTGTTTCGTTACCTTGCATACCGATGTATCAGAATCTTGAGACTTCATGCCAGTATGACGGGGTAACACGACTTACCGTATCAGACGCCGTCTCGCTCCAGTAAGCCGACGTGTAAAAGTCAACCTTAGAATTGGGACTCAGGTATAGCCCGCCGCGGACGACGACGTCATGCAGCACCAGCGACTTCCCGGACTCGCCCTGGTCGACGAGCAAGTGAACCTGGCAGCTCGTCATCTGGCCAGCCGCAAGAGACTCGCTGAAGTCGGACAGGGTGATGGTCAGGTCGCTGAGGTCGCCGGACCATGTCACCTTGGCATCTTGGGCACAGCCAGGGCCGCTGTGCGTGAGGGACTTGATTCGGGCAGCGGAGGCGGCGGTAGCTGCCAGAGCTAGGAGTAGCGGAAGTAAGATCATCTTTAGTTATGGTGCTGGAAGGCTCGATGTCGACAGGCGCATCGCTACAGACAACTTACGATGTACGCAATTCAATGGGGGAGAACACAGCTCTTCTTATACGTCTGCGGGGCTCATAATAGCAAGTCTGGGTCGCTATTGCTACGGTCTTCCAACAAAGAGGAGAGTCTTGCCTGGACCGTTTAATATGGTCGTAGCTGACGCGGGCGGCATCGGTTAATTGGGCAGATACATCGAAGAAATTACCCAGGCAGCGATGAACCAAATTTTACTTTCAGCTTTCAATCTACCGGGGTTGTATTCAATGTTCTGGACCTTGGTTGACTGGTTCTTCCTAGACTTTAATCTGGATTCCATGGGTTCGCCGCCGCCACACGTCTGAATGGAGATCATCCGGAGACACGGTCGACACACAACAGCAGGTATCGCCCTGCGTCGGACGAAGATGCTCCGGATTATAGTAACAATACAGCGTGGCTTGTGATGCACCCGTAGTGCTGCGAGAAGAATGATGGCTACCGATAGAAACAACTACTCATACGTACGATTTGAAGTGATTTGAATTCCAACTAATGAATAATCTATGCGGTAGATGAATAAACGTCACCAGCCAACGGCCTCTACAATGCTGTGTACCGCAGATGCTACACCGAACTCCCAATGATGCTAATGTTACCAGTGTCGGTTTCAAAGACCAAAGCCCAAACCGAGCTCCTTTATGATGCAACCGCCCATGCAATGCCTCTTCTATGACTACGACGGCTAGTCCCAGCTCATCCAATTGGATCGTAAGACATCGTCTTCATCTTTCGTATGATTGGCCGCTGGATTGATGAGTTCATTTCCCTTCTCCGTCTTGTTTTCCTCGTCCGAGGAGCTCACCCTCCCGTCTACGAGTCAATCCCAGAGTCCTCCCACGGAGTCGCCCACCGCGACTACTTCACGGCTGCTAATCTCGGGTAGGTCTTTGCCTTCCTTGAGAGCTGGGTCCATTTCGCCGGACCCTTCGTGGAGCCAATGACTATCGCTGTATGGCTCCGGGTCCGACATGTCGGTGTGAGATTCGATATCCCCGTCAGAGGAATGCAAGTCTGATGTTTCTAGTTCGGTATGGGAAGTCGCCTCGCCTCTCGACCCCGGGGCGAGAGGGTCGACATCGTTGGCTGGTGTCATGGCCAGGCTGGCGCTGTGTGCCAATGACCCCTCCGAGTGTCGTGACCGGTGCAAAGGAGGCGTCACAGGTTTTCCAAAGTCAAATTCGACGGCCTCAAGATGAGCCGGGTTGATGGGACTGGTCTGAGGTCCCCGTGCTAAAGAGACGTTGAAATGGCTCTTAGCTGCTCTCTTGAGACGAGGCTTGCGGACAAGAACAGGTGATGTGCTTCCATGACCGTGTCTTGCCCGCATTTCTAGACGCTCCTCTTCCTCTGTCTCTTCATCGGTGAGCACATTTTCCATCAAGCGTCGGTGGTGAGCCATGAGCTGTACACTGCTGCCTGAGCATCGGCGCTGGCGGTTCTTGACAATTTCAGTATCCAGAGTAAGGGCTGGGGTTCCGGATGGTGCAATCTTCGTACCCCCTGTCGACTTCGGCCACGGTGGCGGCAAGACAATACCAGTGGTGAGTCGACGCAAGTCGACCTGGCTGTCAGAGAACACAACACGAGCACGTAGACGATGAACAGCTCGATCCAGCGCAAGTTCGATCGCGCAGCGGTCACGAATCCGACTTAGTTTCGGCCACGTTGCGCGTTCGCCCATTAAGCATGCCCGTAACATGAAATCCGGGCTCGGATTGCTAAGAATCTTTGGTATATCGTGGATACTGATCTCTGGTAGAATGTTGATGTCGCCAGAATATTTCTGGCTGAGAATACTCTTAAGCTTCGTGACCAGTGTTGGAAAGACGCCAATCTCGGCCAGAAAGTGCAGGCGATGCAACGCTTCATCCTTGGCCAGAGCCGTCAGAGTGTAGACCCAATCAAGCTCCTGTTTGCTGGGCGAGAGACTGGTTCTACGCGCTGCGGTGTCATCAGGATCGAGTTGGTCATCACGGGCCAAGAAGGGCACGACGTGTGGGTTGACTTGCGAGACGATGAAATGATTCACATTGAACATTTCTGCAAGCCTCGTCATGGGCAGGTCGTTGTCGACGGAGCCATCAATCCATCTCTGTGGTGTCGGGTTCCAGGGCATGTGCTCGCCAGTGTCGGGATTCTTGACTAGCAACGGAGCCGCGCTGAAAACCAGTGGCACTGAGCAAGAAGCGGCTACCGCCGACCAAATCATGACGTTGGGAGCGGTGATGTAGTTGAGTAAGCGAGGTAGTTCGTACATGGACTCGGTAGAAACGCAAATGTTGAGAACTCGCCGTGTCCGGTTGTAAGCTTCTTGGAACGTGAGGTCTCCCACCAAACCACGCATCACACGAGTCAAGTGTTTGATGTCGGACCAGCTCCCCTCAGTGAGCAATCGTCGCATATGGTCAAACCCATCAGGGTTCTCCCGGCATCGAAGACAGCGAGGTCACCGTACGGGAACTCCCTAACAAGACGAGGAATCTCCTCGTCGGTTCGGGTGCAGATGACGGCAGACACGATGGAGCCAGCTGAGGCACCCGATATGATGCGCGGCAGCAGCTTGACCTCGAAGAGCGCCTTTAAAACACCTATGTGGGACATACCCAGGGTTCCTCCGCCGCTCAACAGCAACGCGCTTCGGCCAAAGCTTTGGCGAGCAAACAGGACGCTCTCCAAGATATCTCTCTGGCCCATGCCCTCGGGTAATGCGTATTGGCTCTTTTCAACGAGGGCGTCAATGGTCTGGATGGCCGAGTCGACGTAGCGCTCGATGAGATCCTTTGTGCCGACGTAAGAATGTCTGTACAAATCAACATTCCCCATACCGCCGAGATCTCTGCACAATGCTGTGCGAACGAGGTGCATCATGGCTCGTGTATCGCAATTTGTTCGGGCATCGTCGAGCTCTTTCAGTCGTGCCTCGATCAGCTCGGGGTAATAGTCGCCATCGTAGGGGTCCACCTTCCACACGTCGTTCTCTTCGAGTATATCAAGTTCCTCTGCGGCTTCCTGCCATTCTTTGCGAGATTCGGCCTAGAGATTGGGTTAGTAAGGGCAGAACCTCTAGGTGTTTCCGCAGGGGTCGCGTCGGCAGTACTTGCATTCCTCATGCGGAGAGACAATATCTGCTTCCTCTCTTCCTGTTTCCTCTTGTTTTCCCGCTCGAGCTCGGACAGGCCATCCCGCAAGGATAGAACAAGGTTGTTGGCGCCTCTGATGGCGCGGGATATGGAATCGATGGCGGCATTTCGGGGCGGTGACTGCGGTTGTTTCTTAATCGACGAGGACCTGCCGGTTTTGAGCGAGGCTGTAGGGCCTGATGATGAGGATTTGACCCTTATGGCGGGGAGAGGGTGCACGGGGTTGATGAGAACGTCGTTCATGGTAACGGGGGAAGCAAGACGACGAGAGAAGAGGGATTCGGTTGGGCTAGACGGGGTTTCGAGAGAGACAAAAGCTGGCGGACGAAAGGCTGCCCTGTTGCCGTCCGTATCGCATCACAGCCTGGAAGCGTATCGGTGCAGCGGGCTTCTGACATGTGCTTTGGAGAGGCTGTTCGGAGCGGGGCGGTCAGAGCATGCCCGCGTCGGTGTATTGTCGCGACAGCGTGCGGCTTGGTGTGCCTTGGAGTTGGGGGAGGTGACGGAAGAAGAGCCGACAGTGGAGGGGAGGACGCAGATAGATGGGGTCGGTCTGCGGTGCGGTGCGGTTGGCGTAAAGAAGGACAGACGGGTAGGAGGTGTCGTCAGGGCGTCCACGGAGTGTCGGTGATGCAGTTCCAGGAAGTAGGTAGTGAACAAGAGAGGATTTCGGCGTGTCGAGTCGAAGGGACAGTCAGATCATGTCAGGTCAGACTAGACATGGGAAGGACGCAGATCTCTGAGGAGCAGATGACCGGACAAACGGGTACAGAGTACGACAGAGTGTACTTGGAGCGAAGGTTGGGGCGGGATTGCGGAGCAAACCAGCCTGCCCTATGAGGGAGAGAGCGTCGGCCGAGAAGGGGAAAGGAAGAACAGGCGGGCGCAAAAGGCGGACGATGGTTGGCAGAGGAGCGAAGGCGGTTGGAGCAGAGGGGACGAGATGAAGCGACGGACTCGACGGACGGGATTCTCAGTGCGGCGGACGAGAGACGGCGGTACCAGGACAGCGAGAGAGAGAGAGACAGAGGGGACAGAGAGAGAGAGAGAGAAAAAGAGGTTAAGAGGTGGAAAGCGTATGTTGTCAATTCTGTAAATACTGTGGTGCTTCCAGTCAGTGCGTGGAGGGCCAGAGGGGGAGCAGATGAGGAGTGGTCGAAGAATATCGCCAGCGAGAGACGGAAATGTCGATGGAGAGCGAAGGCCAAGGAAGGACAGCGACGATGAGTGTGGTGATGACACCTGCAGGGGCCCCCAGACGGGGACTGTGACCGCCAGAGGGTGGGTGGGTGGATGGAATGTGAATCCGGTGCAATGCAAGATACAACAGTGAGGTGGGGCCGTCCAGTCCACATCGCAGGCGTCTTCCCCCACAGAAACCTCCACAAAATCCTCCACAGGGACCCCGAATGCGCTGAGTCCCCCTCAATGCGTGGTAGCGCGGGTACACCATATCTGCAGTACCGTAGGTAGGTACTTAAGGTAGTCACCAAGTTCAGAACACGCGACCGTCACGGAAGTTGGGCAATCTGGCGGGGAAGGTAGGTATGTGGAAAAATAGAAGCAGCGGAAAGGTAAGGCAGGCATCAGGAGGAAAGACATCAAGGTACCTACGGTACTTCAGAGAGATGCACTTGCAGGAAGGTAGAGATGTGCGACATGGGCTTTTTCGATTCCTGTTTTCCCATTCCGAGAAAGAACAACGGAAAGACTGAAAGACTTGCTACCTTAGGTAAGGTAGGTACCGAGCTGGAGGCGGGGCACGTACCGATCAGGACCCCACGTGCCAGTGTCACCGTGTCACAGCAGACGTAATGGGCAACTCAACAGCAACCGATTGGCCCTTCTCTCGTCAATTCCCTACCTACCTACCTACCTACCTACCTCACCTCACCCAACACACACCGCACACACACACACGCACACACACACACACACACACACACACACACACACACAAGCATAAGCACTGCGCTGATCTACTTGTCTGGAGACTGGACCGAACCTGCCAGAGGGAAAAGGGCGAATGGGAGGCGGGGGAAAGGGGGGCCCCAACCAGGCCAGATGACCCCCCAGATTCTGGGAATCCTGGGGCAGCACCGCAGCTCTACGTGTGGTTCTCCACTTCGAAAGGGGGGGCTGAGACCATCTTACAGCGAGCGCAATGCATCGTTGCCATTAACCGTTGTCCAATCAATGTCTGCCGCACCACACCCTCCCACCAACGACTCTGGAGATGACCGGGAGGACTTCACTTTCATTCTCTCACCCACCACCCACCACCCACACAAATTCATTCACCCTCCTCCTCCCAAACCATCCCGCCGAGCCACCTGACGCCGTGTCTTATACAAGTGCTATATCTCAGCCCGTTATGAACCGCTGGGGAACTTGCTGAGACAGCTTCAGTTATCATCCCCACTGCTGCACTCTCTGAAAATAGACTACATCTTGATGCTGTCCGTCATAAAGCTCGACCGACCGGCGGCCGGCCAACCAACCATCTAACCGTCTCGATTGTCACGAGCCAGGACAGGGCCGTTCGGCCACCTCTCCGCTCCCCATCCAATCTTCCACTTTTTACCTAATCTTGAGCATCAGCTCAGTCGGTCACCTGCCTCTTCCCACTTTGGAGGTCAATACACATACTATGCGCAACACCTCGAGCGTCTCCGCAGCGTTGTTCTGTCTGACTGCCACGTCTTTGTCGTTGCGGAGACCGCGCTTCCAACGGCCTGCCTGTCATACCCCTTTCAACCTTTGCCCGCCGTTGTTTGAAGTCTCCAAAGCCCGTCGGCTAGGCTCAGGTCTCGACCAGCTCCAACGCAGCCAATCACCCGCGACTACGTCTGGATGGCTGCACCTTAAGCGTGACTTCCCTGCTTCATGAATCAGACGCTCATAAAATGCCCACCGTCGTGTCTCATACCATTCATTCTCTGACTGCGTATGGGTGACTTTTTGGCCCCAGTTCAACGAACAGAGTGTAAGCCTGCCTGTAAACCCGCTTTGTCCCCCCTGCGACCAAGCCCCAGCGAAAAATCTAGATCCGACTTTATTCCCAAGCAAGGTGCTCTCGTCTCCATTTCCTCTTCCTTCTCCCCTCAGCGGCGCCTGACTCGGCTTGACGAATGGTGCTCACCCACCATGCCATCGAACAGAGTGTTCACTAGACTCGGGAACACGTTACAACATCCTACGTCATGATTATCCTTTCCCGACCTAATCCGTAACCTCTTCCGAGCTCGATGCTCTCTATCTCTGCTTTTGTCTTCGATGGCAGCTCCAGTGTCTTCACAGCGCACACATCAACAGATGCTTAGACAAATATTGCTTGACTCAGAGCATGTCGTGTATTATGAGCTAACAGCAACCCCTCAAGGCCCGCCTGTTGATCTGTCCACGCTCTCCCGCTGTATGAGAAATGCAGCGAACTCGGCGACCTTATCGCGAAGAGTTGACGCTACCTTCCCTTCTGTCCAAAAGTGCCCCGCCGTTGCGACTTCTTCGCCATGAAATCGTGAGCGTTCAACGCCCTCTAACCTCTCTACCCAGTTTCTAAGTTTGGCCACGGGCACGAAACCGTCTTTGTCGCCGAACAACGCCAACGTCTGGTTTTCTACCAATTTGGTTTCGCTCAGCTGCCGGTGGTCAGAAGTATAGGTTGGCGCCCCCTGTTCCGGGATCTCGTCGAAGCTTTCGCAAACAGTCCTCGTCCTGCAGACGTGGGAAGAAACGACATCGTCGCCAAGTGCGTGATCACTCCTTGCAGCGGGGACACGAGCAAGTACGCTGGTCGCACCTGCGTCAACCCAACCTCCTCTAACACCAGAGGGGTATTCTGCTGCTCGGGGCCAGCGTCGTCTGGGGCAGAGTCCTCTTTTTCCTCAGGGACAACGTCGCCGCCCCTATGGTGGAGGTGGTGGTGGTGTCGTTTTGTTTTGGCAAGCAGCTCATTCACACCTCGTCGGATCTTATCCTCCGCATCCATGGAAAACGACCTTCTCGAATCGTGGCTTTTACGTTGGGTGTCCTCATCTCCGCCGACCCGCATGCCTAGATATTTCTTGCGCGGTGACGTGGACTGGGCCGCCCTGGCGCTGGCCAAGATGACATTCTGCTGTTCAGCCAGATGCTGAGCTCGTAGTCGTATATCGGCGGCCGCGGAACCGACAGCAGGTGTCTTGAATTGTGCAAGAATGTGTGCCATGGGCGGTATCTGTGTCGTAATCATTGCGCCGTAAGAGTAGCCGCCGAGGAGAAGAACCGGCTGATCCGACCGAGAAGACCCCGGCCGCGCATTCGGGGGCGAAGGGGCTCGGGCTGTTGACGGCGACCGTAATGTGCGAGGACCGAACGGGTCGAGGAAATGCATGTAGTAGACCATAAATCCGATAAACGACATGTAATCGCTGCGTTCCGGCTTCGCAGTCCATGAAGTGCGCCCGGCCGAGCCCGAGGCGCCTCTGTTCCGAGACTCCGTCAGCAACACTTTGATTTCCTCAAGACCGCCCCTCCCCAAAGACCAGCGCGGCATCTCTTACCTGAAATTGAAGGTTCCAACTAGGAACCCGTGACGCAGCAGAGTGCCCGCGACGATGTCAACAATCGGGTCGTCGTAGCATCCTCCCAACGGCGCGTACGGATGGGCCATGATCGCAGCGTGCCGTCGCCATGGTGACGTATTCGAGGCGGAAGGGCTCAAAGCTTGGCAATGATAGACTCGGCAGTCGAGAACAGTGTCGTCATGGAGGCTGGGGAGCGTGAAGCTCAATGTTGGTTCGGGAAGCATCTTCTGATCTTCATACTGAAAACATTGCTTGAATCGTCGGCAGCGCGGTGTGGGTAGCACAGTGGGCTCGAACAGTCTTGTTTTTGGGCAGGAGGGTTCGCCGTCAGGATTCGATAAACCGGGATCGTCGGGCGGAAGAGGGTGGAGGATTGTGATCAAATGGTGGAGGGAGAGACGAAAGACGTGGGTAGGTCGTCCAGACGGGATGAAATGTTCTTGTGATTAGGTCCCTGCGCCCAATGATTGACGCACGAGAGGGCCCTGCGAGTATTCACCGACGGGGAGGGACGGGATGGCGGGAAGCGTGGGACGTTGGGCAGGCACAGCAGCCGCATGCAAGGCAAGCAAAGCAAGCTTCGTAGTGGCGTAGGAGCGCAGGGGCTGAAGCACCAGGATCTTCACAGCGATTACGTATCTCGCACTCTGCGCCCCTCCGTCTAACCTCCTCACCTTGGCCCAGTTCCGGTCACCGACATTTACCGACGAAAATGCCCCACTAGAGCAAGCTATCGGAGCTCACCTCGAGATTGGACGGGAACACAATGTGACTCCGGGCAAGGTTGTGCCCGTAGAGGACCCAGAAGTTAATGGTAGCTTGCTCATACGTCATTCTCTCCTCTGCAAAAACTTCACACATGGTACTTTCTATGGCATGAGTAGAGGCCGAGGCTGGTCTCTGAACAACAGCAGCATGTTGAACAAACTCATAAAGCGACGAAGCGATTGACACAACAGCTGTGCTATTGTTTTATTTGCAGCAGCAGAAACGATCAAATCGCATAGTGATTCGACTTCAGTTGGCATAACAAGTTCATTGGTATCGACTTCTCGAATTACAGCTTTTTCTTACTGGCCTCGGCCTCAGCTCTTTCTCGCCTCCTCTTTCTCCACGCCTTAATCTCGTTCAAGAGACCCATAACTAACGGGACGCCCACCGGCCCGAGGAGTGGCAGGTAGACGGCAATCTTGTGCTCGTCCGGGAAGTAAAGCTGCCCGACCATACTTTTCTCAAAAAGGCTCGTTCCGCCTCGGCCTCGGCAATTCTGGCGTGCTCAAGGCCTTCAGGGCCACCCAAGCTGGCACAAGCACGCTCCAGATGATGCATTGTCTTGGCCACTCCGTCAGCCACGTTCCGTGGGATGGAAATGGATGGCAGAGCTAGAGACAGTCGGGCCAAGGATCCCAGTGTCGACGACGCTCGCAGCAGCAGATCTGCCGAGCGGATGCGGGTCAGCGTTGAGAGTCGCAGCGGAAGGGAACCCGACTGGGGCGTTCCCAGAAGGGATAACAAGTGGCCAGCAAATGTCAGCATCGGCTGCTTGAGTATAGCTGCCGATACATGTGACGTCGTCGACGGCAGTGACAGCAGATAAACTGTACCCCACTGCGGAATCAGCCAGGACTGGGATGTTTCGGATCCTGAATCCAATCCAATGGTCTGGTTCCCGACGAACAAGAGAAAGTTCACCGTCGGGGCACCGCCGATGGATGGTGATAGGGGCCATTCGGCAGCGTTGATAAAGGAGGCAAGGTCGTCCTTGCTGAGAACCTGGGACTGCGCGCCCGGCGTAGCATACAACTGAACCTGGGTATCGATTGTAAAATTGTGAATGGGACTGAGGACGTCCAGCATGGGCTTCATGTAGTCCCGGATTGCCGCCTCTACATCCCACGTGTTCGGTACAGATCCGCTCGTGAATAGCGAGAAGCTGAGGTGATAGGTTGGAGAGTATCGAAGTGAGCGGGTTGTGCGCTTAGCCAGCGACTCTGCGGCCTCCGGTGACACGCCCTGTGGCTTCGCATCGGTAGCCCCCGATGCAGCCAGCAGAAGATACGAGATGATAGCTTGCTCTTCGGCGTATGTGGATCGTAGTTCACTCGCAATGTACGAAGCAAGGGCGGACGAGGACGAGGTCGGGGATGGTATGGAGTTCGAGGGGTATGTAATATCGAGTATTGGAGAGTGAGGGTTCAGAGACGCTGTGGTCGACTCGCCGGGACTGAGGCGTATTGTCAGGGCGACTTGAGAGTCGTACTCGGAACCGGAGATATGGCTATCGCGAGGGGCAAGCTGCAGGCGAAGGTGGTGGCCTGAAAAGTCGTTGAGATCGTCGAGGGCATGTTGGGTGAGGCGAAGCAGGTTCTGTGCTTCCTGCTCCTGAAGCTTGTTTGCTTGCACGGAAATTCGTAAGGGAAAGACAGGGCGACAGGCCTAACACGAAGATGGTCAGCCATGTTTCAATGCCGCGATGCGACCTCAGAGCGTTCATGAGTGTCATACCTTTCCATCTGCCCAATCAGCCATGCCAGATAGGGGCAAGTTTGCACGATAAATGGTCGTGGTCATCCACCATATTGGCAGTCCCAGGAACAACACAATTGCCCAAAATGAGAGAATGACAAGAGAGCGACGGCTGACATCGGAGGGCTTCTCAGGGGGCGGAGCCTTCCGGGAATCGGGGTACGGCGGCGGGACGGCCATGGGCTTTTCAGCAGCGTCAGGAGCCGCGCTCCCTACATCGTCGTGGACCGGCATTGTGGCAGCATTGGCCGCTTGTGGCGACGATGAGGGCAAGCTGCGCGGTGCTGGTGCTCAACAGCGGCGCGAGAGACAAAGTGGTGATGTGGCCGGCGTGCGGATGTCAGCGACGCAACGCGACGCAGTGAGACGTGGTTGTTCAGGTACGGTGGTACGTACATGGAATTGAGAGCTGCCCACCCGTCGATTGTGCCTTACATAATTAGGTTGGCGCTAGGCACGTTACTCCCCCGCAGCCGTTGGTCCTGGTCACATGCAGATAAGGCAAGCATTATCGGATAGCGATAAGGTGAAGATAAGAGCAGGACGGGAGCACGGGAGTAATCAACGGCGGCACAGCCACAACTTTAACTGGTCGCCTCCCGCCTACTGCATCAGGTCACATCAAATGTCACTGCTGCACAGTCAAGGCAAACCTGGAACTTGACAAGTCGGTTCACTTCGGCTGCCTTAGTTTGCAGTCTTAGACGAGGTATCCTGGGCAGCGGATAAACCGACGACGACGAAACAACCTCCGAGAATGGCACGCTGTCCCTGCGTATCTTGCCACAACCGGCACGATACCTTTGTGGTGGAAGTGCTTTTGCAGGATCCGTATCCGTACATATCGGAAATTACATACCGCAGCACATTGTCCTTCTTTCATCAGTTGCATCTGGTCTCTGCAAGCCAAGAGACGTTGCAAACCACCATGAAAATTGGCGCTCGCGCTCAAGGAGATACGGGGCGTTACGCACGCAACGAAAGAGCGCTTCTTTATCTTGTCCTACGAATACGCGCAGTGGACACTTACGCGAACTCCGTCGGCGCACCGGAGTCCGTGGCCCGGTTCCTCTCCACTCTGATATGCAGGAGCAATTGGAACGGCTTTCGCATCTGTGTCGCCGATCCCCCCGACTTGAGTGACCTGACCGTCAGCCGAGGAGCGCGGCCCCCAACCGTCCCTCCAATCTGCCGTAATCGCAGCCATTTTCTGGAAGGTCGGCATCGCACAAGTTCGGAAGGGTGGTTACTCAATCGGGAAAGTGTTGCATCTTCAAGATTCTGGGCGTGTACTTTGGGTCTGATGCTCACCAGCGGTGTCCGCTACCTTTTGAGTCCAGCCACATCCAATATGTGGAGGTTTGCGCCACACTATGAGAATACTGTTTATACTTTGATAGATGCCTACTAAGCATCAGGATGCTGTTGATGATAACCAGGAAAGCTTCGATCCGGGTTCGCAAAAATATTGTCAACAACCTCGCCAGCATCGGTGTCGATCTTGTCGCTGCGGCTGTCAATCCCACAACATAGATGGCCGGCTTCAACGAGATGGATGCGTGTCAATCGTACTGTGTTGAATGGTCCTCGGCTACACAATGTGTCGGTCGAGTCAAGACTCCGCGTCAACGACGGGCCAGGGATGGATGCCCAAACACCTTTCTTCTTTTCTTCCCACATTCATCCTCGGGCCATTTTGAGGGATGAGCAGACGCAACACCCCGCACATACATACACCATACACACATACGCAGGGCCCCTGTCGCATCGGGCCGCTGGCCGTTGCTGGAATAAGCAACATCCTTCCAGGAGTTGCGAGACGTTAGCCAGGCTGTTGATGTGCCACAGCTACGATTAGCTAGCTGCGTTGGACAGTGGAACAACAGCCACACCGTGGACCGTGAACACTGGAAGGACCAGAACGATCCAAGAAAAGAAAGGCCAGCCAAACACCTCGGCAACTCGTCTGGTTTCCAAAGTTCATCGGAAACACAAAAGGTGCAGTACGATGTGACGCGTTGCGGTCCGTACCTTCACCGCACAGAGAGAAAGAGAGAGAGAAAGCGAGCGGGAGGTTCGTTTCCAGCAGAACCGGTCGTCTGGACGTCCAAGACATGGGGCAAGGCTTCTTGACAGGGACAGGGGCAGGGAAGGATCAGGAACAAGGTCCAACCCCGCTGAGGAGCAGCGAATCGCAACTCGCGAACACTTTCATCGCAGGGAAACTGCCTGCGACTCGTTACCCACCCATCCCGAATCGAGCACGCAGCTAAAACCAGCCCAGCGCTGGCGCACTCGCAAAGCGCACGAGCTTCGCCAGATGCCGAGGCTCCCGTCTCCAATCGCTCGCTCTTAAGCCCAGTTTGGCAGCAGCAGCGGCGCAACGCAGCACGACGCCTCGCAACGCAGCACGACGCCTCGCATCGCATAGCATCGCGGAGCGAGCCATCGATTATGAACTGCCGCTGCTAGTGCTGCCTGCCGCTGCCGCTGCCGCTGCTGCTGTCGCTGTCGCTGTCGCTTGCAAGGGACCTTGGCGGGCACCTTGCACTCACACTACCTTATCGACGAGTGACGGTGAGAGACAGAGTTGCTGCCCCCTTCGCATCGCATAGCGCATGGCATTGCATGGCATGGCATTCCTTCACTCGAACCACACACTCTCTACTTGCGTTTGTGGAGTAGCTGCCACCCTCCCAACTGGCTTACACCGAGGCATTCAAATCGAAGCCTTCCTTACAGCTGCAGCACCACGGGCAAACAGGTACTCACTCGCTCGTAGTCGTCCAGCACCAGACCAGCGCCAAGCAAAGCAGGTGAGGTGAGGTGAGGTGGTGTTCCTCGGCTGTCGAGACGTATGCTACGGCCATGACCTTGTCCACCATCGCCAACGTGGAGCTTCTCCGCCACCCATCCCAGCTCCAAGTCCAGGGCCCCGTCCCAGTCGTTCTTTCATCCGGTCACTGGTGCTTTATTTTTTCGATGGGGGTACGTGGGCTCACACGGTTCAACAGCCGATGGTTGAGGTCACCACCGCAGCTTCGGGTAACATATGACTGCCCGGCCGGTACAAGATTTGCTTCACTCAGCGCACCCGTGGTGTTGTGCCGTGTGTTGGGTCGGGTCGGTGTTGGTGTCATGTCGTGTCGTGTCGTGCATGAGAGAAAGCGACGGGCTGCTTGTCCCATATGGATCCTTCAAACGAGGGTCGACACACCCAATGCCGACTGCGACACTCTGTCTCCTTCACTCGCTTCCTTTTAATCTTGTGACAGCCTCTACATCCCGTTACAAATACCAACCCCCGTCCGCACGCCATTGGCTTGAAGTGCCCTGGTCCGTTACCTTTTGCTCTCTCCCACGGCTTCTTAGCTACAACAGCTACAACGGTATTCTCAGCCACTCACCCAGACGAACAAAAGTGGAAGCTTGCGACAGCCACGTCGGCGGCCAGCACCAGCACTACACATCGTGACGTCTGCCCACTCCCCGTCGCCCACAGTCACGCTACCTATTTGATTTCCTACCATCTATTGACCTCGACCCTTGTCTCTCTGTCTGCAGAGTCGCAACTCGTAGGAACAAATCTCTACACTCTTTCTTCTGGATCGGGGCATTGCATTACACCCCATACTTACAGTCACAATGCCTGGTAAGTACGACCTCTGCAAACCCCTTGCCAGACACGAGGTTCTGCTCCGGTCACCGGCGTCTTCGCCCCCAAAAAATTACAATGCCACCCTCACCCACGCCGCCGAAAGCTCATTACCTCAGCCGAGCAACCCTCTCCATTGTTGGTCCGATCGCGCGCTGACTCGATTTTTTTTCGCGAACGTTAGTGCCGCTGGCCCTCGCCTTACCAGCTGCGGCTGCGGCGTACTCCTACATCAACGCCCGGATATCGCTGTGGTACGACAGACACTTGCTTAGCTGCGCCCTTCCCGCAACCCTTTCTGCCCTCTGGCGCGAGCGAACCGACCGATTGAACCAATTCTACGTACTCGAGCGAGCCGCCCAGAGCAAATCCTCGGCGAACCGCACTTTCATCATATTTGAGGGCAAATCATACACGTATGCCGAGACGTACGAACAAGTTCTGAAGCATGGCACGTGGTTGAGAGAGCGGTTTGGCGTGAAGCCCAAGGACATCGTCGCCATCAACTTCCAAAACTCGGACACCTTCATCTTCCTCTGGCTGGGTCTTTGGTCAATTGGCGCCAAGCCTGCGTTTATCAACTACAACCTGACGGGCAAGCCGCTCGCGCATTGTGTCAAGGCTGCCACGACATCGTTGATGCTCATTGACCCCCACGTCCTTCACAATGTCGGAGACGATGTCCGCAGTGAGCTGCCTTCGGTGAACTTCGTCGTGGTCGACGCGGACCTCCACAAGGAGATTGCGGGCACCAAACCACGACGCGCCCCCGACTCCGATCGATCCGAAGACCAATACCAGAACTTGGCCATTCTCATTTACACGTCCGGCACGACGGGCATGCCCAAGCCGGCCATTGTCTCGTGGGCAAAGTGCATTGTTGGCGGTGTCTTCACATCAAGATTCACCAGCAATGGGCCAAATGACGTCTTCTACACGGTATGCAATCTCGTCGCACTTGAAGCTTTCGGCACTAACGTGACATGCGCGACAGTCCATGCCCTTGTACCACAGTTCCGCTGCTCTGTTGGGGTTCGGCAACACCCTCGAAGCCAATGGCACGATCTGCATCGGAAGAAAGTTTTCCACCAAGCTGTTTTGGGAAGATGTTCGTGCATCCAAGGCCACCATCATCCAATATGTTGGCGAAACTTGTCGGTACCTACTCGCTGCGCCGCCTCAGGTTGACCCAGCCACAGGCGAGAACCTCGACAAAAAGCATCACGTGCGGGCAGCTTTCGGCAACGGCCTGCGACCGGATGTGTGGAACAGGTTCAAGGACCGATTTGGAATTGACACGGTCGCTGAGTTCTATGCTGCCACCGAGGGCTCATTCGGAACATGGAACCTCAGCCGCAACGATTTCGCCAAGGGTGCTGTTGGCAGAAATGGTACTCTTTACAGCCTCGTCATGGGTATGGACGTTGCCCTGGCCGTCATGGATGAGAACAACGAGTTTCCCGTCAGAGACAAGAAGACTGGGCTGTGCAAGCCTGCCAAGGCCGGTGAGCCTGGAGAGCTGATGTTTAGGCTCTCACCCACGGATCTGGAGCGCCGTTTCCAAGGGTATCATGGTAACCCAGACGCTACCAAGGCGAAGGTTATGCGCAGCGTGTTTTCCAAGGGAGACGCGTGGTTCAGAACGGGTGACGTGGTGCGATGGGATAGCGAAGGGCGCCTTTACTTCTCCGACCGCATCGGCGACACCTTCCGATGGAAGAGCGAGAATGTGTCAACGCAAGAGGTTGGCGAAGCTGTTGGTTCGCATCCGGCCGTGCAAGAGGCGAACGTCTACGGCGTTGAACTACCACATCATGACGGCCGAGCAGGGTGTGCTGCGGTCGTCCTGGAGGGTCAGCCGTCAGAGGAGACGCTGCGCAGCATCGCGCAGCATGTGAAGCTATCACTGCCAAAGTACGCGCTCCCGCTGTTCCTGCGAGTCATGCCGCCCGAGGCCATGCAGACTACTGGTACCAACAAGCAGCAGAAGCACGGCCTTCGGGCACAGGGAGTGAAACCAGGCAACACAAATACTGGCAGCATGTATTGGTTGAAGAACGACACCTATGTGCCCTTCTCCGAGCGGGACTGGGACGAGCTCAACGGCGGACAAGTGAAGCTGTAGAAGATTTTCCGGGGTTTGATCTGTCGCAAGCGAGATACCATTCTTACTATTCTTCTTCACTTAGAACATAGCTTTCTCTGGCTTGGCTGTCAACGAAGCACGTGCGTACATATCAAATTAAGCTATCCGGTTTTACAGACCAAGAGTTTACACTTCGCTGCCGTGCTATTCCAACGAATCGTCCGTCCAGCTTTAGTAGTCATTCACGCCGGCACATTTGACATGGGCCATTTTGCTCTAAAAACGACGATGCGATTAGGGATGGTAACTACTCGCTCGACAGGCCGTATCGAGCACGAATGACCTCGATGCCGACGTTCAACATCCATTTCTCGGTAGCACAGTGTCTGAAGATGCACGTAGGTTCAGAAGAGGTTCACAGAGAAGATGCTGTTCCCTCCAACAGTCCATCACCGCTCCAAGCTGCCAGGTCAGCATACACAATTCACCAACAATCCAAATCCCCGCAGATGATTCACTGTTGACTGAGATTCAATATAAAGACCTTCAAACCTTAATCGCTTAGCATGAAATGCACATCAATTTCGCTAGGTCTAGACACATCAACGCCACCATTCAATACAGCGTGTACCACTTTTCTTTCTTCTACACCATCAACGTCACAACCGCAGCCATGAGCAACAACGGCCCCGCCTTCCCCTTACACCGACCCCCCGACTCCTCCCGCCACACCTCCTCCTCAACCTGCTCCCAACAACAGCCGCCGTTAACTTGATGAACACGGCTCTTTAAAGCAGAAATAGCGAAGTGCAAGTAAAGCCAATATAAGCGGCTGGCAGTCGATTAAAACTAGACAATAGACTTCAATTGCGTAGTGGCAAATGAACACCGTGACACTTCAATGTGGTGACATTGTCAGAACAGAAACTCGAATTATACAGTCCCATTCCGTTTCCATAGAAAGAGATGCCTTGTGTTGCATATGCTTCTATATCTTTCTGCCATGGCGTCTTCTGGGAGAGGCAAAAAGCCCCCCACCTCATCCCATTTGGGTTTCCAGACGCCATTAACTCTTCATCAGCAATGTGCGTGCCAAGTCGCACATTATTTCCTCAGCCTTATGTATGGCGAGACTGACGTGGCCCTCGTCATCAGAAATCCGTAAATCGGCGTCTGGCACGCATTTTGCGGCCTTCTGCGCCATGGCTACTGGCACATTGGCATCCTCGGCGCCGTGCCACCAAATCATTTCGCTCTCATGAACCTTCAAATCCTCCAGCTCAAACCCCCAATGGCTCCCCGCCAGCTTGACATCTTCCGCCGGCCCTTTTCCGCCAGGCTTCATCGCCTCTCGAACGCTAGCCACCATGGTCGACCGAACGCTGCCCAAGTCAAAGTCCAAGACAGCGCGGTCAACCGCAGGGCGAGATTTCAGATCCTCCAAGACAGTCTGCTCAAGCCTCTCGGGGTGTTCCTCGTCACGGGCCGCCCTGCACAATGCCCGCTCCATCCCCCAGGCCACGACCGGTGCGATCCACGGCGCGAGCGTCAACATTGCGCGGCCTTGAAGAAACATCCCCGCGAAACCTAGAGACGGAGGGTAGAGTCCAGAGCAGATGCCCGCCGTTACCAGGCGGTCACGGGATATTGTGCTCCAACATGATAGAACATAGGGAGAACCGCCCGAAAGACCTAGAACGCCAAACTTTTGGACGTGGTAGTGATCCGCGACGGCAAGTACGTCGGCAGGCCAGTCGATGATGCGTCTGTTGGGCTGGAACGTCGAGCCGGCGTGGCCTGGACGGTCGAGGGCGATGAGCTGGATGCCATGCTTGCAGGCGGCTGCGTGAAAGATGAAGGCCTCGTCGTGACTGCTGGGAAATCCATGAAAGTAGAAAATGGTGGGCTGACGCGGGCTGGGCGGAGCGGTTGGGGGAAGGTCTCTGGATCCAGCGCCGTATAGGCCGAAAGTAAGGACTCGATCATCCGGTAACGTGACAGTCCTAGTGTCAGCTTTGAAGAATGAACTCATGCTGGCCTGTTCTATACTGTTCTGCAGTAGAGATAAGCAAGCTTTCTGCAAAATTTAGCTGTCTACAAGCATTCACAGTGAGCAAAGTTACGTCTTAAAGGTGGCTGGTACGGAGGTGATGTCCGAGCAATGATTTGGCCAAGGCAGCAGCGTCAGCGATACTGAACCCTGGCCGTTCTTGGAAAGAACACATTGCTCGAGCATGAAGGCCTCTCTGTGTGATCCCATAAAGCCATGTAAAGCTGAAGATTTGACGGCGCGCGTTGTGATCCTTCGAAGAGGCGCAGCATTAGCCGAGATGAGGATGCGTGTAAAGCGGCTTCGGCCGCTCCCTTTCGCTTGAAAGAGACTAGACGGACTGATGTTGCAGTGACGAAGCCGGTGAACCAAGTCCGGAGACCAAGGGCAGGGGACGGCGTCTCGTGCAAAGCAACGGTCGATCACGGGTGTTCCGAGTCTGGCCGGTCCGGAGGCTGGACCGGTGGACGCCGGGCAAGTGACAGGGGCGTTGACTCGAGCCGCAGTTGCCCTTCCGAACTCTCATGAATTAAGTATTCCGGCAGCTCATTCTTAAAAAGCCAGCCGGGGATCGGGCGGCCGGCAGTCGGTGCGGAACGGAAGAGGTCGGCGACCAGGGGAATCCGGGAGGTCGGTTGTCGGCGATGGCGTGCGAGGACAGACGGGGTCGGGAGATGGGACGTGGCGTGCTGGCGTGGGTTCGTTGGATCATTCGAGGCCAGCGATAGGTCTCGAGCTGGGCACACTGAGGTGGGTGGTATCGGACAGGGCATGGGCGGATTGCCTCATCTGATTATCAAAATTGAAATAAATATTCTTCCACGTTGAGCGTTGAGGGGTGGACGTGTAAGTCGAAGTTGAATTTTGGAGATATTTTCGGAGCTACTGCCTGCAGAACCCGCGATGCGCTCTTCAGACCCCTCAAGGCAGCTTAGTGACCGCGCTAAAGCCCCGTTAAGGCCTCGCCGCTGGGCCGTTAGCGCCCCCAAGGTGTGCTGTGATGGCCTCTTTTGGGGAGCAGTCTCCATGATGTGCCCTGGGCCAAGGATGATGTAATCGAGCACGCCATCGAGACTAACCCCAAGGGGGACATGGAGGGGTACCGACACCTGAGAAAAAAAGCCCCTCCAACGCGGGGCAGCCGCTTTACTCCCCTCACCTCGTTGCTTGTCTATCAAGGCCAAGGCTATTGTGTTGACCAGGAGATTCTGCGACATTCGATGCCAATCCCAGTGGATGGAACGCTCAATGACCATTGACACGGCAGTCTCATTAGTTCTAGTGGGGGTTCGTGGGCAGTTGCGGGAAGCAATAAGGTAACACGACCGACAAGAAGAGGAGAGCTTACCTACGTTACTCCAACGCGGGGTCCTGTTCCGTCTCCAATCACTAATTGCTAGGTGGCCGCCATAGCAGAATAACCGTGTCTGACCTTCTATGTATTTCTAAGCATCGGCGTCTAGAAGGGCTTTGCTCTAAGAACACAACGGCGCTGGACCCGGCTGACAGATGATGAATCAACACGTCTTGTCAGAGAAAAAGAAGGGGGTTGACAGAAGAACTGACAAGGTGCCCGGGGAGAAGGAGGCACTTGGACCCCTACCGCCCCAAGATCAGCCAAGTCTCCGTACCTAGTTAAGGCAAAGTATCGGGAAGTACGTGTAGCACCATAAGGTAGACAGCCCGATGCCTTAGACTGTCCATTGCCTCTGCACCTATTTATTCACCCGTGTCCCTCTCACTTATCCCGTCTGCTTCCTACCTTCTTCCCTCTGTTCAAACGACTCGCCATCTCTCACGTACTCCCTTCATCCAACCTCCCACCTACAATCAGACACAATGGCTGACCAGCGCCCCGCTCCGTGAGTTCAACCCATCCTCCTGCTGTCACTGCCACTGCCACTGCCACTGCTACTGCTACTGCTGCTGCTACTGCTGCCCCGCGCTGGCTACCCCCGCCACCCCCCGTTGTCGGCGCCGTCCCCATCGCGGGCCGTACTCGCCACGACGGAAACCGACAAATTGTTCCCGTATCACTGAGCCATGGCTAACATAGCTTGCCTGCAGTCTTCGTCTCGGCACCGTTGCCCCCAACTTCAAGGCTGAGACCACCAACGGCCCCATTGACTTCCACGAGTTCATCGGCGACAACTGGGTCGTCTTCTTCTCCCACCCCGAGGACTACACCCCCGTCTGCACCACCGAGCTCGGCGCCTTCGCCAAGCTCGAGCCCGACTTCACCAAGCGCGGCGTCAAGCTGATCGGCCTCTCCGCCAACACCCTCGGCTCCCACGAGGGCTGGATCAAGGACATTGACGAGGTCACCGGCTCCCGCGTCGCCTTCCCCATCATCGCCGACAAGGAGCGCAAGGTCGCCTACGCCTACGACATGCTCGACTACCAGGACACTACCAACGTCGACGAGAAGGGCATCGCCTTCACCATCCGCTCCGTCTTCATCATCGACCCCAAGAAGACCATCCGCACCATCCTCTCCTACCCCGCCTCCACCGGCCGCAACTCCGCCGAGGTCCTGCGCATCGTCGACTCCCTCCAGACTGGTGACAAGCACAAGATCACCACCCCCATCAACTGGGTCCCTGGTGACGACGTCATCGTTCACCCTTCCGTCAAGACCGAGCAGGCCAAGGAGATCTTCCCCGAGGTCCGCATCGTCAAGCCCTACCTGCGCTTTACCCCTTTGCCCAAGGAGAAGGCCACCGTCGCCTAAGTGCGAGTGGTGGTCTGGAATGGAGCTTGGTATGGGGACGTTTCATTGAGTGACGACCGGCCGCATGCTTCCTGCACAGCATAGCACCGACGGCAACTAATGGATGCGAGGCCCCGAGGGAAAAAAGTAATAAAAAAAATCAAAAGCTAGTCTTCTCTACGTGTTGGAGAGGATTATACCTAGACGGCAGGACACGACGCGCGACACGTTTCGTCCCGCCTGATACCCTTAGGAGGCTAGGCAACTGGCCGAGACAACCGTAGAACGTATGAAATAATGAGACATGAACAAACACGGCTTCCCATCTCGCTCCGCCTATCGTGATGACGGTGATGGTCTCACAAAGGATGTCCTCCCCAGAGACTCCTCCATCTCGAGACTTTTGGGGGACGATGACTTCACCGGTTCTGTCTTGAGCACATACGAAACACGGCCGCGGCTCATCACTCGGTCAGCCAAGACTAGAGGCATCTCGGCCACAAACAGGTCGGAACTCGTCGACTGCGACATTGCTCCGTGCCATCAACATCAACAAGCGGTGAGTTGACGTCAAGGGGCTTCGCAAATGAACGCTTCCACATAGGATATTACAATCATGATTGGGAATGGAGATTGATGGACGAAACGAGGCGTTTGGCCGACGCACGGAGAGCAGACGAGGAGATGAAGTCGGATACACCCGTCGTTATACGTCTGGGTGAAGCGTATCATATCCAGGACCTGCACAGACAAGGGCGTTGCGTAAGCGAAGGCCGACCTGAAGAGCACATGGCTCTGGACTTATGGAAGGCGGCAAAGCCATGTGTCCGTAATTTAGCAGCCGCATGGAGGGGGGGGGGCACCGAATTGATCTGCATTCGGCCGCCTCATGAACCGTGAACAGCCCCAGGGGCTTGTTGCATGTTAACAAGCGGCCCTCGTGCTCTTGGGCCCTCCTCTCTCTCAAACTTGATAACTGTTGATCTCCTTGACAGGCCTGCTTCTTCTCCAACCCTTGACTCGGCCGATAGAGATGGATGAGACCGGAGGAAACGGTCGGCGTCTCTTTCGGAGAGGCCAAGGCGCCGCTAGACCGGCCACCCACGAGGCACCTTAATATGGTGCCGCTATCTAGGCGTGCATAGTATCATTCTTGGGGTCCGCGCCGAGCTGGACAGCCTAGACGCGCCGTGGCAATAGCAGACTCGTAGTAGATATAGCACACGACCAGATGAAGTAAGCGCGGCGTAGGTGGTGTGCCTTGTAGGTAGGGGAACAGAAGCAAGCACAGTCCTGGCGTGACACGAGGCAGCACCGTCCTCCGGGCTTGCAGCGCGGCTGGAGCAATTCCAGATTCCAGTAACCCACGGCCAGGAACAGCTGGGGAGGGTTGAAACATTGACATGCACCAAATGACAAGTGGCCGGGTTCCCACGTTTTTCCCGCGTACCGTCCGCTGTCGCGACGCGGGCGCAGGAGAGGTCTCCGGTTCCCAAGTGCCCCGAGACATGGCGGCAGCAGGACCAGGAAGGTGGATGGGGATGGGAGAAGCCCGGGTCGGCAGGATGCCTGTCCCGGGGGTGGATGGCTCGCCTGAGACTTGACAGGCCAGGCATTGTTTGTTTCCGACGGCGAGCTGGGCGTTTGGCGTGAGGGGAAGCTTGGGTGTATGGCAGCGTCATTTTAGTGCCAGTCATGCGTGCTTGGTCTATTCTAGCTGCCTAGTATCTGTACCGCGAGGAGTGTGATAGCATGATAGCATCAGGAGTTGCGGTTCTTTGAGATTGACGTGACGTCGACGGTGTCATGGAGGAGGCCCTGTCCGTGATATACGGAGAGCGGGCCACGGACGGGCAGATGCGATGCCAACGTGGACGGACTGGACGGAGAGGGCTTGAGGGCTGGAACTGCGGCGGGCAGACGGCGTAAATGCGCGACAGGCCCAGACGAGCGGTGTCGACGGGGACTAGGACTAGGACAGGGGCAGGGACCAGGATGCTATGAATTCGTTGACTGCCTGGCATTTGCCTCCTTTTTCGCTCTCGCGGTGACTTGTTGGCTCTCCCCTCTCTCTCTCGCTGAGCTAATTGGGGATGGTGCAGACTGGTGGCACACACAGCGAGGCGGCGTAGCGCAACGTTTCTGCAAGAGAAGGAACGCAGAAAAAAAAAGGGGGTCTTGTGTTGCAGCTCGATCGTCTGATGTTTTTTTTCTCCTACCGCAGCCGCAGGATTCCGATTGAAGGTGTGCATGGACCGGCTGGCGGGAGAGAGAGACAGACAGAGAGATTAGATAGAGACGGCGTCGGTCTTGTCATGTAAGGTACCGTGTTATGTTGCGGTAAGGATTCTAGAAAGTATCCGTACTCGAACAGAGTACCTAGGTGTTCACACATGGTAGGTATATCTCGCAGTCGAGCTGGTCGTCGGGCAGCAAAATGAGCAGCCAGGTTGCGATAATACTATTAGGAGTTAACCGGTGCTTCGATTTTCTTCTTTTCATTTTCTCTCGTCTGCTCCCGCGGATGGAGGGGCCGAGCGATGCCTGATGGGGCCGGGGGGCTGGGTGCTGAGTGCTGGGTGCTGGGTGCTGGGTACTGGGCGCTGGGGTCCCGACAGCTGGTACCGGGAATCGGTACGTACCGTATCTCACCGTTTGGGATGTTTCCGGTCTGGAAAGCGCGGACCAGGAGGTCAGTGCGCTCTTACTCTCCAGAAGCATGCTGCGTGCATAAAGCAAAAAAGAGAAGACCGATATATTTACCTCTTTTGTTGCATATTCTGTCGTTAAGCATCTCGCTACACATACATGCAAGTCCGAGGGGCCGAGTGCTTCATCAATCGCTTCCACACCTCCCTGGCTTTCCAGCGAGGTTGGTTGCATCGGATGTTTTAGTAGTGTTTTCTATTGTGTTTGTCTCGGTTCTTTGGAATATCTTCGCGGTCCGCAATACATGCTGCCAGTATGATTTTTGGCCATCGCAGCGCGCTATCCTCTCGGAAAAGCAAGTGCAAGCTCACGTTCTCTTTCTTAACCGCTTCGCTCCCCCGTCCCGTCGTCCCCTTTTCCACTTTGGAGGGCACGCTGGTCTAAAGTAACTGCCACCGCCCCTTTTCAACGTGCGTGCGCGCGGTACCTGGGGATATTTCCAACTCTGTTTGCATACACGGAGTATCGCTATACACAGAAACTGTCAATAATTGTGCCGCCATCTTGTGCACAGAGATCTCCAGCACAGTAAGTGCCTCTGCACAAATGCCCCTTTTCCCCCTCCCCTTCGCCCTACATTCCATTCCCGTGCCCAAAAGCCCATCTCCGAGCCCCATTTCCCCATGCTCAGAGACCTGAGAGAGAGAGAGAGAGAGTCGAGGCAGATACATCGCACATATTCACCATCGCCGTCGCAATGCACATGGCCATGCTCCGTATCGGCGTATCGACCACCACCTAGACGTTGCCTTGCTGTACCCATCGTATCGTATCGCATCCGCATCGCCTGCCGCGCTCCGATTTCTGCTTCTGCCCTTGGCCTGTCCTATTACCTCCTAGCCTCCGGTCTCTAAGGCTCTGCACGGTGTGCCTCGCGTTGCAGTGTGCAGAAGCGACTGCAAGTTGACGCTCATCACCTTCTTCATCTGCCCTTCTCTCCCTCTCCTCCTTTCATCATCACCCTCCATTCCATCCACCTACCTTACCATACCTTAGCGGTAGCCCCCAGCCCGACCGACCTCCGTTGTCCGTTCTCCGTCAAACCCCCGCCGTCGTCCGCGTCTGCTGCGTATGTGTGTGTTCATTCGCACACCCCCGAGCCTCTCATTCACAGCATTCGACCCGCATAACCCACTTCTTCACTCGCGTCCGCGTCGGACTTCAAACTGCTTTTCACCTCTTGACCGGCCTCTAGTCTGTGCGTGCGTGGTGCGCCATTCGCTCGACCCAGCCCAGCCCAGCCCAGCCCGGCCGGACGAACGAGCAGCAAGCAACATCTATCCATCCGTATCTCTACAGATACACTACACCACTCTCTCGTCTTACCTTGCTCGCCCGCGGCTCCCACGCGCTACAGTCACTTCGTACAATCTTTGCCTTTTACCTTCCTTGCCTTACACACACCCCTTCGCAGTCCTCGGCCAGAACCAAGACGCCATCTCTTTTTCGCTTTCCAAGAAGCCCCTCACCCCCAACTAACCACTGGCTTTCCTCGACACATCCCCGAGGCCCCAAAAAGAGCAGGGCAGGCATCTGGAAATTACCAATTGCAACCCTGCTGGTGGTCTCGCTGCCGTCGCCGGCCGTTGCCGCTGTCCGTCAAGACTCAATCCGCTGTCTTCTGTGCCACGACACGCTACGAACCAAATACCCAGTATTCGTACCGCCGCGCTGTCACCGCCGATTCTCACGCACGCAGCACTGCTTGCTGGCTGAGGTGCTCCTCTTTCCCCCCTTCCCTGGCGACGCTCTATTCTGATTTTGTACCCTACCCTACCTACCGTGCCTGTCTGGACTGGACTACCTTGCCTCGCCTTGAGCCTAGGTACCGACCGACCATTGGGGATTGAGTTGGTTGACTCGCTTCCCTGAGCCTTCTCCTGCGCCCTGAGTCGCTTCGCCGTGGCCCAGGTCGCTCGCCCGCAGCGCGCCTTCGCTGTCTCCGTCGTCACATCGTTGTCGTCTCCGCCGTTGACCTGATCAGCTTCACCGGCTCGCCCGTATCTGCAGCAAGCATCGGCAAGCAGCAAACACCTCGCTTCCTCTTCGCATCAGGCTTGGTTCGAATACTCTGCCTGCCTACCTACCTGGAATCGATCGACTCGTCTCGACGGGACCAAACTCGCCCGCGCCGCGATCCGTCTTGACCAAATCTGTCCTCGAACCCCGTCGATAGAATTCGACACCCTGCGCCTCCCCGGTCCAAGGTGCGTACCTCGCGCTTTTGCCTATCCAATTCTGATTTCCGCGCTGCCCTTCATCTGCCCTGTGTGCTGTTGCTCTGCCTCGTGCCGTCCCCTCCCCTCCTCCCATGCCCATTGCGAGGTCCTAATCCCCTCCTGATCCCCATCCCCCCATCCCCATCCTGATCCTGTCCCATTTAGCCCTCCACTACCCAGCCCACATCCCACTCTATCTCTTGTGCGCCGCTTTCTGTCAACTGTGGGGAGCAAAGGCAGAAACGGAGAGCCAGCCCAGAAACACGCACAAAACGATACGGGCAAGGCCTTGTCTGCTCAGCTCAGCTCAGCCCAGCCCAGCCCAGCTAGCCAGGCGTGTCCACAGAGACACTCGCGCGCGCACACACACGCACACACACACACACGCACACACACACACGCACACCGCACACATATCCACACATATCCCACATTTACACATACACACGCACAACACATCTTCACCACACTCAGGAGAAAGAGACGAAGACGGAGACCAAGGCATGCCATACTTGCCCTAAGAGAGAACTACAAACAGCCGCCAGCCAGCCTTCCAGGGACCGAAGCTAGAGCCTCGGTCAGCATCCCAGCCGGAACCGCCGCCAGAACCACTGTCAGAGCTGTACCCGTCATCTGGACAGGGGCCCTAGCAGATTTCAGGCGAACGAATCATCCTTGGCTGAGTCGCTTGATCCAGGGTCCCCGTTCGATCCAAGATAGCTCTGTTTTTCGCTTCTTTTCTTCTTTTCATCTTTACCTGGCTTCTGGTTTCTGCGGCTCGGCTGTCTCTCCGTCTTCTTGTTTCTTTACCTGGTCTTGTTGTCGTTACGTTGTTGAGACTTCACCACCAACAACAACAGCAACGATAACTTGACCGTCGCTTGCTCCTCCGCCTCCACCGCTCCTCTTTCAATTTAGTCCTCCCCTTCCCCGTTTGTTGCTGCTCTCTTTGGGGGTGCACTCGCTGGTTCATGGCATTGGTGCCGACGGCAGACGCCGACGATCTTGTCTTGGACCGGTCTTGACCCTCGGCGCTTGATCACCCCATACCCACGATCCTACCCCTCTTACACCACCACATGCAAACCCTCCCAACCTCCATTTCGAGCTTCTGAGCTTCCCACCTCGACATTTCCGAACCCGATTTGACTTTGCGCTACTTCCTGCGGCTGTTTATGCAGCCTGCGGGTTGACGCCGCCGCAATGTCTGGCCCGGGACTAACCTCGAACCAGTCAGACCTCTCCCGCTTTTCCGATTCGGAGACGGAGCAGGACCGGTCTCCCCCCTCCGGAAAGACTACGGCCGATATTCTCTCGGGCGTTTATCGGGGCTTCAAGAAATTCGCTCCCAGTAGGGACGACTCTTCCAAGCTATCCAGACAGCCGTCACTGTCCCGCCTCGGTTTCAACAGCAATTCCCCGAGTTTGACTTCCTCCCCTTCTCCGCCCCCGTCTGCGACACCCACTCCGATTCCAGGCTCAAGCTCTTCCAAGATTCGTGCTCTTCAGCATGCAAGGAGTCTGAGCCTACAGAGCAGTCTCGCCAAACCCCTCCCCGAACCGCCACCAGAAACCTCTCCCGTCGGACCCGACACTCCCGCTGCCACACACTACAACTACGCGAGCCTTGGTGCTATTGAAGAGGCTCCGGCCGATGATATGGAAAGTCGCACGAGTACTATGGACTCGAGCATATCGGTGGACAGGGCACAGATGTACAGCAGCGGAACAGGATACAACGCAGACATGTCCAGCAGCCAGAGCAGTCTGGCAAGCTCTTCCAGGCAGGACGGAGGCGAAGAGATGCGTGAAAACCTCACGCCACGGAGCAATGGTCCGTTATCTGCGGGCCCCTCACCCTCCTCCCAGGCCAATAGAGCTCCTTCAGCCGCCGGCACTCCGACCCCGTCATCATCGGCGCACTTGTCCGGCCTCATGTGCAACGTGCACCGTACGACCGGCAGAGAGCCGCACCCGCTCGTCGGAGCCACGACGACCATATTGGGCGACAAGCTATACGTCTTTGGAGGAAGAATACTGTCTAGAAGCCGACCCGCCCCACTGACGTCGGATCTCTACGAGCTCGACCTTATCCGCAGGCATTGGTCGAAGCTAGAAGCGTCAGGCGACATCCCACCACCGCGTTACTTTCACTCCATGTGCCCCCTTGGCGACACCAAAATGGTCTGCTACGGAGGCATGTCGCCGACGCCCAACCAATCCGGAGCTGGTCCTGACCAGCAGCCCGAGGTGACCGTCATGTCAGACATTTATATCTACGACGTGCCTACACGGAAGTGGACGTTTATCCCAACGCAGGACGCTCCTCAGGGTCGCTACGCGCATTGCGCCTGCATTCTACCTACTTCGGCAACCTTTACATCGCACAAGGCGCCGCTATCGGCCCTTCAACATAATCCATCATCAGGAAACCCCAACGAAGGAAGGATAGGAATCAATATTGATGGTTCTGGCGGCGCTGAGATGGTGGTTGTGGGTGGGCAGGACGGCGCCAACCACTACATCGAACAGATTAGCGTCTTCAACCTGCGCAGCCTCAAGTGGACCTCGATTGAGCCGTTGGACAAAAGCTGCGGCGCCTATCGGAGCGTCGTCGCGCCTTTGCCTCCTTCAGTCAGCGCGCGCATTGGCAAGTCGAGCTTGAATGGATTCCAGCAAGGTGGCAATATGAGCCGAGAATCCCGAGAGCCCGGGTCCTCGATGCTGATCTACTCCAACTATAACTTCTTGGACGTCAAACTCGAGCTTCAGATCAGGTCTTCGGACGGCACTTTGACAGAAAAGCCCATGTCAGGGTCCTATTCGCCTCCGGGTTTGCGATTTCCCAACGGGGGCGTGATCGACACATATTTTGTTGTTAGCGGCACATATCTCACATCTTCGAAGCAAGAATATGCGCTGTGGGCTCTGGATCTGAAGACGCTGACCTGGTCACGAATCGACGCGGGTGGTGCCGTATTCAGCCAAGGTAGCTGGAACCGTGGTGTGCTTTGGAACCGGAGAAATACCTTTGTGATTCTAGGCAATCGGAAAAGAAGTCTCGTCGACGACTATAATCACCGGCGAATCAACTTTTCTAACGTTTGCATGGTTGAGCTGGAAGCATTTGGCTTTTACGACAACCCGAGAAAGACGAGCCCGATGTCCGGATTCGTGTCTGCAAGCAGTCCCTACACCGGCCCTGGCTTGAGCTTGGCGAGGAAGGCCGGTTCTACAGCAGGTGGACGCTTCCACTCCAAGGCTGCCGAGGAACTTGGAGAGAAGGCACTTGCCTTGCGTGAGCTTTCCGATATGGATATCCTGTGTTTGCATGGAGAAAGAATACCCATTAACTCCAGGATCGTCGCCCGGCGTTGGGGTCCATACTTTGTCCAGCTCCTGCGGGAGGGCACGGCGACTCAGGATGGTAGCGATGCCATGACTTTGCGGTCCGGTCTTGGCAGTGCTGTCAGAAACTCCGTCTTGACCATCACGCCATCTCGCAACACCCACGAGAGCACAAACTCTGTCGCCAGCACAGTGCTCTCGTCTGGATCATCGGCCAAGCCTCCCAGTACAGCTCCGACGAGCGCCTCCGCGGCCTCGTTCCCTATTCCCGGTTCTGGCGGCGCCGACCCGAATACCGTCAACTCTGCGCCGACTCCGAGATCTCTGCCGCCCAACTCGCGGCCTCGGTGCCTCTACCTTCCTCACACCTACCTGACGGTCCAGGCTCTGCTCCACTTCCTCTACACGTCGTCGCTGCCGGCGCCGTCGTCCCCGCTGTGTACACCTCCTATTCTCTGCTCTCTTTTGCAGATTGCTCGACCATACAAAATCGACGGTCTGCTGGAGGCGGTAGTCGAACGTCTTCACGCGCTGCTCGACTCAAGAAACGCGGCCGCCGTTTTCAACGCAACCGCCATGGCAGCCGGTGGCGGCCGCGGCATCGACGGCTCCCTCAATCCCAATTTCTTCGTTCCCGTCGACGCCATGGGCTCCCCGCTATATCCCGACGGCTCTCAAAACGGCAGCAGTGCAGATCTGCAGAGTCTTTCTTCTCGCGCGGGAGGTTTACGCATCAACACGGCCATGTCATCAGGTCGTCCATCTAGCGACGAGCTCAGTGCCACGACGAGCGTCAGCGGGTCTGAATGGAGTTCCGAAATTGGTGATTCCGAGCGTGGAGGCATGCGCGAGATCTGGAGCGGTGAGCTAAGCTCCGTCATTGGCCTGCAAAAGCGCGGGTTGCGTGGACTTATGGAGGGTCGGAGAATGCGTGAGCGTACGGGGACCAACTCGGGCACGAGCATGAGTGCGGGCATGGCGCCGTACGGCAGCCAAGGCCGCGTCGGTCTCGGCATTGCTGGATCGTGATTCGAGCTGTTGCAACAGACTCGGGGAGGCGTTGGGTGACGCATGGGGGTGTGGAGGTAATGAATTTACGATAGCATGTCCGAAGCAGCATTATTCCCCCAGGAGAGCGACGCAAGTTGAAGCCCGCGGCAGCGAGTGCACGGGGAAATTGGAGAGCGGATATTTTGAGAGAAATATGTATAAGCGGTCTGCTGAGTTTGCATGCAGCCGACCGATGCCAAGAGCGAATCTACAATGATACAAAAGGAAAGAAACCTCCGAACACTCCTTGCTTTGTGATCGCTACCCCAACGCCCCATGGTAAAGCTTGTATGCTCCGTGTGTATCTAAAGGGAAGTCTTTGCTCGTGATCATGCCAATTCAGCCTGTTTCGTCTCTAATGTCATCAGACCTGTGAGCGAAGAACAGAAGAGAAGGAAAAGATAGAAAGAGAGGAAATGAAAAGAATCGCATGGCAAAGCCGCTAGCCGGAGTAGGGACAAGCACCAGAGAAAGGGCATGCACCGCGGCCGCGAGACTTGAGGTCCTCGACACCCTCAGCAAGCTCCTCCACACCCTTGCCCATCTTCTCCTTGGGGCCAAGGTCTTCAAAGAGGTAGCCCTCGGGCATCATCTTCTCCGCGCCGGGAACGGTGCCGCCCAGTATGCGAGTGATCCAGCTCATCGGGCCAAAACGGTTCCAGAAGGTGGCCGGGATGTAGTAGGGGTGGACCAGGTACTCATGATGCTGGATGCGTCCGGTCTTTGGATCGGGTTCGGAGAAGAAGACGACAGGAGAGAAGCGGGGGAGCATGAGATGGCGGACGAAAAAACGACGGGCGATGAGAGCTGCGTAGGCGGTGAAGGAGGCGTAAATGCCGGGCTCGGCGAAGCTGGTATCTCAAACGTCAGCAGTAGTCACTATGAGAGAGAGAGAGAGGAGGCAGGCGAAGCCAAGCCGGGCAAGCGAGTACTGTACTTACCAAAAGGTGTCACGGATGCGGTCGCCCATGAGCACGGTCAGAACCTCCTGGGCAAAAGACTTTGCGAACTTGGGGACGTGGAAGATCATCATCTCCATGAGCTGGGCGCTGGCCTGGATGTTGTTCTTGTGAGGCTTCATGGCGTCGATCTCGTAGCGCTTGGCCCAGTCGGTAATGTCCCGGGCGAACTCGATGCCGTCGGCCCACGAGTCCTGGGAGAGGTAGCCCTTGTACTGGATATCCATGGAGTCGCCGAGGGCCTTCCAGTGGGTTCCGATGGCGCACAGCTCCATGTCGGTCAGGGAGCGCCACTCGTAGAGCTGCATGAAGCGGGTGGGCTCGGTGACGCAGACGGCGAGGGTGTAGAGGAAGTCGGCGTTGGAGATTTGGCCGCGGGCCTTGTAGCCGCTATGGAGGTAGTTCATGCGGGAGATGGCCTTGAGGCAGCGGTCCGAGGTCGGGGGGTTCATGGAGAACTCGCCAAAGATGATGACGGTGTCCTCGTAGCGCTTCTGGGCGTTCTTTGGGTCGGCGAGGTTCTTGGTGGCGACGATGAGCTTGGAGATGGTCTCGAAGCCATAGGTCTGGGGTGGTGTTGTCAGATTGACTGAGTGACCAGTTTGATAGTGGATGGGGACGAATGATAAAATACCTTGAAGATGGCGAACTGGAGAGCTAAGGTGTAGAACTTGGGAAATTCAAACTCAATCATGTGCTTGAGGATGAGCTGGGCATCGTCGTTGGTCATGCGCGCAAGGGAGGCGCGGTCGGTGTAGCCCATTCGCTTCTGGAGGTTGTTGATACGTCTGAAGCGGAGAGAATGGCACAGGACGAGGTAGCCTGCGAGGAGAGACAGCAGCATAGATAGGGTGGGAAGGGTCGCCGGCATGGCGACGGTGATGTCCATGATGCGCGTCGTATAGCCATCAGAGGCGGAGTGGGTGAAGTTGGTATTGGAATCCATGGTGCTGGCGGTGCAGTGCAGACGGCCTGCACAAGGTTGAGCTTTTTGGAGGTTATTGATGTTTTTGTCAGGATGGGGTGAGAAAATAAGGAGAGGTTGCTTTGTGGGAAATATCTAGGTGTAAAGGTGAATGGATCAAAGACCCATGGGTGGTGCGAAAACGCAGGAGCGGCAATGTCACGGTCGTCCTCCCAGCTGGGAAGAACAACAGCGGGGAAATGATGTGCTGGACGTGTGTGTAAGCTTGGAAGATGCAGCAAACATTCATTTGGTGATTTGAAAAAGAGCAGCCTTCCAGTAAGATGCAGACATGGGAGGGGTAGCTGTGGTTTAGCAGCGGTGCTTACCTTTGTCTCAGACAGATGTCTTCTTGTGTGAGGATGTTGGTTGGTTTGCCTTGGGGTAGGTAGTGTTGGTGGGAGGCTTAACTTAAATCTGAGTCAAAAGTGCAGTGAGTGAATGCCCAGAATTGAAGAGTGAATAGACAGAGCCAAGGCTGAGGCTGCTGACCAAAAGAAGTGAGGGGGGAGGTGAGATTTGAAGAAAAGCAAATGGAAAAAGGCAGCAAACACCAATAGTCCCTTTGACCCCCTGTTGACACGAACATGAGGAGGTCCAGATGGGGGAGGTAACAGGGGGGGTCCCTGGGCCTTATCGCATTTATCGGGCGTGGAGGATCATCTGGGGGAGCTAGGTAGGCAGGCTGGCGAGGAATCACCAGGATGGAGAGGAGGCGTAAATGCCGTGGGTGGCGGCCGGCGGTTTCTTTGAGCATCTTCCAATATCCCGTTGTAAACCCGGCCGGCTTAGCAGCCACTGTTGATTGCTGTCCACATCACCCACTGGGCTGCCATGCCAATTGGAGGGGACGCGTGTAAGCCTCGTGGAACCGTCGCTGTCAGTCGGAACTCAGTGGGATGCTTCCACTCTAGATTCCCAAAGCCCCAAGGAAGAAGCTGGAGGGGCCAGAGCACCCTCATCAGCATTGCCGGCTGACCTTAGCAACGGGAGGCGTACCCCGCACCTCCCCTATTGGCCGCCCCCATCTGGTGAAGAGCTCCTCCGGTTCCGAGCATCAATTGGGCCTAACTGCCTTCTGACAGGTACGAAAAGGGGCAAAGAGATGAGCCGGGTACTCGTGTCAACATCTAGAACCGCTAGCACCAGCCTTAGCCTCAACATCTTCGTCGGGCTTGCCACCGGCAATTGTCAAGCACCTGTGGCTGGACCTTCTGACTCGACCCCTGGCCGGATTCCAGTGTCAACGATGGAGGCATTGCTTTGCGAATAAATAGAAAGGGTCTCAGGCTGGGAGAGACACGGGGTATCATGGAGATTGTCGAGGCTGTTCAGCGGCAGGTCATGGACGTCACAACCGATCTGAGCGGAATCATCATTGGCGATCTGCGCACACAAACATTCTATTAACGACACGCGCTTGAGGCGGCGCATAGCGGTCGGGTTGGCGGTCTCTGCTCTTCTCTTCTCCGCCATCTTCACCTCGACCGACGGCTGCAGAAACAAGCGCTCGGCTGTGTGTGTGGGGGAAGCGACGGTTACTCTGCAGAAACGCTGCACGGTAGCTGTCAGAGATAGATGAGCTGCCCATGCTGAACCCTTGTCTTGTGTTGGTTCGGCCGTCATGAGGAAAATGGCGATGCAAGGGAAGAAAAAAAGTTTGAAGGCGAGGCCAGAAGGTGAAGGAAGAGGTCGCGGGGCCCGTGGCAGGGACACTGCAGTGTGGATGGCACCTACAGTGTCCCCAAGGTACCTTGTCCTTAAGGTAAGGTACGAAGGTACGGGAACCCACAGCTGCTGTGGAGAAACACCGGCCCGCGGTGGAACCAAGACGTCGATCAAAAAGCAGTTAGCGCGGGCCTATTTCCAGCCCTGGCCACTCAGAGGCCCGGCCGCCGTCCACCAGAGTCCACAATACTGAGAACAGCCCCACCCAGCCTTCCAGGCGCGCGTCTAAGTCAACCTTCATTTCGTCGTTTCCACCTTTGACAGCGCACAACCGCTCGGAAAACACCAAGCCCTCTTTCGCCCTCTTTCGCTCTCTCCCCCTCTCTCGCCCATCTCTATGCCATTGGACGACCAAGTGGTTCATCTGAATCCAGCTATGCGCATGCAAGATTCCATGCAATGACCCGCTCTGCTCTGCGAGCTCTCCGTCGACAGCGAGCGAGACAGGGACACACACACACAGAGAGAGAGAGTCGTTGGAGGCACCCCTGGTACGTCGATCGGTATGCGCGTCGCTTGCTGCCGCTACTACCGTCCGCCAACAACCACAACATTGTCCTCGTCCTCGTTCCATCCATTGATGCAAGTCTACGGCAAGGCATCTTGGCTAGGTACCCTGCCGCGCGCGCATACATGCGAAAGAGAGCAGAGTCGCCTCCAATGCAATGCGCCTCCCCTGCCTCATTTCTCGTCCCGGACCCCAATTGGCTCCTTCGCCGCCGCCGTGGGGTCTCAAGTCCGCCCCAACGCACTCTGGCGGCTCGATGCTCATGCTCATGCTCAAGCCCATGCCCACCTTCAACCTCACTGCTACACCATCATATCACAGACTGACAATCCAGCAGTGCCAACAGCTCCCCAGAACAAGCTTATCCCTGCGCGCAGACTGATCGACGGCCAAACTCCACGCATGTCGTGGCATGATCCAGCCCTAAACCCAGACGAACCTCTCCAGATGGAGCCTCGCGAGCGCGGCAAGGCTGGCGCCTACTCATACCCAACACTTCTGCTAATTTCGACCCTCTTTTCCCGGCCCCAATCTCTTCCCGTTTGAGCCGTATGCTCCCTTCTTCGGCACCCCGGTCTGCCGTCCGATCATGCCAAGTTCCATCGTAGCCGCCCTTCAGACCCGGCCAGTTCTACGCGCCCAACTCCAGACAGACGCCCATCCTCACCATCCCTCCGGCCAATGTCGTCGGCCATCTGTCTGGACGCCCGCTCTTTTGGACACGCGAGACGGGTTTCATGGCATCGGTGGCTACGATTCTACTCTTTTGCAGCCATGCTATCTTGTTTCACATCTTCACCACCCCGGTCCCATCTCGACCGCGCTTCTTCGCCTCTTTGTCACCCCGGCAGCCCGTGATGTTGCTTAAAGTCAGACCCAATGTCCGCTTCCTCGACCTGATTCTGACCCTCCTGTTCCTCAGTCTATCAAGCAATCTCACTCCATCTCACAACATTTCCTTTTCCGTCTCTTTTCCTTTTTCCTTCTTTCCTTCCAAGTCTTCGTCATCGTCATCGTCGTAGCATTTCCTGAGCCAGATTTCCTAGATTTCCTTCTGACTTACACACATCTCCATTCGCTATCTCTCTCCTCTATTACTACTCTATACCCACCATCGGCCTCTCTCCTGAGTCTACCTCCAGGCGAGGCACGAAAATCAACGAAACGAGACTCTCACTTTCGTCACTTTCAACTCTCTCTTCGCAGCTTAATCCTCTAATCTGCATTCGTTCATATCCCACGTCTTGACGGCAACTCTCTAGTTGCCCCCTTTCACAACATATCTTCCCACGGTATCATGCCCAAGCACACGCGGGCATCCAGTTCGAACCACCACCGCTACATCAACTCTATGCCTGTTTCTCTCGCCCCCGCGGCGAACCCCATCGCCATGTACAACCAGAGAATGTCAATGCCGCAGACCTACTACACGGTGCCCTCCTCTTCAGCCCCGATGCAGCCCCAGCCTCAGCCCACGTACGAAAGCTACGCCCCGGTGGCCGCACCCCCGGTCTCGGTACCTCCTTTGCAGCACCGCGCCTCTTCCGGGGCCTGGACGCCGCAGGATGACCAACAACTCCTCTCGGCCCGTTCTCAGGGCCTGAACTGGGGCCAGATCCAGATGGCCTACTTCCCAAACAAGACCCCCAACGCCTGCAGAAAGCGCCACGAGCGTCTGATGGAGCGCAAGGGCGCCGACGACTGGGACAACCGCAAGCTCGAACGCTTGGCCAAGGAGTACATGAGCATGCGCAAGGAGATTTGGTCTGCTCTCGCAGCACGCACCGGAGAGAAGTGGAACGTTGTTGAGTCCAAGGTATGTTCAACCACCATGACACACAAACGTAAGACGCATCTGCTAACCAAGCCTCTGTAGTGCATGTCCAACGGACTCAAGAATCTTCAAAGTGCGGCCCGCGCCGGGGCCAGACGGGAGCGCCTGGAATCGGGGCAACCACTACCACCAGGGTATGACGATGACAGCGGCATCAGCGGCCTCGGGTTAACCCCAGTTGACGAGCTAGACGCGTCCTACAGTAGCCCGGAGATGTCCTCCGGCCACTCCAGCGGTGGCAGCACCACCTCGGCCGCCGGCTACGTCACCTCCTTCTCCCAACATCTCCAACCTCTCCATGCCGGACAATACAGCTACGGCCACACGGGAGCCCATCACGGCTACAACAGCTCTGTTTCCTCGAATGCCTCGGTCAACGGCGGATACCCAGGCCAGTCACCATCAGTCTCACCCGGCCCACAAATGTATCAACACGGCCAGAGGTTGCCGAGCGTGGACATGGGCATCGATGCCATCATCAACCGTCCCGGCGGTGGCGGCCAACATCCCATGTGAGGGTGTCGTTATCTTTCCTTTTTATCAGAATGATTGAACGCTCGTTTACAACGACAAGTTTGGACCCGGAGGCTTTTTTGTTCTTACACAGGATCTTGCTTTATTTCCTTTTTTCCCCTGGGCCCATGTTGCACCCTTCATGGACAATCAGGGTGGCGTTCCAGGCGTTGGGATGACCGATACAACCGGATATACCGTTGACAAGAAAGATGGGCGGAAAGCACGTGCTCCTCCCACAGGGTGTCTTGAGAGAGGGGGACAACAGCACACAGGCAATATGACTTGCCTTGGTAATGACAACGGGCGGAGAAGCACCCAGGGAGTCATGGTTGTGTACATTAGCATCTATAGATACCAAGATGATGGTGGCTGGTATGAAAAGGGGGAGGGACCGGAGAAATGTATTCAAATGTTCTTTTCGAAGTTCCCGACCCAAACATCTATTCGGTCAGTTGCGCCTTCTAGTCAAAACAGCACACGCACACACAAAGTTACAGAGTGAGGTCGGTGTCATGGACCCGGATCCTAGACCGAGGCCCTCCCGATAGAACCGCTTCTTTCCATGGCAAAGGAGCACACTATGATACATGACAAGTTCTACGCTTGCCGCTTCCACCACTATCTGCGCGGGGCGGGTGGGGTAACAGGCATCTCATCTAGCTCGTCGTCTTCCCATTCGTCCTCGTCGTTGCCCATGAGACTATTCCACGCACGACTCCACATGCCCTTCTTCTGCAGCAGCGCCAGCACCAGGACGACGGGCAGATGCCAGACACTGGCCCAAAACAGACCCTTGGCCGAGCCCTTGTGGCCTTCATACTTCCAGAAACGCACGGCCTGCCACGAAAGCCATCCGTTGACCGATAAACTCGTCACGGCGAAGCTCCACTCCGTCACGCCGGCAGCGCAAAGCGCCACGCAGAGGGGGATGAAGGCAATGCTGTACCTCAGCGCGACGCGGGCGTTGCGGGCGGGGTTGGTCCACGCAAGCATGCGCAGGCCCGCCGCCTTGTACTCTTCTCTGATGGGCCACGAGAGAGCCATGAAGTGTGGGAACTGCCAGGCGAACAGCAGACCGGCCATCAGCCAGCCGCCGATGGAGCTGCCGTCGCTGGCGAGGAGGAGTTCCCGCCAGGAGCCGTCGCCCGAGGCGGTCTCGCCTGCGGCCGCGGCCCAGCCCATCAGCGGCGGGATGCCGCCGACGACGGCGCCCAGCCAGGTGTTGGCGACGCTCATGGCCTTCATCGGGGTATACATGCCCGCGTAGATGAAGATGTTGGCGCCGCCGAGGAATGCGACGGTCGGGTTAACGCCGAAGTAGAGGGCGCCTACGCCGGTAAGGGCCGTAGCAACGGCGAACATGACGGCGGCGCGCGTTGAGAGCAGGCCTCTGACCAGGGGACGGTTCCTCGTGCGGGTCATCTTGGCGTCGGTGGAGGGCTCGTAGAGCATATTCAGGGAGTTGGCCGAGGCGGAGCACAGGGCGGTGCCGGTGGTGAGGAACAGCAGCGTCAACGGGCTGAGCGAGGGCGACTCGGTGATGGCAGGAGAGAGGAAGGCGGGGACTGGGTACAGCGCGTAGGAAGACATTGCGGTCAGCACGACGAGCGCGGACAGGCGGGGTTTCGAGAGGGAGAGGAGGGCCGAGAAGATGCGGCGGGCGGAGTGGGCGGGTTGCCGTTCAGCGACGCTGGTGAGGGCGGAGGAGGCATCTTGAGGGAGGGGTACGTCGAGTGAAGAGGAGGAGGAGGCGGCTTTGCGTTTCGCGGCCTGGCGGCGACGGTGGGGGAGTTCGTGGGTTACGGCGAGGTGATTCGGCTCGGATTGTGTGTTGGAAGAGGAGGAAGAAGAGGCGATCGAGGCCGAGGCGGAGACAGAAGAGCTTCGGGTTCCTGAGGGTCGAGGACGCTCTAGGACGCTGTTTGGGAGGAAGTAGCTCGCACCAAGACGTACGGCGGGGGCGGCCTTGGGTGCCGTCGTTGAAGCAGCGCGCCGGGGGATCAATGGCGAGGAGAGCAAGCCTCGAGGGGAGCTCGAGGGTTGGTGGAGGCATTGGCGACACACATTATCGAGAAGACGAGGGCGCAAGAGCGTATTGGGAGCTGGCCGCATGGTTCTTGCTCTGCTCAGTGTCTGCGCTCATGTCTCTGCCTGGGGTGAGCGAGGGCGAGGGCGAGGGCGAGGACGGCGGTCGACAGCGGGTTGCTTCTCACTGAGCCATGCGCGGAGCTTTCGATCGATCCGTTGAGAAAGAGGCCGGGGACGGAGGTTGCAGGCCGGCGAGGTGATCGTGGCGTCGTCGTCGTCGTCGGTCGGGTGTGGGCGAGACGTTCATGAACCGGACGTGGGAACACTGAAAGAATCATGCGGACGACACGGCCTGGCGGGACGGATGGGCTTAGGTAATATTTGGCCAATCAGGTGGCGGCTGATGGAGGTGTGAAGTGGCTCCACTTTTCCGGGCTCTGTCCACCGTTTCGGCGATCGGCGGGCACTTTGCGGCATCCGAAGTCGCGCATCAAGAAAACATCATTGTGGATGGGACAAGTCCTTCACGATTACTGATCTATCCCGAGAGATCCCAACGCCATCCTGCTATTCCACGGCCAACAGTCCCTCACAGCAGTCTCAAGCATCCCCCAACTCGTCTTCATCCTCATCCTCAGCCACCCTCGTCTTCTTGGGTGACCCGGCACGCCCCTGAGCATCCGTCTCGTCGCGCTTGCGCTTGTCGCCGATGTTGTTTGGGGCCTCGTCCCCAGATGCAGTTTCCGGCACCAACTCGCTGGAGTCTGCCACACTCAGGTCATCCTCCTCGCCCATGTCCTTGTACGTGTCGTCGCGAGGAAGCCCCATCGAACGAACCCTGCGTGTCTTGCGCCGTATCGTCTTGTTGCCGTCTGCGTCTTCAATTCTTCATCGTACTCCTCATCCTCATCATCATCATCCTCTTCATCGTTTATCAAGTTGCCGTCTTCGTCCTCATCAGCTTCGCCATTGTAGTCGTCACCAGGGAACGGAAGACGCCAGTTGTCCTTGTTGTCATCGTGATTGGGGTCGTGCTGCCAGGTTAGGTTGGTGCGTTTGCTCCCATCTGTCGGGGACATGGTTTTGGCCAGCTCAGGGTGTTCTTCCAAGAAATCGGCCTTGAGTTTGGAGAGCAGGGCATGCTTCGGCTTTTTAATCCAACCGATCCGGCTCGGCAACTCTGGCGTGCCATTTCTATCAAATTTAATCGCGCCCTCCTTTGCGGGAATGCGGCAACTTCGGTTCGGGTCCGAATGGGCCTGTGAGGAAAGGTAAGTCAGCCATTAACGTGGTTACCAGCGCAGGAACTGGGGTTTCTTACATCGACTTGGGCTTGCCTGTCTGGGTCACCTCTCTTGATGTTTCTCGAGCCTCGCTTAGGGGCTTTGCGGAAGCATCGTGAGCAGTACATGTCATCATCCGGGACGAAGCCGCTTGTGGGAACTTCATTGCTCGGGACGGGGACGGGTCCGGGAGGCTTAGGCTTGGTCGGAGGCCGCGGCTTGGCTGAGGGATTGGTCGTCGGCTCAGATGTAGGCTTACTGGATGGCGGCTTCGTAGTTGTGGGCTTGTTGGTTGATGGCTTCGAGGGAGTAGGCTTCGATGGAGTAGGCTTCGATGGAGTAGGCTTCGATGGAGTAGGCTTCGTGCTAGTAGTCGGCTTCGTGGTGGTAGTCGGCTTCGTGGTGGTAGGCTCCATCGTCGAAGGTTTCACAACCTCGGGAGGATTGCCGCTACTGCCACCTCCGTTATTGTTGACTTCGCCTTGACTGATGTCTCCCAACTGTCCGCCCGTGTTTGCCCCTTGGCCCTCTCTGGGACCATGAGGAGTTATAGGCGGTGTGCGCTGTCCAGGAGCCGGAATTTGCGACTCCCCGATCTCAATGCCTTGCATGGGATCCGTCGCAGGCTGGGGCTCTTGAGGACGGTTTACATCCAGGCGGCCTCCAGGGCGAGAGCTGTCAGGCTGTTCAGAGAGTCCAGTGCCTGTAGCTGGAGTCCCTGATGGTCCTGGTTGAGCAACCGGCGGCTCTCTGATAGTGCCTGGGACAGGCTGCTTGCCCTCCCGTATCCTCTGCTTCTTGCGCTCTTCCCTCAATCTTGCCAATTCGGCTTCCCTGTTCGGTTGCCTACCGATGACAAAGTCTTCCGCACCATGCGCCGTATCCATGTGATGGTTCAGTTGTTGCTGATTCATGAATCCCACCATAGCTCCGCACTTCTCGAAATACGGGCACCTCTTGTCGCGTCGGTCTACGCCCCTCTCGTTGTCGGGATCCCACATGCTGTGACCCGGGCCGAACGGCTCTCGCTGCGGTATATGGGGTATTTCCTTGTCCTCCAAGATTTTCCAAAGCTCGTTGACGTGGCATTCCATATGCTTCACCTGGAAGATTCGTGCTTGAATCTCTGGAAGGTTCTCGTTCGCTTTACGTTCTTCCTCTGGGACTCGGAAGTCAAGGCGGCAGAGAGGGCATTTCTTCAGGGGCATGCCGCCGTGCTTCGTCTCGTAGTGAACCAGGACCTCCGACGGCGTGAGACCAAAGAGAGGTTCGCGGCACCCACGAACGGTGCACTCTGCCGGAGGGTCTTGCACGGGATTCGGGCCAGGCTTGTCGTGCCACGCCAACGGATAGCTCAAAAAGCGGTTGGGAGCAGGGCGCAGTGGCTGTCGACGAACAAGATCCCGAGTAGCATTCGAACCGATGTAGAGCGGATCCGTGGGTTGGTCCCTATCCTTCCAGTAGCCTTCCGGATAGATCTCAAACGGTGTGATGTTGGGCGGCTTCTTATCGGGACAGTCTGTGATGTGCTTCTTGATGGTCTCGATCTCTTCCTGCTTCCCGTCCACGACAAAAGTCTTCTGGCAATAGGGGCAAAAGCAACCTAAGTGGGCAAAGAAACCACCGCAATGCTGACGATGCCGGTCGATGTTTTCGTCCGAGAGCTTTCTCAGGGAGAAGCCACACTTGTCGCAGAAAGGCTTCTTGGAATGAGACGTTCCTCTGCAGCGGTGCGGATACTCGTCATACGGGGAGAACTCATCCCTAACCTCTTTGCTGTTCCAGACAGCGTCGCCGCACGTTTCGCAGAAAGTACAACGACCGACCGCTTCGGCGTGAGGTACACACGTGCGATCGTGGTGGTCACGCTCGTCTCTGTCGTTGAGCACGTGGTGGTCCCGGCCACATCTGTCGCAGTATCGATATTCGCTTTCCTTGCCATTAGCCTTCGGGGGTGGGCGCAGTTTCGGTAGAGGTCCTCTTGGAGGCTGAAGTCGCCCGAGGATGGTGGATGGGATGGCACGTGGATCTTCAGATGTAGTCTGAGGCACTGTCGGTTTTCTGGTTGCTGGGCAAGGGTCACGCATGTCCAGAATCTTGCGCAACTGAGCTGAGTGTTTCTCCTTGATGTGCTCCTCTCTTTGCTGGAAAGTCCAGTGCGTAAAGAGCTGCACATCACACCAGGGGCACTTGTTGTCCACATGAGCCTCCTTGAGATGTTGCATAAACTCGACATCCTTGCCCTGGCGATAGTCGTATTTGCACTTCTCGAATGGGCATCCGTTTTGGCGGTCAAGGATCATGTTGCGATACTTCCAACCCAGTTCTTGCAAATCCCGCTGCTCAGTCGCCGTGAGAACGTTCTTGTTGAACAAGTACAAGTTCTGTTCGCTTCCTCCCGTCCTCATGATCGCTTCAATTGGTGGTGCATTGATAGGAATGGACGGGTTGTATATGCCTCTGTCGAACACGCTCGGCTGCTTGGCCCAAGTCTTCTCACGAGCGTTCTCCTCGGGTATTCTCTGCTCTGGACGTTCTTCAGGTGGGTGCGGGAAATCCCCTCTGGCCAGGCTGATGAGAGGGAGACCCAGTTCGTCCCGGAAGCGTGTGACGTCGCCATACCGAGGTCCCCACTGAGACCTGTCAAGCTGTTTGACTGTGATTATGTGGTCAGCAGTGTTGCACAAGTCAAACACAGAGATGCTGCTTACCAAAGTCTAGCTTATCATCTTGCAGGATTGAAATTTGCACCTCTTCCGCAATGATGCGCCGTCTGATCATCGCCAGCTGGTTGTCAGGGTCATTCGGTCGCAGGATAAAAGGTGCCGGGTTCCAATCACTGGCGAAATTCCTTGGGATCAAGGGCTGAAGCAGGATGGAGTGTTTCTCGGAATCATAGTTGATGTTGGGACAGCCTTCGTACAGTTTCCGAACCTTGGACTTGAACGTCGCCATCGTATGGGAATCTGCACCAAAGTCTTGATGTCCATTATTCCACTCCTTACAGACCATTCTGCAGGTGACATCACCGTCGACCGGCTGGATGACAAAGAATCGGCAAGGCTCACGCTTGTCGTTCACCGAGTCTGTGATGAACCTCGAGAGGTTTTGTTGGTCCTGCTGTCTGGCTGTCTGGTCTAGGTGATGCCATTCAGCCGGTTTGCGCTCGGTCGAGGTGGGATAGAATTCGTGACTGAAAAAGTCTGTCCCGCGCCAGATGCGATACTTTGAAGCTTTCACGGGCATGTGGGACATTCGCATCAAGTTCTCTATTGTCCTGAGCGCGTCTTCGTATGGGTCATTGACCCCAACTTTGTGGGAGCACTTGCGTAATTCCCGCGTAGTGGCGTTGAGCCGATTTCCAGGTAGATAGAAGACGACAGAGTCCTCGGGTAAGGCCTCAGATGTGATGTTCATTGGCGTCCTTCTGATGACATGAGGATGCATCGCCAACCAGAAGTAATAGTCAATCTCAAGACCACCATACCAGTGATTCTGGTACGACTTTTGGAAGTCATGTTCGCCTGACAGGACGATATCACAGTGGCTTCCACCAGGTATCTGTGGGCGTCCGGTCAAGACTTCCTGTGCGGTGGTCAGGAAAGGCATGTACTGGTTGGCACCCCATGGGAAGGTCGATGGAAGGTCATGGCTCTGCGAATCCGCCCCAAAGAACACTCCGCGTCGAGGCACAGTGTAATACGCGAAGTCCGAATCGCCAAAGTCGTTCATGCGGCTCAATCTGACCATATGGTTTGTGTAGTCGCTGTCGGTTGGCGCCCAGTGTGTTGGTGTCTCTTCTCCCTGGCGGTGTACGAACCACACACAATCCTGATTAGTCCTGGACTGTTCATCGACATAATTGGCCAAGTCACCGGTGGGTGGAAGTGGTATCTTGGTGTCGAAAGAACGCACGATGCTCTTGTCTTTCCGATTCATATGGACAAGCTTCATGTCGCTCTGGTCGCGCTTCTTCAGTGAAAGAAGCTTTCTGCTAGCCTGCTCAAGCGTGGAGAGATTGGCGGCGTTGAACGTTACACGACCTTGAAAGCCATACAACTTGGCCAAGTTCTTGGCATGAGACCGAGGGGTTGGGTCGCCATACCCGGTGTACCCAGAAACTGGGTCCTGGTTGTTGCTAGTATTGGGCATACTAGCAGGCGCAAATCCTGGTGTCCTCGACGCGTTCCCACCGCCTGTACCTACAACGTAAGATGGTTTGAAGTGCTGAGTAGCGTGGGTACGGCCTTGCGAACTACCAGTGGTTGCGACGATGCTAGAGGAACCCGGTAACCCATGAGAGGAATTGACTCTACTCGGCTGGTTGTTTAGACCTGTGCCAATAGCAGAAGCCGGATTGCTAATAAAATTGGAGTTCGGGGGGACCTGATGAGAGCTATTGCCAACAGCGGGAAGTCGGGTCCTGTCAAGTCCCGTCCCAATGGCTGAAGTCGACGTGCTTGGACCAAATGCAGGATTTGTCGATGAACCGCGGGGAACACTGATCGGTCTGGTCGTCGCTGATATTGAGGCTGAACTTCCAGGGGCACGCGCGGGCAGAATCGTCGACGATGCTGTGGGATAACGATCTCCGGGGAGACCGGGAGCAGGCGGGACTCCCAGTGTGCTTGGAGGTGCAGCAGAACTGACGCTACGGTTGCCGGACGAGATCGTAGGGGTGGGTTTCGGAGGAGGCCTTTGTTTGGGCTGGTACCCTGAAGACTCGACGTAGGGGGTTTCTGGGATTGGCGGAATGGAGGTTCGGGGGTGATGTTGCAAGTCTGGCAGCTCATCATTTCGAAAGATGTGCTTGGTAGATGAAATCGACGGGGTATATTGTGGAAGGACTTGAGCAGGAGGGGTTCGCCTGCCCTGGTAACCCGAAGACTCGACGTAGGGGGTTTCTGGGATAGACGGAATGGAGGATCGAGGGTGATGACACAAGTCTGGCATTTCTTCGTCGTCATCATTACCTCCTCCACGAAGATTCAGGCCGTGAGACTCGGCGTCATATTGGTCTGGCATTCCTTCATCGTCGTCATCATTACCTCCTCCACGCAGATTCAGGCCATGAGACTCGGAGTCATCTCGTGCGAACCCAGTGACTCCTGAATGGCCGCGAAGTTGAGCAGCCGGCACAGGAATAGTGCTGTAAGGCGCCTCCGTTCCTGTGAAATGTGTCAGAAACTTGCAGAATCTTGGGGTATAGTCCCGAACCTCTCAAATGATCATAGCCAAAGTTCCTCCGGTCGTGCGCTGTGAGAAAGTGAAGTGGAGGCGAAACCTCGGCCTCGTGCAGCTGTTCCCAGTCGTCAATCTCGAAAGAAGGCTTGCTGAGCTGTGCAAATTGAGACAAAGCAGGCTCGACGGGTAGACCAAAGTACAACATGGCGAACTTGGTGGCCAAGGAGGGAGGATGGCCCTTGAAACGTCCCACAAGAAGGGCACGATAGCGCTTGGTGCTGTCCTCCTGGCATTCTCTCAAACTGGGAGGTTCCACAGCAGGAAGAAAAAGCTTCTTCTCGTGAGGCGTAAAGTGATCGTCCAAGACCTGCTTAATGGTGAGAGTCGGCCGATCGAGCATGCGTCTGAAGGTGTGCTCGACCTCCTTCCAAGCGGCATCAGTCGGCTTGATGAGAGGGTTGTACCGTTTCGTTGGGTCAAGCTCCAGTTTGCCTGAGTCCGACATGGTGAGAGAAGGATGAGATGAACAAAAGAGAAGGTGGACCGGGAAACAATTTTGGCAAACAATAGAGGGCGGAAAAGAGAGTGAAAACAGAAGAGATGTGTGTGTTGAGAGAACAAGTACTGGTGAGGATTGACGAGAAAGATGGAAGCATATGAATGAAATCACCACAAAGAGATGTGCCCAAGTCGACTTGAAGCGATCAAGGGAGACGAAATGCATTGGAAGAAGCTTTGGGCATCCAGAGATGTCCATGCAGCTACTTCTCTTTGATTCTTTACGCATTGTTGTTGAAAATCTGGTGTTACCACCGCGTTCCAAGGGAGGGGAAACGACCATTTCAAGATGTTTCGAGACGAGCGGCATCGAAAACCCTCGATTTGGTGGTTTTCATGGCTGGTCGATCGCTGATGAGGCCACGGCCAAATCGGCAGATCTCAAGTATCCTGTAATAAGAGATGTCGCGTCATCTAAAGCTCTACGAACAGTTAATGCGACAAACGATATCCGTAGACGTCCAAGGGTAATATGGGTGCACATGATGAAATACCAGAACCAGCAGCCGTTGACATGGAAGGCAGCCACAGAAAACGGGACCAAGGAGTCCATGATGGTTCTCAAAAAAGAAAATTGTTTCCGATTCCAGTTTATTTCAAAATATATCCATTGTTCCATGACATTGAAGAGTCGACTGCGCGAAGAAGCATGGGCTTCCGATGGATGGCTGTGCCTCGAACAAAGCCGGCCGGTCGGACGGCATTGTCTCTGGCGACCGGAAACATACGCGAAAACCCCGACAATTTCGACAATTGTCGATTCAAAGCACAGATACAAGCCGTATCAAGAAGCATTCATGATGGAAGAAGGCATGGAGGCTTCGGGATGCTTGGAAAGGGATCATCAGCCTCTCGAGGTAAGAGCGAGATCAGGAGTGTTGATGCGACGTGGAGGATGGGAAAAGACAGTGCTTGCCAAGGTGCATTTCATACTTCACACGTGGCGCTTCCCCTTTCCCTAAAAAGATTGCCATGTAGAGGAATACGGGCCCTTCGTGCGTTCATCAACTGACTGTTCGGGCCACTCTTTGCCGACCCGTTCTCTTGCTACTTTCCTCTTAATAGCGTTCATTCGACATTGAATGCGCGACCAGTGGCTCGCCATCTCGTGTGTAAGAACAGAGGGTAACTTTCCCGAGCGGCATGTGTCTTGTCAACTCTTCAACTCTTGAACGACTCGGAAAACTTGCCCCAACAACCACAACGCATCAAGGTAATTGTTAGCGTACATACCTAGGTAGTGGGCTACCCACATCTCCGCATCACCGCGGGCGGGCGACTCCAGGCCGAACCTTATGGGGACCCCACGTTTCTGTCACAGCCCACTCGTCAATGATCAGATTCCGTTGACAGCTGTGCGGCCTACAACGGGCTTGTCGTAGCAGAAGTTTCCGGAGGTCATGCGTTGCTGCGCTTACGTTTTCCTTGAGAGGAGACGCACCTCTAGCAACACAGCGGAGAGAAGTGCGGGGTTCGCCATCCAACCAACAAAGCAGTCATCGTCGCTCACATTCTGACCTCCGGTCGACGCAGAGCTGCATGGTATCCATACCTGCTGCCGGTGGGAGACTATTTCTGCCCTACGCCCTGCTGCTTGCCGTCTCGTCAACAAGTTGCAACCTACCTAGACATTCGAATTTAGTTCAAGACCCCATCTTCAGCTCTTGCATTGTACCTGTACCGCCTTGCGTGAAGCCCTCCTGTTTGACCTCTGCCGTGTCCACACACCTTCATGATGGCTTCTGAGTCCCTGTTGAGTAGCTTGAGATCTGCAAGCCAGGTCGACTGCGATACCCTTGACGTGGAAGGTAATGATCATACTCGAATGCTCGTCTTCTCGCGCATCATGGTAATAACCTCTCTGCAGTTGCTAAAGAGCTGGGCCCTTTCGTGGACTGCACCTCCAACCAGGCTATCGCGTTCAATGAGCTCACCAAGCTCACCCCTGACGGTAAACTCCATCACGAGCAGCTCATTCGAGATGCTGCCAAAGATGCACAGACCTGGGCGAAAGAAACCTGGTCAGACGTTGACCCTGTTCTTCTCGCCGTTGAGATCATGGTATGCCACTAGGACTGGAGCCAGACGAGGACACCCCATCAGGTTCACTAACACGGGCGCTCATAGATGGTCAGACTGTCGCTGCAGTTTGCCCCCTATTTGACGGGTTACTTCCATGTCCAGACCAACACCCACTTCTCTTACTCGGTCGACAAGACTCGCTATAATGCCGAGAGTACGTTCCATCCTCGATTGTGCGCTGATGGGCTTAAATCTGACAGCGTGCAGGAATTGTCGAAATGTTCAACAAGATCGACCCCAGTTTTGATGTCAAGCGGGTATGCATCAAGATTCCCTCCTCCTGGGAAGGCATTGCCGCATGCAAGATCCTCGAGCAAAAGGGCATCGCCACCCTGGCAACAACCATGTTCTGCATGGAACAGGCTGCTCTAGCTGCTGATGCCGGCTGCACATACATCGCTCCCTACGTCAATGAGCTCAAAGTGCACTTTGTCCCCGGGTGAGTCTCTCCCATTGTCTCTTGCTCATGTCATTCTATGTAAACAAAGTTAGGTACTGACTTGATTTCCAGGTATGTTGACGAGAACAAGGCCTTTGACTTCTGCAGAACCGCCCAGGCATACTACATCGAGAAGAAGGCGAAGACGCAGGTGCTTGCCGCCAGTCTGACTTCAGTAGCTGAAGTCATGCGGCTCGCGGGCATCCAGCACGTGACTGTATCACCGCCCTTGCTCCGGGCTTTGGCGGCTCAGTCGGCTTCGACGTGGACTGAGAAGGTCGGCGGCTACTTTGCTGCCGGCCCGGACAAGAAGTGGACCACCGACTTTGAGACGGCGTTGAAGGATGAGAGCGCGTGGCGCCTTGCCTTCACGCGCAGTGGAAACGGAACGTACGAGGAGAAGCTTATCCAGGCGATCAACATCTTCTCGGATAAGCAAGATGAGCTCGAGGAGCTCGCCCGTCGATACCTGTGAGCTTCAGGATCAATCATGGCTGGATTCGGGCTGCATCCAAACTGGCCATGCAGGATCTAGCTAGACGTACTCAACCCAATTGATCCATGTCTCAAATTCCCAGCATCAGCACATTTGCGCGGACTCCAAGTCGCAAAGGTGACTGCAACTTTCGACTGAGAGAACTTCAGACTAGCCCCTGCGCCAATATCTCACGTCAAGTCAGCTTCATGTTGGACCACGGTTTGTGCGATGCGCTCTTGTCAGCCGAAAGACGCCAAGATCTTCCAGCATTCGCACAAGCGGAAGAGGGACACACGACTTGTGATAAGAAGTCGCTTGCGATTGGCTTGCATCGCCACTCGGGTGCGTCGACCCCTGCCTTTTCAGAGATACCCCGATAACCCTCACCCTGTTATCAGGGAACCCTTAGTCCTGGGCTTCATATCTCACCCCAGCCGCTCGGTAAGATAATCGACTCTCCCCCATTGCCGAGCTGGAAGCTGTCGATTGTATGACCATGCTGCCATCGGCAGTAGGCGGACTTGGCCGGCCCCAAGCCCGCATAGGTAGGTCTGTCGGGATGAATTGAATCGCTGCGGAGGGGTTACATCGCACCGAGCTGCTTGCGGACTACATAGAGCTGGTCATGTCTCACTTTCAGCAAAAAGACGTTGCCACGCCACCGTTAAGAAGGGTCGTCGCTAGGAGGTAGTCAAGATAAGATTTCTTGCTTCTCGGCTCCGGATCTGTCTCTCTCTCCCTCGGACATTCTCTCTTGGACGTTTCGCGCGGACCTTGCCTTTCGTGTTTTACCTCATGATTGTGTGCAGCTGCATCTGAATTGGACAAGGTGCATACGACTTAAAACTCGGGACACCATCATCTTTGACCGAAAAAAAAAGCGACGGTCACGATGCGGGGTTACGGTAAAGATGAAGTGAAGCGGCGATGTACTTCGCTCCGGGCATGGGAGCTTCCCAAGCATCCTAGCACCATTGCTCCTGATGGTGTCTGGGTAAGAACTCAGATTGAGAAGAAGAAAAAATGTAGCCCAAGCTTACGGTGTGACAGTCCAACTCAGACATGGACCCGGTTCCGTTGGAGCAACAGACATGGAGCATATGGACGATTCTGGCTTATTGGAGTTCAGACCTGATGAATCTGTCGACATTGCAAACAGCAGGAAGTATTCTCGCAGTCGGATTGAGTTGGAGAGAGTAAGTTGCAGTCAGGCGTCACGACATATTGATGGGTGTGCTTACTCGGCATAGAGCTATCCCTGCCATGGCGGTAGGCACCTTTGCCATTGCCATAGCCATGGTTCTCAACGGTGCTATTGGAAGCAGACTCCATGTCCCATTTTCAGTAATAGCCACCGGGAGCTTTGGGTTCTACTTCCGCTACTTCGCCATCGTCAGCCGCGCTATCCTGGCCATGTTCTGGTTCGGCGTTCAGTGTGCCAATGGCTCCTATTGTCTCACAATCATGCTGAGCGCCATGGCACCTTCCTATGCGAGGATCCCAAATACACTACCCGAGTCCGCCGGCATTACATCGATGGGAATGTGCTCGTAGGTGTTGATGGGTTTGCCGCCAGCCGTTGACTAACAGCTGACCTCCATTCAAGTTTCTTCCTCTTCTGGATTCTCCAGCTCCCTCTCCTCCTCATTCACCCGACGAAGCTCCGGCCCTTGTTCTACGCCAAGCTCATCGCAGCCCCTGCCGTTGTTCTTGGTACCATGGGATGGGCAGTCAAGAAAGCAGGTGGCGGCGGAGACATCTTCAAGTTGGAGCCCGAAGTGCCTTCGGGTACGCCTCAATACGCTTGGTTGTGGCTGTCCTGCATGTCGAGCGTGACAGGGCAGTGGGCCACAATGGGCGTCAACATCCCCGACTTTTTGCGTTATTCCAAGAGCCCCAATGGCCAGCTAGTGCAACTACCCTTTGTCCCTCTCGTGTTTACACTTTGCGGGACTCTCGGTATCATCACGACATCAGCGACGAAGGTGTTTGTGGGCGAGTACCTCTGGAATCCGCTTGATATTGTTAGTCTCTGGCTTGCAAATGGATCGGGAGGCCGAGCTGCTGCCTTCTTTGCGGCGTTGGCCTGGTTCATTGCCACTGTTGGAACGAACATCACAGCGAACTCCATTAGTGCTGCAAACGATCTGACGGTCATGTTCCCCCGCTACTTGAACATCAAGAGGGGTTGCATGGTCGCAGCGGTCATTGGCGGCTGGGTTCTGGTCCCGTGGAAGATCCTCAGCTCGGCGCAGACATTCCTGAACTTCATGGGCGCCTATACCGTCTTCCTTGCCCCGATCAGCGGCATCATGGCGGCGGACTTTTGGCTCATCAAGAAGCAGCGGTACGACTTGCCTGGTGAGTACATTCGGATTCGAGTCATTACCTACTGAAGATAAGACTGACACTTCTGATGCGCAGGGCTGTACGATCCCCATGGCCGCTACCGTTTCGATGCGGGCGTTAATTGGAGAGCGCTCGTTGCCTTCATCGTTCCTGTGGTGCCCTCGCTGCCGGGCATGGCACTAGCTATCAGCGGCTACCCTGCAGTCAAGATCTCAGACGGTGCGCAGCATCTGTACAGCTTCGACTGGCTTTTCGGATTCGTTGTGTCAATTTTCTTGTATACGACACTCAGCTGGCTTGTGCCGGCGAGGGAGTCTCTCGTACCGCAGACGATTTGGGTGCGGGAGGGCATGGATATCGAGGGCACTCGGGGCAGTGATGTTGAGACTCCGAAAGACAAGACTCCTGAAAAGGTTCAAGCTACAGCTCGGGATGGGCATCAGACTCCAGATTCCAAGGCGCTCTGAGAAGGGAATCGACTTGAAGCCATGTTGAAAGCCTCTTTCATGTCATATAGCGAACAAATACCCCTTCTGTCTAGAAGCTGTACTTTGCAGCAGCCAACAACGCAGTCAACACGGCCTGATCGCCGAATATCCCGTCAATGCAACCAAAGCGATCCAAAGGCCCTTCGATTAGAGTTGCGGGGAGAATATTGCCATGGACTTAGCGCTGCAGTGGTTGGACGTGACCACAGACAGCGTCGGCTGCTATCGCCGACTCAGTTGTTCGGCGACTCAAGGGGGCCCGGGATTGAGGGCTGAGACGTGTCGGGGCGGGCTGCGGCGGTCTTCTTCGGCGACCACGTGGGTGATTTTGCGGCAACCATCGGCGTCTTCCTTCATTTGCTGCAGCAGCCAAGTCTTGTAATGATGCACGGGCAGCTCAGTTGCGAGTCTTTGGTCGGTTTAAGAGTGGGAAAGAGCCAAAGTCAGAACACCGAGTTCTTCGCTTTCCATGTTCTTGGGGAGAGAAGAGACCACCCACACACACACACTGAAGGAGACTTCCACGTCTGGCACAGTGTCAGGTGGTGTACGTACCTAAGGTACCCTTACTCCACACTTACACGGCCCCACTGGACGCCGACTGCACAATTCAACGCACAGTCCACCTGCACATTTGATCCATATTATGCAGACGACCTGATTTATGAACAGCTCGCCCACCCCCACCCTCAGACTTTTCCCTCACCCTCCAAGAGCAATCACGCCATCGCCCTTGTCAGTCACCTCATCGTCCAAGCTCCACACCAGAGCCGCGCCCTCGACGTCGTCGACCCAAAAGAAGCCCATCTCGGCCACTCACAACGCCATCTCTCCCAATGCAAGCGCCGCGGCGTCTGTTTAGCGAGCTTTTACAGCTCTCGACAAAGCGGCCCGTCCCTTTTCGACCGCCACACGCCCCGGCCAACTCTCTGGCTGGTCCTCTTGCCGCTCCTCGTCCTCAGGCTTCCCTCCACCTTCGCCTCTTGCACGCCTCTCCCTGCTCTAGACACACCCGACCGACATCCGCATCCCCCTCGACACCTTTCACTGGTGGTACCGCTGCTCAGGCAGAACAGAAGCAGCGGCCTCAGCATAACAGTGGCCCAGGTGGCCCAGGGAAGCCTCCCCCACGCCTCCTGAGGGTTAGGACGCTGCTCGCTAGCGGTGGGTTGTTGTCCTTCTTCATTGGCCTCTCGGAGCCGTTCCATGTCCCCCACGAAGACGATGTCGATACTTCCGGCCCGGCAGACTCGGCCGACGACCGCGATCCGTCCCTCCCTCGCTTCCGCCTGAACGAGGTCCGGAAACACGACGCAAAGTCCGGCAGCCCGTGGGTTACACAAGGCGACAAGGTCTATGATATTACCGAATGGGTCGGAGCCCATCCCGGTGGCGAGGTCATCCTCCGTGCCGCCGGGGGCAGCATTGATCCCTACTGGGACATCTTCACTATTCACAAGTCGCCCCACGTCTACGAGATCCTCAACCAGTACTTGATTGGCTTCATCGACAATGCCGACCTGATTGATGGCAAGCCTGCTGCACAATCCATCGAGGACCCTTTTCAACACGATCCCAGCCGCGACCCAAGACTCATCACACTTACTCCCAAGCCTCGCAATGCCGAAACGCCTTTGGAGGGTCTGGCTGACAGCTATCTCACTCCCAATGAGCTCTTCTACGTGCGTAACCACATGTGGGTACCCGAGGTCGACGACACCTCGGATTACACCCTCAAGATCGAGCTGCTTGATGGAACCGTCAAGGAGTACACCCTCGATGATCTCAAGACCAAGTTCAAGCCTTCAACCATCGTGGCCGTTCTCCAATGCTCGGGCAACCGCCGAAGTGACATGACGCGCAACGCTAAAAAGACAAACGGTCTTCAATGGAATGTCGGCGCCATCTCTTGCGCTGAATGGCAGGGTGTGAAGCTCTCCGATGTTCTCGCCGACGCCGGTGTTCCCATTCTGGAAACAATGGCTGGCGATACGGAAGCCAAGCACGTCCAATTCATGGCTCTCGAGGCCTACGGCGCGTCAATCCCCATCGAGTCTGCCCTGGACCCCCGTGGCGATGTTCTTCTTGCCTACTCGATGAATGGAAAGCCGCTCCCAAGAGACCACGGCTACCCCCTCCGCGCACTCGTGCCTGGCCATGTCGCAGCTCGCTCTGTCAAATGGTTGAGCCACATCACGGTGTCAGATGAGGAGAGCCACAGTCAGTGGCAGCGCAAGGATTACAAATGCTTTGGACCCAACGAGACAAAGCCGGACTGGGACAGCGCAGCTCCCATTCAGGAAATGCCCATCACCAGCGCCATAACAACCGTCAGACTGGGTGACTGGAAGAGTGGCACCAATGACGCCGAGACCACTGGCCGAGAGGCTTCGCTCAAGGGATACGCCTACTCGGGCGGCGGGCGCAGAATTGTCCGTGTCGACGTGAGCCTTGATAACGGCAAGACATGGGATCAGGCGGAGCTCCTCGAGGAGCCCGAGACTGCGCCCAAAACCGGCCACAAGTCTTGGGCTTGGAAGCGCTGGAGATACGATGGCGTTGTTCCTTTGGGCGAACTGGGCGAAAACGGCAAGAAGTGCACAACGATGCTGGTCAAGGCTACAGATGAGTCGTACAACTGTCAGCCGGAGAGTTATGCGGCCATTTATAACCAGCGCGGCAACTTGGCCAACGCCTGGCATCGTCTGAGAATCTGCTCAGATTGTGCCAAGGGAGCTTTGATGACCACGAGATGAGACTTTGATTATTCAAGAGGAGGAAGAGCGAGGAAGAGAAGGGAGGTTGTTGTAAATGAGCCGGCGAGTTTCGTTTGTACCAGGGTTTCGGCGCATTTCGGAGTACCAAGAGCGAAGGCGTGTTGCTGTTCTTCATTTCTTCTGTGTGGTATCCGCTGTCATTAGCGATTGCAGTGGGTTTAACCCCCTTACTCATCATCAGAATAGCTTGTCTTACTTAGATTACAAGCACGCAAGACCGAGTTCGCGTAATTGACGTAAAGTTGAATTCGCAAATGGAGCATTGATTCAATTGCTAAAGTTGTACAGCATGGCAAGCCCTCTTGCCCCAAGATGCCCCCGGCATCGTGCCCAAAATAGGCCTCTGCCGTCGTCTATCCTCTAGAAGTCCTCCCCCCGACGTAGAAGTACAGTGTATGCGACGCTTAGCTGAATACTTAGTCCTCGTCCTCCTCCTCGTTCTCAGTAAAGTACTCAAACTCGCCAGGCACTGTCGCCTCCTCATCGCCCTCACCGTCCTCGTCAACGGCGGTAAGAACTCCTGCTGCAGCCGCCGCACCACTTCCTTCCGTTGCGCCTGCGAGATCACCTCTCCTCTGGCGGCCTAGCAACTCGCTAAGCTCGTTAAGCGAGCGGAGATCACCGCCAGCGCCAGCTCTAAGGGCCTGAGAGATGATGTTCTGCTGCTGCCTAGGCGTCAGACCCGCCGATGAGCCACCGGCGTTACTTTGGCCAGCAACGGGGGCCTTCTCCGTCGTCACCTTCTTGAGCTTCTCCTCCATCAGAGACTTCTCCTCATCAGGTTGGGTATCCTGCAAGAGCAAAGGTCCTCCAGTTGGCTACGGAAAGTTAGTGCCTTGTCTTCGTTGTTGCGTTGGAGTTGAGGTTACTGTACCTTCTTGACCGGCTTGTAACGGCCGGCAGGGAAGCTGATAAACTTGAGCTGACCAGGCAGCACGCGCGACATGTTCTCCATGTCGTAGCCAACCTTCTCCTTCTCCGCCTTCTTCTTGGTGTCTGCCGGAGGGGCAGAGGCCTCCTTGTCAGTCACCTCGCCCTCCTTCTTGTCCTTGGGCTCTTCCTTCTTCTCATCCACCTCCATCTTATCGGAAACGGTGGGCTTAGCAGACGAGTCAATGTCCATGCTTTCCCGGCGCTGGGCACGCTCCTTCTTCTGGGCTCTTCGCTTGGCTTGCGCGGTGGTGGAGAGGATAGCGGTGGCTACCATCGTGGGACCCTCCTCGGTCTTGACCTCCTGCTCAGGGGGGTAGTCAAACAAGCTGGGGCGAGTAGCGCAGTGGAACTTGAAGCTGGGGATCTCGAGCTCGTGGTCCAGACCGATGATGGAAGTGGGAGAGAATGCCAAAGAGAGGAAGTGGGTGAAGGGGAACCAGTACCAGTACTGGGTGAAGACCGCCATGCCCACGATGCCGGCCATGTTGAGGTTACCGGTCTGAGTCTGAAGACCGATAGTGCAGTTGCGGCCACCAGCATCAATGATGCCCAGGGCGAGCGAGGCACCAAACTTGGTCATGGCGTCTTCATGACGGTCACCGACAACCTTCTTCAGCGTCTTGCGAATGGAGGCGACCTTGGGGTTCATCACCTCGTTCTGCTGGATCATGATCATGGCAAGGGAGATGAGGGCACCCTGGCGAACGAAGTCGGTGGGATCCTTCATCATCGGCTCAAGCAGATCAATGGCCTCGTCGAGACCAGTGCCCGCACAGGAGATACCCAGAGCCATGGCAGATCCGTAACGGACGTGGGGGTTGTACGACTCAGAGAGGAGCTCGACCATGCGGGGCACGCTGCCGGGCTTGCGGAAGAGGATGAATCCCAAGCTCATGACAGCAATACGGCGGACATCGTCGTTGACGTCGCTGACAGCGATGTGCAGCAGCTTACGAATGGCCTTGTTGCTGCCGGTACCGCAGTACGCGAGAGCAACTGTCATGATACCTCCGTATCTGAGGGTCGGGTCAGGATCGTTGAGCAGACCCTCAATCATGGCGTCGGCGCCCTCTTGGCGGCCGTACATGATGAGAGCCATGCCGATGGCAAGGCCACGAACAATCTTCTCGTGGGTCGTCTCATGGGCATACGTGATCATGTCCTCCAAAGCGCGCACGTTGCCTGTGCCCAGCATGATGAGACCCATGGCAAGACCAACGGCCTCACCGTTCAAGGCAGAGTCCGTGAAGAGGACGGTTCGCAGGTTATCGAAAATCTCCTCAGAGCCGGTGGCCATGCCAGCAATGCCCAAACCGAGGGCACCACCGTGTTGAATGACTCCTCCTCTGCAGATGTAAATTGCGTCTTGAGGTACTCGAGGGCATCGGCGCCGTGGTTGGCGTGAATCAAACCATAGGCGTACAGCGCACCACCCTGGCTGAAGATGGAGCCGCTGCTCAAGCCGCTCTGGCGAGGCAGATACGGCTCCAAAAGCTTCCTAGACTGGGTGAGGTTGCCGCGGTGAATGACTCCGAGAGCAGCAGTGGCTGTGAACTTAGACCAGTTGACTGCCTTGCCGAGCCACTCGAGATTGTCGCGGAAAAACTTGTCGTTCGTGGTACCCTGGTTCATGAAGGCGTTGCAGAAGGTGACGGCAGTGTGGAAAATAGAGTTCCTGCCCTCCAAGCTGTCGCGGACCTTGTTCAAGATGCTCAAATCGGTTCGGTTATTCCTGTAGAGGAACTCGAGGTTCAGCTGGATGGTCTTGCTGCCGTCGAGAATGGAACGAATGTTCTTATAGACCTTCGCAAGGTCGTCCGAGACCTCCTCCTCAGAAGACTGCTGGTTCTCGAGAAGAGGCTCCTCCTCGGTAGCATCACTGGCAGGTGCCTTGGCAGGCTCTCCAGAGGGCAGAGAGCTGATAATCTTGCCCAAAAATTCCTGAGTGCCGTTGTCATACAGATCAAATGCAATCTGGTAAGCATTGGCAATCGAGTTGGGGCCGCCATCTGTGACGAGCTGCCTAAGCATGCGCGACGCCTCTTCATCTGAGCTGAGGTATACGACGCACTTCGCGATGGCGAAGTAGTCGGGGTTGGGAATTTCGTTGAGGAGATCGAGGATAAGACGCAGGATTTCGGTGCGGAAGCTGCGCTCTTGAACAATGTCCATGCAAATGCTCAGGGCATACTCCATCAGCTCCTCTGCGGGACCCTGACCATCAGTGGACTTGCCCTTGGACTTCTTCTCATCTTCGCTTGCCCGCTTGATGACGCGGCGAAGGACCTCCAGGTTCTTGGCCTCAACAGCAATGCCGACGACCTGGCGGTATCGGCCATTGAGGCAGGCCTCAAAGAGACGCTCGATAATGCGCTGGAGAGCGAGCTGTGTGGCCTGGTCGTTGATGGGGGCGATGGAACCGGAACGACCCTCCTTGACGGGCTGGAATGTGGGATCGAGGATGGTGTTGTCGGTCGAAACTCTGGAAAGAAGCGACTTGGAGGGGAGAGTCGTCTGAGAGAAGGGCGTCGTGGGAGAGATGAGAGCGGAGCCGTCAGCGGCGCCGCTCGCAAAGGTTGTCGCAAGAGCGGGGAGGGAGTTGTCGTTCTTGGGAGACTTGGGGGCGGTGTGCTGTGCGGAAGAAGCGGCGATGTACTGATCGATACACTTGGAGATGATGGTCTCCTCGAACTCGCCGGGAGCATCGAGCTTGAAGAGGTCGCCGGCAGCCAGGGCAAAGGTCATGCTCTCATTATAAGCCTGGAGATGGTAGTAAACCTTGGCAAGAACAAGAGCGGCGAGCTGCCGTTGGGGAAAGGTGTCGTCTTCGTAGAGAGCCTCGCTGGGGGATGATTAGCATGTTTGGTTAAGAGCAGCCCTGCGGGAAAAACAATGGAAGGCGGTCTCACATCTGGCTCAGAGCGCCGGCAACCTCAGTCCAGACGGTGTCAATATCATCATTGAGGGTCTGGAGGGCGAAGACCTTGAGGTCGTGCTCCTCGTCGGCCAGGAAGCCCAGCACTCCGGTAGCTGATACCAGGCCAGGCATTTTGGATGTTGGCCTCGAGGACGGAGCTCGAGCTAAGCTGTGGCGGGAAGATGTGCGACCGATAGGGTTTATCGTAGACGTTCGGTCGGTTCTTCAATAAGCAGCCAGTCGGACTGAATTGGGTAGATGGGATGATTTGTGGAGTGGTGGTGATGGCAGCTCCGGGGAGACGGTTTGGTGATGGAAAGAAGGACGTCGAAAGCAATGCGCGAATGCAGCCAGCCAGCATCCACGTCAGGCAGGTCTGCCTGCCTCGCCTTGCCCCAGAGCCGTCCCTCTGACCCTTGCAGCACCAGTCGGTAGCGCCAATAGCAGCAAACAGCAACAAGCACGGTCCAATTTTTGAATGAGTCAGCATTCTCATTAGCTGGGAAAGCTGCACCCGGATTTCTCGACTGGCCCTGATGAGGTAAGCACCTGCTGCAGTCTGGTCTCCGTGAGCCCCGAAAGTCGGTTATCTCCGATACCCGCTAAGGTAGTATATGCACTTAAACTGCCGAGTGCCACGCTTACAACATTAACAGTGCAGTGACCTCACTCGCTGCGGCACACCCCGCCAATGGGACTCAAGCTCCCCGCTTCCACGGACCGAGGAACACTCTAGTCAACCCAAGCCAGCTCACCTGAGCTCTACGCATTCGGCCTTCCAATTGTCACCAGTGATCACGAATTCAGAGTGCTTCTTTGCGTTTCTGATCATACGCTCCAGCCAACACCTGATCGTGTGTTCTGCTACGAGAGGTTTACAGCATGAGCTCAGAACAGAATCCGAGTCTCCTGCTCTTGCCGGTCCCACCCCGGCCGCCATCCCGCGCAGCACTCAATGCCGCCTACCGGCCCTCATTACAAGCCGTTTTCTCCAAGATCAAGAACCCCGCGCGGTCAGCTACGCTGATTGTGGCTGTGGTATGTCCCGTCTTGCGCGGCGCATCACCGAAAACGAAATCGCTGTCATGGGCTGCGGCACAGTTTCTTGTGGCCGGCATCTACAGCCTCATTGCTGTCGTTTGTGCCGAGCAGTCCATTGCCACGGACGTTAATGGAGGACCAGGCTCTATCGATGCGCGAGTTGTTCTGGTCGACCATGATGCCAACAGGCGGTTCGCGTCAGACTTTGTGGCCGCCGTCGAGCCCAACAACACGACAGTCGTCGACCTTCCAACCTTTGCATCTGCTTACCACCCTTGGAGCTACATATTTCATGTGAATAGCGAGCACGGATACCGTACGCTGTCGACATATCTCAAATTTGCGGAAGGGAGACAGACCATTCTCCAATCTCAACTAGTTGTTGTCGAGGCTGGTCTTAGCATGAACGTCGAAGGCGAGGGAGACGGCAACACGGAAGCATCTCCTCTGTATCCCAGTGGTCTGCCTAGGCGGCACGTTTGACCACTCCATCCAGGTCACAAGCTGATGCTCATGGCCGCGGTTCTCCTGCTCAGGGTTCCCGACAAAGACTCGGCATCCAGTTGCAAGCTTGTGCTGGGCATCACGGGCGATGAAATGCTCAAAAACAAGAAATACGGCGAGCTCGTGCAGACGTGGGATGACCGTGCTAGGTACACTCTTGACTTTCTAGCATCTCTCCTCGAGCTGGACAAGAGCGGTTGGAAGAAAAGGTCTGGTCCGGTACCGACAGTGGAAATCAAGCCTGGCCACCTGGAGGCAAAGTTCCGCAACGGCACGATTGTTGTCGAGTGCGTTGAATTCCAGGATGTCTTTGGCCCCACGATCTCGATGGCGGAGATTGAAGCACTCGTGGTCTCTGGGAGACGCGATCAGGTGGCAAGGCAGTCAACGATAAGCGGGTTAGTCTCGGGATGAAGGCGTTGGCAACATACGAAGTCGACGTGCTCGACGCGCGAGACCTTGGCGACGAAACGGCCAAAACGGACGACTTTACGAACAAGATCAGCAGTACTGCTATTCGACAACAGAAAGCTGAGGCAGCGGCATCGGCATCGGCAGCCAAGTCAAGCTTGTGAGGAACAGAGAACAACTCTGCGAGGTCAAATAAAGTCTGATGAATAATGCATAATACCAGTGGTATGAAAACGCGTGAAAGGAGAGGGCATTGGGGCAGTACGTACGAAGGACCGCTCAGTGTCAACGCGCCAGGCGTCAGATTGATGAGGCTGACGCGCAGAAGTGCAATGGACGTGCAGCGTTCAGTATGAATATTGGCACTTGAGGCATCCATCCTATCAGGATCAGCGTCGTATCTGGGCCAAGGTAAGATAGGGTGAGGGTGCATTGGGGTGGACGGCAGTTGAGATGCAAGGACACGGTGCTCGTGAGGTCCGAGGAGGCTGGGCGATGGTTGACGTTGGTTGTATCCGTACTTGATTTGTATTCGTACGAGCCTGAGGTTGAGGCGGTCCAGAAGGGAAACAGGTTCGCCAACCCTGGCTGGAGCTGGCTGTCAGAAGTCAGTTTTGTCTGGGTGACTGACGACGCGGTTTGATTGTGACACTGGAAGGGGGCAGAAAAGTGGAAGCCACGATCAGACAGTTCCAGCGTGAGTGAGAGTCTGGCGCCATCGACGCGACCCACACACGTCCAGCACAGCCCTGATCAGTGTACAGAGGATATAAGGTAAGTATCTTTTGGCAGCACACCACGAGCAGAAATACATGCTCGGTACAAGCAGGGTTCCTTCTCCCGTCGAGAGCGCGTGCCTCAATCTCACAACCCTCCACTCTGCCAACACGACAACGTGGAGCTGGCCGAAGGAGAGACAGGGGAGAGAGAAAATAAAAAAAAATAAAAATCCCCGACAGGCCGGGCTCGAGCGACGCACCGTGGCACAGGACATGGACATGTTCATGAAGCTGCGAAACGAGACAAGGCTGTGCAGCCCACTGGAGGAGCTCTGTGCCAGCCTCCTACCATGCCTACCTTAGGTACCTAGTAACCTACCTACCTACCTAACCTACCTTACCTACGAGTTACTCTGTACAGGGGATGAAATAAGAGAAGAAGCTTGATGAAGCTCAGGACTTTGTGCTCTCTACATTCTCAAAAGGAGCTTCAAAACTAAAGTACCTACGTTACCTACCGTGCCTAGGTAAGGTAGGTAAGGTGGGTAATGCACTTTACCTAAGGTACCCGACCTACTTGCCAGGGCGCTCTAGAAGTACCTTACCTCCAGTGTGGTCTTGAAAAGTACCTACCTAGGTTGGGAGAGGCACCTACCTTAGCCTCATTAGCACCTCGCTCACTGCGAAAGAGCACGGTGGGCGCCGACCTGACGTGAGATTGAGGTGAGGACTTTGCTTGACTGCGAAGCCGCGAAAGACGGACGGAAACCCTGCTGCGATCGGCGCGCGACCAATCCATTTCCATCCTTTCTTTTTGTCTCCAAATTTCCCACGCAGCTGCAACAGAGGACAAGATGTTTTCTTCCTAGCGCCCGAGATATCTCGACCTGCTACCTACCTTACCTGCCGTACCTACCGTAAGGTACCCAACCAACCAACCACCAACCACCAACCACCATTCGCCCCAACCCAACCCGACGCCGACGGGGACTTCGCGAGAGAAATCTCCCTGCTGCCATCACCACTGACGACGCCTGTTGCTCTTCGCCCTCCACTTCACTCCCCGCTTCGAAAGCCCACGCGCCGACCGCATCGCATCATCGCACATCGCACTTCGCCCTCCCGCTGCTCAACTCCTCAACAGATGCCGCATTGACGACGCACACCACGCATACAAGGAGAGAGAGAGACAACGAAAGACAGAGAGAGGGGGGAGATCGCACACCACAGAGATTACGACGCCCAGCTCGCGACGACTCCAATCCGCAACTCGCAATCCGCATCCGCATCCACACCCGCATCTCCATCTCATCCCGTTCCGTCCACCACCCAACGAACAAACGAAACAGACGAGCTCGATCCCGACCCCTCCCTCCCCGACCCTGTGAACCGTGTCGTTTCGTCCCTCGCCGTTTTCTTTAGCTTGTCCCGCCGCCCTCCATTTCGCATCGCCCCTCGAACTCTTTGCTCCAATCCGACTTGCCCTCGCCGACCCGCGCATCCGATTCTGCTTGGTCCTGGCTTCTGTGCTGTCCAATCCGATCCGATCCAATCTAGTCCCATCTGGTCGATCCCGTCTCGACTCCGAGCCCCAACAGCGACGCCGACGCCGACATTAACGCCTGCGACACCGACCGCAATCCTCTTTGCCGACTGATCATGCCGACGTGATGCTCAACTGCTGCCGATCCAACTTGTACCAATAGAATCGCGTCCACTCTTCAAACCTGCGTCGCGACCATCGCTCACCACCGACACCCCATCGCATATCTCGCACGCCGCGCATATGAGCTGTTGGTATTGAAAGGGCGAAGCTGAAACTTTGCGCACCCCAGCCGAAGCAGGCCGGAGCGTTGGACTGGACAAAAAACCACAACACCAAGGGATAACGGCCCCATCTGCACGTCTACGCCCTTCGCCATGGATCTCAGGGCCTTGATGAACACGGCCGATGACGCCGACCGTTCGAGAGCGGCTCCCGCTGCTGCCCCCCCTCCTGCTCCTCCTCAGCAGCTTGCGCCAAAGCAGCAGCAGTATCCTCAGCAGCATCCCCAGCAGCAGCATCCGCAACATCCTCAACGCCCTAAGCAGCATCCCCAGCAGCAGCATCCGCAACATCCTCAACACTCTCAGCAGCATCCTCAGCAGCACCCTCAGCAGCACCCTCAGCAACACCCTCAGCATCCTCAGCATCCTCAGCAGCACCCTCAGCAACACCCTCAGCACCCACAGCATCATCCACAGCAGCAGACTCCGACGACACCTTCCCAGGCAGCCACCGCGTATGCATTCAGGGAGTCTGCATACAGCCATGCCTTGCACTCTTCTCCAGGCAAGCCTCCAGCGCCTCAGGAGTATGCTGTCCATCCGCAGGCCTCGAACCCGCCTTATCCTCCCCAGTCGCCTTATCAGACTCCGGGCCCCTATCCCGGCCGGCCGGCGCCGCCGCCGCTGCAGGCAGGTACTCCGGGCCCGTATGCCGATGTGCGATCTCCTCAGAGCGCCTCTATGCCCGCCCCATCCCCGTATCGTCACACTCCGACTCCGGTGAGCGTCTTCGGTGCTGGTGGCTATCCCTTTCCTCCAACCGGACCGCCCCAAGAGGTTGCCAGCCCTGTACAACGTCACCAATACCCACCATCCAACGCGTATCCTTCTAGAGACAGCTATTCCCATCCTGCCGGTGCAACACCGTCTCCTTATCCACCCCATCCTCAGCAGCTTCAGCAGCAGCAGCAGCAGCAACTTCCGCAGCAACAGCCGCATCCGCAACAGCAGCAGTCGCAGTCGCAGCCGCAGCAGCACATGCCGCAGACGCCGCCCATCGGCACCCCCGGTGGCGCCAACCCGTATATTCACCAACGCTCGCAATCAACACATTCCACCCCAACTCCTACCTCTGCACACAGCCAGCAGCACCCGCAACTTCAGGGTCAGTCGTATCCTCACGGGAGTCCTGTTGCGACGGCGCACCCGCCGCCCGAGTACAACCGCCAGCACTCTCAACCTCCTACCCCACTGGGCCCGCCCCAGACCGGGCCTCGACAATCTTCCTCTGCACCGAGCTTTGCGCAACCACAAAGTCCCTATCAACAAAGACTGTCCGCCTCGCACCTATCCCAAGCCACACCTCCACCTCCACCACCTCGCATGCCCAGTTCTCACGGCGCCCAAGAACGACGGTCATTGTCGCATAGCGTGCACAGCGAACGCGACAGAAGCGTTAGCGTTAGCCCCAAGACCCAGGGTTCCGAGTTTGCCGAGCAGCGTTGGCCACAACCGAATCCGAAGCGCGACCACAACCGAGTGTCAACATGATGGAACCCGAACGCGAACGCGCCGCGACGCCTGCGAAAAGAAAGCTCGCCGACCGAGATCTGAGCCCCCGAGAACTCGAAAGGAAAGAGCCCCGGCCACCGCCTGCCGAGGTCAATGGAGGGCCAACAATCGCTCGCTCGCTCGCCCGTGGTCCAGCGGAAAAGACAATACACACAGGAACGCCCGTTTGGGCGCAAACCTGGAATTCCCGAGAAAACAAGAGACTGAAGCAGGCAAATTTTGAGCTGCTAAACGAGGGCCACCTCACATCAACGGAAAGCATGAAGCCAAACCCGCCAGCAACTCCAGTCGCCATACTTCGCCAGAGGCTGCACGATCTGTTCCGCCACCGGCGGTGCAGGAGCCTAAGCCTCAACACCATCTAGGCGCATGGGAGGAGAGCATTCTCGGAAACCGCCATACGAGGAATTGTCCAAGCAGGTTGCAGACTTTTATTTAAGAACATTTCGCTTCACCCTGACTCGGGCGACATCATTGGTCGCGGCGTACAGTTCGAGATTGAGGCCAAGATGGGCCTGCTCATCGACAGAGACACGAACGAGCGCGTTGAAAAATTCATTGGCTCTGAATGCATTCTCCACGACACTGGCCGGCTGGCCTTCAAAAGCAGCATGACCGCGGTACGTCCCAATGCGCCAGCAAAAATGACTGAGACTAACTTTTGTTCCTCCAGGCCCAACACAAAGGACTGAACGATTTCCTCAATGCTCTTGTCGTCCAGACCGACCCGCGAAACCCCGATCCCAGCGCTCGCGGCCGAGTACAAATCCAGTACAAGCATCGACGGGAGACGGACAAGTTCATCGAGCTACCTAATTCGATGCACTCCCGTCTCCCTACGTGCATTCGCGCCCTACTTCCGCCTAGAAGACCGATCAAGGCTCGCATTACATACGATATGAAGACCAAGGAAGTGCTGGCCAAGATTGTCAAGGCTCGTGTGGCTGACCTTCACCTACACCTGCCCACGTGCCCTTTGGACTGCCGTATCAGCATCAACCTGGAAATGCCTTGGGATGGCCCGGCTGAAGAGTTAGAACGCTTGGCCGTCAGCCACGAGCAGAAGTTCCCCGATCGTAACAAGGATCGCCTCAGCTACAAGCAAAACCACTATCAGGTCGACCTCACACAAGTGACGCAGATGACGCCCGGTCCTGGGGTAAGTGGCTCAGGAAATAGTCGATGCCGCATATGATGCTAACCTTGTCGTAGAACACCCAAAAGACCGATAGGGAACACGAACTCGAAATCGAATTGTCCCCAGATATTGTCATTGATCAGCAGCGCCGGGTCATGAAGAACGAGCCTCATTCATACCCGCAATTGGTGGAGGGTTTTATCGACAACGTGCGCGTTCTCGCTCGCCGGAGTCGTGAGTTTGTGTAATATTTGTATGGAAGAATCTTTCACAAGACGTTTCTTGATTTCAAGCTGGATCGGGTGGTCTGATACCAAAAAAAATGGCTACGTTTGGCGTCATGGATTCAGCGGTGCATTTGCAGCCTTAGTTAGTTCATATTCGGGCCAGCATTTCTCGAGACGATCCAGAGATGCTGCTCATCCATAATCATGGCGCGCGGGCCGAGTCAATATCATCGCATTGATTACCGCGATCTTAGACTTGTCAATCTGTCCAACCGGTGTACGTCTAAGACGACTTTGGGTCAAGTAACGTGTGCCACAACCGCAGTAGTGCAACTCGTCGAACACAAAACCCGCGAGGACAAGGTATTGTTCCAGATCCAATTCATTAACATCAGGGTATTCATCTATAAAACACAATCCAGACAATTCCGACATCAACTTTTCGACCACCACCACAGCCTGGCTCGTAACAGCGACAGGTTTTGCCACATTACGCCAGCTTCTCTTCCCCCTTGCCCGCGGCGCTGTGCCCGACGGGCTGGATGTCCTCAGAACCCGCCCCCCGCGCGCTGTCACCTCCGTTGACGTCCTTGGGAGCCACAGCGCGGCCGGCAGGAGGCACATCCCGGCCCTCGGTGTCTTCGATCTCCTCCTCAAGCACGAAGTTGAGGAACATGCAGACAAAGGCGGTGATGGCGAAGCCGGTCTCCATGATGAGCACGATGGCGTCGAGAAAGCCGCGCAGACCGCGGTTGTCGCCGGCGTAGGTGAAGACGTTGTCAAAGTAGGTCGGGACGAGGGTGGCGCCGTAGCCGAGGGTGAGGCCGGCGGTCAGGATGAAGCGGTTGCGGCGGTTGAAGGGGACGCCCTTTGTGATGATTGCCATTCCGGAGACGGCCACGGCGGTGAAGAGGAAGGTGGTCATGCCGCCCAGGACGGAGGAGGGGATGGCGACGAGAGAGGCGGCGAATTTGGCGAAGATGCCCATGATGATGAGCGTTATACAACAACAATATCCTGCGCTGCGGTTGGCGCAGCGAGTGAGGGCGATGACGCCGTTGTTTTGGGCGAACTGGCTCATTGGTCAGTTGTTTTTTCTTCTACCTTAATTTGAGAACGAGGTGGAGGAAAGGGATAAGCTTACGGTGGTCATAGGGGTGATGGTCATCAATCCTGCGAGGACTCCGTTGATACCGTCGGCCAAAACACCACCCTGGATGCGGGACTCGAAGAGACGGCCCTCGACTTCGAGCCTTGAGACATCGCAAGTGGCTGTGATATCTCCGATGGCTTCACAGGCGCAGATGATGTAGACTGCAAGGAGAGGTCTGGGAGACGGTAAGCTTGGGTTTCCAGGGGCCAAGTGAGAAGATGCGCGCTCACAATATAAGAGGCCCATACAGGCTGAGCTTGAAGGTGTGAACCCAGATAAGGAGGCGGCAGGGGCGCTGTCGATGCCAGATCGGTCAAAGTATCCTGTCGCGGCCGCAATGATGCATCCTGGTGGTCGGGGTTCAGTGACGGCTTGAGCCATGGTTTGGATCTAACAACTCACCGACAAGGAGACCAATAATGACCGAAGTTGACTTCATAATTGGGGCGCCGAATCTCTCGCAGAGAATAATCGTGATGAAGACAGAGAAGCCTAGCCCGAGGTACTCGGCGGAGCCCCAGGGCAGCGCATGCGGCGCCGAGATGTTGGGGCACTTCGCGAAGAAGGCAGACGCGGTCGACGGACTGGCACAAGGGCCTGAGCCGCCCATCCAGTTCTGGAAACCGCTCTCGACGAGGTGAAAACCGATGAGCATGACTAAAGACAGTCAGGGTTGAATCGCAACGGCGTTTGGAGTTTTAGACCTACCAGTGGGGCCAGTAACTATGGGAGGGAAGACGCGAAGCATCACCTTAGACGGCATGAAGGAGATCAAGATTTCGATGAGGGCACAGAGGGCACTGGAACCGATGATGGCTTCACACACAAGTCAGCGTTTGAGTGCATGCAGCACTCTAGCGAAGAAACTCACCTCCATATCCATCAGGGCACGGGAGCTTGTTGCCATCAGCGTCGGTAGGGCAGAAGCCGTTGGCATACATCTGGGTGAGAGCACCCTGCGCAACAGGAATGATGGCAAACGAGATACCCATGACGGAGAGAAGGCCGGTGCCGATGTAGTAGCTGAATCGTGTAAGTGGACATGGCACATTCACTGAGTGGGAAACTCGGTCCTCTTACGGAGTCTTCAGAATGCGAAACCTGGTGATCTGGATCGCGGACAGGATTCCAGAGACGATCAAGGCAGTCGACACCAGATATTGTTGCATCTCTCCCGAAAGGTTGGCACCGGAAGCACCGCTGAGAAGAATGGGCGGCGTGATGATGCCAGCTAACATGGCCAGGGCATGCTGAAAGCCCAGGAGAATGGCCAAGAGAGTAGGCATCTTGTCGTGGAGGCCGAAAAAGGGTGCGGACTGGCGGGACTTCCTCATGAAGGGCAGGTTCGGGCGGAAGAGGAACGCATAGTCGTAGTCGCCGATGAGGCCTTGCTTCGTGAAGAATCTGTTCTTGGCGCCGCGCAGACGATCTCCCACTGTGCGTTTGGGTGACGCCTCAGGGACAATTTGAGATGGACCTTGATCTTCGTCCATCTTGCCGTCGTTTTCGGGGTCTCTTGAGGTGGTGTCAATGAACCAAACCCTCGAGATTGACTTGGACTGCGAAAAAAAAAAAAAAGGGCTGGTGTGGAAAGAAAAAAAACACCACTCGACGATATCCACGAGCAGTGACACAGAGCAAGATGTGGATCTCACTTTATATGTATATCAAAATCCGACTCAGGCAGTCAGTCACTCTGAGTGAGGTGAGTGGTACGGTACCGTCAGGCAAGTCTGCAATCTGCATGGGGGCCATCCTTTTAGTTGATGGTTTCGAGCAATTAGCTTCAACCGCTATCAGTGGGATAAGCCGCGCGGGACGATATGAATGGCTGGCGATAGTAAAAGAATTGTGTACCCAGAAGGGCGGGCCCGTTTCTAGCGTTAGCTGAGAGCAGCCCCCCGGAGACAAGACGCGGTCGGCAGCTCTCCCTTGTCAATGGAACCCCATCCATCCGGATCCATGTGTGTGGGTGAGATGCGGAAGAGAGAGCGTGGGTTGTGAGTGAGCTCTCTCTTGGTTCTTGCTGCCGCTGGGCGTGGCGAGGACGAGAGGAGGAGTTCTGAGGATACATGTGGTTCATGGCAATGCACGGCCGAGTTGATTGTAGATGAGATGGAACATCCAATGTACATGATGTACTTGTTGCATGTGTCTGAGCATGGAAGACAGCTCCGTCATCAACCAACACTGCTTTACGGATACAACCCCCAAAACACCACTGATCCCTGGCCGCAGCTGAGGAACTACTGCAGAGTAATTAGAGGCTCGCAGAGTGTGGGGGAACTCCCCGGCATCGCTCCCGCGTGGCACTCCAGGAGACTGCCGCCGTGTTCCTCGTCCTCCCTCTCGGGCGCATCCTACATGGCTGCGCGGACCGAGTGCTTGGAGACGCGGCGACCTGCGAAGCGCGGGAGGACGGGAACTGAACTTGTTGGAGCAACTGACTGACTGCAACTGCACTTGTAGCGGCCAGCGGGGGCTTGCCGGGGCCCGGGGGTCTGAAAGTCAGTGCAGCAGTGAGTGTCTTGGACCTGTGTCCATCTCACCGGCCAAACTATGTTGCTTCGAAACGGCACCAGCTTCTCCGAGATGGCCGCCGGCGACGACCTTCAGCTGGAGTGCGATGAAGTATACGGCTTGAGAAAATGCACATGTTGGGTTGGAATGATCCATCATGCCACCTGGAGATTTCCAAGCCGATAGTTCCTGCTAAGACCCTCGTCATCTCCAACGATGGCGGACACCAAGTATGAGAGAGAATGCTTTCCAAACCTGGCATTCAAGCTCACCTCATCTCTCCTAGACCTTCTGGCTCTGGCTCATCTGATACCATTTGCGACGCCCATCGCGAACGCCGAAAGGTCGTGGGCAGATGTTTTCCATCGCGACAGGTGATGGAAGCAATCCCAAGCCTTAGCAGCAGTCATTAGCCGATCCGATCAGAGAGATAAGACAACCCAGGGTCTAGAGCCACCCAGCAGATGCACGTCAACGCTGCGCAGAGATAAGGATTCCTCCCAAACGAGTCAAGAAGGGGTCCTGGGAGATAGAGGCGCTGCCGAAGACCCCGTCCCATTGGTCCAGATGCTTGCCGAGACTCGGAGATGTTGTTGTTCGGCGCGGCAGGGCGGACGGGAGTGTTGGGTTTCGTCCATTTCCCGTCCCCTCATGCTCTGTCTGCTGTCTGCTGTCGGCGGTCTCCGACAGGAAGCAATCCTGACCGTCGAGGGACTCACCGGGACCATGTCATTGATGTTTGTCGCAGCGGCGTGGGCGGGCCATGATCATCTTGCTTCTTATCTCCGATGCTGCGGGAATTCCGCGGGTTCGCCGCTTACATACAATCAACACGTTCACTGTCAGAGCCCTTCATGTTGCTGTCCAGAGCCAGATATTCAGCCAACGTCTTGAGACTCGTTCAACGCCAGCAGTCACGGTTGCTGCTATCGAATCACCGAATGTCATCCCTCAGCCCCCTAACCACGTCTTGCTGCGACCCGAACCTTTCTCGATGGTACTCGTTCAGCTGTTGCCGCCCAAATTCCCGAACGAGACCCAACTGCCCCTTGTGTCGCCGGTCTTTCAGACAGTTGGCCAGTTCACCTTCCGTCCTCGACACGCATTGACACAGACTTGGAGTTCCTCCAAAAGTTTCTCGGTCTTTCGGCGTGGGAAACATTATGCTGATACGCCGAACGTCTTTCCAAACCGCACCAGCATTCTCTCTTTCCCCCTGACGGCCAAGGGCCAGCTTGGCCACATTCCAGTCGACATCACCGTCACGGCTCTCGAATCGTCGGGCTACGAGGTTCAGTGTGCCCCTTTTTTGTTCCATAGCGGCTATCGTGCACGATGCTCCATCATTTCCCGACCTCCGACAATTACATCGGTCGGGATTGACTTCAGTGTCTTCGTCAATGTCGACCGTCACAAGCGCAAGCCTCTTGGTCGTGCGGTTTTGGGTAAACAGGACGATCATCGGCTTCGGTGGCCGCCTGTGAACGGTTCCAGTCGTGTGCCCGCCGATACTCACGGTAACGGTATGCGTTTCGCTATTGCCTGAGCTGTTGTTAGATGGCGAGGTCGTTGTCGAAACATTGCTTGACACGCTGAAAGTTCGGTCTTGCCGGCTATTCACTGTAGAGAATGACGGTGCGATTGCGGAAGACCATGATCTAGGGAAAAAGCTGGAGGACGGCGGGCTCGACGGCGATGTTGCTGATGGTGACGTCGGGCTTGCAGCCTGTCTCCTCGAGCTGGATCCGCTTCCAACTGGGCGGCGTGGTATGGATATAGGTGGCCGACCACCAAAGGGGCTCATGCCGTTGGCTGGTGAAAGTCTCGGCGGGCTTCGCGATATAGACGGGGCTGCGAACCCAGACGTATTCCACATGTAGACGGTTTCCGTGGGGCTCGTCGTGAACACGTTCGAGGAGCTGAACATGCTTCGCATGGTACTCTGTCTCGATGCCGCATCATGGGCGGTAGACGACATCGAACCTGACCTCGCGTTTTCCTTCACCGTTGCCTCATTGTTGGTCACCAGCTGGCCATCAAGCTGCTTTGGAATCCAAAATTGGACACAGGCGTCTTCGACCAGCGGCTCATCCCTACCGGCGACGACAAAGCTGACCATGGTGTTGTACTGGCAGTAGTTGTCAAAGGCCTTGAACCCCGTCACTGCCTGCTGAAACTTGATGATATCTTTGCGTCCCATGAAGGATAGCCTCGCGATCCGCTCGTCTTTGCGAAGAATCATCTCCAGCACGCCAGAACTAGATGGGTTTGCATACAGCGGGTTGAGGATGACGGAAGTGATATCGAAGTCAATCGTCTCGGCTGCAACTGTAAGCGATGGTCCTGGTCTCCTCAGCCAGGCTTACATACCTTGACGGCGTGCGCTCCTTGCAGCTCCCTGCTCCACGCCAGTGATGTTGATCCTGAATCGTCTCCCGTCTGCACCCATTCTGCGAAGAAGCTGAAGTCGTCTCTGGACGTTGGCACCGGAACCTTGGAGTGGGCTTTCCATCAAGTTAGCTGCATTCCAGGATGCGTGCCATGGACGGTTCAGGCCTTACATGTCAAGGACTTGTTCCATTAGGGCATCCTTCGTCACCACATCAACAAGCTGAGGCAGTTCCTTCTCAGGCCAAACATCGAGCATGTCAGATGTCAACCCCGCCAAGCTTGGCTTGACCAAATCTTGTTTGAAACGGCCGCATTGCTTTGAAAGGCACTGCGTCTGTCAGTACATGCACCTCTTGCTGGTAGTCTTGGGGTATTCCCAACTCACGTCCTCGAGTTCTTGGACATATGATGGCCAATGCGACACCCCAGGGACGGCCTGTTTGAGCTCGGGCGACTCGTCAATCCGTTCCTTCAACCATACGCACTTCAAAAGGCTCAAGTACTGCTCCAGATGTGGGATCTTGTTCTCAACCAGAATACCAGCAGGTGTGAAGTTGACGGTAGACCGGTCGAAATGAACGACGAAGGCGTCTGTGATATCTTTCAGGCCGGGGGCCGGCTCGTCTGGGGAACGACTCTCCCAAGCCTTGAGCAGCCCATCTTTCACCAATAGTGGGATGTCAAGACTTTGCTCCTGTTGTTGGGCTTGCTGATCTAGAGCCACCTGCAGGTCCGGGACGAGGACCCCAATCAGGCGGTGCAAATCCCCGTGAACAGCTGAGATGCGATCAACAAGATCATGGTGAACCTTGTGTATGTCCTCTCTTACACGACACAGCAGATCGCTGGATTCGTTAGCGTTGTCGATGGTCAGAGGGGAACAGGCGAAGCTCACATTTCGAACGGCTTCAGGACGAGTTGAAGCTTGGAATTATGTAGGGCGATTCTTGCCCGTAGCCGGTCCGCGGTTGGCGCAACCAGTACATTCCACTCGATATTTCGGAGAGGACCACTATTCAGGCGATAACGATTATTGTTGTCGATCAACTCGATGCATTCTCTGATCGTCCCCTGGTAGTCTCCGATAATCTCCGCCAAGGACGACGGGTCCCATCGCAGTGACTTGTACGACACATCTTTGCGGAGAGACTGATCTGCCTGGATTACCACTCGGCTGAGAATATGGAGGCTGTCACCCAGTCCTTTGACGTCGCGGCCGAACTCCTCATATTGCTTGGCTGGGATGCCGTTAGCTTGTGTCGCCGTCTGAAGTTTTGGAATTCTTAGAGCCCCAAGTCAGCCCTACGGCCACGCTTGTCGGGCGGAGGGCTGAGATGGCGCTCTCGATCAAATGAAGCACAGGCCGATCAGCCATTAGTAGGCTTATTCTGGGGATCATGTACCCGAAACAATCCTGGCGAATGGCGAACATGAAGATACGGACAAGGACAAAACATGCGCGGAAGAGTATCGACAGAAAATGGATCGAGGAACATACTTGCATTGTACTCGTTCTCCCATCCAAACCTGTAGATGTCCCAACAAACTTTACTCAGATTGACAATGTCCCCGATTTGAAGAGGCCCTGCCATTGAGGGAACGTCAGGAAGAGATGATGAAATCAGTCTGTTGAACACGCCTTATTATCAGATTGGCATTTGACGTGCGATGTTGTCAACAGGGCGTGAGCAAAGTTGAAAGCGACGACAAATAGAAACCTCAAAAGTGGACTCCGCGTCAACGGTCGCAAAGCAGATGGGGAGACAACGTGGGATTTTGAATGACAGCCTGGCCGCAGGGCGGGAGCACACGACCAGACCTCGGGGGGCGCCACCAGTTCGCTGGGACTATGCGACAAAACGGTGGGTGTGGCCGCCACGAGGAACACAATGTTGGCAGTTTGCGACCAGGACTTGGTTCTCAGGACTGGACGAAGGGGTAACAACTCTGGCTGGTTCACCGAATGAGAAGGGAAGGGGGGGGGAGGAACGAGATGAGAGTGAGGCTGAGGGATCGGGTCATCTTGTTTGCTTGCCCACTTGGACGGAACTGTGAGTGCTTCCGGCGGGCTGGACAGTTCGAATTTGATACCGAGAGACGGAATGGTGTGGGAAGCAATGCAGGCAGCAGCAGGGGAACGAGACATCTCATGCTGGCAGGCTGCGTCTCCTTCAGCGACCTATCACGCCCGGCTTGGCTTGCTCGATTGCAGACTTGGGAGGTCGAGCGGCAGAGGCCACCGTTCTGAGCAATCCCCGGTGCTGAGCGCCAGGTTCAGCGGTTGTCGTCTTGGCAAGCCGAGGTCTTCTGCTTTTGCGGAGAGGGTGGCTTTGGGGACTTCATGAGTTCCGCCCGAGAACATGTTGACTTGGTTGAAGCTGTAAATGCGCTCAAACTCCAGCTTGAGCCTGGGCGCCTGCTCGTAAGGCAGCCAGGGATGAAGACCAGCGTTCTTTTAGCGCTCAATCAGTGAAGCGTAGCTGGTAGATTGTCACGCGGTCTCAGTTACCCGAGACACCCTTACGAAGGCATCCAATCCAATCTGGCCTGCGTTGATAGCTTGTCACCCTCCTTTCCTGCGGCATGCGAGTGTGCGGCGTAAGATTGCTAGCTTGAGATAAGGTATTGAGACAGGATGAGCTTGTGTCATATCTAATATTCAAAACGAATTGACGCGATACACTGCTATCTGCTTTAACTCAATATATACAAGGGTTGGAAAACTTGCCCTCCACAGGCTAAACATGATTGTATGTAGATGCTCATGAATGATAACGTCCGCACAAGTGATTATGGGTAGAGGATAAAACAGATGAATAATAACATAGACCGAACGAATTGGAGACGGCAACACGACGGCAATGAACAGAATACAGAGCGAGGACAAGCGCTTGGTGAGCTGTTCTGATACATATGTCTTCTAAGTTCTTAGCAGCATCTACAAGGTTCTATCTGCATATTGCCAAGGGTTCTCCGATCGGCACTCAATTCGGTCACGAAAGAGCTGGTGGCGGTGGCAGTGAGCTGCCATGCAGAGAGAGCTCTCCCCTCAATTCCGCTCTCACGCTCCAACCTGGGGTAGGAAACGGACGGGGTGTCACCACCAGTCTACCGGGGCTTCATCCTATTCGCGCTCGCTTCGGCAGGCCTATCAACTTCTCGTTTACTGAGACCAGGTCATCAGCAGATCGAGCTCAGCTCTGCATCTGCTTACCGAAACTAGAGCCTCGGCAGCGCGGTTGAATCCCAGAAAGTGCGCAAACATGGCCTCTTGTCTTGCTCCCGCACCAAGCGCAACTGGACTACCTTTTCTTTTGCTGCATAATCGGGCAATATTCGCTCCGCGAGGCAGATTTCAAGACGAGGCTGTCGGGGACCGAGTGACTCTTCGAACGCCCTTCCTGATGTAGCGGCTTTCCTGGGCATGCATGCATGCGGCTGCCACATCCTTGGCCGAGTCTGCCCTGCCCTGACTGCCGTTCTGCTTGCTTTTGGTGCGCGACCCAGCCATCGAGCTGCTCCCTGGTCACGCCTGACCTGCATGCCAGCTCGTCACACAAGCTTACGTACATAGAGATAGGCCATACTTAACATCGGAGCCACCCCTTGTAGCCTGCTTTGCCATGTATCATTATGGCGCAGACCTCGAGACTCCCCCATCTTGGAGCTGCTGCGAGTCTCTGATATCTCTGAGTCGCCTCGTTGGCTTGCCAGACTCCCCAAGATGAAAGACTTCCAAAGTTCAGAGGGCATCTTCCAGGAGCCTCGTCACATCGACGACAACTCAAGCGAAGATGATGCTGCCGGAGTGATATGTAATATCGCCGACGGGGATGGTCAAGGCATCGTCACCCACGCACCCAAGGAGGGATTTCGCCTGGGATACCTGGATGTATGCTGTCTGGTCATCAACCGCATGATAGGTGCGTCAAGCTGTCTCTGTCGCTCAGGGGACATCTGTTAATGCCGTGAAACAGGCACCGGAATATTCATGTCTCCGAAAAGAGTCATGAAAGGTACTGGAAGTGTCGGCGCGACCTTGATGTTCTGGCTAGCTGGCGTTGTCTACTGCCTTTGCGGCACCCACGTCTACATCGAGTACGGCCTCAACGCCCCTCGTTATAGGGTTCAGGGAGTCGAGCAGTCCATTCCTCGAAGCGGTATGAACAACTGAAAGCATTGGACACAGCAACAGTGCTGACTGACATCCACAGGCGGAGACATGGTGTACTTGCAGTACGTTTTCTCGAAGCCTGCTTATCGTAAGAACACTATCCTCCTATCGACTTGCATCTTTGGCATCACATTCATCGTTCTCGGAAACATGGCCGGCAACAGTCTTCACTTCGCCTTCCGAGTCCTTGAGGCCGCTGGCCACTCAGATCCTGAGAACGGCCCTGTGAGGGGCATCGCTCTCGCCGTTGCCGTTTTCGCCTGCTTCATCCATGCCACGAGCAGAAGATTCGGAATCATGCTGAACAACTTCCTGGCGGTCATCAAGATCATGATCATGCTACTGATCATCGTCGCGGCCATCGTGGTGGGTGCGGGCGGGCTTCCCAAAACAGAAAACGTAATCGAGCAAAATACGTCGCCAAAGACTTCGTTCGCGGGCGCAACCAAAGACGCGAACGGATACGCGCAGGCATTCCTTGCCATCATTTTCACATTTTCGGGATTCGAGCAGCCAAACTACGTCCTGGGAGAGATCAGCCGTCCTCGAAAGAAGTTTCCTATTGGGATGGCGAGTGGTGTAGGGCTCGTTGCAGTTTTATACTTGGCTGTCAACATCTGCTATGTAAGTGCCTCCACGTAATGCGGCTTCTAGCAGTGGCTTATATCAAATCAGATGGTCGTTGTACCTGCCGATGTTCAGAAGAATGAGGCGAATGTTGCCCAAGAGTTCTTCAGGCTTACCTTCGGCCAGTTGAATCCAGACAGCGATATTGGGTCACGGATCTTCAATGCTTTTCTGGCAATCTCTTCCATGGGCAATATCATTGTCATGGTATGTCACGGCTGCAGAACTGAGAACCACTACTGTGGGTACTGACACGATACCAGACCTATACCGCGGCTAGAGTGAAGCAAGAGATTGCAAAAGAGGTGAGAAGACGCTTTTTTCCTTGTATCTAAAACGTGGACAAGGCACTAACTGCCCATACAGGGAATCCTTCCTTTCCCAAAGTTCTTCGCACAAAATAAGGACATGAGCCTTGGACGACTATTGTTTTGGTTCCAAAGGAAGGGCTGGTTCAAATCACTTCTCAAACTGCGTTGGATGTTGCCGGAGCATCATTCTGAAAAGACACCAGTTGGTGCTTTGGTTCTTCACCTCGTCAGCTGCGTCATCCTCATATTCGCCACCTACGGCAGGGCACCTGTAGTGGCATACACAGCACTCACATCTCTAAGTGCTTATGTAGTCAACGCATTCATCGGAACATTCCTGGGTCTCGGCATTCTCATCCTACGCTTCCGCGGCCCTCCTACGACAGCTACTGACGATGACGCCACTGACGATGACCCATCCAAGTCCCCTACAACCTGGGCTGAGATGACTGGCAAGAAGTTCCGTCCCGTTTTATCAGTCTTCTGTGCCATTGTATACATGTGTGGAGGTCTCTATCCCGTGATCACCAACTGGGTACCGCCGTCACAGTATTCCGACCTGACCGTGACGCCATGGTGGCTTGTGCCCACCGTTGGGTGGATAATCATCAGTCTTGGCGTTGCCTGGTTCATCGGCTTCATCTTGGTGGCTCGATACATTGAGAAGAATGACCACCGTGTCTTTGTAGTAGAGAAGAAGCCGGAGTTTGAGGCAGCTGATGGAAGCAGCCGGAGCTCCGAAGCTGGCCATCAAGGGGCTGATCTAATCCAGGTCCATGAAACGGTTTACCTCAGCTGGGTTGGAAAAGAGACTCTACGACAAAGGCGGCCGGTCTTCGACGACTCGAAAGAAGCCGACGGTCATGCCAGGGAGGTGCCGGCGTCTCCATACGTCAACACGGACTTTGCTGCATTCATGTCAAGTCAGGGCACTGAAACAGGGGGGACATATTCGAGATACTAAAAGAAGCACTGGTGTATCACACGGCTGTTTGCTGACTATGGGCGATCGGGGCGTTTGTAGGGTCCGGCTCTCGCCTGACTTGCTTGGGACAACCTGTTAGGATCATGAATATTTTACTGTTTTATTATTCGTGTACGTAGTGGTATCTGGGCGGACATTAAATGCAAAGCCTATCCCGCGTCGTGACCTTCCTATCTCATAGCACCCATTAAGTGATCATGGCTCTTGCTCGACAATGTTGTTGAGACGTGGCCCAAGTTGTGCAAGGGCTGAACGATCTTGTCCGTCAGGCTCGTAAGATCGGAAGACCTCTCCACGCATTAGTCTCCGCGGCGCTCGTCTCCCCGTAAAGAGCTCAAACTGGGCGAAACCCTGCTCCGGAAGTAGATCCAGACCGTCCATAGTGACCCAACCCCGGTGAGAGACCTGGCGCGCTTGGTTGAGTATTGGGGTATCAAGCGTCTTGTATCCCAGCTCAACGAGACAGCCGCCGGTTGGACTGCTGAGCCAGGCCTGTGGCGCCACAAAGTTGGGAGCTGGTACGTCGCCGATGCTATGCGTCGGGATACAGGAGACGATCATGGTCGGCGGCCGAAAGTCTTCCGGCCACGCCTCGTCCAGGGTTCTGATGATGTGGAATCGTGTTTCCGCGTCCGTGTTTGCGCTCAGAAGCGGCAGATCGTGTCTCTTTAGTAGTCTCGTGAAGTGATTGACCATCTTTTCCGCGTTCGAGACCGTGCGGTTGTACACCACGATGTTCTTCACGCCAAGTTGCAACATGCTGTAAGTTGCAGCACGAGCCATACCACCTGCGCCGATAATAAGACCGCAACTTGTCGGACGCACCGCATTGGCAGGCGAAAGTCCCCTCCTCAGGCAAGCCCGGATACCGATCCAATCTGTGTTCTCTCCGTAAAGTGCGCGTACGGGCCCAGCTCGATTCCTGCAGTTGAAGAGTTTCTCATCTTCTGGGATGGTGCCATCCGGGTTCAGTCGACGAACAGGCACGAGGGTGTTTACTGCGCCAATGGCTTGGGCATGTCGACTCAGCGAATGGGTAAGGGTGATTATTTCTACTTTGAACGGCAAGCCCACGCTGGCGCCTGCGAAGTAGGGATCTTCAATGAGGTCTTTGAGGCCATTCAACGATGGTGTGGAGAATGGACGGTACACATGTGGAATGCCACATGCCTTGAGTGCGGCATTATGCATGGCTGGCGACAAGCTGTAGGAGACATGGGCACCGAAGACATAAATCTTCATGGGGTCGAATAGGAATGAGTTGTACAGCGCTTGCGTTGCTTGCACTGCCGTCAAACAAGGCTGATCGGGGCTGTACTTTGATGCCATTGCTTCTGGCACGACGCTTGTTAGAACATGATTCATGGCAGCCGAATGCCTACCACGAGGGCCAGAGTTGTAGGCAATGAGAGGGACCTTGTGGCCAGTCGTGGCGTCGACCAGAGCCTTGAGATGGTTCACATCGAAGTTGTCCTTTATCGAGGTGACTGGCTTGATAAGTCGGACAAGATCGCAGCCTATTCGGCGGGCTCTGTGGTAATGTGACATCCAGAATGGGTCTGCCCACGAGGGAGAGTCGACGGCAGGAGTTAGGTGACCGATGATCTTTGACCTCCTCTTCATGGAGATGATGTGTAGTAATTGGTAATCGTTCAAGCGTAAGTCGACGGTGAGGTATTCAGGTGTGAGTCGGAGACCATGTAAGATGTAGTCCATGTACACCGATTCTGTTGTGTCCGGGAGAACAACATGGTAGATGAGCGGGATAACGGTGCTCCTTCTGATTGACCCAATGATCCTTGCGATATCTGCAGCTCGTTCAGAATCCAACGCTGTTGCACCCGCGAGGCCATCGACAACGATCTCGATGGCGTCAGCACCTGTTTCGAGCTCCTCGACGGTGATCTCATTGTTGAGAAGGCTCGACAATGAGACTGAAATAGCATAGGTGAACCGACGGTCTTCGGTCGGGATAGACGCCAGGGGGAAGGCAGATTCGATGAACGGAATAGAGCCTTTGGGCATGATCAAGCTGAGGAATTTGAGGAAGTGCCTCTCGGCACGCTTCAGGGTAAGATACGGTGCGGGTGGCTTCTGACCGCCAGCGTGAGCTTCTATCCTCGCGGCATCAGTCTCGGCCGCAGGATCTGCTGTTTCGGAGACGTTGAAGAACTCGAGGTTGCTGCAAGTCCGGAAAATGGTGCTGCTCGCGGCAAGAAGATTTCTTGCCTTGTCTTCGTCCTCGATCTTGAGGTGGTCTTGAATGGCCTTGACATCGCGAACGATGTGGACGACAGGGTGTGTACGGCAAAAGTCTCTCAGCAGAGTCTGCACAGAGCGCTCCATCCAGCTGCAGACAATCAAGCAGCCTTTTGAGTTTTGGTCGAGGAGGTCGCGGAGAACGTCCGTCTGGCGACGGTGACATTCTGCGGGTCCATGGGCCCGTTTATATGCGAAGCTGGTCAGGCCGGTGACCTGTTGGAAAGCCTTCTCGCAGTCGAGGGCCCTCCGCGCCATGGCCGTCGAGGCGATGATGGCGAGGGTCGACTTGCCAGCGCCTCGAATGCCAGCAAGGACAATGGAGGCATCGGCAGGGAAAGGGGGTATCTCGTTCGGCAGGTGGGTGACTGGCGTCGCAGGCCTCGTTATTGGCGTCTCGGGTCTGGAGCACGCAGCCATGGAGTACCTGCTGCTGTTCGTCCTCGGGCTCTGAGGTTCTCTCGGTGTTGTACTGTAGCCATTGCGGGTGTCGACGCGAATGAACTTTGAGGGATTCTCCAGTTGGTGGTGGTGTTCGGCGTCCTCGTCGTCAATGGCCGTGGCCACGAAGGACCGCTTCACGCCTGCTGTCGCCATAGCTCCTCAGCCTCAACCTCGACCTGGCCGTGGCAGCAGTCGCAAGCTGGGTTGGTGAGAGAGCCCAGGATGCAAGCGCATAAGGCAAGGAAAGGCAGTGTCAAGTTGAGGGAGAGAGGGCGTGCAGGTGATTGAGTCTGTCTGGGCCAACGGGTTTCGTCCAGCGCCGCCTAACCGGGTGGTCTAACAAGGTCAAGCTCTCTCTCTCTCTCTCTCTCTCTGTGTCTGTGTCTGTCCGTCTCTCAGTCAGGAGGAGTCAGTCAAGTCGGTCCCGTCGAGTCGCGTCCAATGCCTACCTTACCTACAAAGGCGGGCACAGAATTGTCAGGTGGGAAGACACATGGAATCCGCACCCCATTTCCGACGGTCGGTGCCCCTCTCCCTTAGCTGCAACTTGGCGTTAGTACTCTGATAAACACTTACCCCTGGCTTTTCTGTTAGCAAGATACATTCTCCACCGAGCTTGTCTCGTGTTCCGAACCCGCCGCTGCTGTTCCGCCCCTTGGTTTGACAACTCAACTCAGGGAAGTCCCAACTGTTGCTCGGTCCAATGTTGAAGTGTCTAGACCAGTGAGAGCCCACGACGCAGGCAACACAACCTTGTCCATGGTAGACAAACCCCAGCTGTACACATGCTGTTGGTGCCCCAGAGACGCCTCCATGATCCATCGACAAGGGTCTGTCTGTGTGAAGAGTCTGGAGAACTGTCTGTGCATGTTCGCAACACCAAAAGTAGCGCACTAGCACCCCGCAAACCGAGTCGTCCGTACACGGCCTTCTGCGGCCAATTAATGCCACTGGGATTCCAGCTGACCTTTGCCCTCGCCGCCCAAAGATCAGATCGAGCAAACAACCTTTGAGGCGGCGCCGCGACTGTCCGACGTGAGGTTACCCCAGGATTTCCCCACCTCCAGCGAGTTGCGCGGGAAATCTTGGAGAAGCAAAGACGTCAATCATCGCCGCTGTCGCTCCTCTGCTTGTTGACTGCTTGCTGCTGCTGCTGCTGCTGCTGTTGCGTTGCTGTCGCTGTCGCTGTTGCTGTTGCTGTGCTGCTGCTGCTACCCATCGTCACTCCCCCTGCAACATCCCGTCCGTCGCGATCCAGCCGCCACAACTCTCGCTTCAACCATCATCCGCAGCGCGCCCTTACCCTTCCTCGCAGCTCTCGCCGACGCCTTCGCTCTCGTTACACACGCCCTCATGCTGTCCACAACGGCGTGAGCCACAGGAGCTGCTCTGCCGCCCGAGGCATCAATTGCAGGATGCCCTCCAAGAGAAAGGTTCACGATGCCGAGACCAATGCTACCTCGACGTCGGCCCCGAAGCGCCAGCGAGTTTCTCGAGCGTGCGACCAATGTAGAAGGCAAGCAATCTCGCATCCGCCCTTGTTTTTTTTTCTCTCTCGATTTCTTCTCTTTTGCGTCTGGTTTTCATCGTCTATTCACCTTCAACATCGGAGGCTTCCTGCAAGGGAGCCGTCCTCGCATGCCCAAGCATGCTTGGTGATCCAGGCCCGAAGAGCCTCGTCATTGGCCCGAGTCAATCCTTGCGTCGTCAACAGCTTCATTCCCAGGGTGTTGTGACGTTGCTGGGGATGGTCTAACTTTGTTTTCTTCAACGCCGATCCCGGGTTGTATTTGATTTGGTCTTTCGATGCTAACTGACTTGCAGTGCCCGAGAGAAGTGTGACGGCGTTCAACCACAATGCTTCTCCTGCGTAACGCTGTCGAGGCAATGCACATACAACGTCGCCCCGAAGAAGCGCGGCGTACAGACCGGTCTAATCCGAACATTAGAGCTCGCCCTTGTCTGGCTGTTCGACCAGGTTCCTGGCACTGAAGAGAAGCTCTCAGAGTTGCTCGCCCGCGAGGGCGATGGCGGGCAAGCTCTGCTATTAGACAAAGACAACGAAGCCGGTAACCGTCTTCATAAGAGATGGAGGAGGTGTCGAGTTCATAAAGACATCGACCGACTTCTATCCGGCAAGGACGGTATAAGCCCGCGCCAAGACACCTCGGGAGACGAATCGGACGCGGACGCAGACGGCCGCAACAAACAGAAAGACGCAACGCCCCAAGAAGGCAACGTTGTGTCTCCAAAAACAAACGGTCCTGAACGGGCGTCGGACGCGACCCCGAGCGAACCGGGTCCAAGACATCGACACGGCTCTATATCTCGACGAAGATTCAAACTCCCAAGAAACTTTCCGAGGCTGCTAGAAGTTTACTATTCTTATACCCACAGTTGGCTTCCAATACTAAACTCCAAAGAAGTCCTCGATAATGTTGCAGCCTCTTATCCGCCCGATGGTTTTGATATCGACCCAGAAGACTCTGGCGCCAGCGCGGCCCACGCCGAACTGTGGTGCGCTCTTGCAGTTGGAGCCTTCCAGGATGCGACATCATCTAATACTTCCGGACGGGCTGAGCCTTCAGACCGTCCAAGCCTTATATTCGCAGCTGCACGAGGCTTGATACCCGTGGAAACGGACATGGGATTAGGCCACGTCAAAGCTCTACTGGTGTTGTCTCTGGTAAAGCTGGGCCAAGACAATGCAGGCGCTGCCTCATTGCTTATTGGTCTCGCCGTTCGAGGTGCCATGGCACTCACGGACGGCAGGTCAAGGAACAGGGGCCGCAACTCTATATCTGGTCAGGCGGCACCTTTGACACCCGAAGCAAACTCAACTGCACTGGATCGAGTGATGATGGCATGTCTCATGCTTGACACTATAGTATCCCTGGCCCTCGGCCAAACACCACACATGAGGACGAGCGATATGAAGGACAAGCCAACGGATGAAAACGGGCCGGAAGAATGGGCTCCCTGGGTGCCACGGACTGGGTTCGGATCCGAGGAGGTTGATGGCGCTGTGCACGCTGCCCAGTCGCTGAGTTCTTTCAACCAGCTTTATCAGTTCTTCCGGACCCTCAATCAGAGCGTCGAGTCAGGAACTGCAGCACCGCAGATAGGTGCTGCGAACCTGGTGCAGGTGCTTGATCCCCGGTTCTCATTTTGCAACTCTGTTGTTTTTGGAGCGTCAACGATACCCAAACTGCCGTCCGCCTTTTTGATACAGGCTACTTTCCTCGGTGCCACGCTGACATTGATGCCCGACGCCCGGGTTTCGCTTATTTGGAGTCTGATGGAGGTTTTGGAGAATTCCATTGCTCAATTTGGCGCAGCGGGCGTGTCGCCGCTTCTTGTCACTTACATGAGCATCGCTAATACCAAGAGTTGCGTAAAGCTCTGCGAGACGATGACAAAGCCAGATGGAATACTCTGATGGGAGATCTGATATCCGTTTGGCAAGACCGGACGACCAACACAGACTCGTCCGTGTTGGACGCTGAGCCGGGCGGCAAAACACCTATCCAGGCCGAACAGTCGGCTCCTCATTTCTCACAGCCCGCCGCCCGACAAAATCCACATTATCCTCAGTTCCCAATGAACACAGATTCATACCACCAAAACGGCAACGGGTTTCTACCAACTGCTTCGTCGGCTAGCCCTTCGACGGCGCGAACGATGCCATTTACCCCAGGAAGCCAGCTGGATGCATTCCCCCCCGGATTTATGGGGCATCTGTCTTCGGCTCAAACACCATACCTGATGGGACAAGGACCCCACGGCGTGGATTACGACGCCATTATGGACGAGCTGGCTTCTATAGACTGCACAGATAGTATGGAGGCCGACCCGCAGTTCATGGCCAATCTCGGCTTCGCCCCAGGCTCAGACTTGACAGACATGCTGCGGGGAGAATTCGGGGGGATGTGAGAAGAGTAATGTATTATGACTTTTAGTAGAAAACGAACCCAATGCTTATCACACACGTCTGGAACTATCTTCGCCGTAACCTGTCCTTTTGTTTGATTGTCCCCTGTCATGCACGTTCATCGGTGTGAAAAGCCCCTTGTGATTGACATGTGTTCACCCTGGCCAAGGGTAGTCATTTGAGAAGAACGGACTTGCTAGCCCCTTTCGTACTGTTTTCTGGAGAATCTGCAGCAGGCTTATCTCTGTTTTGTCATTTGTCTGGCTCAGCTGCGGCCGCTGCAATGTTAGTGTCTTCGGGGTCTGCTTGCGAACCAAGCCCGCGGAAGAGCAATGTGTGCAGGAAGAGCGGAAGTACAATCACCAGGAGTTTAAGAATCCGATGTCTCGGCAGTCAATCTATCGAGATTTGGACTTGTTGATGAAGCACGTGTCATAGATTGTGCACAGTACCTTAGTGTAGTGTGCGCTACCAAGCAGGGCAAATTCTGATGACACCGACCTAGTGGCCAGTACGACTCTAACGACTGTCACGTCCCGACAGAACGGTTCAGACAGAAAAACATTCGTGGATGAAGACAGGAGAATAAAACTTACAAGATCAAACTTTCAGCGTGATGTTGTCCGCCGCTCTGTGCGCTTACAACCGCCGTATCAGGAGAGCCCCTTTCGATCAGACTAAAGTGGACTCCACGATGGCCTCGTCAAAGAGGCTTGGCCAGAACATTGCTAACGAGTTAGCAATCGAGTGATGGAGTCCGGAATTCTTGCCGGTCTTTTGCCAATGTTGAGAGCGGCGCAGCCATCTTGGTTTGTACGCGTTGGCCGGATATACTCAACTCCCCTCAGCTCGCTCCAACGGCCAACCCAACGCAACACAACGCATCAACCCCTGTCTTGTTGACTCCGTGACCCCATGGGCAAGGCACGTCTGGCAGGTAGCAGCAGTCTGGGGTCGCTACCCCTTTGCCCGCATTGCTGACAATCCGGACGGCTGGAAATCAACAAGTTGGGACGTCCCCAAGTTCCACGTGCAATGTGAGACAGTTGAATGGCAATGCGTCGCCGCTGACAGGATAAACATTCAGCCCTTAGCCCCGGTCTGGGCAGGGGTTCTCCAGCATTTTGGGGGCCCAGAGGTTGGATCTAAGACGGAAACAGAGATTAGTGCCGTGGATCAGTGCGGAGAACAAATCCTTTGCCGTTCTCCACGCGCCGTGGAGACGAGTCAGTCGACCAGGTGCAGATTCTGCTCCGGTTCGGAGCCACCGCAAAAACAGGAAGCGTGACTCCTTAGCTCAGGGAGAAGCATTCACCCCAGAGTCAACCATCTGGAATCTCATACGCGAAGGCGTCGTCAGAGCCTATTACCCCGGATCCCATTGGCCTCCCCGTGTTTGCTGTGCGTTCCATGCGTGGGATGAACAAACTCCGCATCGAAGCAGCCCCAGACTTTTTCCCCAGACGAACCGACACACGCCACACACCTGTCACTCTTTACCAACGCAGAGGAACGAACCATACATATAACAAAGGCAACCCTTGACCACCATCAGCTTCTGGCCTCCTCATCCCCTTAAGACTTCTCTACCCCAACCGTGCTTTGGAGTTCAGACTGTCTCAAGGCCCAAGCAACAACATCATCTGAACACAGTAAAGCCGCAGCAGCACGCACAACCATCGCCATGGCTCTTCTCACCCTCGTTGAGGATCGGCCGACGCCCAAGGCCGTCTACAACTGGCGCGTCTACATGTGCGCCATCATCGCGTCGTTCGCCAGTTGCACCATCGGCTACGACTCTGCATTCATCGGAACCACTCTCGCCCTGGAGTCCTTCACCACGGAGTTCCAGTTCGCGTCCTACAGCAAGAGCGGATTGGCTCTGTTGAAGTCAAACATCGTGTCTGTCTACCAGGCCGGTGCCTTCTTCGGTTCCTTGTTCGCCTACGTCAGCAGTTATTTCCTCGGCCGCAAGAAGAGTTTGATCGCTTTCAGTCTCGTCTTCATGCTCGGTGCCGGTATGATGCTTGGCGCCAACAGAGAGCGCGGCCTCGGTCTCATCCTCGCCGGCAGAGTCCTCGCTGGTATCGGTGTGGGTGGCTGCTCCAACATGACCCCCATCTACATTTCCGAGCTTTCCCCGCCTGCAGTTCGCGGTCGCCTCGTCGGCATCTACGAGTTGGGCTGGCAGATTGGCGGTCTCGTTGGTTTCTGGATCAACTACGGCGTCGACTCTACTATGGCCCCCAGCCACTCTCAGTGGCTCATTCCCTTTGCCGTTCAGCTGATTCCTGCTGGTCTGCTGCTTGTCGGAGCATTCTGGCTTCCTGAGTCTCCTCGTTGGTTGTTCACCAAGGACAGGAGAGAGGAGGCCATGAAGAATCTTTGCTGGATGAGGTGAGTTTTGACCGGACAACATTTCTTGGTGATGGTTTGGATGTGAGCTAATCATCGAAATTTCACAGAAACCTGGATGCTAGCGACAAGTACATCATGGAGGAGGTCAACTACATCGACGTCGAACTCGAGAGATACAGGACCGAAGTTGGCGCCGGATTCTGGAAGCCCTTTGCCGCTCTCAAGCAGAGCAAGGTCCAGTGGCGCTTCTTCCTTGGTGGCATGGTGAGCGCGCTCCTTTCAGATTACCAACACTCGTTGCTAACCCCGACAAGCTTTTCCTCTGGCAAAACGGTTCCGGCATCAACGCCATCAACTACTACAGCCCTACCGTCTTCAAGAGCATTGGTATCACCGGCACCAACACCAGTTTCCTCACCACCGGTATCTTTGGCGTCGTCAAGACCGTTGTGACCTTCGTGTGGATTCTTTGGCTCATTGACCAGCTTGGTCGCCGTAACCTTCTCATGATCGGTGCCATTGGTGGATCGCTCTGCATGTGGTACATTGGCGGTTACCTCGCTCTCAACCCTGCCAGCGGCACCGGCGGCCTTTCCGGCGGAGGCATCTCTGCCATGGTCTTCTTCTACCTGTGGACCGTGTTCTACACTCCTTCGTGGAACGGCACCCCGTGGGTCATCAACTCCGAGATGTTCGACCAGAACACCAGGTACGTGTGGAGAGAAACGAGTCAGTAACGAAACACGTGAGCTAACCATACCTGTAGATCTCTTGGCCAGGCTAGCGCTGCTGCCAACAACTGGTTCTGGAACTTCATCATTTCTCGCTTCACCCCCCAGATGTTCGACGCGTGGGGTTACGGAGTGTACTTTTTCTTCGCCTCTCTCATGATCTTGTCCGCCGTCTTCGTGTTCTTCCTCCTGCCCGAGACCAAGGCTGTTCCTCTGGAGACTATGGACCGTCTCTTCAAGGTCAAGCCCGTGTGGCGCGCAAACAAGACCATTATGGATGAGTTGGCGGAGGACCAGAGCTTTAGACAGAACGACTCGGATGACGTTGTTCTCGGCGAGAAGTCGGATGAGGGCGAAGTCAGCCAGGTAGAGCGAAAGGCCAGCGTTTAACGGTTCGGGATAACGGTTTACTAATACGGAATTAAGGGCGTTTAAATGGGTAGCAGGCGGATATTCCCAAGATTTCGAGTCTCTGAAGGAATTCACAATCCTCTCTATCCCAAATCGAGAAAACCGAGTGATGTGCACCGTATTGCACCCCGTGCGCACAAGCCGGCAGGTCGAGAAGTAAAGCGTAACGAAAACGGCGTAAACGATAAAGGCGTAGATGACGGGCGTAATCGAGGAACGTAAACGACAGGCGTAAACGGAACGGAGGTGATACCCGAAGTAGAGGAGGATTATCGACGCGTGGTGGCGAGGCAAAGGCCGGGGGAGGCACCATGCATGAAGTGGGCTGAACGCAACCAGGGGCAAGGTACGTGGTGGTTATGTCTTTTCCCTCCCATCCCCGTGTTGGAGGAAGACGAGATGTAGCCCCAGGGTTACATGCTCTGCGAGTACATGTCAATAGCAACTGTCAGTGGCTCAGCCGCCGGAAGCACACATGAAGTGTCCCCAGATATCCTCCCGTATTGCATGGAGCAAGTGACCATCCGCCGCTGTTCCGCAGGCATCCCAAGACATGGCATCCCAGAAGATACGCGGAGATTCCCAGCATCTCCCACGTCCATTGAATGTAATCTTGTCATGTGGACATACCTGGAACAAAGTTCAACAGACGAGCAATCGCAAATCCAATCGTCCGTATCATACAGAGAGTCCCTCCAGCCAAGAGCGAAGAGGTCAAGCCAAGACGCCAAGTCGATGGACCCTTAGCCTGATTGGTAAATAACCCGACTCAAGCACTGGCGCCGTCGATGTGATCTTGGAGGTGTGGCAAGAATCCTCCGGATGTAGGATGACGTCGAAACAAGGCAAACAAAACGTATAGATGGCGTATCTCGAGCAAAACAGCACTCAAGAGCCGCAAAAGCGAAAAATGCTAGCCTGCTGCCGTTATATAACAGATCTATCGAGTTTCGTCCCGTCTGCGAGATGGGGAGTTTCCACAGTTTGTCGTGCGATCCCGTATGATTCCCGTGCGATTTTCGTCGAGGTGAGGCGGCGCTTGAGTCTTTTTCCGGGCGCGTGGGAAACGTTCACCCGCTCAACCACCAGCCAAACGAAATCTGGGACCGGCCCAAAGAATCGACGGACAGAGTCCGAGTTATTCAAGATTATGCAGGATTGTTTGAAAAAGTGCAATGCATGGGTGGAAATGAGTCTTATTTCCGTGGCTTGGTGTGTGTGAAGTTTGCACGAGACGCGCGCAACGCACGCACAACCACAGCACAACTCGCATCACGGTATTGGATGAGGCTCAACTGTCCATGGTTGATGTGATGCACAATTCTGCATTCTCTTGGACTGTTCGCGCCTGATGAATGTTCCGTTGATCTGCAGATTGCGGTGAGAACACGGAACGACGGCACTCCCGAAGTGTCTAGCTCGCCCCGATCTTGAAGATGTCGATACTTCTGGAGCCGCATACGTTACAGTTGGCCTGCTATCACATCGCAATCTCGTCTGTCTATGTCTTGAAGTGGGCTCATGGCCGGAGAAGTCTTCATCATGTCAAGCTGTTGATGCACGAGAAGGTACTCTCGTCGCAGCGGCGTTAAAAGTAATTCCTGGTGGTGTTTCTAGATCGTTCTAGTAAGGACACGCAGGAGTTCTGATGCATATCTACAGATCGAGATGTCAAGTATGTCAAATTCCAGCCATGTAAATCTGCGTTCACATATGCAAGCTTCCACCGACTCAAATGGGTGAAATGGAATGCGAAGGCTTACTTGTGATCCTTACTCGGGAGACCTCAATCAAGATGCATAATTGCAATCACCAAAGGGACGTCGCCGTCTGAATACAAATATGAAATGACATCTACGAGCGACCAGAAACGAGATGAGAAGTTGAGACACCAATGGAGACGCCAACAGAAATCCTATACTATAAAATTATTGATCGACGGGGTGGAATTACTAGAGTAGAATAGGTAATATTGAAGCACTGGCCTGAAGATGTTCAGTTATGTGGATGACCTCACACATGAGAATATGCATTCATCGTCATTGATGGAATCTCATAATTCGTCTTGTTAAAACAGTCGCTATGAATGTATCTATGCAAGTCGTTTCAATTTATATTATTTTTTCACAGTTTTGAGTGTTGCGCCAGCTTGGCGGCAATCACCTCCTTGACTTTTTGTACGGGAAGGTCCTGAACCTCCTTGCCTGTCCAGTAACGGTCCTGCTCAACAGTCAGTATACATTCACTAGAGATGAGAGATAGGGGGCCAACTGACCTGCTCGAGGCCTTGGTAGATCATGGCCTCAGTGCCGAGAATGACCTGCCAGCCAGCGTCTTCGGCCAGGGCAGCAATCTCAGTGAAGGGTGTGGGGTTGTAGCACATCTCAAGGATGGCGCCCTTGGTAGGCTTGTTGAAGAACTCAACGATGACCTCACGGGCGACAATCTCCTCGGGAGTCTTGGGAGGGAAGTCGGGGATGCAGGAGACGATAGCGCCGGGGGCGTCGAGCTCCCTCGCCTCCTCGACGGTGGAGACGTGGTACAGGTTGGCTCCATAGCCCCGCGTGGTGCACTCGGCGATAACGGCGTCGACCTCAGCCTTGTCACGGTTGACGAGGTAGATGTCGGTGGCCTTCATCCACTTCCGCAGGGCGTAGACGGCGCTGCGGGCAGCACCGCCGCCGCCGATGACCAGAGCGGGCTTGTTGTGGTAGACGGCATCCGGGTCGGCGACGTTCTGGACGAAGGACTCGCGGACGCCAATGACATCGGTGTTGGTGCCGCAGTATATCCGCTTGCCGTCGCGCTCGCGGATGAAGAGGGTGTTGCAGGCGCCGACGTCGCGGCACTCATCCGTCAGCTCGTCGAGGTGAGGGATGATGGCGACCTTGTTGGGCATGGTGACGGAGCTGCCGTAGAACTTGGGGTGCTTGATGAGTTCGAGGAACAACGGCAGGTCTGCCGAGTCCAGACGCATCTGCTCCCATTTCAGGCCGATTCCCTCGTAGATGGTGGTGTGCAGGAGTGGTGACAGGGAATGTGTGATCTTCTGGCCAAAGAGGTAGCCGTGGCGGTCAAGCTGCTCAATCTTGGTAGCGATGGCGTCGTCCACCAATTTTTCTGTGACGGCGGGGCTGGCCATTTTGGCTGTGAGTGTGTGTTTGTGTGTTGTGGATGAGAACTAATGAAGAAAAAAAACAATGGGGTATCTCTGGTTGTGTTGTGACGATGAAAGTGTGAGTGACCGAGTGACTGAGTGACAGACTGTATAAGACGAGGAAGATGGCGATAATTATATGTGAAATGTCACAGGCAAGGAATTGGAAACGAATATTCTTTGAGTGGCTATTATGAGAACTTCGAATTTGGAGAAGACGATCTGGAGGCCACTTTTTGTTCTTGGGATGCGTCTCTTTTCTCTGCCGGCCAGGTGATGAGGTCCAATAATAATTAATTGTTCTTGCGGGACACGGGGAAAAGTCCGGGGCTCTGGATGGGGTTGATCGGACTGCGGTTCAAAACTGCATCAGGGCTAAGAATCCATGGATCGGAAACTCGCAGTTTCAACGAGGGACTTGCGTGTGTGTGTGCGTGGTTCCTCCACTCACTCCACGCTCCCGGCAAAGAACTCTCCAGAGACTCCAGAGACTCCAGAGACTCCAGAGGAGAAACGAGGAGAAACCCCGAATGAGCGAGAGAGTGAGAGAGAGTGGGGAGGGAGTGAGAGCCAGTGAGAAGTGCCGAAGAATCTGGGCCTCGGAAGCGTGGGAAAACGACGCCAGAGGCAACGAAGAAAGGGACCTGGAGCGATTGAGTGAGTGAGAGGTTAACCGGTCATTCGCTCGCTCGGTGGCCGCCCACCCTTCCGTGGCGAAGCTGAAGAATGTTTATCCTTCGTCTCAGTGAAGAAAGTGAAGAAGTGGAGGCGGACCCCGGGGGAAGCGTTTAGCCTGACAGCCCGACAGCCCGGCGGCACTCGGCGAGCTGTCGTCACCAGCTGCCAAGCAGCGCAACACCACCAACTACCGGTCTTGGTGATGGGCGGCGTCACGCATCTCTGACAAGCTACAACACCACACACACTCGCGGGGTGCATTGGCACATGGGAAAGAAGCCTCCAGAGTGGACCGGCTACCTTCGGCCACCCCCCAGAGTTTCCAGATCGCCGTGCTCTGCAAGCATTCGATGCTGATAAGATGGGGGTGGCGGGTGAATGACTTTCCTGCCCCAAGTCCACTCGGATGCCCGGTGCAATCCGGGGATGAAGGGTCCCGTATGAGACCATTGGACAGTCTTCTTCTTGGCCTGCAACACGGGCTGCTGTCGTGCGTTGCGTTGCGCTGCGTTGCTGGGACCGCCGTCTCGATGCTCGATTTGCAAGCTGCAAATAATCTTCCCTGATCCCCTGCTGCCGAGGACTAACACATACGAGCGAGCTTCCCTTCGATTACTTCCCTCCACTCCCCTCTCCTGCCTACCTACCTTAAGGTACCTTACCTACCCCGTCGACTCCCATCCGCATACATACTACTTCTTTTCTCGCCCACCTACCTATCTACATGCAGCAGCCTCTTTCATCATCCTCTCGAAAGCATCCTACTATTATTCCCATCACCTTTGCTTCTGTGCTACGCCGCGTTTGATACCCTTTGACTTCTTTCGTCACCTCCTATACACACATCTACACCAAACACATCACATATCCCCCATCATGCCTTCACGTCTAGGTATCAGCACCATGTCGCTCGGCCGATGCTGGGCTGGGCACTCATTTGAGCACAAGATGGACATGGCAGCAAAGTACGGCTACCAAGGCATCGAGCTCTGGCACGAGGACCTCATGGACGTCGCCGAGCAGCTCCCTGGCGGCGCCGCCCTCCTCGAGAACCAGATCGCCGCCTCCAAGATTGTCAAGAGGATGTGCGACGTGCGCAACATTGAGGTCATCTGCCTCCAGCCTTTCCAGCACTTTGAGGGCCTCGTCGACCGCGAACAACACGCCCGCAGGGTCGAGGAGCTGCGCGTGTGGATCCAGCTCGCCCACGTCCTGGGCACCGACCTCATCCAGATCCCCAGCAACGTCCTCCCGGCGGAACAGGTCTCTGAGGATCTCGAGCTTCACATTGCGGACCTCGCTGAAGTTGCCGACATCGGTGCCGCCTCCAACCCGCCCATCCGCTTCTCATATGAGAGCCTGTCGTGGGGCACCCGGGTCGACGTATGGGAGACGTGCTGGGAGGTTGTCCAGCGGGTCGACAGGCCCAACTTTGGAATGTGCCTCGACACCTTTAACATCGCCGGCCGCATCTTTGCCGACCCCTGCGCCGCTTCGGGCAGGACAGAAGACGCCGAGCAGGCGGTGAAGGACTCCATCCAGAGGCTCCTCACAACGGTGGACGTCTCCAAGATTATCTACGTGCAGGTCGTCGATGCCGAGCGCCTCGCCGAGCCGCTATGCCCGACGCACCCTTATTACAACGCCGAGCAGCCGTCCCGCATGTCCTGGTCAAGAAACTGCCGTCTGTTCTACGGCGAGTATTCAAGGGGAGCGTATCTCCCGGTCCGCGAGATCTGCGCGGCCATCTTCCAGGGCCTGGGTTTCGAGGGTTGGGTCAGCTTCGAGCTGTTCAACAGGAGGATGTCGGAGGAGGACCACGACGTACCCGAGGAGCTCGCCAAGAGAGGAGCTGTGGCCTGGAGCAAGCTGGTAAGGGATATGAAGCTGCGGGTGGAAGAGCCTTCGACGGCCGTGACGGCATCGCTTTAGATTCGGAGTCCCCTACATGATGATGGTCATGACACACAAATTTGCATCACAAGATTGCAACAGCGATTGTACAGTATTTACATGGTTTATTTTATTTTTACTTTTTGGGGAGGAGGGGGATCAATTAATCCTATTCAAGCCTTCTGCTTAATCTTCATGTGCTTCGCCGCAAACTCGATGGCGGCCGTGTACCCATAGACGCCCAAGCCGCAGATGACGGCGGTGGCCTTGTCGCTCAAGTAGCTGTGGTGTCTGAAGGCCTCCCTCGTGTGGACGTTGGAGATGTGGCACTCGACGAAGGGGATGTCGACGCCGAGGAGGGCATCACGGATGGCGACGCTCGTGTGTGTGTAGGCGCCGGGGTTGATGACGATGGCGTCGATGTTGCCCCTGGCCTCGTGGATGCGGTCGACGATGGCGCCCTCGTGGTTGGACTGGAAGTTTTCGACGTGGATGCCCAGATCAGAGGCCTGCTTCTCGGCCATGGAGACGACGTCGGCGAGGGTGGTTGAGCCGTAGACGGCGGGTTCACGGGTGCCCAGGAGGTTCAGGTTGGGGCCGTTGATGAGGAGGATGCGGCTGGCCATTGTGAAGGATGTGATGATGTAGATGGAATGGTTCTCAGTGATAGATGTTGATACAGTTGATTGAGCGAGCTAGACGACCTCAGACGGCGAGGCTATTGTGATTGATAAATGAGTTGATTCGTGTCAGTGGATAAGTCTTGATCCGTGTTTCGTCATGAATGCTCTGCCGGCATCGCAGACAGTTGGCTTGGCTGGAGATGTTGGTGACCTAAGTAGGGACCGAACCGCGGGGAACCAAGAGCTGCCCCGGATTTCGAGCCTCTCACGTAACGGGCATAAGTCAACAGCCTCTCCCACACGGCTCCTTCGGGGTTGCAGGTCGTCCTGGACTACCTAGGTACTGGACTACTGGAGTCAGTGACTTCCCCAGGTCTTGGTGTCTGTCTGTGTGAGAGGAGAGGTGGGCGGGGGAGGATGTGGAGGGGTGCAGGTGACGGCGACAGGGACCATGTCTCCGACACAGCTCCTGAGTCGGAGGTTCACAGCGCAGGGCACCTATTGCTACCGGGCCTTTTGGGGGCTCTTCGGTAAAGCTACCCGCTAAAAAGGAGTCTTTGGAGAGCACTCACAGGCGCTTACACGCTGAGGAGAGTGGCCCAGGGCTTTGAGGCGGGGCAGATGCGGGGCATGCCCCGCTGATAGGGACCACGGCGGACTGATAACGCCGCGCGGGACGTCATCCCGCTGTGCTTCCGCAGTCTCCAGCACTCGGCTGGCGGCGGCCCAGCCTGCAGCACGCCGTCGAGTCACCCAATTTCCGACTGATGGCCTGCTGTCTCGTGTTGTCGTTGCTGCTTACTGTTGTTGCTTAGGTAGCTACCTAGGTAGGTGGTTCGAAGTTTCAACTCACTCTCTTCTTTTTGCGACTCGTTGTCCTTTTACCTCAACTTGCCCGATATTGTGACAACTCTCCAGGGCGGCTTTACTTGGAAACGACACAATGGCGGACATCAGCGACGCCGAACTCCGCGAGATCTACGACTTTGCCGTGCAATTGGGCAAAGATGCGGGCGCCATGCTCATGAAGGCGGCGCGGTCGAGGTTCGACGGCGGCGACGCCCAGGTCTTTACCGAGAAGGAGAACTCGGTCGACTTGGTCACCAAGACCGACACAGGTGCGGAGAGGCTCCAGTAGTCATGAACATGTCCTTGCGATGAGTTGCTGACGGAATTGGTGCCACTGCAGAAGTCGAAGCCTTCATCCACACATCGGTCGCAAACAAGTATCCCAACCACAAGTGAGTCAACTTGTGATGATGGCCAGCCAGCCAGCCAGCCAGCCTCTTACCACGATTCTCACACCACCGCCAGGTTCATTGGCGAAGAGACGTACTCGGCCGGCGCCTCCCGCGACTACCTCGTTGACGACAGCCCGACCTGGATCGTCGACCCCCTCGACGGCACCGTCAACTTCACCCACCTGTTCCCCATGTTCTGCGTCTCCATCGGCTTCGCCGTCAAGGGGAAGCCCATTATCGGCGTCATCAACGCGCCCTTCCTGAACCAGACCTTCTCCTCGCTCAAGGGCCACGGCGCATGGATGAACGAGACCCAGAAGCTGCCCTTGGTTCCGAGCCCCTTGCCAGCCAATGCACCCAGCGGCTGCGTATTTTCCTGTGAATGGGGCAAGGATCGCCGCGACAAGCCCGATGGGAACATGCACCGCAAGGTCGAGAGCTTTGTTAACATGGCTGCCGAGAGGGGCGGAAGAGGTGGCAAGGGCGGCATGGTTCACGGCATGAGGAGTCTGGGAAGGTGAGAGCTGGAGCGTCCTCAGGAGGGGGAACTTTACGCTGACGAGAATAGTGCCACTTTGGACCTCGCGTATACCGCCATGGGATCTTTCGACATTTGGTGGGAGGGCGGTTGCTGGGAGTGGTATGTCAAAGGCCTTGAAGTCGGAGTTGGACTTGGACCCCTGGCGCTGACAATTTACCCTAGGGACGTTGCTGCAGGAATCGCAATTCTCGAAGAGGCTGGTGGTCTCGTGACCATCGCTAACCCACCCGAAGACCCCTCCGTCGTTCCAGATGCTAAGCTGGGTGGCAGACTATACCTAGCAATCCGGTGAGTTGGCTCCAAAACACACGAGAAGGATCGTGGCTAATGAAAAGCAGCCCCGCAGCATCCACCGAGACCGAGACCGCCCGGCAAGCACAGGGAGAGTGGCGAGGGAGACATGGAAGAGGGTTAGACAGCTCGACTATTCAAGGCCCGGCGCATGAGACGACCATCTAGATAAAGACTCGACATGACTTCAATACACATAATTTCATAGAGCTTATTCTTATTGGAAGAATCCACCTGATCACGCCACTCGACAACTTTGCCAGAATAGGGACGACGAAGACAGCCAAGTATTGCCGTCACGACCATACACAGCGCAGGCAGACAATAAATCTATGTTTCTGATCAAACTTTGGAGCGGCATCTAATTAACAAGCTATTTCATTATCTAGAGATCTGTCTCGGCTTGTTCACCCGCCCACGCCCTCCGGATGATCTCCCGGATCTTTTCCTTCTCGAGCGGGCGCGGGTTCCAGTAGGGCGTGTCCGACGCAACATCCGTCACCCGGCCAATGTCCTTCTCCTGCATACCCACGTCTTTGAGTCCTGCCGGGATGTCGAGCAGTCGGAGCAGCTCGTTCAAACCTTGCACAACGCCGGCGGCCGAACTCTCCGTGCTCTGAGCAAGAGCCGACGATAACTTGGTGACGATGCTCTCAGAAAAGCAGCTCGCGTTGTATGCCATGCTGTGCGGGAGGAAGATCGAATGCGTCTCGGCGTGGGGCAGGTTGAGAGTGCCTCCCGCAGCGTGGGCGAGCTTGTGCTGGAGCGCGATGCCGGTCGCCGTGGCCAAGAACCCGGCCAGGAATGCACCGTACAGCGCCGAAGTGCGGGCTTCCACCGACGTCGGATTCGAGGCAATCACAGGAAGAGCGCTAGACAACGCCTTGATGGACTCGAGGGCGAAGTGATCCGTGATCGGGCTGGCTTGACGGGAGTAAAGTGCCTCGACTGCGTCTCATCAGCGTACGTCCTAATATGGAAGACCCGGATACTCACATGAGTGTGCCATGGCATTGAGACCACTTGGCCCGCTGACTTTGACCGGCAGGTCCATGGTCAGGTCTACGTCGTATATGACCACCTTGGGCAGGATCTTGGGATCCGTGTACGACGTCTTCTTGCCGTCCTTGGTCTCTCCGATGATCGGCGTCATCTCCGAGCCCGAGTAGGTCGTCGGGATGGCGACCTGCGGCATCCCCGTGCGGTAGGCGATGGCTTTCCCTAGGCCAACGGCGCTCCCCCTCCGACGGAGACGAGGACATCTCGGCCCTTGGCGCTGTCCACGGCGGGCCCGATGATGTCGCTCGGGTTGTGGACGATGGCGGTGTCGAGGATCTCGCTGTCTGCGATGCCGGCTTCTGACAGCTTCGCTTGTATCTTGGTCGCGAGCGATGTCCGCGAGGGTGAGCATATGATGAGCGGCTTCGAGAGGTTTCGAGACTTGAGCTCGCCGGGTAGCTCGTTCAACGTGCCGGGTCCGAAGAAGACCTTTGGCGTGGTGATGCCGAAGACGAATGGTGAGATTGGGTCCATGTCTTTGTTTGAGTCAGGGTGCAAGTCACGATCAGAGCATGTTACGAATGGCGTGCAGAGTTGCAAGTCGAGGGCCGAGACGACGTTAATAAGATGCCAGCGAGTCGTCATCGGCGGGGAGCGGGGTCCGACCGCTGCGGAGGGTACTCAAGCCCCGGGGCCGGCCTCGAAGATCGGCAGTCGACATCGGCCGGAATGTGGATATGTGGCTAGAACTCAAAATGTGACGTACAAGTCCTCCAAGTATTTGCATGGATGCAACACCACACACACCAGGCGAGAGTTGAATCAGTTCCATTGGTTGCCTATCTCTGTTTAGATGGCCCTGGAGGAGGGGTATCATTATTTATATCGATTTAATCCAAGCCATCAAATCCCAAGATGCCGTGAGCACCCATGGGGCCAAGCTTAGCAGCCGCGGCCGCAGCCGCAGTGGCTCCCGTATTCTGGCGCTTGCTTCGCCTCTTTCCATCGTCGCTGTCACTGTCGCTATCGTCACTGTCGCTGCCAGCACGTCTCTTGCCAGTCGCCCCATCCTCGTCGTCGCTATCATCATCGCTGTCCTCCTCCTCCTCCTCCTCCTCCTCCTCGTCGCCCTGTCCTTGAAGCTCCGACAGCTCCTCCCACACCTTGACCGTCTTGCCGCCGGCCGTAATCAGCCGGTTCTCCGAGTCAAAGGCGACGGAGATGACACCCTCGACGTCGTCGTGGCGGAGGTTGACGACCTGATCGACGTCCCGGGTGACCAGATCGACCACCCTCAAGCTGCCGTCGCCGAGGCCGACGACCAGCTTCTTGCCCAACCCGAGCTCATGGGGCACCAACGCCAGAGCGTCCAGACTCTCGCCCCCAGACTTGCCACCATCGACGATGATGCGCTCCTGCTGGTCGTCCCACGCACCTCTATCCCAGACCGTGACCACACCAGAGGCGGATCCGACAGCCACCACGCCGTTGTTGCGGTTGTTCTTGGGCCCGAGACCAGGGACGTAGCATGCTGACAGCAGCTCGTCCTCTTGGTCGTCGGAGCGAACGAGAACGCCCTTGCGGACATCTGTCACGGCGAGGGTGGTGCCACCAGTCGAGACCCATTGCTTCGGAAACCAGATGTGCTCTCGGCGGAAGGGGGAGGGGGACGACGGCGGAGACGTAGTCGGAGTGAGGGAAGTTGGTCTGCGCGGGCTTGGACGCGGGGGAACCGTCGCGAAGGTCGAAAATATGCATGGCGCCGGAGTCGCAACCGATCAGGAGACTCTGGGGGTTCAGGACGTGCATAAGGGTCGGGGCATCGATCTGTTTGTTCGAGGAGGGGATGACGATCTTGGAGATGACCTTGCCGGTCTCGGGAGAGAAGTGCTTGATCAGGCCGTCGGTTCCAGCGGAGTAAGCAGCTGTCAAGACCACGTGTCAGTGAAGGTATCGCGAAAGGTGCAGTTCTCCAATAGCTACTGACCAGATCCATCATGGGCATATGCCAGGGCTCTACAGCTACCCTTGTGTCGCCTCGTGCGCCAAGCACTCTCAATCATGCCCCGACCGGTAGAGGAGATACTGGTATCGGCATCGCCAGATGCATCGGAGGCATTGTCGACCGGGGGCGGAAGACGGAAGGTCTCGACATGGCCGGAGGAGAGGCCGACGGTCAGCAGCGGCTCAGTGGGGTGGAGCGCCTGCGTGAAGACGTCGGCCGACAGAGGGAGGGTGCAAAGGTTCTCGAACATGTTTGCGGCCTCAATTGGTATGCTGGGCACACAAACAACTGACAGCGAGGGGTGGGATGGTCAAAGACATGAGCTACTGAGGTGTGGGAAAAGCTCCGAAAGCTCAGATCAGGACGAAATTTTTAAGGTGAGAGGGTTCACCGAGGTGAAACGGCCGCCCCACCCAAGCTTTCACCGAGACGCCGAATCAGGATCCAGGGGGGAGGAGATGCAGATCAACTGGGAGGGACCTGGCTCGCATGTTTGGAGACACGGCACGGGCGAGAGCGGAAGTTTTGGGAGCCAATTCGGATACGGCGCTTTCCCGAGACCGACGATGCTACATTTCGGTCCCATGTTCGTCCTTACTATTAGTATGCTCTGGTGAAGACGATGCAAGACACAGCCGCCAATGTAGGCCACAACCCAAACTCTGATCCCGCAACAAATCAACTGTCGCTGTTGACATTCCGAATCAGTCGGACTGACCTTTGACCAGGGCATTCCCTCGCAGCAGTGGCTGTTCGCGAGCTCATGGGAAAGCTCCCACCGGTTTCTCAGCTGTTTCCAAAGCTTCGTGAGGAGAAAAGATGGAACGTAGGTTCCTACCTTTCTAGAGTTGAATACGCAGTACCTTAGGTATGGAAGTCGTTGGCGACGTTGAGTGCCCACTGCCGGGTCGCCTTAAGGTTAATTGATGCGGGGTCTTTCCCCCAACGTATCATCGAATTACAGGCCGGGAAGGTGCTAGAGCGAGCTGCAGGAAACACAGAAACACACTGCCCGGACTGGAGGGAGCATCCGCCACAGCGGGGTTCCTGCACCAAGTCGATCCCAGCTGTCTTCAGTGTTCCTTCCACACAGGGCAGCGGTCGGAGGCAGCTCCAGTGAGTCGAATTGAAGGGCGGGAAGAACGGACGGACGAACAGACACCACCGCTGTCGCATCGATTTTGCCTTTCCTTTCCTTAATTCTTATTTCTGCGCCCTTTCCCTCACTCACACATAATCTACACCCACCTACCTAAGGCACTCACAGACAGTTCACCGTCCTATGTGAAGGAAGACCAGCGCGTCGACGCACTCCGAGCACGCTACACCACCGGACGCCAGACAGATCTCCAAAAATCGTCTGTCTTTGGCAGCATCTCACACGATGAAGCTACTCCCCACGGCCCTGGGCGGTTTCCTAACCATCATGCAGGCGTCCACAGCCATGGCGTTATCCGCGGAGGAAGAGCTGTACGCCGGCAACGGCAATCTGCGCTGTGTCATGTACCTCACCGGGTTTGTTGCTCTCCTCCCTTGACCGCATTAGTCGATCGTTGAAGTTGCTAACGACTAGCCGCAGCCAACACCCCAGCGTGCCCTCCAAGGAGCTCGTGTCTCACATCACCCACGTGGAGCTTGCGTTCATGAACTCCGACACCTTCAACAAGGACGTCGCTGAGTGGCCGCTGTTTACTACCGTCGAAAAGGTCCGCACCCAGTTCCGCCCTGGCACCAAGGTCATGGTCGCCATTGGCGGCTGGAGCGACACCAAGGGATTTGACACGGCTGCTCGCACCCCTGAGTCTCGCGAGAAATGGGCCAAGAACGTTGCCGACATGGTCAAGGCTACCGGTGCTGATGGTATGACCTAATTCCCATCTGGCAGATCAGGATGAACAACTGCTAACTTGCGCAGGTATCGACATGGACTGGGAGTACCCTGGGTAAGCTAGAAGGTTGTGCCACTCGTTGTGTCTGTCTAACGCGTATACCAGTGGTAACGGCGAGGACTACAAGAACATTACCAACGAGGAGAAGAAATGGGAGATCGATGCGTACCCGCTGCTCCTAGAGGGTCCGCAGACAGCTTCCCAAAGGCAAGCTCATCTCAGCCGCCACGCCCGGCCTTGAGCGCGACATGATTGCCTTCACCAAGGAACACACTCCCAGAATCGAGCGGGCTCTTGACTTTGTCAACGTCATGACTTACGACATGATGAACCGCCGAGACAATGTCACGAAGCACCATACCGGCATGGAGCTTTCCCGCATCGCCGTCGAGAACTACATGGCCCGTGGAGTTCCCGCCCACAAGATCAACCTCGGGTTCGCCTTCTACACCAAGTGGTTCCACACCACGGACTGCCCCGACGGCCTGGAAGTCGGTTGCCCGACGCCGTTGATGGAGGATCCCGTCACTGGCGGCGATCTCGGACAGACGGGTGGCTTTAGTTGGAATGACGGGGTTCCGGACGATGTGAAGGGCTCTTTTGAGCGGGCTCAGAAGGACGGCAAGTATGATGAGAAGGGCGGCGGCTACTACTACCTCGACAGGGCCGAGAAGCGATTCTGGACGTACGACAACGGCGATGCGATCCTCCGCAAGTTCCCCGACCTCGTTGACCGTATGCGGCTCGGCGGTGTGTTTGCATGGGGGTTGGGCGAGGACGGCCCCGATTATAACAACCTCAAGGCTGTCAACAAGGGGTTGGAGCAGCGCAGGGGTAGAGGTCCCGGCATCTGGGGTCCTGGCCCGTGGGGTCCGGGCCCGCACGCCGCCGATGAGCTGTAGGTGAGCCCCGGGCAGAGAAGAAAAGCTTTGCTCCTTGATCCCCGCAATTGCGAGATGTGAATCGTCGACTCACTGTCGGGTTGCGCATAGTGCCAACCGTGCGGCGCCGCACGTGGAGTGAGGTAAACGGACGCTACCCGATTGTCACAACGTGACAGGACGTTGATATTAGTCGAATATCAAGCTTAATGCAAACCGGATCAACCCGCTAGCGGCCCTTTCTTGTGTGTTTTGTTGAGTGAATAGTTTGGGAACGGTCTCTGCGCCATGGCTGCTGGCAACGTCTGTGCTCGAGCTCATGACAGACGAAGCTTGGCCATGTGAGGCCGAGGACAGGATTGTGAATGGCTAGGCTATCGTACATAGAGGGAGTCTGCACATATACGCAATGGGAGATTCCTGGGACGGTTTGCATACGCGCTAGCTGTAGATACGTACACATGCCGTTGGTAAAGAGATCTGAGCTGCTGTGACGCGACGGGGTGTTGGAGCTATTTGGCTGGCATACCAAGATGGTGTCATGTTCAACATTTAGCACAGAGAATGTTACCCCGCAATCATTCTGCCAACGTGAAAAGCACAGTTTTAGGATTCACTAAAGTGAGATATGTCTCACACAGACGAACGATCCAAATGTGCTGCGTTTGAGTCTTTGCGTCATGACGACCAGCCGGTTGGTCAGACGGTCTCGGATTCAGCTGTTCCGTCGGAGTCTGGTTGTCTGGGTGGAACAGGCAGGATCAGCATGTAAGGTATCTGGATGTGGGACGACTGCAAGATCTCAGGGTTCTCAGGGTTCATAGGGTTTGTGTTGGCGAACGGGAAATCGGAAGGGTTGCAGAGAGCCAAGAGGCGGGACGCGTCAGGGGTTTTGCATTCTGGGCTGAGCAGCGGGTGTGCGAATAAGCACACCGACACCGGGCAACTCTGAAAACGTAAAACTCTGAAGGTGTTGGAGAGGGAGAGGTTGGGTGGTTGACGATTGGAAGTTGGCGGTCTGGCTGGCAGACCCACGTCATAAGGGTTCCGTCGGGGAGAAATGGGCGGTGGGGCCGCTGGTGTTGTCCACCTCAATGGGCAGTTAGGCTTGTTGTCGCCCTGCCGGAGCCGAGACCGGGCGGCGACCCGCTCTTTGCCGGCGTTAGGTCATTGTGAGGTGGTTGAGGTGTTCTTGGCACACATGTACTTTTGAACGACTTGGTTGGTGGTTGGCTACCTAGCACCGGTAGTTGACGAAGGATGGCTGTCTTGCATGGTGGATGACAGAAGCCAATAGACCGGGGATGAGCGCGGTGTTTGTGAGGCAGCGGGGGGACTGAAGGTTTCAGCTGCTTGTCTTGATAGTGAGTTGATAGATTGGGTTGGAACATGAGCTGTAGACACTTGGGAGCGTGTTGCCTCGGCCATGTGTGGGGATTGAGAACGAAGAGGCAACCGGGGAGCACTGACGATGGATTGATGCTGACTTCATCGGTACCTTACTCCAAGCCTTGGGACGCTAGTAGGAGCTTGAAGTTTCTTTTCCTCGCGTCAGGCGCGCCGGAGCAAAGACACCACACGGCAACAGCATCCCGAGCACTGGCCCCTAAAATCCAGTTTTTCCATGGCAAGTGCAGCAAAGAGGAAAGAAAGGGCGATTTTCGCTGGGATCGCAGATGATGGAAGATGCGAGCAGGGAGACACCACGGCAGCACCACAGCACACACCCCACCGCTTACCTAACTCAGGCAAAGACGAGTCACCCGCCACGCTGAGTGGCCTGAAGTGGCTGATGATTAGCGCCGCTTGGGGCCTAGCGCCGTCTCCCATTGGCCAGACGCAGCAAAGGGCCTGTCGACTGCATCAGGAATGAGGTCATGGTAGCCAGTCAAGCTGGAACCACGTCATTGTCGGCCCTCCAGCCCCAACCCCATTACGCAGCGCACATCACCAACTGGCAGGAAGCTTCTCCGTCTGCGGTAAGAGGCACTTGGGACGGGGGCCTGGGCGTACCACCTAACCTGCCCAACGGCAGTGACGGACAAAAAGTGAAGACAAACCTAGCATGCCTGCAGCAGGGTCCTTCCTGCCTGCCAAAGACGAATCTTTCTGGTGCTTGGTCCTTGGTCTTTAGGTTGTGCTCGCCTTGCCCTTGGACTACTACTTATTCACCGTCGCCGCCTCTTCTACCCATTCCCTGATCGCTCCCTCAACCGACAGAACCAACAACACACTCTACTGTGCCAGACATCCTCGTCAGCTTTTAAGCTTACCTAAATACCACCTCTCACAATCACACCATCAAACTCCAAGACAAGGATCGCCAACGTCGCCATGGCTCTCGGATTTGTTCCCATCGCCCACATCGTGGCTGCCGTCTTCTCTATCATTGAGCTTGGCCTTACCGCCTATGGTACGCGCAAATCCCCCACCGTGCCCCAGATTGGATGCTAACCTTGTCACAGTCGCTAGTGCCTACCACAGCTGGTTCAGCAACTGGTCCCGTTCCCCCGATATCGTCAACTTCATCATCTTCAACTCGGTCTGGTCTCTGCTCGTCCTCGCCTATGTCGGCCTTACCCCTCTGTACATGACCCGCCTGTTCCACAAGCTGGTTTCCTTGGCACTCCTCGTCATCACCACCATCTTCTGGTTCGCCGGAGCCATCGCCTATGCTGTCTTCGTCGGCAGCCCGAACTGCGGTGCCAACACATACTGCGGATCGTCCCAAGCCGGCGTCGCCTTTGCCTTCTTCATCTGGGCCATCTTCATGTTCCTCACTGTTCTCGACACCTCGAGGCCATGCGCTCGCGCGGCCACAGCACCAAGGCCAACCATGCCTACCCCGGTGCTTAGATCAATTCAACGAGCAATGCGACGATGACGGAAGGACGGGATGCGGTGGATGATTACATGCTTTGATTTGCAACGGCCTTTCGAATGACGTGGAAATACCCCCTCGAGTATGAAACGGAGTTATGGGCTTTCAGTATCTTTAGTTAGAGGCGTTAGGATGGTTGAACTTTCAGGCAGCAGACATGTCTACTCTTGCCAATAATTATTATTTCACCTACTTTTGACTTGCCAAATCAAGTGTCGCGATGTTATTCATGATACTATTATCTCTACAAGGCCATGATTGAGATGTTGGACTGAAATCTTTGTCGTCTTGGCCGACATGGGAAATGTTGCACAAGACCGAATTCTGAATTTCGCCCTATCAGATTCCGCTGACTCGCGGAGCTGATATGGCATTCTTGGCAGAACCCGCATTTGGCAGACTTTTGGGGACTGTAAGATTAGTCTGCAAACCTTGACCTGGCTGGGGGTTCTGCAAACCATACCAAGCGGTGCCCGTGATTTCAATCTCGACAAGAAGCATAACCACCTCAGTCTACCAAAAGCAAGACTCGTGTATCAGTCAGGTCAGCCATGAGTGAAACCGCAGCGCATATTCGTATATTCGTGCCTCGGCGAAAAGAGCATCTCGACCAGCAGCTTCCTTATCGAGCTTCGGTCGGTCAATTGGCGAATGAGGAGGCTTCCCGGCGACACGCAGCGCCTCCCGCAGGTGCAGTGGGGCCGTCCAACGGCACTAGTGGGTACGTACCCCGGGAACCCCTCACAATAATCCCGGGCGTTTCCCTCCAACACCGCGAACCCCACGTCCAACCTTTCCTTCCACGCATCTTTTCTCAATGCACCTGCGCTCAATCCCGACAGAGGCCGTCATCGCTTCACCAACACGCTGCCTGTCCCTTCCCGCCAAGCCTCCGTTTGCTCACCCTGCTCTGCTCCGTCTGCCAGATGCACCCCGGAACCATCACCACGTGCTGATAACCAGTTGATCCTACGGCCCACCTCCCAGCCTTTCCGCCCTTCCGCAGAGCAGCACCGCGACGGCCATGCCGAAATCAAGCATGTCGCCCGACGGGTTGCCTTGAAATCTCGTCCAATCTCGACCCATTGGTTCCCCGTACGAACCCGTCAACCTACTTTATCAGACCAAAACATGCAGCAGCGATGGTATTATGGATCCCATAGCGGGGTTCTCGCTGATGGTTGCGCAGCTATCCTTCTTGGCGGAAATCCCAGCTTTTCTACAAAAAGATCGCCGTGCCAGCCTCGTTGCTAGCTGTCGTCTGCCAGCTTCCTGTCACTTCAGCTCCAGCTCCCAGCTCCAGCTCTCCAACTCCTCGGCCTCACATCAGCTGATTCCCCAGCTGATCGCCAAGTTCCCCCGCCTGCTCGTTGTCTCCCAGGTCAAAGCCAATTGACCCTCCTCGACCGCCGACATGCACTACTCCTCCGTCGTCGTCTCCGGCCTCGTTGCCGCCGCCGCCGTCAGGTCGGTGCCGTCCCGTACCCGAGGTCGGACAACAAGTCGGAACCGGTCTACAAGCCCATCACCAACATCCAATTGGGCCCGAGACCCTACTGGCTGATCAACGACATGGACGAAGGCCCTCTCAAGGAGAAGCTGCAGTCGTGCACCGAGCAGCCCATTAAGGCTTCGAGCTGGAGCATTGGTCACCGTGGCGGCGGCACCATGCTCATTCCCGAGGAGTCCGTCGAGTCCAACCTGGCGGGTGCCCGTATGGGTGCCGGTGTCCTCGAATGCGACGTCGCCTTCACCAAGGACCGCGAGCTGGTGTGCCGTCACTCCCAGTGCGACCTCCACACCACGACAAACATCGTCGCCATTCCCGAGCTGAATGACAAGTGCACCACGCCCTTCAAGGCCGCTTCCAACGGCACTGCCGCTACCGCCAAGTGCTGCACTTCGGACATCACTCTCGCCGAGTTCAAGTCGCTCTGCAGCAAGATGGATGGTTTCAACGCCTCTGCCACCACGCCTGAGGCCTTCCTCCATGGCACCCCGAGTTACCGCACCGACTTGTACGCCACCTGCGGCACTGTCATGACGCACAAGGAGCACATCGCCCTGACCAACGATCTTGGTCTGAAGTTCACCCCCGAGCTCAAGCTCCCCGAGGTCCCGATGCCCTTCGAGGGTAACTACACCCAAGAGATGTATGCTCAGCAGATCGTCAACGAGTACAAGGAGGCCGGCATCGCCCCTGAGCGCGTTCTGCTTCAATCCTTCTGGTACCCTGACGTCCTCTACTGGCTCAAGGCCGAGCCCGAGTTCGGCAAGCAGGCTGTCCTCCTTGACGAGAGCGGCGACACCCCCGAGACCTTCCCCGGAGCCGTCGCAAACCTCACCGAGTTCGCTGCCGCAGGTGTCAAGATCATGGCGCCCCCTCTTTACTACCTCGTCACCGTTGAGGATGGCAAGATCGTCCCCAGCAGCTACGCCAAGAAAGCCAAGGAGCTGGGCCTCAAGCTCGTCTCCTGGTCTCTGGAGCGTTCCGGTTTCTTGGGTGACGGATCCAAGGGCGGCTACTACTACACCTCCATCGCCAACGTCACCAACAACGACGGCGACGTTTACAACCTGCTGCACGTTCTTGCTCAGGATGTCGGTGTTGATGCAGTCTTCTCTGACTGGAGTGCGACCGTGACCTACTATGCCAACTGCTTCGGTCTGTTCTAGACGAAGCCGGCTAGACTTGTACATGGTTGTGTGAAAGCCAAAAGGCATCGGCTAATGACCAACCTGATGATGACCATAACGATCAGTGGTAGTCGGGTTATTGCATAGAGCATAGTGTAGTTTATAATGATATCAGTCCGTCTCAAAGCAACACCACCAAGAAAACTGGTCTGTGTGGGCTGTTCCGCCATGATACTTGCTTGCTCTCCTATTAATTCTTTAATAAATCAACCCTTTTCATCACGCTAAGAATCTCAACACTACCCAGCAAATCGGACTGTTGATAGCGGTTTCCTGTCAGCAAATCCGACAGAGACACTGGTGCCTGCTTCACAACTTGACATGATAGCCAGACAGGTGAGACGCTGCGAGTGGGACACATGTGTGAAATGTAGTTTTCACGCGGAAAAGCACAAATGGCCGTGAAATTGGTGATGAATGTTGTATGTACGGTGAAAAGTATATCAGTCCATTTTGTATATGTGCCGGACTCAAATATTGACAAGAAGATAATAAACCACCATCACCCCTATAAACTTCGCCTGCAAGTAGTCATCGAGACATTTAGACGGAAGGCCAGCCGCCGGACCAAGAGATGACATTCCAGCCAAACTGGGTCTGAGAGTCGGCGTAGCCAATGTCGGTGTTCAAGTAGTGGTAGTAGAGGACGGCTCCACGCTTGGGGTCGACCAAGACGCCCTGGTCGCCGGGTGCGTACACCTTGTTGTGTCTGGGGAGGAGGAGGGTGCCGCCGCCGGCGGTGCAGCTCTTGCCGCTCTTGTCGGTGTAGGGACCGCTGACGGAGGTGGCGCGGCAGACGAAGATCTTGTACTCGTTGCCCGGGGAGGGGCGGTTGCTGTCGAGGCCGCAGCAGGAGCCGGAGCTGAAGAAGGCCCAGAAGGTGCCGCTGCGCTCGTAGACGAAGGCGCCCTCGACAGGCTGGGGCGCGGTAGTGTTGAGGACGATGTTGTATGGGTTGCCGTTGGCTTTGACGCCGCCGTTGGTCATGGGGACCTGGAAGATGTCGGACCAGAAGGAGCCGAAGTTGAGGTAATAGTTGCCGCCGGTCTGGACGAGGTTCGCGTCGATGGCGTTGTAGCGGCTGCCGGCTTTGGAGGAGACGCCGGTGGCGCCGTGGTCGGTCCAGGAGCCGGCCTCCATGGTGGGAGAGGTGGCGTAGCCGATGGCCGAGTCTTGGACGCCGAAAGAGGAGACGGTGTAGTAGAGGATGTACTGGTCACCGACCTTGTTCACATCAGGGGCCTATATAAGAGTAAACTTGTATAAGTATCTGTAGCTCCTATAGGCAAGTCTGTTGGTAGTATAGGTCTTGGCTGGATGCCATGCGTCTGTATGTGTGTTTGTGTGCGCGCGGACGAGTTCATCCGATTATGTGATAAAAGGAGGGGGGTTATGAAACACGACTGCGACTTACCCAGAGATCGTCGTTACCCTTGAGGTTGATCTTGCTACCCGACGGGAGAGCGGCGGGGGTAGGTCCACGGGCCAACCAGGTCGGGAGCCTTCCAGATGCCGATCTTGCTGCCGGTCTCGAAGCGGAAGTACGTGCCGTCGGAATCGCGACGGACGACGGAAGGGTCGTGAGACCAGCACTGGCCGGAGCAGGCGCCGGGGTTGCCGTAAGCCTGGACGGTGGCGCTCAGCAGCGCAGCTGCGAGGGAGAAGAGGGAACCGAAACGCATGTCGACGAAGAAGAAAAGCAATATGCTGAAACGAGGGTGGTGGTGGTGGGTTGGTGCGAAGAGAGTGGCTGGTAGGAGGTAGGAAAGAATCCGAAACAAACGACGATGGGAATGTCACTACATATACCGCCAAGCACCGGGACGAGATCAACCTGACAGCGGTGGATGGGGCCGAGATCTCTCGTCAAGCAAACCCCATCGCTCGGGACAAGGTTAGAACCAGGTTGTCGGAGGGAGCACGAGGAACAACGCTCGTCGAAGACATCCACTGACCACCCCTATTGGCGGAAATTGCCCTGGATGACTGGGAGACACCTGGACTGGTGACGGGAAGACGGCAATATAGATGGAGCAGCCGCAGGCAAGACTCCATCAATGAGATGAAGGGTTGGGCTTGAATATTGCAGTCGTCCGATCTTGCATGTCTAGGCTCACTGGCTCAGCCAGCCGTGGGCCCGGTTTAGACTCTTTGAGTGCCGGACCAGGGCCGAATAAGCAATGAAGGACGGGCAAACTGTCCGGGCTAAGCTTTGAAGGCGACATTGAAGAGCCAGGAACTGCCGTGCGAGCCGCTGCCAGTGGAGAGACGACCGAGAACGAAACAGCTAGGGGTACATGAAGAGACAGACCCAGGAGGGGGAGGTTGAGTGGACGGACGACCCGGATAGGGCAGGGAATGCGAACTTTCGTCGTCCAAGCGGTGCGCATGAGAGCCAAGCCGCATGAATAAGAGCACTAGCCGCGGTGCGTTTGCTGTATATTCGCTGGGAACTGGAGCATTTTGGGGGAAACATTGGACCTCAGTGACGGTAAATGGGGTTGTCAAAGTTGGGGATTCCGAGTGCCGCCCTGCAGCATGCAACTCTGCATGGCCATGTGCAGCTTTTTGTCGTGTTCTCCCCGCGATTCAACAAGACTGCTGTCCTCAGACTTTGGGCTGACTTTCCCGTTCATGTCTAGACGGGCAAATTGTTACCGGCGCTTGTGCTGCAGCAGACATCACGAGATGATTTCGAGTGCCGCCTTGGCGATCGTGCCTGCGTCGGGAAGCACATGAGGTGGCACACCAATGGTCGCTGACAGCTCGACAGATGCAGCTCAAGCGCTCGAATCAGACGGTGAGGATTCCGGAACATTGAAATTGCACGGGTTGAACGTCAACGCCAGCTTGCTTTGAAACCCTTCCCATAATCCCTCTTGGCCGGGAGGAGGGCGACTCCTCCCTTTAAGAGAGGGCTTTTCGCCCAGTCCACTTGCAAGGGTTTCTCAAACGCGATAGACTCGGAAAAGCACCGCATCCCGGGTCGGTTTTTGGGACTTGGCCGGTCGCGGTGGCATTGTATCTGGAGCCGAGGAGGGTCCAACACGAGGGAAAGGGGGCAAATTAGTGTGCAAAGACAGTGGTTTTTCTTGATTCTTTTCGTCGGAATCTTTCATCCCATCTTTCTCGTCTTTTGTTGTTTTAAGCTTGATTCTCGAATGGTTCGTTATATGTGGCGCCCGTTGTTGATATTCGGTTGTCAGGTCCGGATCAACGCGATCACCGCTGATGATCAGCGGTGCTCGGAGCTTTGGGGTGGGCGAGGGGGGAAAAATTAAGCTCTCCTCTGTTCTATCGCCACCACGCACGTTATTCAGTGGAGATTGGGAATAACGTGACGGCACATCCTCGCCGCGGACCGAACGGCAGCAAGTATTCCCGCGTGAGCCGGTCGATACTATGCAGTAGACTGCTCTCCTGACTCGGGTTCACGTTGCTGGGGTTGGTGCGCTTCGAGTCTAGTGTTCAGTGACTTGTGAAGATTGGTGAAGCTCTCACGACAGACAACTCGATAAACCCGGCTGCCACTACATATCTTAGTTTAGGAGGTTCAGGAGTTGAGTGCTACCTGTTGCATGTGTGGGTGATGGAGTCATCGTCGGTCACTTGTCGGTTTTGGGCGCGGCACTCGGGGAATCGGGAAATAGAATCGGGGGTGAAGTGGATGAAGATGTGGGCAAAAAGTGTGGGCGTCGCGTGGGTTTTGCAGGAGGAAAATACTCCTAGGGCCCCTTTCGCCCGGAATTCTGCCCTTCCAGGTTTCCACCTGGCGCCAGCAGCTGGTGGGCGGAACGAGAGGCGGCCCCCATTCCCCATTGCATTGCCCGTCCGCCGCATCCTGGCCCGCTGTATCCAGTCCGAAGGTGATCATCGGGCCTTGTTACCCGGAGAAGAGCCCCGGGGCGCGGAGGAGATTGCGGTGCCCACCCGGAGCGTCTGTGAGCGGGAGGGAGCGGGGACACGACGCCGGCATGCCTCGGCGCAGTCCGGAGCAAAGTGGCCCTGTGGTCGGCACCACCCACCACCCTATCTCCCCGGGCACATTTTTTCACGAAGAGATCCTGAACCTGATCGTTTGCCTCCCAGAACATCGATGCCGTGACCAACCGACCGTCCTGAAACTTGACTCTTTACGGGGAGTACGGCGTGCAGCGTAGCAGACGCATCGCAGGCATGAAGAACCGGTGATGACATCGTAGCAGACCGTGTTTGCGAGATGCCAACCGTCGCTTACAAGATTCCTTTGTTGTGAAACGAAGAAACGCCCGCTGGAATGCCAAACACTTGCAAGCAAGGGGGATTTGGGCTGTCGCAGGATGGTGATGCGGAGTGCATGAGGGGGCAGCAAGCAGGAGTGGAAAATGTGACAGATGAGAAATTGGCACGGAGGCTCGGACAGAGCTGACATTCCCATGTTTCTCTGTTGGTTCCTTTCGCCAGTCCAGTCTGCGGGCGCAAATCGGCCGACTCGCCGCAGTGCTGCAGGAACAGAGTTTGAAAGTCCGAAAGGCAGAATGGCAGAGAAATTGCGAAAGGCATCTTGTCAATTGCTAGTTTCAATGGCGTTCGTGGCAAGGCCCCCATTGATCAACCTAAAGGGCTTGCCATGTGGTTGGCAGACGATCGGCGCGGATGCTCTGGAGAAGTCTGGAGAAATGAACATGGGCAGCAAAACGTGGTTGGGCTGTCGCGGGGCGCACGACGTGCAAGAGGCTCAGTCTACAAACAGAGAAAGGGGATTGTTTGTCCCGTCGTCCCTCGGCTTCTCTCTGGCGTTCTGCTGCGGCTTTCCGCGTCGAGTGGAGGGCTGGGCTGAAGACTGGAGGAGGATGGGAGGGCATGGGATCGGTTGGGAGGGACGAGGGGTGGAAGGAGGGACTCGGAGCCCGACGCTCTGGATCCATTACGTTACGAAAAGTTGTCAAACCGGGCCCTGGCGTCCTTTGTTCTGTAGCTTATCTTGGGACGGTGGGTGGTGGCTTGCCAAGCAAAGCAACCTCATCGGTAACCTTGGTTGTAGGTATTAACTTCAGTCCTACGGTACTCACCTCTGACCGGCGGCGCGGCGGGGGGGAGACGATGCTACCTCCAGGCCTTGGTCCGCACGTTCGGGATGCGACTCGAACCCTTCCGGCCGTGCTCTCTTTCCCTCGTCCGGTGATGCTCATTGTTGTCTGGTCTGCTGGGGAGCGCGCTCAACCCAGACTGACGACAAAGTGTGTGTGTGTGTGTGTGTGTGTGTGTGTGTGTGTGTTCCTGCACCGCCCCCTTGGGCTTTCGGTGATCCTTCAACAACGGGCAGTCTGCCTATTCGTGCCTGGAGTCCTGGACGAACAAGATGCTTGGATCACCAGGGGGGTCGAGGGCCCCTAGCAAGCCACTATCTCCCAGTATTCACTGACTTGACTGATCCTTCGGTCCAAGAGTGACAGCCCGGGCCACGAGAAGCGGGCGTTCAAACGTCTGTTCCGGCAAGCAAGCTCCTCCACGGGCCATCCGTTCAGCCCAAGTCGAAGAAGACAGAACGCACAGAGGGGAGGGCCAGAGATGGTGACGCGGGGCCATGTCCAGGACCCCCTGACACGGGCGGGCGGGGGATGCAAATATTGGAACTTCCAAAAATCCCTTCAGCCAACAGGGAACTAATTGCATACCTTCACCGGTGGGCAGAAGCTGGATGGCAATGGCCATACAGAAGTGAGGTGAGGTGAGTCCTCTACAGCATGGCGGCCCCGGAATGCTCCCATCTCTCGCAATGCGGAGACCACCATGCTTCTCGACGATTCCCCTTTTGGGCCGCTGATCCGGCTCTAGTAGCGTTGCTTTCCGACGCCATAAAGTCACCATCGGCCGCCACTCCGGGAGGAAGACCTTGCGAAAGGTAAGGTGGTGGTGGTGGTGGTGGCCGTCCTCGCCGAGCTCACGCGATGTGGCGTCCTGCGCGTGCCGCCCTCGCCTTGATCTGGAACCCAGCATCGAAGGATTGAAGCCGATGTCCGCGGCGGATCCAAGCACCGTCTCAAAGGGCCAACAGGTCGGTCGCAGTACGGATAGCAATTGTGGTGCCCCTGGCATATAGCAGAAAGTGCAATATCAAGGATTGTTGGATTGATGCATGCACTGCGCATGGCACGGCAGGGTAGTTTTGGGTGCAATGGGCCACCAGAGGCGATGAGGCGATGGGCCGATGCAAGAAATTGGGCAGCTTCTGGATGGGGGCAATGAAGCGATGCAGTGGAGGCCGGCGGAGGGCAGCGAACACTCTGTTCTGGAGTCTGGACACAAGATGAGGACCGGCCGTTCGGGCATTACGTGCAAAGCAGCCTTGGGCCGTTCAGGAAGTTGATTACGATCCGTATCATGGGGATAGGGGGTGAGCGGGACGGACGGCAGGGCTGCAAGGCCCGTGAGTGTTGTCCAGGCCGTTGGACGCCGCCGGTGGACTTTGGGAGCAAGAAGATGACGGCCGACTTTCACCTGCATTAGTGCGGCTGCCAGGGGCATGCATTTACTGCTGATAAGGATGGATGTGCGAGCTCAACAACGGTCGTCTGGTTGGTCTGGTGTTGATGGACCTGCTCTGTTGGTATGTGAGGCGAATACTGCGGAAGTGGGAGGAAAGGGGGCAGGGAAGAGCCAAGGACACACAGAGAGAGAGAGAGAGAGAGAGAGAGAGAGAGAGAGAGAGAGAGAGAGACAGAGAGACAAAGAAGATGGAAATGATGAGTGCAACAGTTGCTGCTGTTTGCGTCTTGAGACTGGAAGGATTGTCCATTGCGATGTGCAGCAGCAATCCAATTGTTGGGCCCCTCTTTCGCCAACCTTACCTTACACTATGGTAAGTCCTGGGCCGGCGACGATGACCAGGGGTGTTTCTGCTGTATTGATGGAGTTGAGTTGCATCGTTGGACCCTCGGCGATACGGTCCCTGAGGATACGACCCAAAGGTTCGGGTTATTGAAACACATCGGTAACAGCATAACTGTGTACGGATAAGGCAGGCAGTTCGGGGAGGGAAGCCTCGGGTGGAAGGACGATTTCCTCTGTTTGGGGGCCGATACGGAGTAGCATGGAGACCGGGGACATTTCTTGCATGGGTGGTCGTCGAGAACGGGATGCAAAAGAAGAGGCGACAGCCATGTCAAGGTTTTACGGCGATAATATGCAGTAAATTACCGTTCAACAGAAGGTGAAAAGTCAAAACGAATTGGGCGACAGACGGACGGCTGCCAAAGACGGGCCGCGTATTGTCGGATGGTTTCCCCCCCTCATCAATTTACCAGTGTCATTTCCATCAATCAATCAAAACAGTTGGCTCGCTCAATCAATCAATCAGGCGTGGTCAGCAAAGCGGTAATCAATCACCATAAGCCAGGGCCTGGATCCTTTGTCCCAGTGTGCGGTTCGCTGGTGCTGCTGGGCTGCCCTTTTCGCAGAGGTTGATCCTTGTCCGGCTGCCGGGACCCCTTGCTGGCGCAGAGCTGCCGAATGTGCCTATCGGAAGCGGATTTTGATAGCATTCGGGCTGACGTTGAGTTGAGGTGAGCGTCTGTCAGAGAGAGGCTTTGCCAATCCAGCGACTGATGAGTGGTGAACTGCAGATGAGACGACGGGAGAATGAGATGCTGCTGCAGGACAGGAGGAGGCAGCGATCCGTCTGGTCAACGGCATCCCGTCACAGTGTCTCCAGTAAGACCGGTCGAACCAATGCAATGCGGCAAAAGCCCACCCCTCGCCGTCGCGGGACCCATGGGTAGGGCAGCATTGATCAAGCATCCATGGTAGGATCAGAGTTCACCTACTGCAGACAGGCAGAAACGGGCTGGGGGTTGGTTCCGCAGGCCAAGACATGATGGACCGAAAAGAAAGTGGTTGTCTTCCCCAGGCAGAGCATGTACTCTGTGTCGAGAGTAAGTATGTACGAATAACCGAAGGTAGGTAGGTAAGGTATGAACGGCGTTGGATGCCCGGTTCAGTATGGTATGGGATGGCACCGACGGCGTTGCTTAGTCTTGGGTCCATGACGGGAGCCAAAATGTGATATCTGGGGGACATATCCTCCCACCACACGCGGCCTCCCTTTAAGTGCTGCTCTCGCCTTCTTTGCTTCTTTCCGTTTCCTTCCTTCCTTCCGGTTTCTTGGCTTTCTGCTGTTGTTGTTTCTGCGACTCTTCAGAGACACGGAGAAGAGGAGAGAGAGAGAGAGAGAGAGAAAAGAGAAGGGAAGAGAGAAGAGGAGGGCGCGGACTCATTTCGGTCGTCCGAGGCCCAAGACCATTCGTCTCCCTCACCGAGCCGGCAGCGCAATAGCGACACGCAGCGGCGCAATCGACGTACAACACGTACACATCGAAGACGCTACGGAGTAGAAGGAATCCTGCCAGGCACGAGAGGCCTGATCGGTGCCCCGAACGCAGGCCGCAAACATCAGCGATTCTGCATCATCAAAGACATATCAACCGAGCACGACCAGCCACGGTGAAGCGAGGACATTCGTCAAAAGGTAAGGAATCACTTGCGATTCTCTTTGGCCGTCTCGTCTCGTCTTGAACCCATATACCTACCTACCTTGGTTGTATCCCGATCGAAACACGACACTGCAACACCACACAACCACACAACCACACGAGATAGACACACGAGTGAGTCCTCCTCACCTTTACACACCCGACGCGCATAGAGACGCGGTATCCGACACCCCCCCACAAAACACCAGATTGGCAATTCGTGTTGGTCATATTGAGAAAAAAGAGGCGTGAGCTGATGAGGCTTCCTTCACAGGAACGGAACAAACCAAAAGAAAAGCAAAAGCGGCTTTGGCACCTCAACCAGTCATCTTCCGCATCCCGCCATCGCCAGCGGGCGCAACAGACGCACAAACGCTGAAGCGGGCAACCCTCCAGAGGCACAGCTGCTGCCGATTGGCCCTGGCAGCGCCCTTCAGCCCCACGACTGTTCCCCCGCTATCCCCACCTCGGCCTTCTCGGCGCCTCTCATTGGCCTTTCCGTCCATTTCTCTTTCTTATCGGAGCTCTCTCATTGCCCGATTGGAGAGTACGTACCCCTCGCTTAATCTCAGCTTTCAGGGGACCACCTGCCGCCTGGCTGCATCTTTTCTGAAGGTGCGCCTGCCTTTCTGAAGAAGAGGAAGGTCCCTTATCTTATCGCCCATACAAGACCCGGCCGCCGACACGCCGTCGCGCTGGTCCCGTCATAGGTCATACCTGAGGACATAGGATAAGCCATACCTGGGTCGCCATTGTCGTTTCCGTCGTCCGTCGTCAGTCTTCAGACTTCACCTCCTCACCTCACACGTGTCTGGCTGCTCTTACGGCTTCAACCCCAGACACCGGGGCCCCCGCCGCCCCAGTCGGCCAAGGTACCTTACTCTGCCTTACTGCTCCGCTCCCCGTGAGCTTCATCGCCCTACTTTTCCCCCGCCCCCGTCGCCAACATGTCCGGCCGAAGCGCCTATGTGCGCAAGAAGATCACCCAGACCGAGAAGGACAAGGCGAGAGCTGCCTCGAATCTCGGCCCTGGAGGAGTATTAGTAGACCCGAACGACTTCGCCATCCCTGACTTTCCTCTGCCACAGACCGGCGCTTCGCTGCCCGTCGGCACCGGCATCGGAACCACCAACGCCCGCTTCCTCAAGTTCTCGGAGCCGCCCCGCGATGTCAAGGTCGGCACCCCCAGCATCGGCAGCGGGAGTGGGAGCAGCGCCGATGGCCGCCGAGACGGAGCTTCCGGCCCCTTGGACGACTTCGCCTATGCAAGGGCAAGGAGACCCACCATCAAGACGGAGGATGTCTCCGGCATCGAGAAGTCCGGCCTGAGGAGCAAGTTGGACAAGAAGAGTGAGGATGTGAGGCGAGGCCTCGCCAACACCTTCACCTTCAAGCGCAAGAACAAGGAGCCTGAATTCCGTCCCGAGTCTGTCGCCACCGTGAGGCCAGGACAACACCATGGCTCTGCGCCCCTTTCACCCACCGAGCCCGAGTACACATATGAGCAGTTCAACATGGACACTATGCAACAAATGCAGCTGCAAATGCACATGCAACAACAACATCAGCAGCAACAGCAACAACAGCAACAAATGCAGCAGATGCGATACCAGGAAATGGACCTGCCCATGTCACCACCACCAGCCTCGAAACTGCCACCCGTGCCTACCACGCCCCCCATCAAGCGATGGATTGGTGCCGGGAGACCGATTCAAAGATGGAACAAACTCCGCAAAGACCCCGAGCTCTGGGACCCCAATGGAGATGTCTTGGTCTTCTTCGGCCACAAGGGACAAAACCCGAGGCCGAACCCTTCTTTCAGGCTGTCGTCCCACATCATTGAGGCAACCGAGTCAAGGTATCTCATTACACTCCTTCGCGAAGGCACCACGGAGGAGGACATTTACATGCCACCATCACCGCAAGGAGCGCCTCCCATGCTGCGGCCACACATGGGTCGCGGTCAGCCGACACCACCAATCTCTGAAGATCTTGGAGAGGCCGATGGCCAGATCTCCTACGAGATGTACTTCCCTACACCGGCGAATATGACCAAGGCAGAGCAAGTACGAAGCCAGATTACGACAAGGAATGTCTTTGCCCTGCTCTACCATGCATCGCTTGTCGGGTTGTCCTTATACCAGGCCCTGTCAGACCTTCACATGCGACTAGACGCGTACCTGCCTCCAGACTCAGATAACGTCGGCATGATTCTCAACTTCCTGTCTGCTCGTGGCATCGACGACGTCCGCAACGACCCCGAAACGGCGGTGAGCTTGCTGGCATGGTCTGAAGGCCAGGCAGTGAGGTGGGAGGAAGGCTGGCGGGAGAGCTTCCTGCACTGCGCTGGCATGTACAGCCAGCTAGAGCAGTGTGCTGATTTCAAGGAGCTCACGCCCATCACGAGGGCGTTACTCGAGCGTGCTTGCCTCGAGACACAACTCCGAGTACAAGCGGCCGAAGAACGTCTTGCAGAGTTTCAATACGGCGACATGTGGCCAGTGGGTATCAATGGCCCGTCCAAGGCAGCAGCAGACCGCCTACAAAAGTTCTTCCTCAACCACTACTCACGAGTCCACGGGTGCTGGCCGCCAGCACCGACAGCAGGTCTACCGGACTCGGAAGGAGAGGACATGTGGCTCACAAGGAGCGTTGCACAGTTGCTTCAGAAGGACTTTGGTGCCCTCTACGACTACCTCGTCAACCGTGACATTATCTGGGACATGTCCGAGGCTCGTTCGGGGCGAAAGTGGATGATGCAGAGCGAGAAGGACAAGGGGTTCGACGCCGACATTGACATTCCCATGACGGACATGCTCGTTGAATACGACAATAAGCTGCGCTTCCCGCACATTCCGCACCCGTATCCTCTGGTCCCGGAGTCAATCACTCCGGCTCCCAGCCCCAAGGACTCGTCAATGTTCAAGAAGAAGAACGCGCCCACAAACAACAGAGGCGGTGCGTTGGAACGGCGCGTGCAGCTGGCGTACACGGAGGCGACCAACATTTACATCCTGGGATCGGACTTTACACAGTCTGACCTCATCGACGCATTCGTCAAGTTTGAGAAGAGTGACAGCATCACCGAGGTGGACCCTGCGGTAGCGAGACGGGGCCGTTGGGTTCTGATTTACGGCATCCTCCAGACCCTGGCTAGTGTTTCCGTGGACGCCCCCAATGTTCGGTACCGAGACGACGTTCCTTACCACCTGTCACCGCGCCTAAAGGGAACCAGAGTGCCGCCTTGGAAGGGATCAGGCACACCGGACGAGGCGTCGCATGAGCTGTCGCATTGCTGGGTCGTCCAGAATACGTGGAACAGCCAAAACAGCAGCGGCGCGGAGAGCTCTGAAGGGGGTTCAGGCAACACCAGCCCCATCCAGGGCGTCGGCCGACCTTTTGCCTACACGCGGGCTCCACCGTCTACGACGTCGCGGGGCTCCGGATACCAGACCCCGGCGGCCCGGTCCGTCCACTCGGCAGGGTCTGCACCGCCTTTTAGTTCTGCGTACAGCGTGGTCAGCGAGAGCGATACGAACAGCAGCATTCGCACACCCGCCTCCAACCGCCCCGCGGCCAACCTCCGCCGAGCGCAGTCCCGGGACAACGCCAAGACGCTCGGCGGCGGGCCGGGCAGCATGCGCAGCACGACGTTCGGCATGGATCGTGGCGAGGGCATGGAGCTGCCGGTTCGCAGACGAGACTTTAGCGCGGCGAACGATGGGAACAGTTCCCACGGCGGATATGCGCGGTCGAACGCTTCGAGCCATGCTCACCTTCCCCTCCCTGGTAGCATTACTGGGTCGGGAGGGTTCCTTGTGCTCGACGACATGGTGGACTCGAGGAGCTCGAGGAGCGGCGGGTATGGCCGACAGGCGCAGCGGGAGAGCGTCGAGACGGGCAGCATGTCGCCGCGGATCCGGGACTTTGACCTGGACGTAATCGATGACCATGAGCCGTGAAGAGGCGAGTGAAGCGAGGCATGTGGGATGAGCCAGGCAGGTACGACGGGATGACAGAACCATGTACGCGTATGCGGGGTCAAAAGGAGGAAGTTTCGGACGGGATCTAGGCAAGCGGGATATGAGACGAAGGGCGGATATACGTTTTCCTCGATTTACTACCATTTCATTGACGAGGCTTATGTCACGATAGACCCAAAAGTTGGAAGTAGCTGTATTTACTAGAGTGATACCCGGCGATTACAATGGTCCCTGGTGGTGTTTCGTGTAATTACTGCAGTGTTGCTCGTTATAGAGTTAATCAATGCCCGATGGGAGTAATACTGCGATTGATTGTGCCACGCGGATGGGGCAAGGTGACTGATCATTTTCTCATCCCACATGATGCATGTGTATCTCTGGGCTGATTGACAGATCACCACATCAGACCTTCGGTGGCCGATGCTACTAGGACTGCGCGGCGTCGGCAGCCGAGGAGGATAAATTGCCGACGTGGACGAGCCGAAGATGATATGGGAAGGACGGCTGGTGACGGACCGGTGATGGTCGAGGGGACTGGAGGGGAGTTCTTCAAGGGGTGTAGCGGTAGTGTGTCGGTGAGGCATCAATGGGCGGAGCTAGAGGCGGGATCGCGGTGGTGCATGGCATGGCATCAACCCCACGTGGGACCGCGTTGGGCCGTAAGATTGGGAACGGTCCAGTTGGAAGACGGCGGCGGGCGGCGGGTGTGGAGATGCCGCGGACGGGTCCAGAGCCGTCGACGGCCGGGTTGGGTTTCTGTAAGAGGGTGCCTTGGGTGAGACATGCTTGGGGAGACATGCTTGGGGAGACATGCTTGGGGAGACATGCTTGGGGAGACATGCTTGGGGAGACATGCTTGGGAAGACAGAATCAGTGGACGGAGTCGAACGAGTCAGTGGAGCACAGGGCCGAAGTCCAGCCCAGCCACCTCATCGGGTCCCCGCTATTCTTCATTTTCATCCTGTTCGAATGGTGGAGTGGGGGTTGCGCTTGTCATTGGCTGGTTCATCTTGTGAGTACCGGTGTCAAATGGTGTGGTGTCACTGCTGGCCGGGAAACCAAGGCGGTAGACCAAGGTAATTACTTGGTAGCTACGAGCAGTAGTGTGTACCTTAGTGGTGGTCAATCTGGGAAGACCCTGAAATGAAACGGGGAGACAGAGACTGACAGGAGTGAATGTCGGTCGCAGTGTGTTTCTTTGTTCTCGAGATGATTCTAGACCGTCAACGGTGTCGAGTACGTATCTGTGATGGACGGGGTCGACATGGGTTTAGTGAATTGGCAAGCTGCCGTTGGGTAAAACGGGGGCTGCTCTCCCGGATTGACAGGGCCGATGGACAGATGATGAGCGCATCTCTTCCAGGCAGGTGCAAGCCTTGGATCTGCTATTGCCATGCTGGATGACGACGGGGTACAGACAGATGGATGCAGTTTGTGTGCAGAAAAGAGGGTGGTGGTGGTGGTGGTGGTGGTGGTGTTCCTTCCTTCCCTCTCAGTGTGTCTGTGGCTGCTGTTGCTGCTGTTGGATGGGGGACCGAAAAAGGAAGCAGCGGCTGCCGATCCTCGACGTCATAGCAACCGCCGCAGGGAAGGTGCTGTCTGTGTCACTGTTTGACGGCGGTTTGCGAAAGAGCAAAACCTCGGTGGACCGTGGGTGCTATTGATGGATCGTGGCAGCCGTCAATCCTTGATCGGAAGGCCGTGCTCACCTTTACTTTCCATCCATTCAGTTCAGCCCGAGGAACTGCTGCACCGAGCTGCGCCATGTTTCCTTCCCTTCCCTCTGTTTCTACGCCAGTTTCTCTGTCTTGAGTACAGAAACAAAACAGACACGCCTGACATCAGGCCGCCTTGCCTTGCCTTGCCGCTATTCGCTGCCCATCCCATGCAACTTCATCGGTCGTCGTCGTCGTCGTCGTCGTCGACTTCGTCAGTCAGCAGCAAGCCAGGCAGCCCTGTCCAACCCAGCCCGCGAGCAGAAAAACTGGGAACCATCCCTGCCACCTCTTTTTCGTCTGCTTCCTTTTCCCACCTCTGCAGTCTCTTTCGACGATGCCACCATCTCCAGGGTCGCATCTTGCAGACCGGTGCCTTTGCAGCCTCCAATACCACTCTGTATCTTTTTCGCTTCGCTTCACCATCCATGACCTTGACCACTGTGATCCAGCCCAGCCACCCCGAATTCCACCTTGCCCTGCTTTGCTGCCCTCTTCCACCACTACGCAGCTGCGACGACTCTCTTCTATTTGCTGCCCGTCCTTGCTTGTCATGACTTGTTGCCCACCCCCAGTCCACCACCACCTTACCTTGACCTGCATCCGCTAACATTGACACATTGGCTTTCCTCTCTCACACCCGACACACGCCAAAGAGACCGCCGCCTCGTTGACGCACCTCGAATCTGCTGCGCCGGCATCCAATCCGTACCTGCCCTGGCCCAAACTACTTAACCACCCCCATCCCAACCACCCTCCTACGCCCGAAGCCCTTCTAGAGGTTCTGCTTCTTCTTCTACCTTCCCGTCCCTCACAATTCCTCCCGACCGTCTGTCTCACTCTGCTCCGTGTCAGACAGCAGCGCCAGCAGCGTCCATCCCCGACAGCTCCCGCGCCCCCTCGCCGGACTTTCCCAGTCTCCAACTAAGCATTGTCCGCCCTCACCGGCCGCACTACCGTCGCAAGCGCATTCGAAGCGCATCCCGTCTTCGCCAACGCGTCGCAACTTTTTGAGATTTTAGCGCGCTCTCGAGGCACAATTCGCCCGTCATGTTGTTCGCAATGGCTTTCGCGGGAACGCGATTCCTGCAGATCATCACCTTGGTAAGCCTCTCACTCACCTCGGGGGCTCTCACCTCACCACCAACAACCCAATTATCGCGACAATCTGCGCCCACAATGATTTGAGAATGAAACCAAAAGGAAAGAAAACATTCTAACGCGCAGCCAAACAGATCCCCACCATGGGCATGCTCGCCTGGTTCGTCGACGGCTTCGTCAAGTCCAACGTCATCGTCCCCAACTCCATTCTCGTCCTCTTCATCGTCTCCGTCCTCGCCCTCGCCTGGGCCATCTTCACCCTCTTCAGCTACCACCGCAGCAGCGCAAACGCCCTCTTCGTCGCCGTCATCGACCTCGGCTTCGTCGGCGCATTCATCGCCGCCGTCTGGTATCTGAGGGGCATCAACTGGGTCGACTGCACCGACCTGTCCCGCAACGGCCAGTGGACCGCAAACTTCCCCGGCCTCTTCTCCATCTCCGGCCCCCGCCTCAGCTTCATCACCAACAAGCCCTGCGCCATGCTCAAGGCCTCATGGGTGTTTGGCATCATCAACTGCATCCTCTTCTTCTTCACCGCCGCCCTCGCCTGGATGCACGGCGACCGTCTGTCCAAGAGCTACGAGCGCAAGTCCTACCACCACGGCCACCACCGCCGTCACCGCAGCCACAGCCACCACAGCCGTCGCAGCTCCCACTCCCGCCGTGTCTACGTCTAGACATCCAGATGGCAACGCGGGTCCGACGAAGCGCATGCGACATGCGCAAACCTATAGAATGAGAGAAAAATGTGTGATGAGATTATATACTATACCATGGAATGACACGATTAACATGTATGGGAGGAACTTGTGTGTGTGTGTGAGGAATTTCAAAGTTTGTTGCTGAAAGTAGCAGCAACTGGCTGGCGTATTTATTTGGAGGAAGATTTATTCATGATGACGAATCGACGACTTTGAGTCAAGCACTGTCTCCTTCTCTTCCCCGTTTCATTTTGCACCATTGTCTTAATATTTCCCCTATCCTCGATGACGATGCATCGGTCTGGCTGGACCGATCGAGCGTCTTCTTTCTCATGTACACAGAATGAATTTCCCGACCTGACAATGAAGAAGAAGAAAATGGACATGATCATGAATGAATTGGTATCCTGCCGCCCCTCTCTATGTGACCCATATGCTGTTCCCTCGCCATTTTTGTTGAACTTTTGAAGGAAAGAAACCAAACCCCGTCAAAGACGCAGACCTACGACCTGCCGGCGTCCTCACCAACCGTGTACCCACGCGCAACACCACTTCTGCCCTCCTCGACGAGCGTGCTGCTCTCCTCGTCGTAATCCGTCCCCAGACCTTGCCACGTCCTTTGCGATCGCAGATACTCTGCGCCAGGGCTCAGCACGCCGTTGATCGTGGCCACCTCGCCCACCTCCCGCTTCACCAGCGCCGACTGGGCCCCCGGCTTCGCGAGGCTCTCCCCGTTCGTCTTGGCCGTCTCGTTGGCAGACCGCACCGGCATCCGCATCGGCCGGCTGCTCACCAGCTTGCCCGTGCGCAGGTCGTACTCTGGCGGCGCCGACTCGTCCTCGGAGCGGTCGTCCTCCTCCTCGAGCCTGGTCGCGTCATGGTCCAGCTTCTCGATGCCGCCCCACCACTCGACGCCCCATACCCGCTCGCTCTCAGGCTTGAGCGCGACCTCGAGCTCGAAGGGCGTGATTACGGGCTTGAAGAAGCCCGCGTCCTCCTCCACCAGTCCGCTCTCCCAGCAGCCCACGACGACCCACCCGTCGACCTCGGCGAAATTGGCCAGCTTTGGCGGCGTTCAGCTTGCCCACCACGATGGTGTAGCTCTTCTTGCCCGCCTCCGAGATGCGCCGCCGCAGGAGGTCGATGCTGGGGAGGTAGTTCGACACGGAGAGCGTGTTGACAAGGATGCCGACCACGCCGGCCGTCGCCAGCGTCAGCACGCGCGCGAAGCGGCGGCGGAGCAGCGCGTTCGTCACCCGCGTCGGGTCGTCTGTGGAGAGGTTCGAGGTGGAGAGGACGTGGAGGGAGGCCATGCGGGTCTGCAGCGCGAGGAGGAGCGCTGGCGGCGGCGTCGAGATGTGGAAGAGGGAGTACTGCGCGAGGTCGGCTTCGGGGGTCTCGTCGGCGGAGGCGCCGACGATTTTGCGGTTGGGGATCGTGCCAGCCGGGTTGTGGACGACTTCGGTATGCAGGAGATTGGCGTAGCCTGACTCTTGTAGCCTGGCGAAGAGCGGGGAGACGTGGTCTTGGTACGTCACGTCCGCGACGATGATCACCTTCTTGTCCTTGTCGGGGAACTCCTTCGCAAAGGCCGCGGCGGCCTGGTCGATGTCGAGGGCGTGGCGTGTGAAGACGTAGATGACGGGTAGCCTCGAGGTCGGCGACAGACACGAGCGGCCGTAGTGCACGACGACCTGCGCATCGACGTGCTCGGCCGCGATCTCGTCGACGCAGCAGGCGCTGTAGGACGTGTCGGCGAGGACGTAGACCTTGTGTGTGTCGGGTGTGCCGAGGGCCTTGGTCAGCGCTTCGGCGACCCAAGTCGCGTCGCAGAGCATGGCGTCGGGGAACTGCAGGCCGACGCGGGTCCAGGCCTTTTCTGTGATCTCGCGCGCGGTGCGCTCGATCTCGTAGATGGCGAAGAGGTCATCGTCGCTGCGAGACGCGAAAGGCGGGGGCTCGGGGGTCGGCGTCGGATCCTCGAAGGTGTGCTCGGCGGGCGTCGAGAGGACGGGCGGCGCTGAGAGGTCTGCCATGGCAGCTGGCTGGGACGTGGGAAAAGTTTTCGTTTGGAGGGGTGGTGGTGTGACAGAGGGCAGGCGATGGATGGCGGGGTTGTGATGGCGGGGTACAAATTGGAAAAATCGCGGTGAGCTCACCGAGTCACCGAGGTGCCACCCAGTGCATGGACCCGCCCCGGTGTATTCGAAACGCTGGCCTCCGGATTGGTTAATTGGCTGCCTGCGACTGAGACGACGGAACAACAACGGCAAGGTCAAAGATGAGCAATGGGGACAAAAATTGGAGGATCAAGCGCTGAGTTGTTGCATTTAGGCATCTATGTATATTCTACCTTTTAGCAGGCTGCTTACAGCTTCCTCTTCCTCCCAGATTCCAATCCCATGAATGCGCCAATCTGCGACTATGACGACCTGGGCATCGGTGCTCGTGGCAACCGATTCCTCGGACGAGTCCATGCTGGCAGAGACGGCCAAGGAGGACGACGGTTGAAGGGACGAGGACGGGCGTTGACGGGAAGGCGTTGTTAACTCTAGCCCAGGCCATCCTGGCCCTCGAATATTTCCCCGTGAGAGTCATACGGTAGTCAACAAGGTGCGCCTCCAGGCGGCAAACTGCGAAGAAGAAACGTGAAAGTTAGAACACTGAAGGGAAGAAAGGGTAATTTGAGAGAGATGTGAAAAGCGGGGCCAAGGTGATGTTTTCACGCTGAGGGAAGGCGTGTTGGAGAGAGGGGAGGTGAGGAAGGTGCGTTGGAGGAGGTTGTGAGAGAGGCGCATTAGAGGGGAAGGCACGTCGAGGGAAGGTAGGCAGGCAGGCAGGCAGCCAGTCAAGGCGACGATAGAAAAGAGACTGCCAATTGTTTTAGTGCTAGAGCGACTGCTTTGTCTGTGGCTATATTCCACCTTGCCGTCGTCTTCGTCGTCGCCGTCGTCGTTGCTGTGGTTGTTATTGTCGTTGCTGTTATCGTCGTCCATCGTCGTCCATCGTCGTCGTTGCGTATTTCAGTTCTCAGAGCGCCAAGTTTCCGAATTCTGATCACAAGTCGAAGCGTCTGTTTAGGTAGCCGAAGCTTCGAGAACTCATTGCAGTTCCCATGTCTAGCGAATAAAGTTAGGAGGCTTTTTTTGAATTTTACGAAGCGCGAGAACCAGGAGGGCATTCGGAGGTCCATAAAGGAACCCTTTGCCTCACGCCCTTTTCTTTTTGTGTCTACCCTTCACCCCATTACCACGGATCAGGCAAATTACCTGCTGCTTCCTCTTCCAGCTTCAAGCGCCCATTTCAACGCCCATTTCAACGCCCAGAAGACTTTGCATTCTTTCAACAACCCAGGCTCAGCAGATACTACCAACCACGACAATTCGCCGACCTCCTCTCCCTGACAAACTACAAAACAATATGAAGGTTGAAGCTTTGTTGCTGGTTTGCCTCGCGGCCACCTCCTTCGCCGACGGAATTGGCGGCAAAAAGCCTAAAATGCCTAATGACCCTTTGCCCCTTCACGAACAGCCTGAGTGCGTCAGGCGTTGCGCCAAGTCTGAGGGCCATAAGGGCTTGGGTTTCGATTACAACACGATCAAGCAAAAAGACTGGTGTGCCGAAGACCCCTGGGGAATTCGAAGCACATGGATCGGCGTGCACTTTTCCCACTGTCTTAATAAGTGCTCCTTACAGGAAAAGAGGAATTGGTGGGACTGGAGTATGGATCTATGTGGCAAGAAGGGCATGCGGGGAGAAACGAAATTTGGTCCCGGTCCCTATGGCGGTTGGGGAAAACGGAACAATCCAACTGCGGAACAATCCAACTGCGGAACATCATCTTGAGAGAGTGGCCATTCTGCTCGATGAGGCCACTTTTTCATGAGAATGGCCCACCTTCCAACGGGAAACTTGAAGCTTCATGGCGCTACTGGCTTCGGAGTCGTACAGCCGGGCACACAACGATCAGACCATGAAGCCACGAGGTGTCAAGACGTGCGACTATGCATTAAGACATCGTCGAAATATTCAGGTTACTATTTGTGATAGGTCTCCGGCAGCTTGGGTTTGCGGTATTTCACTGCCATGATGACTCGTCGTGACGGGGTCCGCTGAGCACTTGAATTTGAAAACATTTCGCAATTGATAATACAATGACATATGACCCACACAAGACAGTAAAGCAATGCAACAATTCTAACAAAAAGTAGTGAAGACGATAGCTGGGGCAACCTGTGAAGGCTGGATGAACCCCTGTCATCCTCCTCATTATATTTACATCGTTTATTTCAGTTAATCCAATCTCTTTCTTTCTCTATCGAACGATGTATCTGGTGCTACATACGACAGAAATCACGCGCGCTGATCGAGATTGTTGCGAATGTTCCGTTTCTGCGGCCATCACACGCTTCGCGAGCGCGTCTTTGTGCCTGAGTATATAAAGAGCTTTACTGAGGTTGGCTTCCACATACGACCATACCCATTGGAAAACTCGGGATCCCGTCCGCTCTCCCATAGATAAGCCAATGAGGGCTGGAGTAGTAGTCGGGTCGGTGACGACCGGCGAATGCCCGGTGTTGTATGTTTTTGTATTTTGTCGTCTTTGTTTTGAACAGCCCCCCCTGTCAGAGGCGCGAAAGCTGAATTCAGTCTTTGTCGTAGTTCATCTTCCATGCTCTACTCAAAGAACTGTATGGACAATCACGTTCATGCTTCTGAGATCAAGTCCTGTTTAGACCTTAGAACGATGCCGAGATCACATGTCTCATGAGTAAATCTATGTCTATCTGGCCTGGGCACTTCTCCCGCTGCATATTAACTACTTTAACACCTACAAGATGCAGATGCCGAGTTCTCAATCGCTTAAGCCTTGAAGATGCCGACCTTGGCCCTGCAGCTCGAATCACCCTTGCCACCCACAGCCTCACAAGCCCTCCGAAATTTACAGTTACTGAAAGCTTCATACCCCAAGAATTCACTCTTATAGTGCTTGCATTCTAGATAACCCTTTTCGTAGATGCGGGTGTATTGGCCGGCGTCACAAATCTTTCCAGTTAAGTCGTCATTTGTGGTGCCGTCTTCGTTTGTGCAGGCACAAATCTTATAGTCGTCGCAGGCTTGGACGGTCAAAGCTACCGAAACGATTGAAATAACGATCGAAATCTTCATGTTGGTAAATCAAGAACGATCGGAGGAACTTGAGAACGTTAGCTTGCTGTTCCCTCCGCCAAAAAAGAACTGGTCGACACACCAGCAAGAGATCGTGATATGAAGCTCTTATTTGGCTTGGAATTGAGCTTGGAGATCGGATGAGCCAAGACGAATTGAGAATTGAGCCCCAGTTGAGAAAGCTCAGCGTACTTATAGTTCATTATATGTCTTTGGGAGAGCCAAGGGGTAAGACGGGAGGCATAGGTATCGGTATTGCCGATGTCTGCCCCTCAGTTTATCTCTCCAATTCCATGTCACAGGAGAAGACAACAACTTGACAAGGTTGAATCGACTAATGACTCGGCTCAAATTTAATCAGTCCGGAATCGCTCGTGAACCCTGGCATCACTGTGGTACAAAGCCTCTACCGAATCTAGATGTAGGCAGAGTCGCTGCATCGTCGAAGGGGAAACTTTCAGGGGATGACGGCATACTTAATCCAGGGGCTCGTTTCCGGCTTTGAACCAGAGAGTGCTTTCAAGATCATCAAAACATGACTCCATGACACTGGGCAGGCTTCTAGAAAAGCCCCTTTCCCTCTGTGCCGCGGAGTCCGCGGCGCGGGATCCGCGGCGATCCAACATCCGCAAGAATTTCGACGTCTAGTTCTCGATGAGAGTGCCCGTTGGCCGAAAGCAGCGCACTGTAACGCTGAACCGGGCCATACCCAACAAAAACTCAACGGTGAGCATCACATTATGGTCTTACGAACTTGCGCTACTGTCAAGGGACGTTGGTCATATATGACCAACGTCAAAACATCTCCCAAGTAGGCCATAATTTCAAGCTCTCATCCAATGCTCATCTATGAGGTGATTGATCCACGTTAACGATAAAATTTGGAGTCATTCGTAGGCTCCCCTGGCAATCATGTACACTGTTATATACCAGATGTTCGTGGAAGTGATTGGGTTTAGCACGTACCAGAGGTTGCAAGACCTCCTTTCTAGCGTCTTTCATTTTCCTATCTAGATATCCAGGCATAACACTTGCTTAGAGCTGTCAAGCCGGTCGCATGCTTAGGAAATGCCCGGCGTCATGCGACTGGTGGTTCAGAGTCAGAGAATCATTGCCAACGAGAGAGGGCCGTTTCTTCTTGACAGAAAACTCCAAACAATTCAAAACATCTAAGCTGCCAATGACAACGAATGTAAAATTCTCACGGCCGGGAGCCAAATTTGGTAGTTGTCTATTGACAGCTCTATGTGTTCAAATGAGTGGCCCTGAGCGAGGTGTTCGATAACATAGTCAACTTGAGACGAAACGCATCTTCGTGATGGAGGGGCACTTGAAATTAATTTGAAAGAAAGTTGAAAAATACTGCATTACTCGTATACTCAGCCACTTCACATTACTACTACTGATATCCTCCACAAAACATAACGAACTGGGGTGTCTCAAATTGCAATCTTTCCATTACCAGTAGATCAGATCCAAACTCGGCGATTTGCTGAGAGACTGCTAATTCAGTAAACGGCTTAAGCAGTCTTCTGAGTACCATCACGGTCGCCGAAGCCGGGAGGGGGAGGGGCACCAAAGCCGGGAGCGCCACCCTGGCCGGGAACGGGGAAGGGAGCAGGGAAAGCCGGGCCGGCGGGAGGGGGAGGGCGTCTGTCGCCGTCGCGGTCACCACCACGGCCTCCACGGCCTCGGTCGCCGTCACGATCACCGTTGCCGCCACGGCCGCCGCCACGGCCACCGTCAAGAATACACTCTCTGTCTCCGTTGCGGTCGCCGTTGTTGCTGTTTCCGCGGTCGTCGGTGCGGACGCAGCAACGTTCGCCATTGCGGGTGCGGCCCTCGATGCCGTCACGGCAGTCGCGGTCACGGTCGCCATCACGATCGCCGTCGTCTCCACGGCCTCGGTCACCATCGCGATCTCCGTTGCGGTCACCGTTGCGGTCACCGTTGCGGTCACCGTTGCGGTCGCCATTGCGGTCACCGTCACGGTCCTTTCCCTCCTTCTTCTCGCCCTCCTTCTTGTCACCCTTGTCCTTGTTCTCAGCCATAGGCATGGGAGGAGCAACAGGAGCAGCGGGAGAGCCTGTCTGGCCGCCAGGGCGTTGGACTGGGTCAGGCCACTTGGAGCAAGAATTAGTATGTTGTCAAGGTCTGTTGTAAGTTTGAGCTTGGGATACTCACTTTTGCTCGCCAAAGGGAGCACCGTTGGCGCCGAGGGTGGCAGCCACCATGATGATGAGAGACTTGCTGAAATGCATTTTGAATGTTGGACTCGGTGAATGAGCAGTAAGAAATGAGGGTATCTCTGATATTTTGGGGAGCTGAAAGCTAACCTTGAAAGGCGCTTGATGTATTGATTGGAAGCTGAATAGAGGATGTGATGAAGATTGTTGAGTGTGATGAGGAGATTCCAAGAGCAATTAGCCAGAAGATTCGTTCTCCTTATATATCTATTCGGTGTTCTGCAAGGTGAGTAGTTTCCGAAGCACCCATCCTTGACACTCGTGAGTTCTGCTACCCATTGTGTCCAGTGATGACTGCACCCTCACATCGCTTCCGTACCTCCATCTCCAACAGTTCGTTTCCCCAAGTGCCACAGTCAAGCATAAGCAGGAAACTTTCTCTCGAAGTCTATTATGCGGCCGGCACCCCAGAACGGGCAATGTTGGCAGTGACCGTAGCCAATAAGATCTGCGCGGTGTGCGCGGACGACTTCCACTGACCATCGGAAGGCACCGCCGCCCACCCATTTTTGAGGCTGCAATTGATATGAAGGATGTCCGCGTAAGAACAAAATCAGGCTGTCGTAGAGTTTGAAAGCGAACTCCGTCTGATATCCTCTCTTCGGAGAATTATGAACATGCTGCCCAGCTTGCCCTGGTCGATTCGCTCATCCTCTGCTGCCCGGGCCAGGGGACCCATTCCTTTTTTTGAGGAACGCCCCCCAACGCCTCCTGGCTTCAAACTACTATGGTTGATGCGAAATTCACGAGGATTGACCGGTCGTTCATGCCAGAACCGAGATCCGGCCAGCTTTACAAGCAGCTTCGTAGTATCACTGGCTGCCGGAGAGATTGCTGCGTGATCTCATGGCACGATTTTGTTGCTACGCTCAACAATGTCTTGGCAGTGGCGATAATGCTCATCGGGGCTAGGGTAGTATATCGTGACGTTGGCGCTGAGTCACTGGGTTCGGTGATCGAGATTCTGGTATCACTAAGCTGTCTTGCCTCACTTCTGGATTATTGTAATTACTAAGACGTTTAATTTGACGACAGCGTGCAGTATGTATAATCTTTCGGCTTATTCTGACATGAAGCTGCGCCCATGTTGTGACGTGGTCACACAACCACCTTGCTGCGCTTGACCATGTTCGTCTCTCGCCGTGCCCATTGAGTTGTTGAAGGGGCAACCACCACGCCAGACGTCAACTCGAAGACAACGAGAAAACAGAGTAAATCAATCTTGAGGGGGGGTTGCATGACCCCGAACTAGATCCAAGCCATTGCGACACGTACGCATCCGCTCAACACAAGCCATGGATCTTTAAGCCTCCCACTGAATTCATGCGATCGTCGTTGTCAGTCGTTGTCTAGGTTGAGTTGACACAATATTATAACTACAGGGGGTGGGAACTTCCAAACGTCCGAACGGCCTGCTTGGTGATGAAAGATGGTGTAGGCCCTTTGCCAAACCAAAGTATCTTCGGAGGGTTGTTCCCGGCGGTCTCAAGTCGGGACCCATTATCGTCTTGGCAGCGTTGATAGTTTGGATATCGACAAATTCTGAATTATCTCGTAGAGAAGCAATGCATTTCGCTCATCAATAATCATGTCCTTTGGTCCTGTCATGGAAGAGAACCACCATGGTCAAGTCCGAAGAAGCCGGTGAATGGAACAGTATCACCAGGAGCAAACTAGTTCCAAGAGGTGTACTCCATGGGCCTATGGGTAAACCTAGTGGATCTACTTTTGCGACTAGTGTATCTTCCCACAGGCCTGGGGCATGTTGCTTTTACTCTGTTTTGCGGAGATGGTGGAGTGAATTTCAAAATCTAGGTCATGACTTGGCCCGGACCGAATGGTATCTACTACGAAGCTGGTAGTTATTGAAGGTGACCCTTGCCTGCACTTGAATGCAAGCCTTGCATGTTCAGATGCAACCAACTTCACCAGACCAAACAGAACGAGGTTTCATAATACCTAGATCAACAATTACGGTCTACAAGGACGGCAAGATCCATCGAATTTCCAATGAATGTGCCTCTTGAAATTCCGTGCTTCTAATTCAATGCTCGTTTAATCCGATTCAGCGTGAACCTTTTCAAAACCGCCCCAGCGGAAATGTTTGGTTTTGTTTCGTCCTGATATTAAGCTTTTGAACCCACAAGATCCTATTGGAGAACTGACTAGCGCACGTTGAAAGTCCAGAGTCCAGATGGCATTTGGAGAAAATCTGCATATCCGCATTGACTCTTCGCCTCACTTTCTTTACTTTCATCTTAATGCTAAAAGCGGTTTATTCCAAGTCCTCAAGTTCCAGTTGGCCGATACTGTGCTTTGACGACTCCGTGAACAGTATTTACGCATGGTAAAGGATTCAGGCTTGTTTCCCATGAGCATAATACGATCAAGCGACAGCGGAAATATTGGAAGCCATTTAATTCAGTCTCGAATGCCGCTGTTGGCAGGATGCAGCCTCTAATGCATTATCAAACAGTCCCAGACCCACGACATCATTGGGGGGATGTTCCTCGAAAATATGCAGTGGCTAGGATCGTGGGCCCTTTACCCCGCGAAGCAATTGCAGGATACAGGATTACATGACCGAATTTGTGCGAAGCGGCTTCTCATACGCTGATTACGTTCTTTGACCGGCTTGAGGCTTCACTATTGTGGAGGATACTCGAATACGCGGAGTTGACGAGCTTGGATATCTCTTGACTAACACATGCCTAATCTTTAATGCCGCATAACATAATTAGTGTCAAACAGGCTTAATTGTGTATTGCACGTTGCACGACTGCTCGGTTATGAAAGAGCGAGCTGTTGAGCCCAAGAACCTGGTACTTCCTGTCAAGTCGGAAGCAGGGGCGCAATAGTATACAGCTTGGGCGAATGACCCAACCCTTTCGCAGACACACATCTCAGAAAACATGATGGACGAATATCTTTCTTAGAAAGCAGCTTCGCCTCCAACTTCAACTTGTGTGTTCTTCAGCATGTATAGTATCAGTCACGATTGGCTGGTTCCTTCGCAATAAGTCCAAACATCGGAACCGACAAAGAAACTTGAGCACATCAGGAAACCCACGCACCGGGAGGAGATCCGCCAAAGCCACCGTATGCACATCTCATAGTCCAACCTGTGCTAGCGGCGATTTGCTCTCGTGCAACTCGCTTGATCTTGGTGTAAAGATCTTGCGATGTATTACTGACCAGATGGGTGCGTTTTCTGTAGTTTGCAACTATGAGAGTTCTACATGAAAGGGACGACAGTACCTATATATGAGCCCTGGGCCCTCGGTCTGGGGTTGGAAATACTTGTATCGACGTTCCTGAAAACGATGCCTTAGTTGATAGTTTGGATGAGTGGTAGTAGGCTCGAACTTGCTGTAGGTGACGAAAACATTTTTTATTTGACAGACGCTCTTTAGATACCTTAGGAACCCAAAATTGCTTCTAAACGACCTCTGATGATCACACTGCTGCGCCCTTTCGGTTAACTTCCAACTCTGTTAGGCCAAAGTCGGAACTGCGACGAATGTGATGCAGGCATGATATGGTAATTGCACAGTTGTGACAATAGTCAGAGTGGGTGGCCCCCTTCCGACGAGATGCAAGCTTAACAAGGATTGTCTCTTCTCAGTGACCATCAGCGCATTCTGTCCTGTCATGCTAAATAAAGACCATCTTCATGTGATGGGTGTGCATCAATTAAGCTTTGGCAGGCATGTGCTACCGTCGGAACTAGTCCTGATGCATCTAGAACAACAACTTCTTTTGATACTTTCAGACTGACCGATGCACGAACAGCATAGAAAACCAGGCGTCTTTGATAATGATATCTGGCGGACTTTGATATGCTCAGTGTGCGTGAAGCGCGACCTTTCGCATGCCACAATGACGTGGTTTCATCTGGCAACACCGCAAAGACTCGCCGTAGATGAGCTGCGGCTTCCAAGGATCTTTGTAAGAACTAATTTGTGATGAAGATTTTACATCCGTGCTTGCAATATAGTACTGTTCTAGGTAACGTCAATTGCAAAGTATCGTTCGTCCTTCCTCACTTGGGTCAATAACATCATATTGTGGCCATATGATAGCCCAGACGCAAGGTTAAGTAAAACGAGACGTGCCATAATAATACACTCTCAATTTGTCCACGAGAAAACTCCGAGCCCCATGTCCGATGCTAGAATACCGCCGCCCAAGTAGCCATATTGAACTCCATGATCCCTTCGCAACGGTGGTATTGAGTTATTCGAATTCATTCATGCCCTGCTCCATCGTGCGTTGACTATTCGAACCGAGAGGCGTTACCGTTCGTATCGGGACTGTCCAACCGTTTGGTGATGTTGCGGGCCAGGTGAATCAGTTGCCTTAGCTGGAAATCGGAGTCGTTCGTGCCGTTGTTGAGCTGAGCACCAACGAGACCAATGGTCTTGCACATGCTGATTAAGGTCTCTCGTGCCAGCTTTGATGCTGTTTCCGGGGATGACTGGCGATAGACACGACGATCATCATCGGTAGAGAAAGACTCTGGCTCTCTCAAGACCGTCAGGATGGATGGGATACCCGTCACTGTAGGGCTTTGGGGATCCCTTGGGCGTCCGGGGGTTGTTGGGCTCTCGGACATTTTAACGCGTGGGAGAAGACACTCGGTGGAAGTGGACGCCACTGTGAAAGTTGGTACCGCAAACTATGGGAGATTAGCTAAGTGCAAGGTTGTCAGAAGAGGAAGATGTGTACCTTGGCGATAATTCGGTTGCTGAGTGGTTGTCGATTGAGCTTTCAGAACGTGGAAGTGGATGGATATATGCTTTGCTGTGCTAGGAAGAATGCAGCCAAGAGCAGCGAGGGGCGGTGACAGGTTCCTTTAATGTACTCGAGTTCGGAGCAAAGGTTGAACACATAAACAGAAGGCGGCGGGGTACCTGGTCACGAGATCATGCGCCCTTCTGAGTTTCGCGTCTGTCTCCCTCAAAACATCATCTGATCTCGAGAGCTCTTTCCGCCCGTAGGCGCCATAGCGAACGGCCGTTACCCTCCGTTTAAGGTTTTTAGCGTTTAGCAGTCAATTATATGCCCGTGATCAGAAACTGAAAAACGCAGCATCGAACTATATGGCGTGACATACGTGTCAGCAACTCGGCCGACTCGGTCTCGCCAGGCAAATCATCAATCATTCGTCAATGACCACTAAACCTCACACTTTTGATATCGTGTGGACACCATAGCCGACACAGTTCATGTGGCTGGATCTCTTGGCACCGACACTGCCGGCGCGTGGCAAGCCAAGCCTCCTTGATTACGAGTGTGTTGCTCGGGAGGGGGTGTTCAGCTTTCGTGCGGACGGACTGCGGGGAAGGCAGCGAACATGGACCCATCCCGGCAGACGGGGACCAGTGCTGCCGGCGTCAGGTGGAGTTAGACAACGGCGCTCGGCCCTTGTTTCTTTCTTCGTTGACAGAACACAGAACACCAGTCTCTCGGTGTGCAGCAACATAGCAATGACGCCCGGAGTACGTAAGCATCTCATGTCTCATGTCTGTTCTGGAAGATCAAGGTACTTGGCATCTGGGGAAGCTGAACAGCTTCCGATTGACCGAAGAGCGTTGACACGCGCTGGGATAGCCTGTTCTCTGTTTCTTTAGTGGCCGGCGGAAGACAATAAGGTGCTACGAAGTCAAATCCTCTGAAGTGCGGCTCTGTCTCAAAGACCACATTAACCCATGAGTTGGTTGCCTCCGCGACTAATAGCACGCATCTCCTTGACGGCTCTCCTGGGTCTCGTGAACTGCTCAAAGAACGCGCCTCAACCCCAAACAACCCCGCGGCAACATGTTCGATCCAGACCCTTCGGTTGCGATATGCAGCATAAAGATGGTATTATTGCAAACATATTGGGACACGCACTTTTTGCTGATGATACGTCGTGCCATTCTCGAAAGGGAATCGTGCGCTTATCTTAGTGCCTGACATGGGCTGTGTGAGACAACGCGCAGTGGTGCCAAGTTTCCACGCATGCCAAGACTTTTAACGTCGCGCTCATCTCTTGCCCACAACAACAAGCCTCTTTCGCTCTCGGTTGACGCTGAAAATTTCAACCGTTTCATCTCATTTCCATCCAACGTTAACCTTGCCAACAAACGCCATCTCCATCGTGAGATTTTCTTTGCCACAGATCTGACTGTCAGATCTGTCCCCGCAACATGGCGGACATCCACGGGCCCGTCCATCGGAGCCGGCGGCAACGGTGGCACGGAACATAGCCACGAATCGACCCCGCTTCTCCCTACCACCGCGTTCCGAACCGTCCATCAGACCATCTCAAGCCGCATTGCCCACGAAGGTGAAAGTGGAAGAAGCGGTTTTCATCTCCGACACTTCCTGTGTGCTGTGGCGGAGTTCGTGCACCGCTTCTATGCTGGTCAATTTCCTATGGCCCATCGTACCAATCGCCATCGTTCTCAACTGCCTCCCTGGACTTCATCTATGGAAATTCGCAACAGCATACATGGCCGTCGTGCCCTCGGCAAATCTCTTAGGTTTTGCTGGACAGGAATTCGCTCGAAAGATGCCCAAAGTAGCTGGTATTTTGATCGAGACGACGTTCGGGTCCATTGTTGAGATTATTCTCTTCGTGGTTCTCATTGTCAAGCACAATACCCATGAAGGGAACGGAGATGAGGGAAACTTGATACCCATCATCCAGGCTGCCATCCTCGGAAGTATCTTGACGAATCTTCTGCTCTGCCTTGGGCTTTGCTTCTTTTTTGGCGGAGTTCGCAACTCCAGCCAAAAGTTCCATGCTATCGTCTCCGAAGTAGGGACTGGGCTCCTCCTGGTTGCCGCGTTTGGACTTTTGATCCCAAGCGCGTTCTACTCAGCTCTCAAGGCTGAGGCATGGCCGGAAATCCCAGGTCTTCGGGTGACGTTCCATGAAAGGTTCACAGAAGGCACCCTTCAAGCTGATGTATTGCGCATTAGCCAAGCCACGTCAATTGCCTTGATCGTGGCCTTCTTTCTCTACATCTGGTATCAAGCCAGCAGTCAGCACAGCATATTTGACGAGGTAATTGAGATGGATGAGCACCGAGATGCCGACCGTGCGGAGGACATGGAGAAGCCCAAGTTTACCATGACAGAAACGGCACTTGCTCTCACAATCTCACTCGTGCTAGTGACACTGCTCCTCATTTTCCTCGTTGAAGGCATCGAAGAGGTTGTAGAAAGTGGAATACCCGACCAATTCTTAGGCTTGATCCTCCTTCCGTTGGTTGAGAAGGCTGCCGAACACTTGACTGCGATTGATGAAGCTTGGGGTAAGTCTGGCATGCCCTCGCCATATTCAGTAAGAATCGTGTATCAGAACTTCTCTAACTTATAAATGTATAGATGGAGTTATCAACGTGGCACTTTATCACTGTCTCGCGCCATCAATCCAGACTGCCCTTTTCAACGGCCCCTTGGTTGTCCTTGTTGGCTGGGCATTGGGCAAGCCCATGGACCTCAATTTCGAAATGTTCATGATCGGCTTGCTTATTCTCTCCATTTTGGTCGTGGGCAACTTCTTGCGAGACGGGGAATCAAACTGGCTGGAGGGAGCCTTGCTCGTGGTAAGTTCTAACCGTCCATATGCCATTTTAGCTGCATGTTTCCTCGTATCCTAAGTTTTGCAGGTCGTCTACGTGATTATCGCGATTGCATGCTGGTATTATCCGAACCCTGACGTGGCCACTTCCAACGGTCTGGAGGGGTCAAACACGTTGAACATCACTATGACCGTTGACACTCTTCGGCAAATCCAGCAACTCCTGGCGGCGAAGCTTGAGGATTGAAGACTTGGAAGTCGGACTAGTTTTGGCACACACTCAAGACCGGAAATGATCTGGAACAAGCGCACAAAAAAAAGACAAGGCAATGCAAAGTTGGAGATTAAGCCAGGAGGCGGAGAATGATATGCACGAGAACATCACTCATGGGAAGGCCCATGGCGAGTGAGAATTTGGGTGTCAAAATTGAGAGCTTTTGGGATATCTAGCGCAAGCTGCATCGGCAATTCTCGCTCCGCGAACCGTACGCACATAACACCTCGTCTTCATTCGCTCAGTAGATCTGTTACTCTAGTCAGTCAAATAAAATATCGGTGTGCTCTGAGATTTAACTTACTGGTGAAGTTGTGATTGCTTAACACTTGCAGTAAGGGGTGCCTACATTAGGCTTGACGCAGGCGTCGGAGCAGCCTCCGCAGTTGGCAGCGAGCTGCCACTTAGCGCCGTCGCAAGAGGCAATGGCGGAGTTTCCTGAAACACAATCGTAGCCGGCACCCTCGCAGGAGGAACCGACGGTGACCGCGGCAGAGACAGAGGAGGCCATGACAGCGAGGATGGAGGCAATCTGGAAGAACTGCATGATGACGATTGAGATGGCGGAGTAGTGGAGATGAGAGATGGTGTGTTGTGATGGCGTGATGGAGGAATTCACAACCAAGGAAGGAAAACATCGCGGTTTATGTGATGAGAACTTTCCAGGTTCACATGATACGAGGTGGAGGAAATCTCGATGATCGTTCAGGCGGTCAGCCCTCAACAAGGGGATGTGGAGGCTGAGGCTGTGAGGTATTACGATGGACACTCCGGCTGTGGGTGTTGGGGAATGCTGGATATCCTTCGCACACGCAGCATTGCTCCAGTTTTTCAAGGCCAATATTGAATATTATTCTGCGTCCAAAAAACTTTGATCATAGCTGCTGTATGGATAGACTTCTGTGCGGCTAAACCTCTGAGGCGGTTGAGTCGGTTGACAACACTCAAAATCTCAATGCGCCATCAAGAGGTAAGGCCAGCGAATGACAAACTTGGGACGTCAAGACGGCTTGAGTCAGGAGTAACGGAATACGATCTGATGAACGCGACCCTTTTTGTGGCGCCCCGAAGGGCCATCTCCGCGGTTGATCATCTGTGTATGTTCTCCAGCCAGCGGGGTTTGCGGGCCTGTGCTCGGGAAGACACCCCACCGATCGACAGGAGTAAACACGGGGTATCCGCTTCGGCACTCGCGGCGTTCCCGGGTGGGCTTCCGTACGTTTGCGTCGCATTTCCGCACGTTCACATGTGACTGGACTGGTAGAACTATGGGTTAAGATCAGCGGATTTGCTGGTCAAGATGAGTTTGCGGACGTGGCATGGTCTTGGTATTTTAAGGAGAGTGTGCCAACATGATGCCCCGAGAACATGTACAAGCTCAGGCCCGCGAAATCCTCGTGTTGCAATATACAGCTCCAAGCGGACCACGTATTCATCAATTTGCCTTTCGTACTGAGCATAAATCTCAAGCACTGTGCATCTTTGTTGATGATAGACAGAAACCACTGCCGATACTCAATTACTGGAGGTAATTATGAAGAACATAGGTAATTAGATGATTTCAGAAGATCAGAGGCAATTGACACTGCCACTGCCCTTGTATTAGAATGAATAGCTAGGACCACCGTCAACAGGGTCAAGGGATACACTGCCCAAGTACATATCATTAAGAAACGCCCAACTCCAATCATCTCCACCTTCCAAGAGCAAAGGGTCGACACCAGCGATATGTGATGGGGCCGAGGACAAAGGAGGAGACTGCATTTGCCCACTCGTCCCAACTGTCCTTTCATCGTTTGGAGGCGGTATAATCTGAATGTTTGCGCGGCCACCAACAGAAGATTGCTCCCCCGGCGGAGTTTGGAATGTTATGTTTGTGGCATTGCGGCTGTTGTTCCGATGATGACCCGGAACGAGTGATTCAATCCGGCCATTGGGCTGCGTGGGATGTCCCGTCGGCTCAATTTCTCTGATAATCGAGCTGTTACTGACAATTCTGTCGGATTTCACCACCCACTCCTCAAGCCCGCCTGTGTCACCTCCCATCCGAATGCTTAGCCTCTCTCCAGATTGTTGAGATGTGGTGCGATGTCGGAGATTGCGGTGGTAATCCTGAACCATGGAAGAAAAGTACTGATCGACTTCGTAAAACCTCGCAACAAATGCTGCTGCAACCCCTGAGTATCTGGCAAGTTCCGAAAGCGTGTCGAACATTACTTTTGTCGGGCCGAACGAAGCACTGACGGGTTGATTGCCGGCCATTTCGTCTTGGTCATTCGATCGGCTACATAGATAAGCTTCCGTGTCCATGCGAGGGAAATGTTGAGCGTAGACTCCGGTGAAGGAAGCAGTGTAGATGACGAAGGCCACAAGAGGAGAATGCGGCAGGCGATCCTCGCACAGTTCAATCACGTTTGCGACCGTCTTGCTGGCCCCGAAAAGCTCTCGAGCGCTTTCTTCCCAAAACCCCGGAGGAACCTGCTCCGGTGGAAATGTGGGCTCATCCAAAGGACCAGATGGTCTGGTACATTTGATTGGAATGAAGGGGAGATATTGCCGATGGAGCATTATCTTGCAAAGAGACATTAGAAGATGAAGTATGATGTATGTGCTGGACGTGCTCTCATGGCGGAAGTAGTTTGAAGGACTGAGGCTCAAAAAGGTACCTGGAGCTTCAAGAGTCTTACTAAAGGCGTCTGCTTCTCGACGAAGTTGGAAAAAAAGGGACTCAGGGCTCCAAGGAGGACGTTGCTTGTCCAAGAACCGACCCCCGGCACTGGAATACTGAGATATGCGGCCCCACAGGTCGACAAGTTGGACAAATCGACCCAGAATACTGGTTTCATCGTGCAGTGGCGAGTCCATGTCACCGGAGAACCACTCCGTGCTAGTCTGACGGCTCAAGTCGAAGTCCTCTTTGGCGCAGGGTAATCGCACGTGAAGGTCATCGGATCGAATGAATGATGGTCGTTCTTTGCCACAAGAGATGAGTCGGTCGAAGATAAAGCAGCTGAACATAGTCCTGCGTCTGATCTCGCGATCCACGACAGCATCTTCAAGTGTCGTGTCGGAGTGGTGGCCCGCTGTACCGTAATTGGCCTCATATCCCAGCTTGAGTGCCTGTGCCATCCGTCCTGCCGAACCGACTAACATCCAAGCCCGGAGGCCCTCGTGATTTGGCGAGATCCATTCGTAGAGACCGAGCATAAGCAAGGCTTGCACACGCTCAACTGACCCAATGGAACTCGCCGATACGAACGAGCCCAGAGACTTATCCAATGTTCTTGCAAAAGCTTCGGAAATGCCTTGGTCCCCAAGACTGGGATCGTACGCAATTTCTTCAGGGCCGTCATCGAAGTAGTCGGCGAGCTCTGAGTGATATCTCCCTGTCAAGGCTAGAAGACCGAGAAGGACTAGTTGGGTATCGAATGCTACTGAGGCATGGCCGGTAGTTAAGTCGTATATTCTGTTTTTGAGAGTCGGAACATGTAGGAATGAGAGCTCCGTGGCGAAATGACGCTGAAATGTGACCAGAGCCTTGTCCCACAACGTTCTGTCAATACGACGGACAATGTCAATGTCATCGGAACGGAGAGCCCCATCAGTCCGCGTGTGGGTCGCCCGTCTCGGCCTTTTCTGCCCGGAATGAGGTGTCGTAGTCTCCCGTGAATCCCGATGCGCGGAAGGTGGATCGGGTCTCTTCAGTGGCGACGGGGCGGGCATCGGCCACACGCATTCTTTCCGACCTTTGATGCAATTTTCGCATGGCGCATCTAGGCGGCCAGTGTTCTCGCACTTGATCTTGGAGCGTCTGCATCTTGCGCAAGCTATGCTGGACCGTATTCGCAACGGGCCCACCATCTTTCGGTGTAGTGCTTGGCGGGTGGCAGAGTTGAGGATGCGGGACTCGCAGTCAGAAACCGGAGAGTCTTTGAGATACCTACTCACCGACAACCTGCGCTAAGCTCAGGAGTCGGTGAGGAACAGAACCGACGGAGCGGTTCAAGAGTTCGGTCGTGAGGGGTAACAAACAGATGCAGGTGGTGTTGGCCCCCACTGAGTCATTACTAAGGTAAGATAAGCCTCCAATCTTATCACCAGGTTGGTCCATGCCACTGAGGAGCGAGCATTGCTGTGAGCTTGACGTTCTTTGTTCTCGAGGACGTCCAGCAATTTTCTGATCTACAGAGTCCATGGAGCGGTTGTTCGCCAAGACAGAGTGAAGAGGTGACCTTTGGCTTTGCAAAATCAACAAGCTGCCGACGCAGATACTCTCATGGCTGAAGGGCAATATTGCATTCGATCCCCCGTTTTGACTGGTGGCTGCGCGGTCGTAGGACTTCTCGTTCTTCGCAGAGTTTTCTCGGTCAAACCACCGAGCATGTTGATGCAGAAGACAAGAAGGAGAAGCCCCTACAATCAGTGCGAACCTCATTCTTTCTGCCTCGCACTGGCCTTTCAGAATACTTGAGCTGAAGCAGAAGAAAAAATCGTTGGCGAGTTGGCGCCGGAGCACAGTATGCGCTAGACCTACTTCAGTTAGCCGAGTCTTTCTGCAGTCAACAACTCAGGGGTGAACCTCGTGGTAGTGAAGAATATTTGCTGCGGTCGGATAGAGACCTCGGTAAGCCGAAAATTTCGGTATTCAAAAATCGGAATGCCGAACATGGGTCCAACCAACTCAGTCTGCGTCACCATGCCTGCCGTTACAATCGAAATCGAGTATAACCTCAAGGAACCTATCCACAACAGCTGTCAGGGGGTATTTTGCTTCCAAAGGCCACCACGTGTATGTCACTGAGAAGAAGACTGTGTTGAAATGTGCACATCTATCGACTCTGCTACCGGGCATGAACGCCTCTGATTGGTGGAAGAGCTGGCAACTTGATTTGTGTCCCTTCCATAATTCTTCCCTAGAAGTCCCCATTCGCCACCTGTGCCAAGTTCTTCGTCCCAAGCTATCTGTATGAAAACCGTTGACGACGATCAAGTATGCCCAATCAGCAACCAATCAGCAGCCAAAACCTAGCATCTTGTCAGTCATGATGGCCTTTCGGGACGGGTACGGTCGTAGAACCTGTCGTGCGACACTTCGCAGAAAGAGATGTTGGCCAATCGACGACCAAAAACTTTGCGGATGCGCTTGCCAAGTCCAGTCGTCTCGGGCTTGGGCACAGTAGACGTGGAGGGAGACAGCAAAAGATAATCATCATCGTCGTCCTCCTCGAGGTAGTCGAAAGGACGACGCCCTCCCGAGCCAGTCGCCCACCGACGTTCATACCTGTGGCTGAAATGGTCGAATCCTTGGCGCGCATCTTTGACCATGCCTTCGTTGTTATTGACAACGGCTCGCTTGAATGAGTCCATCACCTTCTAGATGGCGGACAGAGGCATGGTAGCCTAGGTGGCGAGTCGCGATACGACCACAATGATAGTCCCTCTATAGCCGGGATTGGGATAGTCTGAGTCCTCGACGGTATGGGCATCATTGTCGGGTGGAAGGTGTACGATCCTGGCACATGCGTTTGTTAGCCAGAGTGACCAGAAGATTGCGATGACAGTGAGGGTTGAGTGTGAGAAAAACCTGAGGTGAGGCGCGACTCGTATTCCAGGCATGGGCGGGAGCATTTTGAACTCATCGTCGTCGTCATCGAGCAACGGATAGCTGGAACGCTGGGGGCCAGCGGAGCTCATCGCGGCTTGTCTCGGATTGCGTGGTTGAAGGTAAGGGACTCTGGTAAGTGTTGTTGGAGAAGGAAGCTGGGAGAAGATTTTGGAGATGAGGACGAGGCAGGAGATGAGGTCAGCAATGGTGCCTGCCATGTGACTTTGACCGGTTCAATGAGAAAGTAGTCCCTTCTAAATCGGGCTACCGGCTCGGTATTGCAAAGGCTCAGCGCTCAACCATCAATCACGTAAGAAAAGACCTCAATGCATTGACGTTTTATTAGGGTTTATTGTGTCAGTGTATTGTGACTACGGCTTCAGTGAAGCAGAGTGTAACAAGAGTAAGTCTGGTCATCTGCAATGCACAAGCGGCAACCTTTGTCAAGAAGAACAGACCTGACCCATAAAGTGGCCTTTGTGACAGTGAGAGTAAGAGAATCAACGGAAATTCAAAGAAGATGAGAAACAACGCAGAGGATCACGTCTGGGAGTCTGGTTGCCAAAGAACACAACGCTTCTCACGCTTCTTAGAGAATCTACCGCAAGGTTTCCCCTTTGGATGATTCGGGGAAAAAGGCTTGCGATCTCAAAGGAAATCGGTTCGGAGGTAGTAAATTCCATGATCAACACTATGCTACAACGACCCATCAGGCCACTTGTACTCGGGCCAGGGGAAGTGAGGATCCCATGTGTGCTGCAGAATGACGCTACCCTCAGGGAAGGCCTTCTTGGTGCCGTCTGGTAACTTGACCGAGCGGGCAGGCGATGGTATGGTCCAGTTTGCAATAATCCCGTTTTCCTTGGCCAGTTTTTCATACAATTTTGCAACCTTCTCAGGACGTGGCCTGAAATTGTCGAGGCGATCGGGATCCGTAGACTCTTCGAATTCACCGGGTTCTGCCGTGAACCACATCTGCTGATGCTTTTGCGCTTCTTTCATGTCCATTCCGCCGCAGTTGCTGATGGTACTCTGCTCGTAGTCTTCCGCGAGTGACATCTCCACTCCACAATTATCCAGGTCCTCCATGATGTCTATGTTGGCAATTTCGTAATTGATCCAAGTGGTAGGTAGACAATCTGCTTTGACGAGTATCTTGACGATAACGTTGGTGCTTTCGGCTTCGTCGGAGTCGACTTGGTCCTGCGTCGCAAATGAGTCAACGTACCAAACTGCGACATCAGAGGCGGCATGATTGTCAATGACGACGAAGCCATCTGTTCGACCAGCCGCGTCTTCAGCACGCCGTATCTCGGCATGTGACTTCTTGTGGTATGCAGGATCATCTTTGATCACCATCTCGAGGATAGGGCTGAATCTCGAGCATGCACCTATTTCGAACGCCTTCTTGAGCCTTGGCAGTGTATCCTCGGGTAGGCTGGTCGTGACGTAAGCATTGAGCTTGGGAATGTTTGCTGGCGGCGATATATAAACCATGTTTGAATTTGGGGACAGAATGATGCCAAGATGAATGATGCGATGAGAGGGTGTCGTAATAAGAGGTGGCTAATGGTCTTATTTATCTTGGCAGCGCGAGGGGTTCAGATGGTTTTGACTTTGGAAGGATTCAGAGCTAATGAGCCGTGATGCCGTAGGATGAGAGTGCAGTGCTCAAGCGTTACGTCACAAAGGATCAACATGCGCCTGGCCAATCTGCAAAAGGGTAACCTCATGGGACGATTCGCCTTACCCAGGCACTGTCTAGCCGTCGGCCTGAAGAAAAGCGCTAATTAAGGGGAGGCGTTCCTGGGAAATGCCCAGCTAGGTTCCATTTGGTTAGTAATGAGAGCGACGTATCATTTGAAATGGCAGTTCAAACCCTGAGTTCCGAATGCATCCGCATTCAACGATTTCGTTCGCACAGGCCTCGAATTCTCGCTTTTATTTAATCACAAATCTATAGTAGGGGCTGGAGATTGACATTATAGCTAAGGGAGATCAAGTTTCAATCCTGTATCATGGTATTCCAGCCTGGCGTTTGAAGTCTTCAAGCCACTCCATGTTATCGGCTGCAGTTTGGTTCCAAGGATCGTCACTGACGCAGCTTAATAGGCTTTCTATGTCACAATCAGGGGGAACTTACTCTTCAAACAGCAGAAAACGAGCCTGATGACGGATTTCTTCGTCGGATGGGACATGATGGGTGGGGTTGTTTGGGGACATTGTCGACGCCGCCCATCGCTTGAGCTCCATAGATAACCATCGGTGTGAGTTGCAGTCGTTCAGTACGAAGGCCGCCGACTTAAGCCAGCCGGGTCTACGGAGACTTCCAGCTGCTTCTTGAGCAGTTTCGGGCAACTTTTGGTGCTGGCGAGACGAAGCATCTGCTAACTGGGGCTCGGACTCTGTTTCCTTTCCCGAATCCTCCTTCCCTAGCATATGCGGGACTGGGGGTCGTCCATCTCAAAGAGAAACGCGTCCGAACTAGATTTGGAGCGTAAGTACAACCCTTCCTCTTGAGTGTTTGCTTGCAGACCCAGCGTGGGATTCTGGTGCATGGAAAAGTTTGACCTGGAAGCGTGAACAATACTCAGATCCAAGGGCCCCAAAAGATCATCTGTGACTTTGCTGGAATCTGCCCTGCTTGATAATTTCTGCTCTGTGCTGGACAAGAGGCAGGTGCGCTTCTTGAATCCATAGAGCCATGCTGTAGAGCCGGTAATCAACTTGGTCAGCCAATTGGCAACAAAGTCAGGAGATCCAGCAATGAGTCTCTCCTCCATGCGTGCAACAATTCTACAGGCCTCTGCTTGGAGATCATTGTCCATTGGGACTATAGACTGAGATACCCAAAGGGTATGGACGTAATCTCGTAGCTGAAGCTCTAGTGGACACGAATCAAATAGTGTCCTTTTCCCGTTGATTCGGAGGACTGAAAGTCTACTCTCCGCCTGTGATCTGAAAGGTCCGAATTTTGCCTTTGTTGTGATGTCTTCATTTGATTCGATGAGATCTCTCAGCCAGGATGAGGTGTCCGTCTCTTGAATGTTGGGCGAGGTGGACAGAACCTCAGAAGAAAATATGACACGGCAAGCTTCCAGTTGAATTTCTGAATTCTTGGGTATCTGTCCGTATTCATCCATATGTCTTTGCATGAAATACTCCAGCTCCAAGGTCAACAGTTCGTACGCAGTGCGTGGTGAGTTTGGAGGTACTAAGGTGGCATTGAATGGAAATGGCGTGTGACGCTCATGGTCAATGATGTCTTCCAGCTTGGTTAGAGATATCCCAAGGATTTCTATAAGACTCCAGGACTCACACGGAGGCATAAAATGCTCAACGGTCTCCATCACTGATGGCTCAAAACCCCAATCACCAGTCCAGGATGCCATTGTTTTCCCCGACTTGAAGTGGTCCGCTAAATGGTCAACGCGATCGTCCCAGGTCGGAAGTAACTGCTCGCAAAAGCCACAACGCGAGCGAATCTCCGGTGTAGCAGTTTTCCAACCTTCTATGACCCACCCAACGCCTGGTGCATCATGAACAAGGCGTAAGTGCTGTTTCGGATGGTCCTTACGGTTAAAGACTCTTCCTTGACAGGCCGTGTGGTTATGAAGGGCGAGATGTGCCTGATCTGGATTATTTCTCTCGCAAAAAAACGCAAATTTCAGCACCTGTGTGGGGGTTGACGCTTATCGGGCCATTGGGAGCACAAGCCCATCTATCCAGCGGTATGTGGAGCGACTTCTCGTGTCTCTTCCATTCGTACTTGGCGCGAAACGTTTCTGTACAAAATGTGCACTGAAAGGGACCCCGGTTTTGTACGAGAGGCGTGCTGTGCCCCCCTTTGCGCGTTCTCGGCCGTCCTCGTTTCTTGAAAGAGGGCGGCAAACTTGCAGATATAAGTGAACCTCGAGAACTTGCAGATGCCTTGGAGCCTTCCCTGGAAGATGCGACACTGCTTGCTGAGCTATCCTCCATGAAATACAATGGATCTGATACAGTCTTTGGAAATAATGCATTGATTGGGTCACCTGAAAAGTTTTAACCGTGGGTACTGCGTAGGATGAATGCCGTATTCTATTTGGGGCGGTTGAACTGAACTTACCTGAGGCTGACGGGTTTCCAGAGGCAATTGCGCGAGCGATGTCATCAACTGCTGCGGGCTCATCTTCGGGAGGCGAGTCTACCCATCTCTCCATAGGATCCATGTCTGGGTAATGGCTCTCTATGCGTGTCGGATTTGGGATTGGAGTTCCTGGACGCCTTGGTGCATGGACGCCTGACTCATCTGACCAAGGCGAACGTGCAGAAGTAGTGTTTGCGAGTGACTTCTGGCGTCTTCGCGCATTGGCAAGCCAGTTTGATATCTGAGTTTTAGAAAGTCCAGTCGACAGCTGGAGACTCTGCCTATCGGCTTGACTAGGATATGGGTAGTGACTATGGGTATTAAGCCACTGTTTGAGAAGACGAGCGGTGTCACGGGAGAATCGCGTCCCTATCTTGGGTGGAACCGCACTGCTGGATGGTGCAGCCATGTCCGAAATGGAGCTTGTGCTTCTGCCAGATCTTGATATTGTTGTGTGTTGTATCAAAGAAGCTGGTAGTTGTGAAAATGGTGCGATTGCAATTTGGTCATCAAAGTTTCGAGAGACTTGAGCGGCTTCTGGCTACACAGTATGAGTCAGTGGGGATGGACAAGAAGTGGAAGACTTACTTGGACTGGATGACTATGGGTTTGTTGCCGGTCGAGGTCCATTTCGAGAAGATCGAGATTTTCGATAGGAAAAATTGAATTTGGCGAATCAGTTGAACCGTACGGAAAGTTGGGCGCATTGGAAACTGGCGAGACTGGACTTGCAGGATGTTGTTGATTGACGCTTATCGCATCGCGAGCAACTCCCCGTGGAGGATGCTGAGACCCTGACCAGGGTTGCTCCTCGCGTGGTGTAGGCGGCTCATCCTGGAGGGCTGCCATTGCGTAGCCCAAGGTAAATTTGGTCCGGATATCTCCCCTCCAAATACGGGGTTTCAGTCGAGAAATTCATACTCTGTAGTATGATAAGAAAGTCATACCTGGAGAAGAACGGAGTCGAAAGCTTGTCCGACGCTTCGCCAGTCTAGTGACCTGTGACTAAGGCACTGCACGAACTCGTCAATCGCGCCTTTTTGGCGAAATCTACACGTCAGGACAGTTTCTGATTGGCTCAGTTTCGCGGCATTGGAACGAATGTCGGCCAAAAAAAGGTGGATTGTTCTTCGATCTGTAGGTAGTAATCATGGAAATTCATCATAATTAAAAGAATGCAATTACAGACATGCCAAACGCATGAGATCTATTCAACTTCCGGACTCTCAGCCTGCGCCAATTACTCTCTTGCGAGTTTTGAAGACGAACCCCGGTCTCGGAAATGGGCGCAATTGACAGCGCTTGGTGGGTCCTACATTAGATGGAGTTCGGCCCAAGTTTCTTGTTAAGAGAGTCATAGCCATGGCCAATTGAGAAGTGCTTCTTCGCCGAGAGGAGTCTTTTTGAGTGTTGATCAGTACTACATGTGCCCAATTGCTTCAAAGTCGGCTTGAATGGATGCGCAGATCGTGTTTACCACGGCGTCCTCTTCGTCCTCTGGAATACCCAATGCACCAGTCGGCCAGGTCACTGTGTACGCCAAAGGCCCCTTCTTCACGCTAGATATGTTGAAGCAAATCGGGGCACTCGACACATGACCCGGCTGGGAAAAGACAACGTGCGTAATGGTAGGTTTCTCGCCGTCGAGATTCGCACCTTCGAAGGCGCCGATGTTGCTCACTTCGTGCGAGCAATCTCGGCGCTGGCCGAGCTTAGATAGCAGCCACTTCCTGACACTGGGTAGATACCTGAGCAGACCAATAGGTTGGTCTTGCAAGGTGGCTGCGGTCTCGGCGAGTGCCTTTGTGCTGGAACTGGCTGCCAACCATTCTGCATCGGAAAGTGGACCGGCCGAGATTATTTTCGGGTGAACCAAGTATGTCGCCGAAACAAATTCACCCATCTCGTCGCTGGGGACTCCGACAGATTTGCGCATATTGACGGCCGTCTGAGACACAAAGTTGGTAACTTGGATTCCGCCGAAGGCTTTGCTCATCCCTCGGGCAATGAACTGGTGTAGTAGTCCCATCAATTTGGCGTCATGTGTTTTCGCCTGGCAGAGTGCTCTGTCCAAAAGAGGGGCCTCAACAACCCTCAGAGCAATCTTGGTCCTGGACTTATCGCCGTTGAAGGCCGCCAGAGACCCAGTCCAGGTGCCTTCATCAAGAGTCGAGGCCTGCGCTTTGAGGCCCAACCAGTCTGATATGAACTTAGGGAAGAACACAGCAACCAAAGGGCCCAGAAGAAATGACCAAGATATAGGAAGGCGTTGAGGCGTGTCAAACGGGAGCCCGAGAGCAACCTGTGGTGGCTTGACAGTCGACGGGGCATCTAAGGCTAAACCTGGAGTACCCCTGATCCCTTCGAGTAGAGATCGGTGTAGAGAGATTCCTGAAAGCCCATCGCCAATCATGTGAGACCAAGCGAACGCGATGAAAGTCTCCGAGCTGGAAAGAGGCAATACAATGATTCTCCAAGGAGGTATGGCGTGGTTGAAAGGACGGTCCAGGTTGGAGCGTTGTAATTCCTCTATTGCGTTCCAACGCTCGAGCTTCGTCGAGACGGACAGTTCCTTAATTTCGATGTGATCATTCAGGTTGACCATGTGTACTCGCTGATAGAAGGATTTATCGGTGTGCCTGTCACCCACAGTGACGCCTAGAAATGGATGCTGTTCGATGCACCGTGCGAGGGGCCCGAACAGCGATTGGGATGAATTGATAGCAGGCCCATTGCCACGCTCGTAGATGGCTCCAATAATGACTGCATGGTAGAACCCAAGGTCCTCTCTGCTGATCTTCCGCTGCTCGTTTGTACCTTTAATTGATGCGTGAGCCGATGTGATCTTTAAATCTGCCCGCTTGTGGTGATGTTAAACTGCAGAGAGTACTTACTCGCATGTCTCAGGAACACTCCGTCGACATCCATTATGTTGAAGCTGTTGATTGGCAAGCAGTCACAACATAACGTTGAGGATGTGTATAGCAAAATCGAAAATTGGTCTGATTTATTCTCAAGGCCCCTTTGCTGACTATTGTACGAATCAGGTAAGGCGGATGTTTCGGAGAGACGGATTCTAAGGCCGGGGACCGGAAATCCCAGTAACTAGGAGGAGGTTGGGAGGCCACCAACAGCCCCACTATCGACGGATCGATTAGGCAGCACAAAGTGCGACACATTTCAGCTAAACAAGCATTCCGACCAACAGCGGTCAAACATTCTAGCGAAGCTGCATCACTTGGCAGTCTTCTGGATTGTTGACCGGCCATCCGGTTCCCTGAAGATCGGCCAAGAGATAGGGGCCAGCATGTTACTCGACTTAACGATTCCATTCATATGAAGTTTGACAACCGGGTCCGCCAGATGTTGTCCGGATGAATGGGGATAGGCGCGTTCTCATGGTGACATTGGTGAGAGGGAAAGTTCATCATATGTGCTAGACAGACCAGCTTTTCCACGTGGTCCTACCATAGCATATAAATGGGGTTCGGAATGAAAAACTTGTGACCAGGATAAAGCCCATTAACTCAACTGCTCCAGGTGATTTTCAAGACAGGTCTTCCGCAGATCATGCGAACTTCCATGTCTCCTCAAACGACGTGTTTTTATACGGAATCCCTGCCTCGGGTTACTCAAAGTATCAAGCAGTCTGATCGTCGAAAGTAGCGAATCGAAAACTTCTTCAGTTCATAGGTCCATTGTGCGACGTCACATGAGAGTACTCCCATCATCGGCTGGCCTAGAACTAAGTTCACTCTTAATCAATGGTGTCGCTCGGTAAATCGATGGTTGGTGGTCTGAAATCCATCTCTTTATACCTTTCGTCGGTCTTGGTAAGTGTGCCATATTTCCATTATGATAGTGTGAACAGGTTGCCGCATTGTGATCTTATGTCTTCCCACTTCCCTCGGCTGAAAGCCGACAACGGGTTCTCTGGTACCGGGCCAAAGCCGACTGATGGTCTTCCGTGACCCAGGATCATACCAAGAAAGGGGTGTTGCCCAGATGTGCATGTTGCCAAGATTCCGGGCTTCTGCCGTCCTAGTCCATGCGTTCGCGGAGAAGTAATGGAGACTCAAGCACCTCTGGGGAAGCTCACTGGTCCCGGGGTCCCCAGAAATTTGTTAGAACTTTGTGGATATGTCCCATACATCGGACGAGACCCCATCCGCTCATGAACATCGGCTACGAATACATGGCGGATGAATCCAGTCACACGACAATCGGAATCACGGCAAAAGTCTACAGACTACATGATTGGGGCTACGGCGACTGTTGTACCATGCCCCTAAGCCGTGTTCCTCGGAAGAATCTCTCATCATTAGCGTCTCTGAAACGAGTCATGGGATGATGCCATTACGAATAGTGCCCTTCGCCAAGGGTTCGAAGGTCCAAAATGTGGCGCCTGTACGCCGGAACACTGATAACTTTTCTCAGCCGATATCGATATTGACAAGTCACCACGTGTGTACATAGAGTATGGAACCTGGAGGACGGACTGGAAAGAGTGAAAAGCATTAATGCCGCCTGCTGTCCCTCAAATTGTCCTCTCCTCGTTCCCCTTTCTATCCTGTCTTGCTACCGGTTCCATCTTTCTGGCCAAGTCGATGTTCAAGACAGCAACAGATCTGCGAAGATGCCTATCATCGACAGGAAGATCTATGAACAAACCCCCAAAGAGGTGATCTCTTGGAAAATTGTTGCATATTGCACAATACTTTCCTTCACCGGGGCTCTCCATGGTCTGTACAATGGAATCTCGTCGTCTCGTCAGAAAACTTACTGACATAATATTCGTTCTAGGATTCAATACTGCGAATATATCCGGTGTGCTCGCCATGAAACCATTCAAGTCACACTTCGACTTTCAAGATATGGCCACCGCCGATCTCGCCAATTGGAATGGATGGATAACCTCTGTTCTAATTCTCGGATCGTGTCTCGGGTCGTTGACTTGCGCCCCATTCATCGAGAGACTCGGACGTCGATTCTCCCTGGTTATCTTTACAATCCTGTTCGTGGCATCAGCAATTCTCATGACTGCGAATCCTGGTGGATCCGGCGGAAGGGTCGAGTTCATTGTCAGGAGGGCTCTCTCAGGCTATGGGTCCGGTGCCGCCAGTGTCGTCGGCCCGGGTTACATTGCAGAGATCGCTCCCCAGAGCATTCGTGGTGGCTTGACCGCGTTGTACAACGCCAACACCATGCTTTCAGTTGGTCTTGCGTACTGGATCAACTTTGGCTCCTTGCAACACACATCAGCAACACGCAAAATGCACAGTGGCAGATGCCTATGGCTGTTCAAGCCCTTCCCGGAGTCATCCTTCTGGTTGGCCTTCTTTTCATGCCCGAGTCTCCAAGGTGGCTCTTGAGCCATGGCAAGGTCGAAAAGGCGCAAAGCGTACTCGAAACTCTCAGATCTCTTCCCCGCGACCACCCCTTTGTGCGCCAAGAATTTGACCAGATCCAACGAGGACTGGAAGATCAACCGGTTGCGCCGGGGCTCAAGGGCCTTTTCCAGGAAATATGCTCCGAAAATATCCGAAAACGCCTTTTCATGGTCATGTTCATCCAAGTTGGCTTCCAGTTTAGCGGCGGGTAAGTTCCCTTCGTCGAGGGAGTCTGGGTGAAACAACCACTTAAAATCAAGTAGGAACATTATTACGTATTACAACACATCAATTTTGTCATCTATCGGGCTTACGGCGTCTTCCGTCAACTACCTCTTTTCGGGAATCTACGGACTCGTCAAGTTCATCGCGGTGCTTCTTTACTGCCTGTTCTTCATCGACCGTTTTGGACGACGTATGGGACTCTTCATTGGCTCCGGTCTTATCATTGGGTCCCTGACTTACATCACCGTCTATCTGGCTGTTGCTAACCCATCTGGAGCTAACGGTACTGGCCCATCGGGATGGGTAGCAGTCGTATGCATCTACATTTTTGCCCTTGGGTAACGTCCGTCACCCACTTTCAGCCACCCCCCACTTTCGGCCACCCCAATTTTTATGCCCTCACATTGATATACATCAACTTCAACCAATATTTATATGTATTATGATGCGACGACGATGCAACTTTCGCTATCACTAGGGTTTTCTGACTCGCTGGATTCATCTGTGCTACTTTCAAGTTCGCCCGCCTCGATTTGAGCCCTCCGAACAGCCTCAATATCGGCAAACTTCGAATTTGGGCTCATTTTGACCTTCTTCCGTTTCCTGGCCCTACTGGCATCAACCTCTGCCTGCAGTGCCTCAATCTTTTGCTGGGCTACTGCTAATTGGTATGCCTTCTCATCAAAGCCCTTCTGAACCTTCCGGAAAAGCAGGCGCTGCGTATGCTCATCGTTATCTAGCTTGCTGAACAGGCTGAACTGATCCTGAAGCTCATCCCTCTTCTTGGGGGTCGACCAAGGGACTGCTGATGTATCTGCCGCCTATTTTTTGCTTGCCTTGCCATCAGAGAGCCCTTTGCAGACCTGACCAGCTGGTTTGGCAGGGGTTGATGTGTTCTCAAGCAGCAGAGGGCTCATGAGTGGTCTAGCCATACTAACAGGCCACAAACCAGTCCATTTCCAGCCACTGATGATGTTCTTGCTTGTCAGGGCTGCTTTATACGCCTTGCCATAGCATATAACAAAGTTTCTCTTGCCCACAACTGTACCAGCATCCTATTCAGCTAGTAATCTAAGCTCCTTCTTGTATGCTGCCTTGAGGGGCCTAAAAACCGACTGATCAAGTGGCTGAAGGATGTGTGATGTGTGTGCTGGCAAGAACAGCAAGTGTATCTTGTTCCTGAAGCATGTATACATAAAAGCAGTAGTCTCATGGCTTCCATGACCATCCAAGATCAATAATCTGACCTCTGAGGGGTCCCCTGGCTGGGTTGAAGGAATAAAGACCTCTGTTAACCACTTGACAGCTGTAGAGTCTGAAGTCCACCTATTCTCTGTAGCTGTGAACTTCCAGGATTCATATGGCGTCAGATCTGGAGGGAACCACTGCTGCTGGACACTCTTGCCCTTGTATATAACAAGTGGAGGCAGTGCCTTGCCAGTTGCAGAGATACACTCGATCAGAGATGTCCAAGCACGCGATCCAGGCTGTTTCTTGCGGATAGAACGAGTTTCTGATGATCCAAGGACAAGCCCATTTGATCCTCTGCCTTCTAGAATACCAGTCTCATCCATATTGTATCGATTGGAGGCCTTGATGGCCATGATCTCAGGTATAGCAAGGTGCTTGAACCATTGCCTGATTACATTAGTTGAAGCTCCATTGATACGCTGGGAATCGATTGCTCTGCTTCTTTGGACCCTTACAGATGGGTTTCTCTTAATAAAAGACTGCACCCAGTTCTTTCCAAGAGGCTGGGAGTCTCCATGGATCTGTAGGATGCGTTCAGCAAAGTCCTTGAGTTGCTGATAGGTTGGAGGAAGGCCTAGGGCAGCCTGGATTCGAACCCATTCAGCCAGATAGCTTTCCTGGGTAGCAGAGAGCCTTTGAAGATCCGAAAAGGCTATATCCCGTGCCTGCTGGCCATTCATACGATTTTTCAGCGTTGATCGTGGTATACCCCATTCAAATGCAGCTTTTTTTACACTGGTACCGCGTGCAACAGCTTCAAGAGCCTGGTTGATATCATTTTCTGTATACTGAGGCATATGGATCTTAAGAATGCCGATATGAAAAACGACGACGATTGAAGTAAAATTGGTGAAGTTGTGGAAGATTGAAGTTGGTGGTCATCATGGCGGTGAGGCATTTTTGGGGTGGCCGAAAGTGGGGGGTGGCCGAAAGTGGGTGACGGACGTTATGCGATCAGCTGGGGAACCATTCCGTGGATTATCAACGCCGAAGTCTTTCCCACCAAGGTCCGTGGTAGTTGCATGGCGATCTGCATTACCTCGCAATATCTTGTCAACTTCGCTCTCTCGCGCGCGCAGCCTAACATGGTGATTGCCATGCACTCATGGGGTCCGTTCCTTCTGTTCACCTTGTTCACCACGATCTCCACGACATACTGCTATTTCGCATACCCAGAGACGAAGGGAATGTCCATGGAGAACATGGATCAACTTTTCCAGATGCCCTGGTACAAGGTCGGAAAGTCGAGTTTTGCCATTGTCAACTCCCAGAATGCCCAGCCGGGCGGGCCAGATGAAGAAAAGGTAATGGTTGTGACGGCGGAAGATGCACACGAGCATGGGGACAGCGTGAAACAGATGCGAAAGGGGTAAAGATCATAGAAAACTCGGTTACATCCAATGTGTACAATAGACAATTCGATCCTGCAGCTGCTGTATCCATACGGCCTTTAAGGCTCCCCCTTGGTCCCTTATTGAGTCAACCACATCTTCCTTTGGACTTCAACCTTGTCCCATGTCATCGGTATTCTCATTGGCGTGAGAGATGACGAAAAAGTTCAAAAGTCTCCCCCTTGTTTTCCGTAATCATCGTGCAGAATAGCCATTGAATAGACATAATTTGTGAGGTAAGGTACTCGTCTAGCCTTCTTCTTCATCGGGCAAAAGCCGATGTCCACCCACCGGTAAATTTCCACGCAGTTCAACAATTCGGCTTTAGTCCGACGATGAGTCAACAATATTGACGAATAATACATTCATAAGGTAATCAGCAGCCTGCGATCCATTGTCCGCAGGGAATTGGTTGTATTCTGACACACCCTCAGTTGAATCAGGGACGGGAAACAATCACAACGGGCTGCCATGGCTCCAGCCATGGATCATTATTAGCCATGTGACATCGGCCGTTTGAGTCATAAAGTTAGTAGCATTGTCCCGAAGTTGTCATATTGCCTTTCATCATGGTAGAGTTTCTTCGATTGGTGAGATGGTGCCTGCGTATCAGCCTAAAGCTAGGTTGGGGTACATGGTACGAACCGTATGATCGCGTTTCCTGATCTGCCTCACCCAGTGTCCAGTCCAAGAGCGTTAATAAACATGACAAGATTGCTTCGGCATTTCAAGCTTCGAAAATGGGAAACTTAGCAACCTTTTTAAGGGCACTACTCGATTTCAGCGGGCAATTTTCGGGCGAAAGGCTCCGTGGATTCGGAGGAAGTTAGCTCGCCAACTTACCAAACTTACACCATGTTTATTCAAGCTTGTGATGACGAGGTTCGTTGTATTTATTGGTGTTTCAACTGACTTCAGAACAAAAGATGAAGGTCTCATGAAGGACCCATTGTTGTACTTGGAATTGCAAAAGGTAAAGGTTGAGGCAGGATAAACAAAAAGTATTTGATACAATGGTTTGTCTTGCTTGAATAGAGAACCTAAGGAAACAAAGGGTCTCATACAAAGAGAGAACTAATGATGATGTTCTGTCTGCAGGGCTATGGAAAACCTGCCACGAACACACCTAGCTCTCGAACCCATCTACTATGAACAGCCCAAAGCGAATTGACACCATGTCTCGGCATGTCAACGTTTCAAAAAAAAGAAAAGGAAAAGCTACGGGATTATCGGCGTTTTTAGTTTTAATGCCCGGTGACCTCGAATAGTGCGACATTATCAGAGACCGCAGAGGGTTCAAATGTGAGAAACCACGAGCTGTCGTTTCCCTGGATTTGACTGGAAGACACACTTTGTTGTCTAGAATGGATGAACAAGAAAGTTCCCCTTTCCTCCAGTCTTTCTTTGCATACTGGATACGGAAGTCTTTGTTGCTTTTCTTTTTGTGGCAAGACTAAAATGTGCATAAGGGTATCAGACAAAGTTCCAATTTTGACTTACAATTCTTTCAACTCAAGCCTTGTGTTCAAGACTTAGTGACGCAATCCATCCAAACCACTAGAGAAAGACCATGGCTTCATTTTCCATGCATCTGTTCCTGTACATAACTTCAAATCCACCCTCGAGGAGTTTTATATTTCGAAGCTTTGGTGATCTCATTAAACCCGTACTGACTACCTGTATCGCAACGTTCACCGTCGTCTTCCTGTTCTCCTTGAACCTGACTCAAACGCAAATCTTTCAAACAGAAATGGAACTGAGATCAAGGCCAAAGCCTCGCCAGCCCGAACCTGAGCCCAAACGACAATCTGGACCAGCATGCCTCTGTGGTCAGTCAATCAACGTGGCACCAAACAAAGTTCGACGACATTATGGAGTGGTGCATTGCTACTGTTACGACTGCAAAGGCATCTTCGTCAAGAGTACTCACACCAGGGCCAAGCCAGACCATCGCATTGGAACATACGAGGAATTTCCTCCTGTAGACAGACGGCGTCCTCCAGCGGATGACGATATTGCATCCCCGCGTGATTCAGAAAACGTCGGAGGTGAAGTCAGTGGTCGGCCAGCAACGCGTTTGCAGCAAGCTCAAAACGCCGAGAATCATGGTCATCCGAGGCGTCCTCGCTTGTTCACTCTTTGGATTTTGATCGGAGACACTGACGATGCGGGCAACGTGGTTCACAAATACAAGCCGGATGACGTTCCGTTCTGTAATGTCACCCTCTCTCTACAGCTTGCCTCAGCCCAGCACGAACCCTGGGTTCCGGCATTGAGTAAGTGGAAACAGTTGCAGAAGAGATTCCCGGGATTTCTTAAGTCTGGCAACCATACGCAAGAGGTCCACCAGTCACTGTTGACTAGCGTGATTGCAACAGCTTCCGATGGGAGTGAGCTGAAAGGTGCCATCAGAACTTGGGAGCAGGTCAGATCTCATCTGCAGGCCAGAGATCTTCACTCAGAGTTTGACCTTGACCCCCACAAAGATCGCCTGGTGTTGGCACTTATGGAAACTGGCTTTCCCGTCAAGTCAACGATTCAATCACAATACGACTGCATAGAGGACTATCTCCAGGTCATCGGTTCCGCTTACAACTCGCACACAGTCGCATATCCGAGCAGGGAGGAGAGGAACGCAGCGGAGTACAAGCTGCAGGACATGCGGGCCTTGGATAAGATTGCCACGGCGCAGGGCATGTGGAGGCCAATCACTTGCTATGGTTTTGGAGACTGTGGTATGGGCAACAAGAAAGACATCTTGAAGCGCTCCTGGAGTTCCTCTTCTCTCCATGCGACAACCGACGGGGGACATGCTTCAAAGCTCACTTGTGCCCGATCCAAGCGCCGAAGAATTGACAAGAAAGCCGCAATCAACGATATAGAAGACGGCGAGGGTGTGTGGTTTCACCAGGAGTATGTGAAGATGTTGGCGAAAACGGAACTCCGTGTGTTCATCGTCACGCGAACTGACCCCAATGGCATAAGAGGACTGCGAGGAGAAGTGGTGCGAGTGTGCTGCACCAGACCCGTCGACAAGAACGACATGATTTCCACTGAGGCTATGGACGACACCTACCAGAGCCTTGGCACAACGAAAGATGTGGTTCACGACTACGCCCTCGCTGTCTTTGAAGCTCTTAGAAGTCCAGAATACGAATGGAGGAGTCGCTTCGAGACACTTGAAGTGGGCTGTCGACTCGATATTTCGGCTAAGGAGTTTGGTGGTCCATTGTTTGTGAACGAGATCACCAGATGGAACGGGTCTCACTACTTCTCGGATTACTGTACTGGCGCTCCTCATGCTCTGATATGCAGCACTTACGCCAGTGCATGGAAGCGTTATTTAAAGACACTTGCTGGATGATGGAGGGAGGCTGGATTGATTATGGACTTTCTGCTGCAGGACACAGCATATTGTCGACCTGTTACCCCTATCCGTAGATGTTGGGAAGTGGCACATTTCTTGCGAATTGTTTGATTGAGATTTGAATGATCCATCATCGTTGCGTGTACAGTTCAATTTGGAAAATAACATGATACTTGGAAAAAACTAAACTAATGCTCGTTGTCGGTTGAAATTTGGGTTGCGCATCGCAAGACGACAAGAGTAAAGCCCGACGTGATGGTGTACATACGGTCGACTAACTTCTAACCAATATGTCCAGTGCGAATCCCATAGACATACAGTATTCTTTTGAGATGCTGTTGACGAAGTGACTTCAAGCAGGCTAGAAAACTTTGTGAGCACTTTGGCTAAATTTGTTGGCGTTGTTGGCGAACGAGATGCTCGCACACCCCTTGAGCGTGACATCTCCAAGGCGACCAAACAGTGAAGCATATCAAGCGATGTTGGCGAACGAGATAAGCGCTCGTAGTTGCAACCTTCGCACACACGGGCGTTTGTCTCAGTGACACAGTGGCCGCGGCCACAATCAGGGGGTTGAACATGTCCCAGCAAAACGAATTAGTGGCAGCATGCCCCGATTTAGGGATTCGAGGATGAGAATATGTACGCGAGAGAAAGAGAAGGCATCGACGCCTAAAAATGATCAGATCGCCGAAGATATGTCACATGCGCCTCAAGACTGTGTTGGCCGTTCGTTCCAGGACATAAAAAGACCCAAACTCCGCTTCAGAAGCCAACTTCAGCACAGTCTGCTACCTAAGCGGAGACACAAGAAGTCAAATGGGCACTCCGCGCCATGTAGCATTACACTTGCTGCCTGATGAAGGTTGTCGAAGGCCTTGTTAGTCACGGTGGTCGCATGCGGAGTAGCCCTTGACGACCGGTGCGGGAGATCTCCGGGGCCCACCCGGGGTAGTCCTCGGAAATCGTCGGCCAAGCCATTTCACGGGATAAGTCTCACTCTGTGGGTGGCACGGATATTTGAACACTGAGGAATAACATCCGAAGTAGATACTCTTTCAGGAACCCTCGGATCCGCGGGAGTTGGTGCTATTCCAGACACGATTCCGCTGTGGCGTAGAATTAATGTACGTCACACACATCCTAGCATACTACTAGTGTGCTCCAGTCAGCTGCTCCAGACGTATAATTTTGCCGGAAGACGCTCCAACCGCATGATACCGACCAAGTCCCGATGAATATGGCTCCAAACTTCCTCCTCTTCCCAATAACAACACTTCATGTTGTGACTACCCCTCCACGTATCTTAAACTCTTGGCTTTCACGCTGGTCAACACCAGGAAAACTTCAATTCTGAGTAATAATACTATAGGCAGGTATTTTTGAGACTATCATCGCCAGTTAGTAATGGGACACATTCGTTGTCTAAAACTCCGGCGCGAATAAGTGGCCTGTTGTGGTAATGAAGAGCCCCGAAATCGCACTAGACCTTAGCTCGATGCGCAATGGAATCCCCGTCCATCAAAGCACGAGGACTTGTCTGTCTTGTTTTCCAGGTAATTGAAGAGCTGGAAGTTTGTATACACAAACATGATTTAAGAACACTTATGCTATAGTAGTGTACTTGAGGAGTCATTTCGGATCTCTCGATGGGAATGGGGTTAGATGTCGACGTGCTCGTTTCGGCGTGCAACAGACTATGCCAAAACTTGATGCAGCAAACTCACCACCCGCCATCTGATCGAGATGGAAGTGATTGTTGATGTGATGGATGATTGGTGTGTAATTGGAAAGTCCCAAAAGGTTGCACTATGTACAAGAAGGTGAAATGGGAATCAGACAACTGATGTAGCTGCCGGTTCCTCTGTGGGTATGTGCATCATAACAGCCTCCGCGAAATCTCTACCCCTTTCTGATCCCTGAAAGAACCCAAAATCGTCTCAGTTCCAAAAGTCTCCGCCATCAATGCGTAAAATTCGTCTCTCTTCGCAACACCTCAGCCTTGGGTCTGCGCAATAGTCAAGACATCATCATGTTTTCAACCACCACCACCCCTATTCTTCAAACCTCCACCTCTTCAGTCGTGGGACGCCCTTTATCGGCTGCCTCTCATCTTGGCTGGCTTGTACATGCGAGGCTGAGGGGTCTTGCCGCTGTTGGGGCAGGCGTCTCCGTGCCGGTAGATAATAATGGGCTTGCCGTCCGAGTCCTGGGTCTCGTACTTGGGGCAGTTGCACTGAGGAGCGTCGGCCATTTTGAACGTTTTGGAGAAGGTGTGTGTGTGTGGTAGTAGTTATTTGAGACTGTAGAGGCTATACGTCAGCGTTTGAAAATTGTCAAAAGGGTTTGGAGGATCCAGTTGTCTGTCTTACATGCAGCTGTAGTGGTTGAAACTCGTGCCAGAGGTGGTAGGCAGAAGCAGGAAAGGTGGCAGTTGTAGCGGTAGGATTTCAAACTAGACTGGGATGTCGTGTGTGTCTGATAGTCGGTTCCAAGGCGCCAGTGAGTCTTAATGATCCTGAAGGAGTTGAGAGCTTGGGTTGTCTTTCGAGAATCCTGCATCTCAACCACGACGAGCAGACACAACTTATAATCGAATCCATCAACTGAGGCGCAGAATAGATTCAGCAGCAATCCCAACGTCGAAGAAGAAAATCTCTGTGACTCCTTGCTCTGGCCTGGTGTTGTCTTCCAGCGGGTAAGGCTACGACAAGGCATCTCAGGGACCCCCAGCTTGCGGCGAGGCAGATGAGCCAATTCCAAAGTAGAGCACGATTGGCAGTGCAAGTCCAGTTTGGGGGGAGTGACGGGGGATTTCGAGAAGGGGCATGGACTTCATTCGCTGCCTCGTGGAAGCAAGGTAGGGTAGGTTTGTCCCAATCGTTGGAAGCAGATGGAAGGGGGGCCGGCACCTTCATTCCAAATCGCCGGGCCACCACTGATGACAGCAGGATTTGCAAATGGGCTGTGGGTAACATACCCGGTGACGTTCATTTCACTTCCAACAGTTTGCGAGCCTCCCAACGGGCAGCAACACGGGGTCACGGGGGCACAGAAAGAGGATGTGTGTGTGTGTGTGTGTGTGTGTGTGTGTGTGCCCATGTTGGTGGCGCGGGCGTTGGGCAACTTGGCGAATACCACAGTCGGAAAGCTGAGGACTCAGGGAGTCAGGTCCAGGGTTCCGGGTTCTATTGAACAATGGAGAACAACTGCTTGTTGGGCGAATCAGAGTCTGGAGCCGCGCTGTTGGTTCCTCAAACAAAGCCGGTACCAACGGGGGTTGGTCTCTGAAACTGGCCGCATTGTTGGTTGGCCACTGCAGCAGCAGCTTTTGCAAAGTGGAAAGCCCAATGACGCCAATTGTGTCCAGAGACACCGTCATAACCGGCGCAGCAACGGGCCGGACCCTGCTTCGCCCCTTGCGAAATCAAGACAAAGAGAGAGGAAAAGGCGTTCACATATTATCTCCCTACCGTTGGAAACAATGCAATTTGTTGTTGCTCAGGTCGAGGCCTTTTCATTTACACAAGCTGCACCCATGGCGGAGTTGTCACAACCTTTGGACCTCGCCACATTCCAAATAGAAAAAAAAAGGAGGATTCTGTTACCAGACTCCCGGGTTCGAAAAAGCAACCGAGACCATCTGAGAAGCAAACCACCTCGTGGGAACCAGCTCCTGACATGTTTGCCAATCTCTCACAGACCCCAGCCTCGCCCGGCAACCCGACTCCTGGATGTTGGAACGCCTTTCGACAACAGGACCAACACCGCCAAGAAACAGCCCCCAAACCCATGTTCTCGGTTCCCCTATCAAACACGTCGTTGGAACCGGGGGACGTTGAATCAAACCCCACAAATCCTTTCCCACGCCCTCGGCTCACCTGGCGTTGACACTCAAACCAATCACACACGCCCCAGCAACCAACACCCAAAAGGGAGTTTGGTGGCCCGATTTTCCCATCTAATTTCCCCTGACGTATTGCCATTGTGCCATTGCAGTGAGCACGCACGCCCAACTCGTCACAGCAAACACACCGTCCACGGCCCGAAAAGCCTCTCCCGCAACTCAGCCAATCACAAACTGTGTCCTCCAAAAGCACGCTAGCCACCGCAACCGAGATGACGAGCTTCTACTTTGAGTCTCTCTGCACACCAGTATTTCTCTCAGTTTTATCGACCTTCTTCTCTGAGAGTAGGCTCCAGCGTGACTTTCGTGTCCTCCCACCCCCGCTTCGCCCAGCGCTGCGCCGCGGCCGCCCGGTCTTCGCGCGGGTCGCGACTCCGTCTTCCACCAATCGCCGCCCTCGCCATGCGCCGCCGCTTGTGATGACCGCGGCACAACCAACAGCCGCTTACCCGCGTTTTGTGCGTGTGTGACAATGCAATAGGCTCTCACTCTGTGCTGTTGCTAGATTGCCAACCGTTAGACGTCGAGACTTTTCGGCCTGTCTTCCGCCACCTGTCTGCGCCCCTTATCCGCCGTGGTTGCACCCAAAAGTTCCTCTTGGCGATGACTTACATCTTTTCGATCACAAGCGTCGAGGTGTGGTTACGAAGTGACAGTCACAAAATGCGGCGTGAAAATTTCTGAAGTTATCCAATGGTATTTCCCTAGGTGTTATCTTCCACTTTCATTGAACCCCCCTCAATGCTACCCTTTCCTATCGCATGACATTGCATGGCAAAAGGGTGATATTGTTGTACCCACTGGCTTATCTGTAAGTTGGCTGATAAGCATCGCGCGCATTCGAATGCGGTTCAAACAAGCGAGGCCATCCGCGCGCCATGCGGCAAATATGAATGCTCCCAACAAACCGTCTGTGTTCCTTGTAGTTCCCGATGTCATCGACCCGTCCTGAACGCCGATCATGGCTTTGCCCGAAGTTTGTTCAAAGATGGCAAACTGAACTTGCCAGCGACCGGAAATAGAATGTGGCGTTGGGACGGCTGAATAAGGCTGATTGTGCAGTTGGGTAGATGTAGGGCAAAAGTTCCGGGCCCGATTGTCTGCGAAGCAAGAGCCCCTGCCGGGGTTCACCGACTCAATGCCGCGCCTTTGACAAACACCTGTCGGGTCTATTTGTCGGTCCGCTGGAGAAGAAGTCACTGATCATGGCAGGGCGGAATCCGAATCCTGCGGCCCCCACGACCCCACAGCCACGGAGCCGCGACCCTCATGTAAGCCCGACCCCGATCCTGAACGACATCGCCTCAGTCCGCGAATAGCAACATGTTTGCTCCTCCGCGTCTGCGCATAAATGCAGCTTCGGTTCTTGTCCCAAGAAAACCTTCCGCACAATCAACGCCGTGTCTCCAAATAACACTCTCGCAACTCCCACAGAGTTGAACGATGCCTCCTGCTGGGCGTTCGGATTGTCCGTAGCATGTCCACGAGGCCTGCATAGCGGCCTGTACGACAGACAATGTCATGGTCGATAAAGTTCGGCTTCTGGCCTGGACTTCCTTCTCCATCGGGGCGACGGGGACTGCCTCCCAGTCATGTTGATACACCGCTACTGGTGAACCCCGTACGCTTCGTCGCTTCTGTTGAAGGTGAGTTGTCGTCTGCGGTTGCTGACCATTCAAGAGTGCAAAGACGCCAGGTTGAGTAACGTTCGTCGAGACCATCGCCGGCCCGGACAGAGGGGCTCGGCCATCGACAGAGGCAGGCTTTCGTTAAACGGACTGATTCAGAAGGGATTTCTCGTGTTCACCCGGTACCTGATTCAGTGCCCGATTCCCTCATATTCGGCGGGATTGTCGGGCTAAACTTTGGGCGCCGGCCTCGCTTCTTTTGCCGTGGTCGAGGGGGAAGCTGCCCACCTGCAGTTGTGGGTTCGTTTGGTGAAGGTTCCCTTGTTCTACAGAGTCAGTCAGCTTCATCAGAGTCAAACAATGGCGTTGCTGCTCACTCCCTGTCCTTGAAACGCCTCCGCTTGATCATTTGCAATGCCTCCTTGCGCATCTTGGCTTGAAAGTGCTCGTTGAAGTCGAGAGTGATGAGATCCCACATGCAGTGACGCTTAGTGTGGCGGTAGTGGTCAAGAAGGTAGTAAAGATACTCCTCTTGTTCCTGGCGGCTGGCGCTGGCGTTGCCATTAGGGGTACTTGTATTGGAGGCCACGGACGGCCCCGGCACGGGACGGTCCGACGGCTGTGTCATTTGGACATGACTCGGCGGCGAGTCGTGGTAACCCAAACAGTTGATGCCCATGCGCGAGCAATTTAGACCTGTCCGAGCGCGTTAGTATGTACGCCACAAGATCTGACAAGCGCACCATGCCGGGGGAACTGCGAAACATTGGACCTACACGTTGGGCGACTCTCGTCGCACGGCATCTTGCGGACCTGGCACGTCTTGCAGCCGGGATCGGTCGGCTGGACACGGGGTTGTAGTTGGGGACGGGCAGTCATGACGACATGGGAGGGGTTTGGCCGGGCGACAATCATGGGGTCGGGGGCATCATGTCCGGACAGGATGGGATTGAGAGTCAATGACGAGGGCATCGGGCCCGGAGGCAGAACATGACTCGCAGCGGGATGGGGGACCGGGACGGGCAGGATGGAGACGGAAACATCGTGCATCATGGGCGGCGTCGGCGGCTGACTCGGGCGTGATGCGGTTCGGCGTGTGACATCTGCTGCAGCTGCATCGACGTCGTCATCGCACAGGACGTTCTGCAATGCCATGACGGGACACTGGCCGGGCTTGGGGGCGGGGGGACGACATGACGGCCTCTCGGAAGCAGGGTAACTTGCGTTGCTGTAGTTGCTGCTGCTGCTTGTGAGGGTTGGATGCGATGGTGTTGGTGATGGCGATGGCGGGAATCTGAGGGCATCGGGATGGCGGCTGTTGGCGGCAGTTGGCGGCGGAGGTGGCGGTGGAGCCGGGGCCAGACGGCGGTGAGTAGGATGGCGCGGCTCGACGCTGGCGCTGGTGCTGGTGTTGGCGTTGGCGCTGTTGGTGCCGATGCTGGTGCTGCCGTTGGTGCTGTTGGTGTTGGTTGCAGCAGCGTCGTTGGTTCCCGTGTTGTTGGTTACTCTCCTCACAGACATGAAGGGTGATGATGAGTAAGACGAATAAGGTTCGGATCCGTCGGAGGCGGCGTCGTGAAGCACATTGACAGGCGACGCCGTAGCAGAAACAGAAGCAGAAGCAGCAGCAGCAGCAGTCGGCCGGCAATCCGCAGCGGCAGATGTTGCAACGGCGGCGTTGGGCGATGCAGCGGCGACGATGACGGGAGCAGCGGGCATCCGCATCATGTCTCACTCTGCGGAACAGTCTCCGCAGGTATTTCTGTTGGTTTGGACGCAGTCGCAGATGCAGGCGCGGACCTCAGACTCGTCGGACGGCAGACGGTGCGCGAGACACGACCGACGCTCTCTCTCTTTTTTTTTTCTTCTCTCTTCACGCCTCACGCTCCGCGCTTTCGCTTCGTGCACCTTTCCACGTCCAAAACACGCGCGTGCGCCGGGTACCGGTGTGTGCAGTGCAGTGCAATGCAATGCAGCGCGCAGCAGAGCGCGAGGTGATGGTAGCGCAGCCTTGCTCAGGTTGCCTTTATTCCGCCCTGCGCGCGCTGAAGAAAAGCAACTCGGCACGAGTAAGGTAAGGGGCGGCGACGGCGACGGCGACGGCAACGGCAACGGCAACGGCAACGGCAGCGGCGGCGGCGACACAGGCAAGGCGGAGCGGAGAAGGGGGGGAAATAAGGAAGGGAAGGGATGGCGACGGAAGGGATATGACGGGATGATAGGGACGGGAAGGGTTGGGATGAGATGGGATTGGAATGATGGGAGGATCCGATGGGATGACACGTGGAGAGCGTTGGCCGTTGGTTGTTGGTTTGTATCCAGCCCGGGTTCAGGCGTGTTGGTTCGATCCTCTCTGTCAAAGAAAGTGTAAAACGGAGCGGCTGAAATGCAAAAAAGAATCAACTGCAAACAGAACCAACAGACGGGACCAACAGCAGAAGCAGGGATGGCGGGGGTGGAAGGATGGATGGAGGACAGGACAGGACGAGGAGCTGGAGGGATGAGGAGGAGGGAAGAGCGAGACTGGACCTGAACCGACCGACTTGACCTGGCCTGACCTGACCTGACGCGGTGCGGTACGTACGGCGAGGCAGCAGCGGCAGCAGCAGCAGCAGCAGCAGCAGCAGCAAGCAGCAAAGGGGGGAGGGGAGGGGGGGAGAGGGACGACACAGGGGGGAGCGAAGGGAAAAAAGGGGGGACGAGCGACGAGCAGGAACAAATAAAAAGAGACGTGGATTCCCCTCCTTGCCTGGCCTGTTAAGGTACCTCAACGTGCGGGCGGATACTTGGAGAATGAAGATCAGGAAGTGAAGAAGGAGCAGAGCAGCCCAGCACGACCTGGACGCGGGAGACACGGAGAGACGGAGGGACGGAAAGAAGGGAAAGGGAAGGAACTGGAACTGGATCTGGACCTGCCCATCCGACTTGACTGACCTCAGGCTGCTCTGCTCGGCTGCTTCCAAGGTTGGTTGCTCTTTCTCTCGGTTCACTGGCAGAAAATGGGACGGCAATGACCTGAGGCCATCCACCCATCGACAGGCGAACCAGGGCAGCTCTTCAGGGACCATTTCAGGTGGGAGAAAGTGGGAAACCCACCTGCCACCTGCCCAACTGGACCACCACCTTCCACCCCTTCGCTCACCGACAGTACGTATCCATCCGTACTCCGTACCTCACTCCCAACGAAGGACCGCACCTTCCTTTCTCGCCGTTTCATTTGTCAGACAAAAATAAAAACGACAGCGCACGTACCACATCCAGCGCTATGCGCCAGGAAACAGGTGGACCACCAAGCGAGCACCGTTCCACCTGCCGCCCGACCATTGGCCCGTCTCCCGACGACCCGCTACTCAAAAGCGCCCACCTTTGATTGGCTCCATCGCGCCATTCTGTCCTGCACGTGGACGCGTTGGTCACACGAAATTGTTGGTTCCAGCCAACCAACACCCGCCCGCCAATCAATTCTCGTCAATTATTCCCCTCACCCAGCAACCTCTTTGTCTCACCGCCTTCTTTCTCACTCACGCCCTCAAAACCATCAATCTCATCCCATGTTGTCAAATATGTGTGTGCTTTGGGTTTTGGAAATATGTACGGATACACTGCACAAGTACCAAGATATACATCTAACTCGGCAATCAAGCAGCAGTGCCGTTGATGCATGCCGTCTCCCACGCAGCCCAGGAAAACGGCTGCACGACAGTGCCTTGGTAACCAATATCGACACCCGTCTGCGTCGTCTCAAGACCGCCCAGTGGTGTTGCATCCCATCCTTCACTGGTCGGCCCATTTTCGGGATCCACGATGAAGGAAAGCCACAAGTCCTGCATCTTGTCACTGACTTCATACTCAAACGCCGTAGAGTTCTCACGCGCAATGTCGTGGGTCCCAAAAATCAGGGGAAGCTCCGCCGAATGGAACGCCCCCTGGCCTCCGGGCATGATGTTGGTGAAGTTGCTCGAGTACATGTAGCGATACGTCCGGAGGCCGGCAATGTTCCTCAGACCCGTCTCGTAGTGCGCCGGGCATCCAAACAAGTTGTCGGCAACCACATCGGAACCATTGGTTGGGGGAGCTTCAGAGCTGCCGCTGAAGTTCCATTCATCCCTAGTCGAACCCACGATCGAGGGCCCTTTGGCAACCTGTCCGTTCAAGGTGCGCTCTGCGTAGTCGGAAAACTTGGTTCTCTCGTCAACGACAACGTTGAATGTCAGGTTACTGGCTTGGCCGAGATACTTTTGGATCTCCCGGAATGGAACCTTTCTCAAGCATCCCAGCTCGTCCTCTTGACATCCAAATGCCGACGCCAGCGACGTGAAGCTGGAGTGTGCCGTGTCGGCGCTTCCAATAGGGATGAACGGCGATCCGAGTTCTTGATGAAACCAATCGCGATGGGGTCCTCGGGGTATGCGTATTGGTAGTACGATACCGATGCGGCGCCGGCACTTTGACCCCAGAGGACGATGCGCTCAGGATCACCGCCAAATTTGGCGATGTTGTCCCGAACCCATTCAACAGCCAGACGCTGGTCTAGAAGCCCCAAGTTCTGCTCCGTGAGCTTAAGGCCCGCAGCATTAGGGAATCCCCAGAGCCCAAGGCGGTAGCTACACCAATGTCAGTAGGAAATGTCGTCTATGGGTGACGGTCTTACTTTATGGCTACAACGATGTGCTTCTGGCTTTTTTGTACCCATCTAGCTGGGGTTTGATACGCAATGTCATTGCTGCCCTGAATTTGAATGTCAACAAAAGTTGTGAATGGTGTGTAAGAATGTACAAACCTCGGTGAAACCACCGCCGTGAATCCAGACAACGACTGGAAGAGCTTCCGCAGAGTCGACCGGAGCCCATACGTTGAGAGTCAGGCAGTCTTCGCTGGTGCTGTTGGGCCGAATCAAAAACTCCGCTTTCCATGCACCTCCGCCTCCCGGGGGATCCGTCTGCGGACAAGATGGCCGCCGGAACGACGCATCCAGACTCCCGAAAGACTCCTTCGGCAGGGCAGGAAGCCATCGACGATCTCCGACCGGCGGTTCACCGTAGGGGATACCGTAGAACTGCGCAACTGATGGTGCCGATGCATCCGTGAAGCCATTGACTATGCCGTGTTTCGTCTCAACAGAGCTGCTGGGCAGCGCATAGATATTCTGAACGACGAGGTTACCCAGCGCCGAGATGGCGGTCAGGGCGTGAGAGGTCCGGAGCTGCATGGAGGAGGCGTTGCTCCACAAGAACTGAAGTGCCGCCTCCATTGCTGCTGCTGCTGCTGCTGCTTTTGAGCATTTATATCAGTCCCGATTCCGAATTCGCTGCTGGGTCAATTTGCGGAGCCGGTACCATTTGCCGCGTGTGGTACCTCGCTCCGCGTGTTTGCGGGGTAAACAATCCCGAGCCAAAGGGAGAGCGTTGAAGATCGTCGGCTCGCAATGTAGTATTCGGAGCGTTGTTGTTATTGAGGGGAAACATTCGGCTCGATTGGCTTCTTTGGTAATTTTCTGGGGATGACGTTGATTCGGCCGAATGAGAGTATGGAGAAGGGCCGAACAGGTGGGGTTTCAGGCCAATCAGTCTGGGGATTGTTCCCTCGCATCCTGTTTTGCATGACTCTCGTTTCCTCTTCCCCGTGGAGAAGCACGCGGTATTCGTCGAGTCGCGTGAATAATCGCATGGGGTGGCAGGGTTGGCCGACCGACGGGATGCTAAGTTGTGTCCTCAAACAGGTAGCCACCTCGGTCCGATCGCCAGCGCAACAGTTTTCAAGATCTTGATTGTCGTTGCTTCGCAAAGACGCAGCCTCACATGTCGAGAAATTAAGCATAGACATCCCCACCGGTGCTGTTGCTGCTGAGTCTTCGTGGGCATGTTTTGCGGAAGTCCCGCAGATCTCTCGTGGAGCCCTTCTCGTCTTATCCCCCAGTGATGCTCAGCCGATTGTCTCATTTAGACAATGAGGGCCTGTAGCCTCTACCACGTCAGAAAATAAGAGAAGGAGGTCATGTCATGAAAGAAGGGTCATTTTGCTTACACAAATCAACTCGCCTCATTGTGTGGGATGCTGCTAACAAGGATCGTGATTCTGTCACCGAGACTCCGTGTCACGATGAGAACTTGTCCCGACCTCGTGCGGTGGGGTGTCCTGATTCTTATCGAGTGAAGATGATAATGATCCATGGGTTGAATCATTTACATCTCCAAATTTGGACGCAGTACGCTTGGTGTTGTAGGACTTGTTGAAGATGTCTTGGTGGTGTCTCTACACGATTCATAGGCTCTTATTGCACACCATACCATCTTCAATCATAAGCATCCTCGTCTGTCCGAGAAATCGCTATAGCCACAGACATGTCGAGTTTCACACCCCGAAAAGAAATGAGGACACAAATGCGGACCTCGATGATAGGAAGCAAAGCTCATCGGCATAATGTCTTAGTCGTGCATCATCTCATGGCTGACGTCAGTGCTACGGAATTTCAGATGCGCCACAGCGCAGCAAGAACCACCGCATTGGGGCCAGCTCCACGTGGCTGCCGTGAGCAAGGTGCGCTTTGTTGATTACGCCATGATCTGCCAGTCAATAAGTCGACGGCGTCATGACTCCGGTCTGTGGCCGCGTCGGATGTGGGTGAAATGTTGTACAAATATGAAATATTTGCAACAGCTGACGGAGAAGTTTATTGACTCTCTTGAAGACCTGATTCTTCCCCAACGGCCGCATTTTACTATCTCACATTTGTTACGTCCAAAACGCAAGTTCAGCATCCAGCTCAAAACGCAAGATGGCCTCGCAACCTTCTCACATCAACTTCCCCGGAAAGACTTCCGCCACGCCTGGTGAAGAATTCGAAGTCCGTCAAACATCCACGACAGAGGACTGGCACCCTGATCCATCAAAGTCATTGCCCCTTTCGCCAGCTCGACAGGCGTTGATTGATGATATCATTGCCTTGTATTCAATGGAGCCGACCGTCGACCGAGTGAAGCGCTACACGGCAGACTGTGTCTACGATGACCAGTTTGTCTACGCCAATGATCGATACAAGATGGCTGGCCAATGGTTTGCCTTGCCAAAACTTTTCAACGCCAGCAAGAATGAGGGATATGAAATCGTCAAGAATGACCGCGACTTGATCCAGTTTAAGAATGAGCAGAGTTGGACGTTCAAGCTGATCCCAAAGACTGCGACCATCAATGCGCTTGTCAGTCTCAGCTTGGACCCAGGAACAGTCGACAGCGACTTCATCCAGGTCAAGTACCACAAGGATCAGGCAAATGATAAAGACTACAGTCATGAGTAAGTCCCGCCATTCGCCAGGAGACATAACACCACTAACCGTTCATGTTGATGAAAAGGGGGGTGGGCTTCTCGTTCAAGAAGTGGCAAGCAGATAACGTGGTAAAATACATGGACAGCAAGGAGGTCGAAGCATTTATCGCGGACAAGGACGCAAGCAAGAACAAGGTCAAGAAATATGGCACCGGCAAAGCTGAGGGTGATGCTCCGACGAAGGATTTATAAGCATCAGCGCCGAACGCAGTGATAGATTTACATCTCGAAAGAACTTTCAATAGTGCCGTTTTTTCTAAACCTCGTCCGTGAATTCAATGGGTCCTGCGCTTGACTCGCGCGACCAAGCCTTCTTGTCTGGCAAAGAAGGTGTTTCTGGTGTGCCACTGAGTCTTGGTTTGGTCGTAGAATTCAAATCGATAGCTCCACACCAATTGAGGGGACAGCTTGTGTAACTCAATCAAGGCAATATTCTTGCCCAAGCACGTACGAGTCCCGCCGCCAAATGCCATCATGAACTTATCCATGTAATTGGCACGGGACTGGTCCATCCACCTGTCAGGGTTGAAACTCTCTGCGTCTGCACCAAATACGTTTTTATCAAAGTGCAGCACAGCGGCGTTGATGCCAACAACATAACCACCCGGGATGAACTGTCCGCAGAGCGTCATGCCCTGCGGGGGCACAGTACGAGGCAGAGCTGCGTTTGATATGTCAGAAGAACGTCTCAATCATGGAGAAAGACTGCTCACAGAGCTGGGCACCGGGATGGATACGAAGAGCCTCCTTGATGCAGGCGCAAAGGTAGGGCAATTGGCTGGCTTCTTTATATGTGGGAGGCATGCTGAGACGACCCTCATTGACGGCTTGGTCAACCTCAGCCTCCAGCTTACGGTACGCCTCCGGATTATGCATTAGGTGATAGAACAGGGAACGAAAGGCGATGGCAGTGGTGTCGCTACCGGCAAAAAGTGCGCCGTAAGACTCCTGCTCAACATCGCCCCAGCGATAGTCAAACTTGTCACCGCTCTTCTCGTAGATGGTGAAGACCTGCTGGGCCATGTCGGTTCTGGGGGCCTCGAGGCGCGAATCGTATGCATCCTTCATTAAGCGTGCAGAAGACTCGCCAATGTTCTTTCTAGCATCAGGTATCAGCTGAAGTCAATTGTATGATTTTCCGGACGGATTGACTTACACTCCCTTCGCAATCTCTTTGCCTGCAGATGTGAGCATGCAACCAATGCCGACGAAAGGGCGGAGGATGGGCGGAGCCACACCCATCAGACAAACGAAGGGAATCATCTTGTCGAGAGACTTGATCCAGTCATTTTGGTCCTTTCCCTCATCGACGAATCCAAAAGCTCGGCCGTAGAAGAGTTCACCAATGATGTCAAAAGTGTACCTGTTGCACTACTTAGTGTGGACTTCTTGGACGTGTGGCTTCTCTGATCGAAACATTGGTGTCGTTTACTCACCAATGAAGCCATTCTCCGAGATCACAGGGCTTTCCGGTGTCAGCGAACTGTCCCAGGCGCTCAGTCAAGAGGTCGCTGCAACTTTCGATGTATTGTTCCGACTTTGAAACGTTGCTCATGGAGTATACACTGCTCGTGATCCTTCGCCTTTGGCCATGCTTCTTGTCGCTCTTGCAGGAGAAGACATCGCCATGAGGGCTGAAACCAGTTGTGTTGTAAGGCTCGTAGAATTGGGCTTTATCCAAAGCGTTGGAAAAGCGATAAATGTCCGCGAAGGCCGCGGGACTACGACACCAATCAGCCACGAGTCAATAATCAATATGTTGCGACTCGCTATACTTACTCCGAACATGAGATCTCATCTGGTGCCAGTCTGACTAGCGGACCATATTTTTCATGGAGTGCTCGTTCATCTTTTTCGACATCCTCAGTCCAAATCTTCAACATGTACCACAAGCGTGATACCGTGGCAAGGAAAGGTCCAGGGATCCTGCTGAGGGGATGGAATGTGCGCGCATATACGACCCATCCAATCCAGTAGAGGACTGGGAGCGCCACCAGCACACCGACTCGAGATAGCGAGAGCTCTAGGAACATTGTGACTGACTATGCAGTTCTGAGGCGAAAGAGAAGAGTATCTTGAACTAACGTAAATCGAGAATGAAAGTTAGCGTCTGTCAAAGAAGGAGACTTCTCGAGTCTATTTATAAGGCTGGTGAGGAGAAGACATCTGCGGAATTCCATCCAGAAGTCATGTCCGGCGCTACCGCGAAAGATGCCCCACGACAGATCCAAGCGACCCAACCTTAGTAGATTGTCCATGCTGAGCGACCCATACGGACGGACGTCTGACATCGCTTCGCCGAGTATTAGTCTGCGGATAATAGTGGAGTTGATTCCGTGTATCGGCTTGCCCTACCGCCCGAGACCGAAAGACTGTTTGTCTTGACAACTTGAAGTTTCTGACCGGAGTTCGGAGCAACATAAACAGTTATCCTGGCAATCCGAGGACACTAATGTTAACACATGAGTCATAACGCATACTTTAAGGGAAACCCAAATCGAATTGAGCCGTGTAGGACGTATTTGACTTTGGCAAATGGATCACGCTTTGGACACAACGCAGAACACTACACTGAGAAGCAAGACATCACGGCAACTATTACACATTGACTAATAAACAAGCAACATGTTACAAAACCCGAGACCAAGCCTTTTTCTGAAAAAAATTCGCATTCTCATAGTTTTGGTGATTCATATGTAATCCGTGCGAGTGCGAACTCTGCATGGAATAGGCGATGCGTATCAAACCTCCAGTCATCAAGCTTACATTCTATGAATAAATTTTAGGAGGGCATTCAGAACTTCTGTGACCCTCTGTGAGAGTTATGTGAGGTTTCTGATCCGGTGGGTTAGTTCCGCCGGCAGTCGGGTTCAACCACGATGCCGAGTCTTATCGGCCTGGATCCGCAAGAGCTCAGGAGACGCCAGTTGGTCATGAGTTGCACAATTAAATGAATTTGAAGATAAAGCGCACGATAAAATGTTCTGGGTTTGCAGATAGATAGTAATTTTGCTTGCTTTCGTCATGGCATGGTGATGGACAAGTCGGAAGTTGGGCCATTTTAATGGCGTGATCTTAATTAAGAAGAGGTACCGCAGCTGGTCAAATGCATAACGAATGAATTTAAAATAGTCAAAAATTGTTTGCAAAAGCCATCTCTCAGAAACCTGTCTTTCTTCAAGTGAAGATGATCAGGCTGTCTATAAAAGGGTTGCTCATAGAGAGTAGTAAAATCTGCCCCGAGCCACCCAATCGACCAAGATGATGAGCACCAACACCCCAATGATTAACACAGCCCAATTCATGTTCACTTTGTGTTGTTAGTAACACATCATTCAACGGTTGATGGAACCATCTTCAGAGGTAAACACTCACAAATGCTGCTGGCTGTGACGGGAACGTACAGAGGAAAGCTGCACCAGCAGGTCAGTATTAATAACCAACATTCTCAAAAACGCAGATCTTACCTCAGCATGATGATAATCAAGGATCACCAAATGACCGACGCCATGTTGATAGGCTTGCCAAACCTACCAAGGCTGAACTCGCGGTTGACGGGCAAGCAATCGCGCCCTTCCACTAGAAGCTGTCACCCCAGTGTCAGTACGATGGAAAGCCAAGTGGATGCTTCGCACTGAATTGCATACCATTGTCACGGGAATGAGATATCCAATCTGGATAGCCACACCGCCAAGGCTAACGATTGCTTCGAAAGCGTGGTCACTCCCAAATACTACCAATCCTGCGGACAGGTCAGCTAGTCGCATGTTGTGAAGAGGACTAAGTGTACCTATCATCATTTCCGCCACCACAATGAAGAAAATGGCGTTGATTGGGGTCCGAAAACTTGAGTTAATCCGGAACAAAGCGGTCGAAAATGGCAGGGCATTGTCTCTGGCTAGTCCCCAAGCCAGTCGTGACGCAGCATTGTTGATGCCCACTATGATCAAGAAACTGTGAAGCGAAACTCTTGTCAGCAAACAAATTGGTAGTAATGATGTCGATAACAGGGGATGACTCACTTGAGTGTTACGATTGTCACGGTTATGAAGGCTATGCCCCCGGCTGTGGACTTGAGGGTATCGATTATCCAAGGTATCCAGGGCAGACTAAGACAATCGTAAGCCATTGTCTTTAGGGGCTCATCTGATACTTACTCTGCATGAAGATACTCCTGCCAGTTTCCAGGGGAAAATGCAATTAGAAAAGCACTCAGAAGCGATGTGATTCCGCTGAAGATCATGGACCAGATCATTGCTCTCTGTAGAAAGTAAATCAGTCACTGCAGCCAATATGACATGTTTCTAACAAGATGCCATCTTACTGGTGCGTTTATTTCGGCATCCTTTATCTCTTCAACAATGTGCAAAATGCCATCAGTACCATAAAGCGCATATGATGGTGCGTAAAAGCTCATAATTCCAACCCAGCCGACGTGGGTATATCCAGAGTTGTTCATGAACTCAGTGAACGCAAAGTGGGCTGACGCCTTAGGGGCCATGACGAGGAATGAGATACCCCATGCAATACCTCCACCCAACGTGATCGTGGCACCCACGGCTGATACCAGGGGGAGATGTCTCTGGGAAAGACAGAATGCCACAGAGACGATGATGAACCCGGCATAGAGCAGCCACACTGCCCATGGCTGTTGGACGGATCAGATCACACGCACTACTTGTCTCATGGTTTTCGCTCTCACCTGTAATTGGAAGTCCGGATGTGTGAGCTGAACAAGTCCACCAACAACAAGAGCGCTATTCATGGAACATCCAGCTGAAGTTGCAATTTCGCCGAGAAGCACAACCCAACCGATGAGATATGAAAGCAAGCGACGAATTCTGATTTCATTAGCCGGAAGCCTTTCTCGAGAGGCGAGCCCGACACATACCGTTGAGGTGCCAATGATTTGGTGAACGCTCTAGCCTCAAGTCAGAGTGGTAATTGAAGTCGAAGAAGTTAGAAGGATCACATACTGTTGGCCGCCAGCGTAAGGGTAGACTGAGCAGAGTTCTGCGAGCGAACTCATCATAAGGGACTGGCCAATGGTGACAATGATCCTGAAAACCATCAGAATGAAACGTCTCAACAGGTCGAGAATGTGTACTTACGTTGAGTAAATCAACATCATCGGCCCACCAACATCAAATATGGTACCGTATAGAACAATGTTACACGTCCAACTCGCCATCATCAAGACCTGGTAGGCTGACGCTTGAGGGCCGCCGATGATGTCAGTTGATGTATTGATAGCGAGGAGAGATGAAGCCGGAGCAGAAGGGAAATGGTCTCACCAGTCCAGAAGCTGTATATCCTGGGCAGAGAGTTTCGTTCGAAAGATTGGTCAAGGACTTGGCCCTCCTCCTCGTCGTATGAACCATGGGGTATTGTGCCTGGATCATTCTTGGTATGGTCGCTGGTTACTGTAGCCATCCTTACTTCACGCGTGCCGAGATCAGACAAGCGAATACGCAGCTCCCTGTATGAAACTGAAAGCAAGCCGCAGTAGGACCTTGAGAGAAATGCACGGATGCTATTCAATAAATACTTCGTAAATCTGAGATAGCTCCCAACCAAAGCCTTTCTTGGATTAGCTCAGAGAGCGAGAGGCATCTGATCTTCTCGCATTGGTCAATTTGATGGCATGTTATCTTTGGCTATGGTGGCGTTTACGCACTGTGTCGTGAACCTTACCTTTGGGGATCTCAAACTTGCCAACCGCTCCGGTCTTATCTGCATCTTCGCTGTTAGCACAGCTGTACGTTTGACCATATGCGGGGTGCCAACGTTGTGATAGACGAGAATTGAAGCTAATTATTGGTCTCATCTGGCCTTCCCATTTAGGTAATTTCATACGGCGCAATGACCCCGCGGATGATTGCTGGAGGATTATCAATGGGGCTCAGCTTTTCTCGCATGACACGCGCGCAATGGCAAATGGGACTGTGGCTAAAGGTATTGCCGGTCTTCAAAACTTGGACATGGAAACTCATCCAACCCAAAATGAAGGTTTATGAGAACCTCTGAACATTCACTTGCAGCAGAGAAACCTTTCTTTCCGGACAGCCAACCCAGCAGACAGAACCCAACTGGGCTTGAAAGTGGCTAAGCCTCTAAAGCACAATGTCGACTCGTGAAGGATTTTCCTTCCGCCCTAAAGACGGTACACTGAAGTCTGGATTGAAATGTTCAGCTGTCGTCTCCCCTCGCACAAACATCCCATCCCCGGTGTGGGATGTTTTTGATGTGATTATCATTGGTGCTGGCTACGCCGGGCTCACGGCTTGCAGAGACCTTTGCCTTTCTGGTGAGTCTAGGATTCAGTCAAGCCGCAGCATGTGGGAGCAATGGCTGATATTACTCGCAGGCTACAAGATACTGTTGCTTGAATCTCGCGATCGAATCGGCGGACGGACTTATACTGCGGAGGTGGATGGGCATCTGTACGAAATGGGCGGCACGTGGATTCACTGGAACCAACCACACTTGTATCGAGAGATGAGCCGGTATAGGACACTTGAGATGGTTGATAGCAACGACAGCGGTGGAGCTGGCTGCAACTACTTCACTACCGTCTCGGGCAAAACTGTCTCGACACTTTCACACGATGATGCGGTATGGACAATCACATACTTTCCTCGGGCAATCGTGGCATGGCAACCGCTGACGAATACATCTACGGGCGTAGGATCGCGCTATTCACAAAGCATTCGAGCTACTATGCGATGTTGATGGGAAAGCGGGCAGGGCTGTCATCCCGTACCCCCACAATCCTCTCTTCAACCCGGCTGCCAAAAAGTGGGAAAGGATGTCGGTCGCAGAGCGGTTGGATGAGATCAACGGAAAGCTGAGCTCGACCGAAATGTCGATCCTCCAAGCCTACATCGCAGCAATCACAGGTAACGATATGCAAAGCTCGGGTTTCTTCGACGTCCTACGGTGGTGGGCTCTCTGCGGTTACTCTGCGGCCGGAATTTACGAAGGAACCGAGGGCTTTAAGATCGCTATGGGCCAGTCCAACTTCGCTAGACAATTTTTCGAAGAGGCTTTGTCAACGGGGAATCTTAGATATGCTTTCGACACCCACGTCGATCGTGTCCAAAACCAAGAGGATCGTGTTTTGCTTCGAAGCAAGACAGGCCAGACCTGGGCTGGCAAAAAGCTGATTTGCACAGTGCCTCTAAACATCCTCCGCGAAGTCCACTTCGAGCCTCCTCTTTCTGCAGGTAAAATTGCTGCATCCCGCCGGGGGCACATCAACTTTGCGGCGAAAGTACATATGGAGACTGAAGGTGAGAATTTGCGCACTTGGGCATGTGCATCATGGCCAGCTCGTCGGATTTTCAGTTGCCGAGAAGACGGGATCACTCCAGGAGGAAACACGCACTTGGTGTTCTTCGGGTCTAACAGGGACTTTTCTAACCCGAAAGACGATGTTTGCGACTTCCTCTCAGACGCCCAGAGAGTTCAAGAAATGGAAGTTAAGCATGTGGTATGTCCTCGGTTCGCAAATACTTGCCTTGACGAACTAAGAAGGACTCTTACTAATCTCTACCTAGGTTTGGCACAACTGGCTTACTGATCCGTTATCACGAGGGACATGGTGCAATTTTGCACCAGACTACAGTTTCAAGTACCTCGAAGATCTCCGAAAATACCAAGGCAATGTACTATTTGCTAGTGGGGACTGGGCCTTGGGATGGCGGGGATTCATTGATGGCGCTATCGAGGAGGGTACCAGAGCTGCCAAAGGAATCATGGACGATTTACGGCCGGAAAAGCCAATTCCATCAGCTCTTTGAAAGTACTCTCTCCGTACTATCAGGAACTTTAAGGAGTACCAGAAAGGTTCCCTTCCCATGGCTCTATCAATCATAGGAATTCCCTAAGAGTATGATGGTTTATGTCATAGAGCAATTGAGCTCAGATTGATCACATGACGAATACTCTAGCTTGTGGTAGTAATGAGATCCATTTATCGCCCAGTGCCCTTCCTTTCCAGACTCGTTCAAGTTGATCCATGCCTTTGCGAAGATTCTCAAAGCCGCTGCGTTCGTAGAAAGATGCAAATACCTGCCGAAAGAATGACTTATGTTCCTCCAGAACACTGTCTGAAGCAGCAACGAAGGTGGCCCAGATGAGAACTTGTTTGCCGGGCGAGCCAGTAGGGAAAGATTCAAACGTTTCCTTGAATCGCTGAACCCGGCAGATAGACTCGGCGAACCGCGGAAAGCTGCCGCTAACGGAGACTACTGATAGTATATCACGACGCGCTTGATCGAGATATATGTCATAGGATTGCTGAATGAGACTCATGACTAACGCGGTAATCGGATAATGCTCTGGCTGGTGCCGAGAGCAGTGCTTGATGCATTCAAACGCCTGGGTGATGTTCTGGCGAGTACTCAGTGTCGTGATACCCCACTGCTCGTTGATCAACGGTGCAGCGTAGACCCGCATTCTAGAAGTGGACAAATCAGCCGTGATCAAAAACGTAAATCCCTGGAGGCCTGCCGGCGCGGGGTAACTGTTGCGACGAAAAAGGCGGGATCACTCCAGTGGCGAAAATCTACAAACGCTTACTTGTGAACTTGGCGAACGATGAAACGTGACAGCTCATCTTCGCCTAGGCTGTCTTCCCCCCCGATGGCTTCAAGTGCGGACTCAAGTAAGCGGAACAGTAGTGGAAAGTCATCTGAACCTGTGACCATGACTGCTACCAGAAGAACTAGAATAGTTAGTAAGATGGAAAGTCTAGCAGAGAGGTCGCTTTGTCCAAGGTCCCGACGCTGCAGGTCTGCGATCGTGCAGGCGTACAGCTGAGATGCTGTAGGGTTGGCAGTTGTGGATAGCTGACATGACAGGCCTGGTAGTGCCGGAAGGGAATCTTCATGGAAAGCCAGTTTCTTCGGTTGAGATAAGTGTCGTCCGTATCGATGGAAAGAAGCGACTGTCAACACTGAGTTGAGTACCAATTGATCTAGATGAGCAACGGGCAGGACGAGATGTCTCCACCCGTTGTGCAAGCCATCTATTGCCACCATTTCTCCAGCGATATGATCGGAGACTAAGAAGACAGTCAACAAGCTGAGCACCTGAGAGACTGGCATGAAGAGATTCGGCACGAGACGTACAGTGACGGATAAGAGGAGCGCCCATGATGCGACATTGACAGGTGACGGCTGAACCCGTAAGCAGTCATGTTCGTGTACTGTCTTTGCTGTTGTCAGGCTTCTCGATTGAGCGAACTCATGCGACCTCTGTGATTGCATGAGCGGCTTATTGTTTGATGCATCCTTCGTAGACTCGACGTCATCATCGTCAATAATTTCGCTGTGAGACGACGCCGGGATATCCGGATGATCCAGCCTTTGACCGTTGTCTTGTGGGACATGTTCCTCACTGCCAAGTTCCTCACGCAGCTTCGCGCTGTTTGGGCATGACTTTGACAACCGCTTTTGGGATGACGCGTTTACTTGTCGTTCGGTATCTCGTCTAACCACTATTAGCAAGTAGAACGGATTGCCGAAAAAGTATTTCGTTAACGCACGTCTCGAAGACTTCTTGGATCGTCTTGCCTACCCAGAAACCCCGGCTAGCAACGCCATCGCTGAAGCGGTGTCGAATGCCGAGCCCGCTGCACTTGAGACCTCTGGACAGGCATTTCTCACATTCTGGCTCCGTACGATCGCAGCTTATCCTTCGTTTCGAGCACTCAAAGCAGCCTATCGTCAAAGTCTGGGATTAGCTCAAAGCTGGGAGGATTGGGTCATACGGGGTGGGGAACTAAACCTCTTGCTTTGGGCCGGTAGGGACGGGGCTTCGGGGGCATGATCTTGCAGGTAACTACCCAGAGCGCCCCTTGCAAAATACCATGATGCACTGGAGACGAGCACTCAGGCAGAGAGTAGAAGCTTAAATGAGACCAAAAAGTACTCTGTTGACAACTTTTATCTCCGATGTGACTAGTGTCGCCGTGATCGGTGCCCCGCCACCGAGTGGAGAGATAATCAACGAGATTCGAAAGGTTAATGAGACCACCGGTTTACCGGCCGCCCGGATGACCTGCCGGTAGATTTACCCCGCGCCGGCCCACTATCCGGTCATGGACCGATGATAAGACATCATAAACCACTTTGGCAGAGAGCTTTGCAAGCATCGTGAGAACATTGAGGATGCGTCCACAACCCACGTCTGTCATGCCCAGAGCGGTAAGTCAAAAGAGAACACCAGCATGAATTCTGGAATCACGATAAAATACCAGCCTCTGAATTCAGGACTCGAAAAACGGCAAGTTGAAGTCTTCCTCAAAGCCGGCGCGGGTTGCTCAATCTCTCATGTATGTTCTTCATTTAACGATCGAGATGAGGCCATTTTATGGACTCAACATTGACTGTCTGTTCGCTGTAAGTCAGACTTACCGAATCTCTTCAACATATCAAGTTCTTTGGAAGGTGTTCTGTATAAGGCTTCCATCCCGGGGTTCCTGTGGCGAACTCAGCTCAGTATCTAGGTTGTGCCTTCGGCAAAGTTGGACTCTTCATCACACATTAGCACGTATTCGTGGTTCAGAATCTTGGGTTCGGCCAGGACGACATGGCATTTGTTGGATCGCTGGATAAATTTCTACTTTCCTGGGCGAGGGGCTCAGCGACGAATATCCTCTCCCAATGCTCATCCCGATTGACAAATTAGAGGCTTTGAAAGGGCCCACGGGACTCACAACGTCTGGAGAAGACTGTGAGACGCCTATAGTGGTGTAGACTAACGGCAAACTTAGAAGGGTATCATGCCAATCCATTACCTTTGAAGTTCTAGGTGTACCGAGACTATCGGGTCTATATCAGTACCGAAGCATGGCGTTTCCAAGGATCCATCAGCGGGAAGGACTGCAATCGTAGTTTGGTCTCTATACATTGCTCTCTCCAACGCCGGTATAACTCGGCCCCGTTCCATACTCCGCGTTAATTGCACGAATTGTTTTGCTTTTGACAGTTTGATATCCCAACGAGACACCCAGCTTACGTTCTGCCTTTCTGACCCTCCACTTTGCATTCTGGAAGCTCACATTGATACCCGATCCAGCCCCTGTTTAAGCAACATTCGTTTGGCTTCAATGCACTTGCATTGTGGCTGTTCCACAGTCGTTGCTTTCGTATCCTTTTTGCTTTCCATGTTTTCTTTTCATTTGGTTCCCATTCATTCATCAAGGTCAAAGGCTCATCGTCCACAAGGATACATGCTACCATCAACACAACGAAGCTACTCTTTCAGCCTGCACTTCTGGATGATTTTGAAGCGTCCACTCGAGAGGATTTGCCTTGGCGTCCTGGTCTTCCACATACTGTCGAGACAGTACCAACGTAGCTGTGACCACAGCTTCAGCCCATGCGGGTCCATGGCAGTCTCGGGGAAGGTGCTTCTTGTGTCAAAGGTAGGCAGGTGTCGACGGCACTGGCCTTCCTTTCCTGCCCTCGATGCGTTCTAGTTCTTTCCAGACCTCGAAACTTCCACTCGACACGTTCCTCCTTCCTCCACCATCCGCGGTTGTGAAACCACTTTCCTGGGAATCGAGGGAATTCGAGGATCAAGACGTCGACTCCGGAGTTTCCTGCCTTGCTTTCAGCCACGGTGTCTGCAGTCTGACTTCCAGATTCAACGCGCCTTCGTCACTTATCCAGAATATCCCGGCAGTTGCTGAGGCTGTCTTGCGTCGAAAAATCAAACAAACCTTCCTCGAGACCCCTCCTCGCATTCACAAAGATGGATTTCTCGTCGCCTCCCAGCACCGGCGATCCTGCCCGGGAGAGCATCGCGCAATGCCCAACCAGCGACCTGCAACTTCCTCATCTTGGCACCTGTCCCCAGCAGATTCCGGGCTTGGGACTCATCGAGCGCAGAGAGCCAGAGGTCATCCACTATGACCATGCTCAGCGCACCTTCCGACGCGAAGGTGATCCTGGTAGGACCCCTCTTGATCCCTCCCGTCTTGCAATCCTCCCACTCGCCACCCCTGTCCTGTTGGTTGGTGTTGCTGACCCCGAGCCCAGAGACAGACTATGTCTTCCACAACTCGAGCGTCCACCGAGACGAGAAGTCCGAAGTTGAGTTTACGCTGATCAAGGCCCGCGAGCACAACCCGAACGAGGCGTCTGCCTCGTACTGCGACGCTGCTGCCGCGAAGGATCCCCGCAAGCGAGTCCTGTTCGATTTCATGTCTCGAACCCCCAGCTCTGCCGCTTTCGACAAGTACGAGGAAAAGCTGCTGAAACGTCCCTGCCCTTCCTTCGAAGACCCTCCCAGCACCATCGAAGATGTTCATCACATGGGAAGTCAGCAGCAAGCTGCCAACGCCGGGGGGGCGTACCCTCGTCGACCTTTCCAAGGAACGGACTTCAACCTTTCCGACCAAGCTGCGCAGTCTGATGCAGCCCAGTCCGTTTCCAGACCCCACGTCCAGGCCACTCAAGCTCAGGTCACCCAGCTTACTGGAATCGCTGGTAGAATCGCCACCGTCTGCGAACACCTGCGTCACTCTGACAACCAGCTGTCGGATGCCTACGATCGCATGAGTGAGACCGACCTTGCAATCGAGGAGCTTCGCATTGATATTCAACGATCTTGGGATAAGATCCAGTCCAAGGCATGCGACCCTCGCGATCGCGAGGGTCGCGACGCTTCCGATGCAACCACTTCACCCAGCAATGATAGCTTTGCCGATATTGAAGCCAAGCTTAAGGACCTTACCCGCCAGAAGCGCTTGATCGACATGGAGATCACTGACCGCGAGTCCAAGAGACGCAGAATTGAGGAAGCGTTCTCTGCCTTTGTCCCTCCCCAGGGCTGCCTTGGCCTGGAGAGATTGGAGGAGACTGCCGATGAATACGTCCCGTCTGTCTCGAGTTTGTAAGATGGCCGATAAGAAGAATTATCTTGGCGTTTGAAGAGAATTTGAGGTTGATGTGTTCGCGGGATTGGCTCGGTTTGATCAATGTACAGTACCCTCGGCATCTCATGGTGTCCTTTCGCAAAATAAACTCCAGTCAGATAGACTCTGCGCAGCTGCAACCCGCCAGTTCTGTGTCCTCTTCCATTAACACCCAGGCTCAAACCAAAGAACCCCAACTTGAATGTAAAAGTCATCCACGGTATGCACAGGTGTGCAGTAGACGAAAGCCACGAGTCTGTAGCAGCTGTTGCTCTTGACATTGGGCTAATTGAGGCTGTATTCAGTGTGCTCCTACGAATTCCAGCCTGATGCATCCCGGTAGGTTCGTCCTTTCACCACAATTTAATCACATCACCAACTCCCACCCTTACTTGAGCCAGGTAAACAAAGATCCCCCTTCAAGAGGGGCGTCTTCCCGATGGCAGCAGTGATGAAGCTAACAGGTTCTTCCTCTTTCTTGTTTTGTTTTGATTCTTGGAAGGGGCTGTTCCTTCTCTCCATCGATTGCTACCTCTTCAGCCTAAACCTCAAATACGGATCCTCGCGTCTTCCGCACCGCGTCAACGGACCTCTGCGAGCCCTGGAATCGAGACTTCAACCTCATTTTCGCACTACACTCATTTTTTTCATTTTTCGCTCCTTTGCAAACCCCCTCTTTCTTGCCAGTCGGCCTCCCTTCTTTTTGGCTCGGATTTATTTGACTTACTAGGGACTGTCTCATTCCACGCCGCCATCGCAATCCGAATGTTCCGAAGTGAGAAACGGCAGCCGAATCACCAGGATGACCGAATCCAGCACCGCAGCAGAGATGGCAGAGGAGTCTGCCCTGTCCCCAGTCAATCCTTTCGAGAATGCCTCGGGGCCTCTTGGAGACACTGTGATCGTTTTCTCTGACGAGATGAGACGTGATGAGTATTACGAATCATCCATGGATCACGATGCCAACGAGTTAGGTAGCACACATGATGCCAGTGAGACCATCGACTGACGCGTGGCATGAACAGATCCGATGATCATTCAATCGCCACTGTAGACAATAGCATCTCGTGGCGAGAACAAGGTGGCTTGGAAACAGCCGAAATGCAAGACATCCTTGACGAAACATGCACTGCTGAAATGGAGAACCCCGAACCTTTCGACGAGCAGGAGGCCTACGGCTTGACAGCAGATGATCCCATTTACCTCGAGGATGGGGACGTCTACCTTGACCACGTTGATCATAACCCACAGCATGCAATCGAGCCCCTTCATCTGGACCTCGATGGCTCTGACTGCTTTGATTTGGGGGCTGCAGAGGACAAGTTGGAACAACAGCGTTACTGGCAATACCAGGAAGCGATTTACCAGCTCCAAGGACCCGGAGAGCGCTTGACGGGCGACACTATCGAGCTGATACAAGAGCTCATCGCGAATTCTGCTCTTGGTCGATCTGAAGCTGCCAATGAGGTCCTACTCATGCACCCCCTATGGCTCAAGATTGATGGCGACTTGCCTTCCAGACTTCCCAAGACCGCTTTAAAGGCCAGGCGTGTCTTCGCTGTCATCCACCACGACAATCCACTGCACTGGACCCTCGGTGAGATCGACCTCGCTGCCCACACCTTCCGACACTACGACCCGATGGGCGATGAGGAGATGATTTACAAAGTCTGTCAACGTGTCCTGACTTGGCTGGAAGAATTGACGGGCGATGCTTTCATGATGGAAGATCTGGTACGTCTCGACTCAAACTCGTGTGCTTTGGCATTTGTGCTTTTCGACTGACCTGCAATTCCCAGACCGGTCCCCGCCAGCCTGATGCCACAAGCTGCGGTATCTACGTCCTTGATGCCTTGAGCTATCTGATCGAAGAAAATCCTCTCCCGGAGGAAGCCAATATGATGCATCTCCGGCAGAAACTGCTGCAGCTGGCCACTGAGGGCTTTGACGAAGATTTCCCCGGCGAGACTGTCAACTCTCACGAAGACCAGTTGGACGACCCAGCTGGCTCATCCGCGTATATCGAATTGCTTTCGGATGACAACGACAAAGACGAGGGATCATCTTTGGATCTGATATGGGATGCCCAGACTCGGCCATTGAAGAGAGTCCTTGAGGAGACGGACGAGAACGACACGCACAGGGACGACGATCACTGCACTTGCTCCCAGTGCACAAAGCGGGCCAGAATTGATGGATGATGAAGAAATTCAATCGAGGAGCGCAAATATTAGGTGGGAGGCATGGTTGGTACGCTGCATGAACTTGCTTGCTACAGGAGGGGTCGCACCTGAGAGTACCTTATACTGTGATGATACAGAATGAGGGTGCCTGGGACTGGCGCACGGCCACTATGGATGCGTGAGGGACACGTCTGTCTCCCAGAGACCAGAGCTGAGAAGGTCGTGTCAGGAAAGTGGCATTGGCTCAGGTGTCACGAATCATTGGATGGTAAGGTAAGATATGATGTTGTTTACTTGCAGGATGAAGGGAGTGAATAAGGCATGTATTGATGACTCCGTACGCCTTGGCTTGATATTTGGCTGGCGACATCGCCGCGAATACTGTTATTTTTGAACATTCGGTGTGCTCCCTCTACTTGAGTCCTTTTCCTCCAAGTGGCTACTCGCCGAGCCTTCGGCCGTTCTGTCGACTGCGCTATTGAGGCTTGATATGCTTTCATCTTCGCCATTGCCTTGAGCCGATGGAGATGGTGAGTTGGCAATTGGATCTCGTCTAAGAATATGATGCGTGTGCCGTGTATTGGCTTTTCCTGGTATTGCCAGAAATCTTGGTTTCAACTTTTGCAAGGCTATGAGCCAGTCAGTACATTGACAATTCTTTGGAAACCCAAAGATTGCATACCTCTAAAGTCCGTATTTGGTCCATAATACCGAGGCTCCATCACCGGTAGTTTCCGCACGTATATCGGAGGGCCGAGATACACTATGCGGTGACCTCCTGTTTGTGGCATCAAAGCGTGGGGTTGCCTTTTGAAAGAGTGTCTATGGTGAGTTATTACCCGCCTTGAAACTGATTGAGTTGCGTTTAGCTTGTCTGGAGCCATGAGAGCCAGGAAGGTTGAAAGGTTGTCAAATTCTTGAACCAACAAGAGAACGAAGCAAAACGGACCATCCCGGTTTAAATCACTTCGGCATACTGCGACACGCTGTCTTGATGGAAAGAACTTGTGTCTCCCAGCTTGATTACCAACCGACCAGCCCTATCAGATGACTATCCGACCCCGGTCAACCCCCAAGTTTTAGTAGTTCGTGGGAAGGCGAGCGCAACCTCTCAGCCACCGAAATAGGCAAGACATGTCGTGGATCGCTGTCCAGTCGGGTCATACCCCCCGGTCTTTCGAGGCGAAGGATTCTTCGTGCTGATGTCAGCATCGTCGATGTGCCGAGGGACCTGCTTCCCTTATGCTAAAAGAGAGCGGGAAAAGGCTCTTTTGTGCTGACCTAGACCGATCCAGGGCGTCAAGACCATGTCAGATCCCGCCTTGACCTGCCGTCAGAGATCCCGTTAAAGGAAGCCTAGGATCTTGTGGAGGCGAAGGTTTTCTGGGACTTGAGAGTGCGAAGAATCGTTCGTCGCTTACGGCGCACCTGGCTGTGCCATGCGGCGGCAGCCGGATTACTCTTTCATGCCCAATCATATTTGAGGGATGAGTGACCAAAGTGCAAGACAAGGTTGCGCGATTGTGTCACTGCCTGGAATGTGTCAACACGTTACTCAAAGTGGAGTTCTTGATTCGGATGTCGGTGAAGGGTGGTCATCTTGTCATCCGCAAGGACGCCTTTCAGGTTTAGTAGGATGTAGTGTCTAGAGGTTCAGCCCAGAATTGGATAATTAGGGGTTAAATGGGCGAGAATGAGTCAACAATGCGGCTCTTGTCTAACCTGATGGTTGGTATTTCTGAACTCCTCGTGGTGTCTTGTTCAGTCTAGAGGTTTCACCGCCACGGTCCATCACCTCATCAATTCGGCGAAGGAAATGTGGATTACGGGCAAACGCAGCCATACATCTACGCAAGTTAGTTTGGCCGTATTTCGAAAAACACCGTATGCGCATTAGGCTGTTGAACCGCGGCGTGCTTTTCCAAATGATAGCAGCTCGAAACCTTTGAGGCCGTCAACATTTCACTTGGTCAACAATCTAGGGATGCGAAAGAATACTTTCAACATCGCATATATGTCATTCTTCGCCCAGAGTTGTTTCTTCCCAGAATATTTCACTGTGATACTAAGCAAGCAACCGCCATATTCCTAAACGTTTGGTCACCGGTTCCTCACGTCACGAAACAAAAATGTATGATGACTAAAAAGTGTGAAGTTTTCTGCGTTTTGTGGTGCAAATGACCGACCAAAAGCTTGCAGAAGTAAAACAAACTCCTCAGCAAGCCAGACAGTCCCAGACACAGGTACTGAAGCATGTCTTTCCTCCACGCGGTTGAGGTTTTGCACAACTTGAGTGGTTTGCACCAAGCAGAAGTGCGTCGGAACTGCACCATACCCAGGGTACCATCTCGAAAGCTGCGTTTTCTAGTGAATATTGAGGATGCGATATCATCCGTTGATTAAATTTTGACAACACCCAGGAAGGTTCGTCTTCCGGGTGACCATCACCCTTCAAATGCTCTAGAAACGACCCCGCAAATGTTTTTCCGCTGGTGGGTTGATACAGCAATTTGTTGACGCCAATGTTTGGTCCAAACGGCCCCGCAAGCGTTGCAAATTCCCGGCGTGATGCTGACATTCAACGTGGGCCTGCCACGTTGGATGCTGCATGCGCATGCACAATCATATCACATCTCGTCCCTTTTTGGAAAATGCAAGGTCTGGACACCAACAGGTCTTATCACGTTTTCCTCGGCCAGAAAGTCGGATGGCAGTCACGGAGATGCATTGATGCTGATAGACCGGCGGGATTGGAGGTCTTCTGTGTCAGTTGGCAGAAGACGTGGAATCGGATAGATGACTGAAGGGTAACCACATAAATAACAAGCGACGTCCACGAAAAAGAACGTTAAAGCTCCAAGAATATCAACTCATATTCTTAGATCATATGCAGCCCGGACAGCTATCTCCATTCTAATTTCTGCTCTTCAGTTACCACAATGGAGACATCTACAGTACGATACTTTGCCGACCCCAAAATGACGGCCACCGAAGTTCGACGTCTCATTGATACCGGTGAAGAAACCCTTGAAAGATATGTAAGCTCGCTTCTTGAGAGATACCGAGAACGCGACAGAGACATCAGAGCCTGGGCACACATCGAGCCTAACAGGGCCCTTCGACAAGCTCGGTTTCTTGACCGACTACCGCGGGAACAAAGAGGACCACTCCATGGATTCGTCATTGGTGTCAAAGACGCTATCTTAACAGAGGGTAAGATCAATCCTTGGTCATAAGAAAAAGACCGCGTATTGACCACCTGGCACACAGAATTCCCCACCCGCCACGGATCACCGATCCATGCCAACGATGCCCCTCTCTGCGATGCAGCGTCAGTCGCTGTACTTAGACGGAACGGGGCGCTGATTCTAGGTAAGTGACAATGATATGTTCGAGTGAGCACAGGCTGACAACCCCCACAGGAAAAACAACTACTACCGAATTCACAGCAACCTTCGAGGGGCCAGGCACGAGAAACCCACGCGACACTTCGAGGACACCAGGTGGCTCCTCCTCCGGCTCTGCCGCCGCCGTTGCAGACATGCAAGTTCCGATTGCTCTTTGCACTCAGACGGTTGGAAGCACTATCAGACCAGCATCATTCACAGGAGTCTACGCCTTCAAACCAACATGGAACGCAATCTCACCTGAAGGCCAAAAGTTGTCGTCATCAACGCTGGACACCTTTGCCGTCATGGCGCGCAGTGTTGCTGATCTTCAACAAGTAGGCAAAGCACTTGGACTTCGAGATGATCAACCTCCTCGGCAAATACCGTTGAATGAGGCATCCTTTGCGTTTGTGAAGTCACCGGTATGGCAAAGTGCCGGGCCCGGCACCGTTGCGGCTCTGCAACGAGCCGCCAAGATTCTCATGAACGCCGGCGCGCATGTTGTTGAAGTCACGTTACCTCTTGAATTTGACGATATACTCTCTCTGCAGAACGAGATACTAGAGGCCGAAATCGGTGTGGCTTTCCACAAAGAATACAGCACCTCTCGAGACCAGATCAGTGACTATCTAGCAAGCATTGCGCAGACTGCCCATACAGGGTCAAAGAAAGCCTACGTGAGAGCTCTGGACAAGATTGCGGCGCTGAGACCAAAGATAGACGAGATCGCTGACCGCTACACGGCGATTGTCACGCCCAGTGCTATTGACGTGGCACCCAAAGGGACAGGGACCGGTAGCTCCGACTTCAACGCCATGTGGACGGTAATTCTGACCCCTTCTCATCGACGTCTTTGCACTAATTGATATGTACAGGCCCTTCATACGCCCGTGATCAATGTTCCCGGATTCAAGGGCGAGGATGACATGCCTGTGGGACTATCTCTTGTCACATCGAGGTTTCGTGACGAGCATCTACTCCAAGTTGCGCGGCAAGTAGGTGGCCTCTTTGTTGCTAAGGGAGGAGACATTTGAGTTGTTGATGTTGTCTATTCATCGGTTGCACAGAATATATGTCAGCAGTGAAGGATAAATTCAGCCTTAGCACAAGATTTACTAGCTTGATGTGGCAATCAAAGGACTGTGGGGAGTAGACGTGTTTATGAAGCCGTGCGAGAACATTCTCATGTCCCATTTGAGGATTTGACAGGAACGTACTCATATACTCATGCCCCTGTTGTCAGACATTCCAACCAAGTCGCGTGTTGTGTGGTGCTGATAATAAAGTGTCCAATGCGTCGGCATCGACCTAGATTTCCCAAAGTCGATTAGAGTTTGTGCAATAGAACCTTGTCTTATGAATTCGGCCTCTTTCACCGACCACGGCGATCACGGCGAGGAAATCGGGCTTCTGATACGGCCCGAGACACACCAACCCCTCCCCGAGAGAAACCCAGTCCGTGGCCGAGATTCCGGGTCAATCCAACCGCTAGGAGTGATTATTTACTTAAACTTCGCATAAGTCTGTTTCCTGAGACGAAAGCTCTAAAGATTACGTTCAACCTTCTCTTGCTAGCCGCCGAGCTTCACTTGTCGAATAACACAAAAATGCCGGCTATTGATCCCACTAATCGTGCCGTTTGGCTGTCTTCCTTTTTGGAACCCCTCTCCGTCGTGGAGCTTCCTGTGCCAATTGCGGAAACAGGAACAGCGGTGGTCAAGATTCTAGCCACCGGCGTTGCACCCTACACTCATCTAATCCATTCAGGCAAAATACCTGCTCTGAACCTGACGCCTCCGCTCGTTCCAAATCCTTCCGGAGTAGGACGCATTCATGACGTTGGTCCGGATGCCGTTCGTCTCAAGAAGGGCGATCTCGTGTTCATTGACGGCTTGATAAGGGCTCGAGACGACGAGAATGTCGCCTTCATGCCCGGTCATATGACTGGAGGTCACCCAGACGCCCAGAAGCTTATGAGAGGGGTTTGGCGAGACGGGTCCTGGCAACAGTATCAAAAGGTTCCACTGGAAATCTGCTTTCTACTTGATGAGAAGCGTCTCTGTGGCGACTTGGGCTATAACGCAGGTGTCCTCCACACTATTGCGCACTATGCCGTCGCTGCCGGCGCTTTACTAGAAGCCGCTCGAGTCAAGACTGCAGAGGTCGTCGTTGTCGGACCCTCTGGCGGTTCATTCGGTGGTTCAGCGGTTGAGATTGCTCTCGCTGTTGGCGCTGAGGTCGTCGCACTGGGGCGGAGTGAGGGCAAACTGGCAGCGATGCGCGGAAAGCTCGCAAACCCTCGCCTGAAAACCGTCGTTATGACCGGAGACGATGAAGTTGACGCCCGGGCCATACTGAAGGCCACGCCGAACAACGCAGGCGTCGATGTTTTCAACGACTGGACTCCAGGGGAGTTGTCAACACCGCCATACCTTGCCGCTGCGGTCTTGGCCATGAAGCAGAGTGGAAGGATAGTGCTGAGTGGAGGAGCGAGAGATAAATGCCGCCTGCCCTACGGGTTACTTATCTTGAAAAACCTTCGAGTGGTCGGCAAATGGATGTATGAGCGTCAAACCCTTGACCAGGTTATCAATATGATCAGTCAGGAGCAGTTGAGGATTGGCCTGAAAAGTGGAACAGAGATCACGACTTTTGGTTTGGATGGGCACGAGGATGCTGTGGAGCATGCACGCAAACATGGGGGATGGCGGAATTACACCGTTATTGAGCCCAATCGTGACAGCATTATTGATGTAGCGTAACAACTCGAAACTTTTTTCCCTCGCTCTCAAAGCGTTTTCAACGATGAGTTTCCGTACCGAATACATTATTCAAGATCGACTATCATTCAAGTTGTTCCGTCCGCAAGTCAACAGAGATGGTGGGCTCGGTGTATCGATTCCTATTCAGGCTAGCCATGATGGCTTGCTCAGCGACACCGGCAACGGCCCGAGCCTCTGTCCGTGACTGCGTGTGAGGAACAACCTGGACACTCTATCGAAATCCAACAACCCCTCAGGTCTCGGCATGAGCTATTGACTCGTTCCAAGCTGTCTTGCCGCTGCAGCCCTGCATCCGCAGAAGCCGTGAGATGATGAGCTGAAGGTGCATTAGAGGCGTAGGCTCGGCGCGCTGCCCACCAAAACTCAATTCGTTCCGTTTGCATGCGCCCTCATGCAGCATTTATCACCCACATTTTGGGCATGGCGCAAGGGTTTTTGGGGTCTTCTGCAAGACGTCCGCGGGCGCACATCCGGCGGGATATTACTGGCGTTCCAAATCCTGGCGGCACTATCCTGGGCGTCTGGCAGCGCTATTGTCACTGTGGCCATGCATCTTGGCTGCCATCGCCAAGAAAACACCGGCAACTTTGCGGCCTCTTCATCGTCCTCTTTCACACCGGTCTCCGAATCGGGAGAATGCCATGCATATTGCACGTCAGCAACCCACAGCATCGAGGCTTTATTGACAACATGGACCACTGGATCTTGCGATGATTGCGCGCCATCGTGCGATTCGACTCCTCTCAGGAACTGTTGGGCGGCGCTGCGTCCGTTTGCGAAGCTGGGCTTTAGGCCGGCGTTTGGAGCTGGCTCAAGATGTCATTCAAGTAATGTCTTTGGTCTGAGCCACAATGCCCATGAAAGTTGCCAAGAACCAGTATGATTCCCGCGTCACTTATCACACCTATGCCAGACTTCACAAGACGTCCCCTTCCGGCTTCCAACTCGCAGCCCCCTGCCGGCCGACGCCGAAGGTGGGTTCGGCACCATCTGGTCGCGGACTGCTCCGCCGATGGTTCACCGTTGATGTTGCATCAAAGCGCGCGCATTGGTTCGACTCATTTTCAATTCTCTACACGTGATCCTCTTAGAGGATTCCTCTATAGGAAGAAACTCTCATCTCGTGGATACATATCGAAAAGATTCATCGGAAGCAGACCCTGAATCTAGTCACATCCCACATCATTCACATCTCCAAAAATCGCGACGTTTGAGAAGTCTATAACTTCATCTCCAAACGTAATCAACGACAAATTGATCTGGGTTGCGCCCTCAGCCGGGACGGAGACTGGGCCGACGACTGAAGCATCAGTCTCGTCTGTGGTTGATGTACAGTTCACAGTGCCGTCGTTGACGTTTCCAAAGATGGATATGCCGGAGATGTCGATGACTTCGTCGGCGAACGTCACAAGTGATATGGATATGGAGCTGATGTCAATGCTTGGTATTCCAAGGTTGATTGGTCCAAGTAAAGAAAGTGAAGATGACTGTCGGGTGCTGACTGAGGTGCCCATGGCCAGAGAAGCCAGGAGTACAGGCAAAGCTTTGCGGAGCTGGAGCGATTGCATGGTGAGATAGTGACCTTTGATAATGGTATTCTCTGAATAGAAGTTGTGAAGCCGTTGAAATCTACGTAACAGGATGCGGGACAGATTTGGGAAGATGTTCACGCTGGTTTTATACCTTTTTCGAAGCCGCGCTCGTTGATCTGAGCATCGAAGTGAAGTAACATCCCTAGCTTTTGTCGTGCCTGTTAAGCCCAGCTTTGCTCCCCGTGATGGATGAAAAGTCTGAGAGACTAATCCCATTGTATCAGAGCCATGTGTGAGTCGTGCTTCTGCCAAGAGTCAATGCAACGGAGCAACTGCCTCCTGTGATCAATTTTACTCCAAGGGCCGTGATGGCTACGCCGCTTATGGAAGTTGAGTCAACATTATCACCATCAGATACTCAATTAGACTTCACTTGTGCATTGCCAGAGAAGTTACCATTGCGATCCCTTACCTGGCGCAAGTCTCGTGATGTGTTGACCGATCCTTGGCTGGGAACATGCAACGATGAGAGACGGAAACGGTGTCGACGTCCCAGCTAAGCCAAGAAATGGTTACGGCTCTCGACCTTCATGGGATAGCACCAAATGAGCGACGTTATGCAACCCTTGCACACATCTCAAAATGAAACTGGACGTAGTGAGTGTTGTGCTCTTCCACCTGCTGGCAGCCGCAACACTAGCCAATCGGCAGTGAATGATGCAGCATTGGCGGGGCAGCCCAGCTGTCATGTCGTGCAACCATCACCATCTTGTTTCTCCCACGTGTGAAGGCCGCACAGCTTTGTTCAGATCTGAGAAGGACTACCAAGCCCAGAGCCTTGGATCTGGAGGTTACACTGAACTGGCTTCGTGGAAATGCAATTGTTTTTGAGATCACTTTTCAATTCCACAACTGTAGAGAGTTCTTGACTGACCCATCCAATAGTTGGCTATTCGCTGTTGGTGGTGGCCCCTCGCCCATCTGCAAGTTTGCAACATGTATGCAAGCACCCGGTGGACGAGTATCTTTCCCTCATTCAGTTCTTGAAGGTCGGGTTCAACCAAAACAAAAACGGCCAGACTGACGCACAGAATGAAAAATCTGTCATACAACTGCCTGTCCAGAAGACTGGTCGATGCAGTGGGTGACAGAGATAAAGCTCTGCGATCCTCCACTCCGGGACGCCTTTCCAACCTCTTCCAGGTACACTTCTGACCTCGTTTGCCCGTTTCTACCACCAACCCAACTTTCACAAGCAGGGTTTTGTGTTTTTGACTACTTTGATCGACCACAATTCTCATTTTGCATCGTCCATCACCATGCTTCCACCCTCTGTCCACAGCCAGTACGTCCGGTACAAGGAGAACACCACCTCCTTCGTCAACTGGCTTTTCGGACAAGCCAAGAAGGTCATGAAAGTTGGTGCCCTTCCTCCTGTGGCGGCAGACCTCTCCACCCAGCATTTAATTCCGATGGCCCAGGCCTGTAAAAATGCCTCCATCGCTATGCCTGCGATGCAACGCTCTTTCCTCCAACGAGCGGTCGGCCTTCGTCGGAAAGTCGGAGCACACTACGTTGCGGGTGGTTCGCCGGCTACCTGTGACGCCGATGACAGCCATAAATTCTTCACGGACTGTCTTCAAGGCATTCTCGACCTCTTTCCGGCGCCGGCGCCTGGCATACGTCCTGCTACCGACCCGACACTCGTCCCTGACATGGACGAAAGCTTCATCAACCAGTTCAGCGTCCTCCATGTCGAGGGACACGATGACATCCACCCTGAGTCCCTTGCCGCTGAGTCTGCCGATGAGTGCCCCTCGCCTCCTCCACAGCAGAGGCCTGCTGCTCGCGTCAGCAACCAGCTGCTCGACCTGGTCGATGATCCCCGAATCGAACTCTACTGCTTGCTTCACGAAATTCGCGACATCCGACGCTACGTCAAGAGCGTCTGGGCGGAATATGTCGCTGGCAAGGTCGATCTTGTCACCGCCAGCCTCGTCACAGAAGCAGCCTACGAGTCCATGGGCATCATAGACGAGAACTTCTGCCAGCAGCACCGCCACCTGGACGGTCTGGGCCAAATGATCGGTTGCATCACCAGTGGCTGGAGGTCGAACTGGCCCCCGCACCTTGTGAACATCCATTTGCTGAGAGAAGGATTCTTCATCGAGGCCAAGGATTCCAATGGCAAGCGCCACTTGCTTCGCCTCGACAACACTCCTTTTATCGACGATGTGATGGACTTGACACTCGCTCCGGAATATAACATGCTGCTTGACTTGGCTCGAGACGACGCCACCGAACTCTGGGGTAAGCGACGGCCTGCGACTGACGTCGACTACCAACGCGTCCGAGGGCTCGAAAGGGGTTCGATTTATCATGGACATATCGGACACGTGTGGCGCTCGGATCACTTGATGCGGCACATGTGGAATGGACAGCACGAGGAATGCATCCGCTTGAATGTGGCAGCCATGGTCAACATTCACCTGGATCTAATGCGCATGCCCGGGCTGCTCAAGATGGTCGAAGAGGACTACAACCGCTTCGCAAAGAGGTTCCCCCAAGACTACTACGGCATCGACCCGGGAGACACTGAGTGCCAAATGTGGAACAAGCGCAACCTCGTCAAGTTCTTGGCCTGGATGGATCCGGAAGCCAAGTTCATGGGCAAGGACTTCGTCAAGATCAACCCCGTGTTTGCCGGCCTCACCGTGTTCTTCTGCTGGGAACGAACACTCGACGGAATCGTCTCGACCGTGACCAACGCCTGGGCTATGATGCCGATGGCCCATGCCTACAACTACGGGCGCGTGATAGGCACCAAGGTAGGAAGATGGGATGACATGGAGACCATTATCACGATGCAAGGACAAGAGATCTTCACGTCCCAGCGGCCTACGGATGCCCTGCAGTGCGAGACCCGGTACTGGCTGGCGATGGGCGGAAAGCCTGGCCACATCACTCAGCTCAGGAAGCAGAAGGCCTTCATTTATGACGAGATGAAGGCTTTGTCTTTTCCTCGTCCGATCGCTTCTTGCAAGGAACTCCGAGATGGCAATGCCATCGAGAACGACCGCATGATACGATACCTCGGCCGAAGGAACAAACTCGGCTACCGGCGAGAGCTTCAACCAACCCCAATCCTGTTTGGCGTCTTTGTGAACTCCGATCTCTCCGGCAAGCGCTTCACGATCAACGACGGCATCCTACCTCCCAAGATTGGAAAGTACGTCAAGAGCTGCCTCGAGGATCTTGGAAAGCCGGCGCAGCAGGAGCTGTCGGTCCCGCAGTTCCTCGACGGCCTGCTCGCAATCGCTCAGTGCGAGATTCCGAACATCTTCTTCAACTACTTTGGCTTCAACAGGTCTTGCCTCGACGCCCACGTCGACCTCCACTGGAAGGTGTCGGATGCCGTCGTCCACATGTACGACGACCTCGACAAGAGCTTGTTTATCGATCTCTTCTACAACGATGCCCTTCGCGAGTTCGTGGTGAGCATGGCTGCCGAAAGCGGCGACGAGGCACACCCCACGCATTTCGCTGAGGACTGGAGGAAGTTTTGCAGGCTAGTCCGCCCTTGGATCCCCTCGCACGTTCAACACATGGCTGACTTGCTTCACACAGGCAGATGAGAATGTTCCCCCGAACGGAGTACGGCTGGGAGAAGTACAAAGCTGCTATCAAGGGCCGCATGAGTGACTGGTCCTTTTGATCGGCGTGTCCTGGGATATGCCGTCGACCATGGACGTCTGCGATGGATTGTATGTGCTATTTGTGGTTGGATGACTTGGAGGGAGAGGTGGAATGTCCCAATGCTATCTTGGAAGAACCCTTGCCGTTACACTTTCCTGGAGTTCAGACAAGGCATGCATTGAGTATGTTTATGAACCCGAAGGACTTCTATTGAGACTACAACAGCAGAGCCAAAGGCAGGCATGAATGATTTAAACGTCTCGGCAAGGGTTAACATCCTGTTCATGAGAGATGTAGCGTTGTGCTTGCCAGAACCCTTCGTGCGAGTATTTGCCATTGATCTTTGGCCATCCGCCGCGCGGTATCGAAAAGGCCCATGCGTAGGCCGTCGGAGTCATCGTCGAACACTCAGCGCCGGTGGCCTGCCATAGACGTCCGCTAGTGCTCAATCCTTTCAGTTTATCATCTACTTTGCTCCATTTGGAAGGGTTCTTCCATTCGGTGTCGTACTTCTCGCGCATAACATCGAGGGCTTCTGTCCAAGTGCCGAAAGACATGTGGGGTTTGTACAGCTCCGTAAGCCACAGCGGCCTGTCGCCGAGAAAGTTCTTGAGCTTCGTGGAGTCCATGCAGACGCTCTCCAACGTGGCTTTGCGCAAGTGCGGCCAGGGCCTGGCTTTCCAAAGGGATGGAAGATAATATCTTACGGGGTCGTCCACATTCTCTTTCCGCAACGACTTGAAGCTTAGATCCAGCTCGCGAAGGTTATTCGAAGATAGAAGACAGTCGAGGAATTCATCCAGGCTGTCTAGTTCTTCAGGTTCTCTTGGGGGGTAATTCGTTGGTATGGGTGTCCTGTCAAATGGGTCGGGTGAGATGTGGAATTTGAGAAACTCCACGTTTCGCATAGCCCGCTGGAAGACCTCCCTGGCTTCGGGTGCGACGCTGAACCCGGTAAGCGTATTGGGTGCGGTGACATTGATTTCGAGATGCTTGAGCTGAATGTTGCGACTTCCTATCGTCGATAAGAGGCTTACTAACATCAACAGACACCTATTCTGCGATCCGGCTGAGGGGAGGTTTCTCGCATTGTCCCAGTTGCTCCCCCGCGTAAAGAAATCAAAAAGCGGCTCATCAGTGAACTTGTTGCGCGTGCCACGGTATTTAAGGACCCAAGGTTGGTCATGGGAGTGATCCGAGAAGGCCAGGGTCTCGACGTTGGGCATCCGGGCGATGGCGTCTGCAACCAGTCGGACAAAGTTGTCTCCTTCATTGTAAATCCCATCAAGAACGCGAAATTCCTCAGCCACCTTGTTGCGGTAGACGTTCCAGCTGTGAAAGAGTAACGCGTGTTGTGAGAACGCGGCGTACCAATCGGCTCCCGGCATCCGAGCATTCAACCCCTCATCGCGATCGTGGCTGCGGAAGTGGGCGACACTTTTCATGAACTCGAAATAAGCTGCTTCCTCTGCTGGCAAGCCGCCGCACCATCGAGATCTCCCAGTGTCCTCATCGTCGATCATGAAACTTTGCACCATGAGATAAAGAACATGGTCGACGAAGTGGGCGGGATTTTCTGCAATGAAGACATCCTGGTAAGGGGCGGCGATACGAATGGTCTTTATGCCCTTGCCCAGGGTCGGGTGACGAGAGATGTAAACAAGTTTGGTAAGAGACTCGTCCGTCAGACGCACAGTGAAGGAGGAAAAAAGCAGCGGGGCCATCATGTCCGCGAGAGATCGACATGTGAGGCGGAGAGACTTCATCAAGTTCAGCTGTTGCTTGTCGCGGTGGTACTCTCGGGGGCGATATCCTTTCTCGATAATGGTCTGATTTTCTTCGGCAGCGAAAATACGTGCAAGTATGTCGTGCGGCATGTCGCCAAGGTTGAGAGGCCTCACGTGCTTCCGGGAACGAATCCGAACGATTCCCCGGATGTGCTTGCAGCGTTGAAGCAGTCGTTTGGCGAGGTCGACATGGAACCTGGCCTGGTACTCCTCAACATTCAGAGAGTAAGGTTTGGGGTCGAAGGGACGGCTAGGTTCCTTCTCTTCGTCATCAACGGCTTCGCGATGCGGTTCATGGGCATGCTCAGGCTGAACCACATCATTGGCGTTGTGATGCGACTCCTGGCCATCCGCAGCCTCGACCGGATTATTGATGTCGGGCTGGCCCAGGCCGTCAACGTCGTCGTCTTCATCAATGGGCTGGCCTAGGCCGTCGACATTGTTGAAGAAGTCGTCGTCATCATCCTCGTCTTCCATATCGGCCCAGCCGTGTGCAGCCATGAGTTCATCCTCAAAATCTGACAGGCCCTCTTCGTAGGTGTAGGCACGCTGCTCTTGCGGAGGGACGACAACGGCCTCAACGAATTGCGAGCCGACATAGAAACCTTTGACGGGCCAGTCATCTTGTATGTGGCGCAAGGCTTCGTCAATGTCGTGTAGGTTCTGGTAGAGCGTGGCGAGATCGGCCGTGTCGAGGTTCTCAAGGGGGCGACGGCACAGCTCGTCGGCGCGTGCATCGATTTGCTCGGGGGACCACCTGCTGTCGCCCAGGACAGACTCGGGAATTCGTACGTCGGGATAGTCGCGGTAAGAGTCGTAGGATTCCGCGTTATGGTCGGAGTAGCCTTTGACCTTGTGCCATTCGGTGTCAAACCAGATGGTGTGGAAATAGTTGCCGACCGGATTATCCGGCTCTTCTATCGTCAACCGGTCCAAGACGCCTACAGGGTCCATGGCGGTAATTGAGCCGTGTTTGTGGGCGGTGCGACTTGATCGGGATTCGGGGGTCGTTCAGTAGCGTCTTTGGCGCACTTCGCGGGAGGGATTTGGAGGCAGGGGGATAGCTGTTGAAAGATAACAGGGAAGAGAGATGGTCGAATGGAGGGGCGCGGGGCACTTCCATTTATTCGACAGTGTCACGACGCGTACCAGTGTTCCGTAAAGTTAAATAGAACGCGACATCCATGCACCAGGCCAGGCATCGGATGCCAAGAGGGGAAGAAAAAGCAAATCGTCGCATGGATAATCATGAAATGAGGAGGGATCATCGTCAGGGCGGGACTACCTACGCCGCCACCCAGCTGGTGATGATTGACGAAGCTATTCGTACCGCCCTTACAAATCCAGCGTCATAGTTTGAGAACAGGCCAGTTTTTGCCTCCCCCTATCCACCCCCGCGGTCTAGAGCGAGTGGTGATCCTGCAACAGCGTGCGAGTGACCTCAATGACATACTCGGCAAGCAACAAGTAGACCTGGGTTTGCAGAGGAACATCATCCCGGCGCATCATTGCCTCCCGACGTTGCCAGAATCCCCGCGGGTGTCCGTCCCGCTCTGCGCGCATCGCTTCGCGTTCTTCCGGTGCCGTAGGCCGAAGGTCCTCCGTCAGGTAGTAGAATCGCTCTGCACGCGCGCACCACATGACCGTCTCCTAGAGGGTCACAAAGGGGCAGGCGAAGCGCCGAGCCATTGTGCCGATTGAACTTCTTCCACCTGCACACGCTCTGCTGGAATGTCGGCGACGATTGTTCGTGTCCGTGTCTGTGTCTGGCTGCTCCAAGAACCATTCGTCCGTATCGAGATCGGCCTCATCGCTTTGGGGTTCGTGGTCGGCATCAGCGCTTGGCTGGGTTTCTAGGAGAACGTATCTGCGACGGCGTGAGCAAAAGAGCCTGCAAAGAATATGACGGCTTACCTGTCCATGTGGGCAAATGGCTGCAAGGACTCAATCCCAGAGACTAGCTTGAAGAACCGAATGTTGGAGTAAACAGCACTCGTGACGGCTCAAATTAGCGACGAAGGCACATCTGAATGCGCTGGCGCTGACTGAAACAGGTTGCTAAGCAATTTGTTCTGCGGGTAATGACCAAAAGGGTTGAAATCCCATCTCAAGACGAGACGGCAAACGCCGAGCAGATGTTGTTGAAGCTCCGTTTGATGCCGTGGGACAGCCGCAGGGCGGTACCGCGCATGGTTGTGATCCTCCAAGGGGACCGGCGCCGCACCCATCCATCTTACGTGATCGGGAACTGCTGCCGGGAAAAAAGGTTTCACCCGTGATCCGCCTGCAAACGTGCTGAATCTGCGAGACACAGGCGACATGATTCCACCCAGGCTCTGTTTTGCCGGGCGGCACTTGCGTCGACATCCATTCGGCGCCAGATTCCAATCGAGACGGCCGAATACGCCAGCTTTCCAAACAGCATTATCGGTATCAACGCCGTTTGCCAATTCGCGCCCGTCGTCTTGCTGCAGCAAATCCAAGGATGCGTCTCCGCCGCCACCTCCGCCCCCGTCGGTTCTCTCCCTAGACTTCTGGTCTGCCAGGCCAACATGGCGTCGCGCTGGTGTCAACACCTTTCGGTGCCTCGTGGGCTGCACTCTCGGTGATTTCTCCGCCATGTGGTACCTCCAAGCCTTTCATCCGGAGATGGCGATGGAGGCCGTCATGGGCATTTCGAGTAGGTCTTGCACCGTCGCCGAAAGGCATCAGAAGGATACCGACTGATCCAGCGCAGTGGCGAGCGGATTGTCAACATCGCTGCTCCTCGAAACCGTCCTCCTCAAACTTGGAAAGGACAGGTTGCCGTGGCCTGCCGCGGCCAAGACTGCAGCTGGCATGAGCATGATATCCATGATCACGATGGAGTTGGCCGAGAACGCCGTGGATTACCATCTTACCGGGGGCGTCGTTCAGTTGGACGACCCAGCCTTTTGGGGCGCTGCGGCCGTCTCCGTGGCTGCTGGGTTTCTCACGCCTCTTCCATATAATTACCACAGGCTGAGGAAATTCGGCAAGGCGTGCCATTGAGGATAATGGTTCTCTGCTGGTTCCGAATTAATGTTGTACGATGTTTTGCCGCTGGCATTTGAGATATCAATCATGCGGATGTGGTCTTTCCTTCTTGCTCTCTCGCCGCACGGAATTGCTCGACGTATTTCTGTAGGCGATGGATATATCCAGACTCCTCATGCACCTAGAGCAGCTCACAATCAGCACTTTGTAAGACCTTGCAAAATTCCCGCTGTTGTTTGAGGCATCTCACATTGCGGTTGAAGGCATTCATGTATGTCGTATCCGCGCCGTTGCGCAGGAGAGTATTGATGACGGGGAGCGGGTCAAAGCTATTGTCCAAATCCACGGCAGCGCTCAAGGGATTCATCGTGAGACGATGGACTTCAATACTTTCGTGGACCAGCGCGGGGTTCCTGTCAATCATGAGCTGCACCAGGTCTGCATTCCCGCCTCCGAGGGCTGCCGCCCAGCTCATATCGACCCGAGCGCCGTGGTCCAGCAAAAGTCGTGCGCATTCCAACGAGCCGCTGTGCGAAGCCATGAAAAGAGGTGTCAGGTGTTCCAAGGGGACATCTTCTTCGCTCGGATACTGCAGCGGGGTCGCGTTGATGTCGGCCCCGTTCTTGACCAAATGCTCGACAATGTCGTAGAGCCCCGAGTATGCTGCCAGGTGCAAGATGGGGTACTCGCCGTAGAAGTAGCCGGTCCCGATGCCGCCTTTCCAGTGGAAATACAGGTAGCTGAGATCGGAGGCAGTCGGCGGTGGGTGGTATTTCATATCGCTCGGCTTGCAGAAAGGTGCTGCCCGCTTCATCATTTGGAGGGCGTGCGCCTCTGCCTCGGGGCTGGGCTTGTCTTTCATGGGGTCATCGTAGTGAACCGCCGGCCAGAGAAGCCGAGATATCCAGGGCAAGCCGTGAGATTGAAAGTGCCGCTGGTAGTATGCCGTTAGTGAGTATTCGCTGTACCGGCGACCGAGGCAAGCCATGGACAGGAGGTCGGCATGATTATCGATCTGGTCGATGATGGCGTCGATTATTTCTGGGGGGAACCAAGGCCGTCGCTCCGCTGCGGTCGCATGCAGCGTTTCAACCGAGGCGTGACGAGGTGCGACCTGCCCAGAAGTCATTTTGTGGTCAGAACACCTGGAGTTTTGATGCCTCATCAATGAAGCAGGTGTGAAGATGCTGCCGATTTTGAGGAGGGATGTAGGGAGTCGATGCGCCAGCGACTCGTGTCTGACTTGCTGCATCCCTCAGATGAGGTAATCCTACGCCGCCACATCACGAGGTTTGGGAGGATGATGCTTGGGACTCATCGTGTCTTCTAAGTTTCACTTCACAAACGAGTTCCTTCAATGGACTTGGGGAAAGGAGGTTTTATTTTATTTATCTTGTTCTATTTCAATTTCAAAACCAACTATTCACGTCGTATCAATCCTTAGCCGAGCCAAACCATCTTTTCGAGAGAGTTGGATGTTTTTTTTTTTTTTTTTTTTTTTTCCCGATCCCGTTTTTTTCTTCGTGTTTTTCTTCCTTTATGAAATCCCCGCGAAAATGTATCTTGTGCGCTTCAGGTTGACGTGAGATCAGTATCATCTATCGAGCCGACAGTGGACGCTGGCACAAAATCGGGGTGCTCTGGTAAGTAAATGGCGGTGTAGCCAGGTGCACGCTTTGTGTTACTGGATATTATCGCGAGATCTCTTGCACGACATCACTTCGTCACAAGCGGCTACTCCTACGAAGATTCGTGATGAACGACACGAATTTGTCCAGAGGTGCGTTGCCATTCAGAGACTCTCTGGCGCAGCGCTGCGTCCCTGGCCTGGAGGGCCTGTGGCATGACCTGCTGGAGAGCTTGCAACACTGCACGAGCTACATCAACTTGGGGCTGCCGCGCCTTTCGCTGGCCAATCGCAAATTTACGGGCGGCGAGGATAATTTTATTCAATGACTGGCGCTGCTGGGTTGTGAGCCCGGAATTCGAGCCAAGGATGCGCATGGCTTCAGGGAGTTGGGCGGGCGAGAGGCGCTGAATCAGAGCCCCGATGCCCTTCCAAAACCTCAGTTCGCGCTCTTTGAGCTGCGCCTTATGAGCAGCAACGCGGGCATGCCTTGCTGCTGTAGCGCGGGTCGTCCGGGCATGCCGGGGCCCCGGGACGGACGTGTTCAGCAACTGCTGTACTGCTTGCTCTACGAAAACAATGAGTTAGGGAATCTAAAATGCCAAGATGCATTTGAAGGACAAGAGAGGATGCAATATGGAGCAAGTTAAGAAGGGGAAGGAAGAAGCAGAAGAAGAAGAAGAAGCGCACTGATCAGAATGAGCATGCCGCGGTGCATGTCTGCCTGCAACATCATCTGCGACATTGAAGAAATAGGTGAGGACTGCTGCTGGGCCATGGCGAGAAGGCTTCTAAGGTTAGAAGAGAGACTACTGTACTAAAGAGTAAAGACTAAAGACTAAGGTAGAAGACGATAGATTTAATATTCCTCTTAAAAAGCTATAAGTTTAAGTAAAGTGATAAGTAAAGAAGAAGAAATTAGGAAATAAACTAGAGGAATATATAGGGTTATATAGTTTTAATATATAATAAAAAGTAGTTTAATTTATATACTTATTACTTAGTAATTAGAAGTAATAATAATAATAATAATAATAACTTTTAATTACTTTTCAATTAAATCTAACTGCTTTTAGTAAACATTACTACCTATCTAACTACTTTAAGCTAGTTTCTACTATTATAATAACTACTAATAGTAGTAGTAATAGTAGTAATGCTACTTAAAAAGTGGGTAATCGTACGTTTTCTATCATACCTTGAATCACACGTTGCATCACACGTTACATCTCATGGATGCATTGGACTTAGAGCCACTGCGCCTGGAACCAGCTGGTCACACCTGCAGCATCTCTCAACCACTTCTTTTGTAGGTCTTATTACCACAATGTCCGAACCTCAGTCTCTCACTTGGGCTTGCAGCACCGCCGATGGCACACCTGCAGGTATCAAAATGTCTTTTGTCGACACCATGTCGGCCACCCACTCCACGCTGCGCGCATGAATCGCAGATTACAGGCACGATATATAATGGTTCAAGTCCCTCGACTCATATCCCCATTACATGTCTCGTCGAAGCCAACTTCCCAATCTTCTGATGACCGCAATTGAAATCAAGGCATAGGCAATATCGGGATCACTTGGAACGGCACACACCAAGGTTCAGTCGGCGAAGCCATGACCATGTACAAGCGTCATATTCGACAGCGTAAATATCTACAAGAACTGGTATCCCAAACCCTCTCGCACCCTGCTTTTACATGCCGTCCTTGATCATGGCGTTGACAATCTGCACATGACGGTTCGCGTTCGTCTCGCTCCACTCGTTATCGTAGTTCAAGCCGTACGGCCAGAAGTGCGAGCCGCCACAGCTGATGGTCGCGCTGGCACCATCCCACGAGCGCAGAAGCGGGAGAGCGGTGGCCCAGTTGCCGGAAGCACACTTGCTGTCGAAGGCGGCGGTCTGGCCGACGCCGAGCGTGTGGGAGATCTCGTGCAGAGCGGTGCGCTCGTTCATGTATGATCGGTTCGAGCCGAAGCGGACGTCGCCGTTGTAGTTGGCCTCGGCGGTCGGGACGCCGGGGGCGTAGTAGACGCGGAGGGTCTTGGAGGCTGTTCCGAGACGGGCGTGGCGAGCCACGGCGAGACGCATCGCGGCCTCGATCTTGGTGTAGGCGTCGGTCTGGTCGGCGGTGGGGTTTGCGGCCTTCTCGAGGGTCCAAGTGATGGCGCCCTGGGCGGCGGCGGCGTAGGCCGCGACGACGGTGATGATGGAGAACTTCATGATGCTCTGGGGGTTCAGGACTGGAGTGATATGGAACGATCGTAAGGGCAGTCAGTCTAGCCTCTGCGGGGGACAAGAATGAGACGCAATGGAGGATGCTGGGTATTAGAGGAGTGGTCGCCGTGCTGTACGAGCACAGTTCGGACGACGAGCAGATGCGTCGGCGCTTTTGTATCTTCGGCAGATCAGGATCCCTTGCTTCAACCCAAGCATCGCATCTCATCCCAACTGTGATCTCCTGACAGGCAAGCCCATCAAACTTTCCTTTTCCGGACATGGTCGTTGAACGCGTTTTCTCATGGCCGGCAAATCGTCCGACGATATCCACCAAAACGGGGCAGCCAGAGCCCCCGAGCGTGCCATCGGGGCTTTTCCGACGAGATAAAAGGGTCGGATTAATTTGTCCGTGGCGTCTCGCTTGGCCCCCGAACTACTCGAATCCATTGATGCGACGCTGGCCTCTGAATAGAGCGTCTTGGCCCGTTCCGAAGCCCCTGGTGGCCGGCAGAGGCAGTGATTAACATGCAACGCTCCCCCGCACTCCCTAAATCCGACTTCCGTTCCTGGATCGGCCTTCCGCTCAGTCGTTTGCTCTAGATTGGCTCGGCTTCTGTTTAACCTTATCGACTAACGTTATTGACACACGTTGTTTGGATGATTTGATCCCGGCGCTAGTTGGTATTCAATCCTTGGGACGAGACCGCAGGCACTCTCATTTCGACCCTGTTCTTGGGTGATCATGCGGCCTCGAAGACATCGGTTTTTCCATCCACCGCTGCAGTCGTGCCAAGGCGCCCGGCCCGCTGGCAGCCGAGTCTATTATCAAAGAACCACAGACCTGCTCAGTCTGGGAGTTTGATGTCGATCAGTTCCTCTGCGAACCGGTGTTCCATGGGTGCCACTACCGAAGCGGCCTGGTTGTGACGGGGGCTTCACCATCTTGGAAACCAAAGAAGGGGAACGCCTTGCTTGCTATTTTCTTGACCAAACAGACCTCAAATATCACGTTAGCAAGTCCAAGGTCACGCAAGCTTGAAGGCAGCCGATTATGATAATATCGCAAGTAGATCGTCTATCTACGTCATGTTCTGAGGAGCCTCATGCCTGGTATACAGCCGCACCCTGCTGGCGCCATCTTGCATGAAAATCAAGCTCTCCTCTCAAAATACCGTAAAGCAAGGACGACTCCAGTCCATAAAGCAAAACCAATGATACTTCGCAATGCCTACTCCTCTAGCACCATTTTCCTGTCCAAATCAAGAGCGCACTGCATTCTCGCAATCTTCCATAGTGCCCATGCAAAAAGCAATCCACGCCTGTCAACCACATCATCATTTCTTCTTTCCTTCGACCTTGATCAACTTCTTGAACGGCTTCACTTGCTTCGCGAGCTTCTCGTTGGGATCGATCCCCATGTCCTGAATAACGTCCAACATGATGGTTCGGAAGACCTTCTCTTGGAATTCCGGCGGGACGGTGCCGAGGGTCTTGAAGAAGGTATCGCGTTGGTCGACCTTCTCCTTGACGGTGAACTTTGGCTTCTCCTCGATCTCTTCCTCAGGCTCTTCCATCTTTGCCTTCATCTCAAGAATCCAGGAGTCAACAGGCTCGTCGTCATCGATGCTGTCATCATCCTCGTCATTGTCGGTGTCGGACTCGGGCTTCTTCACGATCGTGCCGTCACTCATCTCGCTTTCCGTACCACTCTCTGCCTCGGCATCGGGGTCCCCATGAAGATTCTTCTGCGATAGCCTGTTGCCGCCAGCCTTCTTCCACCCCTTCAACTCTTGATTTCCCACAGCTGTATTCTTAGTGCTCTTGGAAGCCTTGCTGCTTCGGCTGTCTCCTCTGGCTCCACCTCTGCCATCACCACCATCATCAACGTCGCTTTTGTCGAGTTTGGGCTTCTTCGTAGAAATGATCTCCAGGCACTCCACCTCTGAATCAGAATGGTCCGATTCCACCTGCAGCTTGCGCTTCTGCTTGCTGCGGGTCGTCGGGTTGATCTGGCGCTGAGTGCTGAACGTCATGCCGTTGTCGCGGGCGGTTTGACCTGCCGATCTGGGCTTGAAGTAGTTGATACCCTTCAAACCACGCGTCTTGTTGTAGGCAGCCTTGACGCACTCGTAGGACTCGTTTCCGACGGCAGCGTTAATGACGTCTGAAAATGCGTAGGCTTGCTCCGAGTTGATACCGCTCGCCCAAATGTCCGGAAGACCGTTCTCATTGCGGAAGAAGATGGCCCATATGTCCACCTCGTTGTAAGACGTCTTCTCGCCTTTCACAAATCTGGTGAAGTTCTTGTAAGCCGTATGCCGAGCGACGTAAAAGTTGTTGATGCTGACAGGTCGTTGAAGATCTGCCATGATCTTGTCTTGCAGTTCGGGGTGCCAGATCTCGTGTGCGTAGTCCTTTTCCATGACGCGTGCGGTGTAGTCAATCCACGACTGTTGCAACCTGGGACGGCCGGTGGCCTCGTCCTTGTCGTTGAACTGCTGCACCATGGCAGCGGAAGGTCCCATCTTGCCTTTCTTGGGTGACGAAGTGCCTTGGGGTGAAGGTGTCTCTTGCCAGGTTTGCCGGGAGCTCTGGAGGGAAGGCTCAGCAGATTTCTCGGCAGGAGGCTGCGTGATGGTCTCGGTGGTCATTTGTTCGTCAATGTCGATAACTTGAGTAGGGGCTCTGTCGGCAGTTGGCTGTGTGGGAGGAGCCTGGTCGCGAGACCGGTTGTTGACCTGGGCCGCTGAGGATGGGACAACGTGAGAGACTTCGCGCGCGGGGCTTGAGAGACGAATCTGGCGAGCGAACTTGTGCAAAGTCTCAGGACTCTCTTGCTGGACGAGATTCTGCTGCTCAGCGTCACCTTCCTCAAAAAGTTCGGCGAAGACGTGCTCTGGAATGCCTTCGGAATCTTCGTCCACGACAGGGCTGTTGTTTTGGTCGAAGAAGGGTTGCTCGTCAAGTTGACGGGTCTGGGTGGAAGTAGGCTGGCAATCTCGATCCCATGCCACTTCGAAAGGAGGCTCTGGGGTCTCCTGGTCGTCGAAGTCAACAGAGTCAAGCGCTGCGAGTCGGTAGATGTCGCGGTCGGTGGGAGAGAGCCCGTCAGAGGATGAGAGTTGAGGGCTGAGTGTGAAGGACGAATCCTGGTTGTGGAAGGCGGAATCGGCGAAGTTCGCTGCTGTAAAAGCAGTCGCGACTCCTGACATGCTGCAACCGTCTCGAGAGCGCACAACGTGCGGCGTACTGGAAGGGTGGTGACACTAGATGGAATTCTGCTCAAGGTATGATGTGAATCGAAGATGGGGATGCGAAAGTAGAATGTTGTAGGGAGATGTGGAGTGGTTGAAGTTTGACTCACGGGAGGTTGGAAAGGCAAGGTTAAATAGACAAGTCAAGGTGAAGTTAACGGGAGCTAAACCTGTAAAGGTGAGGTTGTGCCGTAGAATCAGGAAGGAGCGGAAAAGAAACGGCAAGGAAGGTGTACGGTTAGAGCGTCATACTGCTGGGTATTCGCCCGCAAATTGAGGTAGGTCTCTATTGCTCTGATACTGGAATTGGTCACCAGAATAGTTGCAATTTGCCATGGCACCATACTTCAAAGAGGAGTCAGTCTCCTTTTAGCACGACTCTCCTCGGCCATCCCCCAAATACACGACGAGCTGATTGCTTGAGGATCGCATCACGCTCGTTGCTTTTCGTGATAACAAATCGAACGTTGCGATGATTTACTCACATCTGACGCATCGCGTGGTGTTGAACATGCGCATTTATCTGGTGCTGAGGATGACGCGACATGGGCGACCAATCTGGAGAGACGGAGATGACGTGATGGGAGACGATTTCCGCTGCCCCACATCGTCGAGGCACTCGATGTTGGAGTATACACCTTCTCGGTGAGACTGCATGCTGCCCCGCGTTTTCCTCACGGAACAACCCGAGTGGGCTTTCGAGGTTGTCCAGCAAAAATGCCAAATGACGAGTCTTCGATGACTACACCAAGCAAAGAGGGAGAGCCCGGAAGGCACCGCTCGGAACAACGCGTCAACAACAAGCTTCGTCGAGCGGGCCGCGCATGTCTCGGTTGCCGCGCGAGAAAGGTTCGTTGCGACGCCCTCGAGCGTAGTCCCTGTAGCAATTGCGAGTGGGACAATGTTGAGTGCGTGGTACCTCGAAGCCGTCGAAGTAGGTAAGTTCGTGTCATCGCGACTCCAAACTAGCAGAGTCTGATGCAGGGAGGAAAATCTTCGTTGGGGCACAGAAACCTGCCGCTGATGTCCCGACAACCGAGTTCCCAGGCCATAGAGTTTATTCTACCGACAGAAGTTTGATCGATGAAACGGCTGCTGAGATCCTCCGCGATGCTGCCGACCCGGACTCAGCGTCTGTCGGGGCTAGCGTTCAGCCGGTGGAAAATACCACACGGGCATCATCTGGCAATACGCCCACAAGCCTCTCGATGTCAATACCGTTTCCAGGTTTCATTGAGCCTCAAAGGACGTGCAGGGAAGGGTATGTCGGGTTTCTCGAGCAGCAGGGGGCTTTTCGCCTTCCCAGTCTGTCCTTACAATCCGCACTCTTGAAAGCCTTCATCGAGTTTGTCTATCCACGTATGCCGTTGCTTAGCTTGACCAAGCTCTGCGAAGCCATCGAGTCCTATGACAGAGGCACAAAGGACTTCAGCCTTTTGATTTATCAAGCTATTCTCTTCGCTGGATCCGCGCACGTCAAACACGCTGACTTGGCTGGTACTGAATTTTCTGATAAGCTGAGCCTAAGAAAGGCGCTGTATCAGCGTGCAGAGGTGAGATACCAGTTTGCACTGAAGACGGATGAACCTAACAAAGTGGATAGTTGCTATTTGAATTGGGAGGCCCACAAGACCAACTTGCCCTTGTACAGGCGGCTCTGCTTCTGACCTTTCGGGGTATATCTCAAGACTCACAATTAGACCGAAAGGACTCATGGCACTGGATGAACACCGCCGTCACCCTGGCTCTTGATCTTGGCTTGAATCATGAACCCTCTTTGAAAGACTTCGATACTGCAGAAATCATGTTACGACGGCGACTGTGGTGGTGCTGTTATGTCCGCGACAAGATCCTAGCCCTCGGGATGAGCAAGCCAAGCAGAATCAAAGATGAGGACCACGACACATCCATGCTCAGCATACATGACATGGACTTGGAAACTCTGAAGACTCAAAGAACAATATTCGGGCTTATCCAATTAGGGCCGTACGATCATGTCGAACTAGTAGAATCTGCTGAGTTGTGCGTCCAGAAGACCAGACTATCGATGCTCATGCATCGCATTCTCCAGCTTCAACAGAGCCCAGGACGTCGACATAATTCATCACTGCAAGGCACCGTGGTGGCGATTGAGGCTGACCTCTCAGATTGGGTCAAACAATTACCTGTTTCTTGTCAGACTAAACCATTGCCCAGCAAGTTGCGGCATACCGCCATTCAGACATCCATTCGATCACGGCGGCATCTTTTGCACATGGCTTACAACTTTGCTCGCCACACTCTGCATCATGGAAGCAATGCTCAGGGACAAGAAGCGCGTTCCCAAAGACCATTTGAGTCTTTGGAGGCATCGAAGCGCATTTTGTCCGAATGCGCAGATAACATCACTCGGCTTGCGGCCGATCTTCACCAAGGACAAATGGATCCGTACCTGCCTATCGGGGCAATCACGATACTATGTCCTGCAATCTCTACGCACCTGATAAATATGAAGAACCGAAGCCAAGACTGCAGACAAGCCGCTGTATCAGGTTTCCGGGTCTGCATGAGAGTCCTGGACAAGTTGAGGGATCTCTATCCAGCAACAGAGGTGACGCTTGCATATCTGGACGTAGTTCTCCAGAAGGCACAGATGAAGTCAGCTATCTCGGTACGAGCGGTCTTTCAGCTCAACGAACAAGACCGAAGCGATATGCGAATGGTTCTCGGGCACCACCTGGGGCAATCATGGGACACAGGTGCGACGTTGAAAGCCGCAGATCTAGGCTTTGGGGGCCTTGAAGATGCCATGGAGCGACATGAAGAAGTTGGTACTCCGGAGTTGTACCCAGACTACGGCGCAGAGTCATCAATAGGGTCGACATATCAAAGGATGTCACTCGGCCCGCCACTTTCGCCCAAAGACACACTTGGACAGGCCGATCTCAATCATTTGGATCCCTGGCAATGCCTCGACCTGGGATGGATTGAAGATGCGGATAGCCAACTACCTGTGGATGACACCATGATACCAGCGGCTACAAATCTGGATACACTATGGTTTCAAGACGACACTGCTATGTATTGAGTGAAGAATGAGCGCAATTTACGAGAGCTCCTTGGCAATCTGGTACCTATTGCAGTTCTGGCAACTCCATGGTGTTGTATTTGAAATCCATTATGAAAAAGTAGCAGACTTTCATTCGCGACGATATTCAGTAGTAATCAACACTCATTCTAAATGGCCAAGATCCATTCATCGCCATAGTCATACTCAGGCCGAGAGTCGCCACCGTATTGGTTGACAGGCTCATTGCTTTCTCTCTCCCTGATGAAAGCTGCCTCGCAACTCTCGAAATACATTTTCGGTTGACCCTCGTAAAAGTCGTCGTACTTTGTGTCTAAAGCTTGCTCGAAAGACTCGATGTCTCCCTCGGGATGCAAAGTCGTCCACGGCCGAGAACAACGTCGGCCCTGACAATCTTTAAGGGCCATGATGAGAGCATCAAGGCGATAAACCACATCTGAAGCTCTTCTACCTGAAACATGAAAGTTTTTTACCAGAATCAAAGCTTCAGATGTGTCGGAAAGCAGATTGACGGTTTGGTCGGGGTCATCCTGTTTCTCTGTTAAGTAGATGGATCCATATCTAAGATTGGTGGGGTCATGACTTACCTTCAGGTTGAAAAGTTCCCGTTCTCCCGTGCACCATACCGAATAGTACAGACTGAAGTTTTCCCCGACCAAACGGAGACCTTTATACGTGTTGTTGAGATACAAACCTTCTAGCTTGCCAGACTCAAAGTGCTCGTCACTGCGCAATCCATAGTGGCCTTCGGGAGCTCCCCAACCCCAGAACTCAATGGCGGCATGCTCATTCCTGGTTTGGGTTACTCTACCTGCCCAGGGCATAGCCTCTCCATCGAGCTGTCGTTCTGCACCCGCGATCTTGAGGAGTGTTGGAGCGATGTCGGTGTGCGAGGTTACAGAGTTGACTTCACCACCAGCTGCCAGGCCAGGCCCACGGACAAACATGGGTATGTGGATATCAGTATCGTACCCGCACTCTTTTCCAGGATGCATTTGGTGTTGACTGATGTGATATCCATTATCCGTTGAGTAGAAAATGTAGGTATTCTCAATCTCGCCGGCAGATTTGAGTCTCTCGACGAGCTCATGAACCATCTCGTCCACCGCTTGTAGGGCCCGGAGACGTTGGCGCTGGTAATGGTCGTTGTATGCGAGAACGCTCTCGTTGAGCGCTTTAAGGCGGCCAGGCCAGCTCGCTGCACCGCTTGTCTGCTGATTGAAGGACTTTCCGCGAGGAATTTTGTAATCGTGGAACAAATGCTCATGTCTGTATGCGCTTTGCGGCGTCGACAAGTAGGTTGTGTTCGTTCTCTCGTCGAACACCCAATTAGAATGCGGAGCAATAGGCGCAACTGTGAGAAACCAAGGTTCATCGTTGTTGAGTGCTTGTCCCAACAGAGCGTAAGCTTTGTCAGCCACAACATCCGTATTGTACTTCCCAGCGTAGCTGACTGGCGGTTCACCATTGTGTGTCATTTTTGTATCCCAATATCGATAAGTGTATGGGTCGAGCAGGAAGTCGGACGCATTGAAGCCTCTGGCGTATGGTCGATCATAATTCGACACACCGTGGAAGTTCCAGAGCTTTCCTGAGTAGTAGGTATTGTATCCTGCTTCCTGCATCCAGAGGAACAAGTAATCGTCGTTGAGACCTGTTTCCGCGACCTTGGGATAGCCACCATGCGGAGGGGACACGTTCGTGATGTTGTGATTGTGTGCAGCTTTCCCCGTCCAGAGAGTGGCACGAGAAGGACAGCAGAGAGCGACGGTACAGTAGTGTTGGGTGAAGGCTGTGCCTTTTTCCACTATATCGGACTGGCGGTAGGTTGTCAGCTTGCATGATGCCACATTTGACAACAGTTTCAGTGGTGGATCATACTTTCAAATATTGCATGTGCTGAACACTTTCCATGTGCAGGTCTTGATCATCAGTCAAGATGAAGAGGATGTTCGGGCGCTTGGCCTTCACTAGGGTGGCCAGTGCCAGCCACTGTGCTAGGAACTTCATGCCGACTTTGCCTGGTGATTGGAATGAGGGGATCTTGAGGGGAACGAATGGAAAAAAAGCTGATTCCCACGTGAACTTTGGAATGTTAAGAAAGATGTATGCGGGTTCAAAGGCGTCCCATGATACTTACACCGGACGAATCCTCTACCACGGGCCGCTGTGGGACCATCTCTTGCGGGTCCGGCTGTACCCGGCTGTACTCGGTCCGCCGGCGCCGGGGTCTGCCTCTTACGCCAGACAAGCACGATGAACCGCTCCAGGCTGTGGAACAATTTCGTCCTAATCTGACTCAGTGAAACTTCCTTCATTTATCGATGCCCCACACATGCATCGTGCTGTCATCCTGGTTTTGGCGGGTTTGCGATCAAGACATCCAATGTCACTAAAACCCGATGTCGTTGAATGTGCAGTCATGTATCTACCTAACTATGAGAAGCAGGTATTCATCCTATGCTGTGCTTTGGGGGAAGACCTGTGGCCGAAATGTTCTATGAAATTGACCCAAATTGGCCACCTTGTACAGGGCCCTCTCGCATCCTGTCGTCCATGTAATGATTCCACCTAGGCCCAGCATGATCAAGACACCTGGACATGATTGGTCTCACAATTATCCTTTACACGCACGCAATACCTCCCCCGGATGTTGTCAAGCGAGCCAGGTCGAATAGGCTGCCACTTCCCAACCAGGAACAATGGCTTGAGCAAGACGCATGAGTATGTAAAGCCATGGCATCTCATCAAGGGAGCAAAGATCAGTCAAGGCAAAAAGTTCGAATAGTTAGACCCAAGAGCTTAACCAGAGTTTTCAGCCGCCATTTGATCTCTTCGTTTTACTCCACTGGCCCCTAATGGAGCCTCGTCGCCCACGCCTGTCACTTTCTCAGCAGAATTTGGGCACTTTAGGTCAATACATGGACCCATCTACGGAACACAACGATATGGGAGCAGAAGAGATACCCGGAGATTGGTCAAGTGCAGATGAACGCAAGGTGAAGTTGAAGTACGGCAGATTTACTGATTCTTCTATGTGCGACTCGCATTGACATCTTGGTTGACAGGCTGGACATCGTGCTTATCACCACACTCATGCTCGGGTTCTTTGCTCTTCAACTTGACAAAACCAATATCAGCAGCGCCATAACGACCGACTTCACTCACGATATCGGCATCACAAACGACATCGTCAACAGCGGGAACCAGCTTTCACTTGCCGCCATCGTTATTTTCGAAATTCCATCCAACATGATCTTGTCCAGGCTTGGTGCCCCTTTATGGTTGACTATTGAATGTCTTGCCTGGGGCCTAGTAGCTACCTTCCAAGCCTTCATAACGAATAAGGCATCCTTTTTTGCTATCCGATTTCTGCTCGGAACCTTCGAAGCCGGGTATCTGGCCGGATCTCTGGTCGTCATTGGTATGTTTTATACCAAGAAGGAGGTGGCAATGAGAATGACTGTCCTATACACCGCCAACTATCTTGCTGCTGGGACAAGTACTCTGATTGCGGCGGGTGTATTCCAGATGGACCGTGTGGGTGGCCTCCACGATTGGCAGGTAAGGTCAACCAGTCCGTTTGAGATAATTCGAACTAACCTCACAAGTGGCTGTTCATCATCGATGGGGGTTTCACCATCATCGTTGCATTCTTGTTTTTGTTTCTCCTACCGAAAAGCCCAGGATGGACACGGCCCGTGGTTGGCATTGCCGCCTTTGATCTCTTCACCCAACGTGAACGCGACATCATGACTCGTCGCATCGCACTTGAAGACAGAAGTCGATCAACCGAACTATCTCCAATCACTCCGCGAGATGCTCTCCGAACACTCTCCACCAACTACTACATATGGCTGCACTCACTTGTGGCTTTGATCTCTCTTACTCCCAAAGGTGGACTGCTGCTCTATGCGCCTACAATCATCAAGAACCTTGGCTTTGACAAGATTAACGCCAACTTGTTAGCTTCGGTATCAAATTACGCCCTCATCTTACTCTCAGTCTTGGCGGCGAGGATATCAGATTGGCTGCAGCTCCGAGGCCCGGTGTGTGGGGTCTGCACGATTTACGCACTTGTGTTTGCCGGTGTACAGTATTCCATGGCCTTAAGCACGGACAAATGGGGCAAGTATGCTGTTTTTGTCATGTTTATGGCGGGTAATGGGACGTTCCAAGGAGTAAACAGTGCATGGCTTGCTTCTAATGTCAAGAGCCCGAAGGATCTTGCAGTTGGCCAAGCTCTCATTGTCATGGCGGCTAATTTGGGTGGTCTCGCTGGCCAACAACTCTTTCGAGATGACGATGCGCCGAGGTATACACGGGGTTTCTTAGGCATCATCGGTCTATACTCGGGAACAATGGTATTGATTGTAGGCCTCACCATGCTCTACTGGTTCAAAAATCGGAAAGCCCGTGATTCCGATTGCGGAGGGAATATAGCATTGGGGAGACAAAAGGATGCAAACTCGAAGAGATTTCAAATTTGAATGGCGGCTTTTTAGGCAGCTACACGGAAGGGATTTTGGCACGAATATGATTTCGCACTCTTCGTAATGTTTGAATATATCTCAAATTGATTGAGCAAGTAGCTACTTATACTTTAAATGGAGCCATGCTGAGGACCTTGACAGGGACGGAGTGCGGGAGCATCGTCAGACGTCTTTCAGGAGAGGGCTGAGCATTGGTTCGCAAGTATGGATCCAGACTGCAAATGGGCCACCGTATCATCTCCTGCGAACAACACCACGCTGTCCTCTGATGCCGTGTACTTTGGCCACCTGAAGCCATTCCCGTCTGTTGGGTCTTTCGAAGGATCTGTTGCGAACGAAAGCCACAAATCTTGATCACAGGTTAGTGGCCCGGATTCTGAGCACCGCATTAAATGATTAAATCGACTAACCTTGCATTGCCCCTGCGACTTGCCACTCAAACTCGGTAGAATTCCCGCGGTACAAGAAATGGGTTCCAAATATAATGGGCAGTTCAGCTAGATGTGCATATCATTAGCTGGCTTCCGGGCGAGAGGTCGAATGGAAAGGGAGCTTACCACTGTGCATAGCTCCCAGCCAAGGAACAGGGGAGATGTTGCTAAAGTTTCCAGCGTACTCGTAGTAGTAAGTTGTGAGACCGGCTAGTTCGCGGTTGCTGAGCTTCATATCAGCGGAATGCCCACATACACAGTCTACGGGTACACATACGCGACTTCTTGGGATACTGGACAGTTGATAGACTTTAGACCATTCTCATATTGGCCCGGGAGCATGCCGTTAGGATCGTACGAACCTAAGGACGCTCCTTCGTTGGCGTTTGATCCGGTCATGTACGGCTGTGAACTATGAGTCATTTGGTAATAGTAATGGTAAGGGGATATCATACCACGTCTGCGAACATTCCTTCGAAGAGGCGCTGTGATGAGTTGGCAAAGGCTGTCATATTATCAACCACTGGACGAAACCCTAGGCCCGTGCCACCAAAGCTGAGGGTGTTTTGGATCTCTTTCGCGTCGAGATTCTGCATGCATTGGAGCTCAATCTCTGCGGTCAAGTTCGAGCATCCGAAAGATCCAGCAAATTTCGTGAAGGTCGTGTGCTCAGGATCGCTAACAGTCAAAGTTGACGCGGCGCCGGAGTCTGCGATCAATCCTGACAATGGGATCTTCGAACCAGGCGTATCCATACATGCCTACTGACATGCCGCCAGCTGACTGACCCCACAGAGTTATCTTGTCTGGGTCGCCGCCAAAAGCGGCGATGTTATCCCTCGTCCATTCGACGACCAATCTTTGGTCAAGGAGTCCAGCATTCTGAGGAGCAGATCTAGCGTTCGGAAAGCCGAAGATATTGACGCGATAGTTCATGATCACAAAGATGTGACCTTGAGTTTTCTGAATCCATTGATCTGGGATCTTGTACAGCGAGTCGGCCCCTCCGCCGGTGAAGCCGCCGCCCGGAATGTAGATGAATACCGGGAGCTTTTCCGCTATCGGGTCGAGCGGGGCGTAGATGTTGATGTACAGGCAATCTTCTGACTGTCCTCCGTTGATGAGAAACTCCGGGACATAGTCTGTATAAGCTGAGCTGGCGTTGCTGAGCTGCTGCATGCAGGATGGCTGGTACGAAGTCGTTGTCAAGATCCCAAATGGTGTCTTGGGTTGAGGTGGCAAGAACCGAAGAGATCCAACTGGTGGCTCGGCGTAAGGAACACCGAGCCACTGCCGAACGTCTGGAGTTGTCTCGTTGATGAGCCCTGTTATGCTCCCAGCAGTGGTGTGGATCGTCAGAGAGCTTGGGCTTTGCTGTTGAAGTAGGTCTGGGGCTGTCCTGGCGCCCACAGCCAAGGCAAACATCCCGTAGGCCAATAGAACGAAGGCCTGCATGGTGAAGGAGGTTCCCGGAAATAGGGTTTCTCGTGTCTAGCAAGTGGCACCTTGAAGGGGAAAAGGCAACAGGGCGTCCGACCTGAGTGCGAAACATTTGTGCCATTTTATCAACCCAGACAAGCCCACTTATGCTGGCTTCTGCCGAGGAATAGCGACAGGCGGACCACTAGTTTCTGCAATGACACCGAGGCAACTTCCAATCCGTCTGGGTGGAAATCAAGCCAACCGGTAGAATGTTTAAGAGAAACCCATGTCAAGAATCATTATTTGATTACGTTCCCCGCATTCGTAGCTACATTGGGTTTACGAGGTGGCTATCAATGTCGACGTTTTCCCCAGACCCCGGATTCTCCAATGCGGGGTTGCATTCTAGCTTGTTTTTTGCGGGGATGATGGCAAATGCCACCTGCAAGACATCACCTGGTGCCCTCTGGATAAACTATCATCACAACTCGGCAGTATTGACGACTTTCAATTGATCATGCCGGCTGTTACGGATGCGCCAGCTGAGAAGCCTCTTCTTTAGCTTTGATGTCGTCATCCACCTCCAAATACTCGGTGCCGGGCGTGAAACTATCCCAATGCACAATGTCTTGATTCAAGGAGAGTAAAACACAGCGGCATATGATTGATGAAGTCTAAACTATGTCAGAAGTGGCGTGAGCCAAACAGTCTGTACGTGGCAGTCTGCGAGGTTCGGGCTTCTTGTGTAATCAAGCGATCCTCCCTCCAAAGGAAATATTGTAAATTCGAAGCTCTACTTGGATGATATTCCCAGCAACCTCTGAAGCAACGCAATGAATCGGCCCAGATGCAAGCTTTCCAGGATCCCGGCAAGGCGGCTGTCCCTCTTGGCTTGAATCTTGTTGAAAATGAGATTATCAAAGAGTTCGTTCGAGAATCGACCTTGCAGATCTTTCAGGTCCCAGTCGGCCTCGTTCCCAATTTCCGTAAGAACTTTACGGAACTCCTGAATTTCTATGTTGTAGTCCTCTTTCTTCAGCTTCTCCAACCAGGGTTTGCCATTGACTTGAAATTTTTCCCACTCTTTGGCCCAGTGAGGACGAACACGCAGCGGCTTTTGAGTTCGTGGCTCCTTCAAGCTCATCCACTTGTCAAGGACCTGTTGCGCGAAGCCAACCCACTTGTCAACGGGTGTCGCTTGCAAAGTAAGAATTTCGATGGCACAGGTTCCTAGCTGATTGTGTCGCTGAGGAGCCATGATGACATCACTGCCTCCCATGATTCTCATTTCTAGAGGCATGCTCATAGGGCAATCCTTGATATTGGCGTACGCAAGCAGGATTGCGTCCCACCAAGCACGCTGAACCGTAGCGTAGTCGATATCAACACGGCCGTCTCCGTTCGATTCAGAGCGTTTCTTAGAAACGAGAGGGATCTCGACCTCCATGTCTCTCACCCGGACATTTTGTATCGCTCTTTGGAAGTGCAGGGCGTCTGGGACGTAGGTAGTGACCCTTTTTGTCGGAAGAGCGTTGGTTCCCGCCAGAGAAATGAGGGTCACGACAGACTCCCGAATGCCAGTCAGATCAATCAACTTCTTCAGAAAGTCCGCGTTTTGTAGAATGTTCATCGTAACAGATTGTACGAACGAGAGAAATATCTGCCCATTATCTGGAAACTCGACGACATTGCTGCTGTCCGTGGTATCGTTCCAGCAGTTGACCCATACTTTCTGAGAATATGGGAACCAAAACCACTCGGAATAGTAGTCATTCGTAGCCTGGCGTTCAAACTCAAGTTGGCGCTCTTGTTTCTCCTGTGTGCTCAACATCTTCCAAGGCAATAAAAGCACTGGCGGTATGAGCTTCTCGTCCAAGTCGGGAGGAGGAGGGATGGCATGAGTGACAGGCACTGTCTTGGGATCCAACTGGGCATAGGTCATCGGAGGCACCTCGAATGTGATGTGCGTGACAACCCCCATTAGCCCGAATGCACCACTGGCGGCACGAAGATGTTCAGGCTTAGTGATAGACCTTGCCTCACCGTTGGCATCAGCATAGTCGATGCGCCGGACGATGTCGCTCAATGTCTTGTGTCGTCGACCGGCACCGTGGCAAATTGGGGCATTAGACCCGCCCATTGTGATCTCTACCATAATGACGTTCATCGGCAGAGTGACGCGTTTGTTCTCAATACACCACTGGCGAAGTCTCTCATTAGTGCAAGCTGCCCCAACCTTAACCAGGTAATTTCCCTTCTCATTTGGCTGAGAGGAAATCAGCTCAATGTCTTCCAACTCCGTCGGCTCGTCCTGTCCGAAGGGCCAGAAGGGGAGAGCAGTGGTGTTGGGAAGCTTCGTGGCTTCCTTAAGGCCGAGGAGAGAAATCAGGATGTTCTTTCCGGGCCCCTCTCTGCCGAATACAGGAGACCAGGAATGGCCTAACTTTGCGGTTAGTATAGAATACAATTCTTTGCAATAACGCGATGGGAACTAACGAAATCCCGCACAGCGCACGCCCATGTTTTGCTCTTTCGCAAACTTGACGATCAACTGGATCTCCTTAACAGATTTGGGAACACAAGTTAGATACGGGGTGCTCTCCACTGTCAGTCCCCAGTTTTGAAACTTCGTATCATAGTGCACCTGCGTATTGATTAGCTAGTTTCCCTCGCCCCTGGTGATATATGTACGCACCAGAATGCCTGCCCCTTCAAGCTCATCCTGATGAAGTTGGGTGAAGGCTCTCATGTCGGCAAGCAGAGATTGTAGGACTTTGGCAACGGGAGAATCGGCCAAGTGTTTGGCATGCTGCTCTCTGAGCTTTGTGATACCTTGTGCCCCAATTTGGAGAATGCAAGCGGCTTGGCAGAGGTGCTCCAACTCTTCTCGACATCCTAGGCTGGGGCCCATGTTGTATTGCTTGCCCAGGTTCTTCGGGTCTCCCGATTCCCCGCCTTCCAAGAACCTCTCGATGAGATTTTGTTCATCATCAGTATGCTTGTGTAAAATTGACGAGTAGGTACCGTCGGTCTCCGATTCTTTGAAGACTCTTAATAGTCTTCGGATGAAGTGCACAGGATCGACTTCAACATCCGGATTGACGTAATCAGCGAGGAGGTCTTTCAGACCAGGTACATCCTCGGCACTGAACTTGACAGACCGGTCTAAGCCGTCGACGATAAACTGAAGTCGATCTTTGACCGTACAGTCCCAAGCGGTTGGGGGCGCCATGAGGGCGGAACGAAATTATCAGGGCGGTATGGCGCCAGAAAATGAACCAATTTAGGAGATGACAAAAATGAGAAATTGATTACTCTGAGTGACAGACTTAGACCTACGTAAACCGGGCGACGGAGGCCGCAGTTTTATACTACCTGGGTTCCAGCTGAAGATAACCCAGTTTTCGTCTTGGCATAACAGATTTGCTTTTATCTGTGTCAGCTAGAAAAGAGGAAACGGCGACGTGCGTTGGTACCGTCTCACCTCAGCCGTAATTAAGTCTTGTTTGGTGGTCACAGGAAGTAGGTCGCTCACCTCGCACTTGTGGTGGGATTGGATCAAATACTAGGTCTTGGAGGGACATGAACCCAGCATGAAATGCGCGGGCCATATCAAACATGAAACAAAATTTCGAGAGCGTTGTCTCCCGCAATTAGTAGCACCGAATTGGTGAACGTCTCGTCGGTCTGCCTGATTATTGACAACGATGTTGTCGTAAGATCCATATTGTAAGATGGGTTGGTTCCAATTGCATTGAGTCACAGGACATCAACAGTTGGCTGCATTTGGTTTCAATATTGGCGGCTGAGGTAGTGTCTGACTAGAATGTCGCGTGCACTCCGTGAGGGTGTTGTGTTGCTGACAACTAAAAGCGCGCGACTCCAGCGCGCCTCGCCGGGTAACCACGAGAATTAAATTTAGACATCGCTGTATTTAGTGATAATGCGATGATATGTTCACTGGCTAGATGTCATTCGTCAATCTGACTGTTGACAGACAGATTCGGTAATTACCTTGAACGTACTGGGTCGAAGGATGATAAGCAAGTCTCCATGTTTTCGAGATTGTAGGGTTTACATATGTTGAAAGACGTAATAGCCAAAAAGTTGCCAGAGTAGGCTTTTGCGATGACCGATGAAGCGTGGGGGTGTCAGAAGCACGCATCATGCTCACTAATTAGTACATATCGGTCCCGCACCACATCAGACTACGTATTTGCCGAAGACGCTACCACAAGCCTCCCGCGCATGCTTACAGGTACACAGTCATGCTGTCACAAAGGTTAGGACCCAGCAATTTTAGTCTTGCTTGGCAAACATTTGCATGATATTGAGCTGACGAATCAAATTGTCGAAGACGAACCAATGATTAAATTGTTTCAAGAACACGCGACATCACAAACACTCGTCTCTTTGAAAAATTAACCGAACACAATTACGAAGTATATGCTTTAATATGGCATTCATAGGTAACCATTGGTCTATCTCTGAACCTATGTCCATCCAATGCGAAGTGAAAAACAGCACCCTACTCCTTTCATGCTGTGTCAAGCTTCCTCAGTTGCCGAAGGTTTCGTTCGTATGTAGTTGAGCCAAATGACCCCACACGAACAGGCAGAAACATTACTTAAGCCAGAGCAGCACCTTCTTGAGGCTGGATTTCAATGAGATTGCCATCTGGATCGGCCACAAAGATAAGAGGCTCAGTATTCGGAGCCAAAGCTGCCTCGATCTGCTCCTTCTCGGCAGAACTCAGCTGGTCAAGAACTTCGGCAGGAAGACCAGTGGCACCAGACACCTTGCCTCCCATAGGAAGCGACTCTCCGTATTTCTTCATAACATTCACATCAGGGAGGTCATCCAGTCGGCTCTGCATAGCCTTAATGTCTGGTACGACCATACCGATATGCGCGAATGTGTTGGGTCGCTCGATACCGGCCTCGATGTTGTTGATAGGGACGTCGACATAGATCAGCTCAATCAAGCCTTCGGCATTGTTCTTCTCGCGGTTCAGCTCCAGGGAAGTCTGATAGCCGGTTCCGTTCTTTCCGCCGTGGCTATGTCCCATGTAGGTGATGGAGTAGTGCTCGGTAACGTGCAACGTGAAGATCTTGCGGAGACCAAAAACGTTGGTATAGAAATCGACGCTGGCACTGAGGTTTTTGACGTTGATGCAGAGGTGGTTTATGAAATAGCCAGTCGTAGCGTAGTCCGCGGGCTCATCTGTCCCGAGTTCTGGATAGGGGTATTGGATCGTCCCGTTTGTCGAACGGGCTTGAAATTGAGGCAGAGCGTGGCCGATGACATGGCCGAGAAGCTGGGATCCGATAATGATGGCAGTGAAGAGGCGAAACATGGCGTTGATGTTTGTACGGCGTTCAAGTATTGGTAGCGTTTGAAGTAATAATGGAAATCAAATATGTGTCTGAGTTCTCGAGATGGAGAAGATATTGAGATAAAAGTGAAGTCAAAGGCCACGAATTATGGCGCATTTATACCTTCTTAGAGGCGCATGTTGAAGACCTTACAACCCCAGTATGTTCATCAATTTGTTCATCCGGTCGCCGCTCTCGCTTCTCGCGGTCGCGTTTACCGAAGTCCCAAAAAACGTGTTGGTTGGTTTTCACTGCCGTAAGTCTGCTCGAACCCGACTCTAGCGACAACGCCATTGGGCGCAGGCTGGGTGGCCCCTGGCGGCACCGTTCCTTCGTGGCTTAGCAGGGCTCACAGAATCTTGTCACGGACGGTCGGATGATCGGCGGTGCTGTAAGTGAGGTATCCCGCGACGGCGCGATTGTTGATGCCCGGCTTCAATAAATTCGGCATCGCGTTTTTGATGGTCAGCATCACGCGCGATTTCGAACCAGTATGAGGCTTTCCGTCGGCGCCCCGTAACATAAAAATGTACGATACAAGTTGAGTTGCTGCAGAAAGCCTCACATTACTACCCCAGCCTACCGAGACTCAGCCGTGCCTCATGCGCCGCAGACTATGTCTTCACCGCATATTCAGCTGCTCCACGTAAATTAAATACGTGGCAATGAAATGGGGTAATTTGACTAGTGGCAGGATGCCTTACAAGTCATGTAAACGCTTTCTGCCGAGAAAAGATTGAGATTTCTTGGCCAAATAGCACCTATGGAAGACTAAATCAAATTGTAATAAACCCGACGGCGTGAGAGCGAATATCGCCCGGTCAACGTTTGCACCAGATGCCTAAATCTTACTGTTTCTCCATCCATTGACATTCTTGCCTTCTCCCACCTTGCCTTCTCCCATGTTGCCGTCATATCCAACGAGGGTCCTTGCCTGCTGGAGGTCTTGCGCAAGACCACCTAGATGGACCACGTCAGCAGCAACCATGATGAAACTCGTACGCTCCCCAGCCGCCTTCAGCTTTTCAGGGCTGCCAAGAGGAGCAGAGCCAAAAGCAAAGCCGGCGTAGGGTTTATCGTGCTTGTCAATCGTGTTGAAGAACAGCTGGGATATCTCCAGCCATTCCGGCTCTGTGGCACCAATACCACCCCACTTAGCTTCAAGGTTCATGTTAACCCGTGCGTCGAGTGTCCCAAACCAGACGATATCGATATCGGGGCATTCTGTGAGAATTGCGTCAAGATTGCGAACCCCCTCAGCTGATTCGATTTGGATCATGATGGCCGCCTGGTCGTTGAGGCACTTATGCAGGTCGCGGGAAGTGTCATACGGGGCATCGGTTAATCCAGGAACAAGACGAAAAGGAGGCAAAGATCGCGTTCCGTTCTGGTTCGTTCCGAACTTTGCAGCCGAAATGACGTGTTTTGCCTGCCCGACGTTTTCGACTTGTGGGATTACAAGACTCGCACCACAATCAAGAGCATGACCAATGGCGCCGTGATCATGGCCAGGGACACTACAAAATCCGAATGAGAGGCAATTCCATCGATTTTTGGGCGTTGAACTTACCGGACAAATGGAATTGTTCGACCACCACTCATGAAAACGGTCTCGTGGACCATCTATCATGTCAGCTCAACTCTGTGTGGTATGCAGACACCTTATTTACCGTAGTCATGGTCTCCACGTTACAGGACGTGTGCTCCCAATCAATCCAGCAAGCGTCGAATCCCATAGGCGCGACATAACGCGTGATTGGAACGGAACTGAGCCCTGCATAATAGCAGATAATAGGTGGAATCTTCTTCTTGTGGGCGTCTCGGATGGCCTGACGAGCTTTATGAGGCTGGAAGAGCGACGGGGCAGCGTAAGCCATCATCCCCTTTGAGGAGACATCCTTGTACTCTTCACCGTTTTTAGACATATTGATGAAGTTATGTCGCCGGAAATGTTGTGTAGGTATGAATGAAAATACTTGCAAGAGGCTGTGTTTGAATGAAGGGGGCATTTGGATCTCCGAATAACGCAGACAAGGGTTCCATTTATATACAATTTCCTTCATATTGACATTTACAGTATCCATCATGACTGACGACTAGCGGCTGAGTCCATATGCAAGCTTCGTGTAGACATGTATGCAAGTTTCGTGTAGACATGCACTCTTCGTATGGCTTCATCTGCGCCTCTTGGCCAAAGGATTTCACGGGCTAGCCGTGCAACAACAATTTCAAGCACCGACGAAGCATCTACCGCATCTCAGATTTTAGTAAGTCCGAAGTACCGCAGACGTCCAAGGTCAACTTCATGGCGTTGAAGGGTGCCGAGGTCCTCAAAGCTGATTGACAACTCGTGAGAGCTAGTAAGCCGAGGTGAAAACACCAAATTCGGTTAGTTCACTCAAATTGAGCATGTAGTCGGCGCATTTTTCATAGACAATCCTACAATCATAGTCGCTTGGACAGCTTTACTACGGCCGGGCCGCCGATGTGTGCACGGGTAACACGGACTCAGGTAAGACCTAAGCCGTCCATCGTCGGTGCCTGGATACGCATGTTTCAATGACTGGAAGGAGAGACAGCTCCGGCCGATCGGCCATACTTTGAATTACTGAACATGAAGATGAGGTTCCACCTACGTTGTTTCAGTCATTTGAAAAAACATCCACTTAATGACCATGGGAAAACTCAATAATGACCAAGGTATTAATTATCACCAATTGATATATTTCGTGAAACTGAGACATGATGAAATGCTCTCGACTATCAATGATAAGGTCAATTTAGCTGTGGTTGAAGGTGTCATTCCCGTCTTGATCTTGGGATGGGACACATGTTAAGATGTGTGATCTCAATCGCAAGATTGGCATGTGCCATGGGATTCGGAAGAATCGATACCAGCGCGGCGAGACGACAAAGCCACATGCTGTCAGGGTTTCAAAAGTGGTCGCCATTTTGCATGTGCCACATTTTGTCAGCTCCGTGGCTGAGACGGGAATCAGTCCTCGCTCCAGGATCCTTGCGATGTTCCGGGGGTGCCTATATTCTGCGATCATTGGCCCCGTCCGAGACGATGCTTGTTCCGGTATTGCATAGGATTCGTTGGTGATGAAGGCGAAGTTCCAACTCACGACTCTTTCCCAAGCGGGGGCCTTGGCCGGGGCGCCAGTAGAGGAGGGTTGCATCATAGCCTCTCTCAAACCTTGCATTTTCCCTTCGCGGAATGATCATTGCTTTTCCCTTGTGCTAGTTGTATTGGACCTCCTGAGTTCCGGCGTTATATCCTGCCGAGCTTCCAACCTGCTGTGGGGATTGGACCTTGGTCGGACCTTGTTCGCAGTGTTGGTACCAACATCATGGGGCACATAGACAGGGGCTCGTCGTGGCGTCTATTGCTTGGCTGTCTGACTGCATGTGCCTATACTTGCCATTGTAAGCAGCCCTTTTCATTGAGAGATGTACGCGGGCTACTGGTCGAGCATTGAGGTTTCTAGTAACCGCCGTTATCACCAATTCAATTGTCGCTCGCTCACAGACAACGTCCGTCGAGACCTGAATTAATCGCCAGGCCGTACGGCGAGTAGTACAGGGCTGTTTACATGCTTCCACTCGCGGAACAAGCTGCATTACGATTGTGGAGTTGTTGGAACCGGGGTCCATTATGCCTGTTGGTCTTATCGTGAATTTCAGTCTGCGCCGCTTGAATCTCAATGGGTTGGACTGACACCACCGAATCACCACTTCATCGAAGATCAGATGTCAAGACAAATAAGCCAGCCCGTCTTTGCCAATCATCGTTTTCGAAGCTCCTTGACAGGTTCTTCTCCATCAGAAGATATTCAAAAATGTAGCGAGACTCACTTTACGCCATAGGATCGCGGCCGGTCGGCACAAACTTGCACCATCACGTTATCCTGGTGAAATGGACGATGGTAATCTCGCTTTGATTGTTTGCGTTTCTCGGTTAGGGCACCAACAAGATCTAGCCGTCTTGCCATCTGGGCCCATACCGATAAGTGAGGGAGGTTGGGAGGTGTTTGCAACACTTATGCAGGGGTAAGATGTGATTAAACTGACGGCAGCCGGGCTGTTGGGCCGCCTCCGATGGAGAGCTCCATCGCATTTTGGCATACATGTTAAGTCAAATACTGCTTTCTCGTCCCCTTCCAACGTCGCGACTGTACATAGTTGAAGTTTTCTCATCTCAGCCATACAAAGGCTTTGACACGATCTTGAAGACACCTGTTATTCATTAAGCTAGCTTGAATTCTCCAGGCCCTCTTTCCAAGCCAACCGTTCTCATAGGAGTCTTCGAAAGTCACATCTATGGATACTTTTACAACACATCGCGGCCCAGCGATAGAGCCAAGGCCTCCCAGCCCGCCTAGAGCATCACTGCAATGGGATCTCCAGTTTGAGAATCAGACCCTCAGGGCCTCGCAGTCACATGCCTTCGACCTTGCTTCATCAATGGCCGGGTTGGCAGTGGAAACTGACTTGAGTCTGAATGAGAACATGAAAGCATTGTTCCTGACCAGAGTCATGGAGAAGGCCCGGAAGCTCATATTGCGGCGCGTCAAAGAAAGGACGGACGCCAGCGAAGCCGATCTCGAAGACTTCAAACTCGACATTGAACATTGTCAACAATGTTACCGCTCGATATTCCAAAACCTGCCGGCCTCATTCGATGCTCGGAACAACGACAATGCTCTTGCAGTCTTCAACCGACAGAAACTGCATGCTGCGATCCAGAATGCACTCGAAGAGCTCAGCGACCACGTTCTCCTTCTTTCGAAAACGCCAAGGCGTACATATTACTCGGAGATGAACCTCGCGCGCATGTACTCAGTCCAGATCGTCACGCCTGCTGTGTGCTTGGAAGCCATGGACCGCGAATACCAGCGTCGCATGTATAGCGATGTCGAAGCGGTGAACTTTGACGAGCTTCGCGTCTTTTGGCTTCAGATCGCGCAATCTCCGCAGGATGTGATCAGGATCAGGAAGGTGGTGCGTCGTGCGAAGTTGGTATGCAAGAAGTGGGATGACGGGCCCTATTCAGACTTCTCCTCGGTGCTTTGGCGTGCTTTGTGGTATGCCAAGAGGGATCAGGTTCCAATCGTGTAGCAGGGTTCGAGTATGCTTTGGCGTCGTTCATTTGACAAGAATAACGCTCATCAATAGCAGATAGTTTTATCGGTCATGGAAATACAATTGTGGATGTTTCCATTGAACTGGATCGCAATCAACATTGCGGAATTGAAGCCAATTGAAGCCCTCCATGCATGGCACGGTGGCAGGATCGTGAATAAAATATGTTCTCATTAGGCACACAAAAGGCCTATTTGCATAATGGCATATCCAAAAGCAAGCCCTCCACCGGGATATTCAGATGTCCATAGCAGCCGTGCCGATGTAGAGATCCCTATACTGCGCTAGTTTCCCCCCCAGGTCTGTCAAAGCGAGCTTGACATCCTCGTTCTGTTCCCGCAATATCTCAATGATGGAGCCTAGACGGAGGCGTGCCTCTCGGCGGGCTTTTGCTTCCTCTACCCTGGCCCTGAGACCAGCAACCTTTTCTCGCAGAGGGGAGAGATTTTGTGTCTCCGACTCGCAGCCAGGAAGTTGGCTGAGTTCGAGACGGAGCTCCAGCTGTCGTTCATGATTGTTGAGGTCTTGCTCTAACCTCTCCAAGTCCGCATTACCCTTGATCGCAGGATCGGCGACCGCATCATCGGGTTCCTGTGTGAGTGCCGAAAAAACAGTCTCCATCTCTTCGAGTTGCTTCATTTGGGCTATGCTGGCAGATAGGGTGGCAATTCTGCCTTCGAAATGTGTCGACCACGTCTTGCGTAGTTCGTGGAACGTGGCAATGTCATCCCCGGCTATTGGCTGGGTATTTGGCACGTCGTCAAAAATGGGGAGATTCAGAAACTCGGCAAATGCGCCCTTTTCGGCAGGCTGCTCATCAGCAAAGAGCAAGAAAGCCTTGCGCCAGGGGTCGGCTGCGAGGGTACCGGGTGGTGTCTGCCGGCGAGCACATAAATGGCGTTGGCAGCGACGAATACGCTGCTGTTACGCTCGTCGTCTTGTTCGGCGCAAGGAACTTCTGCAATCTGCCAGGAGCTTGAAGAGCGGCCAAGATAGTTGCGGGCAAAGCGGGAAAAGATCTCGCCAGCTTTGGTCCGGTTGTCCAGGGAGGGCATCGAGTCGAGAAGGTCTACGCGGTGTGTCTCGGGATGTACTTTGACAAGCACCCAGTGACCACGAAGATGCATTGGTAGAAGCAGGGTGTCGGGATGCTTTTCGGACAGCATAGTCTTGATGTCGCGAACTGGAGGCGTGTTCGACGCGGCCAGGATCAGAGGGTGGATGACCACAGTGAGAGCGTCTCGCCTGGTGGAACACGTCGCGAGCGTAGAGATGAGGCGATACATTATATCCTCGTCTTGCTGCTTGTCGGGTGCCAGGCCATCGGCAAGCCAATTGGAGCCTTTCGTGGGCCCGGTCTCAGCGTCTGCCGTTGCACCGCTTGTTTTGGATGGGGTCGGGCGGGCATTGTGGCCCGTATCTGGCGCCCCTTCCAAGCCCACGTTCGTGGATGAGACTGAAGAAAGAGGGGAGGAGTTTGCGACAGTGCTCGGTTCTTCCTTGTTGAGGGATCGGCGGGAGGATCTCGTGGGCTTTCCGGCAGAGGGCTCGGTTCGTTTCGCAGGAGGGAGCTCGAGGTCAGCGGTCCCAGCAGACCGCTTCCGGGTCGATGACAACGACGGCTGGTTGCTAGACGTGGTGGCCGACGTGGAGTGTTCGGTCGTTGTGGTCTGCGACGTGTGTTCAATAATCCGGACTGTCTTTGCATCGCGACGAGACGAGGCGGATCCATGTTCCCGCAAGGCTCCCCTGGTAGAAGGTGTCTTCCGCGAGGGTTCGGGTGTTGTCGCGGTCGGGTTGGCTTCGTTGGCCTGTTCGAGGGTTGAATCGGCATCGCTGGAGCTCGAGCTGGGGCTAGCTGGCGGCTGCGAGAAAACCAATCATTAGCATCATGTCGGTCGAGAGGGGGATGTGTTCGACGACGGTCCCTCGCCGCTTCGAGGAACATACCATCACAGCTGAAGACCGAGATGATCTCGTCCCTACTGTGCCATTGGAGGTGCGACGCGATGCATCTATCTGGGCAATTGCAGTCTTGACATCTTCCGCCACCCAAGGAGGTGGGGATGACGACGGCCCGAGGCCAGCTTTTTCCAAGCGGCTGGTTATCGCCTCGTCCAGGGAATGCTTTGCTGTGTTCCATGGCACTCGCGCGCGAAGATCGCGCAGCGCGGAGAGGAACTTGGCAGTGAGGGCCTCTGTGCCGAAGAAGGCGAGGAAGTTGGCGAGGGAAACCTCCCACTTCTTGCACAGTGATTCGACCTCCCTGCGGTTCCGCTCCGAGGGAAGGTCCTTGAGGGACGGCTTGTTGGCAGTGTCGCCAGGCTGCGCAGTGCCTAGAGACTGGCGAGTAGACGGCATGGTACCGTTGACGGGCTTTGCGTGACCATGATGGTGTCGAGGCAAGATTCGGTGCCGGTCGCGATGTGCGAAGACGGGACCCAGGCAGGCAGGCAGACCTTCGGTGGGCGTGTTTGCCGTCCAGGTAGGTTGCTCCCCGCAACCAGGATGTTTGCGAGCTTTGCTGCTGTTCCAGCTTGCGGAAAGCTCCCTGGCAAACCCGACCTCCACTGGCAAGAAGGGCAGGGGTCATCGTTGTTCCCCCCGACCAACAGCAAACCCGGAAGCCGCCGTTTTCATTGGTTGGTGGCGTTGGAAAGAGTACAAGGTGGGATGTGACGCTCAGCAAAACCCTCCGTCGTCCAACTTCCTTCTTCAATTACCTTACTTCGGATAGGTACCTATGAACTCTGGGCTAATTTCCTACCTTCCGCTGTTAGTTGCCTTGCCTAGGGCATCTCAAACGATGGAGCAGCGGCCGCGACCAACGCTGCAAGCAGAAGTCACAGCGAACCCAATCCACCATGCACGCCGTATCCCTATGACCTCTCCACTCCTGGCAACCTGCCTTCTCCATCCTTTCCACGCTCGTTCCTTTTGACAGCAGCAGAGAATGCCATGGCGTACTGCTCACACGTCATGCGCCCTGGAATGTCGCAGTAGTCGGTGAAGTGGTGTGCGCCGTACCACCGAGTAATCTCGTTGACGAACAGCGGTCCTCCGCAGTGCCTTGCAGAGACGTCGAGACGGCATCCAATATCCAGCGAACCAACCTGTTGACTGTTAAGCTCTCGAAGGGATTCAAACACGCCAAGCGCATAGTCCATGACTTGTTTGCCTGTGAACCCTCTCCGCTTGAAAGATGCTTCCGGCGGCCACCTGGCCACGATCTGGCTGTCAGGAAAGGTTTTCGTCAGGCAGATTTTGTGCACCTCGCCTTTGAGACCGCGAATGCCCTCTGGGTCAGGCTTCGTGATAATGAAGACGCGAAACTCCTCATGGGAAAGGAAGTCAACGAATTCCTGGTGGAACCACGCCTCCTTGGCCGCTTCACCGACGGGCCGAGCATCAGGCGCAGGATCAGCGCAAGTCAGGCGCGGGCACATCTTCGTTCCTGCATGCAAGGAGCAGCCACTCCACGAGCGCTTGTTGAAGGCTCGAACCCCTGACAGAGCACACATGCCGTTCCCGAAGCAAGTCACAGGGCGCCAGTCTCGTCTTTTCGCAGCAACCGCGTCGAGTATTCGAATGTCTGGAAGCTTCTGGCCGTCCGCATGAGCTTCTTCGCGGGTCGGATATACCGTCAAAGCCCCGGCGTCTGGATTCCTGCTGACGTAGCTTTCGACGTCGTTGTAGCGGCCCATAATGATGTCTTGAAATGGGAAGCCTGTATCCAACAGAATCACCACCAGGCGGCAACTGTGACTGAGTTTGAGATGTTGGTGAAGATCATTTGCATGGAGATGTTCTTCAACGCGATCCCAGGTCATGATGGTAGATGTCTGCGAGCCGCAGTGATGAACTCCTGCCGAGGCGACAAGAAAGGTCTGGGCAACGCTCATTTTGCCATTTGCCACGTGAAGAAGACTGGGAAAAAGGTCGCAGAGAGACCTCGCCTCCTCATATGAAGACGGCAGCCATGGCGCGGCATCGGTCTCCGTGTCATCCAGGTCGAACGTCACGGTTGCATACGGACTGAACTTGGGGTTGAATGCTGCACTGTCGCCCTCGTATGAACCGTCTGCCATTGGGCACTAGAGAATGAAGGATTGTTCAACGGGGGACGGCTTCTGTATTGGCGATTCTGACGTCGCGTGTGGTTCCTCGTCTCGAACCACGGAGGAGGGTTCAGTGCGACATGGGTTTGTGTCGCCACGCATTTTCAGGTCTGGCGCTTGGCAAACGGTGGAGAGTTGGTCAATGAGCCGATCGAGTGCATTGACAAGGTGCGCGCGTTTGACTTGTCAGCAGATTCCAATTCGTTTTATTGGGAGACTTACCTATAGTTGAGATTACAATCTCGAAGGGTTTGGAACGGCGATGGGAGGACAGATTCAACGAGTTTCTTGGCTCAAAGCTAAAGCTGGCAGGTCTGCCAAGTTTCAGTCACCAAAATATCTTCGTGGAAGTAGTCGAGTTGCTGCAAGGCGTTTGGTGCGAGTAGGGAGGCGGAGACGACTCCTGGCGAACACAGGAAAGCCGAGCAGAGACAGGAAAATTAGGTGGCTTCCAAAAGAAATGCCAGGGAATGAAGGTTTAAGAGACAAAGTCAGGAACCAGGGTGAAGAATTGGTAAGAGATTCGGGAGATTTGAGATTTTGGAATTGCTTTGTGGAAGGTGAGGTAGGTCGGTTGGTTCAGCGGGCTTTGCTTGAAATCAGGTGTAGCCCAATGTGACAAACCCAGCTTTGTGCAGTGTTGATCCACATCGTATCGAAATCGTCACTTGAGTACTAGGTAGTCATAGTCTTTGAATATTCTTTGGCCTCTCGAGAAGTGTCAGCCCTGGAGAATCACAACCTGGCCGTGTTTGGGCAGGGCAGTCATTCTCCAGGTCAAGACAGTCAACGGCCCCTACCTTCGGATCTGGAACCGATCCACTGCGGCGACATTCCACCTCACTGTCCCCTTTCGAGATGGCTCATTGAGGCTTGAGGTGCAACACAGGTGGTGCCGGCAGTGTGATTCCTTCTGGTTCTGTGGTGGGCCTGCTCTTTCCATACGAAACGGAAGGGCTCAAAAACCAACTCCCCGACAGCTGAAGAAGGCGCAACGGTGAGGGCACCCCTTCCCGAAACTACTGGAGGGCAAGCCTCAACCATCACTGAGCCGGGCGAACAGCCACCAAGGGCAGGACGAATGTGACACTACTCATCCTTCTGTGTCTCCACATTCGTTCCTGTCCGGAGCTTCCTTGGGCACACCGAAATCTGGACTGGCACCTTCCAAGGGAAACTCTTGTTGGTGGGTAAGGGAGGTACCTTGCTCTGGGCAGCGTGGATGCTCTTATTTTGAACCGGTCTCACAGAACGACTGCAATCCTCCATGCAACATCACTCGGCAATCCAGCCTACCACCACAAATCCACCACCACGACTTTATGCATAGCCAGTTTTTTGGTAAAATCAGACGTTAGGCACTTCTAGAGAGGCCTGCGTTTGTTTAAAGTCATTCTACATCTTTCAAGTTGCACACGAAGTCGACCACAATGGACCAACAGAACGTCCAGTCGGAGAAGCTTCTTGGGGAAGACCGTTTCCATGACGTCACAGTGGAACAAAAGCAGATGGCTATTACTGCTTTGGACGTATCCGAAGAGTTCCAGAGTGATCGGCCACTAACCGACATGACCATGAACTTGATTTCATGGGCCGCCAGAGTTCCAGCCGGAGACAGATATGTCGTCGCAGAGGCGGCATGGTTTCGCCCCAACCCAGATGCTACTGCGGCACTTCCCACACATGTTCCTCAAGGATACTCTACTGGAAAAGTCATTCTGGTGCCGGTCTATTTTGACGTCCCTGACGATCATTGGTCGCTTCTGATTGTTCACGACGGTTTCACAGGGCTTGCAGAGGCACGCACGATCAGACACCTCGACCCTTTCAAGAATCAAAACAATCCAGAACGCGGCCTAAAAATCAAAGCTGCTGCCATGGATGCTTTCAGACATCTCGGGGGTCCAGGCAAAACCAGTTTTGAAGACTTGGTGAGTCGAAATCTTCTCCCACTTTCGTCAGTACTCGTAGCTAACCTCAACAACCATCAGACCACCCCTCAAAGCCCCAACGCTGCTAGCTGCGGAGTGTAGGTCGCACACGCAATCAGAACGCTATGCGAAACAGACAATTATCCAAGGCAACAATTCGACCCTGACTTCTTTCGGGTTCAAATCTTCAAGTGGTTGGTCGATAGAAACTTTGAACCAAATGATCCAGATGCTTTAGAGCGCATTCTTTACGCTGTCGCAAGGTGGAAGTCTGAAAACGGGGAGTCTGGAATCGAAAGCCTGTCTATAGGCCGTGGGGATGCTACTGGCAAGGTCTCACAGCTCGGGGATGATTGATGATATCTTACGGCTCTGGGGTTTGGTGTGCATTGTTGCATTTTGGGGTGGCCTGCCTTTGTTCGTCCAAGTATTACGTAGAATTGGGGTCGGCATGCGGTACATTCTTCTTCCGTTCAGGCGCGTAGTCATGATCAATGGTAGCATCAGAATACAACCACGACTCGACCTCGTGCTATTCGCGTCATTGCTCGTATTTCCCAAAGTTGCTGGTTCAGAATCCTCCGAAGATTGTACAAAACTCCGGAATAGGCCAACCTCAAATAGTTCATTCCTTTTGAAAGATGTCCGGGTCGCACGCTCCCTGCTGTTAGGAGTCGGCCCTCGTGGTCAACCTGTCAACTGCTTACAAATGCGTACGTCCCAGACGCTCGTAAATGGCACCCTTAGTCTTGTTTCAGGGCGGGGAACCATGATGGAAGATCATCCTCGTTGTCTTCGTGTTTCCTGCCAGTCCGCTTCTTGCGGTCTGGCCTGGCCGATCCCTTGTCTTCCAGCGACTTGCAGTTCTTCTCAAGCGCAAGAGAGTCACTCGTACTTCTTGAAGATTTCCGACCTTCCAACCAGTCTTCCTGGGAGCGGCCGCTGTGCGCCTTGTACGACTCCCAAAACTCGGCAATCAACACTCTCTGTACCTTGGTGGCGGCAACCCAGGCTGTCTCGGTGCGTCCCACAAACCGCGTCTCGTACTGTACGACGAGTGTGCCTCTCTTGTCGTTGCCTTTCCGCGCGGCGAGTATTTTCAGAGGCGCCCAGCGGTCGGGATGAGCCATGTGACGCTGGCGTCCACCGGCGCACTTTTCCTAAAAGTAGCATACGGCATCGGGGTCGATGAGTTGGGCTTTGGACTCGCTGATCCAGAAGGCGGGGTACGGCGGATTGGCGGTGAGGACACGGAAGTCGAAGGTGTCGACGTAGCTGGAGGGGCTGGTTGTCGATTTGTGGGAGAGGATGACGCCAAGCTTGGACGAGCGGGCCGCTGCGCAGGTAGGCGGTCAGATCTCGAGACAGCAACGGAGGGAACGAGCGGCAAGAGGTCTCTAGGGGAGAGCTTACCTTTCTTCGTCTTTTGTTTAGCCATGCCGCGATCGTCAACGGTACAGTGTACTGCGCGTCGCCTTTGGTGAACGGGGAGCTGAGAGTGCTCGTCGAGAGGGTCGCGCGATGCCGAGTGCAGGCATCCCTCGAAGTAGGTAGATGACAGCCGAGATCCCAGCATAAATTGGAATGGAGATGAAGGCCTTTTTGCCGGGGTGCCAATCAGTACGGGAGCCAGTGGCTTTCGGTGGTAGCTCGCGGACGAAGAAGGCAACGTCCTGGTGAAGGCAGCTGCGCGAAAGTGTGGGTCATTACACGCAACGCACACTCAGCTACGGCACACCAGTGACCTCGCCACACTTACGCCCTCAATTCCGTACAGCACCAGGACCAGATCGAGATACCTGAATATATCGAAGAAGTACGTTGACCAGTTGAAGTAGAATCCGAAATGTATTGAGTAGAATACGCAGCCGCGCAAACACAGAAAAGGTAGGCGGTTTGGGCTGAAAGGAGGAATCCTCCACTCAGAGAAAAGGGACTTCAACGCAAGTCTCAAGGTATCTTCTCTCATCGAACAAAACACGCTGGAAGCCCCCCGCAGGACCTCCTAAATTTCTTCTTTCACATAGAAGGCAATGGTCCAGGACGCTCTCGTCTAGGCAGAAACTTTCTCGCTCGAGCGAAAGGAACGAAAAAATATGATTCGGGGTTCCATGCAGTTCGTGCTTTCATTGGCCTTTCGACGGGGTTGAACGACGGCAGCAGCAGCGTCGAAAGCGTCGAGGCCAGTCCGAACGGAAGGCAACTGAAGGAGATGGAGCGACAGAAAAATACATCTTCCAATCGACAGAGAGGAGTCCCGGCACACACTTATGGATACCGCCGCAAATATCTGACATCGAGATCGGGTATCAGAAGCATGCCATATCACCCGAATACCCAACGCCAGAAAAGCACCAAACGGAAACAAACCCAAACAAAAACCATATCTCCAACGTTGAATGTTCAGCCCAAAGCACTCACTGCCTTTTCCCCTTCTTGCCCTCGGTCTTCCATTCCTTGATAGCGTCGCTGGGAAGGCAGTTTTCCGGCGTCCACTCAGCCTTATCGTACCCCACGAATTCCACCAAATATGCAACGCCTCCCTGTTCCCTACTGCGGACCTTGTTCATCTTTCTCTCGCCAAGGATCCTGCTGACGATGAACGGCCCTGTAATGGGGTCCAACCCCAGCACACGGTTTCTTCTGTTCCACCCGCTCGGGCTCCAGAACTTGGAGACGACCTTCCGGCAGCTGTGCCACAGCTCTTCCTCGGGTTCCCATGTGGGCTCGTCGTGTAGCCATTTGCCTCCCCATTGAACCAGCAGTTCGACATCATCGCCCTCGCGTCGGAAGTCCAGGATCTTGTGGACCGGGTATTGCTTATTGTCCGAGTTTTGGCCGGATGTTGAGGGCGCCTCCGTGTCGTTGACCGCGGGCTCGGGAACGTCGTTAGATCTCACGGCTTTCTTCCTGCGGGGGGTTGAGGCCTTAGGGCCCGACTGCGTCGTCACTCTCTTCCGCTTGCCTCGTCCTCCTCTGCGATTCCCATCGTCGGTCGCCTCGGGGGCAGGGTCTTCGTGTACGCCATGCTGCTCTGTTGATGGGTGGATGTCGATCGGTGGTTGCTCAGCCGGTGCTGGCTCCTCCGGGGTGGGCAGGTCCGTTGGCTCGGGGCCGGTCGCATCGTCATCGGCTTCGAGGGATTCGAGAGGGTTGGCAGACAAGTCAGGAGACGCCGGTCGTGAGCCATCTAATAACGGGCTGTCTAGGACCGATAGGGGGCTCGAGAGCCTCGAAGAAGCGTCGGTCCAGTTCGAAGGGATGCCATTGGAGGCGTCTTGCTTGTGCGGCGCACTGCGAGGACGGCATGTCAGCACGCGGGTTGCCAGAGGCCGCGAATTCTGATTACCTTGACTCAGCACCGGCTCCGTTGCCGCCGATGGAACTGCTCTTGTCGAGGGCCATCTTGCTGGCCGATGGGCGAGGACTCATTCCAGCGAATAATCTGGACAGCATCTTGAAAGGATGTCGTTGGAGGAATGCGATGCGATACGATGCGCCGCGACGCGACGCGCTGAAACAGAGGGGCCTGATTACGTAGCTGTAGTGCACCAAGGAAGTCCTCAGCGTCGCAACAGCTTTGAAATGGCTGTTGGGTCCACTGGCCAAGCGCACCATCAAGGCACAGGAAGCACAAAATGGTCCTCACGACGACTTATGCATCGCACGTGCGACGAAAATGCACATAACTCAGGCTCGCAAGGTACTGCACAATTGCATAATTCCCAAACCGCGCTTCAGCAACTGGCCTAACGTTATGCAGAATGCATGTCTCAGGACGAAATGCACCCATACAAAGGAATCGGGAACCACAAAAGCACCCATACAGTGCTGCAGACGACCTCTTCTCTAGAGCCATGACCGCGGTTAGATTCATCATTCCCTGATGTTTGAGATCTATAATTAATCTCTGTTGTACCATTCAGCATGAGCAAGATATGAGACAGGCTCGATAATCACACAAGAAATCCGATTTGGATTTTTAAAACAAGATTGCTGTGGGCTATTATTATACAAGCCTCGAGGCGCATCTGGAAAGTTCCAGCCAACAACCAAACAACCAAGTCCTTGCAATCTAGAAATCTTAGCTCCGCGAGTAGATCAGCATTGTATTCAAAACAATGAGAAGGAAAACATCGTTGTTTGTTCCACAACTGACCTCGGACTCAGCCGTTCTTGGCGACGCCTGTGGCACTACCGGGCGGCGTATGTAATATGGCCACAAAGCTCGCTGCGGTAGTCTTCTTGACGTGTGCCAAGCAGCATCATCAAGAAGCGCAGCGTAATTACCAGCTCTGTGATAATGTCAAGGTGAAACTTCTGCGGAATTCATTATGACACGGCCAAAGATTATCGTGTTCTTGCGACGCCGGACACGCACTAGCTGATCTAGCTTCCCGGCACGAGATCTGGCTGAAGAACCGCCAACGCCACGATAGTCCCAGCTAGGCTTCGCTTCGGTGACTCAGACCATGTTGCACAGGTGGGGCCACGGTTCAGCTGAAGGACGCTTGGCTCCGGTGGTACGGGTCCCAGTGAAAAGAGTGCTCTTTTCAGGTTGACATACACTATGGATCTTGTTAAAACATGCTTATTTTGATCTTATGGTACGGGAACGATCATCTAGTTAAGGTTCTGAGTGCAAGCGACCCTCGCAGGGTCCACGTCTTGGCAGCAGTCGAGGTGCGAACTAACGCCACAACCACGGACTCTGCCGTTATTCGCGAAGTCTAGACAATGTTCTTCAGGTCTTGGATGTTGTTGCGATGATCTTGGAACATGCTTTTGATCATAATAATAACAGGATTGAACGTTTAACACTTGAAATGATTCGTATAAGAACCCCTTCGAATGCCCAGTGTTGTCGAATCTGTCTCTCCTCATCACACTCACTCAACTCCAGCCTTCATCACAACACATTCCCTGAAACTCACCCGCATACAATCTTTTCCCGATCTCAACTACAACACCAAATTCATTCAAAATGCATATGCCCACCTTCGGTCAGGTTGCCACTATTGGCATGGCTCTTTTCGCTGCCGCAGCTATTGCTGTCCCTGTTGCTCAGCCGCTTGAGGCTGACGTTGTCGAGGTGAGTATCGAAAACTAATGGTTAAAAGACACTTTCTGACCTAATACAGCGCTCTGCCGACATTGTTGTGAGTGTTGCTATCTAGAAGCTTCCAGAAACCCCGCTTTCAAATGTCTTCGTTGCGATTTCGGGAAACATAGACTAACTTGCCATTTCATTAGGCTCGCGGTGAGGGCATCTCCGTAAGTAGATGAATAACACATGATTCCAAACAGAGGGGCAAAATTGCTAATGGCTTTCGACTAGACCTTCGCTAGCGTTGAGCTCGCTACCCGCGGCGACCTCGAGCAGCGCAACAAGAAGAAGTGCAAGCGTACCAACAACAAGGGATACTGCACCGACTCCGACGACGATAAGAAGGACAAGAAGAAGAAGAAGCAGTGCAAGCGCAACAAGAAGGGCGACTGCTCTGACTCGGAGGACGACAAGAAGGGCAAGAAGCAGAAGCAGTGCAAGCGCAACAAGAAGGGCGACTGCTATGACTCGGACAATGACAAGAAGGATGACAAGAAGGGCAACCAGAAGGATGACAAGAAGGACAACAAGAAGGGCCACTACTAAGTGGAATTGACCTCGACATCTGTGGAGGCCATACTCAATGTTTGGTCTTCGCATCCGACGATGCATGGTTGGGCTCCGGTTTAACTCGGCATTGCCATAGGCTTACGCCATTTCATTTCTGATTTGTATATTTGAACGTCACATATTTTTATCTCGTCGTCAATCTCACGTTATTGTTGCCGGCCACATTTGTTTACGCAACCGTTTTTCAAGCATGCCTGGTTCGTCATTCGTACGTTGATGACAGGAGCTGACCGGTGAGTACATTTACGGTGACATTTACCTCAGAAAATTAAGAGACTTTATTCAGAACGCAGAGCTCATGAAGACCAGTGGCTGACGCGATGTGTTAGATCTCGAGCAGCAAAGATATCCTCCATCACGAACCCCAAATCGCCGCCAACTAGCCTCATAGCTCCACTGCCAGGACCTGACCACTGTATGTCACACCGTCCACTGCATTTCCACCAGTGGTCACGAACAACGTCTTGTTATCCTTGGAAACCGCAACAGATGTCGGACGATGAATGAAGGTGGTTTCGCCACCTCCAGCGATCGTGACGTACGTTCCGTTCACGAAAATCTGGCCAAGTGCGTTCTGGGTTTGGGCGGCAAAGATGTTGCCCGACGCATCAATAACAAAGTCGTCCCAAGCATAACCGCCGGAAGCAACCGCCAATGTCTCAACATCGCCGGCTTTGTAGCCGTCTTCAGTGATAGGAACACGACCAAAACTGGTTCGTGCGGTGTTCGTGAAATAGGCATAACCATCGGCGATCTTTATGCCGTTGATACCAATGGGAATGGTGGCATTTGCGGGGGCAGCAAAGAGGTCGTCAGTAATCGCTACCTCGGACGCACCAGTCTGGGTATCGATGCGGAAGATGCTGCCAAGGCGCGAGTCGGTAGCCAAGACAATGTGAGGCTTAGACGGCAGAGATGCGAGCCCGTTGAGCATTACGGCATCGGGAAGCCTGGCGACGACGTTGACAGTGGGCTTGGCGCTGTCTCCATCGCTGAAGTCAACTGTATAAACGCTTTCGTTGGTGTAAGAGTAGTTGTTGCCGCGAACGCCGCCTAAAATCGCGAACTTGTCTGCGCTGATTGCTGCAATGCCGCCAATAGCCGTGGCCCCAGGGAGTTTGGTGACGAGTTCGGCCTGGGATCCATTTGTCAAAGTGTCCAAAGTGTAGAGGCTGCCGTTGTCGAAGGTGGTGAGAAGAAGCTGGCCGTTAGACCGGAGGGCGCTGTTCTCGATGGTTACAGCGTAGTCGGTGAAGTTCCATAACTGCGACACTGCCGAGGCGGCGGATGCTGAGCTGACTCCGGCTACAACTACGACGAACGCGGAGGGCCACATGATGGAGGTGGCTTTGTTGGATGAGACTGGAAGCCGAGCTCATTTGTTCAAATTGCGACTGCACGTATGCTTTAATACTAACTGATCGTGAGTGGATCCTCGGGGCTCGCTCGATGCGTTGCGTGATTGCCGACGCCGTTGGCCACTTTGTGAGGAGTTCATGTCGAAATCATCTCGGAGCTACCCTTGTTGTGTACCTAGTGCTTGTTTCCTTGCTGTAACCCTGTGGAGATGTGCACGAAATGACGGCAGAAACTGGCCAGAGAAACCTAAAGGCAAGAACAGATCTGGACGGCAATCTAGGAAGCAGGAAGGATGCAAGGATTTTCACCAAGAAAACCGCTTTCAACGCGGCCCGCGTGCAAATCATCAACGGGGTTGAGCGTCTTGCGGCTCGGATATTTGCTCGCATCACCCCCACAAAGCTGAATGTTCGCCATCTTCGGACGAACAACTGACATGGTATGATCCCTGCCCCTCTTTCAGTGTGAGGGTACTACTGCAAGGGGTTTCCACCTCCTTATTTCGACTCTGCTTCCGCAGGTCGTGGAGAAGGATTTCTTCGATCCATATTGATCATTCGTCATAAACACCAAAACTTCCTGACCGGACATATTCTGGCAGTCAGTTGAATACTTCTGACCGTAGAGTATTCGGATTCGCGGCCGCGATATCTTCCTATCAGAACGTGCAACAGTTTGGTGTGATGGGGCATCCGAAGTTGAACAAAATCAATGCTGTTTGCATAACCTAGGGATAAGAGTCATCAGATTGGCTTACGACTTTGGCAGCTGCAGCCAGCTGACTACACTTTCTGTTAATTTGGCATCTCACGCGGCTTTTGACGACTGTTAATTTTTAAAATGAATGTGTGCGCTGCTGAAGGAGACATCAGGCAGCTTCTTTGCGGCTTTCGATGGAAACGCTTACCAGAGGCTTCGAAATGCCAATGACATAAAATAACCAAGGTTTTCCAGATGGCTGGGGGAAAAGAAGTCAAGAGCTTCGCGTGAAAAGATTCGCCGTGAGAAAGTCTGGACATCCGACAGACTTTTAGCAAATGATGAAAAATAGGGCCTCGTCAACTTTGCCGACCCAACTGCTACTAGCTCGAAGTCGAAGCAAACAACATCCTCTGCTCTTTGTTGTCAGCGCCTTCCGCATCTTCTGCGGAACGCGACTTCGCTGCCTGGAAATTTCACCTTGCCATACGAAAAACAAACCAGGCAACCCTCACACACATCCGATTAAGCGCATCTGACGCGACCTCTAAGCGAGCCAGAACCCTTCTCCATCATCACTTTCGGTCTCCAGCGACTAGTGACAATCTGAAGATATCCGATCATCCGGCACCAAGAATCAACCACTTTCAAGCTGATTTCTTCCTGGTACCCTTTTGCCCATCTCTTATGCCATTTCACGATAGCCACTGACCGACGACTCCGAACTGCAGCCACACCAGAAAAAGCACCTTCTCAGAACGCCAGTCACGCCTTGCTGTGGAAAGCCCTCGACTAGCCATTGCAGATCGTTCGACACGTGCCGCAAAAATGACAAAGGAGACACGCCACCAGCAGCAGACTCAACGCTGGCGTGATGAACTACAGTCTCTCCTAGGCAGCAGCACAACACCGGATGGCACTGACATCGAAAAGCTGGAGCACCAGGTCTGCTTCAACCTGGCCAGAATAATCAAACTTGCGCATGACAAGCCCCCGAAAGCGTTATGGAATGTTGGAGGACTTCTTCATGGTGTCCACTATTCTCGACCTGTCATCAAATCTATCTGGGAGACCTTGGCGCAAAAGCAAACAACCGTCGCTCTTACGACCGCGACTTCCATGCGCAAAAGTGTACCAAAGGGTGCTCAAGGTACCCAGTCAGCCAGAGCCGCAAGGTATAGTCGACGAAATCAGCCCGTCGCAGGTGACACGGGGCCTGAATCTTTCACCCCGGCCTCGGCATCGATTGCTGAGTCGTCAATGGATCCGGGCTCACGTCAAGATCAGCCAAATAGCCAGCAACTCTCCAAGTCCGACACCGAGGACATCATGGCTCAGTCCACAGTCGACGGCTTTTCAGACCAAGCGCAGACATCCCTGTGTAATCGTGGCATGGCCTTTACATACATCAAAGACACTGAACTGCTCAAACCTGGAAAGAAGCTTCATGGGAGGCTCATCTTGAACATCCTCCGACGCGCCGCGCATCTCAACCCTTTTCAGTACGTCGTCTTGGACCCCACGGTCTCCAGCGGCATCCAGAACCACAAGCCGATTCCAAGAGACGTACAAGAACAAATGTCATCTTCTGGAAAATGCACCATTATTGCTCCCATCCACCTTGCCGACAGACACCATTGGGTGCTACTGAGATTCGATCGACTCAACGACGCTGTTCACGTTTATGACTCCCTTGCTCCGACCGGCGTCGATGGCCAAGTTCGAGCATTCATCCTCCTGCTCATCACTACGCTGGAGATGCACGATACCGTCCCTACCATTCACAGCTGCCATTGTCCCCTGCAGGCCGACGAAGGAGATAGCGGAATGGCGGTGATTGTCAATGCGTTGAATTTCATGACCGGAGACGGTCGTCTTGGAGTCCACAGCAACAAGAACTACACCCTTTAGCGAAAGGTGCTTTGCTCGATGCTGGATCCGACTGCAAAGAGGATCTTAATGGACGATTGGAATCAATCCCATGCAAGCGTTGAGACTGCCGAGACGGAGCTGATTCAGGTGAAGCTGCTTCTTGAAACTCTGTGCGAGCAGACGCTCGCTGTGCGCGGCATCAAGGCCGACCAGTTGGCGAACGAGTTCTATGCCCACAGATCGGCGCGAGAAGCCTTGAAGATCTGCATACACGCTGATCCATGCCTCATACGACGACTGGATGCATCAATCGAGCGGTTCTCGGAGTTCATCAACAAGAGAGCAGGGGCTTGCGAATTCTTCTCTCGTGCCATATCTGCAATCGACGCTACCCTGGACGAAATTGATGGCACTGGCAGCGACGTTGAGATGTTGGAGGAAAGCTAAGCGTGGCGCTGTTGACATGATGCATGGAAGCTTTTACCAAACCTACGGCCTTGGCTTCGTCGACCTCCGACGGAGAAAGAGAGCACCGGCATATGCTCTGGGCCTTGAACGCTAAGCCTGACTACATGGTTATCTTGGAAGTGTAAAAATAATGTTCGTTTATACATATTTTATCCCAATGTGATCAATTGCATTCATCGAGAAGCTCAGCGGGTTGGCAAAACCCGGATCTGTGCTTTCAGAGAGCGAATGTAATATTTGTGCGCTAGCTCTGGTCTTTCTCTGAGTTTCAAGAAGAAGAAATTACTACAGTATTAAGAGTTCTGTGAAGGATCGGCATAAAGCCTTCCCACGACGTTGCCTTTCAGCAGCCGATCCACCCCATCCGCCAGCCTGTCGAATGGCACCTCTTCGAGAGTTGGCTGGACCCTGTTATTCGCAACAAGTTCGAGAGATTTTTCCACCTCTTGGAGTGAAGACCCGGCAGATCCAATGAGCTTGACGCCCAAGGCAACGAACAAGTGCGTGTCGAGCACTGCCTGCTTCGAAGCAAGACCAACAAGGATCACTTTGCCTCCAAGTTTGACAGCTTTAGCTGCCGCGGAAGTGGATGAACCCGCACCGGCGAAGTCAAACACAACATCAAATCGAACTCCGGGGAAGCTGTCAAAGGTCGTTCCCGAAGAATAAGCCCCCGCAAGTGCAGCCGCTGGGAACTTACGGCGGTCAAGGTCGATGCAGAAAACACGAGCTCCTAAGCCAGCCGCAATTTGGACCGCCGAGAGGCCTAAACCGCCTAAGCCTATGACGGCAACCTTGGATCCCGGGGAAATCTGGCCCTCAGCAACGACTGCATGGTACGCCGTAGCTACAGCATCGGTAGCAAGCGCTGCTTGAGCAAACGATACGCCATCTGGGATCGGCAACGTTCGTTCTTCGGAGAGCACCACGAACTCGGCGAACCCACCGTCCCGACCTATTCCGGGGCTGTCGACTACATCTCCAAGTTCAACAGGATGTTTGGGTGTGATGACTGAAACGACAGGGTCGCCAATTTTGAACTTGGTGATGTCGGCTCCGCAAGAAACGACAACTCCAGCGATCTCGTGTCCGAGAATGATTGGGCGTTTCCAGAAAAACGTGGTATCAATGCCGGAAACAATATTACAGTCCGTATGGCAGATGCCGCATGCCCTCACTCTGACCAAGACTTGGTTATTCTGTGGAGTCGGCACAGGAACATCACAACGCTCGAGGCCCTTTGAAGGGTTTGAAAAGTGGTAAGCTTTCATGATTTTGGGGATTTTGGGGATGGGTAAATCTTTGAGCAAAGGCTATCGTGGCGCGGTCAATATGTTCGATGTCGGTGCGATTGAGGAAGTTTGATGAAATAAAATGGAGAATAGAGGAGAATTCATTTGCAGTTAAATAGACAAATAGGAACCACTCCAGGCAAAGGTACTGACTGGCTTTCGGACTTCACTTCTATTGGGACTTTCATGGGCCAGCAGAAGCTTGCCAATCGAATGCATTTGATCGTCACCGAGTAAATCATCGTCCCGCCTCTGATGGTCAAGTCAAAATTAAACTTTCGTGAAGGTTGAAATATTTGAATTAAATGAGGTAGATTGCGCACCTAATGTTTATTTTCGTTCGTGGTGGTTGCCAAATGATTACTGATTACACCTTTGCCGCACGGATTGCCGAGGTGCGGCCACCCCTGAAGCCAAAAGCCTCATAATCAGGCTTTGTCATCATGGCTTGAGAGAGATGAGACTCCGAATCATCGTTGATGTTTAGTCTGAATGTCTGGTAGTGGACAGTACGGCTTCGGTTGAATTGGGGCGGAGCTGGTCTGGGTTGAAATCATGCCGTCGGGACAACTAAAAGCCCAAACGTTATTTCTGAGCAAACATCAAGTTCTGTTTCCCGTAGGTAATTGTGTATATAAGATGGCCAGGTTGCTCATAAACAAAGAGCCTTTCTTTTACTCTGCATCCCAACCTGGTCGGCCAAAAGCACTTTGTCACGCCAACAATCAACCAAAAGCCCAACTTTTATTTCCCATCACCCGCCATGTCCACCCTTCAGACCGCCAAGACACAGTTTGTTTCCGTCAACGGAGTACGGGTTGCTTTCAGACGATTCGGAAAGCAGTCCCAAGTTCCATTGTTGTACATCAACCACCTCCGTGGGTCCATGGACACACTTGACCCCCTCTTGTTCAACGCCATTGCGAAGAATCGGGAAGTCATTGTCTACGACAGCTTTGGCATCGGCCATAGTGATGGAGAAGTTCCCGAGGCTACAGCTGCAATGGCTGCGATTACGGCCGGCTTCTTGGTTGCCATTGGCGTCGAGAAGGCCGACGTAATTGGGTTTTCCATGGGAGGCGGCGTAGCCCAGATCCTGGCCTGGGACTATGCTCACCTTGTGCGAAAGCTGGTTCTAGCCGGCACCCAGTCAGCCATTGGCGAGGGAGTAGTTCTTCCGCCCAAAGAGGTACTGGAAAGCGCGGGGGCAAACAATGACGAGCCTCCCACGTTGGAAGACATGCTGCGCCTCTTCTTCTACCCAACAGAATCCAGCTTGGCGATCGGTCGTCAATGGTGGAATCGTATTCACGAGCGTCAAGTAGCGGGAGAAGAACGCAAGGGGTATCTCATTGGCCCTGGCGCTCGATCCCAGCTGACTGCGATCTTCTCGTTCACTCTCAACTCGAGCAACTTCGATCGTCTCAAAGACATTAAGGCGCCCACTCTAGTCACCAACGGCCACAATGACATTATGTCTCCTACGCCAAACAGTTTCATTCTCCAGCAAAGTCTCCCCAACGCCCAGCTCATCATTTCCCCCGATGCTGGTCATGGCCACCTGTTCCAGGTCCCAGAGCTGTATGCGCAGCACTTGGAGTTGTTCCTTGGACATTGAAAATTCACAAGATTCGGCAGCTTGAACGGGGTTTTGGGTCACATGTATTTATCACTCAGGGAACCTTAGTTGCGGAGATTGAATGTTGCTTGGATGATGTGTATTATTCGTCGCCGCACTGTTGCCGAATCCGGGAACCCCCTTCGCTGTCGACCCGGCCGCCTTTCCGTCTGCGTAGCTTTCGGTTAGCTTTGCTGGAAACCTGCTCGCAAAGAAGTACATAAAGCTGAATGAAGCACCATCATCCCACCCGCAAAGATCCTTGCACTTGTGACCGTCTTTAGATTCAAGTCCCTATCAAGTCCAGAAGACGTCCCCGTCGGCATCAAATATTCGAGGTGAACGTTGGGGCACTCTCCTTTAATCTCTTCGACTTTCATGACCTTTTTCGAAAATCAGTTGACAGAATTGGTTAACTCACCAATCGGTGCTCTCCCGTCGCTGGCGCGCTGACTCTGCTTTGGTCCTTATTTGAGGCGCTGTATGCACAGTCATTGCGGAACTGTATAGGGCGGTTGATGCTCTAGCAGATTGATATCATGTTTTTCGCACAATGGCGTTGTCCCGGGGCGCCGTCTTCTTGATCTCCTTTTGATGGTCGCTTTGTCTGAATTCGCCCCGGCGGGCTCGTCCCGTCGCCGTTACCCTGCTTGATTCTTTCTTTTTCCGGCTAAGTAGCCGTTGAATCCGTGGCTTTCGACCGTACTCGTTGTGCCCTTCCTTGAAAGTGTGGTGAGGGACATGCCATGGTATCGTAGAGGTCTGTATGACAGGAGTGGGTGGGGGGTACCTTAAGTAGTTCTCCGCCACTGCATTAGTGACAGCTTGCGCATGTTGTTGGCCACACTGAAATGTCTGCGGAGCCCGCGGGTGTCTCTCAGTTCATCGTTATTTTGGTATCTTTTATCTGTGCGGGTCCATGTGTCATCGAAGAGGCGAACCTCGTTACCTGGAAGGCAGAGCACGTCGACAAGAGGTGTATGACCGGGTGTGGATGATGAGGGAGCGAAGCGACGGCAGTCCGCGCCTAAGGGCTGGATCAGCAATGAGAAAAACCCTCGAAATTGAATATTTATGCGACGTTGACGTCTGTCCACTTACCGTCGCGGGCGAGTTCTTTTGTTGGTTAACTTCCGGCAGTGCTAAAATGACCTGACAGTGGAGACCACATCACAAAATTTGGAGGACATGCATTCGTGGTGTGAGACCAAAGCATTGAGAAACTCGATGGTGAAGCATGCCGGGAAATGGTGAATCAAGACAGGGAGGGAGACTTTGCACTCAGTAGAGGAAAGAACGCAAAGTTTTCGGTTTCATTAACGAGACAATCCTGTTTATGATTTCTTCCAGGTGCTAAAGTTGTGAATAAGCAAAGCAGTCTGTTAGAAGAGAATCTCCAAAATGAGATCTGCATCAGGTCGATGTCATCCGTCTCTCTCCAGGCTAGGAAGGCGCGATCGAATACCGTCTCGAGCTTTCCCGGCAGTTCCATCTCTGCATATCACCGCGGTCCCGAACACGTTCTCAGGCTCGTTCAATACATGGTGCCTCCAATCTGCTCCTGCTGGGCTTCAATGACGTCGTCATCCTCAAGGTCGAGGCTGCGGGGGGTGTCATCTTCGACAAGGCGAGTGCCATCAAAGATGAATCTGACAGACTTGGAGTCCTTTCCTTGTCTCTCACAGAACGCTGCCATGACTTTCTGCATCCGAGTGTCCCGTTTAATTTTGAAGACGATGGTATGGCCAGTGGTGTCGACGATCTTGATGTTGATGGCTGCGTTGTTGGGAGTCTCGGCAGCAGTCTGAGGAGCAGCCTGCTCGGGGGCAGGGGCCTCGGGAGCGGGAACCTGAGGAGGGGCATCTGTAGAAGAGGGGTTGAATCAGCAAATGTTCTTGACGGAGAATAATGACGGTAGGTCTATGTTGTGGAATGCTCGGAGGAACAATGGTCAAAGAGGAAGAGAAGGCCGACAGACCGTTGGCACCAGACGGGCCGGGAGCAGGCGGCTCCTCATTGCCATCACGGGTGCTCTCCTGCTTGGGTTCCATCTCGATGGTTGTCGGAAGTTTTGGGTAGTACCGGACGTCAAAACTCGGATTGGTGGTGTTGTGGTTGGTAGAGCTTGTTGTTGACGGGTGAGACGTGGAGGTGAAGACGACTTTTGTTGTGGGTTGCCTCGATTGTGGACGGTTGGTTGAGAGGTTGGTGGGCAATCATGTGGCAGCTCGAGGACACACGTGAACGAAAGGGAAGGTGCGAGATTTGCGCGGCCCAGGACGCGCCTGCTGTTTCCAGAACAACCGCGTATTGGTGAAAGGCTGCCGGTGCCTTCAACTTTGCCACACTTGTCGTGAGCCCGACAGCCCAAACAAGACCATGCTATTTGTGGTTTAAGATCATAAAGTGTCAGAGAATGCCACTCAACTTGCTATTTTGTGCTAGCGCAAAAATACTGACTGCAAAATGTGAGGTTATCTGCATTTTGGTTATGCTCCCTGAAGTTAACAGGAGATACAAAAATCAAAGTCATGATCGATGCAGGGATCGAACCTGCGATCCTCTGCGCAATACGTTTGTAAAGCAGATGCCTTAAACCACTGGGCCAATCGACCGTATGAGATGATCAAATCCGCCGGTGGTGTCCACTTGTGGATCATGCATGCACGCTACGACGAGAACGTCCAGAGCAGAGACGTACAGGGTGCTGCTAGAGGCCTGGCTGAGACATCATAAATGAAGGTGGTAAAAACTGTTAGATATCTATGGATGTGTGATACTGAGATAGGCAGATATTTCTAGCACTTAAATATCTGGCATATGCAACCAATCCTCCATTGAAGACAAAGCTAATGGCTGCAGCTACCTATTTTTGTATCATTCTGTCTCACCAGAAGTCTAAGTCTGAAGGGTGAGCGAAATTGGGGCATGAGATTCTTCCTGCTGTTTGTAATGTCGGCTGTTGACTGAAATATATGTGGTCTTGCCGACCATTCACCTAGCGCCCCAGGCATACCCATTTGCACCACCCAGCCAGCAGCAAACAGAAGACAAAGTCGTCAGCTAAGCCATTTCGGCCTGTTTGCATTCAAACTTGCCTTCGTTGTCATCATTCCTTTGATATATTGCCTTTCTGCCACCACAATAACTCAGCTTCCAGTACAGGGACAAAACGCCTTGGTCACCGTTTGTTGGGGTTCCGAATCTTCTCCTCTCCTCTCCACTTAAGACTTCTTCAACAAGTCAAACTCGCAACCTCTCAGTTCTCTAAAACTAGCTAGGTGGCCGACTGTTTGCACATCTCTGTTTATTGCAGCAATTTTCAGCCACCAGTGAGTCGTTTCCATCCTGCCAACATTCTGGTTTCGCTCCGAAACTGATTTCCTCTGGTACCTAGGGTCGGCTCGACGGCAAACCCGATGCCATTCAACGCTTCCGACAAGCAACTTAGCGCCCGTTCGTAGCCATGACAAGTGAGAATGCTTATATCCGATACAAACGAGACACTCGATTCCTAGTGTACTGGGTAATCAACACGTCGAATGGTATCATCCGAGCTCACTGCGTCGCCGACGATGATGGAAAACCGCTCCAGCCGATGAAGACCGGCCACGTCACAATCTCAGCGATTCTGGCAATGGCGAGTCGCATCGCCCACTTTCAGCAGGCTACTCCAAGCATCATCTTCCGCTTGCTGAAGTCCGTCATCCGAATCAGGACTTCGTTCTACGAGCAGTACCGATCGTTTCAGACGTCTCAGCAGGACCCCGACCTCGAGAGAAGCAACGCGTCCCACAAGGCCTTCATCGATGCTCTTTCCACAGTTTTCAATATTCTGGGAGGCCAAAAATAGGAGATCAGTCAAAATCCCGACGAAAACGAGCCTCTCGAAGAAGTCCAAAACCTTGAGACCATGTTCGGTAACATGTTCTCGGCTCTGTCCTCTGGTCCAACCACTGCCGGCGGAGATTCAGATCATGAGTCAGAAGAGGCGTCGTCAACACATATCTCTGCGCAAAGGCGGGTTCGGAAGAAGGGCAAAAAGGTCAGAAAGCCGGCAAAGGGAAAACAGGAAACCAGACACCATACTTCAGGAACCCCGAAGGCTGGCTCTTCTGACTGCGTGTCACTCAATGACTGTGACATTGTGGGTGATGAGGAGGACCCCTTCGGAAGCTACTCCATGGCCACGCACGCCCTGGCTGAGGAGTGGGCTTCACTGAGGACGTACATTCAGGACATCTGGCACGAGGTCGCTTACCATGGGTTCAATAGCGTCGTCGCCGCAGCCCAATCGAAAGTGGCGGTTTCCATGATTCAGCAAGCCCAACTGGCTATTTTTGCCGAATTCCCCAACCGTGATGGGTACGCAAATGTACTCCGCACTTTCCGGACCGAATCGAAGGACAACCCGCTCTGAAGAATGCGACTGGTATCCAGTCTTTCTGGTGGCCACTCTCTATGGTCTCAACAAGGAGCATTTGGGAAGAGAGTCAGGCTTAGTGGACGTGGCAGAGCAGTCTATGGTTTTTGCCTACTATGACTTGTTGGATTTCATCACCGACTACCGCAAGAATCGGAACGGGAAGCCCACCAAGGCATTGCAGACAGGAATCCATGATTGGGACCCGAACTTGGATCTGCTACAAGCCACAAAGGCTCAGAGACTAGCATGGCGCCGTCAATACACAATCAAGTGGTTGTACGATCTAGTCAACCTCTATGCGTATCCAGTCTTCAAGAATCGAGCATCCACTGGGGGCCTCCTGGCTTTGGAAGATACTGATTGGTCTCCTGGTGGCGTTTGTGGGAAGCAGAGAAGTCTTGTTGGCCTCAAAGACTTTGCAAGCTTCGTCACAGGCCTTGCCATGCAGAAGCCGGGGACCCCGCATGAGAGCAAGATTCTTCCCCACCATGTTTTCCAGCTGCAATGCGTTGTCGACTCCTTTACAGTCTCTCGTGGTTGGTCTATACACCATCTCAAAAGTCATGTGTTGGAGCAACCCGCGTTTTTCTGCAGTCCGACCGAGGAAATCAGAGCCTTTGTGTATGGCGACAGAGCTAGCCATCGTCCAGGATACATACAAGGGGCAAGTACGCTGAAGCAGATTCTTCGGGAACAGCATAAAGCCAGTCGGGGGTTCGACAACTACCACTTCGCGAATGAAGTCATCAAAAGTCTGGAATCCGAGCTCTCGCAGTGGCTTCCCCCGTCAAACTCACAAAAGCCGCCGGCTTTCGCCTCGCAACTCCCTGCCACCGGCTGCAAAGGCCTTTTGCAACACTCACCTTGGCTATGCGGTGACAGCTTGATCCAAGGCCTGAATTTGGCATTTCGTATAGCTATGATAATCTGGGAATCGATCCCGGAGCCCATGATGCTCACACTCCTCCATAATATGTTGGTTGAAGAGGGACTTTTGGAAGAGATTGAGATTCTTGGCAAGATGAAGTTTTATTTTCCTGATTCCATCCAATTGGACGGGTCTCCAGTTTCAGACCCCTTCTCAAAGTGGATGAAATCTTTGACAACATTTCCGGGAAATCGCAGCAGATCTCAAGCTCCGAGTTTGCGGGGTCTCCGCGGTCGCGCCAGCACCGATAATCCCGGCTCGCGTCTTTGTTATTCAACCAAGTCGCAGTTGTTGGTCTGCGACGAAGCTGAATGGAATTTACACCGTGTTCCCGACTATGCCCTTCGGCCACTCGGGAATCTATGGCGGCTCCGCTTCAGCCAAACACCTGTGCACGTGGACTCAGTCACAGGAAAGGAGAAGCTCCAAAGCACACAAATCGTTTGCCGGCTTCGCGACCTCCAGTTTCCTGAGTACTGCATCCCTGACTTGTTCGAACAGGCCAAAGAATTCGCAAAGGAGATCGTTGCCAGTCGAGCCAAACCCCCGAGTCACTCAGGGAACTTGGAAGGCGAATTCCTTCAGAACGTCAGGCTAGATGTACACTCCTCTCCGCAGACCAAAGCGACAGACCCAAGAACTTTGAGTCTGGCAGATGTACCGAGGACGGATATGGTCAACCTGTTTCAAGCAGACATTTATCAAGACGTTTGTGGTGAAGTTCCGCTATCGGGTCTCGACTACCTCTCATTGACAGCTCAGTTCATGTCCGTGTTTTCGGACATCGAAAAAAGGCTGGGCACAATGAAGCATCCACTTTATACTCACATCTACAACCACGATAGTGGTTTGTTCAAGTCTGAGCGTGTGGGCCTAACTTGGAGTGCTCTATTTGGAGGCAGTCAGGATTGTTGGCGAGGGATTGCGGACTCACTTCGGGCGTCGAACCTGTCTGTTTCTAATCACAGCATCTGGGAGGATCTGGATACCGACTCGAAGAAGCTCAGCGAGGCGCATGAGCGAACAGCAAAGCACGACAAATGTTCCGTCATGTGAGCATCGCGATCTGATCGTCGCACGCTTTGGAGTGGGAACAAAATGATGGCATTTTGCACGAATTGAATTCGAACCAAGAGGCCATCGTCGAGGGTAGACTAGGTGTTGGAAGCCTGACCTTGTACCATAAGCTGTAATTAGAGGCAGTGAGAAATTGTGACTGTGCACCTCCAGAAGACAATGGTTCTATTACATTCACTTTAGCAGGGCCGAAATAAAGATACAGGGCAATTATCCTAAGGTGGAACATCCAAAGCCACGTCATTACCGCTCAACCCCTAAAAGTAAGGTTTAAGGTCTGGTATGCTATGTAAAACGAAAGCAAAAAGACGAGGACAGAATGGCCATAGATTGGAAACAACAAGCATAAAAATGATGGACGAACTGGGGTTTGAACCCAGGACCCTCCGCAAGCAAGGTAGATGTATCATGCGAAGCGGACATTCTACCACTGAACTATTCGCCCTTTGTTTGGTTGGCAAGTACTGTGGAAGATGGAAGCCATCAATGGGATGGCCAGCACTACGTTAGGATGGGGGCATGGACTCTGACCTCCCAAATCGTGATGCTACCACTAGCCAACCCGCTAGAAGGGCAGGTGGGCTGCCCCTATTCCTGCCTATCTAGTCTACAGTCTTGACCTTGACGACGACACCTCAGACGAACGAAGGAGCTTTCATTTCAGATGGAAAGTGCTGCTGAGGGAGCAAGGAAGTCGCTACTGGAGCACAACAGTGAAGTGTTCATACCCAGTAGATATGGAAGGAACTGCTCAGCTGTGCGGCATCCTCTGGCGCCCCCCCTGCCTTAACATGTGAAGTTAACCACCAGCTTCCCCTCGACCAACCCTACCTTCAACTCACGTTAACGGTCTCTCGCTACAACAACTTCACTCCCAAAATATCTGTCTTCACGCAACCCAACACAACAGGATCTCTCCATCCATCCTCATTGATTACATTTATCCAAAATCACAATGTCGTCGCAAGCCCCGAACCGCAACCCATGGGGTGATTTCTCAGGCATCCCAAACGAGATGCGAATTTCAATCCTGCAACACCTACCAAAGAGGCAACTGGTTCTCTTCACCCAGCTCAACAGCAGATGGTTCGGTATTGCCATCGAACTGAGATGGAGAGAGGCCGAGCTGTCTACACTCACGCGGGTGCCGTCTCGCAACGGTAGAAGACAAATGTATGCCAACCACGTCACCACTCTCCGCGTTAACCGGATATCCCCAGAGACTGCTTCTAGCGTGTTGGCTCTCAACTTTCCCATGCTTCGATCGCTGGAGAATGTGAATATCACTCAGTGCGACGTAGCTGCTTTGGATCTCGTTCGCCACTTCGCCAAGCTCGACAGGATTATCAACCTCGAGATGTTATCCTCCAAATGGGTCCCTGGAACTTTCGTCCGGGCGGTTTTCAACTTCACGCATTTGAAACGGCTTGACATCGACTTCGCCTTCGGGTCCTCTTTCCACCTCGGGCCCGAAGACGCCATCTCGTGGCCAAAATTGGAGCACGCTTCGGTGCGATTTGGCCTCGGCAGCCCTCCTTCAAGCCTGGTTCAGGCTCTCCGAAAATGCCCCCGCCTCGAGAAATTGAGACTCAGAACAGTGCGACTTCCCGAATTCCTTCTCAGGTCGTCGAGTGCCAGCGGCGCTGCCGGGTTTAAAGCACTTCGACACCTTGACATTCGCATCGACCACACTGAAATTCAGGAAATCTCACGAATCACTACCCTCACTAACCTGACCATAGATTTAAGCGACATCGCTTATTTCCCCACTACCAACTTCTCCCAACTCGCTAATCTTCGGGACTTGCAGAGTCTTCGTGTGACCAACACAAAACAACCCAGCCTGCATACCCTTTTCAACCCGGAAGTCAAGCAATCTGATATTCTTGACTTGCTTCGCCACCTCCATAAACTCGAATACTTCAGCTGGAATCTCGAAAGTGTTCTCGACCCGTGGACTTGTCGAGGGGATCGCGCCTTGAGACGAATTTGCAGTACATTCATCTCGGCTTCGCCGTGCACATTCCCGGTATTTTCGACAGCAAGGACATTACGATAAAGACTCAGAAAAGCCTTCGAAACCTTCGTATACAAAATACGCTGTTCGACACACGTCTGGCTGACCACGAGGAGGTGCACGTGGCTGCTCTAACAGTCAAGGCTTTCTTCCCGTCACTGGAGGTTTTCAATGTGGAAGCGGAAGGCTTTTTAGAGTTTTGGTAAAGCCTTTGACTGCGATTGCGAACAGCTAGGATGACAGTGGACTACTCCGGGTTGAGGCCTACAGACACGAAGGATGGTATTGTCTGGCGGACATTTGTTAGGGTCTGCTTGGTTGCCGGAGGCCGGGGTCTGACATCGAGAATCACGGAGCGACTTGGAAATCTTTGGCGGCAGACATACCTTCTTGCCCGTGCAATTTGCATCCAAAGGATTGGAGAAGCGGTGACCTACACCAGCGGATACAGGAGGGTTTGCAACTTCGCAACAAAGGAGATGGTTTTGGGAAAAGCTAGAGTAATACCCATCGAAGGAGAGATGGGAATCAGCGACTTGACTGCACAGCAATGCAAACCGAAGCATATTATGAAGAAGTTTAAGCAAAAGTTTTGTCTCGCGTGACGTTGAGTTGATGATTCTTTTCAGGACAGAAAAAAACGCAGATGATTTGTGCTGCCATCTGCGTTGTGTAGGCCCATAGACTGATACGATGCGAGGAAATCTTCAACTTTCCCTTCGGCAACGAACGCCGATATCTTTGCCCAGCCTAGACTATCTGTACCACACCCCGAGGTAGAGGTCACACGCGGGGCAGCAAAATCCCCGCATTCTGGACATCCTCAAGGAAGACGTTCATCCATCATCTTGGCAAATCCACTTTTGTCCCCAATCCTTGGGAATCTAAACCATTTAGCCCAATCGACTTATCTTGCCAAGTCGCCAAGCGACCAGGTCTTCGTGAAATCACCGGTTAAGGAAACCCGAATGACTCAGGTGATTTGAGGTTCTTGCTACCGGCTTTGAACGTCTTTAGATGACTGAACCCTTCAATGCAGCTCGCGCGGCAAGTCTCTAGCTGCTGGAAGATTCCAAACAGCATTCGCTTCGCTGTGGGATGCAGAGACCTTCGGAGTATCATCTCTGAGCCTGATTATGACCGACAACACCATGTCCCCCGATGCCAAGGGTACGATGCCGCCACGTTCGCGGGCAGATTCGCCCAAAGACTTCGCGGCTGAGGAAGTAATCAAGCCCAAGGACGAGCTCGACGAAGATGAGGAACTTGCTGTAGCGCTGCAGAATCACGTGCCTGATACCGCAGAGGAGAAGCGTCTCGTCCGGAAGATAGACTTCGTGCTGCTTCCATGCCTTTGGTGGATGTACGTGCTGGCCTACCTCGATCGAGGGAACATTGTAAGAAGACACCCCGGGCAGCCGTAATCTATGATGGAGAAAATCTGACATGGTTTTGAGGCCAACGCAAATGCTGCTGGCATGAGCGATGACCTTCAAATGGCCGATAACGGTAGGTCATCTGCGTGTTTGAGGGTTTTGCAGCAACTGATGCTTTGTTGCAGACTACTCACTGCTGGTCTACCTTTTCTTTGTTGGGTACTTTCTCTGCGAGGTCCCTTCAAACATGATCATGAACAAATGTCGGCCTTCTATTTACCTTCCCTCTATTGTCTGGGTCTGGGGTTGTGTCGTTATTGGTCTATCGCAGACAAAGAGTTACAACGGCTTTCTCGCAGGGCGCTTCTTCTTGGGTTGCATTGAGGCTGGTCTGTTTCCAGGTGCCATCTTTCTCCTGACCTGCTGGTACACGAAGAAGGAGATCGGTCCGTCTCCCACACAAACAACTTGGAAATCATTGCTTATAATGTCATAGGCAAAAGGTTCTGCATCTTCTACACGTCTGGCTGCATTGCTCCAGCCCTCGGTGGTATCATGGCTGGAGCCATCATCAAAAGTCTCGAAGGGACGCGTGGAATTCCTGGCTGGCGCTGGCTTCTCATCATCGAAGGAGTTCTCACAGTTGCTTGCGGGTTCGGGCTCTATTTCATTCTCCCCGACTATCCTCAAAATGCGCGATACTTCTCGTCGGAAGAGCGCCGCCTGGCCCGAATCCGCATTCTATTCGACCGCCAACTGAGCGTGCACGCCACGACGCGCCGGATGACTTCTTGGGAAGCATTCAAGGCGGTGGTATGCGATGGAAAGACATGGTTCTTCCTCGTGTCATACAGCATCATCATCCTCGGCATGTCCATCTCGTACTTTGTCCCGACCATCCTCAAGGCGATGGGCTACACGAACGTCACGGCGCAGTGGATGACGGTTCCGATCTGGGTGACGGGTGCGGTGTGCCAGCTGGCGTTTTCGTGGACGTCAGACAAAACGCAGGACCGTCGATGGCACAGTGTCGGCCTGTTTGGACTCGCGGCCGTTGCTTGCCTTGTTTCGGCAGTCGTCAAATCCGCCATCGCCAAGTACGTCATGATGTGTCTACTCGTGGCAGGACTGTACACGGGCCTGCCTCTGATGCTCAACTGGACGAGCGAGTCGATTCCGTTTCCGGACCAGAAGAGGTCGGTGGCCATCGCGATGGTCAACTCGTTCGGACACCTCGCCATCATCTACGGGAGCTATCTGTGGCCCAGCACGGGTGCACCACAGCATCTGGTCGGGTTCTCGACTCTGACTGCCACCTGCGGCTTGGGGGCCCTGCTTGCCATTGCGGCGCCCTGGGTGTTCAGGCTCCTTCCGAAAGAGCCGGTTACGAAGGTCGAGCGTGAGATCCTTGCCCTGAATGAGCGTGGCTCTTGACCCGTTAGGTTCGTAGAATCCGACAGGCCGAAATTGTCACAGGCAGCTGCTATCTGAACGCACCGGAAGGTCACTCGTTCTTTCCGGCTTTACACGCAGGCGTCCCTGCCACTTCACGCCCCGGCCGTCGTTCTTTTTCAAGCCAGTTTGGAAGCAGCGACAGCCTCAAACCTGCCCCCTTCACGTCAACAGCAGGCACGAGGCAACTGCACCTACCTCAGCCGCCTAGAGCCGGCAAGTCTGCCGCATTTCCACCGACACGTCTCTGCCTCGAATCTCCCCCTCCCCCTCCGACCTTTTTCTTCAACATCACCACTGCAATATCAACATCGGAAAACGCAAACAATCCATCCCATTCTGCATTGCATACGTACCAAAGCCGTTTTCGCAACTCCATTCGCACTTCACCAAGACTCGATAACGTCTTGGATACAATTACTTTGTTCAAACCACTCCATTCAACCAACATGTCCTCCTTTCTTTCCGACAAGAACGCTCCCATCCCGAGCCCTCATGAGCTGACGCTCTCTGGAATTTTCAACAACATCTTCCCTAGCTCGGGCCCTCAGAAGTCGACGACGTCCGAACCTGTCGACGCCATCCCTCCCCATCCACCGTCAGTGGGTGATGAAGTCAACGCCATCACTCCAGCACCTCCACATCCACCATCTATGGGTGACGACGTCGCTGCCATCACCCCAGCCCCTCCCCATCCACCGTCTATGGGTGACGACGTCGATGCCATCACTCCAGCACCTCCCCTTTCTCTTTCCCGGGGTTCAAACGCATCGTCCGGCGAGACGAAGATTGCGGACCCCGATGCAAACAAGAAGCCTCCTCTTCCCGGGTCTTCGATACCGAACGATGCAATCGACAGTGCAAATAAGGAAAAGCCTGGCAATACAAACACGTCGGGTGGTACACAGTCTAAGGTGAAAACTATCATTTATGTGGAACCCCCAAATGAACCGCACGTGAGTCTTTAGCGCAGAAGCTTGGCGGCCCTGAAAGGCCTGAAACGACACGTGGAAGATGCTGATGGTCAGTTTGTTCCTCTTCTTTGCTATCGTCAGTGTTTCTGACAATGTTTCCGCAGGACTCCCGCGCGTTTACAGCAAAGCGTCCAAACTAAAAACCTTTTTCAAACGATTCAGCAGATCAAACGAACCTACCGAGAACCTCCTAATGCCAAGAGAAACCGGCAGTGACTCCCAATCAACCCAGGATGCTGATAGAGACGAGACCAGCGGCACAAAAGGGGGAAAAGGCAAGCGAGTGCTGATCAAAACACGGAAGCTATCGGTATAAGTTCAGTCGCAGGACCATTGTAGCTGATGAGCTCATCTAAAGCTGAGAGTCTTCACCTCAGCGATGTGTTGATCCAGAGTTACTGCTGGTGCCCGTTGAATGCACCAAAAACAGCGACGGTAACCTGGCTCGGGGTTGGATGAAAGTTTGGTCTGAGCGACTTCTTGCGTCTCTGTCTGTTGTTATATTTCAAATGAAGCGTTTTGTGTCTGTACCCTTTCTTGTCCTCGCTGTCGCCAGTGATTGCTTGCACAATGAGACGTCCGAAATCAGTATTCATTTCAAGATCTGGTCCTGTGGTGCTAGACCCCCTATCTAACTCGGACCCTCCCAAAGCATGGGAAATGACCGCTTAGTATGAAAATGCTAAATAAATGGTATCGATTGAAAGAATTCATTACTTATGACTTGATGGCTCATGAGATGCATTGTCTATAGGGTCGTGTGCTAGGAACCAAACCTGTCACTCAAGCGCTCCTTTTCATTTGACAAGAAGTGGAGGTCATCCTCGAGCTTGGAAACGTCCTCCTTTGCACGCTCCAGTGTTGCCAACGTCTCGTCCACGGCGGCCTCGGCCGCCCGGAGCTCTCTTTCAGCCACCCTTCTCGTATCCTGCAGCCGTTCTGTTTGGTGTGCTGCGGAGCCCATCTTGACCCTGACGGCCCTCTTCAAGGCGTCGAAGAGCATGCCGGGTTGTAAGCTCATGTCTGCCTCCTCCGGCGGCTGAGATGGCGATGCCAGGGCTCGCCCCATGTCGTTGGCGCCGTGGTCGTCGTGCGCGTGAAGGACGGCGGGGTATCTGGTAACGAGATCGTCGAGGCCTGCGAGGAAGCCGTCAAACTCCATCTGGGCGACGACGCCGTCCCCCGACAAGAGACTTTTGAGTTTGACGCGGGCGGTCTCCATGTTTCGCCGCTCCTGAGCGTACTCGTGCTGGCGAAGCTTGACCGTTGTCCGCTGTATGTCAACCTTGTAGCCCAGTTTCTCGATGTCGCCCTCGAGGTCGGCCATCATGCTCTCCCGTTTCCTTTTGTGGCGCTCTACTACAGTGACGCTTTCCGTGTCGTCGGTCATGGGTGTCGTGCTGCTCTCGCTCCTCCGCGGCGGGTCCGGGGGCTTTGTGCGGTGTTCTGGAGGGTTATTTGTTCTTGATGTGGTCCCGGGCCATGGCCTTTGCGGGGCCGACGCGGGAATGTGGGATTCGGGGCGGAGATTGTTCCAGGATGATGAGGATGATGAAGCGGTGGTGGTAGTAGCAGCGGTGGTCTGCGTTCTTTGTGGCGGTTCGGTCATGGCTCGGATTCCCGAGGTATCGGTCTTGAGTGACGTTGGTGGGAGTGGCCTTTGCCGTGGTGATGCCACGGCCCTGGTGTTTGGTTCTGGGTCGTCGGTGGTCCTGATGGGCCCAGGCCGTGGCGATTCCTCTGCTCTCGAGTGTGTAACCGAGTTGCCAGAGGTCCTTGCTGCCGTTGGAGACCGGGCTCTTGGTGGCGGCGCGGCCATGAGGTTGGTCTCCCGACGGTTGGTCGCTCTGACGGGTGTGTCTACTTTCGTTTCTGGAAATTGAACTACAATTTCGCTTGCAGGGCTGCTATGACGTTGACCGGTAGACGACGACGGTTGCTGTGAGTATTGCGGTTGATGCGAGTATTCCCGTTGATGTGAATGCTGCGACTGACGTGAGTGTTGCGGTTGATGTGAATTTTGTGATTGACGGGAGTGTCGGGGCAAGGCCCAGGCCGGGGTTTGTGATGGCAGCCCGTGTATTGGTGATGAGCGGGCGGGAGTACCATCTTCGTCCCTTGGCTGGTATAGTGTCAGCGGTGATTCTGAGATGCCTGGACTGGGCGACGTACCCCTACACTCATCCGACGATCTTCATCGTCGAATGTTGACGGGCCGGGGTCATAGTAGTTACTGCGGCTGCCGGCTGCGGCGTTGCGGGCCAGGAGTTGGAGGGCGGTGGGGACCATTGTAATGAGGGCCCTGTGCGTGGGTTACAAGACGGAGCGGTGGTGATGGAGGTTGAGGCGGAGATTGAGGCAGAGGTTGAGGCGGGGGACGATGCCGAACTCGGGTGTTAAGATGAGACGTCGGCAGAGAGGTCCGGACTTGGTGCATAGGGACGGGTGTAGTCGGAGTTTCCGATATCCTGTCCAGACGCCTCATGGCCTGGTTTGCCGCCGGCGCGGGTGAGTATTCGCTGTAGACGTCGGAACGGCCTCGTATTTGGGCTTCCTGTTTGTCAAGAACGCGCATAACATCAACATCACTCAAGTGATCGCGACGGATGCCCCTGTTCCGGGTGCGATTGGCCAGGCGGGCGGTGACTTCGTTTGACAGCAGAATGCGGGCTTGCTCGAGGTTGACGAGGCGGCAGAGCATGCACAGGTGTTTGCGCAGGTTGTTGCTCCACGAGCGCGGCGACAGCTCGGGGCCGAGGATATCCTCGAGGCGGGCGATGCGCCACGTTGATAGGATTTTTTCGGCCTGCGCCTCGGTGAGGCTCATGGCGATGCAATGAATGGTGCGCGCACCCGCGCGAAATGAGTCTGAGTTCTCGTCGAAGTTGTGCGGCGGCGGCGATTGATGAGATGCGACGTCGAGGGCGGTGGATGGGCGGGCGGGTGAGCGAGTGAGTGACGTGAGCGGGTGGTTCAGTGGATTGACATTGGGCCCCCCGACCGCGACGTGGACGAGGCGAGGGCGGGATGGACACTGGAGCCCATCGGTGGGGACGATTCAGTGGAGGTCTAGGTACCCTTAAGGCATTAGATAGCGGAGGTGCCCAAGCGGTGGCCCGGGGAGGTGCCCGCCCGGGAACAGGCCGTCGGATTAACTGATTTACGGGGATTATTCCGAGTTTGGCGGTTGAGTCGGTAGAATATCCACAGTGTTCATGCAGCCCAGACTGTTTGTTTGTTGGTTGGGGATCCCTCCCAAATGAGGGACTGCAGAGTCAAAACAAGAGACTTGCATTGCCTCTATCCAATAGAGTTTGACGTCACGTGATATCGTGTTTGTAACATATTAAGCTTTTCCGTCGCCCCCTGAAGCCGCATCAATGCGACTCGCGCGCCGAGGAACTGGCCATCCACAAGCTTGAAGCGTCACATTCCCAGATGAGTCTGTCGTGAGATCCCACGCCATCACCTTAGGTAAGGTAGTGTTCCGGGTGTAAACTCCACATGCCCCGACGCCGGGCCCACATCTACGGCGGCCGACCCGGGACACTACCAAGGTCAGGTACCCACCCAGTGTGCGGGTTGGCCACGGCGGTGGGGAAACAAATCGGAGGAAGGAGCCATGACTACAGCGTTTCTGCCGTGCCTGCCAGCAGGTGGTGAATTTGGAAGGCACCTCCCTCAGACACCGCGATCGATGCGCGGGCACCTCATGCAAAATTGTCCATCGCCTGGAAGGTGCAATTGCGATCCTTCCATGGCAGTCGGCGGATGATGCAGCAACGTGCTCCCCACAACAACACCTCCAAACTCCTGGTCCATCACGATTGAATCTCGACATTCATCCTGAAAAATACGCTACTGCAAGCCATCGTAGAACCAATACGACAATCATGATGCCTTACAGTATGCTCTCCCTCCACGAATTTCCCGCTCTTTGCAGTCAGCTGACCCGAGACACAGCCAGACTGCAGCCAAGAATCATCTTCCACACTGCCGGGTTCCACGTCCTCAACACCGGCGGCGACGTCAAGAGACAAGCCAGGCTCGCCGTCCAAGACCTGCGGCTGCTCTTTCTCAACTCTTCCGTCACCGTCGAGACTATCTGGCACGGCGACACCGCACACACCGTCATCGACATTCAAGGCGGTTTCATCGACAGCGACAGGTATGCCACGGCGTTCGACATCATGAAGGCCCTTTTCAGGGGCTACTCCATCTCTACGTCGACCACTGAGCTGCCAATCCTTGTCGAGTAAAGGTGTCACGGGCTTCCGTCGGATTGTGCGGGGCGAAGGTCGGCGAAGATAAGCCGACATCGTGATGCACATAAAGGGCTTCGGAGTTGACAGAACCGAGGATATTCAACAAGGGTAACTGAGGGTGCTTGCACAAGCATCGCATCTGGGCACGAAGAGCGGCTTTCAGATCATTGAGGCGAAACGTGTATAGAACTCAGCAACCCGTACAAAACATCGCATAGGCCACAATGAAGTAATGGGCCCCTCCCTGCTGAGCAAACTCTGAATATGTTGATTGATGAAGACGAAGTGGAAGTCAAAGGTACCGACGTGGACGGGGATAATTCCTGGGTCACCTACAGAGTTCGACAGTTGAAGAATCATGGGGCAGATAGACGGTGTGCACACCAATCCTTTCATGATCATCTCCTAGTCGATTTTGCCGATTGTCACAGGCGCTATTCGCAAACCCAAACTTGCTTTCGATCCAAGTCAAAGCATTAAAAGCCTTCATGAGTGACGGCAGGGCGCGGAAAACAGCTGCGACCAACTGAAACATGGCCTAAAAAACAAAACGTTGATCTGACCCGGGATTGAACCGGGGACCTTCAGTGTGTGAGACTGACGTGATAACCACTACACTACCAGACCAGTTGCTGCTGTTGCTGAACGGTAGACAGTGAGAGGACCTTGAGGGCTAGGCTGTAGCTGCGGTTGCCTTGCGTGGAATCACAAGGACTTGAGTGCCTTCAGGCGAACATACAAAGGGAAACGAACGCATGCTTGATTGAAAAGGGAAGTGATGATACCCTTCATCAGAAACGAACCAGATGCTATTACAAATTCGAGTACAAAGGCCTCCGTTAAATTAGCCTAGACTTGCAGGGACCCTATCACTTGAGCCAAAAGTGCCACACTCCATGCTGTCAGGTTAACCCAGTCGAATTCGTCTTAGCCAAGGCGTCCTTCTTCGGTCTTGCCTTTCGCTTTGACTGCCTCATCTCCCTCTTGGTCTGTCTAACCATCCATTCAAACTTCAAATCTCGCTCAATTCTGAATCTAACCTCTCTCAGGAATCTCAAGTCGTCTTCCTCAAACGCGAGCCCTTTCTCTCGTCGGCTTTCCAAGGCTTTGACGAGTGTGCGGACATACCGGTAGTCGTTCCTCCCGAATGCAGACAGCTTCTTCTGTCTTAGTCGGGGGTCTCGTGGGGGCCCTTTGATCACAACTGTTGAAAGTTCCCAGCAAGCCGTCATGGTTGGTGTTCGATCGTTGGACGGTGTGATATGGACAGGGGAGCGATTGGGCGGCTTGGTGGCAGGCACGTCTGACTTTCGAGTTTGTGATGCTGCCCCTTGAATACCCTCCTTATTTGCAATTGAATAAAGCCATCGGCCTCTTGATCGGGCTGGAACCATCGTCAGCCCAAGTAATTCTTAGCCGTTGCAAGCGCAGGCTCCGTTACGCCATCCGAGAGGACCGTCTGACTTCTGTGAGTGAAACTGTTGCACATATACCTTGGGATGCCGTACCTGGACTTTTATTGTCAGAAGAAACCGAAACCTAGATTTGCGTGCACGTGAGCCTGAGAGCGGGAAGCGAGGCAATGCCAAACAAAGGCTAGGGACTCTTCCATTTATCTCTGTGGTCGCTTGCAATGCTTCGTAATGAAGTTGCCGAGGCTCTGGGAGGCTCCCCAGAATTGTCTTTGTTGGCTACCCTCCTGACCTTGCTTGGGTTGCATCGGGGCCGGTCGGCAGACCAGAGCTGAGAAAGAATGGCTCGTCTCCGGGATGAGCCAAGACGGTCTCCTTTCTGGGCGACACCGTACGCCAACCAATCGTAGATCATAGCCAGATAGACAAGGTCTTTGTGTGGGGAGAATAAGGTAGGACGTCGAGCTTTCGCGTCTTCACTTCCGCCGGCCCCCTGGTTAGCGGCGTGACGGACAAGGATAACTAGAGAACCAACACGAACTCAGAGATATCCGTATCATTGCGCCAGATCAATGGCACGAGAAATGAACCAAAAAGCGTAGTGTACACGCCAACCGTGCTTTGGGAACTGGGGTGCCGTCCTTGGGAAAAGGGCCCATGTCGCATCATTTCAACCCCAGTCGACAAGCATGCAACAAACAACCAACAACTACTAGGATCGGGACCACAATCAGGCTCGCATTTTCATTGCGGAAATAACGTGGAAACAGGAGAAAGTCTCCCGAACACCGATTGAGAAGATGACATTGTGGGGTCTTGGACCGATGATTGAAATGGGTCGCCAGGACCCATTCAGATGAGAAACTTCACCAGCGATTGTAGACCTGAAGCAAGCTATTCCCGGCGAGATAAATACTTGCTAGCCTCAAATTTTGCAATCTTGCAAACCAATTTGATCAATATGACCATCATGACCCCACATTCATTTCACCGCCTAGAGGCGGAGATTTAGGTACATTATCATGACAACAGACGCTGTAGGTAAGAATACATTTCTCTGAAACATATTCTATCAGTAACTCTATTTAGCACTGTAGCATGTGCCTATGTATTGTCGATAGTCTTCCTTCACGCCCGAATTCTGACATGTGTGCCTCTGATTATGCCAACCTGGGCCTTGACCTGATCGCTGCATAAACGCTGTTGCCCCAGTTCCTCGTTTTATTCTTTGTGGATAACTGAACCTCCGCTACGGCTGCTGTCCTTGGGCATGAGGGATCGATGCGTAATGCGCTCATCCATGTCAAAATCGAGGATGACCTTGGTCAGACGTCGCAAATCTCGACCAGATATTCCAATTAGCTCCAAAGCCACCTTATATCTGGCATCATCGCGAATACCTGCTCGGTTGATCGAATTCTCCTCTACTCCTTTTTGGGCCGTGGGCTTTGGGGCCTGGGGCCTCCCTTTATTTTGCGTGCCTGCTGGAGACTGCCTGTCAGTCCCCGAGTGACGAGATAGTCCTTCACAAGAACTGGATCAAGACGTCGTATCTTAGGGACTGTTTCCCAACTCGTTTCCTGATCTGAGTCCGAGTATCCTACCCATTGCACTCTCAGGCGCTTGCTTTGAGAATCGTGATCAAGAATTGCAAACACATTGAAGTGATCAGTCCCAATCGTCTCCTCGCGGGACTTCCCAAATGCGCCCCAATACGCATATACTTTTGAGGGTGTTGCTTGTTGAACGATTATTTCGGGCACAGTTCTGCGCGATTGATCCGCAGCTCGTTCTGTGATAAGGCTCACAGAATGGCCGTTGCCAGTTGCCGTATGGCCAACAATTCTGTCGCCACTGTCGTACTCTATGAACAGTTACGGTTACAACCTTTAATAACTGGTGCTTGGATTGATGATCATACCTTCTTCCTTGGGTTTGGGTGGACTTGAGCTGATGGCGACGGTTTTCACCCGCCTTTCTTTGAGATCTGTTTTGTTGTGGTGCCAATCTTGGCGGAACCCCGCCTTTTGGGCGTCGATTCTTCTCCCTTGCCCCCGCGACGAGGAAATGCTCCTGAACCGATAGCGCTTCGGTGGTAGCGGTAGTGCGTTTGCGCCATGATGATATTAATTAGCGTGCGTGGTCTTCAAGAGAATTCTCGGCCCTAGTCTGAGCCAGCAATGCTCGAAGAAGTTTGCGAGAAATTCAAACACAACGCGGTGCGGCACGACGCGCTACCAGCCACCGTTCTAATGCTGTGTGACGGGACACTTTCTTTGGATGCCTGATGAATGTAAGCTTGACTTGATAGGCCTGACAGACGTCACTTGCCCGAGATCCCTGTCTCGGTACTTTGTACACCATGACGGGGACATGCACGCACCTCTCAGTGGTGGGAATACTTGGGTAGTACCCACATCGCGGCGTACAGGGCATTTATCATGCAACACATGCAACACATGCAACACATGCAAGGCAGACTCGTTCTCAGAAGGCTTTGGGCTAAAGTTTGACAGACATGGCCTCTTCACTTACTGTGAGTCATGAGAAGAATGGTTTACCAAAAAAAAAAAAAGCGATCCGTGGGGTGTCTTGTTGCAGTGAAGACCAGCACGCATAACTGCATGGCCTGGGGGGCAAGATGCACACGAAATACAGTGAAATTTCACCGCTGGCATTGGTCTCATCAAGATGATCAGCAACAGCCAGTTCCCTCATTTCAAAGGCTAGTCAGCATAGCTTCATGTTAGATGACGGGCAATATAAATCTGAACGCTGAGATATATTCTAAACTTTTGCCATTCGAGCGGATGCTACAGGCTATCCGAACGTACTATGATAATGGGATTAAAGTACTAATAAGTACGGAGACAGCGGAGACGACAACGACGAAAGCGGCGATGGTGGTAGGCTGAGGAGTAATAGTAGTAATGAAAATATCAGTAGAAATGCAATAATAATCATTTGGATGATAAGAAGAAGATTCGTTTTCTGCCATTGTTTATGGGCAGTTGTCCGTCTAGTTAGCTAAAATTATCCGCCTGGAGAACAACATTCTTCATTCTGCGTCTATTGGAATTGGACTGGTTCCAGCAGTTGCATGTTCATCGTGCCCAGACAGCTCGTTCTGGTCGCCCGTAGTCGGGACTGCAAAATCCGTCCCTGTGACTGATAAATCTCTGTTGCCGCATCGTCTCTTACTGCAGAACGAGTACTTTGTCAACTCAAGGTCAATACCTGACCATAATACGTTGGTAGACTCCGCCAGATTCGTCCCGAGATTGACCACCTGATGATAGGTGTATGGCAGGGTGACAATCAACTCCCCAGGCTTGCAGACAGCAATGCTGTACTTGATGCCCCAGTCATTGAGTGTCTCCCGTGAAAACAGTATATTTGAATGACGGATGAACTGTGAACATGTGTTGCGCCCATACAAAGCTTGTCGATGACCGCTCGTTTTCCGGCTTGTCGCCTTGGAAGCAACCAACTCTTCGAACCTTCTTGACGAGCCAGGTTCAATGATCAGCCATACTTTTGGCGAACCCCAGCGGACCATGTTGACAGAAGGAAGTCCCGCATCTTCGATATGCATTGGTGTGCAAGTACCTCCATCTTGAGCTAAGTAGAAGTAGGGAGTTGTAATTCCAGGGTAATGGCGTTTAGGCTCAAGCAGATGCTCCAGATGCGGCCCACATGTAAGGTATGTATGCAGTTGGTTCGAATCCTGCACAGACTCCCAGTCTCCAAGATAGTAATCGCACGCCGATGAAGGTTTCTCAGAAGTCGACGAAAAAACAGTGTTTTCATCCACGCTGTAGTCGTTGTGGAGCTGAACTTTTATGCTCTGACGGAATGCTTTGGCATTGAACAGAATCTGAATGCTACCATCTTGGTTAACCGGGGAATAAGTCGCACTATAATGGAACACCATGTTCCCATTGGCTTTCGGGACTATTGTGATGAAATTGTCGTTGGGCCCGTGGTAGTCGACGACCTTGACCTTCGCGAAACCCTTCAGAGTGACTGCTTGATCTCTGCACAAGATGGCTAGCGTATCGCTTGTGCTTCCGCCAAGATCTGCGAGTCTACACGTAGGAATGTCTTGGCTGAAAGCAGCCCAAAGCTTAGGGACCACATCTGGAAGCAGGGAAAGACGGAGGAGGAGCTCACCTTTGGAGTTGTTCATCATCGTCAGAGCTTGTGGCCAGGCCAGCCATGTTTGGGCACTTAAAATACGCGTTTGGAATCGACAACGATTTGAAGTTGAGGTCGGATGAGTGCGTGCAACCAATGATTATGCTTGATCATGAATCAAGGCTGACGCAGGGGAATGCATGAGATGACATGCTGATCCTGAAGGGTGAGGATGGAAGTCAGAGTTCGGACCCCTCGATGGTCCGATTGCCGCCTTCCAATTTCTTGGGAGGGGCTTTATGTATCTAAACATTCTCCTGGCTATCAAGGTGTCCAAATAACCCGTGGCGTCAATGCTGAATATATAGAGTTCAATGGCTTGAGGAACGCAGTACATGACAAGGAGTGTGCAATGGTCCAGATGAGGCCTGGGACATCTGCAGTATATCCGCTAAATGCAACACCCTTCAAAGCGGAACCCCTCTCCGTTATACAAGCATTCCCGCTTTATTACAGCCTTGACCCAAACCGTTGTACCGCTGATAAGTGTCGCTCTTTGAGTGGCTACAAAACCGATTGAAGATGGCCAGCAATAGCTTCAACAATTGGGCTGCGCATGATGCCACCTATTATACCCGCTTTGGTTAGGGTTTACGGAAGTAGTCTATACCTGAACACATTGTATGTTTTACTCCTAGTTCAAGTCGTTGTCTCATATGGCGCAAGATGATTCGTTGGGGGCGTCAACTACTCACCCTCTTAGTTAGGGACAGGCAAATATACAGTGTCTTGTCGTATTTTTGGCGCCATGATATGCCCGATATTGAATTCACAATGCCTGCGATATTGTTTCAATCCTCCTGTTCGTTCAGAGCCTCCACTAACTGAAGCTCGCACTGGGACCTAGCTAGAGGAGAGTTTGGGTGCTACGGTCTTTCCAATGTTGCTCGTCATCGAGTAAGAAGGTCGAAGATGAAAGCTCAGGAAGGGGCAGAGGTGTGGACAGAGCCCGATGTTGCTTACACATAAGGTGTACTGCGAACGGTGTTTCTATGCATTCCGGTCGATGTCACCAGCCCTTCTTCCGGCGCACGCGACGGCAGATGTTGGTTCAACTGTCCGTATTGAGACGAAGACTTTGACCATCTCCGACCGCACACCGTTCACATCAATCCATTTGAATGGAAAGTCCTGCGTCAGAGAGCAAATAATCGCTGCTTCATGAATGTGTGGAACCTCCAGGGTGGCCTGATTTGACACGGGCAAATCAATTCGTTCCGGGTCAGCGGCAGTGAGTGGCCGAATCTAGAGCTTAATGCTGTAGACTTGAGAATTCCACGGTGAGTCAGCAACGAGTGACTGAAACACGACTCATGGCCGGTGTTGTCTTTGGTGTTTCAATACCTAGTAGTATTGAGTTGAGACCATTGGGCGACAAAGACGGCCCATAATGCGGATTTAGTTAAGGTCTTGGCTGTCGCCTGGAAGCAGAGTGGGTTGTCATGGGCCGGGGTATTGTTAGGGTTGAATGCGGACGAGTGGAGTTGACACCGCGCGAACGATTCTGAGAGGCTCTGATTGCGTGGCGGTGAGGCAACTCTCGCCTTTGATGTGCCAATAGGAACAAGTATTCACCGAACGCCTCCTGCATCCCGCTAATTGCGCGACAATCCATCTCGTCAGCAGTCTGGAATATCCACTTTGTTTGTTGGCATTTGGGCACACCGGCATCTGCTATTTCCCGCCTGAAGAAAATAACACATCCAGAACATAAGCGTCGGGTGCGGAAGGAAAACGCCACAAGGCAGACAGTCAACGTCTCCAAGCCAAACAGCTACGGAAACATAGAGTCGACTCCATACGATCTAGATAACCCCCAAGCCGCAAGCATGACGAACGTCGAAAATGGATCCAGTCTCCACCTCAAGACCCTGAAGACCAACGTCCCAAGCGAGTATGCCACTTCAGGCAGGGTCCGACAGTGGCTTCTCCAACACCTCGAGAACCGCAACGTCAGCCTGATCAATGGACCGGAAGCATTCGTCTGTTTGTGGAATGGCGCCGAGCTTCACTCGCTGCATCCGAACCACATATTCGGGTCTCTCATCTCCCAGGGGATCGCCCCGCAGACCGCTCACCACATCGTCGGAGATATGATGGAATGTTTAGAGGTAAGACGCCCTACCTGATGTCATTTCCATCTCCCAGACTTGCTTCTAATGCCTCTACAAGGACTATCGTGCCAGACGCACAGCTTGTGTGGCCTCTGGCCAAGTTTGGTTTCCCGACCCAGACCCAGAGCCAGAGTCACAGCCTAAGAGGCGGCCTGAGCCGGAGGAGCGGCAACTTCGTCTTGCCGAAGATTGTCAGGCTCTACCAGAGCAGACGGAGAATTCCCAGAGTTGGTATTCTTCCTTGACAACTGCCAGAGGTGGGATGGTTGCAGCTGGAGTCTCTCTGGCGGTTGGACTTGGGGTTATGACGTGGTATTTGGTCAATCCTCCTTCGAAACAAGAAGATAAGAAGTAGAGTTAAGACACGGCCTCTCACCGACTGGAGACACACAGATTCGCCCAATATTAAGGGCCTCTCACTAGCTTCAAGTCAGAAGGCATGCGTGATTTGTCAAATGGGAACATATTAGGTACGAATGGTTGACGACCTTTATGAGAAAGAGCTTAAGTGTAAGACGTCGCATTGTTACTAGGGCTTCATAAGTGAGGATTAGGCTTCGGATTTCGCGTCTGATAAATGATTTCTTGCAGATTATTCTGCTCCGTGACAGACTTCGCTCCATCCGGCTTCCGTAGATCAAAAGGACTGAAGTTTTTCAATACAATCTTATCGAATTTGTTGCGAAACGCACCGAAATCCCAGCATTTGCCCCAGGTATTGGCATCCGGCAATGGTATCTCCGTGTGCTCATACCATTGGTATACTTGGAAGCAAATAGTCAGCATTTTGCGTCCTGGCGTCGTCTTGCCATGCTTTGTGCTACCAACATGACAAGCATAAGCAGAGACGGATGAAGCTGTGACTTACCATAAACTCCAGGGTCTCCCGCACAGGTGATATGGTCTAAAATCATAGCTAAGCAGTGCGCGATGTGATGTCCATGCATCGGAACTTGTTCTGTGCCGTTGGGGTAGTAATAATCCTTGTACAAGGCTTTCCTGATGTAGTCAAGGCAATGAAGCCTGTGGAAAACAAGTGCATGCGCAAGGTAGGTCTTTTCGTTGTTGAGGTGGTACTGGTCGGGCAGCATCACGGCCACTGAAGGGTCCTTCTTCATGGCAATTATCTCTGCGGCAGTCACTGGGATGGTAGCCTCCGTCGTAATTTCCTCCCACATCTTGTCAATGTCAGGATTTGGCTGAGACCCCCAGGTCATGTCGCCGTCGCCACCCTTGATCGTCTGTGGCTGATCGAACCGAAGAACATAAGGAATGTCGATGCGGTCTAAGAGCGGAGCTGCAGAATTGGAAGCGTCAGAGACGTAAGTAGTCTCATGTGGCATACTTACAGTAGAATGAAATATCTTCTAATGATTTGTTGATTGGCTGTTCGTGCCAGACATACCAGAAAGCTGCGGCCGTTGAAAAGAGAACAAAATGAATAACTACGAAAGCTTTGATCACTTGTTTGGTAGTCCATGTATAACTATGTCGATCTCGATCGAGTAGCGCAAGTTCCATGCCATCTTCCTCGCCGCATTCTTTGTCTAATGGGGCATATTGTGCTTCCGTGGTTTTGGTAAAAGCTCGGTAGGTGTTCAAAATCATTGCAGTGAAGTCAGTCTGGCAGAAACCCAAGGCGAATAATGCTTCCTGGCGCTGACAATATATTCGAGATTCAATACCATTTGATCTGAATATAGGTATGTATAGACCCTCGGCGTCGGCCCTAGGGATGAAACAGTCTGGGGACCAGCGGGGAGAAATTGTGATTGGAGCATGACATAAACTTCACGTACCCAGTTAAAACAGAGGCCCGCCATAACACGAAATTTAGATTACCTGTCCTGCTAGCGTAGGCCTGCCCTCCAATGCTTCAACGTTGGGATTACGCTCATGGCTCGTGCAAAACTCCCGAAATTCCCGAAACTCCCGACGTCATTTGTGGAATCTCACCCCCTCAGCAGTGATGTTCTAGTATAGAATCCCACATCACAGAAGTTGAATTCAGCATCCGTGAAGATTGGTCTTTTCAATGTAAGCCATCTAAACTTCCGGACTCCCGTGTGGTTAACATCAATGAATGTCGTATGGTTGCTTCGCGACATACGTTATTAGAAGTATTACCAAGTCACCTACTGAAGACACTGAAACACGTTCCGCAAAAGTCTCACGGGCTGCATAACATCATTTCCACGGTTCAAAAGTCAAATGTCACAATAGCCTAGCAAGCTTTGAAATCAGGCCCAAGTTTCCTGGCAGCGATGGCGTTCACCAGAGACAAACTAATTTGTGAACAGGAATTCGCTGTGTGACGAAAATGACAGCGAAGAATTCATAGATTTTATACTTTGTACACAATGAGGATACGGACAGCGTTGCCGAACCACCAGGGATCCTCCTGGAACAATATCGCGGATGAACTCATGATTAGACGAGTACTCCAGGATCTTCATCATCATCAAATATTTCGATTATCACATTCTAGCCGCTGGCAAAAAGCTTCAAGTATGCTATTATGCAACATCGCCTTTCTGCCCTGTACCATCATCTAGCTCGGTAGTCATCTAGGGATTAGAACTACGGGCATCATTACCACCCAAGTGGTATTCATCATGACTCTTACCCAGAACCTTGTAGACAGGTCAGTGATGTACAGCAGAAGGCTCGCTCGCAAAGGCAGTATTGCTTGTATGCTTGAATTGAAATGTATGGGAGATTTGACTTTTCTAAAGTCCGCCTTCGTAAATCAAGCGCCGCCAATCGCGACGAAGGTTCGCGGCTGTTTGACATTGAAACCATAATTGGAAAAGCCCAATCTTTGGGAACTCGGAATAAACACTGCCGAATAGCCCTTGCGGCGTTATAGCTTCGAGTTATCCTCCGTTGACTCATAGTCTGAGAATCTTCCAGCCAGCATTCTGGGTACGGAATTTATTGCTACCCTAACAAACTCTATATTGGTTAGAGAACTTCACGTTACTCATCTCAACCATACCGTGGCAAGGCTGCAAGCGCTCATGCTAGATGAGCCATGTAATTGGTGTGCACGTCCATCTGGATGATGTATCGGTCACTTGATTGAGCGCTGCAAAGTCGGAATTGCCGAGTTGAGGGGTTTCGGAACTGTTTGTGCGTGGGCTGTTTTCGGTAGCCGAAATCATCAAGGCATCAAGGAAAGGCGCTGATGAATCGGACTTACTTCAATATCCGGACCGACACCGCTTGAATACAGGTACGAATTTGCGGAAATTGCCCAAAAGGGCCTGTATGTGCCCGCCATTAAACATATGTCATCAGCTTGACCGTTCGTACTTTGCCGTGTGCTAAGGATAGCTACGATGAAGAAACGAATGGCGATGGAGTATCCTAGAAGAATGAACACCGCCGATTTGAAGGGGGTTCCCAAGATGGAAAAGGCAACAACTCACCATGTCATTCGCGAGTGCCTGGAGAATGATTGCCCTGAGCCTAATCACGGCCCGAAAGGGAATGGTTTCTTCCGCAAATCAAACACCTTTTGGTGGAGAGATCGTGGACTTCGGAGTCTGAACTTGCGACTTCTTGCTGTTTTCATCAGCCCCTTGATGATTGGGTACGATGGAACCCTCATAGCCTCGCTTTTGACAATGCCTCACTGTAAGTAACGACACCCAAATTGTTTGCAACAAAACGTACGGTGGATTGATCATCTTCAGGGTTCAAAGGTAGAAGAATCAAACAACCGAACATGGAGATCGGATCGACGTTGACATGAAGCACTCAGATCTCGGCCTTAACCCAAGAGACAGCTCTCTCGTCGGGCTCATGGGCGCTGGATACTCTTTTGGGGCCATGATCGCCTTTCCTTTCTCCAGCTGGATAGCAGACACCATGGGTAGAAAGCTTATGATTATGATTGGAGATATCATAATCATCGGAGCTGGTGAGTCTTTTATGTGTTTCGCAACATCTTCATTCCGCGGGACACAAGCGACTGACATCAGCGTCACAGTACTTGGTCAAGTCTTCTGTTACAACGCTCGACTTTATATACTTACTCGGCTCATCGTAAGTAATCTCGTGAAGAAAGATCTTCTACAATCTGCTTACAGAAGTATGTAGCTGGGCATAGGCTCCATGTTCGTGATCGCCAGCTGCCCTGTCCTGCTCACAGAACTCGCCCACCCGCGACAAATAAGCTTTCTGGTAGGCGGTTATGCATCTCTGTTCTTCATTGGATCTGTTGGTAAGTTGAATATTTGTAGGTCTCTGTGACTATGTTTGCTCATCCCCGCTTAGTTGTAGCCTGGGTGTCTTTTGGAAGCTTGCATATCCCATCGGAGTGGAGCTGGCGCATTCCGACAACGCTACAGCTTCTCCCGCCAGTCCTCCAACTACCGCTCATGTTTCTTGTCCCAGAGTCTCCAAGATGGTTTGTCTCTCGTGACCGCCATACCGAAGCCAAGGATATTCTCATTCACTACCATGCGAACGGCAGATCGGATGACGAGGTAGTGACCGTGCAGTATGCAGAAATCTGTCAAGCCATTGAGCTAGACCATCGAACCCAGAAGACAACTTGGATCTCATGGTTTCGAGGGGCAGGGAATCGTCGAAGATTGCTTCTAGTTGTGTTCTCAACTATCTTTGGTTCATGGAGCGGGGGCGGCATCATCACGTTCTACCTCTCCGTCGCGCTGAAACAAGTAGGCATCACGGAACCGGCACAGCAGGCCGGAATCAATGGTGGACTACAAATATTCAATCTCTGTGTTGCAGTTGCGGCTGCAAGCCTAGTTGAGAAGCTCGGCCGCCGTATTCTTTTCATCTCTTCAAGCGTCATTATGCTTTTAGCAATGGTCGGCTTTACTGTGGCCACGGAGCAGTTCACAAGAGAAGCGCAGTCCGCGGCCAGCAAAGCTCTCGTCGCAATGGTCTTTCTGTTCCAGTTTGGGTCGGATGTCGGATACACACCTTTGACTCCAATGTACATTGCGGAGATATGCCCCTATCATCTGCGAGCGAAAGCGATGGCGTTGCATTACTTTTTCATGTACGCCTTTAGTGCCGCTGGGCAGTATGCCAACCCAGTGGCCCTGCAAAACTTGGGCTGGAGGTACTATCTTGTCTATATTGGAATTCTGGTGTTTGAAGTTGGATTTACTTATATCATGTTCCCTGAGACGAAGGGGCAAACCATTGAAGAGGTTTCCAGCATCTTTGAGAAGTAGATTTTCCTCGGCGACAAAAACATGTTGCTAAGGTGCACACGGGAGCATCCAGTGTACATGGTATCGCGGCTGGGTGCTGCGTGATTAGGGGCACAGCCTGGGAGTGGTAGTGTGTTCGGTATAGAGATGCCTGTTGACAGCTGCTTCAAAAAAGGTATCCCATTTCTCGGGACAAAATTAACATCAGAGCGAACGAAATAACTGTACAAGTCTGTACAGGCTGGCGGGCTAAATGAACTCTGAAACGTCCCGTTAAAATTCATCATTCATATTTCATCTGAAGTTTTGACCGACATCGATGCGTGTCATCTAGGGTCTACGGCAGGGCATACAAAACAAGAGTTATCGAGAAACGATTAACGTCGTTTGGAAGCTCCCCCGAGACAGACCCTTCACCACTTATTCATCTTGGAAATCGAAACCGTTGCTCGCCTTCTCCAACCGTAAACTTGAACAGAGCTCTCAAATTTGGTTCCTTGAGTACACGGCAAGCTTGCTTGTGCTCCTTCTGATTCCATCCAATCGTCTGGCAATCCTGTGTCCAATGTGGTCAATCCCGGTGAGGTACGCCAGAAGAACACATGAACGCTTACTTTGTTACAATAGAAGTACAGCCCGCATCGGCCACATTTGACGACACTTGCGTCTTCTTTTCCACAGGAATGGCATTTTTTGGGTGTGCCAAGGGGTCCAGTGTATGCGCAAAGATCCGAGTTGATGTGGAACAGTTCGGCCAGCTTGACGGGGAAAACCTGCACGGTATCAGTGATTCATGAGATCGATCAAAGGGAAAAATAAAGTAGACGCACGCGACAGGTGCTGACATCCTCGACGCGAACGCCCTGTGTTCCGTCAAGGAAGTAGTGCTGGTGGGGATAGAGTAGGGCGATGGTGTGGCCAACTTTGAGCTTGCTTGTATCCAAGACCTCAGTGGCATCATTGTCCGGGTAGAAAGCGATGACAAGGCTCTCGCCCTCGCGGTCACGGGCAACGAGGCGGACGCGAAGCATAACTGAGACGTCGGTGATTTCGGCCAGTAGACACCAGCGGTCTCCGGGTTCATCGTAGAAGGGAGTGCCGGCGACGTCCTGGTCCGAGTCGAGCTTTTCGAACTCGGGGAAGCGCCATGTGTCTGCGAAGCTGGTCAGCCGTTCCTCTGCTTGCGGAGGGGTCACGATGTCGGTCATCTTTGGTGCGGTGATGATGTTCGTCGTTGTGGCTGAGAGGTTGTCCCGTTTGAGGGGGTTGTGGAGGTTTCGGATGATAATGTAACAGTGACTTGTGTGGGTTGAGCTTATTGATTGGATTGATGGTCTGTGCTCCTACCTGGAGTACGTACCTAAATCACAAGCACTACACACGATTCAGCGAGCAATATCAACTAATAGTGGAGGCAGTTCAGCGCGCTCGCGACCCTGCATTTTCAGGCGTCATTGGTTGACATGCTTCTCGAAAACGGATGCTCCCCCAGCGATGGTTTCGATGGAATTACTCATTTGAAACAGCTCTACCGAGCACGATCCAAAAGCCCAAGAATCAGACAAAACGACATCATAAATATGATGCTTCAAACTGGGTTCTTCTGTTGCTCCGGGAGAACGTCATATCAGCTGTCAGAGGAAATCAAAACTTTATTCGATGAACAAGGTCAGCAAGATGTTGAATCTTACAGACTGTGACAACAAAATCCCATACTGCTTTCCAAATTTCATGTATCTTCCAAACTATGTGAACCACAGACTACCAGTTGGTAATAAACGTAGGGACATCCTCACAATCGGTAGGAGTGTCACCCCTCTTGTTGACAATTGCATCGTTAGGAGCAGCAGCAGCAAACTCGCAACGCTTGACACGTTTAAGCTGTTTATAGAGTCGAACGATCAGTAGGGGAGCCTCGTTTTCACACAGTTAGAGGAATGACTTACCCGCACAACTTCGCCGTCCCCGACGTGAGCAAGGTCATCAAGGGATCGGACAACAATTCCACTGCCCTTCGGAACAAAGTAAGAAACTGTGCCTGAAGGGTCTCTTCACGGACGCAGACAGAGGTTGAGGTTCACTTACAGATTTAGGGGCGGCAGCAGCCAAGACAGCAAGGCTGAGAATAATGATAGCTGACTGCATGGTGACGGATATGACCTCTTGATTCTAGTTTATTTGATGGTAGAGCCTTGGTAGTGTAGGAGGTGCTGAGACCATCATGATGATCCAAAACAAAACGAAGTTGTGCTGTGTGGTCAACACAGATACCTTATATGCTGGTAAACCGATCTATGAGAGCTTTTCGAAGCAAATCCCAAAGCTGTCATAACTCCAAACTTACTACCCACCTCGGTGTCAAGACCAACATGTGATGTGAAGTAGGCATTGCGTTTGGCCAGTTTCAGCAATTTGAAGAACCCTAATGAACGACGAACAAGTCCCAAAGTTGTTCAAGCCATACACAGCAGATATTTTGGGTTCAAAGAGAGGCACCCCTATATTCCAGGGGAGTTTGAACTTTGAGATTGCTGATGGGATTGCCATCAAGTACTTCGTGTCCTGACATTGGTTTAGTCCGCGTCAGCCCCTGAATCTTCCTGTTGTGGTGAATATCATGGATCTAATATCGTTCCACATTGAGGGGCAACTTAACTGAAGGTGGGCTGGTTCAATGGGAAACAGTGTCCTTTGACAGTATTCAAAGTCACCCAATATACCGAACATAACCCTAACTTAATAATACTACGATAGCCTAAATGTTCTTAGCAAGCGATATCATTTATACCTAAAGAAACCTCTCACAGTAACTTTCATAATGCAGAGGAAAGCTGAAATTCTGAATAACTGTCAAGCGACCCTTAGCCAGCCGGGGTCGTACCCGGATCCAAGCAACAATACCTGTATAAATCCAACGAGGCAACCTTTTCCGCATTGAGAAATTTAGATTTAGAGCCGGGACCGGTAGAGTCAAGAGACAGGTTAATATGCATGTTTGCTCAGGATTCCATTGTTATCATCCCACATGAGCAGGAGCTCCGAAGCCCGGGGAAAACTTTCCTAAATAGGTATGAAGTTGTTTGTTGAGTTTGTAGTAGAATACATACTAAGCCCAGGAGAACAGGATCCATGCCAACAGACCGACAGCAACTTAACTTTTAGTCTCCCTTACCAGAGGCTGGATCCTTCCTGGAGCTGCCTGTGTAGGAGCTGCCTGTGCACGGCAAGTAAGTGGCAATCAAGCTAACGCGATCAGTATTAACTGTTTTCTAGAACGGTATAGCCTGGCAGTTTAGGGTTTTGGGCAATTTGGCACCTCCTGGCTAAGTTGCATCTGGAATGAGGGGTGAAGCAGCCTTCAAAGCCGGTAGTAAGATGTCTCACGTGCGCACATATTCTCTGATGTGTCTAGATGCCGATATTATTTACCTGCCATGTTTTCGTATGTCGAGAAGGAGTTGCTGAAAAAGGCGGCGTAGATGAGACCGGTGCCTATGAGGATGAAAACCTGGAGGAAACGGTCCAGGACTCGCACAGCAGACTTAATGTCATGGGTGCTCTTCCAGATTACGATGCGCTCTTGGCCGATGCGGACAACTGTTGAGATCATCTCCTCTAAGCTGACATCCCCGTTCTGGTCTACGTCGAGCAGAGCAAAAAGCTCTTCGACGTCACGAATACGATCGGCAGTAAATGCCTCTTCGAGATCTTTTTGCTTCAAAGGCTCTCCGGTTGTAGGGGCGAATGACTTCCAAATACGTCGAGCAAGAGCGTCAGATGAAGAAGCGGCTTCAAGCGCTTCTGTGACGATGGTGTGGGCGGCTTGTGTTTGAATAGCGAATTGTTCCCGGAAATATCAGCTGTCATCTGACCGAAGGCCTGTGCAACCTCTCGCCCAGCGATTCGCACGTTGGCAAGAAGCTTGCTCGGTGAGTTGTCCTTCTGCTCGACTTCGCCGGTGATGATTGTGTAGTCCTCTTGTGCGAAGCGATCGCAAAAAGGCGGATACATGCGCGTTGAAGATGCGTAGAGGGTGTCAAGCATGGCGATTTGGCGCTTGGACTCTGAAATGCGTGTGGTGAATTGCTTTGCGGAGTATGTGATGTTGATGAGCTGAATGACGAAGCGTTGGACGAGGACCATGGCGGCGACAGCGATGGAAGCCAACGCGACCTTCTGCAAGACCATCACCCAGTTGGGAGTAAGTAGATTGGAGTCAAATGCCATGCATACAGGTATGACGGTAGCATAGGCAATGATGGTCCAGAACACCAGCGAGATGGAAGTCTCAATGCCTCGGAGGACGGTGTGATATTTCCGGGTGCCCGAGTTGACGATGCCGCAGACAAAGACGTACGCAGTTGGCATGAGCATTGCGATGAGTTTGGAAATCCACAGACTTCCCCAGACGACTTCGAGCCAAACGAAGAGTCCCAGAAGCCGAACCCCCGCCGCTCGACTATCTGCGTAGATGGTGGCTAGAAGGGCAACGGGAATGCCAAGCAGAGCGGCAACTGGGATGAAGTGTCGCGCCCATCGAAGCAGAGCTTTGAAGCTCCATATTCTCTCGTACATGCACCCCAGACTTTCGCGTGTTCCGGAATTGCCATCAAAGCCCATAATTTCGGTTTCGTTGACACTGAACTTGCTGCTCTGCACGAGTCCTGGCCGGTTATGATTTATTGACGTTCTGCCTGATGGCGCAGATATCGAAGCCACTCGCACGCGAGGCTTTCCCTCGGAGGGTACTGCAATCTTTTCGATGTCAATCGTCATGCTGCTCATGTTGCGTGCCATACGCGTGGATAGGTATGAATACTGTAGAAGTTAACAGGCTGGCTGAGCGGAGCATGTCCTGGACAAGAACATATAATCATATTACACTGAGACCTGAACTACCGGATTCGCCAACAGAAGCCCGAATGCGGTGGGAGAGGCCAGACATTGGCTTTCTCAAGGTCATAGCGTCTGGACTGGTCGAGACTCTCGCTGCAGCCGCGTGACGGGCGGCTATTCACAGAGGTCAAGTTGTCTAAATCTGTACGCTTCACTACATCGATCTGCTGAAGATTGTCCACTACTTGAAATGAGGTATAAGGTAGCTCGTCGTAGATAGTCTCATACTTTTCTGCAGACGAGTCAAACATGCTCTGAGCCGTTCTCGTTCTAGGTGGTCTAGCCCAACTTAAATGCAGGCGTGGCTTGCGCTAGCACGTGGAAAGCCCCAGCTGAACCCGACGTGCGGCCTCAAATGGAACTAAGATGAGGCTGAGCTGTTCTGCTCTTGGTCTGGATTCGAGCGGTTGAATTCCAGACTCTTTGTGTTCAAAGGGCTCAACTGCCGGCATTGTCTGAACAATGGCATTGACAAAAAGCTTGGCTGCGTTAGTTCTCACTGCCGCATTGTTGGTGTACAACTGTACCCTCTCACGAATCATACGCTGGAGGGTATAATACCATGAAGGACCACGTAGTAGTTCCCTGAGTGACTTGAAGCGTGCCGTTCTCTGCTTCTGTACTTTCTTTCCATTCATCACTAATGGCTTCCGAAAAGGTCCAGCTTCCCGTCGCTGAGGCGCTCGTTGGGTCGCCTTTGACAACTTCCAACCAGTCTCATGAACCACCGCAACACAGTTCCCTCCTCCAGAAAGTCACATCTTTCTTCGGAGACTGGTACTACGTGTGGGAGGGTTTCGGCATCCTTTTATCAGGCATTTCCATCATAGCCATATGTATTGTTGTAAACCACTTCGATGGCAACGAGGTTCCCGGCTGGACGGCGGCTGTCCCAGGAAGATCTAAGCCCTTTCGCTTGACAATCAACTCGCTGCTTTCAATTCTCTCAGTACTCGGCTCGACGTGTGCCATGATTCCCGTCACAAAGGGTCTCGGCCAGCTAAAGTACCTGTGGTTTATGGAACAGGACCGTAGACTGGCCGACCTGGAGGTCTTCGATTCAGCCTCTAGGGGAAAGGTCGGTAGCGCTCAACTCATTTGGAAACTGAGGTTCAAGTAAGTCTGCGATATTCGGTCACTCGCATTCACATCTGACAACAGTCATAACAGGCACTTGGCGGTATTGGGAGGTCTCGCATCACTGCTGGCATTGGCGTACGGCCCCTTTGTGCAAAATCTTCTCGTTGTCGAAATTCAATATCGACCAGCCGACAATAACGCGCTTCTTTCATATGCTTTTAGCTATTATTTCGAACCACTTACTGGTACAGGTATGCAAATCTCACTCCAGCTTGGTAACTTTATTTTGACTGCCACGAAGGAGTCGATACGTCTCTCACGTTCAGCGTCGGGCAAGCCTTGAAAGATGCGTCCTCTGAGTGGGTCACTCCCGCGCACAAATGCAAGACTGGCGAATGCGATTGGAACGACTACTATACCATCGCAGGTTGCAGCCGTTGTACCGACATAACCCATCTTCTGAAGCGCACTTGTACCCCAATGGTCACTAGCGAGGATGGTTTCGGTGACACTGGAGGCTGCAACGTTGCTCTTCCAAATGGCTTGTCATTCAACAGCACCGATCTCACCACCCAAAGCAATAATCCCAACAGGATTGTGATGCTGATGAACACCACCATGCCTGCTCTCGTGTATAATTACACAGCTCCACTGGCTTTCGTGCAATCCATAATGGCACTTCCTAATGGAAGCTCCACTTACAGCACATTAAAGGCGTTTGTTATCACCAAGGATACCCCGTTGGTTGCTCATGAATGTGCTATCATTCCCTGCATCCAAAGGCAGCATCTTGCTCTTGGTCGGCCCATCGACAAGATGAAAAGCTCAGGTCTTCCAGCCACCGATGACATTGTTCCTGTCATTGAAATTACAGAGCAGTGGGACAATTACACTGTTTCTGAATCCGGGGACGTCTCAATCTACTTTGAGAATCCGGACCAAAACAAGAACATCAGCGAACAACAAAAGAACATGTACACCACTCCATTCATCACGGGAACTACCTACACAGGGATGAGAGATTATTTCAAGGACTTTCTTACAGGCTACGTTTACAGCTCTACGAACACAGATCTATTCGCCACCTCGTCCACTGTTAGGTACATCCAAGACCACACACTGAACGAAACTTGGACATCTTTCTACTGTGGCGGTAATCAAACAATGCAAGACGGTGTTCCTTGCGGCATGAGGAAAATAGCTGCGGGGCTAACCAATGCGTTCAGACTCTCCTCGTGGCAGATAGAGGAGAACGGGAGCCGCCCTCTCCTGAACGGCACCACGAAAGAACCAAAGCAAATTTGCGCCGCTCAGTGGCAGTATGTTTCAGCACCCATGGCTGTTTGGATTCTCGGGCTTGCGCTTTTCGTCGGGGTCGTGGTGAAGACGCGGCGGGCGAACATTAAGGCGTGGAGGACCAGCCCGCTGGCTACGCTGCTCTTGAGACTTGATCCCGATAGCAGGGAGCATTTGAAAGATTGGCAAAATATGGGTGATGCTGAGTTGAAGGCCATGGCGCAGGATCTGAGATTGAGGTTGCAGATTGATGAGAATGGGCCGCGATTTGTGAGGTGAGACGGCTAGTTGGTTTCGGATTTTAACATGTCTTTAGTCATAATTGTTACGACCCGTAAACAAGGATAACAGCTGAACAACCCACTCAGGCGTCGGGCGGCTAGGACAGGATATTTGTACTGCAGGATCACGGGAACAACAGGAACTCGCTTGGAAACGGAAGAACTATAGTATAAGTTATGTGATGATAAGATAAGAAATTAGATCTGTATGCTAAGAATATAGAAGCTGTCCTTAGTATATATAGGTCTTATATAGTTAAAAGATAGATCTTGTTAAGATTAGGAATAGTAATAAGATAGAGGGTACTATTTAGGATTTATATATAGTATAACCTAAGCCTAGCTTATAGTTAGACTTCTATAGCTCTTTAGTAATTAACTTTATATTTATCTTCAGGATATTTTCAGCTTACTTTTACTGTAAATACTTATTAAGTTTAAGACTGATTATTTTAGCTTCTGACTACTAATCTATAACACAGCCTATAACTTATAACCCAGACTATAACCTTAGTATACTATTACTATATATTAATCTCCAGCTTCTGTTAGCAGACCCTATTATTGGATAGCTGACTATAACACTTTAATTGCTCCTGTTCAGTAAGTTGACTATTGAAACCTACTAATAGTATAGATAAGATATCTTTTTATGCCTCTGCTAAGTCACTTACTCTGGGAAGCTTTTCTTCTTCTAAATAGCTAGTTAGAAACCTAGCTGAGGAACTTAAGGAAGCCTTAATAGCTGTAGACTTAGATAATAAGGTCACTCTTAAAAAAGAAATATATAACAAGCTCTAAGCCTGAGTTAAGAAAGGAGATAATAATATAGCTAAGATATAAACTATATATAATAAAACAGCTAATAAACTTTAAAGCCTTAAAAATATAATCTAAGAACTTAGTAATAAACCTTAACAATTTTAGAACCTTAAAAATGAAATTATATACCTAGGAGAATAAAGTAATAACCTCTTTATATAGGAACTCTAGAATAAAGTTAACACTCTCCAGGCTGCTGCTAATATTATTACTACCTCTATAGGAGGATAATAGAAGCTTAAGCTTAGTGCTCTAGTTATATATAATAGAACCTTAGGAACTTTTAAGGGATTCCTAATCTAGGTTAAGAACTACTAGAACTTCTATTATAGAGACTTTACTAATAAAACTGAGAAGGTGGTATATGCAGCTACCTACTTCAGAGGGAGAGCCTTTAAATAGTTCGAACTAATCTAGGAAGAATATCTTAAGTATGAGACTTTTAATGAGTGCTCTATAGAAACTTATGATATTTATGCTAATTTCTAAGGATTTGAGGATATATTTAGGTTACTTTTCTAGGATTCTGATAAAAAATAATAAGCTGAGTATAACCTTGCCTAGCTTAGACAGACTAAGTCTGCTAAAGACTACTCTGCTAACTTCAGATAACTTAGTATCTAGCTTAATCTTACTAAAGAAACTAAGATCTTTATATTCTATTAAGGACTTAAGGATGAAGTTAAAGATGAGATTATTAAGATTAATTAACTAGAAAACTTCTTCTAATATACTGAACTTGCTATTAAAATTAATAACTGCTTCTATAAGTGATAAAAGGAACGAAGAGATAAATAATAAAACCTAAACTCAGGATGAAAGTACTAGTGGCAGCCTTAGAGTAAGTTTAATAACTAGCAGAATAATAACAGACCTTGTAATAACTAGAATAATACCTAGCAAAGTACTTCTTATAGATAATATAGCAGACTTATAAACCTTAGCACTGCTACTAAAAATAATAATAAGAAACTATAGAACTCTAAATATTATAACTGCGAAAAAATAGGATATATTGCTAGAGACTGCAGATAACTTAAGAAGCTTAACTAGAAACCTATACCTGAACAGACTAAGCAAGTCAGCATAGCAACTAAAACACCTTATATATCCCTGTTATAGACTAGATGTTATAACGACGAATGCTTCACTTATTGCAGTGATAAGGAAGCTATAAGGCACTGGCTTAGCAACCTAGACTGCGGAAGAACAGGCTATAATATGACTATTCCAGAAATTAAGACTAAGACCCTTATAATAGCTTCCTGAGCTAATAGCAAGCTAGTTAGAAAGACTACTGAATAACTTAACGAAATGCTTTGCGTCTAATAACTTGACATAGTTAACTCTAACCTTATAGGTTATAATATAGAAACCTAACAGATAATCTAAGAATTAGAAGCCTAAGTCTAGTAAGAAATAAACTAGATCTATTAATATAAAGCAAGACAGCAGGTTATGCGTGACAATGAATAACGGATCTTACGCCTCGAAATAGCACAGATATTTCAGCTATAACAGGCATAAGAGGAACTAGATAATATTATATAGCATTGCTAAATTAGCGCCCTCACAGTCTACTTCGAATGATGAAGATATGTATGTGGAAACCTTATTAGAATTAAGCAAATTAACTAAGAATTTGAAGAACAGGTTAAAAAAGAATCTGATAAAGAACCTGAATACTAATATAACTCTTTAACTGAATAATAGATTTTTAGTCTCACTAGTAATTAGACTTTTAGAGAAGGAGAGAGTTCTTTTTATAACTTAGATAAACCTTATAATATTGCCTGCTAATATGCTTAGGCAGGAATTGCTTATAAGTTCACTTCTAGTATAGATAATATTAGTTCTGAAGAAGAATCTGATAATAAAGAAGAGATTTAGCAGCTTATCTAGTACTAGATAATTAATATAAGCTGTGTGTTACGGTCAGCTATCCGACAGTAGGGTCTGCTAACAGAAGCTGGGGATTGACACGTAGTAACAGTACACTGGGGTCGTGGTCTGGGTCGTAGGTCGTAGGCTGTATCGTAGATCGGTGGTCAGAGGCTAAGGTGATCAATCTTAGACTCAACAAGTATTCGCAGTGAAGGTAGGCTGAAAGTATCTTTAGAGATATTCATAAGTTGATTGCTGAAGAGCTATGGAAGTCTGACCATGAGCTAGGCTCAGGTCATACTATATACAAGTCCTGAACAGTACCCTTTGTTTAGTTACGGGTGATCACCTAGGTGCATGAGGTGATCGCGATCAGTTGGCATTGCCAACTGATCACTGAGCGCTTCCTGACGCGCCCCACTGATCGTTCCTTATCTTATCGTCACGTGATTTGTACCATAGTTCTTCCGTTCCCGAGTGAGTTCCTGTTGTTCCCGTGTTCCTGCGGTACAAATGTCCTGTCATAGCCGCCCGACGCCCGAGTGGGTCGTTCAGCTGTTATCCTTGTTTACGGGTCGTAACACTGTGATAACTAACAGTAATACTTCTATAGTATCCTAGCAAATCAGAGAAATAAGGATTATACTTTGAAGCTTTATATAGAAGATTACTCTATACTTAAATATAACTACTATAACTACTGAAACCTCTTCTGGCTATAATACTTCTTTAATAAGTGTAAGGAACACTTTGGAGATAAATATAAGTATTAATTCTACTCTAGAAGATATAATGAGAACCTTATCTAGAATATCTATACCTAGACTATTATAGTTAGATAGACTGTGACTATATTTAATAATAATATAGCAACCTTCAGCCTGAGCTTATAATACCTTATAAGATGCTAATATAATAATATAATGAAATGGGAGGAATGCTGAAGAGATGAATGCTTTATATATGCGACTTAGAAGGCTAAGGCTTACAGACTCCTGTAAGAAGGATTGAGCTTCCTGAGACTTCGATTCTAAGAAGGCTGCTTCACGAGGGCATAATAGGAAGGAAAGCAAATCACTTACCCTGGATAACAAAAGCAGTTAAAAAACTAGACTCACTTACTAATAAAGGACTAAGACAGGTAATAATAATAAGGTCTATATATCTAGTATCTCTAGACTAGAAAGTATACCTGTAACTTATAGTTACTATTAATAATATTATAACTATTACGCTTATTAACAGCAGAGCTGAAATAAACTTTATATTACTCTAAGCAGTAAATAAATTATAACTACTATAGCAAAGAAAGGAATATATATACTAGCTCAGTAATATAGAAGGAGAATAAGTCTAGTATAAAAGAGGAACTATTAAAAATAAGATTATACCTCTCGAGATAAGTTACTTAGATTGAAATAAATAACTCTAATTTAATATTACTGAACTTAGTATATATAATATTATGTTAAGAATGCTATAGCTTGAGAAGAATAACTTATAGATAGATTAGAGAACAGGCTAACTCTATTAAAATTATAATAATCTAGTCCTTAAGTAGCTCTATAGAACCTAGGCCTTAAATAGATCTACCTACTAAAGAGCAGCAAAATAATATATCTGCTATTTTAAGGCAAAAGAAGCTATGCTATAACTACTAAAGACTGTGGATCTTAAATGAAAAGATGATCTCTTTCTATCTATCTTAGAAGAATATAGAGTTTATAAGAAACTCTTTATAGCTGAATTAGAAACTAGACTGCCTGAATATATAAATTTTAATTATGAAATCTTTATTAAGGAGGGGAAAGAACCTAAGTTTAATAAAATCTATAGACTTAACCTAATAAAGATAGAAGTCTTTAATAAATACCTTAATAAAAACCTTAAGAAAGGCTATATCAGAGAATTAATATCACTAGTAGGAAGCTTAATTCTATTTATACCTAAGAAGAATAGTAAGCTATAACTATATATTAACTACTAAATACTTAATAAAATAATAATTAAAAACTAGTACTTATTACCTCTAATTAATGAACTATAATAACTCTTTTATAGAGCTAACTACTTTACAGCACTAGACCTTAAAAATGCTTATAACCTTATTTAAATAAAGAAAGGAGAAGAATAGAAGACTGCCTTTAGAATATGCAAAGGATATTTTAAGTACCTTGTTATGCTTTTCAGTCTTACTAACACCCTAGCTACTTTCTAGAATATAATTAACTAGGTTCTTAGGAAATTTATAGACATCTTTATAGTTATCTACCTTAATAATATCCTTATCTTCTTTATAATAATAGAACAGTATAAAGAGTATATATACTTTATATTCTAAGCTTTCTAAGATGCTAAACTTCTGGTTAAACTAGAGAAAAGCATATTTTATACCTAGGAAGTAGAATACCTTAGATTTATAATCACTTCTAAATATATCAGCATATTAAAAAAGAAAGTCTAAGCTATATAAGAATAGCTAATACTAACTAACCTTAAGGAAGTCTAAGGATTTCTCAGATTTGTTAACTTCTACTGAAAATTTATCAGACTCTATAGAAAAATCAATATACCTCTTATAGACCTTAGCTATAAAGATTAACTATTTAAATAGAAAGAAGCCTAGAATATAGCTTTCCAGACTATTAAGGACTGTATCACTAGCAAACCAGTCCTAATAATCCTGAACCTAGAAAAACAGTTTAAAGTTGAAATAGATGCCTCAGACTTCGCCCTTAGAGCGTCACTATCCTAGAGAGATTTAGAAAGATACTTGCACCTCTGCGCCTTCTTCTTACGTAAACTCTATAGACTAGAACTTAATTATCAGATCTATAATAAGGAACTCATAGTAATTATTAAAGCTTTTAAAGAATAGCAATCTCTACTCTTAGGAACTATTTACTAAGTATTTATATATACTGATTATAAGAACCTAGCATACTTCACTACTTTAAAGGAACTTAACAAACAATAAATTAAATAGTTAGAATTCCTTTTAGAATTTAATTTCTGAATTATCTATTAAAAAGGATTAGAAAATAGCAGAGCTGATGCTTTTAGCTGATAACTAGACTATAATATCTTAGTACTAAAAGAAACCTAGGTAATTCTTAAATATAATAATAATAGAGACCTAATACCTGCTATAAAAGCTTTTATAATAACTAGATGATCTATAGCTAGCCTGTCTAGCAAACTAGATAATAAAACTATCAGAGAATTCTACAGCATATTAGTATATAGTTACTAAGGAATTATAAAGACCTAGAAATAACTATAATAATAATATAGAGAAAAAGTTACTAGAGAATATATTACAGTAGCAATTAAGAATTATAAGGTTTGCCTAAAAAGCAAACCAGCCTAACACTAACCTTATAGATTGTTATAATTTTTGCTTATACTGTAAACTGCTTAGCACTCTATATCACTTGACTTTATTATCAAACTACTGAAGTCTTAAGAACTCTTTATAGGAGTCTACTATAACAGCGTTCTTATTATTATTAACAGACTTATAAAGTATACCTATTTTATCCTGTATAAAGAAGTAAGCAATACTAAAGAATTCGCTTATATATTCCTTAAATATATTATTGCTAACTACAGAACACCTAAGGAAATTATATTAGACAGAGATAAGATCTTCACCTCTAAATTCTAGAAGTTAATTATATTATAACTTAGTATTAAATAAGCAATATCTACTGCTTTTCACTTGCAGACTGATAGATAAACAGAACAAATTAACTAGATCCTTAAAACTTATCTCTATACTTATATTAACTATAACTAAGATAATTAGGTAGTACTACTACTAATAGCCTAATTCGCTTATAATAGCGCAGTAGGAGAAAGTAGTAAGGAATTCTCTTTCTACTTTAACTATAGATTCAAACTAACTGCTTATAGAGAACTCTGAGCTAGCCTAGCAGTACTAAGAGCTGTCGCTATAATTAGATAAATTAAAGATATCTAAGAAAACATATACAAAGAACTTGAATTTATATAATAATAAATAATATACTTCAGCAATAGACAAAGGATTAAGGGACTAACTTTGAAAGAGGGAGATAGCGCCTATCTTATATAGCGAAATATTAAAACAAAACAACTAAATAATAAACTAGACTTTAAAAAACTTAGACCTTTTAAAATCCTCTGAAAAGTTTTACTAGTTAATTATAAACTTAACTTACCTGATATAATAAAATGTTTTCTGATATTCTATATCTTGCTACTTAAACTAGCATTATAAGGATTACAGATAAATAACCTTATTATTATAGAAGATAACGAACCAGAGTATAAAGTTGAACGAATTATTAACTACTTTGAAGAACTAGAAAGATATTAATACCTTATTAAATAGAAATAGTATAGTTATAAAGATAATATATAGGAACTAGCTAAGAATATCACTAATATAAAGGATAAACTTATAACTTATTAGCAATAACACTAAGAATAAGAAGTGATGCTAACAGCAATAATAATATCACCTCTAACAAACATTATTAGTTACTAATATATCAGACACCTATATAGATATATTAGACTACTAATAGAGGCAGACAAACTATAACAAGGAAAACTGTTTATTTGCCTAGGAATACTAGAGACTAACTAAGACTCCTCTGATAGAAAGTTTAGAGTACTTAGATTCTAATTACTAAAAACAGTATCTAAGTCTATTATACTAAAGCTACCTATTAACTGAACCTCTGATACTAGAGATGCTACTAGCTCCTCCTCAGTAACCTCCTAACCTTTCTGAAACACTATTCTCTTCTGCTTATACAAACGATCTAACTGCGCTATAGACTTGTCTAACTCAGCCTGCGCAGCATGCAAAGCAGCAGCCTTCTTTCTCAAAACTTCCTCTTCAGCCACCTCTGCATCCTCCAGATAAGCAGCCTCATCAAGCAAACAATTAACTATAACAAGCTTAGCAAGTTATACTAGCATAGGTACAGGGGAACCTATAAGTATAAATAATATTTGTTGCTGTATTATAAGACTGCTCTAAATAAGTATACTTGCTATAAACTTCACCTCTAGGAAGCAGCTTATAATGCTTCCCTGAAGAATAATAATATAAATAAGGCATATTAACAGCAAATCTAAACTTAGTAATATATAATATATAATTATAATAATAAAGAGTAGATATAGAATTTAATTTTGATTTTTAAATACGACCTGATATAGTATCAGTATTATAAGTAAAATCAGGAAGTATAATTAATAAATCCCTAACCTAGGACTAATAACCTATTTATATTAGGTCTTGAGAACAAGACCTTTAGAGAGGGGACCTGATATTACAACCTGTAAACAAGGATAACAGCTGAACAACCTACTTAGGCGTTAGGCGGCTAGGACAGGACATTTATACTGCAGGATCATAGGAACAACAGGAACTCGCTTAGAAACGGAAGAACTATAGTATAAGTCACATAATAATAAGATAAGAAATTAGATCTATACACTAAGAATACAGAAGCTGTTCTTAGTATATACAGGTCCTATATAGTTAAAGGATAGACCTTGTTAAGATCAGGAACAGTAATAAGACAGAGGGTATTATTTAGGACTTATATATAGTATAACTTGAGCCTAGCTTATAGTCAGACTTCTATAGCTCTTCAGTAATTAACTTTATATTCATCCTCAGGATACTTTCAGCTTACCTTCACTGCGAATACTTGTTAAGTCTAAGACTGATCACCTTAGCCTCTGACTACTGATCTACGACACAGCCTACGACCTACGACCTAGACCACGACCCCAGTGTACTGTTACTATGTATTAATCCCCAGCTTCTGTTAGCAGACCCTACTGTCGGATAGCTGACCGTAACAATAATGTGTCATCATTACTTTGACTGTTTAGCAAATATCCGTGGTACCTTTCTATAATTTTGTGAAGTCTGACGAACATAGACTGAACAAGACGACTCGCCTCCTTACCCTAAAGGTGGCGATATAGGTTTCTCTGTGAGGCCTAGGCTATTCGGGCCCTAAATACTTCCCCATGAGAGTCGTCCAGCAGTCATAAGGGTGTACCTGCAGGTGGCAATCAGCTATACGAAAGGATGATAAAAAGGCCAGAAGGGAAGAAGGATCGACAAGCTCCACTAAATCATGAACCATCTCCATTCAACCATTGAAGGTGATTTTCTGACAAGAGGAATTGCATCCGAAATTTCTCATACTCATCAATTCTTGGATTTTTAATTCTGATTTTCTTTTCCATTTTCATTTTCCATTTCCTCTTACACAATACCCCGTGGCGACGCGCACGAAGTGTAAAGAAACGACTGAGGCTCAAATGATTCCTACCAGATTACCTTCTGTACCACTCGAGATCTTATTCATGATTGCTGATGTGTTACCCATATCATCACACATAACCCTTGCCCTAGTCTACAGGTGGTTCTTCTCAGCTCTGTGTCCGACCCGTTGACTTTTGAGACAAAAACAGGACCACTTACTCGCTATTCTTGTCCTGCTAGAAAGAGATGCTCCGCATAGGTTTTTATGCTTCGGATGCACATAACTTCAGCCCCTCAAGAGTTCTCCTGAGCGTTATATAGTAACACAGCTTCACTTAGGCTATAACTCTATAACCCTATTTATTTAATACTTCTACTATCCGCCTTTATACCCTAGCTTAGTAAATATAATAGACTAGAGTAATATTAGCTTTAAGTTAAAGATATAACCCTTCTTACTTAGAGACTAGTAATTCTAAGAGTAGGAGGTAGTATACCTAAGATTAATAACTCTAAAAACTACTTTATTATAAGTTAGCATTTCCTTAGGCTAAAGTTCAGCTTATCCTTTTATTACTTAGAAAATACTTCTAAATTTAAAAGATTTATCTCTTTTTATAATAAGAAGATATTAATAATATACTTCCTATTATATTGCTAGTATAGGCTATTATACCAGGATACTGCTCAAAGATCCACTCAACCATCAACTTCACAGGGCGTTACATAGTAAGGTTTCTAGCATCAAATATCTACAATAATAATCAACAACAAGCTCTTCCTCTGCCGTATTCGTCACATCATAGGGCCCACCCTGCTCTCAACTTGACGTTGTCAGACCTATCGACAGTTCAGGATTACCCATGACAACGTAGCGGATGATGCATTTTTTGCCTCACTGACCATGAAATTTACATTAAAAGAGGCGGATCATGAATGGAATGTGGGTTAAGTTTGACCACTTGTCGCATAAGATAAGCTCGGACATTTTCGGAGTTATGAAGACTGGGTCTGGAATTGCCGAGTAATATAGCCTCTAACATCATACCTTCCTACAGAGTGCTCTAGGGAGGTCTAGCTGGCTGGTTGCGCAACGACCAGCATTACGGCTAATCAAGCCCTCGAACAAAGGAAAAGCCTCCAGAACATCCAGACCTCCAGCCTCAACCAAATTGAATTTTTCCGTTGTATGAGATGATATGAAAAATTTGTTCCCCTTTCAATGGTCCCAGTTCTGCCTCGCGGGAATGTTATCTCACGACTTTCATAAGTTGTTGCGGCGGACAGGATTCTTGTAAGTGGAAATTTGTGGAAACAATTGAGATGGATTTCTACTAGACACGTGAGCGAGACTTTTTCTTAGTTGACTATATACTCCTAATCTATCTGACAAACCGAGGCATGGACCTTATTAGACCAGCCGGTATTCATCGCCGTTTAGTAGCGCATACGTCAGTAATCACCTATGTTCAAGTGGTCCGAAGACCATGAAGGCGTCGTCATTTTCCCGGGAGAACATTTAGACTATTTGAATCATAGAAGAGCATTGCAGGGACTTTTAAAGATTGACACGAGATGATACAATGTCTTACGAACAATACTCATTTCGCATACATCCAAGTCCTATTCAGGTGAAAAATACTGCTACATTATTCCAAGTGCCATATTCATCCTGCGGCAAAACTCGATGTACTGTTCCCAGTGTGTGCGGTCGGAAATGCCATTGGGCATTGTCGGGCCAACGAATCTCCCAACTCCATCCCCCTCAAGCGTTTTGCCGATCTCCCAATATCTTCCGCCGTCGACAAAGATGACCTCCCCGTTTCGGGTGTCGTCGGTCATTAGAAGCCCAACTGACCGCGCCACATCTTCAGGGGTGCTCAGCCTAAAGCCCGTGGGAGCAACCATGTCTTCGGTTACCAGACCAGACTTCGTCCAGTTTGGCGCAATGCAGTTGATCCGAATGGGGACGGGTAATGTGGAGGTATGCGGTAGCAAGCCTCGCATGAAACCTAACACGGCGTGTTTTGACGTCGCTAGACTATGTGGTTAGAAATATGTCCTTCAAAAGCTGAAGCGTGGCTGGTTTGTGTCGGTATACGCTGACGTCACGAAACTTCGGAAGTGATCACTCGGAAAGGGTTGACGCTTGCAAAGAAAGCATAGTAAATGGTTTCAACCTACTGTAATCCACTGCCCCGAATCTCGTCCAAGACGACACAGATGCTGTGATGACGATGCTGCCCTGAACCTCGCGAGCCCGCATATGATGTACCGCCAGCTTAACCGTGGAAATTACGCCATACAGATTCGTCTCGAGACACGACAAATCCGGTCCTTTCAATTGGCCGTCGATAGGATCAATCTCATCATCTATGAACCGCGTGCGAGGATTGACGCCTGCAAGCTCCAAGATCCGTAGCCTCATGATTAGCCGCGAAACCCCGGAACAGATTTGGTATTATACCAGCATTTGCAAAGACAGCATCAAGCCGCCCTTCTCGCTCCAATACCCGTGAAAATACACTTCGAAGGGCTTTCCAGTCACCGACATTACATTTTTCGAACGTGAAGGTAGGCGACTGTGAAGTAAAATCTTCGGAGGCTGGTGGGGCAGTGAGATCGACGCTTGTTACGCGAGCGCCGATTGATAGCAGAAGCTTGACGACCCCTAGCCCGATGCCGGAGGAACCTCCTGCCGATGACGATTAGTTTTCTGTGGGCATATACGACTATTATTCGTCTATTACTGTGCTGTGATCGCAAAGGGTCCTACGTTGAAGCATAGGATAGGAAGCTTATGTGTTTGATAAAACAAGGCTAACCAAAACAAATGCAAATGCAAACTGGGAAGAGACTTCAAAAAGGTCACAATACCTGTGATCAATATGACTTTATCCTTAAGTGCAGTAAAGTCTGTGCTGTTGATCTCAAGGCTGGCCATGGTGGACGCTTTCGGCCGACTCTCTATGAATTGGACAATCAGTGGGTCTTTTGCGGAAGAGTTTTGGTCGTTTCGAAAAGCAACGTGACTGGGACATATCATCCCACCAGGTGTAGGGAATGATACGATACAGACAGCTGCTGTAACTGAAGATGGCCGAAAACATGCGTTCTGCTATCCGGAAACCTATACCCTCGGTTAATTGCTGCCGCGGCTTTTTCGCACAGGAGACACCTCAGCCTACCAAAATGATGCAATGATGGACTAAGAACATGCATAGAAGCTCTGTGATTTCGTAGGGAAGCATAGATCAGGCCTGATACCCCGCACCATGTGCCTCTTCTTCAAACCTCAAACCTTGCATGTTGGGGAATGCGGGGTGTAGACATCTAAGCACCAAGATGGTACACCGCTTTTCAGATGGGTCGGCAAGCCTCTGCACTTCAGGCTGTTCGGCCAGAAGGCCCTGGCGTGCAATTGACGCCGCAATAAAAACAGGTTGAAAAGAATTGAAATGTTGAGTAGTGTGCGGCTACAGTCGAAATCCCAGAAAGTTGATGCCTCAATTGCAGTCCTGAGGCATTTGCCGCCGCTGCAAAGATTATCTGGCTACCGATCGAATAAGAAACCCTGATGAGCGGCTGCCGTGCCGCATTGACAATACCGAGACTTTCTATCTACCGCCTACCCTGTCGCGAATTTGTAGTGCACCTGAGATTTCTTTTTGAACTCACCTCTGCAAATACCGAATATAGTATTAGATGCAAGCACTCCCCGTTTGCCATCTTCCTGATGCCGACACATGTACTTGTTCATACTTTTAAACTACCCTCTCATACTCCCAGGCAGTTCGGCACTTCGCTGTAGTCGAGAGCGACATGTGAAAATTGTCTGAAAGCCTTCATCTGGTTCATCTTGAAGTGAGAAAAACTCCCCCTGAAGCTAGACGAGTGACCCGGCTGGCGAGGTGGGGCTTGCAGGTAGGGGTGATTTAGCAGACGGGAGTCATTGTCACGGTCACGGACCTCGGTCGTTCGGGGATCTGGGATCAGGGCTACCTGTGTTCGCGGCACGTCACGGCTTGAAGAGTTATGGAGAAATCAAACCGTTAATAAGCATTGGCTTCATGACCCAAAACCGGTATTGGTCTCGTAAAGGTTAACAGCATGGTTGAAAACCCGTTCGCCTCAGCATCTCGGCGTTAGGCGTCCAGGCAATGCCCGCAATGTGAACCGGCATTGAGACGGACCCCGCACGTACTGACTTGGGCGATCGACATAAGAACCTGCTGTTTTTGACGGGATTAATAGCGAATCGAAGGCTACATGCATTGAGTCCGCATCAGTCCGCATCTCTAAGGACAGAGCAAAGGCAAATGGGAAGATACAGAACTGCAACGCTGCAGTCTTGGCGTAAAGTAGCGAGTTCAAAACAGGGTACCTGACAAGCGTAGAATACAATCAACAATCGCAGGCCAGATTGAATAGAATATTTTTCCATGATGCCTGGTCAAACCTAAAGTGAATTGTAAGGTATGCGCTACAGCAAAGCTTAGCTGCCCTACTTTCATCAGGCTTCTTGATAATTTTCCAGTGTTTAGAACTACCGCATCAACTTGTTGATCTCGGAATCCGCGCAACCCTTGAATACAAGGCTTTAGTAGGTCGGTTGTGGAGAAGCAGTTCTGTTAGTAATAATTCGACTAATCCAGCCCCGGTGGACAGGGGGGAGCGGATTCTGACGTCAACAAGTTAATACTGTAATCTGCTGGAACACTGGGCAATTGGATGCTGCCGTGTACCACATCGTTCTCTGGAGATCTGCAATGATACCGATGATCCAAAAGAATCGTATGACGGCCATGCCATATGGCCTTCCCGTGGAATCACGGCTTAATGTGTGACCTGTCACGTCAGGGGGCATGAGCAATGTTAATCACCGTAGGATTATTCCACCTTGGCCAAGACTTGGCGATAATTCATTGAAACGCTTCATGCATGCCGAGACGGACTTCGGAGATAGCAGACGTCATCTGCGAGACCTGAGCAGACAAAGGTTGCCAAGATCCTAAGGACCCAATATTGGACGATGTTGGAATTATGTTGAGAAAATTCACCATGGAAAATAATTGCTTCATCCATTTAAGAACGGCAGAGGACTCAGTCACTTGACAGAGGAAACCTTACAAAGCATCTCAACTCAAAGGTTCACTTGCGTATTGCGCCATCACCGTTACGACACTCCCCGACAATGTCACTGCCAAAGCTACCAGTCATCTCTGACGCGATCGAGGCACTCAAAGAGATGCCAACCGAAACCCGTCTGTTCATCAACGGGGAGTTCGTCCCCTCTCGCAGTGGGAAGACATTTGATGTTTTCAACCCTGCTACTGAGCAGAAGACAGCATCTGTTTTCGAAGCCGACGTTGAGGATGTCAACGACGCTGTAGCGGCTGCCAAAGCAGCGTTTCCAGCATGGTCCGACCTGGCAGCCACTGAGCGAGGAGCATTTCTGTTCAAGCTGGCAGATTCCATGGAGAAGCACTTTGCTGAAATGTCGTATCTCGACGCCGTCAGCATGGGCAAGCCAGTGGATTCCGATGGTTGGTCAAGATCCCATAGCCGCTAAAGGATTTGCTGGTTGATACAAAAGAACAGTTGCGACAGCGGTTGCGATGAGTCAACTAAGGTATTACGCCGGAAAGGCTTCGGACATTCAAGGAGACAGCTCTCTGAACACACCCGGCATGCTGAACATTGTTTTGCGACAGCCGTTCGGCGTATGTGGTGCAATTACTCCATGGAACGCCCCCATTACCATGGTTGTTCAAAAGCTTGGTCCGGCACTGATCGCCGGCAACACGTTGGTTCTCAAATCATCCGAGAAGGCCCCTCTGAGCCCCTCTTGGCCAAATGCTGCCAAGAGATCGGTTTGCCGAAAGGCGTTCTGAACATTCTCAACGGCTTTGGACGACCTTGCGGAGAGGCTATTGCGCGACATATGGACATCCGGAAAATCTCTTTCACCGGATCGACATCCACTGGTCGTGCCATCAAGAAGGCTGCTGCTGAGTCAAACTTGAAGAAGGTCACCTTGGAGCTTGGTGGCAAGAGCCCGCTAATAATATTTGAAGACGCCGATCTTGAAAAGGCTGTCCCTGCTGCAGCCTTTTCAATCCTTATGAACTCGGGCCAGGCGTGTGTCGCGAGCTCGCGAGTCTTTGTCCACAGTGCCCTTGCCGACAAATTCATAGATGCTCTCAAGATCGAGATGGACCGGGTCGGCGACGCTGGGGACCCGTTGGGCCGTGGTGTCCAGCGCGGCCCACAGGCAGATAAGTTACAGTTCGACAGAGTCATGGGGTTCCTGGAAGAGGCGAGAACTACGGGCTTAGAGTTCGTCACGGGAGGAGGGAGAGTCGGAGACCGTGGATACTTCGTTCAGCCGACGATCATTAAAAATGCACCAGCCGACTCCAGGGTGATGAAGGAGGAAATATTTGGCCCGGTGATGTGCATCAATTCCTTTGATGATGAAGAGGCGGTGCTGGGGAGGGCCAACGATACCAATTACGGTCTCTACGCCTCGGTATACACCAGGGATATTTCACGCGCGCTTAGAATTGCGAAGAGGTTTGAGGCCGGAAACGTCGGTATCAACTGCACGAGCCCTACCATGACAGCTGACATGCCGTTTGGGGGGTGGAAAGAGAGTGGTGAAGGCAAGGAGGGTTCCAAATATGCTACCGACTACTGGACGGAACTGAAATCGGTGTACGTGGCACTTTAGTCTACGGAATCTCGAGTTGTTCGCATTTGCCGTGCCACTCAAGCTTCCTGCGACAAATGACCGCTGCACAGATCAGAGGTGAGGAGATAATGTACATGATTTGGTTGTGCACAAATGGCCACACATGTAATTTCTTGTTCGCAGAATAAAAATACATGTCCTGGACTCCATAACGTTGTGGTGGCTTGATCTATCGAACTCTGTAAGACCCACCAGAGCCAGCCCGATTTTTGTCTCGTCAGTCGTAACATCCATGACGAAGCAACCTTGTGTGTTTATCTTTGGGTACCTATTTAACGGAAGCAAAATCCCCGCTCAAATATGATTCATTCTTCTATTCCCGAACGCAATCCCATTCCATCTGTTTCCATGAATCTGCATTAGTCACCGGGGCATGATTGTGAACCGTCGGTCGCCTTCGTGGCTCCTTCCCACGGCCAACCAGTGCATGCACCTATGCACTTGTCTCAAGCACCTACGGCAACATTTCGGCGCATGTACTTCCCAGACCAAACATCGATTATTTCCGTCCCGGCTTCGACTCGCTGCTTCGTTGCATATCATGGTGTATCAGCTTGGATACCGTAGAGCTGCTGCTTCCGGCGTGCAATGATGTAACTGTGTAGGGGCTTCTCGGACGTCTTTGGGGACTTTTCTCTCCACAGGCGTATGTCCCTGGGCGAAACCATCACCAACGTGCGTTGGTGTTGCGGCAGCCCACGGACAAGTGAATATTGTAAATAGGTTGTTCGATGGGCGGGACGATTGGCCGTACGAGCTGAGAGGTGTTCGGTTGGCTGGTCCGATTGGCGCTGGCACATCATACTGTTGACATGCTCACAAACATAACATCGTTCTTAAGCAACCAACACTCGAAGATCGCTTTCAGAAATATTTCATAGATACCTGTGAAAATGACAAGCCGTGACTTATATTAGGATTATTAGAGTAGCAGTCAATTAGCAAGTGAAACGTAGAACGACATTTAAGTGTACTATTATCCTTTGTGCACCCGAATCAATACCACATCGAAGATGTTACATTTTGTTCTTTGAAGTTTCATCAGTTTTGGTTCCCAGTGTTCTAATTTACCAAATGCCCGGCGTCAGTCTCCATCGAAGGTGGGAGGGTGGTTTTGCGCGTCACACCACAACCGTGGCTGACACACATGGTCTGCCGGTGATGAATGAAGGAGTATCTCGATGGCCAGATTTCGACGGCAATGGTCTCTTTTATCTTGTCGCTATACCCGGTTGAGCCACGTTCCATTGGTCAGGGGACCGTGAAGACTCATGATCAATCATCTTCATGGCGGGCGTGGCGCCAGCCCTCACCCTTATGGGTTCGTCAGCTCACGAAGAATGCTATGACCCTAAAAGATGATCACACTGCTTGCTTATTATGTACTTATTGCGGCCTAGCAACCGATCAATTTGAAATGATCACGGCGGTCAGGGGCAGCTGAGGGGCAGCATCCAGTGTCTACCTGAAACTGCAAAGCGGTCACTTCATCACCAGTGGACTCAGTGTAACACCATTCGGGGCACCTTGACCGATTATTTCTTTAGTGTTAGCTGACTATGAAGGCTTGGTGGCCAGCCTTTTGAAATTCCGCGGGGGGTCATCCACTTGGCTATGCATTGCTACCCTCCGGGTTCCCTCCAAGGCGTTGAAAAAAAGTTTTGTGTGCTTGGTAATGAATGAATCTCCTCAGAAAGGTGGAAACTATTCGCATACTTAAAGCAGTGCTCTATCCCTTTTGAAGAAAAGTGTGGAAAGTCCAGTCTCTTCCAACATCAAACTTGCTTTAAGCCGGACTGAGAGAGCGCCATCAGAAGACCTCGGCATATAGCGTCTTACAACCACATCATATAACGTCCGCTTCCGAGTGCAGAAAAGCACAATGTCGCTCAGCGATCATTCTCCCCAAACTCCTAAAGGTTCGTGACTTTAAGTTCGCCGTCACAGAAGATAAATATTCAAACAATTTGACCCGACCTGACGTTTAAGATTGTTCACCAGCTAACATTCCATGTTTCCGACAGACCAAAGTTCTCTGGCGACAGGCCGTAAGCACCCACGGCTCGACGACTCTGGAGACGAGGCACGAGGAGATGCTCCAGGACTGGAGAAAGATCAGAGTCCAATACCGACCAAAGCAGATCCCTCAGCCGCGGTGCATCGGTGCGACCCAAGAAAGCGAATTTGTCGCCCAAAATCTGCTCCCCCGGATTCAAAGCTTCGCCAAGGGCAAATGATACACCAAGCGAAAATGATACAACAAAGGCGCGAGATCGATGGCATCTTGAGGAACATCGCGCCAGCCCCTCGCCAGGAGGTGCTGAACAACGCTCTAATCACTCTGATTCAATTGATAGGGTTGGAGTCAGTGGTAGCGGTGGTACAGCACGAGGCCAAGATATATTCGTCAGGTGAAAATGAGCGGCTCAACCGGTTCCAGAAATTTGACCGCGGAACTCAACTGCACGGGCATAAGCAGAATGAACAGAGGCAACCTGCTTGCATGCAGCAACAAAACCCGATGACACCATCGAAGGAGGATGGACTGTAAAAGCTTTTCGTCGAGGTGGCGATCTATATCACGACGCGCCATCTGCCTTGCGCGGCTCGCTCTGTGAGGGTTTGTGAGGACTCACCGAGAGAGCGGGCCACGTGAGCACCCCAGGCCCTTCGCAGGACAAAACTTCAGCGCTGCAGGAGCAATAATAGACTTAGTCGACTCAGGACCTTGATAGAGTAGGTAGGAAGGGATTAGAAATCATAAAAGACCTTGCGGCCTGGCGGATGCAACGTATCTTTTGGACCCGAATGCCCGAATGCCAGCCCAAATCCCGTCTTTACGTAAGGGACCGGACACACTCCTTTGTAGCCAGGCGCACCCACCGCTCGTAGCTAGGTCAATCAAGCCACTTCAAGCACCCTTCAAGTTCACGATCGAAGGACACTCGGGAGGGCAACTTGCTCTCACGTAATACTTGCCTTTTTCATGACTCAATTTTCTCGTCTAACTGCTGACTCTCAGCAGTCGTGAAGATAATATCCCTAGTTAGGAAAATGGGACAATCCAAATGTTGTATACACCCCAACATGGCTCCGAAATGAAATGGCCCTGATGTATCCCCATGCCGAAAAGAAGTCCTGTCGTGATCCCATTTCAGGTACATTCGTTGAACACGTTGTACAGAGATGTTGGATGACGCTCTTCGACGGATTGGTCGTTGGGAAAACACTTTCTGGCAGTGTCTCCTGCAGAGTCACGCCACTCGCCTCCAAATCTCCATGCCAACATGTGAACTTCATCATGATCAAAGCTCCAAACCGGGAACGTATGCAGTCCCATGCAGCCATCGAGTCAAGTTGACTATGACCTAGGGCCACACTAGATATATATATGTATTATCAAATCAGTTACCAAAACGAGATATTCCTGGACAACGAGGTTCTGGCGTACGTCCTGCTGAAAGCTCGCGTACGGACTGCAAGGCTGCCCATTGGTTGAATTCTGGAGTGTAAGAGGAAGTTAAAAAGGCAAGGTTTATTGGGGATTCTCACAGAGACCACAAGGTTACTTGTCCGGACAAAGAGGTGTCGCCTGGAAAACAACACTAATGATGCCTTGAGAATTTGCCTCAGCGGTTGCATATGCATTCGAATTAGGCAGCGCTGGCATAATATGATATGAAATCACTTAGGTCTGTTACAGGCTGGAATTAATACTTAAAGATAATGAAAAGGTACTTAAAAACTGGTCTACTTCTGCTGAATAGGGTTAGGGTTAGGGTTAGGGTTAGGGTTAGGGTTAGGGTTAGGGTTAGGGTTAGGGTTAGGGTTAGGGTTGGGTTAGGGTTAGGGTTAGGGTTAGGGTTAGGGTTAGGGTTAGGGTTA